>CM068369.1:468303958-469738124 GCA_034769895.1 Magicicada septendecula
GCGTGCCCAACCGTCACGTCGTCCGTGTACCCATTGTGTGTTATGGGATGTCGTCATTAGCATTGTTAAGCAAAACTTACTGTAATAGTTACTAAACGTTAGGAAGCTAAATCTTTGTTATCACTCTATTCGGCAGTAACCATATTTACTTTTGCGACTTTCATCGTAATGCCTTCAGCTCCGCTGTTCTTATGACGACCGCTCGAAACGTTAAAACTTCGGACATTATCAGATATATGGATTTTAACATAGCAATGACGTCTAATAGTCCGATAGTTTTAACAATGAATAGGCTTGACGCCTTAAATGCCTACGACATTATACATCAATCAAAAACATTACTTATCTCAAAGCACATGCTTTTTTTCAAAAGTAATTAAGCATATTTTCGTAAAATACGGAGTTAAATACACTATTATTTATATTTATGTGTTTTCCACCAAAATATTTTGATATTTGAGTTTGAAATGTGCTAGTAAAATACTGTTTGGTTTACACAATTATTGCAATACAACTTAAGCGATGTATAAATGTTTAGACTGTGGAATAACTAATTATATATAGACATTAAAGTATTTTTATTTACTGGTAGTTATTTATATATCTACACTAAAACGTTATTGATTATACCAATATTACTTATTACTAAATAAATGACTATACCAGTAAACTATTTAGTAATAAGCCACCTTATTTGTTATTTTAATAAAATAAATGTCGATAGAAGTTGTTAAATGGTCTTCATTTGAACAACTAAAGTACACATATACTAAACCCTCCTTTGTATTTAGCCAGATTACGTCTGCAAAATATCTGACTGCAGTAAAAAACAAGAAAACCTTACAAAACCAACATCGATTCATAGCAACCGATGAGAATATATAAAGTAAAAGCAGGCGGTACAAGAAAGATTCTAATGATTTTACTATTATAGTGTTTAAAGCAGCGTGAGATTACCTGAAAAGGAAGAACTAACTTGGCAAAGGTTAATAAGATATTGTTTAAATTAGTATATATGTGAAAGATAGTTTGGTAGAGAGATACATAATGTGTTGACAGTTCCAGGTGCGTTGAGGTTCCTTTATATTACCAACAACAAAATAAGCGTCACTTTTTTATAGTGAACGTAAAACTAGACAATCGTGTGTAATAAGAAATGTTAATTGCAACATTTGTCAGCCTTACAATTATACTGATGCGAGCCTTACAGACTCTTACATACAGCCTTACATACTGATGCGAGATTACTGCTTAGAACTTCATCTTAAAACAACGTGTGACACTCTGTTACCAACACTTTCTTCTGCTTTGATTCCTGTAAAAGTTAATGAATGCTTCTTTGCCGTCAAATCATCAATAACAGTTTTCTTTCATTGTTTTCAATTTTGGACTATTTGATATCACGATTCTGTAGAAACAATTTTCCAAGTAACACGATAAGTATCTAGTTTATACAAAAAACAGTTCTTTTAAGGCTACTTAAATAAAACAAGCGAGAGGGCTTAGAAACTCTGTTATCAATAGCATATACTGAATACAACGCGACTGAAAACACGTGGGTTTTGACTACTCAGTACTTTTCCTTTGTTAATCGAGTTATTTACGATGCGAAGAGAAGTAAGTAAATATATCAGTGTTAAAGTTTTCTTCGAGGGGTGACCTCATCGTTTGAATGTGCTTAAAGTTTTGGTTTTGGCTTAATTAGCTCACGCGAAATTGTGTAGCCGAATTCTGTAGAGATACATATTTAGAACAAATGCGTTTAGCAAGATGTGATGACGATGCTAGGATTTCTCCTGTTCCGGCCCATGACTCCCGCCATCTTGTGACTGGCCTGCCTACAGATCTTCTACCAACCGGCTCATACTCATAAGCCAACTTCGAAGAGCGTGTAATTGTCCATTCTTTCCAGATGTTCTTTCAATCAATTTCTATAATCCTGAAAGAGTTCATTTAGGAAAACTATATTAAGTTCTTGTCTAATATACCCGTTTCTTACATGATCGAGTTGCGTATATCCTCTTACCGACTTCAAGTAGCTCGTTTCTGCAGCCTGTAATTGGCACCAGTGCTTTTTTCTCATAGTCCAGATCTTGCATCCATACAGCAGTGCTAGTACTGCCATTGTCGATGTGATGATATGTCATTATATGAAAAATTATACTGCACTTTCAACAATAATTTAATTTCTTGGAATTCGTTGTTCATGACGTGTCCGTTACTTAACTAAATATAATTATTTCACTACCGACTCGGAACACAAAGATTTTATGGGTAAAAACTTAAAAGTTTTACCTTATAACCTGAACCGGTTTTCGCTTTAAAAAAGCTTGAGAAGAAGCTTTTTAAAGCGAAAACCGGTTCAGGTTATAAGGTAAAACTTTTAATGTTTTTACACATAAAAAACTTGTGTTCCGAGTCGTAGTGAAATAATTATATTTAGTAATTTAATTCTTAGTCCAGTGCAGTAAACATTTGACCAGAGCAAACTTTAAAATTCCTAAATATTGTCATTTTTTACGCCAATATGTTATACTGTAATTTAAATAATATATAATTAATTATTTGTGTTCTTGTAATGACAGTAAATTTTGAAATACTGGGGTATTCAAATTAGAATTAATACAAATATTTACTGATGTAACCGGTATTATATCAACTTACATTAAAATAAAAGTCTATAATAATCTTAACATCACCGTAGGAATTTACGTAAGCCGAATATAAAAATAGAAAGTAGTATTTTTAAATAAAATCAACTTAATAAGATACTACTAATTTTTAAATAATCAGATAATAATCTGTAACAATTAAATTAACAATTATCTTTTTACGTGAAAGGTTCAGTTGAAATGGAAACATTTTTTTAAGTGATTAATGATCGTACATAGGACAGAGTATTTGTAATACCTACACTAGCCGTAGAAGAGGTTCAACGATCAGTGGCTACTTCTTTTCTTTCCTTCATGACTAAGGGGTTGGAAATTTTTTCACTTATGAATAATGTCCACTATTTAGATTCATTAAAGATTACATTCTAATTTAACAAACTAAACTTGAGCTAGTCAGTTTTAATAGAAAATTCATATAAAGGGATACCCAATGTCCTGATTTTCACACGAGTCTATCTGCATCTGACAAAACATCTCTCTATATTCACGTTACTGTCTTGGTTTGAATCCAGACTCTCCTATGTTAAAAACTAATCATAAATTATAAGTAGATATACCCGTAGTAGTAATATGACAGTAAGTATAAGCCTTCCTTATTTGTTTTAAAAACATACATTTAATTAATTTTGCTAAACGTAATTTATTCAACAGACGTTTTAAAAAGATTTTGGTTGTATGTGTAAAAAGAAAAGAATCATTCGTCGAGTAAATCTATAAATTATAAAACGGTAAAATAGATTATCCAGTTCTAAAATTTTATTTATGCCACTAAGCAAAACATTCAAATTTCATTAATTTTTTTAATGTTAAATTTAATACAATTTTGCTTAATCAAACGTACATTATAATGTTCCTTGTCTATCTGAAATGTGACTTGATGTAATAATGAAAACATTGTTATGAAAACTAAGTTATGCTGAAACTCTTTCTTTGTAAAATTTATGTTAATATTTAATGACCTTTATTAATTTTATTCAGTCACAGCTTCAGACAATGAAGTTACAGGCAAAATGAATAGCAGTGAATAAATAAATCTGGCTAATTTTCTTTTAAAATAATTTTTCTCTTTACTAATATTATTTTGTCAGATTTAGTCTTAGCTTTTTAAATAAATATTAATACAGATTAAAGTAGATGCTTTGAATTAAGAAAATTTAAGTAAATTTTAACATAGTGTAAAGTTTAGCCTATGCGTTAAATTACAAAATTATCTGAAATTTATAATCAACTTAACTACTATGTGCTGTTAAATTATTAAATATTTCAAAATTTATTTTTAATAAGGTCTGTATTAGATTTAATAAAACACTAGAAGTTTTAGTTCTTTATTTTCAACAGGTAAAGGTAAACATATGTAATACAATTCTTGATAGGCCTTTGTAAAAGAGTTAAATTATTTATTTGAAAATTATGTTGGCCTACGAGCATGTGAGAAATAAGATTACAAAATACCTTGATCAATAATAATATTAATAATTTATTTAATAGTCTATAACACTTATTCCAGTGTACCGACTCTTCATTATACCTCAGGGCGCCAGTAATAATAAACACAAATTTAAGAATATTAATCAACTTTTAATGAACCATTTGCATTTATACATTACAAAATTTCTTAATATGACTTGGATCGTTTTATCTTACAAATTGAATATTATTAAATAGCAATGAGTCCTTTTCTGACAGATTGAGTCACTATATTGAATACAAACATAGATATTTATCAAACAACATAGTTCATTATTCGTTACTTGCGTAAGAATTCTTCCAAAGTGCGTAGTCCTGAAGATGTTGTAGATCGGTGAGTCGGTAGCAGCCGTTGTTGTGTGATAATCCTGGTTAAAAACTGCACTGATTCACTTTATCACGGGTGTACACTACACTTGACATATAGATTATACATATAACTATGTCGTATAATTATACACTCTGGACACAAAGATTATTGAATTGACCTTAAGTGCATTTAACACAGTTCGCGTCGCGTGTGGCTCGACTATCTTACACCGTTGTGACTTTACTCCGAACTCATTCGCCTTCTTCCGCGATTTACCACAACGTATTGAATTAATGGAACTTCATATGTATTATTACTTCTTCTTGTTTGTTATAACTCCGATCGTCCACTCATTTACTTATTACGGTTTAAGAAACTTTATAACTTTAGTATTAGTAATTATCGCGTTCTCGTACTCTGTTACTTCTACGAATTTACTTATTCTTTACATTACTTATTAAAATATATGGTTAACGCAAAACAGCATAAGCGAGTCTCTTCGTGTACTTCCGTCGATATAAAAAAGACTAACTTATTTCTCTCTAAGTTCATAATGTATACTTGCCTTGATTGTCCCTTACCTACGATCTACAGCAAAACGTTCCTATAGGTTTAAACTACCGCTAAATACAAATTCGCCCAATCTGCTTAACTGAAACCTCCCGCGCAATACATGACGTTTTTTCTGATTCGCCCAACGTTTTTCCGTGTTCCACGTGCTTAAAAAACTAGCGTCTATCGTTATCTCTCTCACACAACGCTCTCTCTCGTCTAACGGTATCTATTGTTATATGCACTTAAGTTTACAACGGTTGGTGAACACCCATACTATCTTAGCAAATAATACATTTTATGACAGTTGTGTCCCAAAACATGACTTAGCCTAAAAGTACATTCATTATATTCGTCAGCCCCACCGCCGGCGTTATTAACCTACAGCTTTACTCTACAGATTTTTTACAATTAATTTTCTTTCAAATAATGCCGCCTTACGGTTCTGGCGTCTCAATACCTCTCCGCTTTCTAAAACACACCCATTTCTTTGCGTTCGGCATAGTTAATTGAGTAAAATAAGCAATTGCTCAAATTTTCCGTTATACATAGAACAGTGTGTTAAGGGCGGGGGGGCGTGTTACAGGAATCTATCCTCACCAGAGCTAATAAAATTTCAGTAAAATTCCATAAACATTTAACGTGGGACTATTTTTAAACTAGTTACGTATGTTAAAATAAGGTTTATAAATAACTGTATAAATAACTATGATATAAGAAAGATCTCATTTGTCCTGAGAAAAATGGGAAGTCCAACCTTCAAGCTAGCTCATATCTCCAAGAAGCTAGTCTAACTAATCCCCAAGCAACTAGTTACACCCTCCCCACCTAGGAGCAACTCCTAGTTACTCGACTAACTTAAAGTAGATAGGCCTACAGTATGTTCATACATATAGGCATATGTATTAGTGTCATTCTGACAATTAATTTTACAAAATTGGATGCATAATATTAATTTTCCTACCTGCAAGAAAGCTCTATATAACTTAAACATATTTTGCAATATTACATATGAAAATAATACTGTAGACAAACTAGTGAAAACAGTGAACATATCTAAAAAATAAAACAAAAATATATGAGTCTAGCTGGTAATTTTACCGCCTAGTTACATTCCACTGGCACAAGGAATCCATAGGGAATCTTTGGATTAAAGCAAACAAGAAATCAAAAAATAAAAGTTGTTGAATCGTCAATCGCAATACATCCGATACACATACAGTTACACATACATAAGCACACCAACATAATGGTATAGAATGTATTTTTAAAACCTTTAGTACAGACATATTACACGGAAAGGGGAATAAGGAATTTTGATATGGTGGAGATAAATCTTAAGTAATTGTAATACAAAGGAAAAACGTTATGATGATACAACGTCGACTTGATACTAACAGTTCCATGCAGTAGCATGTTACGTATAAATTTAATCGCATTTTCAAAAAATCACAATATTTTTTTGTTATTTACTGTGTACACTGTGCAACCACAATTAGTTGCATTGGATCGAAATATGTAAACAAAAAGTTAAATTTAGAGTAAGAAGCTAAGTTACGTAGAAAAGCAAAGTTTGTAAATGTTTAAAAATCGTTTAGTTTAGTCATCCTAATTTGTTGTTCCACTTGCCAGCTTACATTTTGACGTATTTATGGATAAAACCTAATTGTAGATAATTCACACCTTATATCAAGCAGAGTAATTTACTAGCTATGCCTAAGTTCTGATCTAAATTGCGGGTACTTGTTTTTTTTCCGAATACGGTTCCTCATGATACAAATTTGCTTGTTTGCACGCCTATAAATTGAACTATTTCATTGGGCAACACAGTTTTCAGAATATTTACAACCCACAATTATTTTAAAAGCCCTACGGGAAACCAGATAAGCTACACAAAGTTTAAACTTTATAGTAGTTAATCGCACAGCAGTTATATTAAACGGATTCTGTATAAAGAAAATGGTATAAAATAATGTAAAATGAAACTTATATACATAATTTAAGAAATTAATGAGCGTGTGTTTTTTCTGATAATAGTTTTATATTTTTAAGTGTAAGTTAATATAGTATATACTTCAGTTAAATACCCCTCACGTGACTCATCAATAATAAAAATAATACTTTGCTAGCATTCACTAATACCAAGGTAACTCTCGAATGGGCGTATTAATTGTTGTTGAAAAATGCATATAAGTTGTTTATCTGTTTCCTAGATTCTTGTAAATTTTCAAAATTCTGATAGCGAGATCATTTTTGAGATTATTGTAAGAGAGAAAGAGAGTACGAGAGAGAGAGAGAGAGAGAGAGAGAGAGAGAGAGAGAGAGAGAGAGAGAGAGAGAGAGAGAGAGAGAGAGAGAGACAGACAGACAGACAGACAGACAGACAGACAGACAGAAGAGAGAGAAAGTTTATGATCTTTAGAGTAATGTGCCTCTGTAGATAATGAGAGAGGTGAGATCCGGACTTTAGATAATATTAAATCTATCATAATACGTAAGAGAATAACTACTTTAATTTCGCTAACTTTTCGCTAACTAATAGCGCAAGAAGGGATTAATACTAGTAAACAGGATGTTTTGCAGACGGCTTAAAAGTTACTTAGCAGATACGTGGTACACACGGCTTAGCGAGTATGCGGTCTCGTAACTAGTTAAATAACTGGAACTTGGAATTTATAATGAACCGGTGCAAACAAGTCAAACACACACCATACATGTTACGCTTTATTATGACTTAAACAGTGGCTTGTGATACCTTAGGTCAGTGCCCCCGCTAACAAATGTTACATTGGCATACATGATAAAGAATAAAAAAGCAAAATTATCTTTAAACGTACCTATCACAATTGAAAAGTTAAACCTTTTCTTCATACAATTTGAGCTAATGGTTGAGGTAACTAAATAACTAAAGTGTCTGGGTATTTAGCCACTGCAGATAAAATATACGAGAGCCACAGTCTTCTAATGACTGCCCATTGAATCATATTAATTAAATGCATAGGCCTATATTTTGTTAATGCATGATATAGTAATTAGTAACATAAACATAATTTAGTCTACAATAAGACATTCAACATACGCCTACTCATAAAAGTACGCGTCCATCCACTTATAAGCTACTTCATACCTCTGATGTTTCAGAAATAGTGACTATACTAACCAGCCATTGCTGTTTTTGAATCCAGGGTAAGCGCTAACATTTATCTTCTTTTTTATTGCGGCATGGTAGTCTTTTACTGGAGTCTAACCTCGTTCAACGTACACCTCCAATCATCTCTGTGGTGCAATACTAAACAGTAGTTACCAATATCCGGCAACTATGTCCCACCCGTTCTGATATCCCGCCATCGTGGTCGTAGTCCTTCCTTACTCCTCATTCCCAGAAATGGTCACTTTGCCGCCACTATTGATATCATCTCTTCTTGTACACTTTCTACGTGCCCTGAACCAGTCTAAGTTTCTGCTACTTGACAGAATGCAACAAGGTCATTGATTACTTGTTTCCGCTTATGATTAAAATTTACTCTTCAGGCACCGTTCCTTGTAACTGGGCGATATGTTTCGTTGGACGTTTCTTTCTAAAACTTTAGGCATTTATTTAATCCCGCTTGTGAGTTTACAAGTTTCTCATTGGCATAAAACTACAGCTCTTATTGTTTTTATTTTGTTAGCTTTGTGTAGCACTGTATTAACCTGGAATTTATAATATTAAGGTATTCGTAACGTTTTCGGTGTCCTTGCATCATCCGACATTGTCTTATTTCCTGTGTGATAAGGCATTAGTATTGCCGAGGGTCACACATTCATTGGTTAGGCTACTTTGATGTACACATTTACTATCGTAGTCCTTCAGCCTTTCGACTGGTTAGTACCCTCCCCGCATATACCCGTGGTGCGTGTGGTACTGAGTCTCTCACAGGTATATGGGACCTACAGTTTAACGCCGGATCCGAACGGCATAGTTGGGGAAGGTTTATACTAAGCAGGATACCTCTCGCTGGTTTGCCATTGCCTTGCGAGGGGGAACGGTCGTATCTAAATCAGATGGCCCCCGGCGGGAATTGAACCCGCGCCGACAGCGTAGCAGCGCCACACGCTAGCCACTACGCCACGACCGCTCCACACATTTACTGACGTCATATTAGTCTATGTCCGTCTTGTCCCTCTTAGTATTTGTACATATATTTCAAACACTACTTTTTCTGCCTCTTGCTGCAGACCTTCGTACACTACTATAACTGTAGTTTTCAAGCGTAGCGCCACTCAACTGGTACTGTTAACACTCATTCTAATCTGATTTATATTTATGTATACGCGTGCGTATGTATGTATGTGTGTGTGTGTGTGTGCGTGCGTGTACGCGTGCGCGTGCGTGCGTGTGTGTTGTGTCTTTCTACATATTGGATAAATGGTCATTTTCTATATGGCTTTCTACAATCCTACATTAAAAAGCACTGTGCATACCATGTTTTGTCTAAATCCTTGTTCCATCTCCACGCATTACATGTTCGTTGCAGAATCTTAAAGTTTGTTGCGTGATTCACTTAAGATTTTCTAAGTACTGCAAGCTTTCTTGGAATTCCAGCATCCACCGCTGAACTGTACAGAATTTTTCTGCCAAAGTTGGCATACTCCTTTTCTCTCAATTGTATATAATACCTACGGCACACTGCAGGCATCGAGGAAGAAAATTTTTACCCCTTAAAGGCGTTTGCCAATTTGCTCTCTTTATACTCCTTTTAAAACGAAATTATAATTTTGAAGCTAACCACACAACCACACCATTATAATGGTGTAGCCATTAAAATTAAAATTCAAGTTACCCTATATTTGAATAATGTTTTATAGGCTTAATCTTTCGTTACGTATAAACATCTAGAAAAACTATGTTTCTTTCACATTCCATTCATTGAAATAACTTTATATGTAATATTATGCTGCATTATTATCGCCTGCACGTGGTTCACGAGAGAGTGTGCACGAGTTGAGGGATAATTCTATAGTATAGTCAAAACATTATATGTCTAGTATAAGTTATAGGCAAAACATAAAACATTTTGAGCAATAAGAATTCTGGAAATCAACGTTTTGTACGTGCATACATTTTCTTTCAAAATCAGGGGATGAACAGAAAGTTATGCAGTGACAAATATATTTATCCACCGGGAAAGATAAGCTTCTAGATAAACTGATATTTTGTTAGATTCAGTTGACCAAATTAATTTGTTCGATTAAAACATCAAGTGCACGCGTCCGTTCATGAAGTGAGTTTATTTTTACCGATACAGAAATATTGTCATCGTTCGTCTCATAAACGGGTTCTGTGCTTTCAAAATAAAATGGTTTAAAAGTATTAAATGCATAGTACAAAATTTAAAACTAATTGCTTTAGTATGCCAAAGTATTTACCTATTACATACCTGTCCATCGGCAAAGAATATATCTCGATGTAATATTATGAGTTTAAATTATTATTAAATTTAATATAAAACCCAACTATGTCGTGTTGTAATGTTACGTCATTAGAGGTGGGATTAATTAGAAACAAGGTGTTGTGGAAACAACAGCTTAGAAGTTATTCCATTTAGGATGAGCGAGTGCCTCCCTTACACGTGCGTGTGTCTCCTAAACACTGCTGTTAGAATTTATAATCATACGCACACAACAGAGACCAAGACGCGCACACAAACAATACGTATGCTACGCTTTATCTCGTCACCTTGCGTAGTTACTGAGTGAGTGTAATTTTAAGATAGCGTCTTCAGACATACTTCTACACTGACTGAACGTCGAAAACTGCTACACATTATAAATTTTATTATCAGTAATGGTGAAAATAAAATAAACAACACAATAATGAAATCCAAACACTAAAAAACATAAAACACAAATTACACGAACACAACCTAACAATACTTAAAGCAGACAAAGGTAATATTAACGTCATAATAGAAAAACAGGCTTTAAATAACAAAATTGAAACATTTTTTAAGGAAAACAACATCACTAAATTAAATAAAGACCCCACCCCTAAATATCACAAACAAATAAACAAAACCCTAAATAACACAAAACACATAGTATCACCTGACAACATCAAATATCTAAAACAAATTAAACCAAAAGCCCCTACACTAAATGCACTACCGAAATTACACAAATCCAACATTCCCATCAGACCACTTATAAACAACACACAAGCACCTGCACACAAAATAGCTAGACATTTAGATAAATTGATCAGAAATAGCATAAATTTAACAAACAACACCACTGTCAAAAATAATATAGATCTAGTGAATAAAACTCAACATGTACACATTCCCCACAATTCCACACTCGCTTCATTCGACATAACAAACCTATACACCAATGTTCCCATAAAAGAAACCATAATTACATTAGAACAATTACTAAAAATAAATGACACACCCGAAACACACATAAACGAGATCATCCATCTAACTAAAATTATCACAGATCAAAATTATTTCGCACACAATAGCATGTATTACACACAAACAGATGGACTACCCATGGGCTCCCTTATATCAGGTATACTAGCAGAAATATTCATACACACCATAGAACAGAAACACATACTGAACAACAACAAATACACCGATAAAATAATATATTGGCACAGGTATGTCGACGACATTCTACTCCTTTACAACGGCAACAAAAGACAAATAGAAAATTTCCATAAATACATTAACACTTTACACCATAAATTAAAATTCACACTTGAAATAGAATTAAACAACAGCATAAACTTTTTAGACCTTACAATCACCAAAACAAACAACACACACAGATACAAAATATACAGAAAACCCACCACATCAGACATGGTCATACACAACACATCCAACCACCCAACTCAACACAAACATGCAGCTTTCAACTACATGCTCCATAGGCTCACGTCAATACCCCTAAACACACATGACCACCAAGATGAATTAAACACAATTAAATACATAGCAGTCAAAAACGGATACAACCCTGAATTAATAAATAAACTACATAAACGAATCCTCAACACAAAAAGTAAAACACATCTGACCAACAGCACACAACCCAGTAAATACATAACACTTACATACTACAATTCCAATACACATAAAATTGCAAACACATTTAGGAAACAAAATTATAAAGTAGCTTACAGAATCAACAACACCATTAGAAAACACATAAACAATACTAACAAAGACATTGACACATACAGCAAAACAGGGGTTTACAAATTAAATTGCAATGATTGTCAACAATTCTACATCGGCCAGACGGGAAGATCTTTTTCTTCCAGGTTTTCTGAACATTTAAAAGCCCTCACCACAAACTACATACATTCCACATTTGCCACACATTTACATAACGAAAACCACAGAATACCTACACAAACATAGAACACAACATGGAAATATTACACTACTTACCAAAAAGTAGAAAACTAAACACAGCTGAACAATTTGAAATATACAGATATCACACACTACAACCAAACAACATATTAAATGAACAGATACATTACAAATCACATACACTATTTGACACACTGATCCACACACATAATTCGAACCTCAGCGCCAACCCCTTCCCACCATCAACCCCCACCACACACTCCATTCCGTAACGGTTATTCTGTAATCGACAGTTAGTACTCAACCCACTGAAGAAGAGAAACAACATCTTGAAACGTTTGGGAAGTGACAATAGTAAGTTCATAAGTGAAAGTATATATATATTATTAAACAGTAATAGTAGTAGAAGACGTTGCCAGTGTAGCCCCAAGTTAAGCGCTCCAATTTATTCAACCCTTAAATATTAAAATTAATACTATTTTACAAATATTTACACCACTGGTCTCACCATCATTACGGATAGGTCTATTATTGTTTGCAATTTACTACACACGTAGTCTGTAGACGTAGATACTACAGAAGTACCTCGATGGCTCTAGTAAAAGAAGAGGAAAACGTTGTGCCATATTGTTGCAGCCTCAACAAATACCTCACTAGCTACTGCTGATATCCCGTACTTGAAATATTTCCAAAATTAATCTTCAAACAAATTGTAGACAAGAATTTAATAAATTGTCTCACCAGACTTCAAAGTACAAAGCAAAAGAAAGAAAGCATAATGATCAAATAAATATTGTCAAATACGAGGAACCTGGTAGCGAAGGGGATGATTTTGATGTTTTATCACTAGTCGTAACTTACATATTGTTACGACATCACAGAACAATCTACGGGTTTGTCGAATGTGCCAGAAGAATCTCGCTCTAATGTGTGTGGCCTACGTGACTGTAGACGCATTCGCGAGAGTTTTCTCGAAGCCGCCAGCCGCGCGGACTGTGTCAAGGCCGAAATTAACGACGTCGCACACTCTGGCGCTAACACGCGTTATGGAATAATCTGGTAATTTGGGGCGGTATAAATACCAGTACTCAACGACGTTCAGTTCAGTATCAGTCGCGATAAATTACAGCGCGGTTCCAGAGTTATTATCGCGCGATATTACTGTGCGCGTTCAACTGGTTATTAGTTAAATGTTGTGTTTTATAATCGGACGGCATATTGTAATACAATTGTGTTTTAATATTAGTTGACATTTATTTGCGTGTGAACAATTTTTATTTGATTTGTTATAAGAGACTGTGTTGTTAATTACGAACTTTTAAATGTAAAAATTAAAGCTGGCAATTAGTGACTTAATTGGTGTCTTGTACTTATTTTGTTTTTCACTGTACCTACGACGATCAAGTAGACCGTCGTAACAGTGGTGTCAAAACTGGGTTAGAACGGTTAACAGTGGAAACAGTGGACACTTTGTACAAGACGAGTGTAATTCGTAATTAATCGAAAAACAATGGATGCCAGTAAGATGATGGAAAATTTCCACGCGCTGTTGTTGCAGACAGAGGAACGACAACGACAGGATGCAGAGAAAGAGAAAACCCTCCTGGTGGGAGCAGAGGAAAGGCGCAGACAGGAGGCGGAAGAAGCAGAAAGACGACAAAAAGAAGAACGAAGGCAAGAAGGGAAGAAACAGGGGAACGACGTAAACAGGAAACAGAGGAACGTAAAAGTGAAGCAGGTGACATCAAAGCGTTAATTCATGAGCAAAAGCAGATGCAAGAACATACTATCGCAGATTTGGGTCTCCTACGTGGTAATGTAGGTGAATTACGAGGTGAGCTTAATAATCAGATACCAGAATATCTGACGTAGAAGAATCCATGTCAAATAAAAAAGCTGAAGTAGAAAAATCTGTTTTGAGTGTGGAAGAAGATATGTCAACAAAAACATCTGCAGTAGAAAACTGTATGACGAATATAAAAGAGCAAATGAAAAATGAAGTTGAACAGTTTATGAAAATACTACCAAAACCAAATTCTGAACAGACTGTACCAATGAAAAAGACAGAAAAAGACACAGAAAATAAGTCAATAGAGAAAGTAACTTTGCCTGTAGTAGGGACAGTTCATGTCAAAGCTCCAACCTTTGACGGAAGCAGTCATTGGGCAACGTACCTCCGCCAATTTGAAGCTCCTGCTTGCGCAAATAATAAATTGGACACAGAAAGACAAGGCTGTTTCACTCGTTCTTGCATTAAAAGGACCTGCTGCAGAATTACTACAGAAAGTGCCACCTGACAGCCAAAACACCTATGCCGAATTGATAAAAGCTCTGGAATTACGGTATGGCGTTAAACATTTGCGAGATGTGTACTGCGCCCAGTTGAGAGCAAGGCGACAGCATTCCGGGGAGAGCCTTCAAGAGTTTGAAGCAAATATCGACAGACTAATTAGACTGGCATATCCTGAAGCTCCAAAAGATTTTCAAACGAGTTTCGCGATGCAGACATTTTCTGCCGGTGTCCGAGATAACGAACTACAGCAAGTGTTAAGAATGGTAAGACACCAAGACACCAGAACATTGCGGACGCCCTGGTACATGCTTTGCAATTTGAGGCCGCCAAAACAGCGTCTGGTTGGACAAGTCATAAAGTGTGCGCACTAAAAAGATCGCGACGGCACAGACGATGAGGGATAAGAACAAGGAACAGAGACTAGACGGTCGGCGCCACAGAATAAAATAAGAAAGGATGGAAGAGCGAAGTATTATAGATGTGGGAAACCTGGACATCTACAACGAGATTGTCGGGATAGAATTCAGCAGCAGGGAAACAAGCAATAGTCGGTACAACGGGGCGTGTGCTGACTAACTGGAGGAACGAAGCCCCTAGACAATACGCAATTTCTGCACTTCAGAAAAACAGCGGGAGCTTGGTAGTTACCGGATTTGTTCAAGAAAGGCCAACCTCGATTACAGTTGAGACAGGCGTAACAGTTTCCATTGTGCGCCCCGACGTGGTGAAAGATCTGAAGCCAATCTGGTGCTCTTGCAGCTTGCGAACAGCTACTGGACGCCTGTAAAAGTGTTTGGGAAAGTGGAGATACACCTACGCCTTAGTCGACTTGAGTTTAATCATCAAGTACTTGTTGCAGACATTGTGGATGAAGCAATTCTTGGTGTGGACGTTATGAACGCATTCGAATTTATAATCGACTGGAGGCGAAGAGGTAATGCTATCAACAAAGACGACAGCAGAACAATCGATGGACGTCATAAACCAAGTGGCCGTAACTGTTCCGCCAAACTCCGAAAAGATCATCATGGTTAGAACCGAGGTAGATACTAGGGGCAACCAGTGCTCTATATTCGAACCCCAGGTAGTCAGCACACCGGGCATACTAATTCTCCACAAATTTAGTAAAACCTGACGAAACCGGAAATGTACCTATTACAGTGGCGAATATTTTGGATCAAGCTGTCACTTTACAAAGCAATACGCTCCTAGGCAAATTGACTCCTGTGGCCTGGGTAGCCACAGATTATGGAAGATTATGCTTCGGATAATTCCAAATTACCAGAGCAACTGCAAGAATTATTGACCAGACCTCCCAACGACCTCCCAAGTGGTGAGGTAAAAGAACTCAGGCAGTTTATACATGAATTCAAAGATTGTTTTGCAGTTCGGAGACAGTCATTGGGAAGAACCTCTCTTGTGCAACACCGCATCAATACCGGGGACACAACACCGATACGCCAACTTCCTCAAAGGCCTCCACTATCTAAACAAGAGGAAATGTCTCGGTTAGTACAGGATATGTTGATGGAGGAAGTAATCGAACCTTCGTCAAGTGCTTGGTCTTCTCCTGTAGTGCTGGTAGCGAAGAAGGATGGTGGATTGCGTTTCTGCGTAGACTACCGGAGGTTAAATGACGTTACAAAGGAAGACTGCTATCTATTACCTCGCGCTGACGATACACTCGACACATTGTCCGGAGCACAGTGGTTTTTGACATTGGAACTGAAGAGTGGATATTGGCAAGTGGGTCTTCATCAAGAAGACAAGGGAAAGACCGCTTTCTCGACCCCAAGTGGCTTATTTCAATTTAACGTATTGCCATTTGAACTCTGTAATGCACCGGTAATATTTGAAAGATGATGGACCTGGTACTCCGAGTGCTGACATTGAAAACTTGCCTTGTTTATTTAGACGATGTCATAGTCATCGGGAAGGCCTCCAAAAAAGACCATTTGGAAAATCTTAAGGAGGTTGTAACTAGAATTCATGGTGTCCAACTGAAGCTCAGCCCGAAGAAGTTTTCTCTATTCCAGAAGGAAGTACAGTATCTGGGCCATCTGGTTTCGGCAGCGGATGTTAGCATGGATCCTAATAAAGTAGACACCGTAAGAGACTGGCCAGTGCCGAAGAGTAAACACGAAGTTCGGAGTTTCCTGGGGTTAAGCTCATATTACAGACGTTTTGTGAAAGGCTTTGCTCGAACTGCTAAAGCACTACATGAGCTAACCGAAAATGAACGAAACTTCCAGTGGTCGAGGGAGTGTGATCAAGCACTTAAGACTTTGAATTATGTTCGCAGCCAATTCTTGCTTTCCCAGCTTCCGAAGGGAAGTACATCGTAGACACAGACGGAAGCATTACTGGTCTAGGAGCAGTTTGTCTCAAGTGCAAAACGGTGAAGAACGAGTAATAACGTATTACAGCAAGACAATTTCTAAACCGGAGAGAAATTATTGCGTTACAAGGAGAGGGTTGCTGGCAATCGTCCGATCGTTGGAACACTTCCATAAATACCTCTATGGAAGTGAGTTTTCACTACGTACCGACCATGCCGCGCTTGCATGGCTCTTGAGATTTGAAAATCCGGAAGGACAGTTGCCAAGGTGGCTCCAACGTCTGCAAGAGTACAACTTCAAGGTACAACATCGACGGGGGAGCCTGCATGGTAATGCAGATGGCTTATCACGAAGACCGTGCCCGGAAGACTGCCGACATTGCCACAGAAAGGAAGAACAAAACTCAAGCGAACATGTTCAAGCTATCACTGTAGATTTTCTGGCAGACGGCTGGACAACACAAGACTGTCGGCAAGAACAGATGACTGAAGAAGACAGTGGACCAATCTTGATAGCAAAAGATGAAGGTCGCCGCCCGGATTGGTGGGATATCTGCCATGGTTCCGAAGTGCTGAAGGGCTACTGGGCACAATGGGAATCTCTTACCTTAGAAAACCGATTGCTGAAAAGGACTTGGGAAAGTGCAGATGGACGAGACATGATCATGCAGTTGATAGTTCCCCGAAGTAGAGTTGAAACCCCCCTTTTACTTTATAAGTTTTTTTTGTAATTTTTTTTATTTTTATTTTTTATATATTTTTGTAAAGGGGAGAGACATAATATTTAGATCTAGGTGGTGAACCTAGAGGAAGCATAAAGTGTGCAAAGGCCCAAGCTACAATCACAGACATGTCCACTGGTGAATGACAGGACTTGCAAATGAAAAACTCTGTTAACAAGACAAGCGTGAACTTTATTCAGCGTGCAAGTATTTACATGATATTGCAAGGCATAAATTTAACAATGAACAAAACCATGAGTAAAATTGAACTACATGATTATATACATGTCAGTATTCTTCACAGTATAAGATTGTGAGTGAATTTGAGCTTACATATAAATTATATACAACCTGCCACGCTATGTCCAAGATAATTCTTACAATAATTTTTGTTCACAGGTAATATTGAGATCTTTGAGTGCTATATAAAATAAAAATTAAAGAGGCTAGCCTTTTGAGTAATTCTGTAAGCACATTTGCCCTTATCATATGATAATTTCTGACACATTCCTCGCCAAAAGTGAAAATTACACACAAACACATACATAACACATATAACACACATCCACCATTTCTGTACCGACCCTCTCACAATAACCCTTTGCAATAAAAGAACAAATAAATATACATATATATATATATATATAACAAAGCGAACTTAGTAATTCTCAGTTAATCACCAGTAATATGCAAATATAAATAACACGGGAAATGGAAATGCCCCCAACAGAACCAGAGACTCAAAAATATTAATCAACTACCACATCAATAATTATGAAGCAACTCCGCGTATATAGTCATGAAAATAGTTTAAGCACTTGAAGAAATCAGACAGCCCCCTTTAGTCCGGAATTCTGCCATGACCTTATGACATGAACAAGCAGAAAGTAACTAACTTTCAAATAAATTAAACTCATTAAAAAACGTAAAACGTAGAGCAGAGCCTGCGGATACCTGTGTGTGTGTGTGTGTGTGTGTGCAATTTCCTTACATAGTATAAGAAGGTATAATAGGTTGCATAAGACTTAATTATATAAGGTCCACACATGTAGGCACAGAACTTAACATGAGAGTTTTTGTAGAACTTTAGCAAAATAAACGCGGCCTCATGAGTCTGCTTCTGGGAGCTTCTGTGGATTCACAGTGTAGTGGTAGTTGAGAGAGTATAAAATAAAGAGAATGGTCCCACCTGGATCGTCCGGTGTACTTCAGTAACCCTGGTTAACCTGTAGCGTCTTGGTAGCACCAATAATTCCTGGGGCAGAGTTCCTCCACGAGTGTGTCTGTGTGCGTGAGTCCCAACTGACGACATCTCATGGCTTAAGTGTAATCTCTGCCAGAAGGGTAGACAGCTGAACGTCTACACCCGACACCCATCTCGCCATTGTTCGAGCACCTGGAGCAGACTTTAGTTTAGCCTCTCATAGAGTAGAGCAACGGAGTCTGAACAGATGGGTGCCGTCAGTCGAGACCAGGCTTCCTTGCTGAGGGTTCAAACAGAAAATGAGAACGATTTGTTGGTAATGTCTAACCACGAAGGTTTGGCAAAGGCAGGCTCACGCAGATCACAGCTGAGCCTGCCGACTGAATATCGTCCCTACACAACAACTGTCTACCTACCCAGCGGTGACGCGATGCAGTGGCACTGCGTGACGTCAAGAACCCGCCCGTTTTTAAAAAAAAATCACCCGTCTCGGCAACCGCCTTTCTCGGGCCGAACAAAGTACGGCACAAAGTGCAGTCTATTTTGAAGGAGATGCATGATCTAGAGGCCATCTTGTCGTTAACCACACCCTTGACAGAATACGGAAGCGATTCTATTGGCTTCATCTTCGCCAGGACGTAGAGGAATGGGTTCAAACGTGTGAAATATGTGCTGCAAGCAAGGTCCCACAAACCAGAGGCAGGGGTAAAATGAGACAGTATAACGTTGGACTGCCTTTCGAGAGAATTGCCATAGACATTGCTGGACCATTTCCAGTTACTGACGATGGAAACCGGTACATCATGGTTGTAGGTAACTACTTTACTAAGTGGGTAGAAGCCTACGCAATTCCAAATCAGGAGGTTACCGCTGTGGCAAAGGAGATAGTTCACAACTTCTGTTGCCGTTATGGAGCCCCTATCGAAATCCATACGGATCAAGGGAGAAATTTCGAATCAGGAGTGTTTAAATAATTATGCCGCCTACTCGGAATTCGAAAGACCAGGACAACGCCTCTGCACCCTCAGTAGGACGGGATGGTTGAGAGATTCAATAGGACACTTGAGCAGCATTTTCGAAGGTTGTTGACGAGAACCAAACATACTGGGAACAACGTATACCACTATTCCTCATGGCGTATAGATCATCAGTACACGACACAACAGACATGACTCCAGCAAAATTGGTGTTTGGGCGGGAGATTCGTCTTCCTGGGGACTTAATGTTCTGATCACCTGAGACTCAGTCCCAAGAGCCGCAGAACTATTCCTCGCAATTAGAAAACCAATTGCAAAAAATGAATCGCTTGGTAAGAGGACGGCTGAAGATTGCCAGTGCTAAAATGAAAACTCGGTATGACATTCGCAGCAATAGTGTGGGTTTCCAAGAAGGAGATCAGGTCTGGTTGTCCAACCCAAAGCGCCGTCGTGGTCGCTCACCTAAGCTTCAGTCTAACTGGGAAGGACCCTACACTGTGAAAAAAAGAATCAACGATGTTGTTTATCGGATTCAACAGGAAGGACAGCGAAAGTTCAAGCCCGCCCACCTAGATCGCCTGGCTAAGTACTACTTCAGAGACGGTTCGCCAGTTCGGGAAGAACAGGCTTAAGGAGGGGGCAATATTACGACATCAGAGAACAATCTACGTGTTTGTCGAATGTGCCAGATGAATCTCGCTCTAATGTGTGTGGCCTACGTGACTGTAGACGCATTCGCGAGAGTTTTCTCGAAGGCACCAGCCGCGCCGACTGTATCAAGGCCGTAATTAATTACGTCGCACACTCTGGCGCTAACACGCGTTATGGAATAATCTGGTAATTTGGGGCGGTATAAATACTAGTACTCAACGACGTTCAGTTCAGTATAAGTGGCGATAAATTACAGTGCGGTTCGAGAGTTATTATCGCGTGATATTTCTGTGCGCATTCAAGTGGTTATTAGTTAAGTGTTGTGTTTTATAATCAGACGGCATATTGTAATACAATTGTGTTTTACTATTAGTTGACATTTATTTGCGTGTGAACAATTTTTATTTGATTTGTTGTAAGAGACTGTGTTGTTAATTACGAACTGTTAAATGTGAAAATTAAAGCTGGTGATTAGTGACTTAATTGGTATCTTGTACTTATTTTGTTTTCCACTGTACCTACGACGATCAAGTAGGCCGTCGTAACAATATGTATGTAAACACAACGACTGCTAAAAATTTTATCGCTCCCCATAACGCTTGAAGAGACGGCCGTTGTACGTCATTGTACCTGGCAAATGATTAATATTGATCACGTTGTATCATGTTACACGTGTAATCTGAATAATGTATTATCAGGAAATTTGTTATTTTGTATGGCCGCGGCTATGTTACAGGGGTGAGTTTGTCACCTGTCGCAGGGGTTTTGTTTGTGATAAAATGGACGTATCTGCTGTAGCAGAGATTAAACGTGTCAGCACGTAATTAGCGCTGTCACCACTTCGCCTACACACCGCCACGCGCCGTGATGTTTTATTTAAATAAACACATATGAAAACGATGCTTTGGAAAATCAGACAGGAGGGTGGAATGGGAAAGAGAGATAGAGAGTGAGAGAAAGAGATAGATAGATAGATAGATAGATAGAGAGAGAGAGAGAGACAAAGAGAGAGAGAGAGAGAGAGAGAGAGAATGATGCTGAGAGAGCTTGTTACAAATTTTGACCATTTAAAGGGTCGAGGGTTTAGTTATCATCATGTTTTCAGTAAAGATACAACCAGGCATACATCTATGAGAAACAAATTATTTTCGGAGGAATGTATATATTAGTTTATTAATATATAAGTATATAGAAGAAGGTAAGTATTAAGTTTATTCAAAATCATAATGGCGTAGCAGCTACATGATAATAAATAATGTCAGTGAGAATTACTAAGACTGAAGGCGTGTTAATGATAAAAGTGTAGTTAGCCTGTGTTGTAGTTATTACTATGTTAGTTTCAGCTATAAATAAACTTTTCCGATTGCATGCTATGCACGTATTAGAAAGAAGTGCTAGACAAGACACATTACAAAGAAAATAAAATGACAAGGCGCGTTACAAAATCATTTTGAATGATTCACAACAGCAGTAAGTGTAATGGCACATGCATTCACAAACAATTTATTTATATACTGAAGCAAACAAAAGTAACAAAAACTATCCCTGAAACGTACACTCTGTAGCCTTGTAAGGCAGAAAGTTAACTTATTGTTGCAATATTATTATTATTCAACACAAATATAAATATTAATTTGTAATTTTTAAAACAAATAATAAATTATAGTTTAGTCCAAGTTGTTATTACTTATTCATATATCACAACGTTTTCGTACAACGTCTCGATTTAAAATTGATACATATGATGTAAAAATGTATTTACTTCTAAAGACGACCTCAGAATTTTAGAGGAGAATCGTTCTGTTTGTGAATCGATAGCTAACATCGGCAATATTATAGTATGTAATAATATTGAATATTAATCAATTCTTTTATTTACTTTTATTACTTTATGCATATATGCATGTTCTATAGGGTTGATAGATTTTAAGGTTTTCCTTGATGAAGTCATACACGCATGCTTTTTCATCTCACTCACTCTCCTATTTCAAAGTTACTCTAACCTGTAGCTTTTAGTTATTGCAGGAGATTACAACCAGTGTGGCTGAGAGTTACGCAGAGAAAGCGAGTGAGAGCTACTTGTTTACTAAAAAAACATACTAGCTTACGTAAAGACGCGCGCGCGCGCGCGCGCGTGTGTGTGTGCTTAACTGGATATCACAATGGCTGCGAAAAATCACAGAAAAACACATTTACACAGTAGGTAATGTTTGCAGAAAAGAAAGATTTGAGCGACGTAATACACACTTCATCGTGCTTTATTCCCCCTGCACATTTCCAGCTGCAAACACACGGTAGATAGCTAGATTTTTTGAAGTCGTAGATTATGCCATTAGAAATTACAAATGTATAGCAGTAAGCCAGTTTGCAATCATCTTACAAGCATCCTTTTGTTTTAACTTACATTTTGAGATGATTTATCATTTTTTGTGAATATTATTGCCACATTTTAGTGTTAAAACCATGACCTGAATATTTAGCCCGCTTTATGAGTTTACATAGATGTCAGGTGTTTGTTTTTAATTTATTTATCAGAAATCATAAAATACATTCCTTAAAGTAATATTCTGATTAGTCTACACACATCAGAAATGTAGGCCTACAATATATGTTGTGACGGGCTGTGCTTATAATGTATGAGAGGTTTGTTTATACCTCTGCTTGAGGTGCGGTCGTCCTTTGTTCAACGCGTTTCTACTGAAGGAGGCCTCCGGTGGTTAGCCGAAGCTGTAAGCAATCGACCACGGCTCAAAAGCCCGGTAGCTTTTAATTTTAATATTGTCGACTCCGGCCGTGACAGCCTACTCAGTAGACTTAGATGAGTTTCGTTTAGAGATTACACGCATTGAATTTTCATCTTATTACTTAAAAACACTTAACACAAGGACTTCGTTATCACTTTTTAGGCCTACCAGGCAAACCGACAGACGTCCGTGTACGACAACTTCTCATGAAAAACTGCCAGGTATATTTTGTTTCCCCTTTCATTAAGATTTCGGTTTACGGACCAGATTTAACATTTTATCTTTGTAGATTTTTGGAGGAGCTGGACACGACTCTGCAGCCACATTTTACGGACAAAAAGACAGTTCACTACAAATAAACTGAACTTTACTGGCACTATATACACATACCAGGGTAGGATAAAAATTCTTCTTCTTTCTAACACACTGGTTCCTCGTTCATTGTCACCTACTACTACGTTCTATTCTGAGTCTTGGCTGCTTCCACGAACGTACTGTATGTACTGTTATTTTTGTAATATTTTCTGTCGCGTCATCTTATAGCTCAACATATTTTCGCGCTGCTTCAACAAACTACTGTTTGATTTTAATGAACCCTTAAAACAATGAGAAATTGGACTGAATTAATAGTTAAAACAACCTTTAATTTTGAATTAAATTAATTACAATGATGTTCTCTTAATGAAATTTGTGTGTGTGTGTGTGTGTGTGTGTGTGTGTGTGTGTGTGTGTGTGTGTGTGTGTGTGTGTGTGTGTGTGTGTGTGTGTGTGTGTGTGTGTGTGTGTGTGTGTGTGTGTGTGTGTGTGTGTGTGTGTGTGTGTGTGTTTACCACGTGCCTAAGCTTAATATCAGAATACGCTATATTCAGCTCCCCTTCACAAAAGTTGTGCTAGCGTAAATATTAGAAACATGCTGTCAGGTTTATTTTGCCTTTTAAATATAAACGTCGCGCGTAGCACTGTTTCAAGGGTGGAGGGTATGAGTTTGTGCGCATCTATTACGACACCGCTTTCCCTTCCCTTTTTGCACGGTTATCAGTGTCAGTCTGTTGGATTTCTGTTTACTTATCTATATGTTAGATAAAGAATATGTCACTCCAGAATTTTCAGTAAGTCCGTTCTGATTTATGCTTCTAATATTTGATAAGAAATTTTTATCCAGGTTAACTACAATTTGTATGTGTGCTTGCAATGCCTGAATTTTTTTATCAGTATTTTGTTCTTCAGCTCTTCTTATAATGGTGATTATACGATTTATATTTTTCTCAATAATCATTCTATGTACAGGGTTTTTACATTCAATACATTTTTTAATCGATGTGTTTCGAGTGTAGACGATTTGACCGAGAGTACTACAGCACATTTGAAAACTAAAATAAAGCAACAAAAATAAACCAATAAACAGTGAATGCTTCCAATAATACTGCTTTTACATTACGACAATATTTCGTTGGATTTCTGACCGCTCATATAGACATCTGTTCTCGAAACTCCACTGACTGGAGGAAACTCCCCCTCCTGATTTCATACTCTGCCGCATAAGGTAGAAGAGTGTATGCGTCTACGTTAAGAGTTATTAAGGCAATGTCAGAAAAATGTCAGCTTTTATTTGTTTGTATGTTTTTTTTTTAGATATTTCTTGCTTAGGTAGTTACACCCGTTCTACTTGTTTAGTCACTGGCACGACAGAGGGTAACATACCCTACATTTCTTAAACCTCTTTTTAATTAACATTAAAGATCAGTCACATTCCTTATAACAACACTCTATGTGTCCATGAGTTGTTAAACATTATTGTCCTATACAAAAGTTATTATTGTATAATAAGAAAATCTAGTTGATTGGAAAGTGCAGGTTTATCTATGATCAAGGTCTATGGGATCGCTTCATTTTACACGATTTAATCTGAACTCGGTAGTACCAGGAACACTCTTAGTTTAGAATTACCCCATCCCGGTCATAGTGAAATTTGTCACCCGTTACAGAGGGTTGTGATAAAATGGACGTATCGGTTACCTACTAGATTCAATATATCAACACTTAATCACAGGTATCATTCAACAGAATCTGCCGCTTTAATAGTTCGTTTAAACTCGCAGACATTAAAACGACACCTTTGTAGAGTCAACGGTGCGCGTGGTCATAAAAATAGATATATCATTAAATACTAAGTTCGAAATACCATGCTTATGTTTACAAGTGACATTATTTTTAGGAAAGTATGACAGCACGTTCAAGCTCAGATAAGGCAATTCATTAAGGTGGGAAACTTAAAACAGACGGTTTCTTATTTCACAAATAGTTAATTAACCTAGTGACATAAATTTAATAACTAATACCACAGTGAAAGGTTATTAATAAACTGGTCTGAACGTGGTCTGAACTTAAGGGACAGATCGCTACCGCATTAATAAACTTTGTTATTAAACACCATAAAACGCTTTAACGATAGATAAGCGTACATTAAGACGATACAGTGAACCACATAAAACAGTTTGCATTCAGTTTACCACGTAATACAGTTTACCACTACTGTGGTTTAATATGCGGATTGAGCTGACGTAATTTTCAGTCATGTACACATTGCTCATACACAGATGAGACATAGATATTATAACGAAAAGAAATGGTTGGGTGTGTGTTGTTTAAAATGTGTTGTAATATGTCGGGCGTTACCTCCGCGCACTTTTGTTACTTACTCTGTTGACTGGATCCTCTGCAGTGATGTAGTCCTGTAATACAACTTAAAACTATGCTTTTGTGGGCGCCACTTGGAAACGTTTGTTCCAAGAAAAAATTAAATGTGATTGATAAAATTTTTAAATCTACAAAAAAATTTAAACAAGTCAGTTTAGCTTTGAAAAATCAGTTATGTTTAATGATTCTTTAAAAACAACAAACAAATCGTCTGAAGGACTATCATTCATAAAAATTATAAAATTGCAGAGAAAAAATTTTACAAGTTATTATTATTGACAATTTTTTATATGTCCAATCAAGTATCGGCTAGTATAATTCAGATTCTGACTCAGTTGACAAGCATGAGTTTAATATATGAAAAAACTTTAATCTCAGGACGTGACTCCTTTGAACTACCAAGACATATCAATTAGATGCCTTACAAGAAAAAAAACTAAGTGATTTGAAGGTGTATGTGTGGCGTGTAAAGTACAACTGTGTGATAAATGTAACCAGGTAACAAATGACTTTAATTTTGGTAACTCACGTTCCAATGGTCGTTTATTCTCTCACTGGACACTTCCTTCGGGTAGTTTCTCGATCTCGCCTCTTCGGGTGTACACTGAATCTATTTAAAGTCAATTTTTGCGATCGTTACTTTTTCCGCACTTTTTGTCAAAACGTTTGGCAGTAAAATCTCGTTCAAACGCCGCCACTACGAATCATCTGTTTAGCGTTGATTCAGAAATCTGCCACCGCAGCGCTGACTCCCATGCAGTTTTGAGGAAGGCTTAGATGTATTGTTTGTTTACGTTCGGGGGAATTATTTGTCACGTTAGTCAGTCAATGCGAACACAGCAGAATTCGTTCTCTATTTAAATGTTGGGACCCTCCTGGGCCGTCGACGTTCTGGCTGCGTGCTTTCTATTAAAGTTTGCCGTATCGCTGCTCTATTTCAGCGATATTTTTTGGCGTATACTCTCGTTGAGGTTAAGTCAGTCGGTTATGTCTATGTACGGGAAAAGCCTTCCTGCCGTGTCTTGTCGATTTCTCGCCTCTCGGTTTCGCCTTAGCTGCGTTGATCAGTGTTGTGTGAGATGCATCAGTTCTGGAGTTCAATCTTCAAGTGTTTTTTGGTCAAATTTTGTCTCGCTTTTATACTAAATCGGGATGACTGTTTTCGTCGACTTCCGGTATATTTGTGTAAAAATTCTTTCTAGATTGTTCGAGAATAAACGAAATGGAATGTCATAGAACAATTTTCACTTCCGTAGAAGCTTTTAGAACGAATTTCTTATTCTTCATACAATGGATATTTCAAAATTTACACTGGTATTTATCAAACAGTTTCACATTAGTACTTACAATTTGTATGCCATTAATGTATTTAGATTCCTTTGTTTTTACTGAATCTAGCGATACTAAATATGATTGGTATCTAATTAACTTAAGTCTAACAAACATTACAATTTACAACCCTCACCTTGAGTTGTAGTCATTAAAAACTCAATATTTATAATAAAAATTGTTGTGGAGTTATAAAGTTCCCTTCACAAGCTGGACAACTACTACTACTACTCTCCTACAACAAAATAAACAAATTTTAACATCAATAAAACACAAATAAATACAATTTTATATGGCCTCTGCTCATGGCCTAAATTCTTGTCAGTTTTCTAATACAATGATTAGTCTTTTTCCTTAATATATGTATTATTTCACCACTATACACACAGAGTTTATTATTTTGTCTATCTTTTGTGATACCTGGTTACTTTGTACATATATTATATTTATCACAAGATGACATAGCATCATTGATTGTCTTGAGATGTCATTTTATATGGTGTGACAAATCTCACTCTAAATAGTTAAATTCTTTTAGAATTGATTTTACTTTCAACTGAGTTTGTTTCTTATTAAGGTATTCTGATGTATTGTACCTTTCTATCTTATTTTTGTTAGTATTATGTAAGTATTTGGCCAGATCTGATTATTTTTGTACTGGATAATTGGCTTCAGCCATACATGGTATAAGTAAATATTTTGCTGACTTGACTATTACAATGTTAAAGTTAGTCAGGTATATTAGTATAGTTGCTTTATATCATATTACAGCTTTATAATACAGTTTGGTTGCATTTTGGCAACATTAAATTCATAAATTATACAATATTAGATGCCTATTACATGTTTTTAGTTAACACTGTTTTTGGCTATTTTGGCTGCTTTTTATTCATTTGACAGCTTCCTTTATTTAAGATAAATTGTTCACTATTGTCTGCTTGACAATTACATATGTTTTTTATTTAAATCTGATAATAATTAATTTTTTCATGAAATCTTGGTGTATGGTCTCAAATCCAACACATTAATATTTTTTTGTCATTGCAAATATACAATTTTTATTTTAACTTAAACTCTTTCTAATAATGTATTTAAGTCATTTAATACATTTATTTTATTTACATCACATAATATAATGATGGATCATGTCCATTTATTCACAAAAAATAGTTTTTAATACCATATTCATAGTTATAAAGCTTAATAATTATTGACTTTATTCTGGTGGATTCTGACATTATTTCTCTCTCTTATAGTGTCTTATGGTTTTTTCACTCTTATTCACTTTAATAATATATATGGGGTTTTGTCTTAGTCATAGTTTGGTCGTTTTTTCAAGTTGATAGAAATAATTATTATACAAAATTACACAATTTTTTGGGACTACTTGGGTTCGATACTGTTCACTTCACTTTCCTCTTATGCTAACTTACTATATAAATGATTTCTTTTTATGGAACGTTCTGTGACGTTACATATGCCTCACCGTTATAGTTGATAATTTTGGAAAAACATATCTTTGGTTTTGATGAAATTATCATCTCTATAATAACCCTTTATTATTAGCTTTTTTTATATTTCATTCTTTTATCTTATAATTAAATTCCTGTACTACTCCTTTAATATATTAATCCAACTCAATATTCCTAGTTCGTTCTTTGTCATATCACCTATTCCTTTCCTTTTTACCTTGATGTTTTATAATTAATCTTTGATATAAATCCCTATCAATTCCCTAACTTACATAGAGGGTTGGGAGTCAGAGTGGCTCGCTATGGCATACATTCTCTGTCCCTTCCTGTCTATAACTACTGAAATCAGAGGCAACACATCCCTGTTCAGAAAATAATAATTGCACCTTTGCAACAAATAATAATAATAATAAAAAAAATACAATATTCAAAGATCATAGGCTCCTACACATAAATTCCCTTTCTTAAACTCTTCTGATTAATTCACAATTATATTAATATATCGTTCTCCGCAGGTTAAATTATCGTTTAAAATCATTCAATGTTAATAGCTATATTCATATTCATCATTATCTCCTTATGTAACACACTGTTTTCCTCTCCTTTTTTTCTTTTTTTTCATTTATCATTTATCATCTAAATATCAAATATCTGACAGTATTTCTCCTTCTTTTTCTCCTTTACTAAGTGTCCATCTTGTAATATTTATTAATAATAATCTCTCTCCTTCTCTAAGTACGGGTAAGTTGGTAAATATACGTTGACATGGCTATTGGAAATAAATCTATATTTTATATATATCATTATGCCTTTGGTATAAGGTGTCCTTCTCGTAATATTTATTTATAATAATCATAATACAATAATATTTATATTTATTTAAAAATCTCTATCTCCTTTCTAATTATGGCTAAGTTAAAAAATTCACGTTGACATGTTTAGTCAAGGTACCTTCTCTATGATGCTGTATTTGACTTGGGTCTTTGGTCATGGTACTTGGTTACTGATTGAGTATTTGACTTGCGATTTTTTATTCATGGTACTTTTTTAATGAAGTCTGGTTATACGTTCCTTTTACCTTGTTCCTGATTGTGTCAGTTGCCTCGTAGGTATTGTTCTTATTATCTCTGGTTATCGTGAAAGGCCCTGTATATAAGAGTAGCAATTTCCTCGTTATGCCTTGTATAGCACTGGGCAATTCTCTATTTTTAACTAACACCTTTTCACCTACCTCATATTTAATTGCCTTAGGCTGTGATTTGATATATTTTTTCCGCTGCTGTTCCGTTTTTTCTAACACCTTATTATAAAATTTTGCCCCTTCGAATTGGTATGCGGGTTCGTCGGGAAAATTAATAATTTCTTTTATCTCTAGTGGTGGGGGTCTTTCGAACATAACCGTGTATGGCGACATCTCGATGGTACTGTGATGCGAGAAATTGAGAAAATCCTCGGTAGAGGCTACATATTCATGCCATCTTTTCTGCTCGTTATGGGAGTATGTTCTTAGCAACCGTCCTACCTCCCTTAACACTCTCTCGGCTGGGTTACTATTCGGGTGATATACGGACGTCTTGTACGTTTTTATTCCGTGTTCTCCCAAACTTTCCTTCCAAAGTTTTCCCCTAAACTGAGTACCGTGGTCCGTAATTATAGAATACGGTCGGCCCACTTCCATTATATAACTTTTGATTATTATGTCTATTATTTTCCTGGTCGTTGCCCTAGTTATTGGGTATAGCTTTGTATACTTGCTAAAGTGGTCGAAAATGATTACGATAAATTTATATCGGTGTCTCCCACCGCTGCGTGGAAAGGGTCCGCAGATATCGAGAAATACCTTTTCCAATTTTTCGGTAGATAATATGGGTATCATGACCCCTTCCTTCCTCTCGTTATCACACTTTACTTTTTGACAAATATCGCACGACCGTATCGCCAGTTGCACCTTCTTATTCATCCCCTTGATGTATGTTTGCTCTTCCAATGCCTTCCTTACTTTAAGGGCACCCATATGTCCGTACCTCTCGTGATAGTCGATTATTAGCGGTCTCTCTATCGCTGGTGGAATCACTAATTTCCAACTCTCCTGGTGCGGGGTATTCCTAATAAACAAAGTGTCGTCGTGTATACAATAAAATCTGTTTATGACCTCATCGCCTTCCTGTACCCTTTTTCTAATGTCTCCTAATTTCGGATCGGCCTCTTGTTGTGACTTTATTTCGTGCAAAATATTTTTTAAATCCTCCCTGCTCTTAATAATGTGGTAAACCTTGGCTAATTGTTCCTTTTCGCCGTCAAAGGTTTGGTCTGGTATATTGACGCGAGATAAGACGTCGGCGGCTACGTTCTGTTTGCCGGGTATATATTCCCATGTGATATTGTACTCTTGCAAGGCCAAAACCCATCTAGTCAGCCTTCCATGGTTCAGTTTACAATGCTTTAAAAATGATATAGATTTGTGGTCGCTTCTAACTGTTATGGGGTACCCTAATATATATGTCCTGAATTTACCGCATGCGAAAACTACACTCAACAGTTCTTTTTCGGTAGTATTGTAGTTTCTTTCGCAACTGTTCAGCACGCGGCTAGCAAAGCTAATTACTAAATGGTTACCGTCCTGATCTTCCTGATAGAGGGCTGCACCTAAACTCACGTTACTGGCATCGCAGTTTAGAAAAAATGGTTTTGTAAAGTCGGGATGATGCAACATTACTGTTTCTAAAAACTTTTCCTTTATGATATTGAGCACTCCATCTTGCTCTGGTCCCCAAGTCCATTTGTCTTTAGCTGATAACTGCTTTTGGAACCTGGCAGTTAGTTCTGAATAATTGGACCGAAACTTTCTGTAATAGTTGCAGATTCCTAAAAATGACTGCAGCTGTTTCCTATTCTTTGGGGTGGGGAACTTCTGTATGGCCTCTACCTTTTCCTTGGATGGAGTAATCCCTTGTTCTGTTAAATTAAATCCTAAAAATTTCACCTCATTTGCAATGAATTGGGACTTGTCTAATTTGAGGGTGATATTATTCTCCGATAATTTTTGTAGCACCTGTTGAACCCTATTACAATGGTCGTCCCAATTCGCTGAAGTCACCAGTAGGTCGTCGACGTACACTGTCGTAAACTTCAGTACTTCCTGCCCCAATATTCTGTCCATTATCTTTACAAACACCGCCACAGAATTTATTAAGCCAAAAGGTAACCGCTTAAACTGATAGTTTCTGCCCTCGAATATGAATGCCATATATTTCCTACTATCAGGGTGGAGTTCTATCTGCCAGTAACCGCATACCGTATCCCATGAGCTTATATATCTGATTCCGTGGAACTTTTTTAATATCTCCTCTATCTCCCCAGGTGATGTGCGGTCGTTAACAATCATTTTGTTAATCTCCCTAGCATCGAGACATATACGTACCTTTCCGTTCTTTTTTGGCACCGCTATGATTGGGCTGGTAAAGGGCGAATGACTATACTCGATTATGTCGTCCTCTATCATCCTGTTCAATTCTTCCCTGACTTCGTTCTTTAGCGAGTATGCGATCGGGTACGATTTCCTATTAAATTCCACCGGAGTTTTGAATTTTATGGTGCACTGATAATCTCTGGCTTTGCCTGGAGCGTTCGAGAATATATGTTTATAACGGTTGTATACCTCGATCAATTGTTCCGCCTGTTTCTCGCTGACCAGACCCCTTGCTTTCGTCCTTTGGAAATCCCGTATTTCTTCTAATTTTTCTAACCACAACTCTGGGTTTTCCTCCTGATATAATGGCATATTGATTGGACGATCGGTACAATAATAATGGTTTACTATCGCTTGATAAGGTGTATCGTCTGTACCACTTCCTTGGACATCGATCAAATTATTGGTCCAAATCCCCTTGTTAGTCTTAAAAGTTATCACTTTACTTTCCAAATCTATCACAGCATTGTATGGCCTAAGTATATCGCAGCCTATTAGTATACTCATGGGTAAATTACTCGCCACTAATAACCCTATCGGTATTGTTACCCCATTACTAGTCATCTCTAATGACACCTGTTTCTTTATTGATTTATTTTGCCTCCCCGTTGCTCCGACTAAAATAACGTTATTTATCGGTAGAGTGGGTATTGGTAAATTACTATGTTGCTTAATCCGCTCTAACTCAATGCTATCAATAAGTGACACATTTGACCCCGTGTCAATGAGTAGTATCGCTTCTATGCCATTGATATATGCTTTAATCTGCACGATACTATTATTCCCTTGGTTGCTATTTTTAATGATATCGTCACCTTCTTCTAATAACTCCTCTCTAATATCCTTAAGGTAATTATTTATTTTTAATATAGTCCCGTCTTTGTCCTGTCTATGTTCGTCGTTTGTCACCCCATAATATTGGTTCAGTGAAGGGCGGTTTTCCTTTTTCACTGCCGCGTTTAGTTTAAATGAGCCACTGTCTCATTGGCCCGGTCTCCTGGAACATTGGGTTGCTGACCCGTCTGTGTTTCCGGCCTGACCTCGGGATTACCGTTAATAGGTTGGCTATTCGCCGTGTTACCCTGGCTACCTGACGCCTGTTGTGGGTAAAACATGTAAGTGGGTACATTAGGTGGATATGGCCGTCGGTTATTGGCCATTGTATAATTTACCTGGGGCCTGTACTCATTTTGGTTTCTCCTATCGCTTCCTCCTTGGTTTCCCCCGTTGCGATAACCATTACGTTGACCAAAATTACTTCCTCTATAATTATTCCCGCGATAACCGTTTCCCTGGTGGAAGTTCCTACCGTAGTTATTCCCGGTGTAATTACCTCTGTTTGGTCCCGGATAGTTGCGGTTAATTGGGCCCTGAGTGGTATCATTTCGGCCATTTGGTGGGATATTATTATTCTGATTATTGGTGTTTAGATTATTACCGTTCCCACCTCCATTCCGGTTTGGTCCGTTATTATTGTTGTTGTACTCTACCTTACGATTGGGGGGTTGGTAATCCTGGAACCTTCCTGTGGATTCGCAATTTTCCAATAATTTGGCCAGATCGGCTATTTTGCTAATCTGTTGGTATAATTGGGCATCCTTGATCCCATAGCTGTAATGTCCAGCTAACTGCCTTACCAAACATTCTTCTGGGATCGGCGGTATCAACTTCCGTGCTAAACATACCTTTCCCAGGAAATAAGATGTCGGGGACTGTCCATAGGACGCGTCGTATATGCCATAGAAAATGTCCATTCTTACCCTGTTTTGTGCGGTCTCTGACCAATACTTTTCCTTAAACTGGCGTTTAAACTCTGCTAAATTCGTTATTTCGGGTCGTACCGCTATCCACCAGTTATCCTTAGTATTTTTAAACGTCTCGTCAAGCATCTCTCTTATCCTGTCCCACCTTGTTTCTCTACTTCTCCCAATAACCTCCTCCATTCTTTCCAAAAATTCCATTGGGTTTCGTCGATAGTCCTGGAAGTTGATTACTTCCCTGTTTTCACCATGACACGTATGAGTGTTTAGTATTGGTGTGTCTCTCAGCGCCTCTAATCTTTCCTGCAGGTTTTTCTCTCTCTGGTCTATTTCCAGTATACTATTTTTGTTAGTTTTTATTTGTTCATCCAGCCTGTTAGCGATGTCATATGTTTCCTGCATCCTCTCGCTAACGTCTTTCTGGACTTCCTGCATGATGGCGTCTTGGTTCTGCCTTACCTTGTTTTCGAGATTTCTAACATCTTGTTTGGTCTCTACTGTTTGCTCCTCTATACTTTCGAAACGTGTATTGTTTCCCTCCCGTAACCTTTCCAACTGTTTCTCCATATTCTCGACCTTCCTGTCACTATCAATTTTATTATCATCGATCTTTTTGGTTACTGTTTCGTATTTTATGCTAATTTCTTTTTTCAGGGACTCTATACTTTTTTCATTCGCCTTCTGAAATAGCTCTAGCTTTTTCCCATTGTCATCTATTTTCTCGGTTAAAGATTCTATGTTTTTGTCTAATTTCCCCATATTTTTATTATTCTCCTCCTTATCTTCCTGTCTATTTTTATTCATATTTTTGTTCATTTCTTCCATTTGTTGGAACATTTGCTCATTACTTTTTTTATTCTCCTCCTTGTCTTCCTGTCTATTTCTATTATTCTCTTCCTTATCTTCCCGTCTGTTTTTATTCATATTTTCGTTTAGCGTTCGGAACATCATCATTATCATATTCGCGTCAACGCTTCCTGTTACTTTCTCTGGTTCGGGATTCTCTGTTTGTTCTACCATTTGTATGGGTTCTTCTCCCGTTTGTTCTTCTAATTCGTCTGCCGTTTGTACCGGTCTTTCCATTTCTAGTGTGGGCGGTTCTAATTCTGTTTCCTCGACCTGTACTGCCTCTCCGTCTTCCACACTCAACTCGGGTTCCACCGTCTTCTTCACCTTCTTTCCCTTTGGTTGCGGCATTTTAATATGTTGGTAGTTGCCGGGCTTGTTCCGTTTTTTTCAAGCCTCACAAGTTGCGCTGCCAATTTATAACGAAAAGAAAAGGTTGGGTGTGTGTTGTTTAAAATGTGTTGTAATATGTCGGGCGTTACCTCCGCGCACTTTTGTTACTTACTCTGTTGACTGGATCCTCTGCAGTGATGTAGTCCTGTAATACAACTTAAAACTATGCTTTTGTGGGCGCCACTTGGAAACGTTTGTTCCAAGAAAAAATTAAATGTGATTGATAAAATTTTTAAATCTACAAAAAAATTTAAACAAGTCAGTTTAGCTTTGAAAAATCAGTTATGTTTAATGATTCTTTAAAAACAACAAACAAATCGTCTGAAGGACTATCATTCATAAAAATTATAAAATTCCAGAGAAAAAATTTTACAAGTTATTATTATTGACAATTTTTTATATGTCCAATCAAGTATCGGCTAGTATAATTCAGATTCTGACTCAGTTGACAAGCATGAGTTTAATATATGAAAAAACTTTAATCTCAGGACGTGACTCCTTTGAACTACCAAGACATATCAATTAGATGCCTTACAAGAAAAAAAACTAAGTGATTTGAAGGTGTATGTGTGGCGTGTAAAGTACAACTGTGTGATAAATGTAACCAGGTAACAAATGACTTTAATTTTGGTAACTCACGTTCCAATGGTCGTTTATTCTCTCACTGGACACTTCCTTCGGGTAGTTTCTCGATCTCGCCTCTTCGGGTGTACACTGAATCTATTTAAAGTCAATTTTTGCGATCGTTACTTTTTCCGCACTTTTTGTCAAAACGTTTGGAAGTAAAATCTCGTTCAAACGCCGCCACTACGAATCATCTGTTTAGCGTTGATTCAGAAATCTGCCACCGCAGCGCTGACTCCCATGCAGTTTTGAGGAAGGCTTAGATGTATTGTTTGTTTACGTTCGGGGGAATTATTTGTCACGTTAGTCAGTCAATGCGAACACAGCAGAATTCGTTCTCTATTTAAATGTTGGGACCCTCCTGGGCCGTCGACGTTCTGGCTGCGTGCTTTCTATTAAAGTTTGCCGTATCGCTGCTCTATTTCAGCGATATTTTTTGGCGTATACTCTCGTTGAGGTTAAGTCAGTCGGTTATGTCTATGTACGGGAAAAGCCTTCCTGCCGTGTCTTGTCGATTTCTCGCCTCTCGGTTTCGCCTTAGCTGCGTTGATCAGTGTTGTGTGAGATGCATCAGTTCTGGAGTTCAATCTTCAAGTGTTTTTTGGTCAAATTTTGTCTCGCTTTTATACTAAATCGGGATGACTGTTTTCGTCGACTTCCGGTATATTTGTGTAAAAATTCTTTCTAGATTGTTCGAGAATAAACGAAATGGAATGTCATAGAACAATTTTCACTTCCGTAGAAGCTTTTAGAACGAATTTCTTATTCTTCATACAATGGATATTTCAAAATTTACACTGGTATTTATCAAACAGTTTCACATTAGTACTTACAATTTGTATGCCATTAATGTATTTAGATTCCTTGTTTTTTACTGAATCTAGCGATACTAAATATGATTGGTATCTAATTAACTTAAGTCTAACAAACATTACAATTTACAACCCTCACCTTGAGTTGTAGTCATTAAAAACTCAATATTTATAATAAAAATTGTTGTGGAGTTATAAAGTTCCCTTCACAAGCTGGACAACTACTACTACTACTCTCCTACAACAAAATAAACAAATTTTAACATCAATAAAACACAAATAAATACAATTTTATATGGCCTCTGCTCATGGCCTAAATTCTTGTCAGTTTTCTAATACAATGATTAGTCTTTTTCCTTAATATATGTATTATTTCACCACTATACACACAGAGTTTATTATTTTGTCTATCTTTTGTGATACCTGGTTACTTTGTACATATATTATATTTATCACAAGATGACATAGCATCATTGATTGTCTTGAGATGTCATTTTATATGGTGTGACAAATCTCACTCTAAATAGTTAAATTCTTTTAGAATTGATTTTACTTTCCACTGAGTTTGTTTCTTATTAAGGTATTCTGATGTATTGTACCTTTCTATCTTATTTTTGTTAGTATTATGTAAGTATTTAGCCAGATCTGATTATTTTTGTACTGGATAATTGGCTTCAGCCATACATGGTATAAGTAAATATTTTGCTGACTTGACTATTACAATGTTAAAGTTGGTCAGGTATATTAGTATAGTTGCTTTATATCATATTACAGCTTTATAATACAGTTTGGTTGCATTTTGGCAACATTAAATTCATAAATTATACAATATTAGATGCCTATTACATGTTTTTAGTTAACACTGTTTTTGGCTATTTTGGCTGCTTTTTATTCATTTGACAGCTTCCTTTATTTAAGATAAATTGTTCACTATTGTCTGCTTGACAATTACATATGTTTTTTATTTAAATCTGATAATAATTAATTTTTTCATGAAATCTTGGCGTATGGTCTCAAATCCAACACATTAATATTTTTTTGTCATTGCAAATATACAATTTTTATTTTAACTTAAACTCTTTCTAATAATGTATTTAAGTCATTTAATACATTTATTTTATTTACATCACATAATATAATGATGGATCATGTCCATTTATTCACAAAAAATAGTTTTTAATACCATATTCATAGTTATAAAGCTTAATAATTATTGACTTTATTCTGGTGGATTCTGACATTATTTCTCTCTCTTATAGTGTCTTATGGTTTTTTCACTCTTATTCACTTTAATAATATATATGGGGTTTTGTCTTAGTCATAGTTTGGTCGTTTTTTCAAGTTGATAGAAATAATTATTATACAAAATTACACAATTTTTTGGGACTACTTGGGTTCGATACTGTTCACTTCACTTTCCTCTTATGCTAACTTACTATATAAATGATTTCTTTTTATGGAACGTTCTGTGACGTTACAATATACACTTCCATTATCCTCGACGTCATCATGGTTAGGTCTAACATTAATGTTTCTAGTATAACCTTATCTTTGAATACTTCATGCGCACACTTGATCAATATAAACGTTTTTATACCCTGTTAACAATACCGAAGTAACAGAAAGCATTGATTTCGACGCCGGTTTTTTTCCATTCTATTAAAACGCTGTAGCTTATGAGCAATATATTAAAATTTTGCGTTTTCTATATTTTTTTAAAGAGCTAAATATTGGGTTTAAATTATTGTGAGCTCTATATATAAATTATAATTTAGGTGTCGATTTTTCCTGTAATATCTTTCCAAAAAGACGATGTTTTTGAAAAAACAAAAAACTGGCCGAGGAACCTGTAGTTAATAAAACTAATCATGTTATTTTTATTATTTGCTACAAACACATTACTCAGGGTGTTACATAATGCAAAAACGTTACGCCGTTACGGAACGTTCTGGTACATTGGAGAACGTTGTTGTACTCTATTCCCGCAGCTGTAATGCGTACGTGACGCTTAACACGCGAGGCAGTGTTACGTAATCGGAGCAATCTCGTAAATTCGATAGCGTTATTCGAGAAGTTTCTCAATTAGCCGAACGGTGCGTGTTTCTGCGAAGGTGGCGCTGAAATGTCCTCTAGAATTTTCGATGGGTTTCTAAGAACGCATATTATGGAACCCTGCAGCCTATAAATAGCTCTGCTTACTTTTCAGCTATTGTCAGGTGATTACTCTGTGCGTTCAAGTGGATATTAGTAAAAAATATTTATTGTGGCGTAGTGTTATGTGTTTTATATTAGTTGACATTTTATTTTGTGTGAGAAATTTTTATTTGATTTGTTGTGACAGACTATGTTGTTGATCACAAACTGTTTAATTTTGATAATTAAAGCTGGTGATTAGTGACTTAATTGGCGTCTTGTATTTTGTTTTTCACTGTACCTTACGACGATCAGTTAGACCGCGAAACAACATAATATTTTACTATACTCAATTTTGTAAAGTAACATTTTTGCAATATTTCGAATTAAACAATTTAAAGCATGGTACTAAGCACAATGGAATTTTGCATGTTACACAATTTAACGCTCGCCGTTTTTATCAGCTGTTGTTACAGAAGGTAATATAAATCCAACGTATCCGATCATTAAAGTATTATCAGAACATGTTTTGTTTCAGAACTACTCCAAGCACGTATTTATACAAGCGGCTACAAATAGAAACAAATTAACACTTCAGGACGTCAATTGACGTCTATTGGCATTCTCGGAAGTTTTGGAAGGATGTCCATTGACGTCCATCGTCATTAAAGTGTTTAGTACATAAGAAAGATATATGCTATACGTTTTGACATACGTATACTTTTTGCTACATTAAATTCTTGGACTTTGTTAACCATAACGGTTCGCGAATGAGATGCCAGTAACGTACATTGCCGACTACGGAACGCTAACTTTTAAATAAAAGTTTAACGAAAGTTTACCATAGCCTGAGCTAGCTCTCACTTTTAAGCGACTCTGATAAAATTTACTTACAAACAAAAGGTTAAGTTTTGTTAAAAAATTTAGTTAATATTTAATTAATATTTCGTAGTCGAAAAACATCGTTACGCATAGTATGTGGGATACTAAATTGTATGAACCTATCAGAGTCAGCTTACAGTAAAACAAAAGTCTCTTTTGAATAGTATTGAAAATGCAGTGCCCCATGCGAGACAAAAAATACATGATCTTTTGTTTATACGTGTATTATAAACTATAATTATTTTAGGATCTCTATAACCTTCCTGCTTTATTTTTAATTAAAATTTTTGTAAATTTGTTTACACTTTTGTAAAATGTTTGTTGGCAATAAGCCGTAACATAAACTATGTAAGTGATAGCAGAATCATTATTTAGTGAACGATCTTATAACATATTTTAAACATACTAAATTGGACGATTAGAATAAACACAAATAAATTATAAGCCTTTGAATGTGAATAGCAAACATTGTTTTGATGGAGAGAAAGTTGTGAACGTTAAACCTACCTACGCCGATGACACAGCAATCCTAATGACACACTCCGACCCCTCAATAGCATCTCTTATACTACAAAAATCATTAAACAGCGTTCAGTTATGGCTTGATAAATGGCGCATAAAAATCAATTCATCCAAGTCAGTCCACGTTACCTTCACCAAACTGCCCTCCAGTAACAATTAACGGTCAACCAATACCGCAAGCTGAAAGTGCTAAGTACCTTGGGACGCATCTGGACAGGAGACTAACATGGGAAAAATATATAACATCTAAGAAGATTGAACTTAATCACAAGGTCAGAAACATCTACTGGCTGATAGGCAGAAAATCGCGGTTAAGTCGCGTCAACAAACTGTTGATCTATAAAGCAGCTCTTAAACCAACCGTTCTCAAAGTTCCAACCGTGAGAGAAGAAATCATGCGCCTCTGCAGGATTCACATCTCCAAATTAGAACAGCATCCTAACCACCTGGCAATTAATTTGTTAGACAACAGTAAAGATATTTATAGACTAAAAAGGCACAAACTATTAGACTTACCATTCAGGTTTAACTAATAATGTATTCTCTGTATTTTCTGTATTCTACTGTCTGTGATATCTGTTCTGTATTTTTTGTATTCGTGTCATTAATAAGTGTTAATGTCAACCTGTCTAAGTGCCTTATGGGCCCAGTGTTTAACATTTGAACTTATTGTATCATGCCAGCAGGAAGTGGAAGTGATTTTTGTTCATTTGTTTACATGTTTTATCATTTAGTTTTGTATTTTGTGTACCTTTTTAATCTATTATCAAAAACAAGAAGAGCTGTCAACGGTCAGCTCTTCGTAATACTGTATGTGTGTTGTCAGCCAATTTGTTAAATGTCCGCTTAGTCGAACAGATTACAGATCTCCAATACATTAAAAAAAAAAATAAATAAATAAACCTTTTAGAATTGTACGTCAAAAAATAAAATAAAAATTGATGGAGACCTATATTGAAAAGAAACAAGTAATGCATAAAATTGCTGCACAATGCTAGATATCTCCAAAATGTTTAAAATATTTGTAAATAACACTTTACTTATTGTATAAACATGTATTAAATTTAGGTGAATTTAATTAACCAAAGCAGTTCTACGCAACAGAGTAAAAGTACGTAAATAACAGCCACTATAGTATCAAGATTTTGTGTATATCTGTTGCTTGTAGCGACCAGCTTTTATCGGACAGAACTTGCCATGTAATAATCTCCGTTTAGAAACTAATTCTAAATTCTGTGTGCGAATACATATAAACTATCTTTCCGCCTATAATCGGTGTAACGTTTTCCCTATTTTGCGTATTCAAATAAGCGTGAATGTTCCTTCGCTTTAGTTAATACCTGGGTTACCTGAGTGCGTACTCAGCGTACTTTGCAGGTGTTCTGAGAGCCGAATACACAGACGTCTCTCTCACCTTATTGCCACAGTCTTTGAAACATGTATGAAGTTAACATTAACGAAATATAGCCTATACGGCATACGTATACAGTATAAGCCCTCCTGCATAAAAACTCTACTTATTTGAACGGATGTGGGAAACAGAAAATTTTAATAATAGTGATACAATGAATTGGTTTGTACTTTACAAACTAATTGTTACGATTCGTAATTTACAAAAATTGTTGGTTAATTTTTTTAATACAAAATTGTTACAAGTAGTTACATTTAGGTATGATACATTTACAATATTTTACTAGGTATTTATACATGTAATAATATAATATTGTGATGTTATTTATTCAATATAGTTTCTTCTGCAAGTAGTGTATTTCGTTTTTGTCGTTTCAACACCTGACGCACATTTCACTGAGAAACATCAGCATCAAGATTTGTAAGTAAATCAATAACAATCGAAATAATTGTATATTAATATAGAAACTAAAGAAATAAATATATAAGAAACATTGAGTTACGTACATATAAAACGATATAATAATATGTATAAAAACACTGTGAAAAAGAATATGTTTACTGCACACGTTTAACTTTATAAGAAATTGTAAAGATGGAAAGTTTAGCGACGATCGGTCAATAAGAATAACACACAATTGTATATTATTTGTATCGACGTTTCGACAATATTTATTATCATCTTCAGTTCGTGAGTACGGATACAAGAGAAAATACCAAACACAACAGATCCATTACTCCAGTGAACGTTTGTGTGTGTGTGCGTGCGCGTGCTCGCGTGCGCGTGCGTATGAATGTGTGCGTGAGGGAGTTAAAACAGTTTGTTTTACACCTTCTTAATAATTGCAATCACTACGTAATTGTTTCCTTAAATACATCGAGAAAATTCTAATACCCCAGAACATAATACATACAGTATTACAATATATTACAATTTTAATTACTGGTAATTGTGATAAATTTAATAACATTTGTAAGTAATTAGGGATGTAGTAACCACCAAATGTATATTAAAATTGGTACAGATACCATTTCCACATATACGTAACTAGAATTACATGTCTACGTATATTATAGCTGAATTCAGATTGTAGGCATGTTCGATTATGTATACAACTATTATTAAATGTTATTATTATCATGTTTCACTCACTACTGGTATTGGAAACAGTGACCAGAATTTAGAGAATTCTGTTCAAAATAACAGTAGAGAATTACAAAATATTACAAACATAATTTTATAGTAATCCAAACGGTTAAGTGCAAATGGTTATTACCTAAAATCATTTTGTTGTAACTTATTATTTAGAGAGAACTTAATCTATACAGAGTAGAGTACTGTAGTATATTTTGTAAAGTTTAGTAGGCCTGTATGTGGACAGTCAAACTCTTTGCCTCTCATTCTGCCTCTCTCTCTCTCTCTCTCTCTCTCTCTCTCTCTCTCTCTCTCTCTCTCTCTCCCCCTCCAAAATTCTCCCGTCTCTCATTACACATGCCCACCGTCCACTCCCTCTCTCACTCACAGTCTAAACACATACATAAACCTCACTCCCATACGTAACATACGCGCGCAAACACAGGTACCCGCGCACACACCTGGACCGACACACAACAAGCACCCACGCACTCATACACGAGCATAACCCCCCCACACAAACACACACACACGCATAAGTAGGTGTATATACATTATCTTTTCACGGAAATAGAGTTTGTAGCAATGTTCAATTATGTATATTATTAGAAGTTATTATTATCATTCACCACTCACTACTGATAATGAGAACTTATCCATAATTTAGAGAATTCTGTACAAATGAGCAGTAGAGAATTACAAACTTACATTAAAGCATTACAAAATATTACAAACACGTAAAACCATTTATCATGTGAAACGGTTACTACATAATATTTATTTTGTTGTAAAATACTATTTACCTGAGAACTTAATATATACAGAATACTACAGTATATTGTAAAGTTATGTATATGTCGGCAGTCATACACTCTCCCTCTCATTATCTCTCTCTCTCTCCCTCTCTCTCTATCTCTCTCACTTTTTTTCTTCCTGCACTGCACACCAGAACTAATTGTAGGCGTGAAATGTAGAAATGATATCTGTACCAATTCTAATATACATTTGATGATTACTGCTTCTGTAATTACTTACAAATATTAAGTTACTAAGAAATTATCGCATTATCAGCAATTAAGATTATAATATTCTATGAATTAGGTTCTGGGGTATTATAATTTTCTCGATGTATTTAACGAAAACTATATGTACTGATTGCAATTATTTTGATGATGTAAAACAAACTGTTTTAACTCCCTCACACATACACATATACCCCCTACACACACACACACACACACGTACACAAACACGTTCAATTAATTAATTGATCTTCTGTGGATGATATTTTTCCTTCCATCCATACACAGGTCCTGATGATAACAATAAATTTTGTCGAAGCGTCCACACAAAAAATGTAAGTTTTAAACTTATTGACCGATCCTGGCTAAACTTTCCATCATTAAAATTTATTGATCAACGTAGACAACTAAATTAAGGCTTTACAAGAAATTTTGGCAAGCTTGGTCACCAGAAGCACACGTTATTTGACAATTTGGAAAATTGTTTATATAAATTATTAAATTCAACTTTATAGGTTTTCAATGATTATTGACTTTCTATTAAATGGTGAATAACCAACATTTAAAAATAAGCAATCAAATAGATTGGTAAGCAACCGTACTTCCTTGAACTGAGAACAATGAGAATATGAGAACAAACAAATAATAGAAATACTCGAGCCAGTAGCAAATATTGGAAGAACAAACACGTGGCCTCGTGGTTGCCCCTTTTGTTAGTTAAAGTAACCAGCAATGCAAACGGAAGTAAGCAATTATTTCAGTCGTACAAAGTTTCTCCTATAGAGTGTTGACCTTGTTTTTCGACTTTTGTTTCAAGTTTTGCTTTGCTCTTAATTAACAGTTTCATAATTGTGTTATATACATTACGTTAGAGCAGGAGAGACTTACTGTAAGGTTGTAACTTTTTAAATCACATTTAGTGCTTAGTTTTCGTACACAAATTGGTTTCAGACCCGAAAGGAAATAAATTTTATTAATATAAAAAACTCTTTTTACCATGGTTTTAATACTTAATTTTATGAAATGACTATTACTTCTGCTACTTTTGTATTCCTCGTATTATTGTTTGTTATATATTACTAATGCCGTTACTGTTATTTATTCACTAATAGTACTTGCAGGTTGCTACCGCTGCTACGACCCTTGCAACGTATTAAGGATATATTTTATAACCATTTGTAACTACTGGGTTATATTCTCAACGACTGTGCTTAACTGTACTGTCCGAGCTGTTCGTATTCATAAAAGATATCACACTGGTCTTACTTCCACATTAGTTTAAGCGTTGCCGGTTGAAAATTTGTATATTTTTTACACTACAAATTTTTTTTAAAGTTATAGTATTTTTTAATTAGGAAATAATTGTCACTATTTTTATAAGAGTCTGCTAGTAGCAAATTTTTTTTTTTTCGTAGTAACAGTTGTTTTGTAATTTGTAGTGTCATAGCTTTACTTTCACCAATCAAGTTTTAAACTCAAATTATTCTGAAAATTCGTAATTTTCTTCGCTTTGTTATAGATATATATTTATTTAAATGATCTTCTATATTTACATTATATATTTTATACTCCTGTAAAGATATATTTTGTTGCAGGCCTAAGAAATGTTTTTACATAACTCATCAGTTAAATAACTAAAATTTAAGAGAAGGTTAATGGATATATAAGCTATGTCTCTCCCTCGCTCTCTCTCTCTCCCCCTCCCTCACACACACACACACACACACACACACACACACACTCACACTCACACTCACACACACATGATAAGCTTATTTTTATATTGTATTATAACTGCTGTATATGATTATTGGATTTGTGCATAATGTGATGTGAAATGGTTATTTAAAGTCAACGGTAATTAACAAGGATTTAATCGTACGCACCTATGTCAAATTCAATTCGTTGCCCGATTATGAATCAACTTAATGCTCAAAGTTTATTACTAAAACAAAGTTACTCCTGGATACCTAATCATAGTAACGACCTATTTAAAACATCGATTGAAAGTAAGGAATATTATTGAAGTTAATAATAAAAGTCTCTAAATATGATTTACTAAGAAGTAATATTTATTTTTAATATGAATTTGATGAGATTTATAATTGTACATAATGGCCTACTCAAATTGCATTTGTTCATCACGTACTTTCTATATACACGTTTAGAAACACTACAACGTGTACAACAATAATATGAGCATATATATCATTACACTATTGTTTTAATTTCAATAGGACAGGTTACAGGATTCATAATTAATGAAAAATCAACTTGAGTTTTTAGCAACAACATATGTAGAATTATACGTAGTTTTAATTATTTAATCACGGGTAACGTATGATTTTTCGGCTCCAAATTGTTAACACACAATATAAAAGTATTCCAGATTTTATTGAAAATTGGTGTAATTTTATTTATAATGTGGACGCCTGTTAAAATTTATTTACTGTCAATGAATAAAATATATACAATGGTGGTTATAATGAGCACACGAGATTTTTCAATAATTAACGCTGGATTTTTTCCATTTCCATATTAAATAATGTAAACACCGATTCAACAGTTTCTGTCGATACATTTTTATTTTGTGTGCGATATGTTATTGAGTAACGACAATTTACAAACCAATAAACTCTACATTTGAGCGTTGCATTTAACGCTCTCCTATATGCAGAAACAGAAGGATAAATATTATGTTGTGTTTCTTGTTGCATACGTTTTTCTGTTTCAGAACGTGACACTTTTGTTCAATAGAGAAAATTTTAATTAAATGTTTTTACACACAATTTTCTAAATTGTACAAACTGACTAACGGCTACGTTGAATAATTTTATTTGCATCTGTTAATTTATAAAATATCTGGTAAAATTTGTGCTTTTGGATCCCTATTAGGCTAGATCACTAAATATACAAACTTTCTTGAAATATGAAATGATTAAATTATTTCTAAAGCTTTTTTTCATCATTGAAATAGAACTGAACTCAGTCGACACATTTAAACTATGCTTGCAACATTTAATCATGACAAACATACAAATCTAATTAATAAATTAAAACTATTATTTCAAAATTATTGCATAATTTTTAAGTAAAAAGATTTTGTAATTTCATCATAAGATATCAGGAGTCTGTTAATAGGTACTTGAGTCGCATCCGTTGAAATTATTTATTCAGTAGCAAAAGTATAGTTCCACCCCCTCGATTACTCCTCATTCCTTAAATCGCTTCTCCACTGAAATCGAACACAGCATTCACATGTCACGATCTCCGTAACGACAGTCTGAACGTGCACATAGTGTTAAATATTATACACTACGCGAAAAAAAATCTAGTTGATTAAAAACGACACGTCTGGCTGTGATTAATATTGATCACAACGTTTCATATTACACGATGTAATCTGAACTCGGTACTACCAGGAATGCTATTATTTTAGGATTACCGCAACCCTGTGTTATGTCATAGGGGAGATTGTCACCTGTCGCAGGGGTTGGTTAGTGATAAAATGGATGTATCCGTTACATGCCTGATTAAATGTGTCAACACGTAATCACCGGTATCATCAAACTGAATCCGCCGTATACCGTTTTATTTAAACACGCCTACATTAAAACGACACTTTTGTAAACCCAACGTTGCTAGCTGTCACAAAGCGAGATAGAGCACTAAACATTAACCTGTAAACACCCTTGATTCTGTTTACACATGCACTTTTTTTTAGGGAGAATGAGTGCATGTGCGCGCGATCCGGTAAGACATACGAGATTTCAAAACAAAGATCGTATTATGTTTGGAAACGTAAAAATTATGAATATATCTCTTTAATTCCAAAGTCCCATTCTTGTCCAAATTAAAATATATTTGCGTATTATATCACATGAATAACTAAGAGCAGAGAGAAATGTTATTAATAAAAGAAATAACTACTAGACCTTACTTAGCGGTAATTGAGAAACTATAGCTCCCTCCGCTACTCACCGAGCTCGCACACGAGCACACAACTGACATAATTGATTATACACCATAACCGTGTGCAGATTAAGATTACTCAAGATCTGGGATGGTAAAAGTCGAAAATTTATCGTTAACCGATAACTACAATAGGCCTATATAAACGATTTGCAAAATAATTTTCGAGTTGCTTTTTGTAATACAGGCTGCACACACAAGGGATCCTGTGCTTTTTTGTTTTGAGCGTTTTAAGTTGTGGAAAAGTTCCTTGACATTAATTCCAAAGTTGTTTTTTAACGTCTAAGATAATACAGATGTTAATATTGTTAAATTATTAAGTACATATAAATAAGGCCACTTAAAAATTATAGAATTAGATAATGAAATATCACTATAATATAATGTTACAATATTATACTTCAAACGGAGAACTAATACGATAACAATAATCCTGTACTACGTGTTGTAAAAAACCTCAGTTTATTAGTAGCAACATCTTTAACGAAAGATATGTCTACGAAATTAGACTAGTCGGTAGGAGTCGTCAACCATATGCGGAGTGATGAACGCCGCCCTCTGACGTCATACGGTCACCAAGTAACAGCGCCCGACGATAATTTACCTGGGAAGTAGTGATGTAGTTTTATAAAATTTGAGTTTATAAGAATGGTGTACTGTAAAACTCTTGGTTATACGAAACACGATAAGATTAGACATCAAAAGCTTATAAGAACTCTTGTTTACCGTTTTCTTAAGAACAATAAAAAATCAAAATGTATAAACGCTTAAAAACGGCCCAATTCATTTGATGTTGGCATGGCTTGTGTGTGCTCAGTTTATTTTAATGATTCAGACTATATACGGGATTTAAAGAGTGAATAATTAAATCTAGACACTGTTGTGTATTTGATACATATGTTGTTGTTCAAAACAAAATGAAAATCAACATTCAGTAATCAGCTGATATAATGTGTAGAACGAATGTAAACATGAACGCTCTATGGTAGGACCAGTTCTTGGGAAGCTTTGGACAACGACATATATATCAAATCAATTAACAATATCTACGAATTCGTTTTTGTAAATAGTAGTGTTTTACGATATTGTGACCGCAAGTGTGCTTTATATAACCTGACGATGTTCTATGACCGAAATCGATCCTTTTTAAGAACGTGAATAATAAAAATTTTATTACACATCGTATGTATGGTACCTTTAGGCTATAAACAATGAATACAATACAATAGAAAATTGAAATTATAGGTACCATTAGTAAAACAATAAGTGTATGTATATTATAAATACATCACATTATCATTACGTTTATACTGTTAATATTTTGTTTAATGTTTTATTTTAAGTTGGTTTATGTTGTTTAGCTTCTGAGGACGATCGCAGGCCCCAGGGATCGAAACGTCATGGGACAGAAGTATCACGATGGAAGCAGTCCGAATAGAGGACTTACCTATAACACTTACTACACGTTAAAATTTAAAATTATATGACACGTGTGAGTTTTCCTTAATCTAAAGCAGCTGTGTTAAGTACAACAATATTCAAAATCCAATATCTCCTTGCTGGCTAATACTAAGATTTAACTATCCGGGTATAAAATATATACGCTACTCCTCTTCCGAAAGGTTTCTTTTGTTTGCTTTCGAAAAACCCTTTTGCGTAAAAACAATTTTTGTAAATTTTCAAATGTTTTACAAAATTTATAAGGTATAACACAATTTATAATTAATTATTGATTTAATTACTATATGATTTAAGTACATTGACCATTTTATTAAAAAATGAACACATTTAAATAATGTTAGCAAAACGTGTTTTACGTAAAAAAATTTAGTAAAATTTTTTCTTCTTAAATACAACATATTTAATAAGAATCAGAATAGTTAAAATAATAGCTAGAATATGGAAAACTAGAATTAGAATATAAAATATAATTTTAAAAACTCATGAGAAATAAGAATACATGTCCTGAAACATTATAATAGTGTATTCACCAAAATCATCTGACTTTTTAAACAGACTATACTTTTCGCATATTATACTTTAAAATCCGGCGTCGGTTAATTCAGTCGCATACCGCTGTTCATGGAGCTCAGTAATAGTTCATAATAGTACCTGTTTAACACACGTTCTCGTAACGAGGTATTTGTGAATGTATCGCTTGCAGCGAGCAGCTTTCGTCTGCGTGAACTTGTCACGTAATAATCTGTTTCGAAACTAATTATGAATTCCGTGAGCAAATACGTATAAACTGTCTGTCTGCCTACTATCGGTATAATGCTCTACCTCCTTTCGTATTCAAATAAGCGACAGTGTACGTTCGATTAAATTAATATCGTAGGCAAGGTCTGTGGAAATATACGCCGGCTTAACTGAAAGCAACGTTTTAGAGGCGTTTTGAGTTAAATACACAGATGCTACTCCACCTTGTTATGTCAATACAGTAGCGGCTTTCAGACATACAGGAAGTAAATGAAACAAAATATCTACTAATGCGTAAGCCTTATTGCAAAAAATGCAAGTTATTTAAGTAGATAAAAATAACTGTCACTTCATGAATTAATTTCAGAAATAATCTACTTACGTCGTTACGTACTTACGGTGCAAGTTAAGCTATAAATGTAAAAACGATATCGACAAACAGATACCAGAGGGTTTGTGGCACAACTCATAAGACTCTGGGAAATAAAGAACGAAAAGATACAGAATTAAAATTTTATAAAGTAATGGCGGCACCAGTATTGGTGTAGGCCTAAGGGAGTGAATCGTAGACGGTCACCCAAATTTGTAGCTGCTGAAATGAAATTCTTAAGAAGATTCAAAGGATGCACCCTAAGATATCCCATAAGAAATGCAAACATAAGGCAAGAGCTGAATATATGTTTGATAAACGATAAAATAAAATAAAATAAAGAAAACTGGTTACAACACATAAATACAATGGGTGACTCGAGAATACCGAAAAAATAATTCAGTTTAAAGCTCTTAAAGAACGAGCTAGAAGTAGATCAAGAAAACGGTGGCTGTGAAGACGGAACAGGCCGCAAGCCTAATCCTTGAAGTGATAAAGATGAAGATGAAGAAGAAGAAGAAGAAGAAGAAGAAGAAGAAGAAGAAGAAGAAGAAGAAGAAGAAGAAGAAGAAGAAGAAGAAGAAGAAGAAGAAGGAGAAGAAAAATGTACTTAAAGTCATTTACTTTTTAAATTGTAATCATAGTAGCAAAATACTGATTATTATTATTTTTGGTCATGGAATTCACAAAAGTTTTAACAGGTACTTGTCAGAGAGGGCGTTTTGTAGATAAATTACTTCAAATGTTAAAAAAATGTCAAAACGTCAAAAAAATAGTAAACTGTAATTACAACATAAAAATTTTATTATTAATTAATTGGAAGTAGATGAACACCATTATTTGCCACACATTGTTATTATCTTTATTATATGAAATTTTTCGTTTAAACATCCCTACTTTGGTTACGGGAGAGTCGTCCAAATTCGTGTCTTAATTTTTAAGTTATGTATCCAATTATGTTCTTCCAATAATAAAGAGATAATTGTAAATTAATGCTCTTCAAACGTTAACTCAGTCTATACAGGATCAAACTTGGTTTACGGTATTTGACATTTATAGTGCACTGATGTTATTTCATAGCAAAATTAAAAAATTTATCTTTAAGCAGTTTTCAGTTTCCTCCATAGATGATGTTTCTTCAGATGTACCCATTATTATAGACGGTTTATCGATTGTATGAATTACCGTCGATATGTAGTAATTTGTTTTTGTATTAGTTCTTTAATATGCTTAGGCTTATTAGGCTGTAATAAGGATTAGACTGTGTCAGCGTCTGCAGAAGATAGGGTGAAATTTGTGCTTACTCATAACATCGCATAGTTTAGTTATAAATCAACATTAATAGGACTATGGTCTAATATTATTGTTCTATGACTTTGCTAAATTTAAAATAATTAGTAACGTATCCCTTTTGTTTCCACAATTTTTTTTCGTAAAACGCAACAATTATGAAATAACGAATTCTTTGTTATCAAAATGTTGGCTTGCCAGGCTATAAGGCCGTAGTTCAAGTTTGATATGTGGAAACGTTTTGGCCATGCTTTCGACACCCATTTTCAGTGGATAGGTCTGCAACAAACTGACCAATGTGTCGCAGTCAGTACCCACTAAACTGTGGTTAAGGCTACTGGCTGTGAACCATATTTATAAACTTTTGGTATCCGCACGAAGGTGCTGTCTGAGGCCACCAGACAATCAGAAGAAAGGCACATAATTCTTATTGGTTCGTTACAACCCGAAACCATTTGGAACTACAAAACGCAGTGTCCTTGCCCTCGTTGGTAAATGTAGCCGCTAGTGTCGCCAATGCCGACATTTTGAAGAGACAAGGATTCTGTCGTCGGTGAGTGCGTAATTCCCTCGCCTGCATACGGAGTCTGTCCAGATTGAGAAACATTCATCGATTGCAATTAATTGGCGGGGTGAGTACCTCTCATTGAGTGCTTTTCGGACGAGAGTTGTGGCGAACAAATAAGAATTTGACTTTCTTTTGATTAGCTGGTATTGATTGTTATATTTTATATAACAATATTTTAAAACAAAATGTAAAAAGGTACAATTAATTCACACGCCCAATTGTAGAGGACATACTACAGTTTTTATCACGAAACCTACTGGCTGTTTTATTATTTCGGAAATTATGTTAATTATTAAGTTAAACTTTACCAGTTTTTAATTTTCACAGTGCCTTCCGTAAGAGTAATCAGTACACGGTGTTTGAAAAGTATGCGCATAATTTTATTTGTGAACAATAGCAGGCTTACGGATTTAAATAAAACTGACAGCAGTAAGAAGTTGAAAACAAACCAGCACAAGAGAAATTCTCGAGTCAGTACCAAATATTAGAAGGAAAAGGAGAACAAACACGTAGCCTCGTAGTTGCAGGGACTCCTCATTTCGTTAGTTAAGTAACCAGCAATGCAAATGGAAGTAACCGATTATTCCAGTCGTATAAACTTTCCTCTGTACAGGGGTGGGGGTGACCTTGTTTTTCGACTTTGTTTTGAAGTTTCGGTTTGGTCTTAATTAACTTGCCCATAATTGTGTAATCTACATTACGTTAGAACAGAATGTAATTACTAAATTGTGGTAACTGTTTATATTATATTTACTGCGTTCTAATTTGCCGTATATTAATTGATTTCTGACTCAGATACAATGAAATTTAGAAGCGGAAAATTAGCGTTGTAATTAGCAGTAATAGTAATTTCAGCAGTAATATTATCACTCGTAATAAAATTATTACTAATATTTCTATGAATACGACAAAAACTACTACTGATAATTTTTGGGCATATTTTAGTTAATAGGTGTGAACGTAAACCAGTATTATACGAAATAAAATAGTGTATTAAAAATAATTATAAATACACACATATATGTGTATATTATACAAGTGTGTGTGTGTGTGTGTGTGTGTGTGTGTGTGTGTGTGTTAATAAAAATAGGCTACATTCCCCAAAATATAGACTATATTTTATTTGAAATTAATGACTTTTGGAGTATCTAGTAAGGCCAAAGTTAGATGTAAATGGAAACATCTTGGAGCAGGTATCCAGTTTTCATTATCTTGGATGCGAAATGCCTCCCAGAGTTGATCGCGATGTCGAAAATAAACTTAATAATTTTAAAGATATATTTGAGATAATCTATAGAACCTTAAAATACAAAACTAGGAAAGACACTAAGCTTACGTTGTATGAGACTATGGGTGTACCGATGGTGGTATGGGATTGAGACATGGGTACCTTCACAAAGTGACAGAGGTAAGGTTATATCAGCAGAAACGACATTTATCAGGTTTGTCAACGGGTGCATATTACGAGACAAGCAATGCACATATAAGACAAGAATTAGACATTTTTAAATTATAGGTTAAAAACGGAATACAAGGCCAACTGGTGTAAGCATTTGGAAAGAATGCAGCAAGATCGCTTTCCCAACATTGCCTCGAATTATAACCCTCCACGGTATCGTAGTATGGGGCGTCCGAGGAAAGATCGTTTTCGGAACAGGCAGTGCAGCCTAGTCCGTAAAGTGGAGATGATGATGGTTGCATTTGACATTTCAGATAAAGTAGTATGAGTACAACATCAATGTACAAGTCGCTCACGCTGCCGTTAATATAGCCACACTGTCCACGCTTTCATAATTTCATAAAAGGTACCATGTTGTTCGTTCTTGCACATTAGCATCATTACCTGAAACCTCATTAGTTTTATAATCTTTATTATCTCAACGCCACTGTTTGTGTATTTGTAAGTGTTTGCAAAATTATGCTAGGTGCAGTGAAATAGACACTACTCAAAAAGGTACGCTGCATTTCGATATCTAAGCTGTTATAGAAAACTAAGTAGTTCCGCAAACATACATATTTGACATAATTACTTTAAAATCCGTGTGTACATTAAATTCAATTTGCTGGGCAATTATGTTCGTCAAACACAGGCAGCGAGTTTATTCCTGAAGCCTAATAATAGTGTAGACATATAAGACTTGATGAAAAATAACAAATATTGTATCAGTCACTAATAATTTTCTCAACGAATACTGTATTGTAAAATGACATAGAACCACTTTTGTCTAAGAGAACCAAAAGGTTCTATGTCATTTTACAATACAGTATTGTTTGAGAAAATGGACCGTTGTCAGTTGCGACCCATTCGTATAAAACCCGGTCAGTTGCGACCGAGGTGGAAATTTGGACACGACCGGTTGCGACCAATTCAATTTTCATGTTATTATAGTAATGAAGGAATTGCCGTTATAATTCTGTCCATTCCTAGCCTATCCGAACCTAACCTAACCTATCATAACCTAACGTAACCTAACCAAACCTAACGTATACTGACCTAACCTAACCTAACCAAACGTAAAGGAATATTGGAAGAAAGAGGTTACTTGCACAAATGAATTGAAATCTCATCGAAGTTCAGAATAGGAACGTTTCTAAATGACACATTCGGGCAGTAAGTAAAAGTGTGGAGCCCAATCGACCGCGTAAAAACAGGTAAAAACGCTGTTTCGTCGCAATTGACCGAGACCAGTTCTTTCTTTATCGCTTCAAAATCTTATTTTTTAATTATGCAATAAAATGCGCTCTGTATTTTATAAATGAACATTTTCACAGCGTACGGTATTTATAACAACCGTGTTGGCAAACGTGACGTTTTTATTTCCGTTAACTAGGACTGGTTACAGTTTTCATATTGCCTGACTATTTGGTAATCGACTAAATTTTAAGTAATTGGTGTTTCGATCAATTAATTATATAAGCGATGATGCGTTACGCGTAAATTAATAACATACATTGATAAAATTAATCAGTGGAAAAAAGAAACCAACGTCAGTTTCAATTGTAATATGAACTTTAGTTAAAACTTAAGTTACAGGCAGTGGGTACAAAAAATACAATGGTACAAGTACTATAATCATGTAAAAACTGTGAAACAGATAACTAAGCTAATGACAACAAATATGCCCGTATTCAATTTGTGTAAGATACGTAATTCAGTACTGTTTAATTTTGTTTTAAAACTCAAAATCTCGATTTGTGTTCGTTCTGTTTTATATTTTACTTAGGCTTACACATACAGACAAAAATTAATTTTCCTGTCTAGTAGAACGTGTGTTCCGACAACGTAATAGTTTTTCCTACTCATAGAGGAAGAAATCTACATGATCTACACATATTCATCAACGGCAACATTTAAAGAAATTTTTTCGTCTGAAACATTGTTGAACATTTTTGTTTTGAATCGCTTTTAACCAATGACAAAACAGAACAAAAATGTCTTGGGCAAAGAAAAAATATTTAAAGTAAGAAAATAAAACATTTTAAAAAATCTAATAGTTAAATTATGTGTCATAGTACTTGTTTACGTCAGCGAAACAAAGCTGGGTTCAATGCGTGCTTTTATTTGATACCTTGTTGAGTTTTGTGATGTCACACATTAAACCCAATCATAAAATTAAAACTATTTTTCAAAATTATTGTACAACAATCATAACAACGGCTAGAAAACTTTTTTTAAATATAGCGAATGATAATATAAGAGACACGAGGAAAATGTCTAAGTTTACTTAATTACAGAACATGCGATTAGGAACCTCCAATTACCTTAGGAACCTCCACCTCGTCACGTACTTCGTATATCTAATACAATTAGTTCAATACAAGTTACAATTTTCTTATAAATCGCCTTAATTTGATGTCTAATGATACAGACAGTATCTGTAGCTTTATTACGTTGATGTATTTACAGTCGTTCATGATTCAGTTTTTTAAGAGCGTATCACTTAACGAGAAGCAATAAAATATGTATGTTACAACGATAACCAAGTGGGTAGGCTTAGATGTCTTCTATGTTAACATCCAAGATATGTGTTTGTATGCTAACAATACATTTCATAGTATTGCATAAAAATGTTTAAAATATCTTCAAATTGGGAACCGAAAACGTTTCCTCTTATTTTTGTTAATTTTATCTGACAATTTTATACGTATATGGTTTTTTAAATTATTTTGTAATTCTCCAGGCGCTCTAGTCTGTTTCTTTCTTATCCGTCAATTCACAAAGGTATACACTCCAAACGTGAATATGAACCTCAAAATGTTCATGGTATTTTATTCACACTGTTTTGATCTTTTAAGTTTTCTAGTTAAATCTCTGAGTTACCACGTGTAACGTGAATTAAAATTTTCTTCTTACACCTCTGGGTTACATAAGAGATTTAAAAACCATGCTAATTTTTCCTTCGACTGACCACCTCTTTTCAATTTAATTACAGCTATTGTTTTATATCTCTTATATAAACTGTACAAGTTTTGTGGTTATTGTCAATGTGTTATAAGTAGACCTACGTAGAAAGTTTATTATATCAAAATTTCCGCAACTGTGATAACAGACAACATGATGCATGATTTGAGTGTTAGATTTAAAAAATCAGTAGGATACACATTAGAAAAAGTTTATTATGTTATAATTTGAATGCTGTATTTTCTCCATAATACATATCATATTGAAAATTTTAGAAAGTTAAGAGTATTTTATTTATGACATCAAGTTCACGTACAACATGACTGACTCTGTCGTATCAAGTAAGGCAGAAACAGTGCACTTGGAATAGAATCAGAATTGACATGCTTCTATCTGATTGCACCAGGAGCAATACTACCGTGGCTTAATAAACCGACTTACGTAACAAGATTACTCAGCGAAATAAACCCTGCTACACAAACATTTATCAATTCCCCTGATGCAATTGTTTGCGTCTTTTGGTACACAAATAAACAACGAAAACATCTTTACAGCTTCAACTCGCCTCTTTACGACACAGTCCCCGTTCTAGGCTCGATGCTGCTTTGTACAGTATATGAACTTCAGATACATGTTCACATACGTTGACAACGTAGCTTTATACTCTACAATAAAAACTCGAAAAGTCGTTATTAGAAACTGTTCTACGCTATATTCGAGATAGTAGGAATATATATGGAAAACTGAAAAATCACGAGTCATTATGATTATTAAATATGTTTAATCATAGTAAAATTCTGGCAGATGTTGCAAAATTTTATTACACGTTAAAACTTTTGAAATGTGTTAGAAAACGTATTCCGGTTTGGTTCTATAAGCTATTGGTTACCAACTACGACAGACTGATATCAGCTGCAGATATGCATATTACTACGCATATAGTAATATTGCGTAGAAACTCTTATATTTCTAATAGGAAATTCTTTATACAATATACACGTTCATAATTCAAATTATAATATTTATTTAATAAGCCATTTTTCAGCAATTTATTTTCATTTACTGTACAAAGCGGTTTTGATGATCGGTTTTATGCTCTTCCAGTTGGGAAGACCATAAGACGGATTATGAATAGCGCTTTGCAAAATTAAGCAAAACAAGGGTTCTTGGAAAAGTGGTAAATTAAATTTGGTGAGTATAGTTGTTTACTATAAAATAAATTATCGTACTGTTTTCCAAACATAGACAACTTATTTCTTTACATCTTTTTCTGAATTACTGGCAAATTTATTCCAATAATTGACAGATTTTAGTACTAAAGTGCTATAAGCGTGAAATTTACAATTTCAAACTCTCATCTTCAGAACACACACACACACACGCGCGCGACGCTGTAGTATATTGTACGTTATTATATTGATACATATATCCGTTATAATATGTCCTTTATATTATATTGCTTTGATTATGTTTGTGTGTGTTGTCTACAATATGAATTTTACCTGTAGCCTTAGCCTTAAGACGCACGATGTACAGTGGTTCCGAATGAAACCCCCATTCAATTACGATTTTCCCCAACAGTGTTTTTGTGCCGCTCACTGTTTAACCCGTTAAATCCTTATGCTACAAGAAATTATTTCTCAAACTTGAAAGGACCAATACTTTTACTGATACGGGGACAGAATGTTGACGTTTCACCAGTACGGTGCCAACTTTGTTCATGTACGCTTTAAATTGAAATCCAAATTTCAGAGTCAAGTGTAATGTCATACATTATAGTCAGTCGTTAGTTGTGACTACAAGACTGCTAATTGTCAAGTCAGTCTCTATAAAATAATTCGTTAGTAAACTTTTAATTTTGCAAATATCAATTAATATTAAATATAAATTGATGAAAATTTATGATTAGGCCAAAGGTAAATTATTCAAAACGTCAGAGTTCCTACAAATAGAATGGGGCACATACTACGTCTTACGTTATTCCCTGTGTGTAATTAGAACACAATTTTAATGATGATTTTAAAAATGAACTTCCTTATTTAGTACAACAAATATCAGTAACAAAATAGTACGTAATCAGTGTCACACTAACAAACATGACTTGTTACAAATGTTGAACACAATTCACATGTATATTGTATAAAATAGAAAACATCTGGCAGAATATATACTTTTTTTAAATTTATTAGAGAATTCCTAATATGTAAAACACGCAATACTTTTGTAAAGTTTACAACAAACACTATAATGAAACGAGCCTTGATGTTTATTTGCACTGTCGACACTTGCTTCCCTCTTTCCAAAGATAAACGTGAAACATACACGGTTTTATAAAACGAGTTAGAGAGAGCAACGGAGACAATCTAAGCAAAGTGGAGCTTGAGAGAGAAAACGTGAAAGGAGACAAATTAGAGAGAAAGAGAGCGAGGAGGGAGACAAGTAGGGTGAGGTATAGTAAAAGAGAAAGTGAGAAGGTGGGCGAACGCGAGCGTGAGGTTTAGGGGCAGACACTAAGACAGTCCCCCTTCAGGACACACAATGTAGCCCTCCCGAGATATCCGTGTTAGTGGTGCCCGGGGATAAGCTGAGCCACTTGTCTCCAGAGGGTTATAAATATAGTAGTCAAGTCCCTCGTGTGTAGGGGAGCGTTCACACAAGTCACGAAATCACTAATACCCTAACATTCTGCACTAACACTGAGGTGGATATAAACACTTTTGCAGAATTTCACAAATGTCGACATACTTAACTTAAGCTAAACGTCATATATAGTTAAACACAAATTCAGTGAACGTAGCTACTTTATTTTCGCAAAGATGTTTTTGAGTTAGCCTTAAGAAAAAGCAGTGTGACACCGTCTGAACAACAGATTTGTAGGTTTTTGAATGGCTTCACTCCTTATTTACTTACTTACATCATGACTAGTTAAAATGATTTGATATACCGTAGAACTTTACCACATTTGCGTCTTGTACACAAAATTCGTGTCTCTCTTGTGACTTTCTCTGCATTTTTGTTAACATTGTTTATAAGATAATGCTTTCAACTACTGAATGAATAACTTCACTATCCTTAACAGAAATAAATATATGATATATAAAAAAAAGAAACAAATATTTCCTATTTATCAGCCTTTAACATTTAGTAATTAGGTAAATAAACTGCTAGGAGAAGTAGTCAGTCCTAACAACAGGAAGAGTACGGGTATTGAAAGTCAGAGTGACCGCGGCAATGTAGTGTTAGAAAAAGATAAACTACGACACGTTATAATAAAAGACATAAGCTAACAAATGGTGCAAGCTAAACTGACAGAAAAGCAAATTACTGCCAGAATTAGTATTAGCAGGACTAAACTGAATAACAACGGACTCATAAAACAGCCAATAAAAGAATATAATGTAGCCTGCCATTAATAAGCAAGTCCAAACGGAGTTGTATTATGGCTTTACGATCATATATTGTTAATTATCATAAATCGTGTTGGTTATCAAAAACTATGAAAGAGAGTTTATGTGTAAAAACATCAGTGAAGTGGATTACCATTTCATCGTCAGCTATTGAGTATAAACAGTAGAACTTCAAAACTGCGGGCGGGAAAGTTGTCTTATATATGTAATACACGTGAACTGTTTCGTGTGTATGTGTACACACACTCCCCCCCCACACACACACACACAAATATTAGGTGCGTGTATTTCAAACATATATATATATATATATAATTTTAATGCATATTGTTTCTCTAATAAACTATAAATCAGTTGATGTTTACATAGATATTATTTGAAATCGAAACCAGTTGGCCTATTGTATGACATGTGCCCGTCAATCGCGGGCCTGAGATGGTGGTCTGAACTGTGTACACTGGCAGCACACACAACGCTTTACTTTAGCTACTGTCTCTGTTTTGTTTAGACTTGTGACAAGGTAGTAGTTTCTTTTCAATTTTTTTTTTTATATTAAGATATCTAATATAATCGCGTCGCACAAAATTTAGGTAATTTTTACCTACAGGTTGTGTGAAGGTTTATGCGTCAAGCTCCTAGGAAGTTTGTGTATTTACTGTATTTCAGAATCATCTCTGCTTATTCTCCATGCGGAATAATACCAATAACGTAATGAAATAATGCATCAGCTACATGGAAAACAACGAGGATAGTGCTAAAACGTTTGCGTGTATGTGGGTACATAAACTAAATAATGAACATTACATGTTATGACACAACACGCACAAATTTGTAAAGATGGATGAAAAAAACAAACGCATAGGCTATCCAAAGACCATAACGGTAGGATTTCAAAGTAAGTATTTATTTGTACAACAGGACAGTTAGAAGAAGTTTTGGAAGACCGAGTACTAAATGATGCCTGACTTTATGACACCAGGCGACGGTGAGTATGATTATTTACATGTTCAGGAATATGTTCCAATTACTGAAAGTGTGAGTTGATGGTGGCCAACCAGAAATTATGTCATATTTTACTAGTCCATAACAAAGTAGAGTATGGCAGAATTATATTAAATTAACCTCCGTACGTGTCGCAAAAAGCATATTGTAACATGTATAAATGCTTTTCTTATTTTATATAAATAAACAAATTTAATTATTTCGTATGAAAATTACTAACGCGTAAAACAGCTTACATCCACTGCTGTGTCTGGTATGATCTAAAATTGTTTTAATAAAATAAACTATAAAAATTTATTAAAATTAAAAGCAGTAGGATAATTTTTTTATTTAAAATTTAAGCAAACAAAGTAATATAAAAGTGTAATAAAATATAAAGTATATGTTCGTATGTATTTATGTCTGTATATATATAATTAAATTATATTTTATACTTTTATAAACAAGAACATAGTTTTCATTATTAGAATTTAATTTAAAGTGTTTTCACATATTTCCTTTATTGAGATTTTTATGACATATGCTTATTACACTGTCTGTAAAATACCCTGAATCCTACCGGGAGGGATGCACTTCCCAGTAAAGAACCGTTGTATGTGTATTAAAATTATGACACAACAGAGACTGCAATGAAGTAGTACCTACAAGTAAGAGACTCAAAGTAAGAACCGACCAAATCCTTATATTCTGTAAAAAAATGGCTTATCCGACTTTTTCATTTTTTAAGGAACACAATGCAGTAGGTATACATAATATATTGTATTTTATGTAACATTGTTCACAACAGAAATGCCTTTGAAACCTATTTGATAATTTAAAGAACAAACAAATAGAAGTAACGGTTGACTAATTAACAGAGACTGTTTTTACTGTTAGTTGCAACAAAAGTAAGTCCGATAAATTAACGCTCTCTGTAGATATTGAAATTGTAGCAAACCTATGAGAAAGAGAAACGTTGGGGCGGATTACATATACCTAAATGTCTGCATAGGATATCTATGTAGAAGTAATTATGCCGACAGTCATGACGGCAAGTAATATTATTGAGGAAACGAACGTTAATATGCGTACAAACATGAAGTTGAACATCAGCTAATACTACGCCATGACCTTCTTTCATTCGAAGAATAAAACAGTTTGAAAAAAAAAAACAAGCAGTAAGTAAATAAGACGTTCGCCCCTAACTAGTCTGAAGGGAATTCAATCAAGGTACAGCGTTTGACCTAAAGGCAGCAGCACTGCCTACTGTAGTAACAAGCCAAAGTAAGTGGAGAAACGAAGTTGTAAATATTTACACAACACAGCAAAGTCTGTTTAGTAGAATGACCTTGCTATCTGACTTGCCTTAAATCAATGTGGCAACCCTCTTAGAGTAGATAATTTAACCACTCAGGCCAACTGTGTAATTCACTGTCTGTGCATATGTTTAGTATTATATTTCTCCTTTGCTCGTCTGCTTGTTAATCTACTATCGCCGATTTATACTATACAAATTGGAATTGCATCTCGTTAATGATACGTATAATGTTTTGAGGAGGTACAGTCTAAATAATTAAAGCAAGTAATTTAAAAATGTTGAAACACCTATAAAAATTTAGAACCATAAAAATTAATTATAACAATTTAACCCATAATGGGTTAATTATGGTTTATTACTTTACAATTACTTTACGAATTCCTACCACACTTTTCTACACAATTTGTCTAACATAACTAACATATTTTGAAACTATAGTATCAGCTGTAATAAGCTATAATAACAAGCACACGCATCATACCCATTTTGTCACTGTTTCAGTCTCTTACACCTTAAGCTCTCTTTCCTGTAGTTTTTCTTTGCCGTCCGTTTCATTATCGTTCAAATATAAAAAAACAATGGTTGTGTTACTGTAATTTGAAGTTATAATTAATAAAATATTACCTGCGCATTTAAAATTTTGCATTTATGTTATACTGTTTTAAAACAAAAATATATCTACCAAACCATGGAAATATAAATATAAACGTCAGCCTCTGAAACCAGTATAATGTCAAAATATAGTAAAAATCAAATATACGTGTTTAAAGTGAAGTTCTTTAAATAGAATTTGGGAAATTTATGACAAGAGCTAATACAGGTAGCTTTTTAATCATACCTGAGAATAAATCTATAGAGTATGTATGGAGCTACCCACCAGCAAAGCAATTAATAAAATCGGCGAGGTTTAAGTGTGGCAGGACGTATTGTTCGCATGCAAGAGAGACACCCACAAAATGGTGAATCACAATGGGGCGTCCTGGCGGGCGAAGGAAAAGTGTCAGGTCGTAAGTTGAATAAGTGTGGATATGTACATGATGTTCAGACGAAGTTGGGTATCAAATAATGACTGATATTGACTTGGAGCATGACCATTGGCGACATGGGGGCCTCAATATGCTACAGGAAAAAGTAAGATAGAGAGAGAGAATTTATAATCATATAAATCTTGAAGTTAGTTATATACGTATCAACATTTTAATGCAGATGGTGTAATTTACTATATAAGACTCCATCTAAATGAAGCTAAGAGTCAAGAACCACGACCTCGTATGAGTTTTAATTTTATGTATAGATGTTACATAAAAATTAATCATTTTTAAATAACATGAGTTCAGTTTTATAAAAAACAGACTAAATTGTTTAAAAGTATGATCTTTAAATATAATATTTATAATAACATTTATTATCTTATAACTACACGAAAATAATTTCTAACCTTTCTCCTAAATTTCAGTTCAAGTATGTGTTAATAATTACGGTTAATTTTTAGAGTGTTTGAACACAATGTTACTGCCGAATATGCTTTTTGGTACTCTATAAGTGCAATACGTGCTATATTTAAGACGTTTTGACACAAAAATTCTGCTGAAGTCAAACTTTGACACTGCATAACTGCACAAAATACCCACGTTGTCTGGTTTTAATATTTTTAAACAGATAGGCTTACTACTAAAAAAAGAAATTATCTCATCGGCTACACGCATAATCTTTGTTACCTGCAAAGACTACTTAAGAATTCCAATTAATAAAAATTAGACACTCAGTTAAAATAAGTACGAATGGTTTGATTTGTTGATTGTGAGGGTGCTCCAGGCTCGTCGTTGTGTGCCATGTAGCGTTTTACACCACTGAAACTATTGTATGCAAAATATTTTAGGTAATTTTGAATATTTGAATTTACTTTCTGAAGGGATATATTACTTTAGAAATTGGACTAATTTTTTTATCAATTTAATTTGTACCATACATTCAGTTTCTTTATTATTTTACAATTAAACCGTCGGGACTCAGAAATAATGCATACCGGATTTTATTAATACTTCTCTATCAGTGTTTTGAGAAGCAATTAGGAAAAAGCAATACAAAATTAAATTGTAATAAAAATTTTATATTTTAATATAAACAAATCGGAAACTTAGAATGTACAGACATGTACAAATATGGGCTAATAAATTTATTTTTAAAACTAAAATTACAATCTACTTTTTGTAATGTTTTGAGATAAAAATTGAATTAAAAATCTTTCTTGACTATAATATTCATTGGAACGTACAATTTTCAAGAACTTAGGCTTTTTATTTTTGTGTACCTACGAGCAACCAATATATTTTTTTAAATTTCACTATTAAATTTACAAGTAAAAGTTGTCATTGTGCGTGTGAAGTTATATGTTCAGAAAAATAGACTACTGATTTTGCAATATATTACTAACTTGATTCTTACTGGTAGCAATATAGAAAGAAAATTTAAATGGAATTCATGTCCTACGCAGTAGAGAAGCCATTGAGAGTAGCGTGTCTGCAGTATTATTATACTTTTCTGGTGCCAATTATTTTTAACAAAATCGAAAGCATTGAAGCATTTGATAGCCAAACTTGTTTCATTTCATTCAACATGAGTCTAATTTTATTTTCGGTGAAATTTTATAAATCTTACACCTGTGAATGAAAATGTATATTTAGTATAAAGAAGATAACATTCAGGACGTGGGTTGAATCAGAAAGACTAAGGTAAAGTTACAATGTACTGGAGAGTTCACAGTTACAATGTTCTTAACCAGATTCATTTTATTTCAAACATTTGGGATGTAAAAATTTTGAAAGAACTAATCTTGTACGTAAATTATACGTAAATATTGATTATCTCTATAAATTAAAAGAAATTTTACATAGTTGTTCTTCGTATAAGTTACGATTCTATAAAAATTGTCAGAGAATTCAAAAGTAAATAAATAAATATTAAGTGGGGTGATATAGTTGAAATAAAATATAACTCGAATTTCCTAAAACAATTTCGTGTATTAATGGAACAAATGCTTTGCTAATATACAATATGAAATTTAATCAGATATATACTTATTACATTTTTATAATTAGGTTTAATTTTAATTGTATATAAATTTGGAAATAATTTAACAAAGAATTAATTGAATTTAATTTTACACGCTCTTTCTTTTTTGTTATTAAAGGATAGAAATGAATATGTGATTACTTGTAAGACAAATTACTTGTTTATTTCAAAGCTTTTGTTTGTAATAAATTATTTTATAATACTACTTCCGGGTAATTTCATACAAACTCGGTGTCGTTAGTGTAAATGCATCGTGATGAGGCCTTTGTAACCAAATTTAGCGCATGGTATAAATAGGTATTTGTGTTGTAACGTATTTGCAGCTAGTGTAAAACACACGCTGTGGAAACAGGACGTCGCTGGATCCATTAATCTTGTTTATTGTTTAAAACAAGATTTAATGAACACAATCTGATACGTACTCGCATAACACAGATTTCAGCGATACCTTATCTGTAATAGAATATTTACTCATTTTTCTATTGTAAATTAATTGGCTGTAAAATTTTTTAAACAGGAAATTATGAACGCTTATGTCTAAACGTCAATGGCATACCTTATCTTCTTGTTAATCGTTTAAATTTGGATGTAACTTTAAATAAAGTTTGCCAACCGCCTTGTGTAAAAATCGAAATGTTGATCAAATTATTTGCAATTAAAATGTCGAAGAGTAATTATATTAGTTTAACAGAAATGTAAATAAACAATTAATCTTTTAATATTTTATCTGTTTTTTATACACATGGCGGTGTCTCCGTGTGGTGACTGCACATATAAGTGCTACACAGAAAGTGTATAATGCACATGTAATGGGAATGTTTATGAAGTGCCTTGTTACTTGCAACATTGCCTATATACCCAAATATAAACATTGCCTAAATAGCCAAACATATTAATGGAAAATGAAATACATTACGGCTTGTCATAACGAAAAATTAACTCATAGCATGAACTATTAAGTTGTTTATTAATTAAAGGAAAACGTAAATAATTGTAATTTATAAAATTAATACTGCACACCTCTCGTAGATGCTTTGAAAAAATTGCATAACATATAGAAAATTAATCTAATCTAATTATTTATAGCATTATTTAATTAAGGAGGTAGTTAGCAGCAGCAGCAGTTGCAATAGTATGCCTTGTCAACTATTTTAAAGTTGACAAATAAGAACATAATGTTGTAGTACACTTTTTGTCTCTTCGTTTACCACTTGCTTTACTACACACATCTAATCAGAGTTTCTTACACATACAAGATTAAAAAATATATAATAATTTATTTTAAAATATAAAGTTATAAAGCAAAATATGCGGATGTTACAGGAATGTGTGTGTGTGTGTGTGTGTGTGTGTGTGTGTGTATGCCATCAGTGGTTGCAAAAATAACATCGAATAATGATAGTGGTAAACGAAGCAAAAAAAATTTACTTTGAACCTTCTCCCTGTGCTAAAAAACGACTTTTTAAAACTAATATATGTGTGGATTGCATTGTACACAAACAAGGCAATTCTAACACTTAGTGAGTCATCGAAAACGGCAAACAATAAAAAATTTAACTCACAAAAAAAGGAAACACCGCACGTTTTCGTACTGATGTAAAAAGCACTTACTGAACTTGAGTAAACCTGATATAAGACTATAACCTCACGAAACTTAATTAACCATAACAAGAAATAGGTAAACTTTATATATGATACATAACGTGATAAGAGACATGAAACTTATCTGTGTACACGTAATAGAAAATGTGTGTGAGTAAATTTATTTTCTATCAATAGTAATAATGTTGTTAATAACAAATGTAATAATAACACGTTAAGTAGTTTTATAATTATTTTTAATTATGTCTGTCATGCTGCTAGTACTACTATACTATTTGAGTACGATTAACAATAATGGCATTAATAGTAGTGATGCGTGGATGGCAAAAATCATCAAAAATATAATGTCTATTAAAATTGCGTTATTATTTAATTTGAATTGTAAAACGGCAGTAATATTTACACTGGGTCTTACTTGTTCCTACCTTATTACTATTTAACTGCTCAAGGCTATTAAATGTTATAAATTAACCATTAACCACTGAGTTAAAATTAAAGAAAAAAGCCAAACTTCATTAAAGATAAATCTTTTTGCTTGATGTTTGCTGGAAAAAAGCTGTTATTAGGAATATATGTGCAACTTATTTTGAGAGGACGCTAATTGTATGCCGTTGGTCGTAGTTTTAGAGATTACATGGCTAAACATTTTGAAGTCTAAATGGGAATTTGAAACATGACGTAGCATGTATGAAATTCATATGTCTATATTGTTCGTTTTACCCAATTTATTGACGATACATTTTTGCGTTATTGACGATCTATTCTATATTTTGTGTAAAAAAAGTGTGTGTGTCCGTGTTGTTTGCATAGTTACCAAGAAGTACCAATTCCTTACTTACTAATCTAAGTTTCTTAGATCATTGATACAATACCACAAAAAATTAAAAAAAAATACATAAAATTGTATTCACTTAAAAATTGTCTTCTAACACATAATTCTTGCTAAGAAACATAAGTTACACGACAAATTACTTGCAGAAGCAATTTATTAATTTTTATGATAATTGTAATATGCTGAAAGAAATTTTGTAAGAGTTCAAACACAAAACACGCTCATATATGCCGCCTACGTGCATGTATACATACGTACATACCTGCACTGTGTGTGTGTGTGTGTGTGTGTGTGTGTGTGTGTGTGTGTGTGTGTGTGTGTGTGTGTGTGTGTGTGTGTGTGTGTGTGTGTGTGTGTGTGTGTGTGTGTGTGTGTGTGTGTGTGTGTGTTATGGCTTCCACTAGTTATGATCCGATTTCGCCTTTTTCGTTGGTCGTGAGAAGGGCCAGTTTCGCAGCAACGCTTCACCGCCGCCCCAGAAAACATCCGGCATTCATTGTATCTCCACTGTTGTTTTACACGTAATTACTTCATTCACTTTTCTACGAAACGCATTTTGTTTGTAAAGTAAAGAAACGTTATGTCATTTATCAGCTATTTAAAATAAGGTCCTTTGCAGTATTGTTGATGGACCATAGTACGTAAGAAATGATGACATCCATCGGGCCCTGAAAATGCCTACGGTTGCTGACGAGATTAAACGGGTTGCGGATAAATATGAAAGAACACTTCATGAACACGTGAACATTGAAGTGATACAACTGCTTCATAATGCTGGGCTAGTTCGGCGATTGCGGAGACAGTAACGTTTTAAACTAGTGAACTAAATATATATTGTAATACTCAGGACATGAACAAAGTGAAACTGTACTGAGGAATGCTGCAGTTGGAGCTTATCCTATACACTGTTAAGTTATGTATTCTAAAAAAATGATAGATTGTTTGTTACTAGTTACAATAAAGTTAAAAAAATAAATAAGGAATTTACAGGCATTGCACGAATGCAATGCACAGAGAAGGGCATTGAAAATGCTTCAATAAAACCAATCAATGAATTCATTCTTCATTCACCAATCAATTAATTCTTACCAATGTACAGAGTATAAGTTAAATTTAGTCGCATTCATAAGCGAAGTTTTATATGCGTACTACGTTATTGACAACAAATAATTAGTTTCTATGGAAACTCACCGGTTCCCATTTTCGATCACGCGCAAATGTGCGACACGTCCTTATAAACATTTTTAATGTTAAAATTATCAGCTGTAACTATCGTGGAATCGTGCTGCTGTATAGTAAAAACCCATAAACAACGACATGAAGTAAATGGAACGCAATTAGTGAATTGAAATTATATGAAACAATTAGTTATCTATGATACAGTAGTACGTATGATGCAACTATAGCCTATAGTTACAGCTTATAGATTTAATTGTGTGTTCGTGCTCGCGTGCACAAGTTCGCGTGTGTGCACAATGTACATATGTATACAAAGCCAACAGGCACACCTTACAGAATACAACTAATTAAACAAAGAAGCACATCAGCATACGAAGCACGAATGGTACTAGTTTGTTGACTTATCATTTAAGTCGTTTCAGGAAATAAGTAACGTGCTTGTTAATTTTTGACAAAGTTTTTCGACATACGTTTATCTGATTGTAGTATTTATATATCTTAACACGCGTGCTATACCACATTGGCTGCAATACATTTAATTGCTACTCAAATACAGTACGATCATATCGGCAGCGCTGTTTGCTCATTAGGAACATGTCCTCAGTACGAGTTTGTTATCTAACCGGGCTGCGTCTCTGAAGCTATCTAAGGGGTAAAGTGAAATTCGTTTACAGTTGCTTTCTCTAGTCGTTTATAAAAATCATATAAATAACAACCACTAATCGACATTACAGTTATTACTGAATCAAAGAAAACACGTGTTTAATTTTCTTGTAAAATGTTGTTTGATAATCGTGTCAAAATTTTGTAGAAATTATTGTATTTTACCCTTATGAAGATTAAGTATTGTTTATACAACCTTAAGAAGTTTTATTATAATTACGTTGAATTAATGTGTCACGTAGTAAGCTTTAGGACCCGTACGGTATACAGAATATAACTAACTACAGACGTGAACTAAAACTCTGAAACAACTTACCTTGATTCCTACTGAATATAAGAAACCACACTAGCACTAAAAGGTAATCCATTGTGTCTGCTAACGAAGATGTTGTTCACTAATTTTACTAAGAAAGGTTATTTTTTATACACAACAATACATTTTAACCTTTTTTTATTTTCTTTATGAAAAAATTAAATTGTTGTTTATTACGGTTTCGTGTGCGAATTCATTTTACGTTGTCTAAGAACACAGCGAACGGGCCAGCCAACCCAACGACGCATGCACCGTCTCATGTAAGACTAGCGAGGTGGACATTTATCTTCGCCCCTTCGTTCGTGATTTCAGTGCTTCGGAAATATTCGGCAGCACTCGTAAGGGAAAACAAAGCTCAGATATCTTTGAACCGTCAGCAATGTTGACATTATTTTAACACCACGATTTGCGTTTACGCTATTAAGGCAAAAAATGAATAAACCTTTACTGAAGAAACAAGTTTTTTTAAATTCCATTTATGGAAAGAATTACAAATGATAGCGTAGCCTTAAGTGATGTAAATCATTAAAATCACTCTGCGACATAATGGATATTTAATTTATTTTAATAATTAAAACAAGATTAATTCAATATTCTATATTTAGTAGACTTTTTTATTACACATTTTTGTACGCTAATTTCTTGTAATCATAGTACAATATTGTTTCGGTTTTAAAACATTTGGAGTTATATATGCGTAATTGGCAGATACAGCACTGTTAAGTAAAAAATATTGTTACAATTAAGATAAAATTAAAAGAACCATATGTATTAATCCTTAAGTGCTTTTATTACTATTTCTCAGTAAACATCATGATATAAAACTTAGCGATCAGAACATTGTTTCGATATCATACGGGATAATCTCATCAGTGATACTACTGTATCTAATTAATAACTGTTATTGTTACAACAGTGATTATCTAATTAATGACTATAATTTGACTGTAAATTGTATTTGCATATTTACTTCATTACATGTTGATACCAGCAACTTAGAAGTTTAGTAGTTTCTTTTAGGCCATTATTAAGAATATGTGTTGCATTTATACATGAAACCAAAATAATTGCAGAAACTATACGTAGTTTTCCTGTAAACTAGAGCACAAGGAGTTACAAAAATCCTTCGCAATGCAATACTACAATGAAACGTGTAAAAAATTATTATGAACGTTTGTAATTCATTACAAATAACTTTTTAAAAAATGTTGTTGTTGTTGTTGTTCTGTATTAACAGAATTATGGCCAAAAGGACACAGAATTGGTTTCAACAGTGAAGTGCTTCCCGCAGCGAATACATCGTTTATTCTGGGACAGCGTATTGTAAAGGGTTAACAAATGTAAGCCTCGGGCTGGCAAATTGTAGAGCTTGTCCCGCCCTTATGTCAGTTCCATTTATATTCATGAGTAAATTATTGCTCTTTTCCTTCAGTTAACAAGTTTGAATGAACGGGAATAGAGCAAACAATGGAAAATAACAATGAGAAATTATTGTTTCCTCGCGTTTGCTTTAATTTTGCTTTGGAATAGAATACCGTTTTTAGTGGCACGAAAAATAATAATTTCCTCAATGAAACGACAGTAAATTAAACATATTTATAGTTAGTACGGTATTTATGTTTAGCTGATTTCATACAGTTTTCACTTTTATTTGCTGTCTTTTCTTTATAAAACTGATTTCAAACATCTCATCCACAAAATATGTATTTTAAAATTATTGATTTTTTTAGACGTCTGTTTTCTGCTTTGTACTGATTAGTAAATTTTAAGAAATGTCAATTATCTGTTGACTTCGAGGCCTTGTCAATACGTCCAAGTACAGAGTTTTAATTTTATATTAAAAACATGCACAAATAATGCAAAAAATAAAATCAGTTTTCCTTAACAGTTCGTATAATATTCTGCTGTTTAAGCGAAAACAGTTATTTACAATTTTTTAATTAGTTACACGTGATATTACTAAAACCAGTCAATGGGTTCCATTCAATTATGTTTATATTAGTATATTTACTTTCATGTTGTAACTAAGCACTCTTAATAATGTAAAAGTTAACAAACAGTAAACAAAGATATTAATGTAATGTTTATTAAATATTAAAACCTTTAATCAAAGGTTTGATAACATTTGTTAAAACTATTACAGTTAAAGTGGTACAGTTAGGCAATGTACGTGCAGTGAGGGTGATTTCATAGTACGTTTTACAGGTTTGCAATTAAATGACATGCTGTACGTATTATATGCAAAAATGTATAAGGTTCGTTAAATGAGTTAAAAGTGAAGGGCACCACAATTTCCTTTCAGGTCATCCTAACAACACTGTTATTTTTTTAACTAAGTTACTAGAGTATTCTGGGTAAAAAAGCACCCAATCAAAATAAACATATTCCAACTGCCTATTCAAGGACTATGAAGGTACAAGACTTTTTGTTTGTAAGCTGACTTTAAATGCAAATAAACCAACAGTTGGCCAGAAAATAGGACAGCGAAGGGAACGTGAATCACTGTGCTAAAGGTTTAGTCAGTATCTCAGTAACAGGCAACCACAGCGTAAGTCTTTTTCCAGCAGCATAACACAGGATTTCTTTGTAATATTGATGACGTTTATTAGTTAAATTCCTTATTCTACAATTGTTATTTTAACTAATGTTGCCTATATTCATGGATATATAAAAGAAGATGACTGTAATGGTGTGGTCACGTTATTCCAGTGGGCAAAATAAAGGCAAACCTGGGAATGCAAGAGCGACCAGCCCAAGGGAAAAAATATACTGTGTGGAATAGGTCGACTATATTGAGAAGCCGGTTACTAGAAGAGGAAGACCGTAATAGGAAACATACAGTATATTTGACTGGAATCTTCAAGGGAGGAGGAGACGTGGTAGTCCCACAACTATACTGCGGTGGACAATATGTGCAGGAAACAACAACGGGAAAAGAGCCGGGAGGAATTCGAATCCCTAGCTAGAGACAAGAGTCCTTTGCTGCGTCCCTGCTCTGTGTTTTACGTAAGGAGTTAAAACAAGTAAGTTAAGTAAATAATAATTGTATACGGGTTGCTTCGCTGCTAAAATAAATAAAAAGCATTGTTTACAAATTGAACCCGTATACAATTATTATTTACTTAACTTACTTGTTTTAACTCCTTACGTAAAACACAGAGCAGGGACGCAGCAAAGGACTCTTGTCTCTAGCTAGGGATTCGAATTCCTCCCGGCTCTTTTCCCGTTGTTGTTTCCTGCAGATATTGTCCACCGCACTATAGTTGTGGGACTACCACGTCTCCTCCTCCCTTGGTGATTCCAGTCAAATATACTGTATGTTTCCTATTACGGTCTTCCTCTTCTAGTAACCGGCTTCTCAATATAGACGACCTATTCCACACAGTATATTTTTTCCCTCGGGCTGGTCGCTCTTCCATGCCAAGATTTGCCTTTATTTTGCCCACTGTAATAACGTGACCACACCATTATAGTCATCTACATTAAAATGAAAAAATTATAATTTTATTGCCTGGCAACAAAATTATTTTATTTTTTACAATTACCATTGTTTGAAAAAGTTTAAATGTATTTTCAAGTACTTCACTGTTGTTAAAACGTAAAAGGTTGCAGATAAACTACCCCTTCCCCTTAACCTATCTTCACCAAAATCGAAAAGCCTTGAGATCTCTACAATTCAGGGGTGTATACAAAAAATTATTTGATTCTGTTTAAATATGCGGCAGTTATCGTTCGTCATAAAGAAATTACCCTTGTTAAAACAAAAAACGTTGCTGGTAAACTATCCCTTTTCCTTAACCGATCTTCACCAAAAACGAAAGATCTTGAGAACTCTATAATTCAGGGCCGTATGCGAAACATTATTTGATTCTGTTTGAAATTGCGGCTGTTATCGTTTGCCAAAAGAAAATTACCCTTGATAAAAAAAACCGTTATCGGTAAACTACCCCTTTCCCTTAACCGATCTTCACCAAAAACACTAGGTCGTGAGTACTCTACAAATCAGGGCTGTACGCAAAAAAGTATTTGATTCTGTTTGAATTTCCGGCAGTTATCGTTTGCCATAGAAAAAAAATCTATAGACAGATAGACAGACACACACACAGACTCTTTTCGAAAAACGACTTTTTTTCATGTTTTGAGTGTAGTATAATCAGAATCTGCAATAATCTCGAACACGATTTTTTTTGCCATCACCATACTTCCATTTCCTTAAGGAACATGGAAGTAAAATGGTACTTGTTAAAAATAAAATAATTTTGTTACCAGGCAATAAAACTGTAATTTTTTTATCTTAATTTAAATCATCTATACCCGAAGATTCGCAACCACGGCCCAGCTGGCTACAAAATAATTTGTAGCCCCATAATTACATAATTATATAATTATGTAATTAATGTGTGATTATCTGCGTAGTCCAGTTTCTTTGTAAGAACAAAGTACCTAATTTTTATAGGTAAAGTGACTCGAAGAAACATTATATTTAACGACTACCCCATAAAAACAAAAATATTTATGAAGAGTGTAAATAGTTTGAATGGGGGAGATATTTTTTTATAAATTATAAAACTGAATTCAAGTAAATGAATTTAAATATAAACTTTAGAACATGGAAGTCATGTATGGTTCTCCATACCAATTTCTTATTTGGTAATTGTAAAATATAGCAACATTTAAATTTTGAACTCATAAATTATCAGATATAAATTGTATATGTTTTATATAAAGAAAGAATAACCAACAAATTTATTAATTCATTCGCCTAATCAAAATTTATTTCTGCAAGTAGTGTTTTATATATATATCTGTTTTCAATTCATCACTTTCTGCTACAGTTTGTTTCTTAATGTATATAAAATATTTAAAATTTGTATTTATTTTACCTCAAGATGTTATTTTACCCTTATTTGGAACATGTTTCGAGAACTCCTGTGTTCTCATCCTCAGCCTTCGTGATCTTGCATCTGGTGAAGTATTTGTGTGTTGGTTGGACGCTATTTTGGTTTCTTGTTGGTCTCTGGTATTTTAAAGTGTTATTATTGTGTGTGATTGTGGTGTATGTATTAGTATTTTGTGTATTTTCGATGTTGAGTGCTTTGAATATTGTGTCATGTTTTGTATTGATTTGTATTTGTTCAGGTATTAGTTTGCTTTGTGTTTTATATTTGTATATTTGTAAATTTTCCCAAATGTTCAGTATGGTCCTTTTGTGTGGTATATGTTTTATTAGTGTCACATTGGTTATGTCTGGGAATTCATGTCCCAATCACAATCAAACACAATAATACCACTTTAAAATACCAGAGACCAACAAGAAACCAAAATAGCGTCAAGCCAACACACAAATACTTCACCAGACGCAAGATCACGAAGGCAGAGGATTAGAACACAGGAGTTCTCGAAACATGTTCCAAATAAGGGAAAAATAACATTTTGAGGTAAAATAAATACAAATTTTAAATATTATATATATATATATAAAATCTTTAATATTGTTGTTACACACAATGTTAAGAATATACCACCTTATTAGAAATTTGGTTATTTTAATCGTATTCGTACGTAAAATTGTTGAGATTTTCATTTCGTTTTATTGGTTTCCTCTGCTTGCCTTCTATTGTAGTTAGTAGTAGCAGCCGTATTGCCCCCTTTCTGCATGGTGACCGTGTTTATGAATTCTCTTGCATATATTCCTACATTATTCAAACCATTCAAAATTCCAAATAGTGTGTCGGTGGGGCCTGAAATTATTGTCTTATATACTAGCTGGAACAAGAAATTTATACGTATAGATAAATAACCTATGTATCTTACATTGAGACAGTTTTCACCCCCGGAGGTATTTCCAGTTTAATTAAATCTGCTAGAGGAACACAGTTTCGAATATCGAGTCTCCGCGATATCACCATATGAAACTTGAGATTAGGTTATTAGGTTTTGTGTCCACATCTCAGATGTGTACATAAGTATTATGCCGTGCATAAGTATCTCCTGTGTACTTAAAACTAGAATTCTGGGATTTTTATAAAAAATGAGGGAGCAGCATCACAATTTTATTAATTCAATCACTTTTGAAGCAACATTAAACGGATGGGTTTATATTGAGGCAAGAACACAATTTATTGTCGTTTCCTTTGTCATGCATCTAAAATAATTGTAGCGGTCACATTCTGTGTAGACCTAAATACAGCATACACTAGTTTTAAAGTAGTCTTAAAATCGGTTAGATGTTTTACTATAAATAATAACGCTTATAACATGCGGTTGTTAAAGAATTGTATCTTTAGTCATTGGAAACAAACGGTGACATAATAAAGTAAACTAATTATAGAAATATATCGCACAAATACCAATTACAGACTTAAAGTTCTTACTGATTTAGTAAACTATTCCCGAAAACTGATTCTATTACAGCTGAAAGGAAAAACGTAATGTTTATAACACCTAGGCATATGTGTGTGTGGGCGCACTCGTGTGTGTGTGTACACTTTGTGAGGGCACAGTCGTTCTATCTAGCGAGGAATGTACTACAATACAGACTTCGTTGCGTTTTTCATCTAAAGTTAACAAAGTGAAAAACACAATCGTTATACTGGATTATACAATATAAATACAAATTGAAGTAGAGAGGGTGAGACACCCCAACTGTTTTATATGCGAACCCCACTTGTACATCCGTATAATGTTTGTTAATCCCTTTCAATATTTTGTATCCTCGCTCGTTATGACTCCCGTTGCGGAATTTATCATCCAATCTGTTTACTGCCCTAAATCCAATTTAATACAGTCACCTACCGTACTTTCAAAAATTGCTTTTATCGACTTCTCTTCGCTCTCCTGTCGTTCAATTCTGCAGGAACACACTGCGGTATTATAGCAGAACGCTTGGCAATTCACATGTAGTTAGTTGCCGTATATTGCCAACTGTTTAGTAATCAAATATCATATTAGTGTATCTAACAAAAGATCAAATTACCAATTTTTGTATCTGTGTTTATGTTTCAGTCATGTTTATACACTATTTCTAAATTATCAGAAGTCTGAAGTTCAACGTTTTACATTTAAAATTTTAATATTATGTTTAAAATATTTATTTATATTATTATCTGCTTAAAATTAAAAAAAAATATATTGTAGTAGATTTATTTTTATTTTGTGTAGTTACTTATTTTACAAACCTATTCATTGGTGCAGCGTCAAATCTTCTGATATCTTCCTCAAATCCTCCTCAACATAGTCTGTCTTCTTCAGGGTAATTCGTTTCGTGCTTCTTCTGCCTGCTATTGTAGAAATACTTTCTTCATCAATCTTCCCTCTAACATTAGTTTCACACGTCGCGTCATGCTTATCTTAACCTCGCCTGTATAATACGTGTTACTATATCCGGTACTCCATAAGGCTCATGCACTTCAGTATCTGTTCTAACAACCCACACACCCTTCTTCTATACTTCCTGTAGAATATTCTTAGATTATTATTTTCTTGTAGTGTTTACACCAACTTTATTGTGTTACAATTATTGTCGATATTTCTGATGAAGTCAGCACTATTAATCACAGGGCAGTTTTATAGGAAAGTTTTGAAATCTGGAGGATCTGTTTATGCTCCTAGATTTTTCAGGTTCGGATGCGGTGCACGAAAATGACTAATTTAAAAAAAAATACTTTTCTATAAAATTAACTCAGTTGTAAGAAATTGTTATTTTTTATTATAGGTAAGTTTAATATTATTAATCTAATAAGAAAATTGTAAAAATTATCTTATTTTACAAAGATTGAATTACGAATTTCTTACTTGCTTTGTGTTGGTAGGCAGCGGAAATTTTCAAATAGGCCTACTACTGACCGAGTTAGTAAAAGTAAAGTAAAATTGTGACTTCAATAAAATGAATTGTATCTCATGAAATGTAGTTGAAACCGTTAAATATTTGCAGGATAAAAACAGTGGGCACATTACACACACACACACACACACACACACACACACACACACACACACACACACACACACACACACACACACACACACATATACATCTACGAATTTTCGAAGAACATTTCAAGTGCTCTGCGTGTCTTACACCCGAGTACAAAGTTTTAGAATAGCTTTTGTAACATGGGATTTTTTCGTCATACACAAAATTTGTATTAGAGACAACATGTAATACATAACTCGGTTTTACTTGATGCTACCAACTGCTCCAGACAACAACATTGCTGTGTCACTGAACTACACTCTATACTACAGTCGCTACTTCAATTTTGAATAATCAATGCAGCATTGTTAATTTTCTTTGGAAAGTTTTTTATTCTTTTCCGATTCAATATTTGTAATATTATTTTATAACATGTATTACGAGAAGCCTACCGAACAACCGAGAACATTCTCCACTCTCCCCCCCCCGTCCAATGTGGCAGGTGTTGCCCAGTCAATGCCGCGTTCAAGTTTGTTCTAGACTCGTCAAGAGGCCACTTGAGATACGCATTAGCGTTAGCATTAAGTGGCGTGCAAATTAAAGATGGAACGTTAATTCTAGACGTTAATTATAGGTCTGCGTGACCTATAAAAGGAGAGCGTCTGTCGTTGTCAGTTCAGTTACGTGAGAGATTTTCGTTAACGCGGATATAATTGTGTGGATCTCTATTAATTGACTTTATTATTGCGTGTGGACAAATCTAACTGGAATTATTGTACGAGTTGATTATAAACTGTTATTTATGATAATTAAAATTAGTGATTACTGACTTAAGTGGTGTCTTGTATTTTGTTTTCCACTGTACCATACGATCACTCGACAGTCGTAACAATATTAAACAGTATTGGAGATATACTGCAGCCTTAGAAAACTACATGATTAATGGAATATGACATGACATAACATGATTAATGAAAATCTCTTATGTCAAATTCTCTCGTAAAACATATCCTCTCCTCTTATATCAAATGCTGTTCTGTTAAAATATTACTAATTTAGAGATGTGTTTAAAATTGTTTACTTAAAGCCTAAGTTTACCTAAGTATAGGTAAGAATACTTTTTTAAAACCTGGCCTTCAATAGTATTGGATTGCCTCTTTTTAAATAAGAGGCGATGGTTTCAAATAGTTAGTTGTTTTTCTATAAATGTCTTTTATAGAACCTTTATAAAGAACCTTTATGGTTGGTTTCTCTTTTGTAGGTTGGTTAAATTCAGTTTAAAATTTGCGTAAAGTTATAGCGTGCCGTAAACAGTACATGTATTGACATATTTCTGGCCAGTTGTGGCGGCCATCAGAATACCGGTCGACGGCATTGTTACGATGTCAACAAGCAATAAAGTTTTCCGTACACCGACCCCCTATTTTAACTAAACATGACCGGAAACACTGTCTCATCAATGCGGTGCTCAATATAGTGGCGGATCGTCAGGTGACTCAGGTGAAGGGCTGCTTCCTCGAAAACAGAACTGGTTAAATGTGTTTTTTAACTCTACATTATTTTCAAATTTTAGTCAACTGGAGTAAAACAAAAATATATAAAAACAAAAATTATGGCTTTCCGTGGGAAACATCTAGTTCCCCACTTAAGTACGTAAACTTAAATTAATTTATACACTTAATTTAGACTTAAAAATCGACTATTGTACTTGAAACAAAGGACATAAATGTCCTACCACAGTGTACTACAATGTGTTAGAAGAAATTATATTTAGTCCTAAGAATATCAACAGCTTTAGCAACAGATAGCGTGTATTAAGACGATGGTGTGAACCACATAAAACCTAAACCATTACTGTGGTTTATTATGCAGATGGAACTGATGTAATTTTTAGTCATGTATATATTTCTCATATACAGACAAGACTGACATACACATTTATTCTTCTAGACGTCATCCTGCTCAGGCCTAACCTTAATGTATCTAATATAGCCCTACCTCTGAATACTTTATACGCATACTTGATCAATAAACGTCTTGACACCCTACTAACAACCATAGGCTGTGAATTGCCGTGGAATAGCAGCTGAAGAATATGACCTCAGGGTATTACCGTCGAAAACATCAAGCTCGGTAAAAAATTGTCTTGTATGGAACAGGTTGGAAAGATGAATTACTAAAGGTGTGTCACATATAGACATAACAAAAAATTTGACCAGCAAAGTGAGTAAATTTCAACATATTTTTAGTGTAATAATACACATTCTAGAAAAGAAGGTTAGAAAGGACACTAATTTAAAATTTCATAAGACGATGGCTGAACCAGCATTATTATATGCCTGCAAATCTTGGACGATGAGGAAGAACAACGGGAATAAGATCCAAGCAGCGGAAATTCAGTACTTAATAACAGGAAATGGATGTACAAAATCAGACCGTATAATAAATGAGGATTCAAGAAAAAATTTGAATATATTTTGAGTTAGAGAAAAGATAGTGTTTAATAGAAAAAAATGGGGAAGCCATTTGCTGCAAGTGGGTAATACCCGCATTCCACGGTTAGGCTGTAATTACCAGCTACATGGAAGAAGAGACGTTGGACGACCAGTAGCAAGGTGCCGAGAACCATTTGACAAAATTTGACTCAAATTAAATTTGTTATGCCCCACGTTCTTTGGGAGCCATTTATATTTAACATATATAAACGGAATTGGCAATTCATTGAGTAATTATGTTTGCCGTGCCATTTATATTTAGTGTAATCATGCTAATTATGATTATTATTGAATTATCCAATTATAAATTGGTAAATTGGGTCTAATTAACTTCGTGTACTAATTATATGTATTCAAACAGAGTTGTAATTGACATTAATGTTAATACACATATGAAAGTAACTTATATTTGTCGGATTAGACTCAACATAGTTGTCAAATCGATATGATTGTATGAGCCTGTTAATCGGACATTTCAATGGTCGATTTGGTTGTGTCCATTGATAATTAGCATAACTCTGAGACTCTTTATGAAAATGCTTAGGATGTGATAAATTAATTGTCAAGGTTAATTTGCAATAATGAACGCAAGATTTAAGTATATAAATAATAATTACTTATTTATTATATTGTTAGTTAAGTAAATTGCCATGTCCTGCAAATACATAATTAAAACACATAATAACAAAATTACAATAATATTCGTTCGTTGTTTCCTGAAAACACAAAACATATGGTACAGTCAAATACAACAAATAATATACATATATAAACAAATAGCAATCAAATATATTTTATCCCTAGCTAAATGCGTTCATTATGCTCAGATGAATTACTTTAATATTACTTTATAAGATTTATGATTTATATAACTTCATAAAATCTCTCGGGAGTAGCTGTTTGAAAAGATGAGACAGTGCAGTAGTATATGTATCACTAAGATTTAATGAACATAAAGGCTTATCTTGCAAAAGGGTTTATCCAAAATTCCATCGGCGTAGATGACATCCGCTGGTGGACTCGTGGTACATCCTAATCACTGTTAATTGAAGAACACAACACTTCACTTCACTAATTTCCACTCTCGTTATGTGTAGTGTGTTGTTATACTCCCCGTTGGTGTCGAGTGTTTTGAGTTCAAGTGTTAAGATGTCAATATCCTCATTAAGATGAATTACTCTTAAAGTTTGCTGTGTGCGTGTTCATATATGTATGCTATTTCATCTATCTTGGACGTATGTATGCTATGTGCGTAAGAGTGTTCGGTTTAGTTCATTCAGCTCAAATGTTCAATATAGCGAATCATTATGATGTAATAGTGTTTGAATTGTCACCGACTGTCATACTCTCAGAATGTTACTCACTTGTATTATTATGTTGCGTGTCGGTCGTAGTTTAAAGTCACGTACGCACTGATATTTAATGATAGTTGTGTCCATACGCACTGTTGATTATCGGAACTCATATAACTGTCGAACAGACTTTTGTGTAATTGAGATTGTATTGACTGTCTAAGTTCACTTATGACCACGACTTGGTTGCGATTTCACTGCGTTAAAAGTTCGGTAAGTCGCGTAAACTATTTCAATTACTACTGTTATTACCGTTCCAAATACTACTATAACCAACTGTCTTACTGTCGTATTAGCTTACTGACTGCCTTACTGACTGCCTTACTGACTTACTTACTTACTTACTTACTGCCGCTCCGCGTCCTTGCAAACAGTTTTTATCAAACATACTACCCAGAAGGCCAAATTCTACATTTCCACGCCCTTTCGGGTTGGTGATAGGTTCCTTTAAATTCCTACTACCCTGTAGATCTTGTCATCAAACTTCCGATTCGTCGTTCGAACCCTTCTTACTCTCTCCACGAGTTCTTTAGGAAGATGCCCAACGCTGGTTGGTCGCCGACATCCACGGAATATTCCAGCGACGAACGTTGTACAGATTCTCAGAATCTAGAGCAATTCCCTCGCCTGTCTGTCAACCTTTGTTTCGACGTTGTTGAGGCACTCTGACTTAGCTTTTGTTAAGAGCCTGCAGTGTCTTGGTCAATTGTTCAATTTACCCTTCGCTCGTTCCGCCGATTATCAACTCTTCGCTGGAGACATCCCTGGTAAAATCCCACGCTTTCTAGTTGTAAATTTAGTTAGCTGTCAGGGTTTGTTTTCACGCTGGGCTGGGCGTACTTTCAGTATTCACTGAGTGTCCGTACTATTGTTTATATATATGTCGAGATTTCTCTGTACCCCTTTGTTGCTGGGTGTAGCCTTTCTTATTTGTGCTCGTTACAACAACTCACCCCCACAGCATGTGTTCCATTTCATTTCTGCGTAACCAGGCAGCTGGACTAAGTCTTTGTTTCCGTACGCTAGATGCAGTAAATTGTAACAAACTTTGAGCTGTCAACGACGTTCCTTAGTTTCTTATTGTATCGTGTACACAGACGTTTTTTCATTGTCTTCGCACTGGCGTTGGGTCGGACGTGTCCCTAATTCGTCATTATTTACGACCCGGGCTTGTGTCCGTCAACTCGAGTGTGTGTGCGTGCCACTTGATCGAGAAATTAAAATGTTTAAAATTTCGATCACTATAACCATGAGGCCAGAACAGGAGAATGTTCATAAGCCTTTAATGAGCGATGACGATAACGATTTTAGTCAATTTTCTGTTATAAATTAAATTTTTTAAATTAAGTTTTGTCAGTGTAATTGGAATAACATTCAAAGCTATGCAGATACGTTACAGAAGCTGCACGTCACTGCGATTGTGGACTACAACACGTACAGTAGTCTATAGGCTCTGAAGCAGATAGTAGGTTTTGTATATGCACTCTTGAAACCTGCCTTAGTTTGATGTTACTAAGAATGTTAGTTTATGACGGTTGCCATGACAATGCATGCCCTTACACAGAGGTCCCTTTCTGAAGTGAAGCAGAGTAAAGGTGCTGCAACTCAGTTGTGTATTCTCCTTACCTAGCCAGCGCGTTTGTGTTGTTAGTTGTTCGTCGTAAGTTATTTGGTAAGTTTTTGTACAAGATTTCCTTTATACGATCCGGTATGTGTTTTGTTAGAAGCACCATTTTTAAGATGGGATAATGACGATAAGAAAGAAGCTGTGAAGACCCTATGCTTATATAAACTTTTATCTATACCCTACTTAATTACCTTACTTACCTTACTTAAATACCTTAACTACTTAGTCTTAGTTCAAGTGCGTAAAATAAGAACAGTTATGATGATTTCGTTAAGGTTACATTTGCTCTTTACAAAAACAAAGGTTCTTCTTAGCACATGCGTTGTGAATTTAAGTTTTAGGAATTGAAGAAAAATGTATGTATTATTGAGAATGCTTTTGAGGAGAAATCTAGGTAGTTTATTAAACACTTCAGTGACAATGCTCACCGTAACAGACGTTTCATGGAGTTGCCTATCGTGCAGTCCTATACTTGGGTCGACAAGAATTAGCATTTTGTAGTCATCCCAAAGATTTATCATCTACTATTTGCGGAAAATTTAAATAACTGTCAGAAAACTCCTTATCGTTAATGCCTGTTGATTATTCAAGAGCACTAAAAAAATTTGTGCACGTTTTACGGGAATTGTAATACTATTAAATATGAAATAACTGACTGCATTTCACAACGTATTGACGACCACGTTGCCAAGAAAATAGAAGAGTGTAGATTTGATTTCCTTTTTAAGTGGATGATCCCTCAGACATTATCTACAAATCTCAATGTACCTTAGTAATTAGAAATGTTGTCTCGGAGGAAAGCTGATGGAAAGGTTTTTTTTTGTGGTGTTAGTTTAGCCTGTTGAAACAATTTTTAACGTTGTCAATACCCCCCAAAAAATTGATTTTAATTAAAAACTTATTGCTCAGTGTTTTAATACTATAAGACTTATGTCAGGGGAATTGAATTATCTTCAGGCAAAAATCAAGGAAATAACACCACAAGCAGTTTTTGTTAATTTAATGGTGCATTGTTTAAATTTAGTGCTAAAACAAAGTTACGACATAAATTTTAAATTTCAATACTTTCTGCATCTTTTAGCTGTTTATCTCTGTTTTCCACAGTTTTGCTAAGCGAACTTGCTTAGTCGATACACTTGATGGACGGTAGATAACTACTTTCCTTGTTACACAATTAACTTTAATTCTAAAATTTTGAGTACTGTATATAATGTGCGGGAATCACTAAGACAAGAACTCACTGTAATTGCAAAATAATTTAAATTACGATCAAGCATCAAGTAAGCAGAGTGATGGCTTTCCCAATAAATTTAAAGAATGCTAAACGCTTAAAGAATAAATATTTAATTTATGCTTAATTTAAATAATTATGCTTACTTTATGCTTAACTAATATAATTAATGTTAACGACATTTTTACACCCACGGATGTTATCTTTGATATGCTCTACATTTATTTCTATATCTCGCATGGTGCAAATAAGCAAAAACGCATAAATAGTAAAAGAACGGAGGAAGCGTTTCTGAAATTTTTAATTTATAATAATCAACAGTTTTAGCCGAATACAATGAGTGGCAGGAAAGAGCTATACTCACAAGAGATTGAGTTTTTAAAAACTTTAAATTTTTTAATATCAAAATTTTAGATACGCTTTTATAACAAGTAACCACACTTTTTTAAGATGTGGAAAAGCTTTAGTCTGTTACATTAATGGATATTTCAACGCTCGTAGCGAATTCTAAACAATTTCCTATATATGCATTAAACATTTTTAAACACAATAAACTTAAACTTCTGGAATATTTATACTTTAATTCAGCTGAGTAATCTACATTTCTAATTTTTAGGTTTTTATTGTTTCTTGTACATTAATTTTAATTACACTAATATAATTTATATAAAAGGATGCTGGCTAACCTTAAATTTACGTTAGTAAAGGGGCCCAAAACATGTTTTTTTTTAGCGTGAACACAAGCATTACGACTTCCAAAACTTCTTTGCGATAATCCACACAAACAGAAAGCACATACACAAAAATAACTTCAAAATTACTGGCCAAACAAAAGTAAATCTGGCCAAGCACACACTCATACAAGAAAGGGACAGCTTTAATCCTTTTAACAATAGGACATTTGTCATGAGGTGCCGACAAGTGACCTTCAATGCCAAAATCAAATGAAAATTCTCAAATCTCACTCAGTCGGCAAAAAAAAAAAAAACTATAATCATCTAAACTAAAAATCACCGTGTCTGAAGTGTTCCTTATTTTTTCACAATCTCGACACTAGTATAAATACGACGATGGCAATTAGTTGCAAACGCTCAAACAGTCCTACTCAGACACACTTAGAGAGCCAGACTCAGAGGCACAATTACAGTCAAAGTACAGATTGGTTAGTTAGTTTCTATGCAATAAGAAGTGTGCATACATTTCCAAGCAACATTGCATGAATTTCGTCTCTCAACAGGCAGCGGAAATTTATGGATGTACCCACAGTTACACGAATGTTCTAAGGAGCCCACTGTTCTTATTGTACATTTAGCCCACTCTTACTATGTATATTTGTTGTAAACGTTCTGGTAATAATGTACGTATTATCGAGCTGATACTGCTAACGAAAGCAAGCCGTATGTTGTCACTGACGTCCAAACAATTTTTTATACACTACTCACATGGACTACATGGATATTTTTATCTTGGTACAGCCGTGTATGACTTCTGAGCTTTTGCAGACCACGGGTTATTCATATAAATTCTTCTTCTTCTTCTTCTTTTTCTTCTTCTTCTTCTTCTTCTTCTTCTTCTTCTTCTTCTTCTTCTTCTTCTTCTTCTTCTTCTTCTTCTTCTTCTTCTTCTTCTTTATTACAAGGACTAGATTATAAAGATCTATTCTGGTATCCATCTTATCTTTGAACGGTTCACCTCTCTTCTACTAATGGCTTTGTATTTTAACGCCGCTTTTGGCAATCTGTTCTCCGTCATCTTTTGCAAATTATTACACCATTTTCTTCTGTACCTTGAAATAATGTTACTTCTATCTATATTTCTAGTTCTGTTCTTAAATTCTTATTCTTTCTTTTGCCTTGAAACTGGGAATGTATAGTTTAAAGTATTTCGAAGAAACTGAATTCAGCAGTATGAACCTTTGCGTTTTCTTTTTTCGTCATGACCTTCACCTCACTTGCATGTGTCATGTGGTTACTGCAATTGTCTTATAAAATATAATTCTTGTGCTGCGTCTTGTTATATTTCTAATATTTCCAGAAATCGTTCCACAAATATTTCTAAATTTATTTAACTTGTCTTTATATCAGATTTGGACTCATATTTCCGCTATCCATTTATTCAAATCCTTATCCTTTGCCAGGATTCAATTGCCACAGTTTCCATTTCTTATTCCAAGGCCGCTTTTAGTAATGTAAGTATCTAGTAGCTTTAAATGAAAAAATTGCTGACCTGTTGTAGTAACCCTAATGTAAAATAAACTATACATACAAAAAATTCGTTGTGAGAAAATCATTAGTCATTTACCGTGGAAAGTCGGGAATCTGCGGTTTTACTAAATACACCCAAACCTGTTGTACGCAGAATAAAAGAAACCAATATTTGTATTTTCAATTGTAATATTTCTGTGTTACGTAGATTAAGTAACCCCTTAAAAAAATTAATTTATCAAGGTGTGTTAATAAAAATCTTATCTCTTTTTAAATATCATTTTAGAATTGAGAGTTGGCCATAAAACAGTAAAAGTGTTGGAACTTAATACTTGCATTATAAAAGGTTTGATGGAATAGTGATGATACGTTTTTTTAATCAAGTATTTCCAATTAAAACTATATTTGAATTTTCATAGGAAAAACAAATAATTGGATTCAACTTAAAATAGGTTTTATAACGACAATTGTAATGAACGATTTGTGTCCGCATTTTTATTTTGAAACTCTTTCTACATTTATAGGAAGCACATTGGCAATAATTTAAAGGAAGAAGTAGGGCTGAGATATTAAAGAGGTGAGACAAAACTGGTCGTTACCCTTACTTCATTATACTTTATTCTTTACTTCACTTTGCACTTGTCACAACGAGTGCAGTTTTATTTACACCGATTTGGTTGTTAAATAAAGGAAACGACTCCCTATAATGACGTTGAAACGTAACTAGTAAAAATTTATTTTCTTTGGTGTTTAAAAATTTAAGTACATGCATATTTAATGACATTAAAAACAAAAAATCCTTTAGTATCTGTGTAAATATTTAGAGTAAATAACATTTTAAATCCTTCATTTGCATTTTTGCAATGAAAAATATAATTTTATTACTTTGATATTCATCCTATCATCAGGCATTTGGCATCGCATCAAATGAGTCGACTGTGTTACCTATTCTGTTTCCAGCCAATACAACTTATTGTTTGCTCAGTGCCTCTAATTATAGTTGTACGAGTAAAAATTACTCACCTCCTTGAGGCTAATAGAATATTTATGCTAACAAATATCTCCCGTAAAACAGCTGTATGGGTATTCTCATCAAAGTCATTTTCTGCATGATACATCTCGTACTTCGTACACTTTTTGTGTCAACTTTCCTTAATTGAAGTAGGCGCGATTTCAAAGTGACTCCCTAATTATATACCTATCATTATTGTTTAGACATAGAACCGGGAAGACACTCAAATTGTTCTATCAGGCTTTGTCTGAGGTACTGTCTATTGACGGTAAATACAGCACAAAGAACAATTAAAATAACAATTTTTAGAAACAGTAAACCAGTGAAATTCCGCTCATGAGTCAGAGTAGAAAACTCACAGGTGGAATATCTGTGACACCTGAAGTATGTTATCAAAATAATTCTTACCCGAAAAATTAATTTTTGTTTTAATATTTCAAATAACATACCTCATTAAAATATTCCGTGCTTAATAGTATGTTTGTAACTACCAAATGACTATATTAAATGTTTGATTATATTATTACGTGTGTCATGTGGATAGCCGTGTTGTAGAATGAAAACAGAATAACTAATAACTCACACCAACGGAGTCACTAATTAGAAACTTTAATCGGAAACACACAACGTTATAAATAAAAAAATACAATAATACAAGGTATATACGTCCACCATACATCAATAAATGTCACTTGATTACAGTTTTTCAGTAATTAACACGATAATCACTTTCCACTGAACCGCAACAATCATTTCGATCAGCACTAGTAATACCGCCAGGTGTAACTGAACTAGGCTGCTTTGAAATCCAGTATCGATGCCACGGCCACTTTGAATTCTAGTGACATAGCATGCCTTGATTTCGGTACAATAGTCGAGTAACGTCTGAAAGCGGCATCTCGAATTACATAGAACGTTACGTAAGTTTCTCCCCGCGCAAAAATACGTACAAAATGTCACGAAGTCAGCAGTTATGCGGTACTTTCCATTTCCTTAGTGTAGCAATACTTATTTCCTTTAATTACTGATATTATACAGAGTGGGCCAAAAGTCACTATCCATTGTGAGTTACTGAGTTATCCATTGTTAAACATGTTGTTTTCCATCTTTGTCGAGAAAATTGCACTCTAGTGTTTACATAAGAAACTGTCAGACACAAACCAAAGGCGCGTAATTTAAAATCGATGGGAAGATCACAACCAAAGTTATCTTAATGTTTACAATGGGTAACTCAGTAACTCACAATTGGTAGTGACTATTGGCCCACCTGTATATTAACTAATATTAATGACTGACGCGGATACTGTCCTCAAAAAGGAAACTGAAAACCCCAGTAGATGTAATTAATATACTAATGCACATTTCTAGGATTCAACTCCCAGGCAGCACTAAAAAATCGCGGCTTTTCAGTTGCTATTTTGTAGTGCTTATATCTTCGAACGTATAGCTTCCAGGCAAACGTGCTGTACAGCTTATTCTAACTGGTTCTGCTAATCTAATTCGTAGTAGTAGTAGACTAAGGAGTCATAACGTCATATAATGTTAATTATTAAAGAATACCTTGTTCGCTCACTTACAACATTTTATTTTTTGCACGAAAAATGTTACATATACGTATTGTTAGTAGCTACTGTTCTCCATTTATACCATTTGCCGTCAATTTACTAATCATATTGTTTCCGCCTATTATTTGTTTATGTTTATTCCGTTTCTACGTGTGTGAACTGTGTATATTCCTTGTATGTGTTTATATTTCTATTGTGATCAAACATTAAAATTCAAAAAATGATTTTTTTTAATCAGATTATTTCATTTCATTGTAATATTTTATTGACTAATTGTATAAATATTGTATATATAATTTCCTCATTGCTTATGTTCAGCTTGCACAGGCGTGAGGAGTAACTTTTAATTTTTCTCTAGGTTTTTATATATGAGTGATTATGGCATCTGAGTTCATTAATGTTTTGATATTGCCGAAGGATGGGTGGTCATGGTTTTTTGCTTTTAACAACTTTGTGGTTGTTTATAAAACAACTTTTTATAAAGATTATTGTTACATAGCTTTTATGCAAAAATTTATTTCCGCTAGAATGCTATCGCAAGTATTACAGCATCGACAAAAATTAAATTAATTCCCCGCAACAACACAACAGTTTAATATCACAATATGTATACCATATTGGCGTTGTGATCAACCATGCAAAGATATTTGCATTGAACTACAGAATGTCCGAAAAGTCCCGCACCATAGGGGTTTACAATATGTGTTCAATATAGTTACCGGAAGTGTCGAAACATAACTGTAAACGATCTCCCAAGTTCCGCAGAATGTTGGCCACCAAGCCAGGTGTTACAGAACGGCACTCAGTTGTGATTCGCTCACGCAGATGGTTTATGTCCATGATCTTGATAGCATAAACTTTGGATTTTACATAACCCCACACAGCAAAATCCATTGGGTTTAAATCCGGAGATCGTGGAGCCCATTCCACTCGTCCCCTACGGCCAATCCACTGTGGGAAGTTTTCGTCAAGCCAATCACGAAGTTGTGTACCATACTGGGGGGGGGGGTGCACCGTCCTGCATAAACCATTCTGGTCTTGGACCCAGCATATCCAAATCAGGCAATAATCAATCTCCTAACATTTCCAAATAATTTTCACTGTAAACTGTTCCGTCAAAGAAGTAAGGGCCAATGATCCGGTCTTTCCGCAAACCACACCACACCATGACGCGAGCTGCTCCTTGTTCCTTACTGCTGGAAACCAGTGCGGATTACTCTCGGACCAGTAACGTAAATTCTGTCGGTTCACCTCTCCGTTTACGTAAAAGTTAGCTTCGTCAGAGAACATAACTTTTGATAGAAACTGTGGGTCCTCTTCGAACTGTGCCAAAAACCAATCGCACATTTCCACACGCCGATCCGGATCATCATCTGACATATGGTGTAACACTTGTAACTTGTACGGGTGAAACTTACGTTTCGGGGGTGGGTTACGCCCACCTCCAAGCTTGTTCGGCGAATTGATTCCTTTGGACTTGCTGCTACCTTTGCCAAAACCCTTTCCACCACATCTTCTGGTGTCCTTGGACGTCCAGATCGGGGAGCATCTGCCACACTAACTGTAGCCTGGAATTTTCTTAACAGTCTGCCAACCGTGGTGTGCGACACTGGCTCTCGTTCCGGGTGCCTCAGATTAAATTCTGCTGCAACGTCTCTATTGGAGAATCCTTCTCTTCCACAGAGGAGGATAAGCTCTACCCGCTCTTCAGTAGTTAATACAATACAATCTTCAATAAACACAATCCCTATGGTCTGGGATTTTTCGGACACCTGTACATAGCTTTCTAAAAACAAGCAGTCGTTTATAGTGTACCAGTTTTAAATAGATTCGTTAAATAGAAAAATAGTTTAATCAACTAAGATATGAAGTTCCTATGATTTGTTGAGTTATTTTGCAACTATACATCCAAATATTTTAATACGATTTCAAGTATCCCATCGAAAGATATACAACATCTGCAAAACAACAATATTATAACCGCTTTTTATGTAATGAAATACAACTTTGTTGTGGGTGTGTGTGTGTGTGTGTGTGTGTGTGCGCGCGTGTGTTGCATTTAAATATGTTTGACACAGTCTTATTGAACTCGCTGTTGTGCAAATAAAGTAAGAATACTAAAGAGGAATGCAGTTATCGTAGAAACAAGTGACGACACACAATATAAATTGTGAAAAAAGTAGTGTAGGTAACGTGACGTGAGGATGAGATACACACAAGTAGTGACACAAATAGTGACGTTAGGATGAGATAAACATAAATAGTGACGTGAGGATGAGATACACACAAACAGTGACGTGAGTATGAGATACACACAAGTAGTGACACAAATAGTGACGTGAAGATGAGGTACACATAAATAGTGACGTGAGGAAGAGATACACACAAGTAGTGACGTGAGGATGAGATATACACAAGTAGTGACGTGAGGATGAGATACACGTAAATAGTGACGTGAGGATGGGATACATACAAATAGTGACGTGAGGATGAGATACACACAAATAGTGACGTGAGGATGGATAGGAAACATGACAGAGGTTTTATAAGTTTGTTGTAAAATCTTGATCTTTGTAGTAAATTGTTTTACTTACTTTAATAAATTATACTCGAAGTGGAAAGTAATTGTTTCATTCTTTTTACAAGTCTCTCAAGTACAAAATAAAAACTGAACTAGATGTCACTTCTCTTTACATGCCCTTAGCACTAACATTGTTATTGAGGTTTTTACAGAATCCAATTATTTCATTATCGAACAATTACAATTTCATAAGCATACTGTGTCCGGAATATTCTTCTTTTTAGGTAAAAATATATCCATTCTATGAAACCAGGTAAAATCTTATCTTTTACATTTCCTGAGTTAACCGACTGTCCTATTGCCTCCTGGTTTCATGGCCTATGTAGTTCTCTTTCAGTGAGCAGTTCTCTTTTAATATGTTGTTAATTATATCAATATGCGCAATACATTCTTCTTCTTCTTCTTCTTCTTCTTCTTCTTCTTCTTCTTCTTCTTCTTCTTCTTCTTCTTCTTCTTCTTCTTCTTCTTCTTCTTCTTCTTCTTCTTCATCACCATCATCATCATCATCTCCTTACCTTATTCATTTCCGGGAAAATAATTTCTAGCCTTGTCCAATTTACATCGCTCTCTAGTATCCTCCTTATTTCATTTCCGCTCTCGTATGTTATTTTCCTAACACGTTTGTATATGATACATCTATTGTTGGTTTTGCTTTTGCTGCTTCATTTTTTCAGTATAACATGTATAGCCCTTTGCACCTTATAGTATTACTAACTTACCTATTGTAACTTCAGTAACCTGTGTTATGCGTTTGTTGTTCAAAGTGGAATGTAGAACGCAACTAGTTAATATGTTGGTTTTATTGGTTACACTTATAACACTTCATAACACTTGGGTGTTTTATTTCCATGACTTATTTTTTTCCATAGTGCATGCCAAATGATATTTACAAAGTAAACACCTTTTATTTTTTGTATTATATGCCTACCGTAGTTAATTAACAAGATTAATCTAATACATATTAGTTATAACATAAACGAATATTCTCAGTAAATTACAGTGGCGGCTCGTCCATAAGGTTCAGTGGTTCAGTGGACGCCCCTAAATAATTTAAATATGTTTAAGGATCTGTTGAGATAATGGTTTCAAATTTAAATAACAAGATTTGCAGGCTTAATCTAGTTGACTGAACAACAGTTCATTCGCGTAATAGGCGAGTTGCTCGCTACTGTTGCTTGGAGGTGCAAAGCAACTATCAGCACTTCCTGGACTGTGTAGACACCTTTGGAGGAGGAAATCAGTATACTCCAAATTACATTCAACTGTTGCTAAAGCCGAGTCTTAACGATAGAGACGAATAGTTTCGACTAGGGCAGAACGGCACCGACCGGGAATTTTACATTTTCATAATACCGCCATTTGCCATTATTATGATTTTTACCGTCAGTTTTGTCTCAGATTTCTCTATTTCATTTAGAATGCAATACAAATGTGTGCAGTATAGTATTAAAATCAAATAAAATAGTGAAGTAATTGTATTTTGAAAATAAATTGTGTTAGTGTTGTAATTAATAAATTGTATTAACGTTAAATTGATGGAAGCGTGTATATTATACACTGTATAATCTTCAATGTGTTTGCTGGTATTTTTGTGTGTTAATAATTTTTTAATTTTGTGTTGAGCTCATTGATTTGGTAAAATGAATAGTGTTCAATCCATTTTAAAAACAAATTTCTCTCTCTCTCTCTCTCTCTCTCTCTCTCTCTCTCTCTCTCTCTCTCTCTCTCTCTCTCTCTCTCTCTCTCTCTCTCTCTTTCCCTCTCTCTTTCTACATTAAACATAAATGCAAAATTAAAGAACTCGGTAGGCCGCTTCCCTTTTTAAATATTAAACTATCCATTAAATTTTAACTATATATTTTTAGAATAATTTACAAAGAACACAAACACAACCATTCGATTAAGCAAGTGGCATTTGCCGAAGAAGAAGTCAACAAGTCTGGTCAAGAGAAACCTTTCCTATTGCAGGCGGAAATGCAAGAACTAGCAGAGGAAGTACAAATACATGAAACCGCTAAAGAGGAGACTGGAAAGCCAACTATGGGTATCAAAAAAAAACCTTGATTATTCCTGACTTAACAGAAGCACCCGGTGGAAAAATTTGCTAAAGATGAAGTTACGCAAGAAGTTGTTGACGACAACCAAACAGACTTTGATCAGCCAGTGGTGTTTAGGTCATCAGTACATGACGCAACGGGAGTGATTCCAGCAAAACTACCGGTTGAGCTGAGGACTCGTATTCCTGGGAACCGTATGTTTGAATCAAACGAGACAGAATTCAAAGAACCGGAGAATTATCTTTTGAAAAGTCGTCCACATAGATAGCCTGGGCAAATATTACTTCAGAGACGGTTTACCAGTTCGGGGCGAACAGGCTTAAAGACGGGGTAGTGTTACGAGTATGGTATCGAACCGCGTAGAACAGCTGAGAATATTCTCTACTCCCGCCGTCCAGTAAACCGTCGTAACAATATAATAATATAAAATAATTGTGTTGTAAAATGCTGTTGTGTACATTAAAGCAACAAATTCTGTTATTATCAATGAAATCCATGAAAGCTTATGAGCGACATTATTATTAGCATAAACAGAAGCAGCAGCAACAGCAGTGCGGTGATGGAACCATGACATGATGCTCAACCTCCAAAGTCATCAGTCAGCTGTGCTTGAGTAGGACAGCACTGGTCTACCTGACGTTTATGTAAACAGACTCTTTCCCTTTTGAGTCCAGCTGAAAAAGTCTTCCTAGTATTAGATAAAACGTCTTAGAAAAGACTTCAACAAACAACTAGCACCTAAGCATACAGATCAATCAAGGTATGCAGTAAGTCAATCTGAATTTAATGTGCATGTATGTATAAATTGTTTAAACAATCAGAAGTTATTATAAGTTCACATTAAATAATGAGAAATGAAACTGTAATTCCTCTGTTCGTTCCTCTGGCACTACATCCCACGATAAGACTTAGCCTCCGCGACAAATCGCCTTCAAACACCTCGGTCTTCCTTGGCCTCCGCCTCCTATCCCCAATACCCATCCCCTGACGTCATCTTCTATGTTCTATAGCCACCTTCTTCTAGGCCTTCCTTTCCTTCTTTGCCCATCTATTGTCCCTCTAAGAATTGCTTTGGACATTCTGTCGTCCTTCATGCGCATCACATGTCCTAACCAACTGATTGTCATAGACTTGATGAAACTCACTATGTCCTCGCGATCTATCAATTTCTCCAGATCCCTATTGTTCTGTATGCGCCATTCTTTACCTTCCTTCACTGGTCAAAAGATTTTTCTGAGAAGTCTTCTTTCAAAGACTCTTAAATTATGTATGTCACTATTAAGTAGTGTCCAGGTCTCCACAGGATATATCTTCACAGAGTAGCGTTATTAATTTCTTTTATAAACTAAGTTTGTTCTTTTGCTGACTAAACTAGATCTGAAAATTTTCTGGTGGACATAAAAGTCTACATTATCACTCGTTATGCGATTTGCCATCTCACTGCTGATTTTGTTCTAATTCTTTATGGAGGCACCCAAATATTTGAATTCCTGAACCCCTTGGAAAGTATACCATCCTTAATTGAGATTTTCAATTCTCCTCCTTTCCATTTCGACTAAATGATTATTCGACAAAATAATATACACAGCAACTCAATTTTAAATTTTAGTAATTTTTGAAAATTATTTCCATTATTGTTGTTGTTTCTATTTTAACATTTCAAAAATCAATTTAATTCCACTCCGGAAAAAAGGTTTAAACAAAAGTAAAATTGTTATGATTATTTGAAGTACTGTAAATATTATTATTAAGTATTTAAATTAAAGAAAGATACAAAATTGATAACGTTTGTTGTAAATTAAATCCTTATTTTGTCACTTAAACTTTTCACAATCAGACGAAGTGAACACATGATCAGTATGACAAAATGGGACATGATTGGAACATCCAGTTTAAATACAGGCCATATACGTTTCAAACATCTAAACTACATGTACATTTAATATATCAAAATATTTTTACATAAATATCAAAATTAAATAATTAGTTGAAAGAATTTACACTTCGCTGATTAACATAATTAATTGATTAACTGGTTATCTACTTTGGTTAATAATTGATTAACAGAATTACCTGACATTGAAAGTATTGACATTAAGAAACTTAACAAACTTTGATTTTAATATGTGTATTTAAATATTTCATTAAACTTTTTTTTAAAAGACTCTGTAATATGGTGGTAAGATCTTCCTATTTATAATATGAAAGTTAAATACATTTTACCAAAACCCTACCTTCCTTATAAGAGTGGTGACTTAGAAGATGAATCTCTGATGCAAACGCTGGGCAAGTCAAGCATGGGGAGCCGCCAACATTGGAACTTACCTTAAGTGTGCCACACATTGATCCACAAGATATTAGGAAGATTGTGAGGTTCATGAGAATACAGAGGATTGTTAAGCAGCGACGGAGAGCATTTGGCTGTGGGTTTCACAACACATGTCATGTACTAATTGCTGGTTACCATGACGACGGTAATACTGTTCGACATTGCTGTGCTTGCGGCTGTGACAATATGACACGCTGTTATTGGTACCACATACACGTAGGCACTGTGATTGTAAATTCTGTGATGTCTGCCGGACACTGTTAGTGAGTGGATTTATTAATTGTTTATTTATTCTGTAAAGTAATAACCATAACTATACTAACAGTGGTACAACTGAAAAGAGCCGAGACATAAATGGACGGAATAATACTGCATATACCCCAGTAACTGCAAATAAATGCATGGAAATTAATGAAAAAATAAATGAAAAGGAATAAAGGGGCATTTTTGTTCTGTAGCTGAAAATGGGCGAATGAGGAACTATAGGTGAGGGAAATATAAACAAAGACCCTGCAGCAGGTTATGAGGGTAATTGGCAGAGAGAACGGTAGACGTCTCCTGACTAGCTGAGACGCCGGCGGCGACTGGATCTCGAAAGAAAATGATAGAAAGGTGTAGAAGAATTTGGTAGCGGCTAATCCATGTCCAGAATTTGTCTAGTGAACTGTATGAATTTACGATAACTGCCATAACAATACGGTGATGATAACTTTGATGGCAATTGCATTGTACACAGTGCACTGTTTCTATGCTGTCACTAAACGGAATACATTCAAACGACCTTCTTCAGACCCAATAAAAGTTTCATCAATGTCAAAGGCGCAAGAGAGCATCTACAATATGATGTATTATCTTCTACTGAGTAGAGACTAGTCTCTCATATTCGTTCATATATGTTTATATGTAATTTGAGAGTGAATTCGTATGACATTAAAGCAATTACAGCCGATCTGAAATCACCAAAATATCCACCTTATCGTAAGCAAATACATCCTGAATTCAGGTGTATCCAGTATATAATCAACATATGTCTCGCAATATGCTAATAATTGTTTATTTGACAACAAGCGTCCGTGACGGTAACCGCGACAACGACGACGATGACGATGGTGTGATAATAACGACCAAGAGGATTTTCGTCATGTATCATCGTCACACACACGTACACACACACACATAAAATAAAAAGCGACGAGAACACAACAGTATAGTATACCGCAGGCGGCAGTACACCGCCAATGTAACTGCGTAGACATAAGTGATTAAAAGAAATTAAAATCGATCACCACTTTCTAACATGCATTAATTGAAATGTTTGTTTTATAATTACATTGGTTTCTGGCTTTTCAGATTTACTAACTGCCTGTATAACTCTAATGAATAATTATAGGATAATTTTATTTCTTGAGTTAGACAGGGACCTGAATTTGGTAAAGTGAGTAGCAGGGTATGGATCATTGTCTTAAAGCAAACCTCATTCGCTGACCAAGACTTTACTAGAATTTGAGTTGTAGCAGTTAACCTGATCTTTTGTTAACGCTCCAATATAGTCGGCTTAATACGTAGCACTGTTACAAAGAGATTCAGTGAGCTTTACATGAGTAAACGTATAATTATAACAAGCAGTTAATGGTAACACCGTTTGATATGCAACGTATACACTAAACAGCAGAAACTGGCTGTTGCGATTTACAAAACTATAACTTTTATTTATAGTAATTCATATGTGACAGTTACAGCGTAGTTATGGCAGAGCTTGTATAATTAATTGGAAATTCGGGAGCTTTCTTGGGCTTTTTAGTATTTTTCACTTAAAAAGTTTGGGCAGGTATGATTTCCATACAACTCAAAACAAATATTTGTATCTGTGCAACATTAAGTACACTTTTAAAACGAGCAAATGCAGACAAATTTACACGTCTCCGAAATAATTTTTTTGGCTTTTAACGGTGCTTAGTTTGTTTGCATTTGCACCTACTTGAAATAAAATATACTAGCCGAACACCGAATAAGTCAATTCAAACCTAATTCAAAAAGCCTATTTGTGAGGGTAGAAGGGAAGTGCTTTGAGAATTTTAGTATACGTTAAAATAAAACACTATTTATTATTAAAACACAATCAACTACACACAAAGTAGTATTTTCAATACACAAATACAGAATTATTCTTGGCCCATTGTGCTCTGTTAACTATTCGAATAAATGGTTTTTAAACTACAGAAAAATAAACACCTATACCAGAATGGAATGTTTAATATTGATTAGAGCTGAAACAATAAATTCAAAGGTAAACAACTTTCAAGACGATCATAACTACATTAGATAACACCAGCCTGTAATTTTATTTAAAAAACTGTAATGAAACACTGGCCACTATTAAAATTAATCCGTTTGAAAATTAACTCTCATTGTCGCTTTCTGACTACACTTTGCTTCTAGATGTTCCCAGCTACCAACATGCCGCATGGTCACATATATACGGGTGTTTGTATTCTCGCACGTTACAATTACTCCGTAAGTAAAGCCATGATGTTATGACCACACGATCGTATAATGACGTAACGCCGGATAACTTCCACAACTAAAAAAAAATAACAAACTGGTAAAGATATGTTAAAGTATTGTTAATAATTATGACATTTCTTATTTAGTTTAAATATAATTATATTTATCTTAATTGCTTTTGTGTCTGATACTTGTAAACCTTTTTGTAGAACATATTGACATTTGATATACTTCAATTTAATTTATGACATATTTAAAGTCAATTACTCTTTTGAAAATTGATATCTATTTTTTTTACACAATGTTCTGTTCATTAATAAAATAAATCGAGTTCTATTTACGAGATGTGAGGTAAACGCGTAAGCCAAGACAGGAACATTATTCTTATTGCCTTACGTTCTTGTGAATAGTTATAAGAAACCGTACGTTACTTAAATACACATCGTAGCTAGTGAATGTAAAAATCGCAAGTAAAAAAAATAATCAGTTTATAACTTAAAAAGTCCAAAAAATTAATAGAGTAATATCATAAACAGAATTACTTATTTTTTACGTAATTTTTAAGTGAATCTAGACAAGTATAATCTTAGATTTTGCTGCACTATGTCAACCTACAGATAAAGTATTTTTGCTTAGTTATCGGCATTTTGCCACGTGACTACTATCCGCTGACGGTAACCGAGGTATACCATTTACCTGACAAAGGATGCTTAAGTTTCACTACGCGTCAAATTGGTAACCAGGACGTCAAGTCCTCAAAAATATTACTCCTTCGTCTTTCCTTGTGATACAGAACTTCCAAACCAACTAATGCTTTCATACGCTGGCACTTTTTTATGCATGTAACAATCCATTTGCGACGGATGACTATCCAATAGTGGTACTAAACTTAACTGTTATTCTACGCGATAGTTAAATTATTTTCTAAAATCTATAATTACCTTTTTACGTAAATCTGTGTTAACAACGTGCTCGAGAAGATCACATTTTATTTACGCAAGATCTTCATTCTCCAAACGTGTTCAACTACATTAAAAGACAATTTAGAAAAGGTTTACGACAGTCAATATAATTATACTTATCTGTTCATTAGAATTCACAGATATATATATATATAGTTGAGGGATTGTTAGTATTCAGTTTACTGAATTGTATGGCGTGAATATTGTACTGTTGTAAAAATGAACAACAGTATATAAGAATAAAATAAACATTTCAGAAAAATCAAAGGTATAAATTTAATAATATTTTGAACATATGGTAGAATTATAAACAAAAACTGATTAATTATTCATGACAAACATAAAGGTAAACTCAAATATTGGAGCTGTGTGATACAGAACAGCATGAAAAAAATATATGTTGACAATCATTATAATAAAATTAAAATAAACATTAAAATAAATCTAAAGGGTAATAAGATTATAATATAATAGATTCAAATTAGAATGAAAAATGTAAAAATCAGATAAATGTATTTAATAATAATTAGTAAAATTATATATGTTTTTAAGAGTAATATGATGAAACTATGTGACAAATTTAGTGAGGTATCAATGTGGCAATTGTAAATTGTTATAATTGAATTGTTTTTGAATGTAAAAAAATTTGTTTAGTCTAAATTTATATTTAATAGAACACACATCAAAGAGAAAGATCCTGTAAAAAATTATAATTTTATATTTAAGAAGATTCACATCAAAAGTCTAATTCAATTTTTCATCATATACACATCTCTGTGAGAGTTAAAGTAACTCAATTTGTATAAATAATAAAAAGAAGAAAGTCTATTTTTATATTTAAGAAGATACACATCAAAAGTCTAATTTTATATTTAATCACATACAGATCCCCGTGTGGAGTGCTAGTCTCCCATCGGGCGCCTCCCCAGGTGGCGGATAGGGGAATGCTCACCAGATATGGTGGGTACCGGGGAAATAAAATACCCGGGGCGGACCAAACTAGCACTGTTGCCTTGCAGTAAGATATTGGATTATCAAAGGCTAGAGGAAGAAAACCTTGATCAAAAATCACCTAGAAATTATGCGATGTATAAAACAAACGGATTAACTACCCCAGGTGGCAGACCAGGTACTCCGGAAAATCCACACTCCTTTATGGAGGTCGGCCCTATGGATTCTGGGGAGGGCCAACTTTCGCATATAAACCCATTTGAAAGGAGATCAACAATATCAAGATCACCACCAGAACACACGTCTCAAGCAGGTACGCGCGGGATCGATAATACGACAGAAGTGGATAAAGAGAAAGCTGAATTGCAAAATAGATTACGTGAAATGGAAAAAACCATGACTCAACTGAATAAGCAGCTACATAAGCTGACAGAGGAAAATGAACAGCTTAAAAAAATAATGATATTACAGGGTAAACTGCCTGAACACGATACTGGCACTAAAACTCCAGTTAGTTATCATACAGACGAAGAAGAACTAGAAAGAGAAACTGACTGGTTAGTCAAGCAAACCAAGAAACGCAGAAGAAAGCGAAAAGCTGAATTCTCTCCAGAGGCAGAAGCAGGAAACTTCCTCAACCTTAATAGGGAAGGGACTGCTGCTAATAAGGGCAACCCTAATAAGGATGAGGTAACTCAAGGAAGGTTAGGACTAGATAAGTGTGGAAAAGGGAAAAAAACTACACCTCCTCCACCAATCCATGTAGTTGGGATAACCAAATATGCAGATATTAAATCACTGATGGCATCAGTTGCAGACAAGAAATACAAAATTGTGGCGATGAATAACAATATATGGAAAATCCTAACATTGAACTCGGACGCATATAGAGCTTTGGCAAAAAAACTGAGTGATGAAAATAAGCAGTGGTATACGTACGAGGACAAAAGCCGTAGGCCCACTAAGGTTATGGCTAGAGGTCTCCACCCAACGTGCGAAAACCAGGAGATCAAGGTTGATCTCCAGCAGAGGGGATTCAAAATAATTGATGCTGTGAACATCATTAAAAAAGAAAGGAAAAAGATGAACAGGGGAAGGAGGAGATTAGTAGGGTAAGGCTTCCTCTGTTTATGCTTACGTTCGATCATGAGGAAAATGTAGATAATATATATAACATAAGATCAATTCTCAACATGAGGGTTAAAATCGAACCGCTTCGGAAAAACTCGGGCCTTATACCACAATGTAAAAAATGCCAAGGTTTCAACCATACGCATAAATTTTGCCATCGGGAGCCTAGGTGTGTAAAATGCCTAGGCAAACATTATACTAGCGATTGCACGATAAATCATAACACGCCGCCCACTTGTGTTAACTGTCGGGAGCAACATCCTGCCAGCTACAGAGGATGTGAGGTGGCCAAGCAACTACAGCAAATGAAGAATCAAAGACGCCAAAACAATAAGCAAAAGACTAGTGGTGTCGGGAATATGGCTTCCGGGGAAAAAATCCCGTTATATCTACCTACTGTGACTTCGAAGGGCAAACAAGCTCCTCTAGCAGCAAGAGGTAGGGATACAGGGACGAACAGCTATGCAAGAGCAGTAAAACAACAACTCAAGACCGCAGGAAACGCTGGGAAAATGGATCAAGTGCTTAGTGAGGTCATTGGAAGACTTGACGTCCTGAATAAGGCGATGGAAAAACAAAAAGATTCTACTAACAAAATTCTTGAGAAACTCGCTGAGCAACAGCAACAAATTGTCGAAAAAAATTGCGCAGGTGGGCGCACAAGTAACTGCTGCCCCTCGAAGCCAAAAACATGTATAACACAGTAAGAATAGCAACGTGGAATGCTAATGGACTTCTGCAACGGATAACGGAGCTTGAATTGCTTCTAAATATGGAAAGCATTGACATCTGCCTAATCTCGGAAAGCCACCTTACCAGAAATGCGATTGTTAATATAAGAGGATATAGCTGCTATCATGCGGCTCATCCAGCGGATAGAGCCAGAGGAGGCACGGCCTTGTTGCTGAAAAGCACTATCAAATATAATGAAGACCTGAAAATAGAGGAGGACTCGTTTCAAGTGGCAACTGTCAAAGTGCAGCTGCTTGGTAAAGGAAACTTTAAAATTTCTGCAATATACTGCCCACCAAGGCAAAATCTGAAAAAAGAATATTATGTTAAGTTATTCAAGATGCTGGGGAATCACTTCATTGTTGGAGGTGATTTTAACGCCAAAAACACCTTTTAGGGTTCTAGGTTATCGACCACCAAAGGCAGGGAACTATACAAAGCTGGGATTGAAGTAAAACTTGATTTTCACTCAAGCGCTACCCCAACTTATTGGCCTGCAGATGGCAACAAATTACCTGATTTGATTGACTTTTACGTTGTTAAAGGATTATCCAGCAGGTACATAGATGTTAAAAACTGTTAGGATCTCTCACCGGACCACTCACCGGTTGTCATGACAATAAATGATGAGGTTATTTCTCGGTCATACCCGTGCCAGCTTTCGAGTAACAAGACGAATTGGACCCTATTCAGGCAACTACTGGATGAAAGCATAGACCTCCATGTCCCTTTGAATGATATTTACCAGTTAGATGAAGAAGTCGAGAGATTTAATACTAATATTCAGAAAGCAGCATGGGAAAGCACTCCCCAGATCAACAGAAAACTGAAACAGAGAATAATCTGCCCTCCTCCAGAGGTGAATGAACTTGTCAGGAAAAAGAGGAAGGCCAGGAAAACCTGGCAGCGAGTTCGCACACCAGAAAATAAAAGAGCCTTGAACTTGCTCTGTAATGAGCTGAAGGAACTGATAAAAAAGGTTAAAAATGAGGGGATTGGAAAATATTTAAGCAAGCTAACAGCTCAGAAGGATACAGACTATTCACTTTGGAAGAGTACTAAAGGACTGAAAAGGCCGAAAACCCATCAGTCGCCGGGAAGACGGGACATGGGCGAAAAGTGCGGCGGAGAAAGCCGTTCTCTTTGCCAGACACCTTGAGGGAATCTTCCAGCCGTTACCTAGACAAACAGCAGAGGAAAACAATAACTTTGAGCCGAAAGTAGATAGGAAAAGCATACAGAAAGTAACGCTACAGGAATTGAGGGAAGAAATTAAGAGCAATCTAAGCGCAAAAAAAGCCCCGGGTTTTGACTTGATAACAGGCCAAATACTAAAGGAACTGCCTGGAAAAGCCATGAGAAAACTACTCCATTTGATCAACGCTGCCTTCAGGCTGAAGTATGTGCCTAGTCTGTGGAAGGTGGCTGAGGTTATCATGATTCTAAAACCTGACAAAGCACCAACAGATAAAAAGTCCTACAGGCCAATCTCCCTGCTACCGGTGATCTCAAAACTATTTGAAAAACTGTTTTTGGAGAGAGTAAAGCCTTTGTTAGAGGAAAGAACCCTGTTGCCGGATCATCAATTCGGATTCAGAGAAAAGCATTTCACTATTGACCAGGTACAAAGAATCACCCATGTTATTGAAAAGGCTCTTGAAGGGAAGAACATTTGCTCAGCCGTCTTCCTGGATGTAGCGCAAGCTTTTGATAAGCTCATCATGGGCTTGAGTACAAGTTACATAGGGATCTCCCAGAGGAATTCTATCTGATACTAAAGTCTTACATCTCAGAAAGATACCTTAGGGTGAAGCATGAGGATGAATATTCAACTTTAAAGAAAATATCCGCGGGAGTTCCCCAAGGGAGCGTATTGGGTCCAATTTTGTATTTGTTATACACGAGAGATTTACCAAACAGTGAGGAAACAACCGTTGCGACTTTTGCGGATGATACTGCTGTTCTGGCGGTAGGTAATGATGCCGAGACAGCGGCCAATAAACTGCAAACTTCAATCGCAGAGGTATGGGATTGGACTCGACGCTGAAGGATCAAACTTAATGAAACGAAATCAATACACACCAATTTTACCAACAGAAAAATAGAAATACAAAAGATCTACATTAATGAACAAGAGGTGCCATACTCTAACACTGCTAAGTATTTGGGTATGACTCTGGACGCAAAACTTAAATGGAAGGAGCATGTAAAAAAAAAGAAAGAGGAACTCAACATAAAATTCAGGAAATTGTACTGGCTGTTAGGTAGGAATTCACAACTAACAGTTGAAAACAAATTGCTGTTCTATAAACAAGTGCTGAGACCTGTGTGGACTTATGGTGTACAACTCTGGGGATGCACCATGAAATCTAACATTCAAATGATCCAAACTTTTCAAAACAAAGTACTTAGGAGTATCGTTGATGCCCCCTGGTATATTAGGAATGACAATCTGCACAAAGATCTCAAAGTAGAATATGTCAGTGAAATCGTTACAAAATATGCAGTTAACCATGACAGGAGAATTCAGACTCATATAAATCCAGAAATGCTTTGCGTGGTGGAAGAAGTTCCGCACACGTTAAGAAGGCTTAAAAGATTGAAGCCCCAAGATTTGGTGACACACTAGTGCATTTAAATCTGTAAAACTCTAAAAGAGAGAAAGGCAATAATCTCAATCTGGGGAACAGCCAGTGGGCTTCTACCCCATAAACCGTGACTGTAATATTAAAGAAAAGCAACTTGTTGGGCCCGCTCAGTTGTTGCAAAGGGAGGTGTTTTTAGTGGGTTAGAGTCCCACACTACCTGGAGCTACGGGGCTCCAGTGTGTCTAGAGAGATTTTCACCTGCCCTGCCGAAAAAAAAAAAAAAAAACATACAGATCAAAGAGAGAGGGAACCTGTAATATTTAAAAAAGTATAATTTTGTATTCATTAAAATAAACATAAATATTTTAAAGAAGTCTAAATATATATTTTATAGAACACAGATCAAAAAGAGGGAGCCTGTAAAGAAGTCTAAAATTATATTCACTATGATAAACATCACAGAGAGAGCCTGTCGTATTTAAATAAGTCTAATTTTATATTTAAGAAGATACACATCAAAAAATATAATTAAATTTTTCATCTTATACACATCTCTATGAGAGTTAAATTATAATCTAATACACATATAAATATCACACTAAACATCAATATTGTAAACACTCAACATGTAACAATTATAAAAGCTGTCTGGATCTCTTTTCCCCTTCAACAAGCTTATTTACAACCACACCCACTTCTACTGAACTTGAAACATCCCCTGCAAAAATTCACCAAAGGAAACTTCCCAAGCTATCTCGCAAGTCCTGTCACATTTTTGGTTCAAGGGCTCAAAATAATCACGCTCTGCTACCATTGAAAGGCCTCCTTGTACCCAAAATATTTTTTTTTCACCCACCTTTTTCTAATCATCAATTATTATTATTTTTTTTTTTTTGGTGGGGGAGGCGTAATTTAATATTTATGACTAGGGATGTGGCATAGATTGGAAATAAAATGTGCTGAGCCATAGTGACAGGTCTTGGAAGAAAACAGCTGATCAACGTAACAGTAACAAGATTTATTTAAGTTTTTTTTTTTTTAACAATAGTTTTACAATTTTTCCTTAGGATCAATAAGCCAAAGGAAAATAATTTACTTTGAATTTGTAACGAAGTGTATAAAATATTGGAATTAAAAGAAGTTTAATAAAGAATAAAAATAACACAAGATTTTACTAGTAAACATTGGAACTAATTTTATAAACAAAATAATCCTTTTTAAGAGCGACATCTATGCTGGTGACAAATTGTAAAGGAACTACAAGTGTACAAGACTTGAACCCTTTGCAGTTTTGAAAAGTTGAGACTTGAACGATTCACATGTCCACGGTATATTATCTTAATATTATTTCTTCAAATTTTGTTAACAAGAGTTATTTGGTACGGACTAAAGAAAGTAATTAATCATTCCCAATATTAAATAATATAAATCTAAATATTAGTTGTCTACCCTGAGACAGAGTTTTTCATGATCAGATGTTTAACATAAACAACATTTCAAAAATTATTCAAATACTAAAATAATATAGACAAGGCGTACTGATCGCCCAAATAAAGGGGCAATTACTATAGCAGTCAGAAACAAACATAATTAAGAAAAGATATCAGTAAATTAAATGGCGCCCAACGTGGGTCGTAAAAGAAAGTTCAACTTATAGATTGTTAATATAAACAAAATCATTTTAAAGAATTACACTTGCAGAATTTAAAAAAGAAAAATAACAGTACAATATGTTATATGCCATTATAAGGAAGAAATGTGTTACCACAACTTAAAGTTAGAAGAATATTCGAGACCAGAAGCAATTGCTTATTCTTATACTGCTCTTATTTCAATAATGGATATTACGTTAAAATAATAAAAACGGCTAAGTCTTTTTGTGTGTTGTTACTAAAGCTTGCAAGTAGAATGAAGACACAAATTTTTCGTCACAATCTGCTACACAAATATATATTCAAAGAGGTTTACAAAATTATAATTGTTTGATTAGTTAGAAGCATAATTATTTCTCACTATTGTAACAACCTAATTGATTTTCTCTACTAAACAAGAAAATATTTACGCTTAATTACCTGTTAGTCGAGTTACAGAAGATGGCTGATGTAGACTACGTTGTTGATTACTCATTCTAGGTTCCTTCACAATAAAGATTTCTAGATAAATAAACAAAGATAAGTAGAAAAAATGTATTACACTCTTAAATACTGAACTTTGGTGATAAACTAACAAATACATTTTCTGGTATTGCTGTAAAGTAATCATTAGAATATTATAAAAAATATATAGTTATTTAAGAAGAATGCGCCAATTTTACTTGTAAAATGTATTTTTCACAATGTCCCTTTATGGTTACAAATAACAGAATTTCAATTGGACGAATCTGTAACAATTATTTTAATAAAGTTTACTACATATTTAAAATTAATGCATACAATATAATTCATTAACGAAATAGATCATTATCAAAAATTAATTACGTATTATCGTTATGTCCTATAATTTTGTAGGATTCTATATATTTACAAAATGTAGGGGATAATACGATATGAAAGATTTTTAAAGCTTAGCGTCAAACCTAACGTCAGTTTACATCGAACTGTTAACAACATGCAGTATTACTGTAAGAACATAAGTAGTAACGAGTATAAGTAATAATGAGTAGTAGGTCTACATGAACTCCTTCTCGTTGTTAATCGTCATTAGTAAATTTTTAAAGCGTGTGGTGCTTTACTGTCTTTGGTGTTTATGTATTGTGCTAAACATTTAAGTCACAAAGTGTTTCATACATTTTTTAAAATTGGTATTTCAATTTTTGGTAACACCGTAACCTTTAAATCAAGATAGGAGTTTCAAATTATAACGTTTGTGTTAAGTGTGTTATGCTATACTAGATAATGACTTTCTGCACTTAAATAGTTAACACATTTTATATCCTGTACAATAACGCATATACTACAACTTTTAAAAAAATTGTAAAATTTAGACACTATTCGTATCACTCGCATTTCTGTCTATTATAATCGTTCATAAAAACTAGCCTTATAAATTGCAAGTGTTCATACAAGAGAGTTTATATTTTATTAATGACTGCCATATCAAATCATATTCAAATAGACACAAAACAACATACAAATCCATCGGCTGCAGGCAAAATGTTGCTTCTCAAATGTCGACATAAACTTGTGTTCCAGCGGTGACTGACAGGAATTCCGATTTGATTCATTGCGCTTACGGCAGCACCTTTGTGGAAACAACTCACTGATTGTAGCTAAAACTGGCAACTGCATACTGCGGGCAACGGAAGTGAAATCAGTGCGTGGAAGCATACAGAGCAGGCTGCATTTATAAAGGTCAAAAACAGATTTTGTTGTTAAACACAAGTAAATACACAGATCCAAACATTGATCTGTGTGTCCCAGACACATCAAGCAACTTGTGAATATGGATAAGATGCACGCTGTCGTCTATAGACGTAGAAATAGAATGTAAAACCTTGAAAGAGAGGGTTCCAATACCCTCAGCGCTCTACGAAACTCGTGTTAGATTCCTATTTCAATATAGGCATTCCACGTATATTAGTGTTTTCCACATACTTTTTGCGTAAAACTTGGGCAATACTTGTACATAACCTTACAGAGCTAGACTGATATAGGCGTATAGGCTTACAAAAGTTAACATTAGAGCGTGGATGATTATGAACTTGTTTACATGGAAAACATGGTACATGGAACATGGTACTTTTTTATATTCACATTTACTATACGTTTCAAAGGTCAATAAATTCCTTATAATATGTTTTGTTGGGGTGGAGCTGGAATCCACTATTTAAACAATTAAAAATAAGATTTTTTCCTTTGAACAGGGTAACCTCTCCCGTAATAATTATTTTTAAAATTGCACACCAGTTTTTTTCTTTTTGTTTATTTGTTCTGCATTATCTGGGCTGTGGAGCAAAATAATGCAAGACAAAAATAATGGACACAGTTGCACACCACTATATAAAAATTATCCCGATTAGCGCTTTCAAGCCTCACAGCCCATCGTCAGATCGGAATAGGCAGAAATTATTTTAAAACAAACACTTCACCCCTCTCCACCACCCTGCCCACAAACAACAAGCTATAATATAAATGATCCTTCCCCACCCCCTAAACCCTGTCCCACAACATCTGTACAGTTACATATTTTTCTAGCAAATTCCTTGTGTTTCAGTGGTGTGTGTGTGTGTGTGTGTGTGTGTGTGTGTGTGTTTGTGTGTGTGTGCATCCTTTTAAACTTACCCTCTTCCTCTCCACACACGTGGGTCAGTCACACACCCTTATTTTAAACCATCCAATTAGTACTATGCAATATAATTCTTAATCTTATCTATCTGTCCTCTATCATTTACTTCTTAATCATGTTATAAAATATTTCTTCATTATCAAATTTAATTTTAATATTAATTAAATTGTCTAACCCTTTTTCTCTTTCTTTTAATATTTCTAACTCCTCTCTAAGATTCCTTTCAACTGTGTTATTTACTACTTTTACAATTTCGTATTCTTCCAAAGGATTAACAAACTTATGGTTGTCTTGTATGAAATGTCTTGCGTATAACGAATTGGTTGTTCTATTACCTTCTCCACGTTTGTGGTCAGACAACCTGCATACGAATTTTCGTCCTGTCTCTCCTAGGTACACCTTGTTGCAGTCTTTACATTTTAATTTATAAATTCCGCTTTTCTGTAATACTGGAATTTTTTCTATATTCTTATTCCTTATCTTATCAAATACCGTTTCACATTTTTTAATAGCTATATCTACTCCATATTTATTAAAACATTTTATAATTTTTCTAGTATGTGAACCTATGTATGTCAATGACCCTGCATAATTCTTTTGTTCTGGTTCTATTTTAGCTTTTTGTATGTTAACCTTTTTCATAACTTTATCCACTATGTTGGTGTTATAATTATTATTCCTTACAATTCCCTTTATCGTTTTTAACTCCCTATCTTTTGATTCGGTCTCTTTTAAACACTTCTGAGCTCTGTAACAAAATTAATTGATTGCCGCCATTTTATATCTATATGGGTGGTAAGACTCTCTTGGTATAATTATATCAGAATACGACTCTTTCCTAAATATCCCAAACTGTAGTTTCTCATTATCCTTAATTTCTACGTTCAAATCTAAGTAATTTATTTTCTTACCTCCTATCTCTTCTTTAAATTGTAAGTTTTTATTCTTATTATTTACCTCATTTATAAACTCATGCACTTCTTCTATGCTTCCTTCCCAAATTACTAATACATCAGCATCGTATCTAGACCATAATTTTATATTGTCTTTATACTTAGTGAAAGTTATTAATTGCTTTTCAAAATCATTCATGTATATTTCAGCAAGAATAGGGGATAATGAAGATCACATAAGTAAACCTTTTTTCTGTATATAAAACTTGTTATTAAACCTAAAATAGTTCTGATTTACACATTCTTTAATTACTTCCATCAACTGCTTTTTATACCTGTATTCTCCCATACTATTATCGTTTATTAACTTAATAACTTTATTTACTGCGATATTTGTAAACATGTCCTTAACATCCAGTGATATCAATTTTGTATTCACATTAATCCTAATATTTCCTAATTTTTTTATCAATTTTACATTATTCTCTATGTTTTATTTTGTCCCAAATTCATATTTCTCTTTCAGTACTCTGCTAACTTCCTTTGATAATTTATAAATAGGTGCATTAATAAAAGAAACAATCGGTCTAATTGGTTTTCCTTCTTTATGTATCTTAACCTGACTTTTAAAAGTTGGTGCTGTTGGATTATTTTCCAATAAATAATTTTTCTTATTTTCTTCTATAAATGTTATCTGTTTCATCATTTGTTTTATCCTTGACTGGTACTTACTTGTATAATCATACTTTATTTCCTCGTATGGTCCTTCCCTTATAAATTCTTCCGTTTTCTTTATGTATTCGTCCTTTCTCTGTAGTACTGTGTCGTGTTTTGGGAAAAACGCTGCGGTGTTCCTTTATATAGCGGAATGATTAAAATTACGTATTTGACTACGCGAGGGGTTACGTAAAAATGTACGTACGATTATTGCACTTTGCTGTCGTATGAATTGTCTTCCACCCGGCCGATACGCGCGCACTCTATGCCCGATGCTTCGTACCGTTTTTTCTGCTGCTGGTTTAGTCAGTCCAATTTTGTCGTTCACCAGAGCAACTTCTCTATCCGGCTGACAGAGTCAATGTAAAGGTTTTTGGTCTTCTAGCTGCTCCTATGGATAAGTAGAAGTCTACGCGACCTACCGGTAAGTGTGTTAAGATATGTAAAGTAATAACTCATAAAAATAAATTGTATTTGCTTAATATTAACGCCGATGCGTTGCGATAGATATTGCAGTAATTTGTCCGCACGTGGCTGGCAACAGGTTAGATTTGTCTTATGTATGTTTCAATTTTAACGCTGGCTAACCAATATTAGTAGTAATAACATAATAATGTGTTATAATAATAATACTCAATTTATTAAACCAGAATGGGGCGTAAGTCAGTTATTTTTCTGAAGTCATTGTACATCACGAACTTGTCAAAGATTGCTAGTTCCTGTCAGGGGGAGTTACGTGCTTCATGAAAACTTGTTAATGACTATTTCATTGAAATGATTATTATGTGGAATGACTATATTTGGATACATTATATATTATTATGACCCTTCCCCACCCCCTAAACCCTGTCCCACACCATCTGTACAGTTACATATTTTTCTAGCAAATTCCTTGTGCTTCAGTGGTGTGTGTGTGTGTGTGTGTGTGTGTGTGTGTGTGTGTGTGCATCCTTTTAAACTTACCCTCTTCCTCTCCACACACGTGGGTCAGTCACACACCCTTATTTTAAACCATCCAATTAGTACTATGCAATATAATTCTTAATCTTATCTATCTGTCCTCTATCATTTACTTCTTAATCATGTTATAAAATATTTCTTCATTATCAAATTTAATTTTAATATTAATTAAATTGTCTAACCCTTTTTCTCTTTCTTTTAATATTTCTAACTCCTCTCTAAGCTTCCTTTCAACTGTGTTATTTACTACTTTTACAATTTCGTATTCTTCCAAAGGATTAACAAACTTATGGTTGTCTTCTATGAAATGTCTTGCATATAACGAATTGGTTGTTCTATTACCTTCTCCACGTTTGTGGTCAGACAACCTGCATACGAATTTTCGTCCTGTCTCACCTAGGTACACTTTGTTGCAGTCTTTACATTTTAATTTATAATTTCCGCTTTTCTGCAATTACAATTAACGGTCAAAGTAGTTAGAACAAATGTCCTTGTGGAAATTGATTTGTCAGTTGGTTATTTTTGCAGTGGGCTGTGAGTAAGCTCCTAGTTGCTACCAGCCGTAAGGCTCAATGTTATAGAAGGAGATGGCGTCTATCGCACTTACATAACTGTAGGTCTATGGTAGAGTGTATACCTACAAGGTATTTGTAATAAACAAATCCTCAGCCTATGCGTCAGAGGTCACAAAACTAAGCAAGAGAGCACGGAGAATCTGAGGTATGTGTATATGAATGAGCTGAACTGTACTTAAAATTTACATTTTAGAGCACGTTAATTTGTGAGCTAAGCGTGGGAGACTATGCTGCATTTTAAGGGTTCATTAATTGTAATACAGTAATAATAATACGTTTTGGATTTGAATCATAAAGGCGGATAAATAAAACATGTATACGTTAACCACGTATTTTGATGTTCAGTACTGTGTGTGTGCGCGTGTGTGTGAGCGTGCGCGTACAAAAATTTTTATTTGTTATCTTTCGTGAGTACCCCTGTCCTCTTTAATTAGAGTTTTGATATCGTTATTAAGTGGTCCACTTTTTAATTAAAATACATAGTGACAGCACAGAAAAGATTTAGAGTGAATAATAACTGTTATCTCCATCAGACAGCAGCATCAAGCAAAATTGATATCAGTATCCACAGCTAAGCAGGAAATGATCGTATTCAAACTGCGTGAATAAACTCAAATTTATAGTTTCTCAAATGGCGATGACTTTGTTATTATTCTGGCGTGAACGGTACGGTAGCTATTTGATGTATATTCTAGCATATTTGGGCACAAACATATTTTGTTATTATTAACAACAATTCTCTTTCTGTTCAAGGAGTGAAAGAAAAGTGAACAAGAAACATTACTGTGTTAACGTCAACAAACCAAGTGTAAGGGAACACTTGACTCTTTTCGCAAAACAATCGGACTCATGTGTAGGCCTACGTGCCTTGTGCACGAGTTAAGTGTGTCCTGTGCACGAACGCCGGTAGAATATTTCCAACAAATATAATTGTTTATTTCACATTTCTACACCACTCTGAAGATGTGTAAAGATCTTTTTTGTTTATTAATCTATTATATTATGTCTTGATATTTCTACGTGTTTTTATGTTTTCAGTATGTCTTAGACATAAATATATAAGCTGTATATGTTTGATATCTTCCTGTTTGTTATCAGTAGGTAGAAACTAGTTTAAATTCGGTACCTTTCAGTTTTCTGTTTGATACATTATTGAATTTGTACTTTATAAATTATTACAATATTTTTGCAGCAAAAGCTTTTATTGATGTAGTGGGATAGACATAGATATTGATATAGCTTCTACAATACCTAATATGAAAGTGGATACCTAAGCAAAATACTAAACCCTTTAAACGTTGTTAATATATTGACACAACGTGAAGAATATTTTTCAATTATTTGTAAACTATTTTTAGTGACATTTAACAACTAAACTATGAATGGAAAGTCAGAGTTACGTTCTATCCTTTTAACGTTGTGGTCGCTTAGTTGATAATTTATTTGCAATTACAAACTAAAGTAGAGAATACGAAATAACCAGCAGTTTGATAAGCTACTGAAGAATGAGAACATTGTAATTTTCGTAAACGGTCAACGAATGTAATGGCTACCTTGTATACAATACAATGAATAACTTGAGGATGATGGCTGATGGCTGACGGCCTTGGAGTGTATTCCAGAAAAATAATCCTGAGAGCGCAACATGAGGCGTAATGAACAGTAATTTGTATACACGGGATGTCACTGAAAATTCCGCAGTTTCCAATTTGATGAATTTCTATTTTTTGTTCTATTTAGACTACTCCTTTAATCTAATTTATGTTTCTACCAGAACGGGTAGAACCCTTAATACATCTCTACTTAAAAATAGGTACTCACTGCAAAATAAGTAAATATCCAAGGCTGTGTACATTGCACCTATCAATAGAAATGAAGATTGGCATCATATGTCCTGTTTGTAGATCATCACCGTCCTCTGAATAATGTTTGATAAGAATGTTTATTACTACTTGTCAGTGAATAAAACACAATTTAATGGAAGAAATGCCAGTTTAAGTTTTACCTTCTAAACTAGGACAATAATTTTCAACCCAAAAATGGCAACATTTTATATACAACAAGAATCAAGGTAAGTAACTAATTTTACTTTCGATTTTATAGGTTAAGTTTCACAGTAGTTTCCTTTGCTTTAATTCATAGGTTGCAAAATCTCCGTGAGTTCTTTATGAAAATATTTTTTGCAATCGTGTGTCTTAGAAGAAATCTAGTTGAACGAGTTATGACAAACTCTTCTAAAACTGGTACATTTTCAGTTGAAAACTGTGGCCGAGACGCCCCTTGAATAAATACGAAGCTCACCGAGTGCTGTTATCAATTTTCTAAAACGGTAGTGAGTAATGGAATTTCTCATTACTGTAGAAGGACCTCTAGCAGACAATATTTAGGTCGTGATCTCAGAATATATAAAATGTTTAAAATATACAGAAACTAAATTTCCTTAAGTTAATAGTAACACGCACATTTTCTGTTAACATATTCAGTAAGAAATTTATTTAGTTGGCCGTCCGGCAACCAATGCCTGCTCGACTTGGATCCAACTAAAATAAAAAACACCCACTGAAAAAAATGACTAAGTAAAAACGGGGTTTGAAAGAGGAAGACGACTTTATAATACGTGCGCAGGCGTTTTTTATATTGTAACGATAAATATGATGATTTAATAACTTTTTGTTGCGATTGCGGGAAGAATCTTCTTATGTCCAAAGTTGCTGACCAAAAATGTTATTATAGTAGGCACAGGTATCTATACAATTTTTTATAACACAAGGGTCTTTTAGTATTTCTTTATTACAGAGTAACAGATTTTGTTACACATAAACCGAATATGAATTTCATAAAGAGCTTAACGAAATGGCATCTCTACTATTTCATAATCTACTAATTCATCTCTACCACTAATTATGAAGGTAATGTATTTTTTGTTTGATCGCCGATAGCTATAACGTGTTCAAAATAAATATTCTAATGTTACTATAGCTTTCATTTTGGCTTATCAACCACAAATCCAAAAGTAATAAGCTAGTAGAACTAGTGCATTCAGTGACACACCACTATTTTATACCATCCGTCAGGTTGTTTGGCAATATAGGCAAAAAAATGTAAAGAATTGGGAATGCATTTTAAATTCTAACGAATATCGTAGAATAATGTTTAAGCAAGGAATTATTCTCAAACCGGGTACTGATTGTAAGATTTTGTATTTTAAGAATGCGGGACAAATTATGAAAAACGCTGGTCGTTGGCTTTTAAAATTACTGAGTCAAAAAGAATGCATTACTAAGTATAAGATTAGAAAAATGCTTCCTTAATTGAAAACCTGTTTATAAATATATCAAATTTTACTGGTAAGAAAAATGTTGAGTTGAGTAATATAAATATTTTTGTAATCGAAAGAAATTCCAAACGAGTAAGTGTTAAAAATAGATGATGTGAAAAAACTGTTTATTAAACATTTCAGAGACGAGTGCGAGGAAATAGACAGTTAGCTTATTTTAAGAGTCTTTCCTTCAAGCATGATAATAAAGTAAATGCAGTGTATCAGGAAGAAGCAGAAAAAATTTGCATATTTTGTTTAATGCAATGAAAATATTCTGTATACTTATTAGATTAGTTTACGTAATGGCTTCGCAAGATATTTATTATTTGTTATTGCGTATATTTGTGTTGATTATGTTTAATGATATATTTGACCAAAATAAGTTGTAAGTTTGACCTAAATAAGTTGTTTGACCGGATTCTTCTTTTGAAAGTCAATTTAGATCGGACATTCAAATACAGCAATAAGATAAAAATTCTCCATTCGCCTGTTTATTTTTGAAATCAGTCGTCCAATTATCACTTTCAAAAGCATCATTGTTAATCTTTTTAGAAACAAACGAAGATTATTAATTCTCTAAATTACAATAACTAAATACAAATATATTTTTAAAGTGATAGTAAAAGATATATTAAATCATTTTGCATATGTATGTACACAAATGTAAACAATAATTCAAACAGCATATGAACATTAGGGCAAGTGAGTTTGTTGGTATCGGAAAAGCCATTTTCACGTAATCAAACCTAATTATAATAACAATTTTTGATCTGTCATGTTATTATTTAACTTCATATTTATAGATTTATAACCGTTTAAAATAAGCTACAGTGAACGTGTTCCTAAATGTGTCGACGAAATCAATACTACTTAAAATAGCGCAAGATTTTTTCGTACATTTTTTCACAAAGCTTTGATACCGCATTGTTTGCTTTTCTCACCTACATGTTAAATCCATTTTCCGTATGTTGAAGCGCACATACTTGAGATTTTAATTATTTTTCAGTGTTCCTCTGAGAGTAATACGGTCACCACGTTGACACGTAAACGATTTAAGGCTGTCAGCGTGTGGGTGGTTATGAAACCTCTCTATGCTTTTAGTATTGATTTTGTTTCCTTTTTTTTTTTTTTTTGAAAGAGAGGTTACAAGTTATTTAGAACTAGGCGAGAGCCTAGAAAGCTAAAATTGGGCTGGGTACAGTATGATGGGACTTGCAAATGAAACACTGAACTTAAGATAACAACAATTTATTGTTCTTGGCCAGTACAACCTATGAGCTCCTAAAGGCCAGATAAATAAGTCTTTTGATCGTTAAATATAATTTCATTAATATGTGCCTTGCCCAAAGTTGAACAAGGAATAATAATAATTAACAGCACTAAGTATTGAATAATTATTAATAGTTGAACCATCATTGACTAACAAAATCATGGGATGTTACATAAATAACAAATTGTAGTTATAGAATAATACAATTAAAAAATTGGCACATAGTTTCGACCTGCAAGTAATCACTTTTTATAACAAGACATAAATATACAGAAATATACACAGGCATAATCAACATGACAAGTAACAATTATACAAAACAACACACACATATAATTAACATCAACAACGTTTATATTTAAATAACCCATCACATGTTCACCCTGGTCATCAGCGCATATAATAATCTTGTTCAACACCCATAACCCCCTTACTGTTTAATTAATAGGTGACTAAAACCCCCTCCCCAAAACTTCAATTAAAATATCCCAGGAGTGGAGCAGACATGCCCCCAAGTTTTAACAAGATAAGTGTTAACTGAATGTTCTCTGTAAGCCATGCGGCCCGCGCACAAATCCCATGCCGATATTTAATAATCAATTAAATCCCATCAATTACTATAATGAAAAGTAGCATCACAAGGTCAACATGGATGTCCGGTTGCCTAACTGCATTTTATGTTTCTTTTTTACCTTCAAAACAAAATATAGAAAAATAGTGGAATTTGACCACCATGAGTATTCATAACTGACATTGATCAATCTTGTGTAGTCTTATGGTTAACTAATTGTTATAGGGAGCAATTACAATTATGGTTACAAAATTTGCTATGGTAAAATACAATCTGTGACAATGGTAAATTTTAAAGTGTGCAAATTATCTAAACAGTAGAACAGAATTTGTAATACAGAATATAAGTCATAAGAGTATTAAGTCAGCTCACAGTGTTACAAAACTTGACTACCGGCAGGGTCAGGCATTGGACGGGATCTAGCAAGATCTGACATAGACAGGCTTGCAGTGGACGTCTCCAACGGGAGTCGACCACGGTTTAAAACCACCCCCAGATCATGAATGAATAATAAAATACGTGTCCACATGGAGCAACATCGTTAACATAACCATCCCAACATGCTTACAACAGAAATAGAATGAGATACAACTCTATCTACCGAACTCCCCTCGACCCGGGCGGTGCGTGACCCCGGCCGAGTTTTCACTCTCAGAACGAGATATACATGATAGTAATTGAGGAGGCGTAAGCCTTACAAAATACAATTAAAATATTCCACCCATTGTCCGTAAATAACTGTCCACACTGGAACGTTTCATGAAAGTTTCACCGAGTACTTCGGCCACAAGGTTTAGGTTAAAAATGGTTAAATGTCACCTGGTTTGAAGGGTGCATGTTGAGGGCTCAGTAGTGGGTGTCCAGTCCATCCTTCCTGCTGACACAGCTGACGAAGGTTTTAAAGTTACATCGTCGGAGGCAGTTGTTCGTCCATCCTTCCAGAGCGGGGCAGATTCCCGGCTACCTCGGAAACCCTGCACAATTATATCTGGGATTACTCATAGGTTCATGAAACACACACACTACCACATTTACCCACTGACATAGCATGGACAGTCCGGTTTATAAACTCGAAAAAATTGCCTAAGTCAAGAATCCCATTGAATGTGAATAATCACTTCAAAAATAACTCCATTAAATATGTTACTATAGAATATGTCTAAATATAGTCACTCCATAATAATGATAATTTTAATTAACCTTTATGCAAAAGTTTTCATGACGCACTTACAGGAATTGGAAACTTTTAACAAGTTCGTGACATATACAGATCTCAGGAAATTACTGACTTTTCGCCCCATCTTAGTTTAGTTACTTTAGTAGAAGCATTACTGGATTAATATAAAACATAATTATATCCTTAACGTTACAATCAATTAACCAGGGTTGAGACAAAGCATACATAAAACAAATTATAACCTGAAACTCGCCATGCGCTAAAGGATTCACTGCAATGTATATCTCAACGCATCCACTTTAATATTAAATAAAACCAATTTGTTTTTATAAATAATTAAAATACATATTTTAATGGACTTACCGGAGGTCACGTAGCTTTCTACGTATTCATAGAAGAAGCTGGAAGACGAAAACTGTTCAATCTACTCTGCCAGCCGGGGACTAGAATGTGAAGCGCTGATAGCTAAAGTCGTACTGAATAAACCAGCTGTTGAAAACCCGTACGTGCATAGATAGGGCGCGCGCGAGGCGAGCGGGCAAGGGGCAGCAGCATGACAAAGTCCAACTGAACGTCCCAAAGGACAACTTCTTTCTCGTCGACAAATACGTAATTTCTTTAATAAAGCACCATATAAATATCGGAAGATCGCCGCGTTTTCCAAAACGCGGCACACCCCCACCCCAAAAGGGCAACCCGGTTGCCACACCTTCAAACTCGGGAAAGTACCCTGCAGTGTACTCCCATCCTTATATATATCAAACTCAAGTTGTTCTCCCATCAGTCATGGCTCCCAGGAGAACAGCCATCCCCATGCGACCCTCTCCGCCACGCCAACCCCACGGGACCGCCCCAACACGTCACCCTCTCCGGTGACCACCAATTACTCCCACCGGTCCCACTCACATGCTCGTCCTAGGACCAAACAAGGCATCTCCCACCTTGGCATGTGAGCGACCGTACTACCTCTCGTCCCTCTCTCGGACCGACCAGCCACATGCACCCACAAGGCATCTCCTACCTTGCCATATGGCTGGCCCACTTCCCCACACAAGGGCGGACGGCCCCGCTTAGCCAGACAGAGAGGACCGCACCTAGGGCACACGAACATTAATCCAATCTCAACTCAACAAATACACCATAACTCGAGGGGGTTTTACTTCTCTACAGCACCGTCTACACAACTTTCTCTCGCAACAAATAATAACACCAGGAAAACCGGAGAATGCGGCATGGCTCGGACCCTATAATGAACAACATCAACCTCAACAACTATTAACAATCAGCAACAGCACATCATCACTCCATCTAACCTTTAACACAGGGGAAACTGACGATCTCGAGGACCACAAGCTAAGTCTCTCTCTAACTCCATTTGATAGATTTTTTTTTTTTTTTTTTTTTTTTTTTTTTTTTACTAAGGGGAGTGGTAGGAAAATTGGGAAGATGAAATGGGGCAAGGATCATTAAAGGGCAATAGCTAGGACTGAGGGTAAGGACCTGGCTACCTCCGGAAATAAGGAAGAATGGAGGAAACCAAGGCTCGCGTGGGCAGGGGCGCAACCCTGAAATAGATGACCACCACTGGGAATGTGGGGAACATCTACCCGCTACCCGTTAACCGTTTCTTCTCACTTTTCTGTGACGGACTTTAGTGACTCGTTCCTTTCGTACACCACTCTCTGAGGGATTATTTCGTGTTGAGCTGTACTGACTTGTTTCCTCGGAATCAGGATCAAGGCAACTTACCTCACTACTTTCACTCCGCTGTGGATTATGCTCGTCATCTAACTCCTCTGCTACAATTTCTTCCCTTTCTACAATTTCCCCTTCTTCGTCCACATAATCCAAATCAACATCCTGACACTGCACCTCCTCAGCATCTTCCAGTTGCTCCTCTGATCCATCTTCAACCGCAGCTACCCTCAGCTCCTCACCAATTTCTTCATCACATTGGTCACCAGTTGCTTCACAAGCTTCTTCTCCAATCTCCTTGACATCCTCCTTTTCATCAACACGTTCATCACCAACGTCATCGCCATCACTTCCACTACCACCATCGGAACACTGCACATCTACGTCCTCCGCTAGTTGCTCACCTGGTCCACCTGAAACTTCCTCCCGTTCCTCGGAATCCTCAACACTACTTACAGAAGGCGTCTGCACATCTTCACACACTACTTCACTCTCACTCACAAACTCTACAACGCTGCCACCCAATTTCTCCTCAACTTCTACCTCATCTACTTCTACTACACTTGCGGCATGGACATCCCCTTGTCCATCCACAACCTCAGAAACACTTGCAGCCCGGACATCCCTGTGTCCATCTGCAACTTCAGACTCTACAGTCTCCCTAACACCTACAACTATACTCACCTGCGCAGCATCTGCAGACCGCTCTTCTGACTCTTCTGTCGATTCCACTCTTTGACCACTTTCAGCAACCACAACGTCCTCAACATCTTCCACCCTGGAATCCAGCCGTCCAGGTTCATGTGCAATGACTACATTAATTTCGACTGGCGATGGTGATGTTACAGGATCTGGATCCCTCACGAACCGAGATGTAAATACCGGAACAAATTCTGCGGCCTCTGGATTCAACCATGACGTCCTCTTTGAGTCCGGTAATTCAGTATTAACTGACGCGCTCTTATCCTCTTGTATTGTTCCCACAAAGTCATTCCGCTCTTCTACTTCTGCTTCCTTTTCTTCATCTACTACTCTCTTGGCCACTTGTACTTCCTCTGGAACCTTTAAAGTTTCCTTTTTCTCCGAATAGGGATAACGCCTTGGTACAGGCTCCCTACTTGCCGCTGTCTGTTCCCTAACATAATTTCTTCTTCCCCTGTTAATTTCATACTTCTTTGTTTTGTGAGCTGTAGCTGTTATTACTGTTTTCTCACGTGCCACCCCCTTGTAGCCTCCATTACTTCCGGAATATTCAGTTTTTCTGACTGTCTCTTGGGTTCTCCTCCAACCACCATGTTTGTCTTCTTTGGCTCTTCCTAATGAACCACTGGAGTATTGGACATCTTTAGCAGCTCTTCCCCAGGACTCGTCATTCGCCTGGACAGTCCTGGCATGCGCACACCACCGGTCCAGGTCTGCAAAAGAACGTGGAGGCTCTGCGAAAACCAGCCGGGATCTCTCTTGGGGAGTCAGACCCTCTCGTATTACCTGTATGACTTCTGTCTCGGGCAACCCCAGTCTTAATATACGGGCAGCTTTCCTTACATCATGCACGAAGTCCCCCAATGCCTCTCCGTTGGCCTGTGGACGATAGAATAACTTAAACTTCAACTGGTCTTGTCGTCGACGGGATATGAAGAAGTCCAACACCTCCGCATGGAAAGCATCAACACTGTCACCCCGACGCAGGGCTTTGGTGACCAGACCAGCCAACGTACTCCGGCAATACGGGTATATAAGATACAAGACCTCCCCATCGGACACCCCCGGGAAATCTGCCACCTGCAGGACCAGGTCCAAGAAAACCAACAGCTGATCCTCATCAAATCCATCCACCACCGGAAATTTCTGGAGAACGCCTGTAAGAGGGTGGGGCAACTCCTGATAGCATACCGCCGCCAGAATTGCACAATGCAAAACAAACAATCATAAAACAAATTCCCACTAAACACCTAACACAAACACAACCTACAAAAACATTTTAACAAGAATCGGAAAAACTCAAGTACTGTCCTTCCTTTGAGTAGACCCCCGGGCTCCTAGCGCTGCGAAAACCTGCCCCGCTCCAGAACTAACACTCCGTCAGTCGCCAGACTCAAGAAGAAACAACATCAGACACTAACACCAACATACAATCCACACCACCTAACACTAACCACAATATACAACATTTCGACTACAACATTGTCACCATTACAATCGGACGACACCGACTTCCATTCGGGCCATACCGCATCCCACTAACCGCACGCGCAATTACTTTCAAAAATTAAAAACGGGAACCCATCCCCACGCGATCTCCGGCAATGTCCAATTTCAAAACAACAACCCAACTACAACACGTGCCCATGGCGGCCTCAGATTTACAATTCAAAACATTCAAAACATTTAACAATAATTCATAAAAAAAATATATATACTTCTACATTTCATGTTAACTATTAAGTGCCATTTTATTTGCCAGACCATCTCCAAGTCTGCAAGCCCCATCACACCAACGGACCCAAGGGTTCAGGCCTAGAATGAACCACGCTCCGGCTACCATTTGAAACCTCTCTATGCTTTTAGTATTGATTTTGTTTCCTTTTTTTTTTTTTTGAAAGAGAGGTTACAAGTTATTTAGAACTAGGCGAGAGCCTAGAAAGCTAAAATTGGGCTGGGTACAGTATGATGGGACTTGCAAATGAAACACTGAACTTAAGATAACAACAATTTATTGTTCTTGGCCAGTACAACCTATGAGCTCCTAAAGGCCAGATAAATAAGTCTTTTGATCGTTAAATATAATTTCATTAATATGTGCCTTGCCCAAAGTTGAACAAGGAATAATAATAATTAACAGCACTAAGTATTGAATAATTATTAATAGTTGAACCATCATTGACTAACAAAATCATGGGATGTTACATAAATAACAAATTGTAGTTATAGAATAATACAATTAAAAAATTGGCACATAGTTTCGACCTGCAAGTAATCACTTTTTATAACAAGACATAAATATACAGAAATATACACAGGCATAATCAACATGACAAGTAACAATTATACAAAACAACACACACATATAATTAACATCAACAACGTTTATATTTAAATAACCCATCACATGTTCACCCTGGTCATCAGCGCATATAATAATCTTGTTCAACACCCATAACCCCCTTACTGTTTAATTAATAGGTGACTAAAACCCCCTCCCCAAAACTTCAATTAAAATATCCCAGGAGTGGAGCAGACATGCCCCCAAGTTTTAACAAGATAAGTGTTAACTGAATGTTCTTTGTAAGCCATGCGGCCCGCGCACAAATCCCATGCCGATATTTAATAATCAATTAAATCCCATCAATTACTATAATGAAAAGTAGCATCACAAGGTCAACATGGATGTCCGGTTGCCTAACTGCATTTTATGTTTCTTTTTTACCTTCAAAACAAAATATAGAAAAATAGTGGAATTTGACCACCATGAGTATTCATAACTGACATTGATCAATCTTGTGTAGTCTTATGGTTAACTAATTGTTATAGGGAGCAATTACAATTATGGTTACAAAATTTGCTATGGTAAAATACAATCTGTGACAATGGTAAATTTTAAAGTGTGCAAATTATCTAAACAGTAGAACAGAATTTGTAATACAGAATATAAGTCATAAGAGTATTAAGTCAGCTCACAGTGTTACAAAACTTGACTACCGGCAGGGTCAGGCATTGGACGGGATCTAGCAAGATCTGACATAGACAGGCTTGCAGTGGACGTCTCCAACGGGAGTCGACCACGGTTTAAAACCACCCCCAGATCATGAATGAATAATAAAATACGTGTCCACATGGAGCAACATCGTTAACATAACCATCCCAACATGCTTACAACAGAAATAGAATGAGATACAACTCTATCTACCGAACTCCCCTCGACCCGGGCGGTGCGTGACCCCGGCCGAGTTTTCACTCTCAGAACGAGATATACATGATAGTAATTGAGGAGGCGTAAGCCTTACAAAATACAATTAAAATATTCCACCCATTGTCCGTAAATAACTGTCCACACTGGAACGTTTCATGAAAGTTTCACCGAGTACTTCGGCCACAAGGTTTAGGTTAAAAATGGTTAAATGTCACCTGGTTTGAAGGGTGCATGTTGAGGGCTCAGTAGTGGGTGTCCAGTCCATCCTTCCTGCTGACACAGCTGACGAAGGTTTTAAAGTTACATCGTCGGAGGCAGTTGTTCGTCCATCCTTCCAGAGCGGGGCAGATTCCCGGCTACCTCGGAAACCCTGCACAATTATATCTGGGATTACTCATAGGTTCATGAAACACACACACTACCACATTTACCCACTGACATAGCATGGACAGTCCGGTTTATAAACTCGAAAAAATTGCCTAAGTCAAGAATCCCATTGAATGTGAATAATCACTTCAAAAATAACTCCATTAAATATGTTACTATAGAATATGTCTAAATATAGTCACTCCATAATAATGATAATTTTAATTAACCTTTATGCAAAAGTTTTCATGACGCACTTACAGGAATTGGAAACTTTTAACAAGTTCGTGACATATACAGATCTCAGGAAATTACTGACTTACGCCCCATCTTAGTTTAGTTACTTTAGTAGAAGCATTACTGGATTAATATAAAACATAATTATATCCTTAACGTTACAATCAATTAACCAGGGTTGAGACAAAGCATACATAAAACAAATTATAACCTGAAACTCGCCATGCGCTAAAGGATTCACTGCAATGTATATCTCAACGCATCCACTTTAATATTAAATAAAACCAATTTGTTTTTATAAATAATTAAAATACATATTTTAATGGACTTACCGGAGGTCACGTAGCTTTCTACGTATTCATAGAAGAAGCTGGAAGACGAAAACTGTTCAATCTACTCTGCCAGCCGGGGACTAGAATGTGAAGCGCTGATAGCTAAAGTCGTACTGAATAAACCAGCTGTTGAAAACCCGTACGTGCATAGATAGGGCGCGCGCGAGGCGAGCGGGCAAGGGGCAGCAGCATGACAAAGTCCAACTGAACGTCCCAAAGGACAACTTCTTTCTCGTCGACAAATACGTAATTTCTTTAATAAAGCACCATATAGATATCGGAAGATCGCCGCGTTTTCCAAAACGCGGCACAGTTATGTTTTCAAATTTACAGCGTAATTGTATTACACAAAAAAGCTTTTAAAAATATCAATAACAATATTTTGGCAGCGATGCTGTAATAAAATTAACACCAACAGAAGTTACACTGATTCCCCATTACAAGCCACCAGCTTACAGTATGTACATCAGATAGTCTCACCGCAGGGAGCAAAACAGGTCGTGTTATGTCAGACGCTGCGGTATGAGGTTTTCACGGAATGAAATCGTTTGTTAGAACGGTATAAAATTGGCTGTTAACACAAACATTGCTAGAGGATACAGAAACGCTTTGCGTATAGGAACACAAAACATGAAAACGTCTTTAGAAGATAGATGAGATGGATTGTAAATATTTGAATTTGAATTTAACTGTTTAACTGTGGGGCGTTAGCCATCATAGAGGAAATATAAATACGACGTTTTGACCACCAAAACGATTGACAGCATTTTTCAGGCTAATTATAAACTAGTACATGGAAAAACAAAAATTGTTTTCTATCAACTATGGATAGTGAGTCAATAAAATAATAATAACAAAACTTCACATAATATATAACCAAAAGAAAAATAATAAAATTGAATAGTTGAATATAACAAGAAATCCCCACAACGGTTACAAAACATAAAGGACCATGCACACAACACTTGCACTGCAACAAGGTCAGCTAAACACTGGGACCGAAGTGTTCTTTGGGCACTTCCGGTAAAATGAACGATGAGTAGAGAAACACCATACTTCTATTTCCTTAAGGAACATGGAAGTAAAATGTCTTACCTCGCCACGGTCGGTAACACGTAACAAACATTCATTGCACTAAATCAACAAACCTATTGCGGATTACTAAACTGTTGTAATATTATCCATCATAGAAAATGTTTAGAAACAATTGGCCAAATAAGAGAAAATATACTAAAGAAAACTAGCTCGTAATGTTTTCACTAATGTAGATTCTAACTTATTTGTAATCCAGAATCACTGACTGCCAAGGATATATTAAATCTAGCTGAAAGTTTGTAGAGTAATTAAAATAAGCACTGAAAAAGTGAGGACAATACGTACCGGATGACTGCTTCATATGAAATTAATTTTAACCTTGTGATTAGTTTTAGTATTAATTTATCAGCTATGGATTTTACTGCCACTTTAATGACGGTCGTAAACCAGCTTCATTGCTGACTCTAGTCAATACCACTATTGATCCACCGCCTTTGTGATTGATAATAATGTTGGCTATTTCACACGTATATACTACGTGATACGTTACTCTCTGTTTTACTAAAACGACTAGATTCATCGAATTAGTTATCCTTTGTGATTGCTCTAAACCTGCGTGATATAAGAAGAAGCAACTTAAATTATGAAATTTATTATAATACTAGGAAACATGTGGATCATTAAACATCATAAAAAAAATGTATGTATTTATAATGTGATATTTCCTGTAAAGATCTAGAATAAAATTTAGGGGTTTTTAATAACATATGCAGTAATATATGCAATTACAATTGCACGATGTTTAATAAATATTTATATATCAGAAATTCAAATATTGTCTAATAAGAAATCACTTAGTCACTTAGATGTCTGATAAAGAAGATACGAGATCATACACATGTTACTTAAAAATATTAAGAGCTCCAGGTCATTAATGCAACTGCAATGCAAGTTTCTTCACGAGAGGTCACAAGTCGCAATCTAAGCGCTTCCAAAAGAGACAACAGAACATCAGGCAGATTGGGTGGTACAACAGAAGATGACTTGGAGCCCTTATATGATATTGTAGCCTAGTGATAGCTTCTACAGGTAAATGTAAAAGCTTCAGTTTATTCTTGTTTGAAAGAACATGAAGAAGGTCGTTGCCAGGCAGTTATTTATTTTATTAACTCTTTTGAAGTTTGATTTGGTAAAGAAACAAAGTATCCGTTGTTTTTATTACCACGATATTTATTTGTTAGTTCCTTAGTACTTCTTAACTGAGTACGTTCCTTCAAAATGAAAAAATTCAACTGACCGCACACCAGTGTGGATACCGGAAGCAGTATTCTACTACTGATCTACTGGTTTATCTGAAAAATGAAGTTCAGAAGAGGGTTATCAAAGGGAAACAAACGGTCGCTGTAATGTTTAATTTAGAGAAAGCTTTTGATAAAAAAATGGAGATAAGTCATCATAAACAGCTACATGATTAGCGGTTTAGAGGTAACATAGTCCAGTTTTATCAAGGTTAGGTCTCAAGTCGCCAGAAAAAGTTAAGGTTTACAATAGGTCTCAAATACAATGCATTGTTTTTGTTTATAAAACGAGTTTAAATTTAAATGGTTGTGCATGACAGTTCTACTAGTAAATTCGACTGCTTGAAGCAACCTGATTTGCTTTTACACTTTAATTTTAACTGTCATAGTGTTTCTATGTTGAATGTCTAATAATATTATTTATTAAGCTAATAATAGGATCCAAATTAAACTACTATTTGCTTTACATGTGTAGAGATCTCATTTACTGTAGGACGGAGGACAGATTTCGTGAAAAACAAATTGATGTTTTTGCCTACCAGCTGTGTGATTGACGTGTCCACTTCTAGCGTTTGTGAACACAGTTGATGCAATGCTCACTGCTAACTCCGCGGTGAAAACAAACAGATTTTGTTGACACTTTTGTTCGTGTTGGTGTATAACTGAATCCTATGTTGGTTCGTCGTTTGCGCTTGCAGCAACCGTCCGATGTTTTCAAATGACGTCAAACGTCTGCCGCATGGTGGCCAAACAGACGGTAGTAATGTTTAACATGAATTTATACGATTCATAATTTTTACTACTTTTAATAAACAAAAAATGTTGCCCTATTGATATATTTAATTATAATTTTTATTTAGTAAAACGTTAATAAATGTTTGCTAACCAGCTATTTAATTAAACCTCTTTCTGTGTCTCTCTCTCCCTCTCTCTCACTCTCTCTCTCTCTCTCTCTCTCTCTTGCTCTCTCTCCTTCCCTGTATAACTATATTTGCAGTCATCAATATTTGACAAAGTAAATTTTTGAATGCTTGTATGAATTTTCCTAATTATACGGACCCTAATTAATACTGATCCCCTCGTATTGTATACATTGAAACAAACGGGAACATAATTCGCTAGGAGTTTAAGAATTTTAAATAAATTATAGAGGATAAATGATTTGCCTGTTGAAATACCTCTCATAAAAGTTACCACCGTGGCACTAATAAATACCATAACAAAATACTCAGTAATGGAAATCGTAATATGTGTACCGTAATCTCCTACCTAATGTGTATAAGTGCCCATTAGCCTACATAACACCATACGGTAAGTGGTTTATTAAACGTTATAATACGACTCTTGTACCCGTAGTATCTTATTGGTATAATAATTTGCCCCTGTTATTCCTTGTATATGTTAATTTGTAATAAATAGTCGTAAATAGTGTATCAGTTGATCGTGGAATATTTATGTTGTGTGTTTACGAATGTGATTTAAATATATAAGTAAAAGAATTGAATTATTCTGCCTTGGTTTCTGAATCAGAATTATAATTATTCCAGTTCAGTAGTTAGAACTCCAAAAATCAATTCAAAAATAGCGGTCGAGTCATCCCAAGGAATTTTCAAGTCACCTTCGATATTAGGCTTTAACCTATTATTTGAGGTTAATCTTGGTTTTTGCAGTTTGCGTACTTCCAATGACTCCCCGAATTCTTCTTATCCTTGTTAATTATAAAATAACTGCTGATAATATATTTCGTTCCTGAAATAATAACGCATGGATATGATTTAATAACATAGTGGTTTAATCTCTGTAATATAAGTTCAAATTATTGGAAAATTCCATTCGATACATACGGTTGTCACAATCGATATTTATCTCAGGATTTACGAATTAAATAATGTTAATATATTTCGTGGGAATTCTTGTGGCTGCTACGAAAAGTTCCTTTACATGATAATTAATAATATTGAGTACCTTTACAAACAATCTATTACTTATAATCTAAAAAATTACAAAAATTATATATTAAGTAACATACAAGTTTGACGAGATTCAATGCTTCGTAAAAAACATGTAGGTTAGAATGACGTCAACATCATGGCTACCATTGTCCGTCTCAGAAAATAATGAAGTTTATTAATGTGTACAATAAATGTTTTCCTTGTAATCACTGTTTCGTTCAGATATTGAATTTGTTTTCACTTTATAATGTTTACTAGTGATTGGTGTTAGTGTAAATTAGTATATTGTCTAGTGGTTGTTCCTTGTTGGATAAAATATTGTCAAATTATACTTTACACAGCTTGACGATATTGCTGAAGGTTTTCTGGTTTATTCTGGAAATTTTTTGATTGTGTGTACTACTGGTTCATGAAATGATTGTAGTGGAGGGATTATTTATCTTCGATGATGGTCATTCAGATCTTCTTTCACAAACGGGTTATATATTTTTATATTTTTATTTTAATTACACCTCGACACGCACTATTAAACTGTTCTTCATCACAATTAACAATTAAGTGTTATTTCTTCTTTTTTAGTCACCGAACTCACACAAACTTCTTAAATTTTGATTGGCCATTTATGTACAGGTTAAATGTTATATGATCGATTCCCATTAATTACTTTACATTTTTATAAATTACCTTTAATAGATAATTTTATTATTACACTCTAATGATACATGCAATGTTTACATGATGATTAATTATATAATTATAAACAATTTGATACTAAACGCCTTAGTTTATAACTGTAAAACCTTATTAATTTGAATTTCTATGATATGTGGTGGAACAATTTGTTATGGTTGATTGTAATTTCTACTTTGACTACCTGAGATAAATATATTTACATAAATTAACTGGTGACATAAAATCTTATAACATACAACAAAACTCTTAATAATAATAATTGTTTTAGACAACTTTAATTATTTCATACTTTTAAACTATTGTCTGTATGATAATACTAAAACACTTTTTGTAAATAATAAATAGCACACTGTTTAACGGTAGTCTGTGTCGCTATTTCTTATTATCACACTCATCACTGTAAAGGTTTGTGTCCACTTTTCTATCCTTATTATAGGCTTATATGATTTTAATTAATACAATTTTTATTTTGTGAATAGGTACTATTTATTAGGTTTAGTTGCGTTTCAGGGTAATTCGATTATTTAGGCCTACTAGGTTTATTTATTTAATTTTGTCTGTTTACTGCCCTATTCTACTGGGTTATTTCTGGGTTTCTTGATAATATTAAATAAGTCAAACCAACTAGGTTTCCTTTAATTTGCTATCAATTATAATTTCTTGGTTCCTCTCTGGATCGGATTTCACGATTATTTACTATTCTTTTTGTAACATTTTGTTTCGTTACAACGTTTAATAACACTGTATAATAAACACTATCGTAAATAGACTAAGTTATCTCACGCCATCATTTCAAAATCTTAGCGGTCTTCCTTTATTTCATCTGTTGGGTGTTTTCCACTGAAAATCTGCTTCTGTCACCGCTGTTATCAGAATGTCATTACATAACCAAATCAGTTATATTTTAAAGTTATATTGTAAGTCATAATTTAAAATATGTGCTATTATGGATTCTTCCGTTTGCATTCTCCTTCCGATCTCCCAAATAATGGTTCTTTCGAGGGTCCCCTGTCTCCCCACTGCATCTCAAGTCTGTCAGTCTCAATTAGCAATAGAAATGTGTTTGGTTTCGAATTGATAGTTTGCATTATCTTATTAAATACACACTTAAGTATTGCGTTTTTTACGTACATTTTATATGAAGTATTTTATGTGAGGTATTTATCCAAAAATACCTTTTAAGTAGCTATCATTCTCACTGTATTTTCACCTGCATTTGGTTTACTTCTTCTAAGAAAATTTAAAGGGATTCATTTATAGTCGTAAGAAACGTTGAAGCCACAAATATATGATGTTTGGATGTTGGTATAATTTTGTACTTTACCAATTTCTACACTTACATGGATTCTAATGACGCATTATATTGCCATATTTCTTCATTTTCTGTAGTACTACAACCCAACGTGGGCCCTGGCTTCCAACACCAATCTTCTCAGTTGTGTCCTACTCATTGCCATTCCAGAGTTACCCCACATATCCATTCCTATTAGATCCTCCAAAACATCATACACTCTTCTGAACCTAGGTCGTCTCCTCTTTCTACTTTTATAATAAAGAGGGTGGCCGATAACCCATCACCTTGCTTTATTTTACAGGAATTTTCTGAATCTTTTCGTAATCACATTCTATGTATCTATACATAGAATACTACGTACTATACATTAACTCATCTTTTACTTTTGGTTTTTACCATGATCCACTCCTCATATCCTCATTCTAATTCCTGTTCTTCTGGAAAGTAAACAGAAATATCCGAGGCTTGATTGTTGGTATGTTGCCATATATCTAGTTACATATATTCAACGCATAGTTATTCTAGCGTACGCTTAAATTACGTCCTACGTACAACTCACTTAGGCTTTAATAAAACGTTACTAAATTCGTATAAAACCGGCATATAAATATAAAAGTAAAGATCCATGTTTTTCGGTATCCAAGCCACTTATAGTATATAATTAGTAAAATAGTTTACCTTTTTCTTGTCCGTCTGGTGGCCTTTTCTCTATATTTCATTCAACGCGTTTCAGGACATATGCCCCATCATCAGGATAACCCTTGTTGAAGTTCGTCGATCGTTAAAATATTAAAAACACTGTACACACAATTCTACACATAACAATAAATATAATATAAACACAAAAACACATAAAATACCCAGATTTTAGACACACACGATATCGGTGGTGCGCACCACGACATGCTATAGTCGACTGCCAATCGACTATAGCATGTCGGCAGTCGACTATAGCATGTCGTGGTGCGCACCACCGATATCGTGTGTGTCTAAAATCTGGGTATTTTATGTGTTTTTATGTTTATATTATATTTATTGTTATGTGTAGAATTGTGTGTACAGTGTTTTTAATATTTTAACGATCGACGAACTTCAACAAGGGATATCCTGATGATGGGGCATATGTCCTGAAACGCGTTGAATGAAATATAGAGAAAAGGCCACCAGACGGACAAGAAAAAGGTAAACTATTTTACTAATTATATAAAAGTAAAGATAAAAACAATTACATTGTACACTATAATGCAAACACATAACAGAAGTGAAAGGTATTGAATATAATGTATCCTAGATTATTAAGACTCGGTACATTAATAACCCCACAAATGTTTATATATGGTAAATAGCAGGTTGTTGTGAATATGTTTGCATCACCTTACTGCGGAATTGGGCACACGAACTGGTCTTCATCCCTCCTATAAGTTCTAGACCGACACATCTGCACTTGTGGCAGAGCACGTACAGTGAACCACATAATTGAAGACTGTAGTACTCTAGCAGAACTGAGACAGAAAACACAGTGTAAAAGGTAACACAAATGAACAGTTAGCGATCGACAGGACTCTGTCCTTTCTAAAGGGAAAAAGATTGCTTTGATAATGTCGTTTTGCGTCTTAGTGTGTATGGCTTTCCGCTTGAGTCAACTAGAATGTAGTAGGTGAGAAGAAAACATCCAGTCGAGCTACACTATTTGTAGACGTCGTTGGGCTAAAGACCTTAGTTACCGAGCTCCTGGAAAGTTAAAAAACAACACCATAAATGTAAATTTGTCTCACATAACAAAGCTCGTATTGCAGAAACAGGATGATAATAAATATACATAACCCCTACTTGTAACTTTCCCAACCAGCATGGATTAAAAAAAAATGTACCAATAACTCACCATGAATGCTAGTTTACTGTACTAGCCACACCAACTACCAAATTAAAATGACCTCCTCTGTGGCTTACTACCGACTAACGTTCAGAAAAGTGTTCAATATAACACCCATAGTCTTCATGAAATTTATAAATTAATTCAAATTCTGGAGCATCAATATATTTTATCATTTGGTAGTATTTAGCCTTTTAATAAAATGACAAAGTGAAATATTCTAAGAAAAATTAAAAGTTTACGCATGCAAAACTATGCTTAACAAACTATAATGATTAAGTTGCTAAACTTTTTACCATTACTTAAGTAAATAACTCTAATAAATTGATAAACCGGGAAATTAATTAAAATAAGAAAAATTAGTCAAGAAATATAATCAAGTATATATGTTTTGTTTAATATAAATTAAATTAATCTGGATGTAAATGTATGGATTACACATTATTGTATGCAAATAAATATTAGAAATACTTTGTTTCGTTTATACTTTTGTTTATAGAATTGACTTATGCTGAGCTCTTTAGATTCAAGTGTTTTAAAGGGAAACTTATTTACCTCTGGCATAAATATTTACGTAAATATCATACTAATGTCAACCCTTCAAAAATGTTTTTGCTATATTCTTAAATATTTAAAGGTTTTCTAGGAACTGATAGAAATGTTAAAAAATTGGGTCGTTCTCCGTAAATAATGTTAATTTTTATAGTTTATTACACACCTTTGATTGCCATTCTATAAACCGTGTGAACCAAGTGTGAACACTATCAACCCGTCACTAAGGTTTGTCCATCGTATTTAAATGTTTCTAGAAAATATAGGCACAGACACCTGTCTCTCTTATACTTTGTTTTACCGAGTTTCAGTTTAACGTTTTTTATTGTTGTGTTTTAAAACTTGGAATGCTCTAAACACTATCTATATGTGTGTAAGCGGACGCGCGAGCATGTGGTTGAAATTTATCAAAAGAATTTGTGTATAAATGAACACGTACAGAAGCTTATTAAGTTTAGTTGATGAATCTGGACTGTCTGATAAAAGCAACGTCGTTATATTTGATTCCCTTACTTAAATTTGTATTTAAACATGATTGAACACAAAATAATCAATTTTTGTAAAAAACTAAAGCCAGTCACAACTTTTGGATAGCCTATAGTTAGATATTTTTGTTTATAATTTTTTTTTTCAATTTACAAACACATAAAATTAAACAGTTTTAATTAACAAAGTTGTGATGAGGTAGGCCTACTCAATTGCTTTTGCTAGTAGATTTTAATTTTAAATTGCATAATTTAATGTGACTACTAAGTTCAATAACGAATACGTTATTTCATTGAACAAATAATTACAATTAATTATTTAGCTGCTATTTGCTTAACGTAATTAGAGATCTCACTTACTGTACGTATCGGGGCGGGTGACAACATGAATAAACAATGTGATATTTTTGCCTACTGGCTGTTTGAACATGTCTCTGTAGCGTTTATGTACACAGTTGATGCAACGCTCACTACTAATCCCGCGGTAACGGATGTCGGTGAAGGTAAACGGATTGTGTTGAAAATTTTACATGTGCTACTGTATAACTGGATCCTGTGTTGGGTTGTCGTTTGTGCCTCCACCAACGGTCCGATGTTGTCAAATTATATCAAACGTCTGCCACATCGTGGCCCACAGACGAATTAATGTTCAACATGAATTCACAAAATTCCTAATTTTCTCTGACTGGGGAAAGTTTCCAGTCAGATCAAGAATTGTTCTTGAGGGAACAGTTTTGGAACAGGTCTCTGACTTCAATTACCTGGGTTACACTATCAGTATTGGGAATGACGCAGGCCGAGATATCACTACAAAAATATCGAGATTTCTGATGATGTGTGCCGTCATACATATAACGTTGATGAAAAGACAAGGAAGTAGATAAAATTTAAATTTTATGAAACAATGGTAGTGCCTGTTTTACTATATGGATGTTAAATATGGGTTCCTACAAAAAAATTAAATGTCAGATTCAAGCTTTAGAAATGAAGTTTCTGAGAAGAACAAATGATTGCACGAGACAGAATCGTTTGCGCAATGAGGATATTAGAGAAGAGCTACAAGTATTCTCCATAAATGATAAAATCCAGACATATAGCAGGGAATGGTTATAGTATCTGGACAGAATGGAGGATTTACGACTACTTAAGGTTGCGTTTCGATATAAACCCTTTGGTACTAGAGATGTAGGAAGACCGAGAGTGAGATGGAGAGATACTCTGTGAAGACGGAACAGGCAAGTTGCCTATTCCGTGAGGTACAGAAGAAGGAGAAGATAATTTTCACTTAACTTGAATAAACAAAAATGTGGTTATACGGAAACCTAATTTAGCTTACTATTAATGGAATCAGTTTATTCCTCAGAAGAAATATTTTCTTTAATCACTTTTAAAGTACATATGTGAGTATTAAAAAAAAACAACTTCTGAAGAAGGCAGTGTTGGCTACTTCGGCCTTCCCTGAGATACAAGATATAATAACAGGTCGTAGTTGACTATGTGCATTGATAAAACACTTTTATAAAAATGTGCATAAAAATGGTTTTATAAATATCAATAACGATGTTTCATTGCGGGAGCTGTAGTAAAATAACACCAACGGAGTTACATTTATTCCCTACAACAAGGCACCGGCTTATCACTGTATGTACATCAGCGCCGGGAGCAACTACAAGTTGGATGTTTACACAGAATGGTGAAAGCGTAGAGGGCGTTTTGCATATAGGGACACAAATATGTTACAGTGTCTGCAGCACATCGAATTATGCGTTGTTTCTTTAAACAAGTAATTAACATACACCATTTACTTTTCACTTTAACTCCATACATCAATATTCGATAACCACTAATAGCGTTACTAATTACTTTTTATGTTCAAACACGCTTGAATTACGCTTGAATTCACTAGAAGAAGAAAATATTTTATTAGTTCTATTAAAACCCAGACTTAACACAGTATAACCATTACAAAATAATAAACGTAGCAATCACAGAGCAGGTGTATGCATGTTTGCCAGATCAACAATTTGTTTCATTACTTGTATTCATTTGCACGTATCGCAAAGAAATCAAGCTCATAGACAATCAATTATAATTAATTAATAATTATTAATACGTTTTAACTTAGAAATATAAGAAATATATAATAATGCTTTGTATCCTTGATATAAGTTTCTATAAGTGTAATTAAAATATAAGGATATAAATATATTTGATATATACTGATACCAGTCATAGCTGTCTGTAGTTGTTTAGTATTGTATCGTAACACAAATAAGAAAAATATGTGCTGACGAATAGGGGTGTATTCAAATTCTTACCGGTACCACAAACAAAATTATCAATACGTTGAAGAAATGAGGTATTAAAACAGTGTTTTACCAACATGAATAGCTGGCACAATTTGAAAACCAATCAAACACAAACACCATTTTACCCATAAATGTAATTACATAATTCCGTGTAGCTGCAAAAAGGTTGGCGTACAACCACTGATTTCTACAAGGGAGCAAGAATATATCAGACGTACATAGAACTTAGCAGCTGAGAAGTCGGTAGATACGTAGCCTTCAGCCACAACTAACCACATGATAAACTTCAAAGACGCATCTGTTACAGGGTCGCGCAACAGGTATTACGACAGAATGATCCTAAAAGCCGTAGAAAATAACAAACAAACAAACATGAACATTTCAGAACAACGGTAATTTCAGTATTATTATTATTATTATAAAAAGATAAAAAAGCAATCGATTGCAATTGACCGCGTTCAAATTTTCACCTCGGTACCAACTGACCGGGTTTTATACGATTGGGTCGCAACTGACCACGGTCAGTTTTTGTTATCCCTAGTACTGAATTGAGTATTCTTCTCTTATAACCCAAATTTACTTCTACAAATTGCCAGCAGCGCCTGTTCTGATATGTGGCCCGGACACTCTTGGCATATTATGACATTATAGAACTGCAAATTACTGAAAAGAACTTCTTTAGATCAATAAATATTCCACATAATTAGGTAGAATTTCAAATGGTGATATGGAATACATTCAATGTTTTAGCCTACGTAGGAAAAACAATTTTTGGGTGCGTGTACTTATGTACGCGCGTTAGAAGTTATACTTCTTTTTGTATATAATATATATCTTATTGTATAGTGATAAAGTGGTTCAATAAATAAATAACAAAGAATAAAAAACGACCACAGTTATAATATATATATTCATAAAATAAAATTAATATGAGTATTATACCCTAAAAGATAAAAATTTAATTCAATTGAATTAATTTAAATTCAATATTATAATATTTTAGTAGAGAAAATTTAATTTGTTAACAAATATCTCAAAATACTTACGAATAGTGTATTACAGCAATGGATTTACTTTTCGATAGACTTCTGAATAATTAAGTGTGATCTATAATTTAAAATATAGAAATATATATATTAGATTATTGGATTAAAGGAAACATAATGATAGAATAATTGTCGAAACACTTATTCATTTAATATAAAAAAGACTTTTGAAATTAATACTTACTAAAAATAAATGATTAGTTGGTACTAGAAGAAACCTACGTTTTAACAAAAATTCCCGTAATTAGTGTACAAAAAACGGCTGCACTTTTGACCCTGAGACCATGCTGAATCATGATCCCCTATTACCATTCTCTTCCAGTACGGCGGTTTTCCTGTTCACCTTTTAAAAGCATAATTGTTATTCAGTTTCCTTTCTTCTTCTGAATTTATTGGACCGAAATTATAACCTAGTTCCCATTTACAGCACATTATTACCTTACAAAGACGAATTTAAGTAAATCTAATTTGTAACGAAAGAAGTACATTAAAATCCTCACTTCAACCTAATGCAATAAAAACCAATGTGCAAATTTCTATCAATATGCAAATGATTAATTATTAGTAATTGGTTATTGTGAAATTTTAAGTTGGTCTAAGTTAAATTAAAATTAACTTGAAAAAAATTAAATTAAAAGAACCACTTGATTTAAAAAAGAGTTGAAAAAAAATTGGATGAACCACTTGAAACCGATATAAAATGACTAGCCTATATTTCATTAAAAGATGTCAAAGAGTGTATTTTGCATAAAACTGATTACAAGTAAACACCTTTGTTTATGAATAGAAGCAAATAAAGACCCCATACATAGTTTGTACCATTAAAATTCAGAAACTGATAGTTATTATTTCATAATGTCTCTTGTTAATAAAAAGATTGAAATAACAAATGTATAAACGAAGTTTTGTATATTCTGAATACAAAAATTAAATATTTTACATTTATAGCCTTTTACAAAGTGCATAGAAACTTATTTTACGTGGTGTAATGATTTGTTTTATATAGCAACTTCTCAGGTTTGAATAAAAAGACATTCACGACCCAACATTTCCATGATTATTTTCACACATCATAATAAAAATTAACCTCAAATATTTTTAAACACTTATTAAAATTTTGTTACACAATGTTTTCACCGAAAAATATTTCACAGCACAACGTATATAAAGTTATTTAATTATATATCCATTCACGATCAGCAGCAGCAGGTCCATCGGGGCCGCGACCGAAATGTTTTAATTTTTTGGCCTCGGGCTCGTTGTCCACGGCTAACTTCATCCTGTTAATCATCCTGTTTCCGTTGCATGGTGCGCGCGCATTTCGTTACATACTAAAATTTCACCCTCAACGCGCCTAAAGAAGTATAACTTCAAAAACAATCGACAAGATCAAAATGGCTTCAAAGTGGAAATAGTATGGCTAACAAGCTCATAATAGGAAAATAATTGATCTACTATCCTAAAAGTTGTAGGAAAGTAGGAAGCCTAAGAAACACTTTGGAAACCAAATCACTGTACTGAACAATAAAATCTAAATTATGTAATATTACGTACGCCATAGCAGTAGTACGTACTGATGTGTTTACCTAGGGTAACAGACAACATGCCTGGTTTGTGTGACGCTTTGTACGCGTTGTGTGAGCAGAAGGATTGAGACGTGCCTGTAATATCGCAGCGTGTGAAATGGCTGCAAACGCAATGCGTCTTTCCTTTCACTGAAATCAGGCGGTTCTTGTATTTCTGTACTTGGAATGAATCGGGCCAGTTTTGTGCTCTGTACACAATCATTGATTATATGACAGCCAACAACACACGTCATTTGCTAGACTTTAGTCCTTCAATATTGGCTACAATTCTGATTAATATGGTGGTAACATTCACCCTCATCACCAACCTAAACCCTCGCCTAGAAAAGTCCTTCTAGATGGGTGAATAGAAGGAAGCGAAACTCTTTGGTCAATGTCAAAAGATAGACGACATATTCCCCCATTGTAGACGTTACAGTAACGTTAGGCTATATCGTTACATAATACGATATAGGCTAAGTATATTGACATAATATATTGAGTTAAATACTGTTTAAGAAATATTTTAATTCAAATAAGAGTAAAATTTTATTAATTTTTTAAATTAACGTTACATGTAGTAATCATACAGTTTACTAATCATCCATATTAAATCCATATCCATCTCATCGATATTAGTATGGCCTAACAGTTTAAGAAACTACAGTGACTCCATCCATTTTAGCTAATGTATAAGAATATATGACCGAGAAATACCACACAAACCAAAATAAGTTAACCCGCATTGTCTCCACCAACATAGATTGTAATTTATTTCTAATCCCAATTAATTGGCCGCCAAAGATTTACTAACAGAGCTGGAAATTTATAGACTAATCGAAACGAACGTTGAGAAAGCGAGGGAAGTTCATACTAGATGACTGTTTTATACGAATTCCGTTTTTTATCGAGTGATTAGTAAATTTGCTATTTCATTTATCAGCTGTAGATTTTGCTACCGTTTTAATGGCAGCAGTAAACCAGATTCATTGCTGGCTGTAGTGAATATCACGGTCGTCCTAACACCCCTGTGATTGATAATAATCCTGGCTCCCAGATGTAGTCACGACTACGTTATCGTGCGTTTCACTAAAACGACTGGCTTCACTGAATTAAATTTGTAATAAGTCTATACCTATACAAAACGAGAAAAAGTACTTTGAATAATTTAATATAGTATAATATTACTACCAATTTTAGAATTACGGAGAGAATTGAAACCAATTTTAACTACTAATTGCTTTATGTAATTAGAGGTCGCATTCACTATACGTAAAACGGTGGACTGATATCAGGGAAATACAATTTGAAATTTTTGCCTACCGGCTGTTTGAACGATGTGTCCATTAGTAGCGTTTGTGTACACAGTTCTACTAACTCTCACTGCAAATACCGCGGCAACGAATGCATGTCGGTGAAAGCAAACACATTGTGTTGACAATTTTGTTTGTGCTGCCGTAAAACTGGACCATGTGTTGGTTTGTCGTTACCAAATGACACCAAATGTCTGCCACTACGTGAACTAACAGGAGGTACATCATCGCATGTCTAGGGCTGTTAGACCGTGGTTTAGGTTGTACACGTTTATCTCTAGGCGTTTCGTCCACGCCAATGACGGACATCTTCAGTGCCGCGGAAACAGAATTTATTCGTTCGCGAGTGTTGCGACATGCGTTCCCGCACCACTGAATATGTCCGCCATCGGTATTGATGAAACGCCTGGAGGTAAACATGAACAGCCTAAACCACGGCCTAACATCCCAGAAAATTGTGGTAAAGAAGTTGTGATGTTTCTATGATGTTCGGGTTTTGGTAATTTAAATTAAATGAAATACGGTTGCATGAAACCGATATTTAGCTTATCTAATTGTGCAGTCAGGCTTAACCTCGAAGAGAAATATGTTGGTCAACCACTTTTGAAAACACATGTGAGCAGATTTATTTTTCTTTCTTGTAATAGTTTAAGAAAATTCGGAATATTCAGGTGCGTTTTAATACAGTAACATCTTACTGAGGTGATTCGTTTTATTTATGCATTGGGAGACGTCCCCCTCATTGTAAAGTTTGAGTATTATTTTATCAAACATGATAATTTAAAGTTGTCTGTAATGCCAAAAGACGGTCATAATTCAACAACAGAAACTTATTTCAGTTTTTTACGTTTCCTAATGTATATATTTTTGTTTTGCTTTGCATAGTATCCAAGTCACTATTTTCAAAATAATTTAATTACCTTGTATCCGTCAGTGACTTCGTTTTTGCGTTATTCATATAGACGCGATTCGTGACATGTGTCACATCATCAGTATCCTTCGTCAAGCGTTAAAATTCACATAAAAACATTTGCACTTATTTACTATATTAAGTGCAAATGTTTTTACGTGAATTTTAACGCTTGACGAAGGATACTGATGATGTGACACATATCACGAAACGCGTCTATATGAATAACGCAAAAACGAAGTCACTGACGGATACAAGGTAATTAAATTATATTTTTGCTTTATCTCGGTGTGGTTTTAAATTTATTTATTATGCTTATGTAATAATTATGTTTAATTAAAAATTAAGTGTTTAATTAATTTTTAAATAGGCAAAGCTGTAATCTCTTGCGTTAGCTAGCTCAAACATTGAGTTTATTCAGCCGATATTCAACAAGCTAGAATTAGAAGTTTTCAGAATCACGTATTTTTGTTGTACTTTGATACAGGGTGTTGCCAAACCGCTAATTGCTTTGAACTGAACATGGTGTTTATTAATTATGAAGTTTAGGATCATTTGTGGTATAGATCCGAAAGTCCCTATCATCCAGTAATACAACGACTAAGTTCAATTATGAGAACTGTTTACATACTAATGCCGACTTAAATCTGTTGGTTCTCTTAAAAATTCTGTCACTAAAAGATACGTAACACGCAGCATTGTTAACAGTATATCGTTTGCTATTTCAACTATTTGACAAATAATTGTTGTTGTTGCCTACTGACAGTGAATTTATTTTAGTGAAGATTGATAGAAAAAAATGGGGTTGGCAGTCCTTCATTGTGTTGCTTTTACTTTTACTTGGTCATGATTCAATGGCTTTTTATTCTTATCTTTTTATTCTTATGGCTTTTTATGTATCTTAATGGACATATTTTTTTAATTCTGTGTCAAATTGAAAAAAAACATAAATAACACACATTGCATTAAACTAAACAGCTGTGGTTCAAACAGGTAGAACTGTTAGTTATAACCCTCAACAGCGGCTGAAATTATTGACTAAATTCAATCAGCAGCGGCCAAAAACGACGATTCCATACTTCACAACACTTTGAAACAAATATAGAATAGGAGGGCCTTATACACATATAATACTGAACTTGAGCTATTAAAGTCTGTAGGTATACTACAGACATATGTAGTATACTACTAAACATATGTTCCACATTTTTCATCATGTGTTTGAAACAATAAATTCCAAAATAAGTATCAATAAATCAATAGTAAACATTAAGTACGTTTTATAAAACATAGATTAAAATTTATAAAATATAAACAGGAATAACTTGATTAACTGGTGGCTACAAATTATCTAAATGTTATGTAAAGATAATTTGAATTTGAATCACCGCACTACGATTGATAAAAAGCAAACCCGATTTTTGAAACGATCTTCATCTACTAAGTAATATAGACACACATTAGATCTGAGATTTAAAAAATTAATGTGCAATATATATTACTACATTACTAAAGTTGAAGTAAGTATAATAATTGCTGGAGACTAAAGTTGATTTCCACACAACACCAAAATAATATTGCAAAATAAAGAGAAAGTTTACTCAACCGATATGACGGATTACTAAATATTTTAACGAGTTACCACAAGAGATTGCATGTCACCAATACAATGAGGCTTACTCATATTTTAAGTAATGAGGGAGGCTTAAACAGATATTAAGTTTATGAAAATTATTAAAAATTACCGCCTACCAAAACTAGCGATGATCTCTACAGACAGTTGTAGATGTGACGTGAGATGCCTTTCAATGTAACAAATAGAACAAATGAGCAATTAAGCCAAAACCGGAACGTGAAAAAAGAGAAAGTTAAGCAAAAACCGCGGGGAAGTATTAAATGTCTGTTAAGTGATGCACAAAATATAAATTTTGTTGAAAACTTTTCTCCTATAAACACTAAATTTTCTGCTGTAAATCTGTCATAGCAAGTAGACTACTGGAACAAAGATCATTAATGAAAACAATTATTAATAGACCTTAAGTTTTGTATTTTTTGTGTCTTAAATATGGATATTACAATATTTATAGTGTATTATAATTATTGTCAGAACTAGATTTTGAATTGTACACTATCTGAAACAAGTCTAAAAATACAAAATAATTCTTATCTAAATTAGCGATTAACACATTCTGAGGTGTGACAACAATCTGTATATTTTAAAAGTAACTTCCCTTAAAATTAAAACCCATAATTTAATGTATTAGATACACAATCGTGTCTGTCTCTTTATATATTTGAATATAACAGTATTCTGAACATGAATACAACAACATTTTTACATTACTGTTAAGTACTTGAGCGCAAAAGAGTGATATAAATATTCTTTGTGTTCTTCTGTTAGTGATTGTTTCAGATAATGTTGATACGTGATTTCATTCGTTTAGTGGGTGTTTGGTGACGTTTTCAATTTCGCAGCGTAATGGCTGTGCATATAAAAGCTTGTACAAAAATCAGTAGGTTTTATAATGTTTTCAGGTAGACTGAGCCAAAATAACAACACTAAAGGAAGTTTCGTTCACTCCCCAAAACAAGCCATCAGGTTGTCACAATACACGTTTCAAACCAGCTCATCGCCTTAAGCGAAATATTATACGTAAGTTATAATAGTATGAGGTTATGACGGAATAAAATTGTTGTTTGGTCGGCATCAAATTAGATGTTCATTCAAACCAGGTCAGAGTATAAAGACAACTTTGTGTACGACAATGGAGATAACGTGACCCCATTAATGCTTTGATTTTTGCGTTTAAAAGAAACGAAAAATATTAATTTCTTAACAAACACAGATTACTTTTTGTTAGATCTTCACACTTTCCAATCCGTTAAGGACTAAACTAAATATTAACTGTCTATTTACATGTTGATTATTAACTGTCTATTTACGTTCTGGTCTAAAACGAAGGCTTCTGTCAGTTGTGTGATGTTGTAGGGTTGTTCATCTTCTGTTTCTAATCGTATGTTATACATTTATATTTTATACTACAAAAATATAATGCTACTTTTCTTACAAACACCTCTGCTGTTAAAACTGAAAACAATAAATCTCGTATAAATGAATACTACGAGGGAGGTTCAAATGGAAACCTGATTAATTTTGTATATAGAATTTTATTAAATACATAAAAAATGTAAGTACCTCATTTCTCAATGTAATCCCCATGACGTGTAATGCACGTATTCCAGCACATTTGAAGTCTTGAAAATAAGTCTTCTTTTTGCGACTTTAGCCATTCTTGCACCGCGTATTTCACCTCTTTATCCGATCGGAAATGCTTGCCTCCCATCACCTATTTATGCGGTCCAAAGAAGTAAAAATCACTAGACTAGAGGTCTGGAAAATAGGGCGGGTGTGTAAGACACTTAAATTTTGTATCATGGATTGTGGAAACAGTAGAACGGGCAGTAGGGGTTCGGGCATTGTCATGAAGGAGCAAAACACCTGAAGTCCACGTCTTTACTCTTGATCGCAGGGCAAAGTTGATTCTTGAGCAGATCTCCATACGTAACACTGGTCACTGTCACTGTTGCTCCCTTGTCCATGGAGGGATTTAAAATTATCACTTTTTCAACCCAAAAGAGAGTGAGTATGACGTTTCCTGCTGTTGGCACGAAACGTTTTGGGTTTTGGCGACGAGCTATGGCGTCAATCCCTCCTCGTCTCTTGGTTTCAGGTTGGTGATAGTGGACCCAGATTTCTCTTGGGTTCAGGATAGTGGATCCAGGTTTCATCTCCTGTAACAATTCTTTCTACGTATCTATCACCTTCAATCTTCAAACGACGCAAAAGTTCATCACAGGCATCAATACGTCTTTCAATTCTGAAGTCAACTGACGTGGCACCCATCTCGTAATTGGCGGTAATCACAATTTATTCTTTGACCAAAGTTGATTATACAGTCAATACTTGCTTCTTATCCTACCGTATGACAAACCGTAAGAATCCATGATTATTTTTGAGAATTGGTAGGTGGGGGAATGTTATATGTATTTCAAATATAAATGCAACAACGGCTGATGTAAACACAGTGTTACTAACGTAAAGTTAGTTGGTAGCATACAGAGCATACAGTTGGATGCCGTTTGATTATTAAATTATATTACAAACACGTCTTCAAACATTACAGGTGGAGACAATAAGATGGCTTATGACTTACGTCGGCACTAAACTGTTGGCGTCTTATATATAGGCCTATATAGGATTACTTAAAAATGTTTCTTATATCACAACACACACTCATTCCCTTCCCTTTATATTTTCCCTTTTCTGCTTCTTATAAACACTACAATTCAAATACACAAATACTTTAATTTAGTGCAATAAGTAATAATTATCTTTTTCACTACTTCAGTACGTTTGTTTGTTAATTGTAAACCCAGACTGAAGCAATAAATAACCGACAAGGAGAAAGTACACTGTAATAAACTAACCCGTATTGTCACTACCAAAATAAATTGTAATTTATTTTTAAACGTAAGTAATTGGTGGCGCAAGACTTACTAAGCCGAGATTAAAGTATATGGCCTAATAAATAGGAGCGTTGAAAAGGGCGAAAAGTTCATGCTGGATGACTGTTTTAGCTGAAAACAATTTTTTATCTGGTGATAAGTAAATTTATTATTTCATTCAACCGCTTTCGTTTTAATAGCGGTAGTTAACCTAATACATTGGAGATGCAGTAAATATCACGATCCACTTAACACCACTGTGATAGATAATGATCCTGGCTGCTTTCCAGGCGTCGACCGTGTTATGGTAGTCCTTACAAAATCAACTGGATTCACATTGTATCTTTGTGTCAGGAGAAAAAAGTCATTAAATTGTTTACTTTTACATAATAGACAAAACTAATTGTGATTTGAATTACACTTTTTAATACTCGATTAATTTATATTATTGTACCATGTCCAAACTTCTAGATAAACTCTTTAATTACTCTTGCCACAGTACGAAGATGATCTTACTACTGGTATGGGGTATAGTGAAACATACACAATATGTAGAAAGACAACAAACACATGCACACACGCCCACACACACACACACACACACACACACACACACTGAAATGCCTCGTCAAACAGCTACACTAATTAAACCGGTCACACAAAACAGTCCGTCACATTTTACCGGCGAGGATTACTACTTAAACGTGACTATTAGGTATATGATTATTTTATATCTTATACGAGGGCGATTTGAAAATTTCTCGGCCTACCATATAACCTAATGTGTGGCGTTTCTGTTTTGTACCGCATCATGGCGTCACGTTCGCCCCACGAACAGCCGAACAGCTGTGAAGCGTCAAGTCATCGTTGCGGAGAAACAGCTGTATAAGTAAGGCTATCTCACAGCAACGCTGAAACTAGAGAAAACTGAACATCAAATTTTTGTTAAAAAATATTTAACGCCAACAGAAATTTTTAATGAGATGAAAAATGTGTTGGGTGGTGGTGTGTTGGGTTATTCACCTTTATTTACTACAGTGAAAAAAATGGGTTACGTGGTCGTGCACGTTTTTAAGATGACCCGCGTACTGTGCGTCCGAAAGTGCCACTACACCAGAAATCATCAATAAAGTGCACGATATTGTTTTGAAAGATCGCCGTTTGGAAGTGTTTAAAATTGCTAAGCATGTGGGCATCTCTGATGAAAGGGTACATCACATTCTTACTGAGGAATTAGGTATCAAAAACCTATTTGCAAGATAGGTGCCGCGTTTGTTGACAAGTGACCAAAACCGCATGCGAATGCAAGCTTCTCAGGAATGTTTGATCGATTTAAGTAAAATCCGAAGATTTTGTTCCTAGATTTTTAACAACTGATAAAACTTGGGTCCATTACTTCACTCTAGAAACAAAACAACAGTCGAAACAATGTATGCATAGTGATTCGCCGCCTCCAAAACAGTAAAATTAATTTTGTCGGCTGGAAAGTGTATGGATCAATTTTTCTGTGATGCTAAAGGGATATTGTTACTAGATTGCCTTGAAAAGAGTCAAACGATAAATGGGGAGTATTACGCTAACCTTTTGGCTTAATTAAATGTAAAACTTTGAAAAAAAAGACCAGCTTAACAAAGAAGATAATTTTCCATCAGGATAATGCACGCCCTCACATATGCGTTGTGGCTATGGCAAAAATCGCCGATTTGAAGTACGATCTGTTGCACCATCCGCATTATTCGCCTTATTTGGCTCCATCTACCTTTTATCTATTCCCAAACCTCAAAAAATTTTCCAATGGGGGGGAAGCGATTTTCTCAGATGACGAGCTGATAGCGGCAGTAATCGGTTATTTTGAGGACTTAGAAGAATCGGACTTCCTCAACGGGGTAAGTGACGGGGTAATGTCTTGATGCTTCACTCCTGTTCGTGGGACGAACGTGGCGCCACGATGCGGTAAAAACAGAAAGACCACACATTCGTTTCTATGGTAGGCCGCGAACTTTTCAAATCGCTACATACTCTGGATTTATCTTGTGTCCGAAACGTGACTCTCCGTAATGGCACAGACTCTCCATTCGTGCCACAAATATTAATTTTGACTGCACCTTCACTGTTCTGCGACTCAAAGGTGAGCGGCTCTATCATATGAAACAACAAAAGACGTTTTGAATTATCAAAGTACTTGTTTAAAAACTATTATAACATAAATTAAGCTAAATGCAGAGGAGGTTTTGAGAGATATCAGGTTGTAGAAGCGGAAGATCCACTATCGACCATATTATTATTCACTATGCGAATGAGCTTAAAACGATGCTACGAATCCAATATTGACGTGCACCAACTGTTCGTAGATTATATACGAACGTATGACATTTTTAAAAAGAAGTATTTATTACAGAATATGAATGACTTTTGAATACCCAAGAAGTTGATTAATCTCACGAAAATGACAATATTACAAACAATAAATAGGTGAGGAAACAGGGAGTTCTATCAAAACAATTTAAAGTGGAAAATGGGCTAAGATAGGGTGATTCACTTTCCCCAGTGCTATTCAATCTAGTACTGGAGATACTTATAAGAAAGAAATAAACCCTGGAGGAAAGACATACCCATGCCTAGCATATGAAGACGACGTAATAATTGTGGCAAGCACAAGACAAGCGCTAGAGGCAGCATATCAGGAATTTAAAAGACAGAGCAAAATGCCGGATTAAAAATAAATGAAGAGAAAAAAAAGTATATTTTGATGACAAGGAAAGAGAGAAGACAAAAATAAAGAACAAGAATAGGCAACCACAGTTTTGAAGAGGTCCAGGAAACTCGGAAGCCCAATTACTGAGCGAAGAAATCAAAGCAAGAATAGCAGCAGGAAATAGAAAATACTACTCATTAAAAAAATATATCCTTATCCAGGAATGTACCATAAAATATCAAAAATACATATACAGCACGGTAGTCAGGCCTGTAGTAAAATATGCAAGCGAGATATGGGTGCTGAAATTAGATGATATGAGAAACTTGGTGTCTTCGAGAGGTAAAAATATCAGTATTTGGTTATTTTATTAATTATTTAGAGTCGTCTGTCGTTACTCGCTATCACAGACTGTTTACTACATTAAGTACGTTACAAACTAGAGCTTTGTACAAGTAACAAGTTCGTGATTTCACATTAGTGGCAAGCAGTAGGTTTATGCTGGAATCACTTTCCACGCAAGCACTGACCAAGGAAATTAACGTAAGTCACGAGTTCCATCAGCACCACATTAGCCGATGGATCTCTCAACACATATGTTGTTTGTATTGGATTAATTCGTCTCTAACGATTTGATACCAGAATTAACGTTATGCTATGGAATACTAGTCAATTATTTATGTATTCAGTATTTTTCTCTAACAACGATATATTTCTGTATGTAGAAAGTGATAGAGAAGTTTAAAGCACTACGATTACTGAGTGGCAACTATTGCTTCCCCATTTTGCCGACTTTAACATTAGTAGGTGAATGTTCCTAGGAAGCAGTTATCAAATTTCCCGATATTAGATTTAAGGCTTAGTTCCTAAAAATTTACAAAAGGCTTTTCAAATACAATTAGATACACATAACCCGCACAAATCAAACTCGTACATTTGACTCCCATTAACTGATGGAGAAAATTATTCTCATCGTTCTGCGGTAGATCCTGGCAATAAAAACATGTTTAAACCGTAATTTTAGCCACAGCATTGACTCAACCTGTGGCCTTTGATAAAAGTGGTATCACTACGGTAACAATAAGCGGTTGTGCATGGAGACACTACAATTTTACCCACGTGCGCCGTGTAGTTCGTACTGTCAGAATTTATTGCTTGTCGAACTCTAAACTGTTTACTGTTTATTGCCATTTGATGGTACTAAACTTTTCTGTTGTTCTTCATATTATTATTAATATGTTACACAGAATGTACATGTCATTGTTGGCAATGTGTGAGATACGTGCCAGGATTTACATGTTACAGTACTTTTCAGAATATTTGAACACAAATTTCTGAATATCTTATTCATATTCCTGTATATCTCAATATGTTTCTAGCTAATAATACAGTGTCTTTCGTATTTTTGTCCGCAGTTCATAATTTAGAAAATTGTTGTTATTTTTTTATTTTTTATTCTCAATAATATCTGTCCTAAATATATATTGTAACGTCACGAGACGTCCCATAAATAATAACACCAAAAGAAATAAAATAACAACTAAAGAATATAAAATAGTAGAGGATCAACTCATATAAATATCGAGTAAATCAAATAATTAATGTAATTGAAAGCCAAACAGGTATAATACAGCAAACTAGCCACTTGTATTAAAGTATGGATTATTGACAGAACCAGTAAAAAGGACTTAGACTGTTACCATGACGACACCCCATAGATTGTAGAAGTGAAGTGTAAAGATAAAACCAATAGTAATAAATAGTATTAAGAAATAACCTTTATAAGTGACAAAATGAATGTCACAATGTTTCAAGAATTAGCTCAGAATAAGGGCATAAAAACAGAATTGTTACAGAGTTATTACTCATATTGAAACCAATGTATGGTTAAAAATACCAACTAGAATTACCAAATGGCTTAGATCTATAGGTAGAATAATGAAAAATTGTAAACAAATATTAGAAAATTGCAATAACAATTATGTACTGGGCATGTGACCAACACCCAGAATAATGGAAAAATCAACTATCATAAAACAAAAAGATATATCTGAATATCAAGTAGATAAAAATGAACGTTTTATGATAAATAAAGGCACTTTTAAAATAAATAAAAGTTATAGAAAATATTAAAAAACCATGTAAAAAGAGTTGCAAGTACTATGCATCTAAAATGATATAAATTGTTACTAATATATTGTCAAAATGCAACCAAATTCATTTTCAAAGTTGCACAAGTGTGTAAAGTCAATATACCTAGAGATATCATTAGGTAATAAACCTGAATGTATAAGTTATATCAGAAGTTAGCTGAACCATAGTGTAGGCCTGTCAAAACACACAGAGTAAATGGGTCATAATTAAAATATTTAATGTTCAAAACCCTAAATTATGGGCAAATAAGATGTAAAGAAATGAAATTAAACTAGAATCAACCTGCTCAGCTGATAGTAATATCAATTCAATAAGAATTGTTGCAAAAATAAAGGTATTATTGACCAAAATAGGACAGATGGAAACTAATAATCAAGTTAGAGTAGTGGAAATACAAAACGAAACACAAAAGAAAATTGACAAAGTGCAGGAGACCATGTCCATTAGACTCGATAATATTAATGGCGAGGTAGGCCACATCCAGGGAGAACTGGGAAATCTACAGAATAGGCCAATACATTGTCACCAAAACATCGTGCCGGACCAAAGGGAGACCATCAGCTTCAGGGACTACAGGAGAAACCCGATGGAGTTCCTTGAAAGGGTAACTGAGTGGCTCAACCGAACCAGAGAGAATCGATGGAGTCAGATAAAGAACTTCTTAGACGAAGGGTTCAAGGGTATAAGTGACAACTGGTGGCCAGCCATCAGGAACGAGGTGCACGACTACGAAAGATTCAAACAAATGTTCCGGGAAAAATACTGGTCAGAGTCGTACCAAAACATCATAAGGGACAGCATATGCAACGGTAAGTTTGACGCGACCCGAGGATAAGCGCCAACAGCATACTTCATGGGAAAGTTGTGTTTAGCCCGTAATTTAGAGCCAGGAATCCCTGAAGAATGTCTAGTGACAAAACTGGCCTATCATTTCGAAGACGGTATCAGCCAAGCTCGACTTTATGGCCAGATAAAGACAGTAGGAGCTACGGAGGCACCATTAGGAAATCACGAGGAAGAAGGATACTATCGCAACTCTAGGAGCCAATATGGCAGGCCGAATACAAACAGAGAAGTCCAAACCAGAGATTAGCGCCAACGTGTAAACTATATACGCGACGGAGATAACAATAACAATAATAATAATAATAATTTTCACAACAATAATAATAATGATAATAGAAATAACCATAATCAAAACTTTAATATTAATAGCTATCGTAGAAATAATAATAATATTAACCAAAATAGAACGAGGAGGAGGAGTTTTGACAATGATAGAGACTATAGGAATAAGAACAGGTACGATGAAGAGAGGAGGTACCCACAACGGAGCCGGAGTAGCGAAGACCACTCTGGAAATCAACAAAGGAACGAACAGGGAACCAACCAAGCCCAAGTAAATTATATTATGGCTGATGAGAGGGATTCGAGGAGACACGATGTCCAGCGACAAAGAAATTTGGACAACCAAGTTGACCGTCGTGAAACCACGAACCTAATCCTGGCTCCAGAAGTGATAATTAAAACACAAATAAAATAAATATAGAATAAATAAACAACAACGGTAACAGGAATAGAATCAGGAGGAGGAATATTGATGACACAAGGTTGGAAAGAAAAATAACAACAGAAATAATGAAGAGAGAATAAATAATAACCAGTACAGGGGCTAAGGTGTATGATATATGTCAACATGATAAAAGAATCATGAAGGGAAGTATAACAACACTGCAATAAATAAAATAGTAAAGGAAAGAGCTATTGGTAGGCAAAATAAAATAGTTAGATGTGTCAAGTTGAGGCAACATAAATTCAACGGTGTTTGTGGTGACTCAAGAGCTATCATTTAAAGAAGTGACAGAGTGTAGGTTGCTACGGCGCCACTCAGAAGTCATTAATATGGGCAGTAGCCAAAGAGCACTGTACCATGCACTGGGGGAATGATCGAGTGAGGATAACAGGACGCAAATGTGCAACTCACATTCGATATTCATTCACCGTGCCATGTAGAGTTAGGGAGAAATTATAACACCAATTGGAAGATAAGCCCACATAGAAGGTAACCGATGAAACCAGAAGGTAAAAGAAGTTTATGCAATTAAAAACTACCAGTAAGATGAGTGGTATGCTAGAAAACGACTATATAAGAAAGGCAGTCGTTTAACAAAAAACCAAGTGAAGTGTAAAGATAAAACCAATAGTAATAAATAGTATTAAGAAATAACCTCTATAAGTGACAAAATGAATGTCACAATTTTTCAAGAATTAGCTCAGAATAAGGGCATAAAAACAGAATTGTTATAGAGTTATTACTCATATTGAAACCAATGTATCGTTAAAAATATCAACTAGAATTACCAAATGGCTTAGATCCATAGGTAGAATAATGAAAAATTGTAAACAAATACTAGAAAATTGCAATAACAATTATGTACTGGGCATGTGACCAACACCCAGAATAATGGAAAAATCAATTATCATAAAACAAAAAGGTAATGATATCTAAATATCAAGTTCATAAAAATGAACGTTTTATGTTAAATAAAGGAACATTTAAATAAATAAAAGCCATAGAAAATATTAAAAAACCATGTAAAAAGAGTTGCAAGTACTATGCATCTAAAATGACATAAATTGTTACTAATACATTGTCAAAATGCAACCAAATTCATTTTCAAAGTTGCACAAGTGTGTAAAGTCAATAGACCTAGAGATATCATTAGGTAATAAACCTGAATGTATAAGTTATATCAGAAGTTAGCTGAACCATAGTGTAGGCCTGTCAAAACAGACAGAGTAAATGGGTCATAATTAAAATATTTAATGTTTAAAACCCTACATTATGGGCAAAAAAGATGTAACGAAATGAAATTAAACTAGAATCAACCTGCTCAGCTGATAGTAATATCAATTCAATAAGAATTGTTGCAAAAATAAAGGTATTATTGACCAAATCAATATGACAAGCCCAGATGAGTGAAAAATGATGTTAACGTATAATGCTATTAAAATACTGTATATTATGAAACAGGAGGTGGTCATGATGATGAACCAAAGCCTAAGCTAGAATTGAGCACCAAGAACAATCTGCGTCACAGTGGCGGCTGGTAATGTTTTTGACTGGAAGGGCAAAATTTAGTTGTACCCATATATTATGTAAAAAAAAGCCAGTAGAAACTAAATTATTGCTATTATCATCAAATAATTGTAAAACTGAATCTTTTTCTTCACTACTAAAATTATTGTTAATATCAAAAACCTACCTTGCAAACTACCAATATTTAAACAGTGTTTGATACTAAAATTATTTATAACCCCGTTTTATAATTTTGTTGTGTAATATCTAAATTCGGTTTTGGTGGCCCTAATTTTTTTAGTTCTATATTCTTTTCGTAAGTAAGTGAATTTGAAATAATCAATCGTTTAATATTACTTACCGAATTCATAGCCATTTTAATCGTTTCTAACAAATACGCACAGAAGACACAGGTTCAGGCCTACACAGAATAAGTTACACGTTTATGTAGGCCTACGCAAGGTTCGACAAAAACACTATCGTACACAGAATACACTGCCTAATAAATAATAAATTATTAGAACATTACGTTTACACAGAAAGTACAACAAGAACACAATCAAAACAATATAAAACACAAAAGAAAATATATGCACTTTAAACAGCAACAGAGAAGTTTTGAACAACGCTCCCTCTATGAATTTAGCTGCGAAATGAGAAAGCGGGCACAGCCCTACCTGTAATGGCGGATGCTCATTTAAATGCATAGACGTGTGTACACGTCTTTTGCCCCGCTCTCCGAAAGACCGGCCTATGCAGGGAGGACGACAGCGAAACCGTCCCGGCTGCGGGGCCATGCCGAAAACATCGGGTGATCGCTATTTGTCGCCCCAAAAATATCTTTCAATAAGGATACTACACATTATCACATTATAGTTATATTATTGACAAGTTTAATTTGCAAATTTAGTGGGAGGGCTGCGCCCTTTTGCCCTCCCTGTACGAGCCGCTACTGCTGTGTCATAAGATAATAATGTAACAAATTAATAATTAGTAATGGAAAAATTGTTAGTCCTAAGTCGAGGCTATTGGTTATTCACCATTATTCATATATTATATTATTGTAAAGATATTAATTTTGTAATGTATAATTACTCACATTATGTATGCATGTTTTAGCAAGGTGTGAGACACCTAATTATCAAAAATTGGTGGACAAGGATGAATTGTTGTAAGTCATCACAAGGTAAGCTTATAAATTTTTTGTATTTCTCTAAAGTTGACCTATTCGAAACCAGGCTTAACTGGAACCAAATTAATCAGTTGATCGCAAGGAATTCAATAATAATAATCAAATTTACATTGTAAGTAGTCCTGTAAAGTTATCTGAATAAAACCAGAATCAAATAGGGAATTTCTAAAAATTAATTCAAGAGGGAGAAGAAGAAAACCGACGCTTTAGAATGTTTGGCGGAAGTAAAATTTGTTCCATGAGCTTCGGTAATACGTGTTCTAGTAGCTTCTCGAATATCTGGTTTGTCCAGGCAGCCGACATGTTCCTAAGCATGACCGTACATTAAAGATTATAAATTATAATATTGTAAATTCACACAGGCTGTTCATGTCACGTAAAATTTGTAACTCACATTTTTTAATTATTTTGTCAAACCAGATTTCTTAGAAAAATATTAAATTATCATGTCACAAGATTCACTCATACTGTTCAGGTCACATAAAGATTGTAGCTTGCTTTCTTTTAGAGTTATTATTGTCAATTTCTGATTATTATTTCTGTCTGATTCTATTATTATTGTCTGATTTTCTACAACAACTTGTAATTATAAATTCACTAAGTTATACGCACGGTTCAAGGGCATTTAAAGTTGTAACTTGCACTCTGGCCAACCCAGATTCTGGGGGCACTAGATGTATGTATACTGATATACTGATATATGTATGTATATGTATGGCAGTTGAAATTTCCATATGATGGGGCGATATATGTATAGAGAGAAAATGTATATAGGCGGGTGGCAAGGCTTTAATGTTATAAGGGTGTTTGTTATTTATGTGGTGATATTGAATATGTGTCTGTGATAGGTGTATATATTGTAATGAAACAAATGTTACAAAAGAATAGTAAATAATAGTGAAATCCGATCCAGAGAAGAACCAAGAAATAATAATTGCTAGCAAATTAAAGGAAAACTATTTGGTTTGACTTATATAATATTATCCAGAAACCCAGAAATAACCCAGTAGAATAGGGCAGTAAACAGAAAAAAGTGAAATAAATAAACCTAGTAGGCCTAATCAACTTACCCTGAATAATAATCCAAACCCAATAAAGAGTACCTAATCCATATAATAAAATTGTATTAATTATAATCATATAGGCCTATAATCAAGGAAAGGAAAAGGGACACAAACCTTTAAAGTAATGAGTGTGATCATAAGAAATAGCGACACAGACTACCGTTAAACAGTGTAATTATTTTTGATGGAAGTGTTTTGTTATTATTAGATAGAATTTTAGTTTATCATACAGACAATAGTTTAGCAGTATAAATAAACTAAAACTGTCAAAAACAATTATTATTATTAAAAGTTTTGTTATATGTTATAAGATTTTATGTCACCAGTTAATTTATGTAAATATATTTATCTCAGGTAGTCAAAGTAGAAATTACAATAAATCATAACAAATTGTTCCACCACATATCATAGAAATTCAAATTAATAAGGTTTTACAGTTATAAACTGAGGCATGTTTAGTATCAAATTGTTTATAATTATCTAATTAATAATTGTATAAACATTGCATATATAATTAGAGTATAGTAATAATATTATCTATTAAAGGTAATTTATAAAATATAATGTAGGTAATGGGTGTTGATCCTATAACATTTAAACTGTACATAAATGACCAATCAAAATTTAAGAAATTTGTATGAGTTAGGTAACTAAAAGAAAGAAGAAATAACACTTAATTGTTAATTGTGATGGAAAGCAGTTGAATAGTGCGTGTCTAGAGGTAATTAAAAGTATATAAAAATAGATAACCCGTTTGTGAAAGAAGATCTGAAGGACCATCATCGAAGATAATAATCCTTCCACTACAATTTTTATGAACTAATAATACACACAATCAAGAAAAATATTCAGAATAAACCAGGAACCCTTCAGCAATATCGTCTAGATGTGTAAAGTATAATTTGACAATATTTTTTTTCAACAAGGAACAACCACTAGACAATATAACAATTTACACTAACACTAATCACTAGTCAACATTTTAAAGTGCAACCAAATTAAATATATAAGCTAACAGTGATTACAAGGAAAACATTTATTGTACACATTAATAAACTACATTATTTTCTGAGACGGACAAATTGAATATCGTCAAAACTTGTATGTAACTTAATATATAATTTGTGTAAATTTTTAGATTATAAGTAATATATTGTTTGTAAAGGTACTCTCTATTATTAATCAACATGCAAAGGAACTTTTCGTAGCAGCCACAAGAATTCCCACGAAATATATTAAAATTATTTAATTATAAATCCTGAGATAAATATCGACCCTGTGACAACCTTATGTATCGAATGGAATTTTCCAATAATTGAATTTATGTTACACAGATTAAATCATTATGTTATTAAATCATATCCATGAGTTATTATTTCAGGAAGGTAATTTATAGTAGTATTATAAATTGGCGCACCAACTAGTGAGGCTGAAATTAGGGAATATTAAGTGAAGAAATTGAATCAAGCAAATTAATTTCCTAATTTTTAGCTGGCGACTGCTATAAGTTCCAAGAAATTGTAAAGATGCGTAAGAGGGCTACGTCATTGAAACGGACGAAGGAGGCAGAGAAGGAAGTCAGGATGGAAGAGAAAGAAGTAACATCGGTGGAGGATGTAGAAATGGTAGCAAGAAAGGAAGATAGGGGAGACCCGAATCTTATAAAATTAATGGAGTTAATGAATAGTATGAGTTAAAAAAATGGACAGAAATAAGGAAGAAACGAATGACAATTTTAAGAAGCAGAAGGAAGAATTCACTGAAAACTCAAAGAAACAAAATGAAATTTTGAGTCAAAACTTATTAAAACAAATGGAGGAAAAATTCGATAACATCAAGGAAGATAACAGACAAACGAAGGAAGATTTGAAGAGCATCAAGGAAGATCACAGACAAACAAATGAGAAAATTGATAGTATCAAGGAAGATAACAGACAAACGAAGGAAGATTTGAAGAGCATCAAGGAAGATCACAGACAAACAAATGAGAAAATTGATAGTATCAAGGAAGATAACAGACAAACAAATGAGAAAATGAGTGAAAATTTAATAAAACAGATGGAGGAGAGATTTGACCAAAACAGAGAAGACACTAACGAGAGTTTGAAACAGATAAATGAGAAAATTGATAGTATTAAGGAAAGTACTAATGAAACTTTAAGGCAAACTATAAGTGAAAATAATAACCAAATGAAGGAAGAGTTCAGACAAATCAATGAAGAGAATTTAAGAAGAATTAATGGTAGAATTGAACAAGTCAATGATACAATTAACCAGAAGATGGACAAAATCGATGAGGAAAGGAAGCAAGAAATAGCTGACACTAATGAGAGATTGAGAAAAGCTAACGAAACCATCATACAAAATAAAGCAGTGATAAATACTAGAATAGACCAGGTCCAAAAAAATAGTCGTATTCAAATAGAAGGAATACAAAAGGAACAAGAAAATTTAGTGAATTTACAGAAACAAACCGGAGAAAGGTGTGACAATATTAACACTACGGTGAATAATTTAACTGGTCAGGTACGCCAAAATCAAGAAGAAATTGAGTTAATTACAACCAGACCAAATAATATTACTCATGTTTCCACAAATGAAACCAGAGAAGGAATTAATTTCAAAAATTATCGCAGAAACCCCATGGAATTCCTGGCCAGAATTGAGGAACATTTTAATAAACATCGAATAACTATCTGGAGCTCGATTAGAGAGATGTTGGATGAGCATTTTAGGGAGATTACGGACAACTGGTGGACAGCAACCAGGAATGAGATAGTGGACTACGCTGAATTTAAAAAACTGTTTAAAGAAAAATACTGGTCCGAAGCTATACAAAATATTATAAGGGACAACATTTGTCAGGGAAGATATGATGGAAATAGAGGTACATCTCCAACTACTTACTTCTGGGGAAAGGTATGTTTGGCGAGACACCTAGAGCCAAGAATACCAGAAGAATCCCTAGTAACTAAAATGGCATACCATTATGACACAGGAATTGCCAGAGCACGCCTGGGAAGCCAGATTAAAACGGTCCACGCAATGGTTGACTTATTAGAAAATTATGAACACGAGGGTTACTACAAAAGAAGCAGACAACGAACGGATCAGTGCAGTTCAAAAAATAATAACCATGGTATGAATCATAATCAATATAATAACATGAATAACCGGAATAGTTATGTCAACGATCGTAATTACAACCAAAATTTTACCCCAAATAATAACCAACCAGCAAACTTCAATCGAAACCCAATTAACAATAATGATAACAACAGGCCCAATCAAAATTACCATCCGGGTAATAGAAACAATAATAATTATAATAACTACCGAACAAACCAAAATTATAATAATTTTAGGAGTAACTCAGGAGTTAATAACAATAATAATCAGGGTAATTATAATAATAATCGTTCGTACCGACCCCGAATAAATTACATCAGTGCCGAAGAAGGGGATTACTGGAGATACCATCAACCTCGGAGGAACAGTTTTAATAACAGTTATGATCAAAGAGGAAATCCCAGAGGGATGAGTCACCATTATAACCGAGTCAGAAGTAGAAGCCAGGAGGACTTCCGAGAATCAAGGGGAAGTGAACAATTAGACAACCGAGAGGTTGAACAACCAGGAACCAGCACACCAGTCCAGGCAAATCAACAGTCATGCCCGGAAAATAATCATGATAGCCTTAATTTAAACGGAGTGAGGCAGTAATAAACCCTCGCGACCCCTTACTGCTACTAACTACTGGGTACAATAACCACCAAATTCAAAAACATAGTAATAACAAATTACTACCAACTAATTATGAAAAACTAATTATGGAAAATAAAAGAATTTTGAAGTATAACAACAACCAAAGTTTAAGGACGGACAGTCAAAATCTTACTATTATTTACAATTATTATTTGAAAAATCATTGAGAAGAACTGTTGGAGGAAACGGTGACAAGTAGAATCAACCAGCATAATGAAATTTTATACATAACCGCTCAAATTGAAGGAATTCCTACACGAATAATGATAGATACTGGTGCAAATGTATCACTTATTAACGACGCTGAACTGGAGAGAATACAGAAACAAAGTAAAAATATAATACCTACCTTACCTGTCAATAATGTTATTTTAATAGGTGCCACTGGGCGTCAAAATAAAACAGTGAGAAAACAAGTGTCATTGGAAATAGAAAGCAAAGGTGTTACAATTAATATTATATGTTTGGTCGCAATCGGCCTACCATTCGAATTATTAATCGGATGCGATATGCTGAGGAAATATTCAGCCATTATTGATTTGAGCAAGGAGAAGGTGTCCTTGAACTCAGAAGGTGTTATGTGGACGGCAGAGTTAATAGGAAGCGATGGTGCCCCTCTGAACTGTACCCATCACTAAGTTAGGGAATTAAATTTTTTAAATAATGACACCCAATGCAGAAAAATAATCTATAATATGACAAATGAAGACCTGTGGAACAGTAAATTACAGGAGATAAGAGAGTTTAGACACCAAGGCACAAATAATTTGACAGCAAAACAAGTAGAAGATCTCATTATGATATATAAGAAGTATAAACATGTATTTTCAGAAAACCCAGGAAAAGTAAAAAAACTATCAGTGTAGAATACAATTTAAAGAACCAGCAGAATTCCACAGAAAATCCTATCCTATACCATATTCATTGAAGGAGGCGGTTAGAGCTGAAATTAATAAAATGTTGTTAAATGATATAATTGAGCATAGCCAATCACCATATACTAGCCCAATAGTAGCAATTCAGAAGATTATAATCAACAATCCATGAAAAAATATCATGAGGAATAAAAGGAAAAATAACATAAGTAATTATGTCCTCACACCTAATGAAGTGTTCAGAAATAATTACTTCTGAAGGGAGGCAATTTGTAATGAAACAAATGTTACAAAAGAATAGTAAATAATAGTGAAATCCGATCCAGAGAAGAACCAAGAAATAATAATTGCTAGCAAATTAAAGGAAAACTATTTGGTTTGACTTATATAATATTATCCAGAAACCCAGAAATAACCCAGTAGAATAGGGCAGTAAACAGAAAAAAGTGAAATAAATAAACCTAGTAGGCCTAATCAACTTACCCTGAATAATAATCCAAACCCAATAAAGAGTACCTAATCCATATAATAAAATTGTATTAATTATAATCATATAGGCCTATAATCAAGGAAAGGAAAAGGGACACAAACCTTTAAAGTAATGAGTGTGATCATAAGAAATAGCGACACAGACTACCGTTAAACAGTGTAATTATTTTTGATGGAAGTGTTTTGTTATTATTAGATAGAATTTTAGTTTATCATACAGACAATAGTTTAGCAGTATAAATAAACTAAAACTGTCAAAAACAATTATTATTATTAAAAGTTTTGTTATATGTTATAAGATTTTATGTCACCAGTTAATTTATGTAAATATATTTATCTCAGGTAGTCAAAGTAGAAATTACAATAAATCATAACAAATTGTTCCACCACATATCATAGAAATACAAATTAATAAGGTTTTACAGTTATAAACTGAGGCATGTTTAGTATCAAATTGTTTATAATTATCTAATTAATAATTGTATAAACATTGCATATATAATTAGAGTATAGTAATAATATTATCTATTAAAGGTAATTTATAAAATATAATGTAGGTAATGGGTGTTGATCCTATAACATTTAAACTGTACATAAATGACCAATCAAAATTTAAGAAATTTGTATGAGTTAGGTAACTAAAAGAAAGAAGAAATAACACTTAATTGTTAATTGTGATGGAAAGCAGTTGAATAGTGCGTGTCTAGAGGTAATTAAAAGTATATAAAAATAGATAACCCGTTTGTGAAAGAAGATCTGAAGGACCATCATCGAAGATAATAATCCTTCCACTACAATTTTTATGAACTAATAATACACACAATCAAGAAAAATATTCAGAATAAACCAGGAACCCTTCAGCAATATCGTCTAGATGTGTAAAGTATAATTTGACAATATTTTTTTTCAACAAGGAACAACCACTAGACAATATAACAATTTACACTAACACTAATCACTAGTCAACATTTTAAAGTGCAACCAAATTAAATATATAAGCTAACAGTGATTACAAGGAAAACATTTATTGTACACATTAATAAACTACATTATTTTCTGAGACGGACAAATTGAATATCGTCAAAACTTGTATGTAACTTAATATATAATTTGTGTAAATTTTTAGATTATAAGTAATATATTGTTTGTAAAGGTACTCTCTATTATTAATCAACATGCAAAGGAACTTTTCGTAGCAGCCACAAGAATTCCCACGAAATATATTAAAATTATTTAATTATAAATCCTGAGATAAATATCGACCCTGTGACAACCTTATGTATCGAATGGAATTTTCCAATAATTGAATTTATGTTACACAGATTAAATCATTATGTTATTAAATCATATCCATGAGTTATTATTTCAGGAAGGTAATTTATAGTAGTATTATAAATTGGCGCACCAACTAGTGAGGCTGAAATTAGGGAATATTAAGTGAAGAAATTGAATCAAGCAAATTAATTTCCTAATTTTTAGCTGGCGACTGCTATAAGTTCCAAGAAATTGTAAAGATGCGTAAGAGGGCTACGTCATTGAAACGGACGAAGGAGGCAGAGAAGGAAGTCAGGATGGAAGAGAAAGAAGTAACATCGGTGGAGGATGTAGAAATGGTAGCAAGAAAGGAAGATAGGGGAGACCCGAATCTTATAAAATTAATGGAGTTAATGAATAGTATGAATTAAAAAAATGGACAGAAATAAGGAAGAAACGAATGACAATTTTAAGAAGCCGAAGGAAGAATTCACTGAAGACTCAAAGAAACAAAATGAAATTTTGAGTCAAAACTTATTAAAACAAATGGAGGAAAAATTCGATAACATCAAGGAAGATAACAGACAAACGAAGGAAGATTTGAAGAGCATCAAGGAAGATCACAGACAAACAAATGAGAAAATTGATAGTATCAAGGAAGATAACAGACAAACGAAGGAAGATTTGAAGAGCATCAAGGAAGATCACAGACAAACAAATGAGAAAATTGATAGTATCAAGGAAGATAACAGACAAACAAATGAGAAAATGAGTGAAAATTTAATAAAACAGATGGAGGAGAGATTTGACCAAAACAGAGAAGACACTAACGAGAGTTTGAAACAGATAAATGAGAAAATTGATAGTATTAAGGAAAGTACTAATGAAACTTTAAGGCAAACTATAAGTGAAAATAATAACCAAATGAAGGAAGAGTTCAGACAAATCAATGAAGAGAATTTAAGAAGAATTAATGGTAGAATTGAACAAGTCAATGATACAATTAACCAGAAGATGGACAAAATCGATGAGGAACGGAAGCAAGAAATAGCTGACACTAATGAGAGATTGAGAAAAGCTAACGAAACCATCATACAAAATAAAGCAGTGATAAATACTAGAATAGACCAGGTCCAAAAAAATAGTCGTATTCAAATAGAAGGAATACAAACGGAACAAGAAAATTTAGTGAATTTACAGAAACAAACCGGAGAAAGGTGTGACAATATTAACACTACGGTGAATAATTTAACTGGTCAGGTACGCCAAAATCAAGAAGAAATTGAGTTAATTACAACCAGACCAAATAATATTACTCATGTTTCCACAAATGAAACCAGAGAAGGAATTAATTTCAAAAATTATCGCAGAAACCCCATGGAATTCCTGGCCAGAATTGAGGAACATTTTAATAAACATCGAATAACTATCTGGAGCTCGATTAGAGAGATGTTGGATGAGCATTTTAGGGAGATTACGGACAACTGGTGGACAGCAACCAGGAATGAGATAGTGGACTACGCTGAATTTAAAAAACTGTTTAAAGAAAAATACTGGTCCGAAGCTATACAAAATATTATAAGGGACAACATTTGTCAGGGAAGATATGATGGAAATAGAGGTACATCTCCAACTACTTACTTCTGGGGAAAGGTATGTTTGGCGAGACACCTAGAGCCAAGAATACCAGAAGAATCCCTAGTAACTAAAATGGCATACCATTATGACACAGGAATTGCCAGAGCACGCCTGGGAAGCCAGATTAAAACGGTCCACGCAATGGTTGACTTATTAGAAAATTATGAACACGAGGGTTACTACAAAAGAAGCAGACAACGAACGGATCAGTGCAGTTCAAAAAATAATAACCATGGTATGAATCATAATCAATATAATAACATGAATAACCGGAATAGTTATGTCAACGATCGTAATTACAACCAAAATTTTACCCCAAATAATAACCAACCAGCAAACTTCAATCGAAACCCAATTAACAATAATGATAACAACAGGCCCAATCAAAATTACCATCCGGGTAATAGAAACAATAATAATTATAATAACTACCGAACAAACCAAAATTATAATAATTTTAGGAGTAACTCAGGAGTTAATAACAATAATAATCAGGGTAATTATAATAATAATCGTTCGTACCGACCCCGAATAAATTACATCAGTGCCGAAGAAGGGGATTACTGGAGATACCATCAACCTCGGAGGAACAGTTTTAATAACAGTTATGATCAAAGAGGAAATCCCAGAGGGATGAGTCACCATTATAACCGAGTCAGAAGTAGAAGCCAGGAGGACTTCCGAGAATCAAGGGGAAGTGAACAATTAGACAACCGAGAGGTTGAACAACCAGGAACCAGCACACCAGTCCAGGCAAATCAACAGTCATGCCCGGAAAATAATCATGATAGCCTTAATTTAAACGGAGTGAGGCAGTAATAAACCCTCGCGACCCCTTACTGCTACTAACTACTGGGTACAATAACCACCAAATTCAAAAACATAGTAATAACAAATTACTACCAACTAATTATGAAAAACTAATTATGGAAAATAAAAGAATTTTGAAGTATAACAACAACCAAAGTTTAAGGACGGACAGTCAAAATCTTACTATTATTTACAATTATTATTTGAAAAATCATTGAGAAGAACTGTTGGAGGAAACGGTGACAAGTAGAATCAACCAGCATAATGAAATTTTATACATAACCGCTCAAATTGAAGGAATTCCTACACGAATAATGATAGATACTGGTGCAAATGTATCACTTATTAATGACGCTGAACTGGAGAGAATACAGAAACAAAGTAAAAATATAATACCTACCTTACCTGTCAATAATGTTATTTTAATAGGTGCCACTGGGCGTCAAAATAAAACAGTGAGAAAACAAGTGTCATTGGAAATAGAAAGCAAAGGTGTTACAATTAATATTATATGTTTGGTCGCAATCGGCCTACCATTCGAATTATTAATCGGATGCGATATGCTGAGGAAATATTCAGCCATTATTGATTTGAGCAAGGAGAAGGTGTCCTTGAACTCAGAAGGTGTTATGTGGACGGCAGAGTTAATAGGAAGCGATGGTGCCCCTCTGAACTGTACCCATCACTAAGTTAGGGAATTAAATTTTTTAAATAATGACACCCAATGCAGAAAAATAATCTATAATATGACAAATGAAGACCTGTGGAACAGTAAATTACAGGAGATAAGAGAGTTTAGACACCAAGGCACAAATAATTTGACAGCAAAACAAGTAGAAGATCTCATTATGATATATAAGAAGTATAAACATGTATTTTCAGAAAACCCAGGAAAAGTAAAAAACTATCAGTGTAGAATACAATTTAAAGAACCAGCAGAATTCCACAGAAAATCCTATCCTATACCATATTCATTGAAGGAGGCGGTTAGAGCTGAAATTAATAAAATGTTGTTAAATGATATAATTGAGCATAGCCAATCACCATATACTAGCCCAATAGTAGCAATTCAGAAGATTATAATCAACAATCCATGAAAAAATATCATGAGGAATAAAAGGAAAAATAACATAAGTAATTATGTCCTCACACCTAATGAAGTGTTCAGAAATAATTACTTCTGAAGGGAGGCAATTTGTAATGAAACAAATGTTACAAAAGAATAGTAAATAATAGTGAAATCCGATCCAGAGAAGAACCAAGAAATAATAATTGCTAGCAAATTAAAGGAAAACTATTTGGTTTGACTTATATAATATTATCCAGAAACCCAGAAATAACCCAGTAGAATAGGGCAGTAAACAGAAAAAAGTGAAATAAATAAACCTAGTAGGCCTAATCAACTTACCCTGAATAATAATCCAAACCCAATAAAGAGTACCTAATCCATATAATAAAATTGTATTAATTATAATCATATAGGCCTATAATCAAGGAAAGGAAAAGGGACACAAACCTTTAAAGTAATGAGTGTGATCATAAGAAATAGCGACACAGACTACCGTTAAACAGTGTAATTATTTTTGATGGAAGTGTTTTGTTATTATTAGATAGAATTTTAGTTTATCATACAGACAATAGTTTAGCAGTATAAATAAACTAAAACTGTCAAAAACAATTATTATTATTAAAAGTTTTGTTATATGTTATAAGATTTTATGTCACCAGTTAATTTATGTAAATATATTTATCTCAGGTAGTCAAAGTAGAAATTACAATAAATCATAACAAATTGTTCCACCACATATCATAGAAATTCAAATTAATAAGGTTTTACAGTTATAAACTGAGGCATGTTTAGTATCAAATTGTTTATAATTATCTAATTAATAATTGTATAAACATTGCATATATAATTAGAGTATAGTAATAATATTATCTATTAAAGGTAATTTATAAAATATAATGTAGGTAATGGGTGTTGATCCTATAAAATTTAAACTGTACATAAATGACCAATCAAAATTTAAGAAATTTGTATGAGTTAGGTAACTAAAAGAAAGAAGAAATAACACTTAATTGTTAATTGTGATGGAAAGCAGTTGAATAGTGCGTGTCTAGAGGTAATTAAAAGTATATAAAAATAGATAACCCGTTTGTGAAAGAAGATCTGAAGGACCATCATCGAAGATAATAATCCTTCCACTACAATTTTTATGAACTAATAATACACACAATCAAGAAAAATATTCAGAATAAACCAGGAACCCTTCAGCAATATCGTCTAGATGTGTAAAGTATAATTTGACAATATTTTTTTTCAACAAGGAACAACCACTAGACAATATAACAATTTACACTAACACTAATCACTAGTCAACATTTTAAAGTGCAACCAAATTAAATATATAAGCTAACAGTGATTACAAGGAAAACATTTATTGTACACATTAATAAACTACATTATTTTCTGAGACGGACAAATTGAATATCGTCAAAACTTGTATGTAACTTAATATATAATTTGTGTAAATTTTTAGATTATAAGTAATATATTGTTTGTAAAGGTACTCTCTATTATTAATCAACATGCAAAGGAACTTTTCGTAGCAGCCACAAGAATTCCCACGAAATGTATTAAAATTATTTAATTATAAATCCTGAGATAAATATCGACCCTGTGACAACCTTATGTATCGAATGGAATTTTCCAATAATTGAATTTATGTTACACAGATTAAATCATTATGTTATTAAATCATATCCATGAGTTATTATTTCAGGAAGGTAATTTATAGTAGTATTATAAATTGGCGCACCAACTAGTGAGGCTGAAATTAGGGAATATTAAGTGAAGAAATTGAATCAAGCAAATTAATTTCCTAATTTTTAGCTGGCGACTGCTATAAGTTCCAAGAAATTGTAAAGATGCGTAAGAGGGCTACGTCATTGAAACGGACGAAGGAGGCAGAGAAGGAAGTCAGGATGGAAGAGAAAGAAGTAACATCGGTGGAGGATGTAGAAATGGTAGCAAGAAAGGAAGATAGGGGAGACCCGAATCTTATAAAATTAATGGAGTTAATGAATAGTATGAGTTAAAAAAATGGACAGAAATAAGGAAGAAACGAATGACAATTTTAAGAAGCCGAAGGAAGAATTCACTGAAGACTCAAAGAAACAAAATGAAATTTTGAGTCAAAACTTATTAAAACAAATGGAGGAAAAATTCGATAACATCAAGGAAGATAACAGACAAACGAAGGAAGATTTGAAGAGCATCAAGGAAGATCACAGACAAACAAATGAGAAAATTGATAGTATCAAGGAAGATAACAGACAAACGAAGGAAGATTTGAAGAGCATCAAGGAAGATCACAGACAAACAAATGAGAAAATTGATAGTATCAAGGAAGATAACAGACAAACAAATGAGAAAATGAGTGAAAATTTAATAAAACAGATGGAGGAGAGATTTGACCAAAACAGAGAAGACACTAACGAGAGTTTGAAACAGATAAATGAGAAAATTGATAGTATTAAGGAAAGTACTAATGAAACTTTAAGGCGAACTATAAGTGAAAATAATAACCAAATGAAGGAAGAGTTCAGACAAATCAATGAAGAGAATTTAAGAAGAATTAATGGTAGAATTGAACAAGTCAATGATACAATTAACCAGAAGATGGACAAAATCGATGAGGAAAGGAAGCAAGAAATAGCTGACACTAATGAGAGATTGAGAAAAGCTAACGAAACCATCATACAAAATAAAGCAGTGATAAATACTAGAATAGACCAGGTCCAAAAAAATAGTCGTATTCAAATAGAAGGAATACAAAAGGAACAAGAAAATTTAGTGAATTTACAGAAACAAACCGGAGAAAGGTGTGACAATATTAACACTACGGTGAATAATTTAACTGGTCAGGTACGCCAAAATCAAGAAGAAATTGAGTTAATTACAACCAGACCAAATAATATTACTCATGTTTCCACAAATGAAACCAGAGAAGGAATTAATTTCAAAAATTATCGCAGAAACCCCATGGAATTCCTGGCCAGAATTGAGGAACATTTTAATAAACATCGAATAACTATCTGGAGCTCGATTAGAGAGATGTTGGATGAGCATTTTAGGGAGAATACGGACAACTGGTGGACAGCAACCAGGAATGAGATAGTGGACTACGCTGAATTTAAAAAACTGTTTAAAGAAAAATACTGGTCCGAAGCTATACAAAATATTATAAGGGACAACATTTGTCAGGGAAGATATGATGGAAATAGAGGTTCATCTCCAACTACTTACTTCTGGGGAAAGGTATGTTTGGCGAGACACCTAGAGCCAAGAATACCAGAAGAATCCCTAGTAACTAAAATGGCATACCATTATGACACAGGAATTGCCAGAGCACGCCTGGGAAGCCAGATTAAAACGGTCCACGCAATGGTTGACTTATTAGAAAATTATGAACACGAGGGTTACTACAAAAGAAGCAGACAACGAACGGATCAGTGCAGTTCAAAAAATAATAACCATGGTATGAATCATAATCAATATAATAACATGAATAACCGGAATAGTTATGTCAACGATCGTAATTACAACCAAAATTTTACCCCAAATAATAACCAACCAGCAAACTTCAATCGAAACCCAATTAACAATAATGATAACAACAGGCCCAATCAAAATTACCATCCGGGTAATAGAAACAATAATAATTATAATAACTACCGAACAAACCAAAATTATAATAATTTTAGGAGTAACTCAGGAGTTAATAACAATAATAATCAGGGTAATTATAATAATAATCGTTCGTACCGACCCCGAATAAATTACATCAGTGCCGAAGAAGGGGATTACTGGAGATACCATCAACCTCGGAGGAACAGTTTTAATAACAGTTATGATCAAAGAGGAAATCCCAGAGGGATGAGTCACCATTATAACCGAGTCAGAAGTAGAAGCCAGGAGGACTTCCGAGAATCAAGGGGAAGTGAACAATTAGACAACCGAGAGGTTGAACAACCAGGAACCAGCACACCAGTCCAGGCAAATCAACAGTCATGCCCGGAAAATAATCATGATAGCCTTAATTTAAACGGAGTGAGGCAGTAATAAACCCTCGCGACCCCTTACTGCTACTAACTACTGGGTACAATAACCACCAAATTCAAAAACATAGTAATAACAAATTACTACCAACTAATTATGAAAAACTAATTATGGAAAATAAAAGAATTTTGAAGTATAACAACAACCAAAGTTTAAGGACGGACAGTCAAAATCTTACTATTATTTACAATTATTATTTGAAAAATCATTGAGAAGAACTGTTGGAGGAAACGGTGACAAGTAGAATCAACCAGCATAATGAAATTTTATACATAACCGCTCAAATTGAAGGAATTCCTACACGAATAATGATAGATACTGGTGCAAATGTATCACTTATTAATGACGCTGAACTGGAGAGAATACAGAAACAAAGTAAAAATATAATACCTACCTTACCTGTCAATAATGTTATTTTAATAGGTGCCACTGGGCGTCAAAATAAAACAGTGAGAAAACAAGTGTCATTGGAAATAGAAAGCAAAGGTGTTACAATTAATATTATATGTTTGGTCGCAATCGGCCTACCATTCGAATTATTAATCGGATGCGATATGCTGAGGAAATATTCAGCCATTATTGATTTGAGCAAGGAGAAGGTGTCCTTGAACTCAGAAGGTGTTATGTGGACGGCAGAGTTAATAGGAAGCGATGGTGCCCCTCTGAACTGTACCCATCACTAAGTTAGGGAATTAAATTTTTTAAATAATGACACCCAATGCAGAAAAATAATCTATAATATGACAAATGAAGACCTGTGGAACAGTAAATTACAGGAGATAAGAGAGTTTAGACACCAAGGCACAAATAATTTGACAGCAAAACAAGTAGAAGATCTCATTATGATATATAAGAAGTATAAACATGTATTTTCAGAAAACCCAGGAAAAGTAAAAAAACTATCAGTGTAGAATACAATTTAAAGAACCAGCAGAATTCCACAGAAAATCCTATCCTATACCATATTCATTGAAGGAGGCGGTTAGAGCTGAAATTAATAAAATGTTGTTAAATGATATAATTGAGCATAGCCAATCACCATATACTAGCCCAATAGTAGCAATTCAGAAGATTATAATCAACAATCCATGAAAAAATATCATGAGGAATAAAAGGAAAAATAACATAAGTAATTATGTCCTCACACCTAATGAAGTGTTCAGAAATAATTACTTCTGAAGGGAGGCAATTTGTAATGAAACAAATGTTACAAAAGAATAGTAAATAATAGTGAAATCCGATCCAGAGAAGAACCAAGAAATAATAATTGCTAGCAAATTAAAGGAAAACTATTTGGTTTGACTTATATAATATTATCCAGAAACCCAGAAATAACCCAGTAGAATAGGGCAGTAAACAGAAAAAAGTGAAATAAATAAACCTAGTAGGCCTAATCAACTTACCCTGAATAATAATCCAAACCCAATAAAGAGTACCTAATCCATATAATAAAATTGTATTAATTATAATCATATAGGCCTATAATCAAGGAAAGGAAAAGGGACACAAACCTTTAAAGTAATGAGTGTGATCATAAGAAATAGCGACACAGACTACCGTTAAACAGTGTAATTATTTTTGATGGAAGTGTTTTGTTATTATTAGATAGAATTTTAGTTTATCATACAGACAATAGTTTAGCAGTATAAATAAACTAAAACTGTCAAAAACAATTATTATTATTAAAAGTTTTGTTATATGTTATAAGATTTTATGTCACCAGTTAATTTATGTAAATATATTTATCTCAGGTAGTCAAAGTAGAAATTACAATAAATCATAACAAATTGTTCCACCACATATCATAGAAATTCAAATTAATAAGGTTTTACAGTTATAAACTGAGGCATGTTTAGTATCAAATTGTTTATAATTATCTAATTAATAATTGTATAAACATTGCATATATAATTAGAGTATAGTAATAATATTATCTATTAAAGGTAATTTATAAAATATAATGTAGGTAATGGGTGTTGATCCTATAACATTTAAACTGTACATAAATGACCAATCAAAATTTAAGAAATTTGTATGAGTTAGGTAACTAAAAGAAAGAAGAAATAACACTTAATTGTTAATTGTGATGGAAAGCAGTTGAATAGTGCGTGTCTAGAGGTAATTAAAAGTATATAAAAATAGATAACCCGTTTGTGAAAGAAGATCTGAAGGACCATCATCGAAGATAATAATCCTTCCACTACAATTTTTATGAACTAATAATACACACAATCAAGAAAAATATTCAGAATAAACCAGGAACCCTTCAGCAATATCGTCTAGATGTGTAAAGTATAATTTGACAATATTTTTTTTCAACAAGGAACAACCACTAGACAATATAACAATTTACACTAACACTAATCACTAGTCAACATTTTAAAGTGCAACCAAATTAAATATATAAGCTAACAGTGATTACAAGGAAAACATTTATTGTACACATTAATAAACTACATTATTTTCTGAGACGGACAAATTGAATATCGTCAAAACTTGTATGTAACTTAATATACAATTTGTGTAAATTTTTAGATTATAAGTAATATATTGTTTGTAAAGGTACTCTCTATTATTAATCAACATGCAAAGGAACTTTTCGTAGCAGCCACAAGAATTCCCACGAAATATATTAAAATTATTTAATTATAAATCCTGAGATAAATATCGACCCTGTGACAACCTTATGTATCGAATGGAATTTTCCAATAATTGAATTTATGTTACACAGATTAAATCATTATGTTATTAAATCATATCCATGAGTTATTATTTCAGGAAGGTAATTTATAGTAGTATTATAAATTGGCGCACCAACTAGTGAGGCTGAAATTAGGGAATATTAAGTGAAGAAATTGAATCAAGCAAATTAATTTCCTAATTTTTAGCTGGCGACTGCTATAAGTTCCAAGAAATTGTAAAGATGCGTAAGAGGGCTACGTCATTGAAACGGACGAAGGAGGCAGAGAAGGAAGTCAGGATGGAAGAGAAAGAAGTAACATCGGTGGAGGATGTAGAAATGGTAGCAAGAAAGGAAGATAGGGGAGACCCGAATCTTATAAAATTAATGGAGTTAATGAATAGTATGAGTTAAAAAAATGGACAGAAATAAGGAAGAAACGAATGACAATTTTAAGAAGCCGAAGGAAGAATTCACTGAAGACTCAAAGAAACAAAATGAAATTTTGAGTCAAAACTTATTAAAACAAATGGAGGAAAAATTCGATAACATCAAGGAAGATAACAGACAAACGAAGGAAGATTTGAAGAGCATCAAGGAAGATCACAGACAAACAAATGAGAAAATTGATAGTATCAAGGAAGATAACAGACAAACGAAGGAAGATTTGAAGAGCATCAAGGAAGATCACAGACAAACAAATGAGAAAATTGATAGTATCAAGGAAGATAACAGACAAACAAATGAGAAAATGAGTGAAAATTTAATAAAACAGATGGAGGAGAGATTTGACCAAAACAGAGAAGACACTAACGAGAGTTTGAAACAGATAAATGAGAAAATTGATAGTATTAAGGAAAGTACTAATGAAACTTTAAGGCAAACTATAAGTGAAAATAATAACCAAATGAAGGAAGAGTTCAGACAAATCAATGAAGAGAATTTAAGAAGAATTAATGGTAGAATTGAACAAGTCAATGATACAATTAACCAGAAGATGGACAAAATCGATGAGGAAAGGAAGCAAGAAATAGCTGACACTAATGAGAGATTGAGAAAAGCTAACGAAACCATCATACAAAATAAAGCAGTGATAAATACTAGAATAGACCAGGTCCAAAAAAATAGTCGTATTCAAATAGAAGGAATACAAAAGGAACAAGAAAATTTAGTGAATTTACAGAAACAAACCGGAGAAAGGTGTGACAATATTAACACTACGGTGAATAATTTAACTGGTCAGGTACGCCAAAATCAAGAAGAAATTGAGTTAATTACAACCAGACCAAATAATATTACTCATGTTTCCACAAATGAAACCAGAGAAGGAATTAATTTCAAAAATTATCGCAGAAACCCCATGGAATTCCTGGCCAGAATTGAGGAACATTTTAATAAACATCGAATAACTATCTGGAGCTCGATTAGAGAGATGTTGGATGAGCATTTTAGGGAGATTACGGACAACTGGTGGACAGCAACCAGGAATGAGATAGTGGACTACGCTGAATTTAAAAAACTGTTTAAAGAAAAATACTGGTCCGAAGCTATACAAAATATTATAAGGGACAACATTTGTCAGGGAAGATATGATGGAAATAGAGGTACATCTCCAACTACTTACTTCTGGGGAAAGGTATGTTTGGCGAGACACCTAGAGCCAAGAATACCAGAAGAATCCCTAGTAACTAAAATGGCATACCATTATGACACAGGAATTGCCAGAGCACGCCTGGGAAGCCAGATTAAAACGGTCCACGCAATGGTTGACTTATTAGAAAATTATGAACACGAGGGTTACTACAAAAGAAGCAGACAACGAACGGATCAGTGCAGTTCAAAAAATAATAACCATGGTATGAATCATAATCAATATAATAACATGAATAACCGGAATAGTTATGTCAACGATCGTAATTACAACCAAAATTTTACCCCAAATAATAACCAACCAGCAAACTTCAATCGAAACCCAATTAACAATAATGATAACAACAGGCCCAATCAAAATTACCATCCGGGTAATAGAAACAATAATAATTATAATAACTACCGAACAAACCAAAATTATAATAATTTTAGGAGTAACTCAGGAGTTAATAACAATAATAATCAGGGTAATTATAATAATAATCGTTCGTACCGACCCCGAATAAATTACATCAGTGCCGAAGAAGGGGATTACTGGAGATACCATCAACCTCGGAGGAACAGTTTTAATAACAGTTATGATCAAAGAGGAAATCCCAGAGGGATGAGTCACCATTATAACCGAGTCAGAAGTAGAAGCCAGGAGGACTTCCGAGAATCAAGGGGAAGTGAACAATTAGACAACCGAGAGGTTGAACAACCAGGAACCAGCACACCAGTCCAGGCAAATCAACAGTCATGCCCGGAAAATAATCATGATAGCCTTAATTTAAACGGAGTGAGGCAGTAATAAACCCTCGCGACCCCTTACTGCTACTAACTACTGGGTACAATAACCACCAAATTCAAAAACATAGTAATAACAAATTACTACCAACTAATTATGAAAAACTAATTATGGAAAATAAAAGAATTTTGAAGTATAACAACAACCAAAGTTTAAGGACGGACAGTCAAAATCTTACTATTATTTACAATTATTATTTGAAAAATCATTGAGAAGAACTGTTGGAGGAAACGGTGACAAGTAGAATCAACCAGCATAATGAAATTTTATACATAACCGCTCAAATTGAAGGAATTCCTACACGAATAATGATAGATACTGGTGCAAATGTATCACTTATTAATGACGCTGAACTGGAGAGAATACAGAAACAAAGTAAAAATATAATACCTACCTTACCTGTCAATAATGTTATTTTAATAGGTGCCACTGGGCGTCAAAATAAAACAGTGAGAAAACAAGTGTCATTGGAAATAGAAAGCAAAGGTGTTACAATTAATATTATATGTTTGGTCGCAATCGGCCTACCATTCGAATTATTAATCGGATGCGATATGCTGAGGAAATATTCAGCCATTATTGATTTGAGCAAGGAGAAGGTGTCCTTGAACTCAGAAGGTGTTATGTGGACGGCAGAGTTAATAGGAAGCGATGGTGCCCCTCTGAACTGTACCCATCACTAAGTTAGGGAATTAAATTTTTTAAATAATGACACCCAATGCAGAAAAATAATCTATAATATGACAAATGAAGACCTGTGGAACAGTAAATTACAGGAGATAAGAGAGTTTAGACACCAAGGCACAAATAATTTGACAGCAAAACAAGTAGAAGATCTCATTATGATATATAAGAAGTATAAACATGTATTTTCAGAAAACCCAGGAAAAGTAAAAAACTATCAGTGTAGAATACAATTTAAAGAACCAGCAGAATTCCACAGAAAATCCTATCCTATACCATATTCATTGAAGGAGGCGGTTAGAGCTGAAATTAATAAAATGTTGTTAAATGATATAATTGAGCATAGCCAATCACCATATACTAGCCCAATAGTAGCAATTCAGAAGATTATAATCAACAATCCATGAAAAAATATCATGAGGAATAAAAGGAAAAATAACATAAGTAATTATGTCCTCACACCTAATGAAGTGTTCAGAAATAATTACTTCTGAAGGGAGGCAATTTGTAATGAAACAAATGTTACAAAAGAATAGTAAATAATAGTGAAATCCGATCCAGAGAAGAACCAAGAAATAATAATTGCTAGCAAATTAAAGGAAAACTATTTGGTTTGACTTATATAATATTATCCAGAAACCCAGAAATAACCCAGTAGAATAGGGCAGTAAACAGAAAAAAGTGAAATAAATAAACCTAGTAGGCCTAATCAACTTACCCTGAATAATAATCCAAACCCAATAAAGAGTACCTAATCCATATAATAAAATTGTATTAATTATAATCATATAGGCCTATAATCAAGGAAAGGAAAAGGGACACAAACCTTTAAAGTAATGAGTGTGATCATAAGAAATAGCGACACAGACTACCGTTAAACAGTGTAATTATTTTTGATGGAAGTGTTTTGTTATTATTAGATAGAATTTTAGTTTATCATACAGACAATAGTTTAGCAGTATAAATAAACTAAAACTGTCAAAAACAATTATTATTATTAAAAGTTTTGTTATATGTTATAAGATTTTATGTCACCAGTTAATTTATGTAAATATATTTATCTCAGGTAGTCAAAGTAGAAATTACAATAAATCATAACAAATTGTTCCACCACATATCATAGAAATTCAAATTAATAAGGTTTTACAGTTATAAACTGAGGCATGTTTAGTATCAAATTGTTTATAATTATCTAATTAATAATTGTATAAACATTGCATATATAATTAGAGTATAGTAATAATATTATCTATTAAAGGTAATTTATAAAATATAATGTAGGTAATGGGTGTTGATCCTATAACATTTAAACTGTACATAAATGACCAATCAAAATTTAAGAAATTTGTATGAGTTAGGTAACTAAAGAAAGAAGAAATAACACTTAATTGTTAATTGTGATGGAAAGCAGTTGAATAGTGCGTGTCTAGAGGTAATTAAAAGTATATAAAAATAGATAACCCGTTTGTGAAAGAAGATCTGAAGGACCATCATCGAAGATAATAATCCTTCCACTACAATTTTTATGAACTAATAATACACACAATCAAGAAAAATATTCAGAATAAACCAGGAACCCTTCAGCAATATCGTCTAGATGTGTAAAGTATAATTTGACAATATTTTTTTTCAACAAGGAACAACCACTAGACAATATAACAATTTACACTAACACTAATCACTAGTCAACATTTTAAAGTGCAACCAAATTAAATATATAAGCTAACAGTGATTACAAGGAAAACATTTATTGTACACATTAATAAACTACATTATTTTCTGAGACGGACAAATTGAATATCGTCAAAACTTGTATGTAACTTAATATACAATTTGTGTAAATTTTTAGATTATAAGTAATATATTGTTTGTAAAGGTACTCTCTATTATTAATCAACATGCAAAGGAACTTTTCGTAGCAGCCACAAGAATTCCCACGAAATATATTAAAATTATTTAATTATAAATCCTGAGATAAATATCGACCCTGTGACAACCTTATGTATCGAATGGAATTTTCCAATAATTGAATTTATGTTACACAGATTAAATCATTATGTTATTAAATCATATCCATGAGTTATTATTTCAGGAAGGTAATTTATAGTAGTATTATAAATTGGCGCACCAACTAGTGAGGCTGAAATTAGGGAATATTAAGTGAAGAAATTGAATCAAGCAAATTAATTTCCTAATTTTTAGCTGGCGACTGCTATAAGTTCCAAGAAATTGTAAAGATGCGTAAGAGGGCTACGTCATTGAAACGGACGAAGGAGGCAGAGAAGGAAGTCAGGATGGAAGAGAAAGAAGTAACATCGGTGGAGGATGTAGAAATGGTAGCAAGAAAGGAAGATAGGGGAGACCCGAATCTTATAAAATTAATGGAGTTAATGAATAGTATGAGTTAAAAAAATGGACAGAAATAAGGAAGAAACGAATGACAATTTTAAGAAGCCGAAGGAAGAATTCACTGAAGACTCAAAGAAACAAAATGAAATTTTGAGTCAAAACTTATTAAAACAAATGGAGGAAAAATTCGATAACATCAAGGAAGATAACAGACAAACGAAGGAAGATTTGAAGAGCATCAAGGAAGATCACAGACAAACAAATGAGAAAATTGATAGTATCAAGGAAGATAACAGACAAACGAAGGAAGATTTGAAGAGCATCAAGGAAGATCACAGACAAACAAATGAGAAAATTGATAGTATCAAGGAAGATAACAGACAAACAAATGAGAAAATGAGTGAAAATTTAATAAAACAGATGGAGGAGAGATTTGACCAAAACAGAGAAGACACTAACGAGAGTTTGAAACAGATAAATGAGAAAATTGATAGTATTAAGGAAAGTACTAATGAAACTTTAAGGCAAACTATAAGTGAAAATAATAACCAAATGAAGGAAGAGTTCAGACAAATCAATGAAGAGAATTTAAGAAGAATTAATGGTAGAATTGAACAAGTCAATGATACAATTAACCAGAAGATGGACAAAATCGATGAGGAAAGGAAGCAAGAAATAGCTGACACTAATGAGAGATTGAGAAAAGCTAACGAAACCATCATACAAAATAAAGCAGTGATAAATACTAGAATAGACCAGGTCCAAAAAAATAGTCGTATTCAAATAGAAGGAATACAAAAGGAACAAGAAAATTTAGTGAATTTACAGAAACAAACCGGAGAAAGGTGTGACAATATTAACACTACGGTGAATAATTTAACTGGTCAGGTACGCCAAAATCAAGAAGAAATTGAGTTAATTACAACCAGACCAAATAATATTACTCATGTTTCCACAAATGAAACCAGAGAAGGAATTAATTTCAAAAATTATCGCAGAAACCCCATGGAATTCCTGGCCAGAATTGAGGAACATTTTAATAAACATCGAATAACTATCTGGAGCTCGATTAGAGAGATGTTGGATGAGCATTTTAGGGAGATTACGGACAACTGGTGGACAGCAACCAGGAATGAGATAGTGGACTACGCTGAATTTAAAAAACTGTTTAAAGAAAAATACTGGTCCGAAGCTATACAAAATATTATAAGGGACAACATTTGTCAGGGAAGATATGATGGAAATAGAGGTACATCTCCAACTACTTACTTCTGGGGAAAGGTATGTTTGGCGAGACACCTAGAGCCAAGAATACCAGAAGAATCCCTAGTAACTAAAATGGCATACCATTATGACACAGGAATTGCCAGAGCACGCCTGGGAAGCCAGATTAAAACGGTCCACGCAATGGTTGACTTATTAGAAAATTATGAACACGAGGGTTACTACAAAAGAAGCAGACAACGAACGGATCAGTGCAGTTCAAAAAATAATAACCATGGTATGAATCATAATCAATATAATAACATGAATAACCGGAATAGTTATGTCAACGATCGTAATTACAACCAAAATTTTACCCCAAATAATAACCAACCAGCAAACTTCAATCGAAACCCAATTAACAATAATGATAACAACAGGCCCAATCAAAATTACCATCCGGGTAATAGAAACAATAATAATTATAATAACTACCGAACAAACCAAAATTATAATAATTTTAGGAGTAACTCAGGAGTTAATAACAATAATAATCAGGGTAATTATAATAATAATCGTTCGTACCGACCCCGAATAAATTACATCAGTGCCGAAGAAGGGGATTACTGGAGATACCATCAACCTCGGAGGAACAGTTTTAATAACAGTTATGATCAAAGAGGAAATCCCAGAGGGATGAGTCACCATTATAACCGAGTCAGAAGTAGAAGCCAGGAGGACTTCCGAGAATCAAGGGGAAGTGAACAATTAGACAACCGAGAGGTTGAACAACCAGGAACCAGCACACCAGTCCAGGCAAATCAACAGTCATGCCCGGAAAATAATCATGATAGCCTTAATTTAAACGGAGTGAGGCAGTAATAAACCCTCGCGACCCCTTACTGCTACTAACTACTGGGTACAATAACCACCAAATTCAAAAACATAGTAATAACAAATTACTACCAACTAATTATGAAAAACTAATTATGGAAAATAAAAGAATTTTGAAGTATAACAACAACCAAAGTTTAAGGACGGACAGTCAAAATCTTACTATTATTTACAATTATTATTTGAAAAATCATTGAGAAGAACTGTTGGAGGAAACGGTGACAAGTAGAATCAACCAGCATAATGAAATTTTATACATAACCGCTCAAATTGAAGGAATTCCTACACGAATAATGATAGATACTGGTGCAAATGTATCACTTATTAATGACGCTGAACTGGAGAGAATACAGAAACAAAGTAAAAATATAATACCTACCTTACCTGTCAATAATGTTATTTTAATAGGTGCCACTGGGCGTCAAAATAAAACAGTGAGAAAACAAGTGTCATTGGAAATAGAAAGCAAAGGTGTTACAATTAATATTATATGTTTGGTCGCAATCGGCCTACCATTCGAATTATTAATCGGATGCGATATGCTGAGGAAATATTCAGCCATTATTGATTTGAGCAAGGAGAAGGTGTCCTTGAACTCAGAAGGTGTTATGTGGACGGCAGAGTTAATAGGAAGCGATGGTGCCCCTCTGAACTGTACCCATCACTAAGTTAGGGAATTAAATTTTTTAAATAATGACACCCAATGCAGAAAAATAATCTATAATATGACAAATGAAGACCTGTGGAACAGTAAATTACAGGAGATAAGAGAGTTTAGACACCAAGGCACAAATAATTTGACAGCAAAACAAGTAGAAGATCTCATTATGATATATAAGAAGTATAAACATGTATTTTCAGAAAACCCAGGAAAAGTAAAAAACTATCAGTGTAGAATACAATTTAAAGAACCAGCAGAATTCCACAGAAAATCCTATCCTATACCATATTCATTGAAGGAGGCGGTTAGAGCTGAAATTAATAAAATGTTGTTAAATGATATAATTGAGCATAGCCAATCACCATATACTAGCCCAATAGTAGCAATTCAGAAGATTATAATCAACAATCCATGAAAAAATATCATGAGGAATAAAAGGAAAAATAACATAAGTAATTATGTCCTCACACCTAATGAAGTGTTCAGAAATAATTACTTCTGAAGGGAGGCAATTTGTAATGAAACAAATGTTACAAAAGAATAGTAAATAATAGTGAAATCCGATCCAGAGAAGAACCAAGAAATAATAATTGCTAGCAAATTAAAGGAAAACTATTTGGTTTGACTTATATAATATTATCCAGAAACCCAGAAATAACCCAGTAGAATAGGGCAGTAAACAGAAAAAAGTGAAATAAATAAACCTAGTAGGCCTAATCAACTTACCCTGAATAATAATCCAAACCCAATAAAGAGTACCTAATCCATATAATAAAATTGTATTAATTATAATCATATAGGCCTATAATCAAGGAAAGGAAAAGGGACACAAACCTTTAAAGTAATGAGTGTGATCATAAGAAATAGCGACACAGACTACCGTTAAACAGTGTAATTATTTTTGATGGAAGTGTTTTGTTATTATTAGATAGAATTTTAGTTTATCATACAGACAATAGTTTAGCAGTATAAATAAACTAAAACTGTCAAAAACAATTATTATTATTAAAAGTTTTGTTATATGTTATAAGATTTTATGTCACCAGTTAATTTATGTAAATATATTTATCTCAGGTAGTCAAAGTAGAAATTACAATAAATCATAACAAATTGTTCCACCACATATCATAGAAATTCAAATTAATAAGGTTTTACAGTTATAAACTGAGGCATGTTTAGTATCAAATTGTTTATAATTATCTAATTAATAATTGTATAAACATTGCATATATAATTAGAGTATAGTAATAATATTATCTATTAAAGGTAATTTATAAAATATAATGTAGGTAATGGGTGTTGATCCTATAACATTTAAACTGTACATAAATGACCAATCAAAATTTAAGAAATTTGTATGAGTTAGGTAACTAAAGAAAGAAGAAATAACACTTAATTGTTAATTGTGATGGAAAGCAGTTGAATAGTGCGTGTCTAGAGGTAATTAAAAGTATATAAAAATAGATAACCCGTTTGTGAAAGAAGATCTGAAGGACCATCATCGAAGATAATAATCCTTCCACTACAATTTTTATGAACTAATAATACACACAATCAAGAAAAATATTCAGAATAAACCAGGAACCCTTCAGCAATATCGTCTAGATGTGTAAAGTATAATTTGACAATATTTTTTTTCAACAAGGAACAACCACTAGACAATATAACAATTTACACTAACACTAATCACTAGTCAACATTTTAAAGTGCAACCAAATTAAATATATAAGCTAACAGTGATTACAAGGAAAACATTTATTGTACACATTAATAAACTACATTATTTTCTGAGACGGACAAATTGAATATCGTCAAAACTTGTATGTAACTTAATATATAATTTGTGTAAATTTTTAGATTATAAGTAATATATTGTTTGTAAAGGTACTCTCTATTATTAATCAACATGCAAAGGAACTTTTCGTAGCAGCCACAAGAATTCCCACGAAATATATTAAAATTATTTAATTATAAATCCTGAGATAAATATCGACCCTGTGACAACCTTATGTATCGAATGGAATTTTCCAATAATTGAATTTATGTTACACAGATTAAATCATTATGTTATTAAATCATATCCATGAGTTATTATTTCAGGAAGGTAATATATAGTAGTATTATAATATTTATATGTGTAATTATGTGAATCATGTCTGCGTAATTTCTGTGTTATGTACGGGGACTGTTTATGCAACCATGCAATTATAAAGATTATATTAATATCAAATATAAAATTTGAATTAAATAATTAATTATATTATATTCGATTATAAATGTTAAATTGCTAATTTGGGTAGTTTTGGGGAAGTTAGAAACTTAAAATGGGTGCTGACTGATATGTTACAATTAAAATTTATATTTATATTTTATACCAAATTGAATCATTGAAAATTAAAATTTATATTTATATTTTAAACCAAATTGAATTATTGAAAATTAAAATTTATATTTATATTAAACTTGAATTGCTGAAATTTAAAATTCATGTTTTGTATTAAGATTTAAATTGAAATTTAGGAATTGTATCTTATATTGAAGTTGATTTATTGAGATTTAATTGGTATATTTGAAATAAAAGTTGTTATTGGTTGTTAATAGTGAGCTTTAATTGCAAGTCCCGTCTCACTGGACCCATCGCTCTTTTGCTTCTCTAGGTCTTCTGCCTACTTTTCAATATTTAGTGGCCCCTCTTCAAAAAAAGAAAATCAAAAACATTTTTAAAAAAAATTTTTTGTAAAGCATAAAAATTTTAAAGAGGGGTTACAGTCGGAAAGAAATTTATTTAGGGAAACAACATACAGCATTTTTATTAATTAAATAAAACCTCCATACCTTTGAATCTCCGTCTTCCGCTGTCATGCTTTATTTCCCAGTGGATAATAAAACAGATCAGGTATATAAGAGTTTCTAATTTACAATGACGATCAAAACGCTGTCTGTTTGTCTCCTCTGTTTGTATTTAGTAGAATTGTTCAACGTAGATTGTGGAACCAAAATCTTTTACAAAATATTAAAACGATATACAAGATTTACTAAATTTCTATATGGAACAAATAAAAAATGTGATTTTTTAAAAAACACTGTCATTACCGCTGTCAGCGATAATTATTACCGCTAGTTATTTATATTCTGTTAGTAGTTAGAAAAATATGTAACATACACTTTTTCAATTGGTAATATATATTTTAAATTGTTTCTTAATTATTTATTGTTACAGAGTAGGTATATTAGTTTGTATAGAGAGATAATTTTAGTAATGCACGGTTACTTCAATGTAAAAATTTCTTTCACGATATATTACAACCTATTCTTTTTAGGTTTCAATAGTACGTGTCGGCCGTTTAACAAAACAGGTAATTTTTTTTATAAATTGTTGAAAAATTGCTTATTAAAATGTTACGCTCTAAGTTAAGTTTAATGAATAACTGAGAACTATTAACTGATGAGTTTATTTAATTTAATCAATACGTGAAGAAGATTTAACTAAAAGTTTTACGTAATCAGAGATCTCTCTCAGTGTTAGGAGGGCTGAATGAAATTAAAAATGAAAAAGCGAAACCGAATTGATATTCTTGCTTACTGGCTGTTTGATTGATCTGTCCATTTGTAAGGTTTGTGTGCACCGTTGATATAACGCTGACTGCTAATCGTGCGTCAACGTACGTCAGTGAAAACAAACAGATGGTGTTGGCAGTTTTACGTGTGTTGATGTATTATTGGATCGTTTGTTGATTTGTCATTTTTGTTTGCAGAAACGGTCCGGCGTTGTAGACTGACATCAATCTCGTAGGCAGCAGTAACTTTTAACAATACTGTAGACTATTACTTTTCATCTGTGATGAGTTGAATACACACAAATGTAGCTATAGGGAAACGCAAATTGTCTTAGTTACATTGTCCCTTGTAATCTTAATCAGGAAAGCAATTACTTTGTTCTAAAACTTCAATAATAGTTAATAACAAGAAATACTTAATGAACTTATATGACAAGGAATGGGAGCAACTAGGCTACAACAAAGAAATTACAATAAAAATAACGATACAGATTTCTATACTCGAGAACATAGCTACTTATTTCAACGTTAAGCCTTGAATGTGAATGTTTACATTTGAGCACCATATTTTAGAAGATCAAGGACGCTAAAGAAAATGATAATGTGAATAATACGTTAACATTTATGAAATGTTGATTTTCCAAGAAATGTTGTAGGGTCTATACTCAAATGCATGATCGGCTTAATGACAAATAACTATAAGTATAAAAAATGTTGTTACATATATAAAAGTACAATTTGCATTATTATAAACTGGTATGATTACTATATTAAGCAGCATTAAACGATATATTTTCCTTTCGGAGATTACTTTTTATTATTCATTTTTATTTTATACCAAAGAGCCTCACATCTCATAAAACATTATTTGAATAATGCAGGGTTCACAGTACAAAGAGTGCGTGCCCACTCGGTCCTCGAATAAATGCCGTTTATAAAAGTTGCCCTAAAGGTCAGTTTCTGAAAGCATTATACAGATTCCTTAACGTTGTAACCATAACGTATCTATAAATAAATGTTGAAGCTGACACGTGTCAAAAACCAATATGAACAATAACGATTGAAAATTGTTTGCTTGAATGTTCAGTGTGTGTGGGCGCTTGCTATCGTGATATCGTTATTAATTAGTCGACTTTTCAATTAAACTTAATAGTGACGGCACAGAAAAGATTTAGAGTGAATAATAACTGTCATCTGCAACAGACAGCAGCATAAAGCAAAATTTATATCAGTAGCCACAGCTAAGCAGGAAATGATCGTATTCAATCTGCTTGAATAAACTCAAATTTATAGTTTTTCAAAGGGCGATGGCTTTGTTATGTATTCTGACGTATACGGTATGGTAGATATTTGGTGTGAATTCTAGCATGTTTGTTGATAAAATTATTTTTCCATTATTAACAACAGTTCTCTTTCTGTTTAAGGAGTAAAAGAAGAAAGTGAACAGTAAATATTATTGTGTTAATGTCAACAAAACAGGTGTACGGGAACACTTGCCTCTTTTGGCAAAACATTTGAACTCATGTCTACGTGCCTTGTGTACGAGGCAATTGTGTCCTGTGCACGAGCGTTACTATGCTCTTTCCAAAGAATATACTTATTTATTTCACATTCCTACATTACTCTGAAGATTCGTAAAGCCCTTTTTTGTTTCTTAAGCTATTACATTATGTAATGATATTTTCACGTATTTTTATGTTTCCAAAATGTGTTAGACATATATAAGCTCTATATGTTTGATACCTTCCGGCTTGTTATCAGTAGGTAGTACTAATTTAAATTCAGTAACTTTAATTTTTTTATTTGTTACATTATTGAATTTGTATTTTTTCAATTATTATAATATTTTTGTGGCAGAAGCTTCGATTGTTATAATACAGCTTCTTCAATACCTAATATAAAAGTGAAATATTATAAGCAAAATATTAAACCCTTTAAACATTGATAATATATTGAAGCACAATGTGAATAATATTTTTAAAAGATTTGTAAACTATTTTTAATTACATTTAACAACTAACCTAGGAATGAAAAGTCGTAGAACGTTCTTTCCTTTTTACGTTCTGGTCGCTTAGTTGATAATTTATTTGTAACTACAAACTGAAATAGAGGATACGAAATAACCAGAAGGTATATGAGCTACTGAAGAATGAGAACATTGTAAGTTTCGTAAACGCTCAACGAATACAATGGCTACCTTATATACAATACAATACAGTACAATGAATACCTTGACGATTATGGCTGATGGCTGATGGCCTTGGAGTGTATTAAACAAAAATCCTGAGAGCGCAGCATGAGGATAATAAACCGAAATTTGTATACACGAGATATCACTGAAAAGTCCACAGTTTCTAATTTGTTTAATTTCTATTTTTTTTCTATTTGGACTATTCCTTTATTCTAATTTATTTTTCTACCAGAACTTCTACCCGTTCTTAATACATCTCTACTTAAAAATTGGTATTCACTGCAAAATAAGTAAATATCCAAGGCTGTGTACACTGCACCTATAAATAGAAATCGAGACTAGCATCACATGCCCTCTTCGTAATCATCACCTTCCTCTATGCTTTTGTAAACAATGTTTGATAAGAGTGTTTATTACTACTTTCTTAGCAAAGAAAAAACCATTTTAATGTAAGAAATACCAGTTCAAGTTACACGTTCTAAACTAGGACGAAAATTTTCAACCCAAAAATGGCAACATTTTATATACAACAAGAATCAAGGTAAGTAACTAATTTTACTTTCGATTTTATAAGTTAAGTTACACAGTAGTCTCCTTTGGTTTATTTCATAGGTTGCAAAATCTTCGGGAGTTCTGTATTAAAACATTTTTTGAAATCAATGAGTTTTAAAAGATATTAAGTAAAAGATATCAAGTTGAACAAGTTATGACAAATTCTTCTAAAACTGGTACATTTCTAGTTGAAAACTGTGGCCGAGACGCCCCTTGAATAAATACGAAGCTCAACGAGTGCTGTTATTAATTTTCTAAAACGGTCTTGAGTAATGGAATTGCTCATTACTATATAAGGACAACTCGCAGACAATATTTAAGTGATTATCTCAGAATATATAAACTATGTAAAATACACAGAAACCAAATTTCCTTAAATTAATAGAAACACGCACATTTTCCGTTAACATAATCAGGAAGAAATTTATTTAGTTGGACCTCCTGTAACCAAAGCCTGTTCAACTTGAAACCAACCAAAATTAAAAATACAGTGGAAAAACTAAACTAAAATTAAAAAATTACAAAATAAAAATAGGGCTTGAAAGAAGCAGACAACCTTATATTACGTGCAAACGCGGTTTTTATATCGTAAAGAAAAATATGTGATTTATTGACTTTTGTTTTGATTGTGGAAAGAATCGTCTCTTGTCCAATGTTGCTGACCAAACATATTATTGTAAGCATCGTAATGGAAATCAATACTCCAGGTATCTTTGTCAAATTCATCATTTCTAATCGTTTTCTAACAAAAAAATATTATTAACATACTCTGATTATAATAACAAAATACAAATCTTTTTTCAAAGTTTAAACTAAAAGATAGATTAAATCTTTTGGTTTTTCTGTGTACAAAAACACAAATAATAAATCAAGCAGCATACAATCGTTATGGCAAATGAGTTTGTTGGTATCGCAAAGGCCATTTGTACGTAATCAAACCTAATAATTATAACAATTTTTGCGCTTTCTTGTTATTACTTAACTTGATATTTATAGATTTATAACCGTCTAAAATACGCTATAGTGAACGTGTTCCTAAATGTGTCGACGAAATCAATACTATACAAAATACCTCGAGATTGTTTTCGTAAATTTATTTTCACAAAGCTTTGATACCGCGTTGTTCGCTTTGCTCACCTACATGTTAAATGCATTTTTCTGTATGTTAAAGCGCCTGTGCTCGAGACTGTAATTATGTTTCTGTGTTCCTCTGAGAGTACGTTGACACGTAAACGATTTAAAGTTGTCAGCGTGTAGGTAGTTATGTTTTAAATTTTAAAGTGTAATTGTAATACACAAAAAAGCTTTTAAAAATATCAATAACAATATTTTGACACCGATGCTGTAGTAAAAATACCACCAACAGAAGGTACATTCATTCACCATTACAAGGCACCAGCTTATCACAATACGTACATAACATCGTTATCACCGCAGGGAGCACAACAGGTCGTGTTATATAATTGCTGCGGTACGAAGTTTTCACGGAATGAAATCGTTTGTTAGGACGACAATGACTTGTAGGCTAGAGCGTACAGAAACATTTTTTGTATAGGAATACAAAATATGAAAACTTCTTTAAAAGGTAGCTGTGATGGATTGCAAACACGTGTATGTCGATCTAACTGTCGGACGTTTGCCGTCATAGAAAAAGTATAAATACAACGTTTTGACCACCCAAAAAATTGGCAGCCTCTTTCAGGCTAATTATAAACTAACACATATAAATAAAAAATAGTTTTCTATTAAAGAGCGACAGTGAGTAAATACTATAATAATAACAAAACATCATGTAATATATTAAGATAAGTATGATAAATGATACGGTTGAATAGTCGAATATAACAACCAAAACCCCACAACGGTCACAAAACACAAGGAGCATGCACACAACACTTACACTGTAACAAGGTTAACTAAACACTGCGACGGAAGTGTATTCTGAGCACTTCCGGTAAAATGAACGATGAGTACAGAGAAATGTCTCACCTCGCCACGGTCAGTAACAGGTAATAATCATTCATTGCACTACAATCAACAACATATTGCAGATTACTAAAGTGTTGTAACTCTATCCTTCATAGGAGACATTTAGAAACAATTGACCGAATAAGAGCAAATCAACTGATTAAGACTAGCTCGTAATGTCTTCACCAACATAGATTGTAACTTATTTGTAATCCAGAATCATTGGCTGCCAAAAATTTATTAAGTCTAGCTGAAAATTTATAGAGTAATTGAAATGAGCGTTGAGAAAGTGATGACAATACGTACCGGATGACTACTTTAAATGAAATTAATTTTTACCTTGTGATTAGTTTTAGTATTAATTTATCAGCTATGGATTTTACTGCCACTTTAATGACGGTCGTAAACCAGATTCATTGTTGACTAAAGTCAATATCATTATTGACCCACAGCTTCTGTGATTGATAATAATCTTGGCTATCTCACACGTATAGACTACGTAATAAGTTACTCTCTGTTTCACTAAAACGACTAGATTCATCGAAATAGTTGTCTTTCGTGATTGGGCTAAACCTACGTAAATAAATAAGTTAAATAATTTAAATTATAAAATTTATTATAATACTAGGGAATATGTAGATCATTAAACATCCTAATAAAAAGACATTTACGTATTTATAATGAGATATTAGACGAAAATGTTAAAATTAGAGGAACAGACAAATTCAAGTACCTAGGATTCACACACTGAGTAAACAAGGCACAACGGAAGAAGAAATAAAAAGTAGATTAGTGAAGACTAGAAGAGGGATTAGACAATTACACAGTGTTATATGGGACAAAAATATTAGGTAAAGCACAAAAAAAAAATGATATATCACACCATAGTCTAAAGCATTATGACTATGCCGCAGGAGTATGGCTTATTAACAAAAAGGATAAAAGAAAGATTCTTGCAACAGAGATGGAATATTGGAGGAGGTGCTGTGGAATAACGAGAGCAGACCGAATAAACAAACGAGGAAATCAGAAGAAGAATGGAAACGGAAAGAAGTGTAATTGACTACATCGAAGAAAAAAGATTGGTGTGGTACGGTCATGTCCGGAGAGCACAAAATAGGTGGATCAACAAAGTGACGGAATGGAGTCCATTAAGGAGCAGAAAAAGGGGAAGGCCGAGAAGATCTTGGACAGACGAAGTGGATGAATCTATGCAACGTATAGGACTTGAGGAAGGACAATGGGAAAGCCAGGTTGAATCAAGGGAGACGGCACTAGCTGAAGCAACCCTATTATATATATAGTAAGTAAAATACGCAGTATGACTTTTACTTTCTATATACCATAAACGAGTATACTACTACTCTGACTTTCCTGTAACGTCTATTGTTAAGGTGTATAACCATATTTATTGACACAAAGGTTTTGTAAAATATATAAAAACACACTTGGTACGTTTCACAGATTTTATTTAACTCTGACAGCTGTTTCGACTACCTAAGCCATTGCCAAAGAGACGAATGAATTAAAACCTAAAGACAGGATGTGTGAGTAAAGGTAGTGGTGGTGGTGACCTACTGTTTAGGGCGTGAATTGGAACATCTGTGAGGGTGTTGAGATGGAGAGGGGTGTGCAAGAGGGGAAGGTCAGGTGTCTGTAAAAACTAAATACAATCTGAATGCAGAATATAAAATTAACTAAACTAAATATAATCTGAATGCAAAATATAAAATTAACTGAATTAAATATAATCTGAATGCAAAATATAATATAAACGAAACTAAATAACAGGTTTTAATAAAGGGGATACACAGAATTCAGTTTGTTCCTTTGTTAAATTTTTGATTGCTTTCTTAATTTCTAGAATTTCTAACAAATCAATTTTTTTACCTTTTTGTATGTTGTGGAGTAGTGTTATGTTTTTTATATTTATGAAGTGATTGTGTTGTAAGCAATGATCTGCAAAATCTCTATTGGCTGTATTGGTTAAAATCGCCTTCTTATGTTCAGAAATGCGATGTTTCAGAGCACGGCCACATTGTCCGATATAAATAGCATCGCATTCTGCACAGTGTACTTCATAAACACAATTTTTCTCCAGTGTGTGTGATTTTTCTTTATTATTGACTAGTAGTGAAAAAAGATTATGTTTGTTTACTGATACCATGTTAAGACAATGGTTTTTTTAAATTATTATTAATCCTATCTGTTGTAAACGGAATTTAATTTGTTAAATGAAATTTTTTGTTACCTTGAACTGGCTCTATGGAATAAAATCCTTTATAATTATTGATTACTCATTCTCATATATATTAGAAGTAGTCATTCATATTCATTTTCGTTTACATGCTTATTTTCATTGATTACTCACTATAATTTTATATTACTCATTGTTTCTTATATGTTAATCATTTATTTTGTTTAAGCCTCATTGATCTTTATTATTATTTTATATGTCGTATGAAAACAAAGGAATGTTTATAAATTTGGCACTACAAGTTTAGTTTTCAATCTACTCTAACAATGTTATAACGCATCTCGTATCCGTGCTTCTGTGTTACTATATACATAATGTATTACTATATGTATAATGTTTTTGTATACATCTAATTCTATAAGGACATATTTTATTCTTATTGGATATAAAATGTTCAAATGAGGAAGCAAAATAACACTGATTTGGCTTAGCGGATACAAATAGAAATTTAAATCTGAAGAGTGAACTATACAATTGTTATAACATTGACCGACTCTCGTGCGTTTGGATAACGTTTGATAAGCCATTTCACCTACACTATTTCCGTTGTTGTTACAACGTACGCCTACTATATATTCCAGTCTGTTAACATTCTATACTCGAATTCGATACAGCTGATAAACAGTAATTTGTAAATTATATTTTCTACTTCTGGAACTTAGAATTCAGTTTTGGCGGTATATGGGAATAAAACCGTACCTTCTGATAATAAGTGTTAATTTTTTATTTAGTAAACCTATTTACTTAATTTGTTGAACTGTTTTTTTTTTATAAAAAGTGCACAAAAACGCACTGTAACTATTAAAGATAATAATCAAGAAGTTTGTGTTTTAGAGAAAACTTGTTAATAAAACGTGTGATCGTTCTAGATTTTCTGGGAACTCGTTGCAATTTCCACTTACAATGTCCGTAATTAATGTAGGCTAAAATTATTGTCGTCAAAGACGAGTTTCTTTTTACACGTAATACTTTGACAGTGTGATGTTTGTCGTGTATAAATTCAGAAAAGTCGTGTATAAATAAGAGTTCCAGGTAAAATCAGGAATTTATTATCTTAAGCTGTTTCGATTTCAGTATATTGTTTAGTATCCCCAATATATTTGTCAAATGTAAGTTCAAGATAAACACTATTTTATTTAAGAGAATTTTGAGGAAAATAATTCTTTTGCTTGTAGATCAAAAACAACTATACACAATAAATATTATTTCCTTTCCCTGTTAATTTTTAATTAAGTCCTCCGGAAATTTTTCTCAAAGTCATAATTGTGGAGTCTTCTCAAAGACTCTTTTGTGGAAGCAAAAAGGGAACAACAAATAATCCCCTAAAATAAAATACCAAACATTATTTTTCAAATATTCAAATAAAAATACAACAAATTATATACCTTTTTTTTTACAAAGGACTGTAAATGCTAATTCAAACAGCATTAATGAATGTATGAATGTAATCAAATATAATTATTTTCATAATTTTCTTACCGTATATTGTTTTTACTTAATTTTCTACTTTAAGGTCAGTAAATCTTTAAAACATTTAAAAGTGTGAATGTTTCGATACATGTAAATAAAGTGATACTACAATAACAGTTAAAGAATATTACCTGATTTTTTTTAAACAGTCGTCTGCTCAAAACGTTTGGTACAGAATTGTTCAGTATGCTCATACACTTGCTAAATGCACTTTCTACGGTCATGCATGGGACTAGATATTTTATGTCTTCCTCTGTGACTGTTTATGGCCTATTTTGACACATGTTTTCACGGTGTCAGCGTCTGAGCGGTTATGTTTTCAATTTCACAGAGTAATGGCTGTGCATAAAAATGCTTTTTTAAATATCAATAGCAATGTTTCTCGCGGAAGCTACAGTAATATAACACCAATGGAGTTACATTTATTCCCTACAACAAGGAACCGGCTCATCACTATGTTTACATCAGCGCATGGAGCAAAACAAATCGTCTTATATTATGCAATGATGCGGTATGAGGTCTCGCCGGAATGAAATCGTTTGTTATAACGACACCAATTTGGTTGTTTATGTAAAAAAGGTTAGAGCGTAAAGGCTGTTTTACATATAAGAACACAGATATTTTACAGCATCTGCAGCACGTCGAATTATGCGTTATTTACTGGAGGAAGTAATTAACAAGCACCAATTACTTTTCGCTTTAACTTCACATATGAAAATGTGTTAACACACTGGCTTTACTAATTATTTTGTACGTTCAAACTAGCTTCAATCACTACCATAAGATTGAAGCTACTCCGTTGCAGAGTAGAAAATATAGTATTCCTTCTATTAAAATCCAGACTTATAGTATACGATTACAACTTATTAAACATAATACTCACTCAACGGTTGTATGCGTGTTTGCCAGTTAAACAACTTGTTTCATAAGTTTTATTTTTTCCATGTATTGCTAACAAATTTAACAAATAAATAATCGAATCAAATAATTCGAATAAGAAGAATTTATTCACAAAACTCACAAAACCTTTCCGCTTTTGTTCTAGCAAACATCGCTGTGGTACTAAGTTTACACAATCTTCGCGACATTGATAAGCATCACGATCTAGTCTACTTAGGAATCACGTTTTTTAAATAACGTTAGTACCGAGGCAGTGCGGCGGGCTCAATTTGTCTCTTCTTTTGTTGGACAGCTTGGTTGTAAAGTTCTACTGCAGTCCATCCTGCTCACTTAGCACTATATAGATTCAGTTCGGTATAATTGGTCTTACTATGCGTTCTAGTTATTGATCAGTTCTGAGCATTTCTTAAGTGCAAAATTATATGGTATGAAGGATCTTTTCCATCGTATGCATAATTTGTACGGTATGCATACGGTATGGAACAATTCGGTCTAGCAACCTAACACACATGGTGAAGATTTTACCATTTGAAGACCGCCTAAGCGGAGAACACCAAATAATCTGCCTTTAGTCCTCTGTAACCACCGTTTTGTCTTTTCTCTAGTGCTTTCAGCACAGTTGTTCTTCTTATCCGAGCTTTATGTGTAATATTATTTCTGTCTCCTACAGGTTATATCTTCTACGAGCAAGTCAATAGGAGAGTGAAACGGCTGCAAACGCAATGCATCTTTCTTTTTACTGAAATCCAGCGGCTCTTATATTTCTTTATTTATAATGAGTCGCGCCAGATCTGTGCTCTGTACACCAAGATTGATATGTGACAGCCAATAGCACACGTCATTTGCTTAGCCTTAGTCCTTCAATATTGGCCATAATTCTGATTAATATGGTGGTGACATTCACTCTCATCACCACCATAAACCTTCGTCTAGAAAAACCCTCCTAGAACAGTGAAAGGAAGGAGGCAAAACTCCTTGGTAGATGTCAAAAGTTATCTGACATCGTCCCCTATTGTAGCAGTTATAGTAAAGTTATAACGTTGCGTATTTTTAGTGTAATTACATTATTATGTATGATTTAAATACATGAAATATTTTAATTCAAATAACAATACAATTTTATTAATTTTTACATTAATGTTACATATAGCAATCGTCAATTTCACTAATTATCCATATTAAATCCCTATGCATGCCATCCATATTAGTATGCCGTAAGAGTTTAAGAAACCATAGTCACTCCATCCGTTCCAGCCAATGTATAGCAACACATGACAGAGAAACCCACACAAACTAAAATAAATTAACCCGCATTGTCTCCACCAACATAGATTGTAATTTATTTCTAATCCCAATTAATTGGTTTCCAAAGATTTACTAACACAGCTGAAAATTTATAGAGTAATAGAAACGAACGTTGAGAAAGGGAGGAAAGTTCAAATTAGATGACTGTTTTATACGAATTCCGATTTTTATCGAGCGATTAGTAAATTTACTATTTCATTTATCAGCTGTAGATTTTACTACCGTTTTAATGGCAGCCGTAAACCAGATTCATTGCAGGCTGTAGTGAATATCACGGTCGCCCTAACATCCCTGTGATTGATAAAAATCCTGGCTCCCAGATGTAGTCAGGGGTACGTTATAGTGCGTTTCACTAAAACAACTTGATTCATTGAATTAAATTTCTAATAGGTCTATACAAAACGATAAAAAAACTTTGTATAATTTAATATAGTATAATATTACTACCAGTTAAGGAATTGATACTACAGTGGATTGATAACCCTGATCGCATTGACAGAAATCGAGTATCTCTTAGAGCATTTAATTATCGATATATCCGGTAAAGAAATGTGTATACATAAGAAGGTGGGTACCGAATAACTACAGTAAACAATTAAATTTTATTTTTGTTTTCTATTTGTATTGTCCATCTGAGGGCAACATGCTAATTTCAATTCTTTATTCCTTGTTCTTTTCTGTTCCTCCAATATTCATCTTTGCATTATATCTCTTCTTCATATCCTCAGTCCACTTTGAACCTGCGTTTTTCTCTCTCCTACCCTAGAGTCCTTCCATTTATAACACTTTTGCCCGAAAAACGTCTCTTTCAATTGCTTCTTCTGCGTTTATATATATATATTTAATCCGTTTTGACTTCTTTAATCCAATTTTATGTTGACTGTTTTCCCCACTGATATTTGAAGATCTGTTTTGTTAACCTATTGTCGTCTATTCTATATAAATACCCAAAATATATTAGTCTTCTTTTGTCTTACTGTTTCTGTTAAAAGTTTGTACATTTTGTTATATATCATAATTACTTCTTAATTTCCAACTTTCTGAAGTTTTCCGTGGACCTAATATTTTCCCTAATACACCTATATGTTTAATATTGGGACGACGCAAGGAATAATTGAAACAGATGAAGTGTTTATCTTAGGAGAATGTAGTTGTATCTAAGTTGAAACAATGACTAAGGTAAATTATTAAAACAGGAAAAATCGACGACTATAAACTAGAAGAAGAGGGAAAAACAGTCACGTAAGAAGAAGAGGAAGAAAAAGCAGATGTTTACTTATCTGTAAAAAAATTGTTTATCTACTAATGGTAAATATGACTAAAGAGAGTACTGCGCCAAATATTTTAAGTGAAATTTAAAGGTATACCATAATTAGATTAGCAGTAACGAGTAACTTAACATTTCTTACACTAATTTAAATTTACACAGATATTAACTTGTGATTTTACTGTTTATGTATTTCTTATACAAATTCGCCTTTCTTTTAATTCGTCTTTCTAATATTTCTAGTTTTCTAAATTATAACTCATTGGTAGACATTATTTGCATATAGTGAATTTTATTTTATTATTTACTTATTTACGGACTTACTGTGACTAATGCATAAACTATAATCTAACGTCTAATAAGTTCAACATGCTCTTTAAAGACAGTGTAGCTAACGCAACGGTGGAACTAGCTACAACTATGTCATTGTGCTGGAGGAGACTGATGTCAATGTGAATAGTAAACAAATATTAAACTACAGCAAGTGCACATACTTAACGTGTTGTTAATCCTAGGTTTATGTTTAAGTATATTCAACAGACGCCATTCCACAACATTTTACGGAACGGGGTAATGCAAGACAAGTCTACTGTAACAGTAGAAACACGTGACTTGAACATGTACGAGACAATGCTTAGCTTAGTGAATACGTCCACAAATATTGGCGTTTATTTCTGTGTAAGGGTACAGGGTTGCCACCCAAGCAAGAAATGTTTGTGTTCACGAATATTAACATAAACTTTGCATATTAATTTGTATCCTCTGATGTGTTATTATTATTACTACAACCTGTTTGTCACATTCTCATTACTTTAAGCTGATATCATTAACTGATGAAGTGATGCGCGCAGCCAGCTCGCTCCATGCCCCGCCGCACGCACGCGGCGTCCTAAATGCCCCGCGGCGCACGTGAATATGGGCGTCCTATTTTGGTTGTTTACAACTTGATAAGAGTAGAGGCAACAAACAATGCAAACTTAATGGTAGAATGTTAAGGAACTGCCAGTTCGACGTCAATAACGGCAACGTTGGAATTTGTAATATGTTTTGCATCCGTTGCAAAGTTGAGTCCAGTGTAAAAAAAATTTCACGGAAACGGGTTATAATAAGAAGAGGTTAAGAGTGAAATAACATATTAACAAATTGTATAATATTGTAGCTTTTGAATGAGGTAGCGATACAACCACTCACGCACTTTACTCAGTTTTGTATTTATGCGAATAACCTAATTGAGCACTAAATGTCGGAATTAACTGTTTAACGTTTCATTTTTTAACTTTATGCTGGGTCTGGACTTCAAGTAGACCCAGAGTTTGTATTAATATACGTGGATTATGTTTGTAATTGACATGTTTTATACACACAGGTTCTATTCACTTAAAAACCCGCCAAGCCAAAACTAATGTCACAATCTCTCAAATAAGTAAACCACTTCTGCCCTTCCGTAATAGGTAATATTATAATGCCATCCGCTTGAATTTTTCTTCCTGTTTTGTAACTATTGATTGTTTTCAGTTTCGATATCGATGCACGGCATCTTAAATCTTCCAAAATCAAGTAATAACAGAAGTACGATTGATACGTAATTGATTGTCTAAATTCTTACTAGAATTACAGTAATGTAGTAATATCTTTTATATAATTTTAAGAATAATACAAAATAATGCTCTAACGGAAATCCCTGTCGATGTATACGTTATGTCTCACTATACGTTTAATACTACGTATATTTTTCTCACTTCTTACCAATTTTATAGGCTTTATTTAAGGCTGAAGAATTCGTACAAGACAGCCATATGACCATCAGATTTCCATGTAGGTTTTCCCGTTTTACAACTTGTACACTTTTGATTGATTCGTATGTTGCTCTGTAAACTATATATACCATACAGGCTGTCTAGTTATAAATACTCAACGCGTAGTTACCTTAATGTAGGCTATAGCAAGTTCACCGCTCAATATTATCGGACTATAATAAATTGTTTTATATAATCATATACAACCGTTTAACAAATAGTAGAAAGATACGATAAAAATCATTACATACAGTATACTATAATGCGCTCCTGCACGTTTACACACACACACACACACACACACACACACACACACACACACACACACACACACACACACACACACACACACACACACACACACACACACACACACACACACACACACACACACACACACACACACACACACACACGCACGCACACGCACACGCACGCACGCACGCACGCACGCACGCACGCACGCACGCACATGTTCCAGAAGAGGAACGTGACAAATATAAATTACATTGGTTTATGTGAAGGCAAAATTATACATTATTAACTCAATACTTGTAAATTACTCGAGCACAACTGAACTCGTAGTGCACAAACAGGGTGCCAATAAATATACACGTAAACCCCAAATTGTAACTTTGCCAACCAGAAGTAATATAAATTGCACCAATAAATCAGGCTAAATAATTATTGTTTATTCTACTGACCACACCATCGTAGGAATTACAGTGACCACTCAAGTGGGGTAAGAACTACCATTAACGTTTAGAAATTTCCCCCATAATGTATCCAGATTCCATACTTTCATAAGCTAAAACCAATTTTAGGTTATTAAACCAATTTTATTATTTTGCAGTGTTTAAACTATTATGAAAATGGAAAAGTGAAATTTATCTTTTACGAATGTTAAATTATATTATGGTAAAACAGTTAATTAGATAATTTTTTAATTACTTATATAAATATAAGTAATTCATTACAGAAAACATAAACTAACTAAAATAAACAAATTATGTTAAAAACAGGAGGGAAACTTTTGTCTTTATGTTTACTGAGAAATAAGAGTGAATTTAATTATTATAGAAAAAAACATGTAGGATACGTAATTTATTTTATAATAATAAAACTGTTCTTGTATTGGTATCCTTATATTAGTCTACCTAGAGGGATTTGCGCGATCAAGTGGATTTTTATAGTATTTAACTATACTAAGTTTTTGGATGGACATGTTTTAAACCAAAGTTAGTCATTTCTTCCATACTGTTCTCACATTAATATCATACTGAGATTTAATTATTAAGGTTGGCCGTTTGAGTTATCTGCTTTGCTGGCTCACTTTAATTTTAATTGTCACAAAGATACTACAATCAATAATTAATATGATTATTTTATTAAAACGAATAGTGGAAACCAATTTTAACTACTATTTGGTGTATGTAATTAGAGGTCCCATTCACTGTACGTAAAACGGCGGACTGATATCATGTAAAATACAAATTGAAATTTTTGCCTACCGGCTGTTTGAACGATGTGTCCGTTAGTAGCGTTCGTGTACACAGTTCTAATAACTCTCACTGCAAATACCGCGGCAACGAATGTATGTCGGTGAAAGCAAACAGATGATGTTGACAATTTTGTTTGCATCGTTGTATAACTGCACCATGTGTTGGTTTATCGTTTGGATTGCAGCAACGGTTTGACCTTGCCAAATGACATCAAATGTCTGCCACTATGTGGACTAACAGAAGGTAGTAATCACGTCCGTTGTGTATACTATCTTAGGTCTAGGGGTGTTAATCCGTGGTCTATGTTATTCATGTTTATCTCTAGGCATTTCGTCCACACCAATGACGGACATCTTCAGTTCAGCGGAAACACAATTTATTCGTTCGCGAGTGTTGCGATATGCGTTCCCGCCCCATTGAACATGTCCGTAATCGGTATGGACGAAATGCCTAGAGATAAACATGAATAACATAGGCTACGGGCTAACAGCGCGAAAAATTGTGATAAAGAAGCAGTGACGTTCTATGACGTTCGGGTTCTAGTAATTTAAATTAAATGAAATACGGTAGAATTAAATCAATAATTAGTTTATTTACTTGTCCAGTCAGGCTTAAACTCGAAGAGGAATATTTTGGCAACCACTTTTGAAAACACATGTAAGCAGATTTATTTGTCCTTCTTGCAACATTTTAGAAAATTCCGAATATTCGGGTGCGTTTTAATACAGTAACATCTTACTGAGGTGATTCGTCTTACTTATGCATTGAGAGACGTCCTCCTCATTGTAAAGTTTGAGTATTATTATATCAAATCAGATAATTTTAAGTTGCTTGTAATGTCAAAGGATGTTCACAATTCTACAGCAGAAACTAATTTCAGTTTTTTATGTTCCTCCAATGTATATATTTCTGCTTTATCTCGGTATGGGTTTAAATTTATGTAAAAAGCTTATGAAATAATTATGGATAATAAAAATTAATTATTTAATTAATTTTTAAATAAGCAATGCTTTAATCTGTTGGGTCAGCGAGCTCAAATCTTGAGTTTATTCAGCCGATATTTAAAAAGGTGGAAATTAACAATTTCGAGAAACACGTATTTTTGTTGTACATGCTGTTGCCAAACCGCTAATTGATGTGCACTGATCAAGGTGTTTATTAGTTGTGAAGTTTAGGATCATTCGTGGTATAGGTCCGGAAGTCCCTATCATCCAGTATGAACCTGTTACTTGACTGGTTAACATAACGAATGGGGTTGGCAGTCCTGCATTGTCATAACGAATGGGGTTAGCAGTCTTGCATTGTCATAACGAATGGGGTTAGCAGTCTTGCATTGTCATAACGAATGGGGTTGGCAGTCCTGCAATGTCATAACGAATGGGGTTGGCAGTCCTGCATTGTCATAACGAATGGGGTTGGCAGTCCTGCAATGTCATAACGAATGGGGTTGGCAGTCCTGCAATGTCATAACGAATGGGGTTGGCAGTCCTGCATTGTCATAACGAATGGGGTTGGCAGTCCGCATTGTGTTGCTTTTACTTTTACCTGTTCATCGTTCAATGCGTTTTTTACCTTTTACACGAACTAATTTTATATCTTAATAGACATATTTTTTTAATTCTCTGTCAAATTAAAAAAAAAGTTAAATAATACACATTGCATTTCACTAAATAGCTGTGCTCAAACAGGTTCAACTTTTAGTTACAACCAGCGGCGGCTCGTCAAGGGAGGCAAGAGAGGCTAAGCCTCCCCTGTGAAATTTAGAAAATTATTAAAACAAACAAATAATAATGGGCTCTATTTTTGATTGTAAGTGAACCCGTAATCAATGTGTAATCACAATTTGGCTTTAAATTATTTGATTAATTACAAAAACCTTTTTTAATCGCGCGTTATCAATAGCGCAGAATAGCAGACTGAGGCAGGGATCTGAGTAGCCGCCGTAGTTCTCGTAAGGCTACGTGCCTGACAGTTGGTGGGGAAACGCTAGTGTATCTGTAACCGTACTTGGGAGGCAACGGGTGAATTAGCCTCTCGGCACGGGTTAATGTGGTTTGTGATAGATTACGCAGTCTTTACTTTCTTGTGCTCCTTGTGTGTGTATGTTTATTATTATCTCTTCGTGGCGTGTGTTTGTAATCTCTACTACGAGGATAAAATGGATTTAGGAGAAGAAAGTGAAAGTGATATTGCAGTATCGAACAAATGCATCATTACAACACTACTGAATAAACAATTTTCCTGGCTGAGTGACTTTGAGAGAAATGAAATACGGAAAACCGGTCGACCTACCCCAAAATTTGTATTTCTTAAACACCAAAAAACAAATCTAGAACTTTCCATTCGTCATTGTACAACCAACATAAATGGCTATGCGGTAGTGGGGTAAATTCGAAGTGATTCTGCTGGCTCTTCTTAATGTTAAACACAAACAAGGCTATATATGGTCTGATGAAGGCTTACAAGTAAATTCATCACAGCTTTCAAACGCTGTTAAAATCAGATAGCTCTACCGTGCGTAAGAGTAAAATAATGTTTGTCGAGGGTGGGGGTGGGGGGGTACTATGACTGACTGACTTACATTGACCGACTCTCGTAGCCTCACCTTCCTCAGGACACACCGGCCGTCACTGCTTAAATTCATTCAGCAGCGGCAGAAAATGACGATTTCATACTTTACAACGTTTTGAAACACATGTAGAATAGGAAGGCCATATGCACATATAATACTGATCTTGAACTATTAAAGTTTGGAGGTAATACAACTAAACATATGTTCCACACGTTTCATCTTGTGTTTGAAACAATAAATTCGAAAATAAGTACCAATAAATCAATAGTAAAAAAAGAAAAAATTAAGTAAGTTTTTTGAAACATAGATTACAATTTTTTTAAATATAAACAGGAATAACCTGATTAACTGGTGGCCACAAATATCTAAAAGTTAAGTATGTATCCCCGCACCGCACTACGATTGATGAAAAGCAAACCGAATTTTAGAAATGATCTTTATCTACTAAGTAACATATACACACATTAGATCTGAGATATATTAAAAATGTTAATGTGCAAAATATATTACTAATTACTAAAGTTGAAGTAAGTGTAATAAGTGCTAGAAACTAAAGTTGATTTCCACACAATACCACACAGATATTGCAAAAAAAATAGCGAAAAGTTACTCAACCGATATGACGGATTAGCAAATACTTTAACGTGTTACCACAAGAGATTACATGTCATTAATACAATGAGGCTTACTCAGATTTAAGTAACAGATATTAAGTTTATGAAAAGTATTAAAAAAACCACCTACCAAAACTAGCGATGACCTCTACACCCAGTTGTAGGTGTGACGTGAGATGCCTTTCAGTGTAACAAATAAAACAAATGGGTGATTAAGCAAAATCAAAACGTGAAAAAAGAGAAAGCTATGAAAAAACCGCATGGAATGTATAAATGCCTGTTAAGTGCGGCTGAAAACATAAATTTTTTTGAATACGTTTCTCCTATAAAGGCCAAATTTTCTGTTGCAAATTTGTCATAGCAAGTAGACTACAAAGTAGACTACATGTAGACTAGCAATGGCACAAAGTTCATTAATGAAAACAATTATTATTGGACCTTAACTTTTGTATCTTAAATACCATTATTGTCATAACTAGATTTTGACATGTACTCTGCTTCAAACAGGTTTAAAAATACAAAATTCGTCTTATCTAAATTCATACAGGTGTGACGAAAATCTGTATACGTTAAAAGTAACTTCCCTTAAAACTAAAGCCCATAATTTAGTGTATTAGATACACAACCGTGTCTGTCTCTCTATATATTTGAATATAACAGTATTTTGAATATAAATATAACAACATTTTCAGATTAATGTTAAGTATGTGAGCGCAAAAGGGTGATATAAATATTCTTTGTGTTCTTCTGTTAGTGATTGTTGCATATCATTTTGATACGTGATTTCATTCGGTTAGTGGGTGGTTAGTAACGTTTTCAATTTAGCAGCGTAGAATGAAATTGTTGTTTGGTCGGCATCAAATTAGATGTTCATTCGAACAAGGTCAGAGTATAAAGACAACTTTGTGTACGACAATGGAGATACCGTGACGCCATTAGTGCTTCGATATTTGTGTTTAAAAACGAAGCAAAATATTGCTTTCTTAACAAACGCAGACTACTTTTTGTTGGATCTTTACACTTTGCAATGCGTTAAGCACTAAACTAAATAATAATAACTGTCTACTTTCATGTTCATATTCATTAACGTTCTGGTCTAAAACGCAGACTTTGACAGTTTTTTGATGTTGCAATGTTGTTCATCTTCTATTTCTAATCGCATTTTATACATTTATATTTTATACTAAAAAATATAATTGTAGTTTTTTTAAAAACATTTCTGCTGATAAAACTGAAAACTATAAATCTCGTGTAAACCAATACTACGAGCCAGGTTCAAATGGAAACCTTAATTACTTTGTATATGGAATTTTATTAAATACAGAAGAAATATAAGTACCTCACTTCTCAATGTAGTCCCTATGTCATGCAATGCACGTGTGTGGATACCTCTTGAAAAGAAGCCTTGTTGTTGCAACTTTAGCCACTCGTGCACCGCGTATTTCACCTCTTCATCGGATCGGAAATGCTGGCCTTCCATCGCCTTTTAAGCGGTCTGAAAACGTGAAAATCACTGGGAGCAAGGTCTGGTGAATAAAGCGGGTGTGTAAGACACTCACATTTTGTATCTTGTATTGTGGGAACAGTTGAACCGGGAGTATGGAATCGGGCATTGTCATGAAGGAGCAAAACACCTAAAGTCAGAAGTCCACGTCGTTTACTCCTGATCGCAGGGCGAAGTTGATTCTTGAGCAGATCTCCATACGTAACACTGGTGACTGTTGCTCCCTTGTCCATGTAGTGTTCCAAAATTATCACTTTTTCATTCCAAAAGAGAGTGAGTATGACGTTTCCTGCTGATGGTTTGGTGCGAAACGTTTTGGGTTTTGGCGACGAGCTATGGCGTCAATCCCTCCTCGTCTCTTGGTTTCAGGTTAATGATAGTGGACCCAGGTTGCTCTTGGTTTCAGGATTGTAGACTCAGGTTTCATCTCCTGTACAATTCTTCCAAGGAATCCATCATCATCAACATGCAAACGATCCAAAAGTTCATCACAGGCATCATTACGACGGTATTTCAATTCTGCAGTCAACTGAAGTGGCACAAATCTCGTAATTGGCGGTAATCTCAATTTATTCTTTGACCACATTTGATTATATAGTCAATACTCGAGTCTTGTCCTACCGTATGACAAACCGTAAGAGTCCATGGATTATTTTTGAGAACTGGTAGGTGGGGGAATCTTATATGATATCCCATAGGTAAATTCAACAACGGGTTCTGTAAACACATTGTGGCTAACGTAACGTTAGTTGCTACCATGCAGAGGATGCCATTTGATACAAACACATTTACAAACATTACAGATGGAGACAATAAGATGGCTCATGACTTACGTTGACACTAAAGTATTGGCTTCTTATATATAGGCCTACTTAAAAATGTTTCTTATATCACAACACACATTCACTCACTTTTTCTTTATATTTTACCTTTTCTGCTCCTTATAAACACTGCAATTCAAATACACAGATACTTAAATTAGTGTAATAAGTAACAATTATCTTTTTACTACTTCAGTACGTTCGTTTATTAATTCTAACTCCAGCCTGAAGCAATAAATAACCGACAAGGAGAAAGTAGACTGAAATAAACTAGCCCGTATTGTCCCCCCCACATAGATCGTAATTTATTTTTAAACGTAAATAATTGGTGGCTCAAGATTTACTAAGCCGAGATAAAGTATATAGCGTAATAAATACGAGCGTTGAAGAAGAGAGGTAAGTTCATACGAATGACTACTTTAGCTGAAAACAATTTTTTATCTGGTGAAAAGTAAATTTATTATTTCATTCAACCGCTTTCGTTTTAATGGCTGTAGTTAACCTAATACATTGGGGACGCAGTAAGTATTACGATCTACTTAACACCACTGTGATTGATAATGATCTTGGCTGCTTTCCAACCGTCGACCGTGTTATCGTAGTCTTTACAAAATCAACTCGATTCGTGTTGAATCTTTGTGTCATGAGGAAGACAAGTCTTTGAATTGTTTGCTTTTATATAATAGTAAAAACTAATTGTAATCTGAATTACACTTTTTAATACTCGATTAATTTATATTACTGTATCACAAAAAGCCTTTGGCCCTCTTTAGCTTATGTCCGGTTTGCGGTCCGTTACTGCGTCACAAGTACTCCAAGACGACAGAACATCATTTATTCTCTGTTCAGCTGCGCCGTTCAAGCTCCACAATTCCCATCCGTAGCTTAATACTCACGCCACCATTGACTTCCAAACGTTTTTCTTTTAACCTTTACCGAATTTTGTGTTTGTACCACTACACACATTTTAATTAGAGGACATAATGAGATTCATCAAGTCTATGAGGATTAGGTGGTTGAAACATGTGATGCGCATGGAAGACAACATAATGCCCAAAGCAGTTCTTAGAGAGATAATAGATGGGTAAAGAGGGAAAGGAAGACATAGAAGAAGGTGGCTGCAGGACGTAAAAGATGACCTCAGAGGTTGGGTATCAGAGGTTGGAGACGGAGGCTGTAGGACCGAGGTTTTTGGAGGCGATTAGAAGGGGAGGCCAATTCAAACTCTTTAATTTCTCTTGACACAGCACGAAGATAATCCTCCTACCGGTACGGGGTATCCTTAAACATACACAATATGTAGAAAGACATCACAGCCCCCCCCACACATATATACACTGAAATGCCTCGTTAAATAACTAAATAACTACACTAATTGAACTCAAAGTCGTTCAAATTATCCGGCAAAGATTACTACGAAAATATGACTATTATATGATTATTTTATATTTTATTCATAAATACTTTGGATTTATCTTGTGACCAAAACGTGCCTCTTGGTAACGACACAGACTCTCCATTCGTGTCACAGATATTAATTGTCACTACACCCTCACCGTTCTGCGTCTGAAACAACAAAAGACGTTCTGAATTTTCGAGCATCACAGTACTTTTTGCAACTATTATAACATGAGTTAAGCTAAATGCAAAGGAGGTTTTGGGAGATTACCAAACAGGCTTTAGAAGTGGAAGATTTACTATAGGCCATATATTCATTATTGGAATGAGTTTGGAAAAATGCTACGAATCCACTATTGCCGCACAGCAACTGTACGTAGATTATAAACAGGCGTATTGTAGTTTAAAAAGGAAGTATTTACTACAGACAATGGATGTCTTTGGAATACGACAAATAATAAATAGGGTGAGGAAACAAGGATTTCTATCGAAACAGTTTAAAGTGGAAAATGGGCTAAGACAGAATGATTTGCTTTCCCCAGTGCTACTTAATCTAGTACTGGAGAGATGTACAAGAAAAAAATAAACCCTTGAGAAAATTTAGGCCTATACCAATGCCTAGCATATGCGACGACATGGTAGTGATGGCAGGAACAAGACAAGCGCTAGCGACAGTATATCAGGAATTGAAAAGAGAAGTGCAAAAGGTCGGATTAAAAATAAATGAAGAGAAAACAGAGTAAATAAAGTATATTTTGATTACAACGAATAAGAGAAGAGAGAAAGGAAGAACGAGAATAGGCAACAACCGTTTTGAGGAAGCCCAGGAATCTGGGAAGTACAATTACAGATAATAATGAAACAAGCAAACAAAATCAAAGCAAGAATAGCAACAGGAAACAGAAGCTAATACGTATTAAAAATATGTTCCAATGCAGGAATGTACCAAAAAATGTTAAAAAAATATACACCACGGTAATCAGACCTGTAATAACATATGCATGCGAGACATGGGTGCTGAAGTTGAAAGATATGAGAAACCTTTTTTTTCGAAAGGGAAATTTTTAGAAGAATTTATGGACTAATGTGGGACGGAAAGAAATGGATGATAAGCAAAATTGTGAGCTAAAAGACCTTTATTGATAAGATGACATAGTTGCGGCAGTGAAGGCAAAAATGTTGAGACGGTTGGGTCACGTGGTTAGAATGAAAAGTGATCGAGGCCCAAAAATGGGATTGGGGAGCGGGAGGTAGTAAGAAGGATAGGACGTCCGAGGAAGAGATGGTTTAAAGATGTAGAAGGGGATTTGAAGGAGATACCTTTGAGGAACTATTAGGAAACCTTTGGTTGTTACCATTCAAATGGTTGCTTATTTGTTCCGCTAACAGTAATTACTACATTGCAGTAGAAGCTGTAGCTTAAAGAGTCGAAAAGAAATTTATGGAGGGAAACATAACATACCGCATTTGTATTAATTAAATAAAAGTCTCATGGGTTCGGATCTGCGTCTTCCTCTGCCATGTTTTATTTCCGTATAAACAATAAAATAGTTTAGGTATATAAGAGTTTCTAATTTACAATGAGGAGCAAGACACTGTCTGCTTGTTACCTCTGTTTGTATTTAGTAGGAGTGTTCAACATAGATTGTGGATTCAAAATCTTCTACAAAATATTATAACGATATACAAGACTTACTAAATTTCTATATAAAACCAACAAAAATTGTGAGTTTTTAAAAACACTGTCGGCATAACTATTACCGCTTTTGACTTGTAATCAAAAAAAGTAGTTAGAAAAATATATAACATACACTTTTTCCTGTCAATTGGAAGGCCTAATATTTATTTTAAATTGTTTCCTATCTATTTGGTGTTACAGAGTAAATTTAATAGCTTTTATAGAAAGGTGATTTTACTAGTGCACGGTGACTGCAATTTAAAAATTTCTTACATGATATATTACAACCTACTCTTTCTAGTTTTCAATAGTACGGTCGGGCGTCTAACAAAATAGCTATTTTTTTTTATAAATTGTTAAAGAATTACCTCTTAAAATGTTACACCCTAAGTTAAGTTTAATGAATAACTGAGAACAATTAACTAATGAGTTTACTTTATTTAATCAATACGTGATGGGGATTTAATAAAAATTATTTTAACGCAGTATAACACCTTTCTCAGTGTTAGGAGGACTGAATGAAATTAAAAATGGAAAAGTGAACCCAAATTGATATTCTTGCTTACTGGCTGTTTGATTGGTCTCTCCATTTGTAAGGTTTGTGTGCACAGTTAATACAACGCTGACTGATAATCCTACGTCAACCTATGTCGTTGAAAACAAACAGATGGTGTTGACAATTTTACGTGTGTTGTTGTGTTATTGGATCGTTTGTTGATTTGTCATTTGGGTTTTGCAGAAACGGTCGGGCGTTGTAGACTGACATCAACTCGTAGGCAGCAGTAACTTTTAACAATGCTGTAATAGTTGAAATCTGTGATGAGTTGAATACACAAAGATGTAGCTATACGGAAAGCAAATTGACTTATTTACTTTGTCCATTGTAATCTTTATTATAAAACCAAATATTTTGCTCAAAAAATTCAACAGGTTGTTAATAACAAAAACTACTTAATGAAATATAAATGACATGGAATGTGAGCAACTAGTCTACAACAAATACATTACAATAGAAAAGGAATACAGAATTCTGTACTCGAAAACATAGCTACTTATTTCAACGGTGCGCCTTGCGTGTGAATATTTACATTTGGAATACCATATTGTAAAAGATAAAGGAAGCTAAAGAAAATGATACCGTGAGTAATACGTTAACATTTATGAAATTTTGATATCATTTCATTTTTGTTTTCAAAAATGTCGTACACTCAATTGCATGGTCGGATTAATTAAATTCTGTGACAAATAACTATGAGTTACTAATGGTGTGACATATATAAAAGTAGAATTTGTATTATTCTGAACAGATATGATTACTATAGTAAATAACATTGAACGAGCATATTTCTGAGATTACTTTTAATTATTCTTTCGTATTTTATATCAAAGAGCGTCACATCTCATAATGCAGTGTTAACAGTAGACACATTCCGTAATCACTGGGTCCTGAAATAAACGACGTTTATAAAAATTGAACTAAATATCAGTTTTTTAAAGTATTATAGATATTCCTTAACGTTGTAACCCTAACGTGTCTATAAATGCGTGCATTGCAAACCTGATTCGGAAATATGCTGGTGCTTCAGGATAGGCCAGGCTGATTAATCTGCCGATGTTTGCTTCAAAATTTAAAGACTTCTTGGAACGCTATTGCCTTGCTCTTAACTGAGGACAGTACACTTCACGAAAATGCTTATATTTGTATCGTAAATTTACAGCTGTTATCAATTGGGCATAGGTGTTCTGGCTGTCAGGTAATCATTTTATTTTCGAAGATTACTGTTAATTATTCTTTCATATTTTATATCAAAGAGCCTCACATCTCATAAAAGATTATTTGAATAATGCAGGTTTCACAGCACAAAGAGTGCGTAACCACTGTTTAATTGTGATAATTAAAGCTGCTGGTTAGTGACTTAATTGTTGTCTTGTATTTTGTTTTCCACTGTAGCATACGACGATCACTAGATCGTAGTAACAATATAATATATGAGAGAGTAAAATGCATACAAAAAAAAATAATTATATATATTATTCCCTAATGTACACACGTATAACAAAATGCAAATGTAACAAATATCAATTAATCTAGATTACTAGGACGCAGTATTTCATATTATTATCTGGAATAATGTAAATTTAACCCACATAACATACCTTGTGTTGCAGAAACAGGGTGTTAATAAATACACATAAACCCTAACTTGCAACTTTGTAAACCAGAAGTAATACAAATTGTATCAATAAATTAGGATAAATGCTTGTTTACTATACTGACCCACATCAACTAAGGAATTACAACGACCTCCCATGTGGGGTTGGTTCCTAGCAACTAGCGTTTGGAAAGTTCTTCAATGAAACATCTAGAGTTTTCATCTTCACAACGTAATTAATATTATGGAACGTGAATAGATTTTGTTTATTGGCAACGTTCCTACCGTGTCATAACTTAAGGGGTGTTTAAAAGGTCAACATATGAATTTGTTGACTTTTTCGAAAAATTAGCCTATTATAATATTTGGAGTTTCCTGGTTAAAATGATATATAAATCATATCTGTGGGGTTCTTAAAAGTATTTTTTTTTATAAAGTTACTTTCATACACGTAAAAGTGTGTCATTTTGCAAGGTATATATTTAAATGTCTCTATCTCTGAAACTGTTCAACTTAGAAGGCTGTGGTTTTCACTCACTAACAAAGACGGAATATTTGGTTCTGTATGTTGGCTACCCTGTTGTTTACAATATGTTGTGTTTTTGGTTTCTATTTCTTTGTAAACAAAACCATTATTTCTTTTTACTTTTTATTTAAATTAGTGTTTGTATGCCTAACTCCTCTTCAAGTGAAAACAGTATTTTATGAAATGTAAAAGTACAGGCATACCTTAATGAATTGAAGTAGCTACTTAGGTAATATTAAAAATAATTAAAATGAAAACAATAATTAAACGAATTAAATAATGTAATTAAAGTAAGCTAATTTTGTTAAGCACTGGACGGAAATGTACGTGTTATATTTATTGAGAGATCCGACAGAGAGTTTGTGAGACACGAAGGGTAGCCCGTCGCCCGCTCGTGTTCTGCGTCCCGAGCTTCAATGCGGAGCTCCTGCCGCAGGGGCTGTGTCGAAAGGATGTTCCAAACAATTGTCTGACACTCTATTCGCACAATCCAACTGACGTTTTGCGTACATTCATAACCGTTCATGAGATTTGGGTCCTCCACAACGCTCCTGAGACCAAAAGAACTGTAAAACAAAATGTCCCGCCAAATGCGAAAAATCCTAAAGAATGCAAAGACGATTCATCCTGCTAGTGAGGTTATGGCGACTGTTTTTTGAAACGCAAGTAGATTAATCTTCATTAGCTACCTTAAAAGGGGAAAAAATTAGTGGAGAGTAATAAGCAAAACATACTGCATTTTTTAAAAACGAATTCAAGAAAACAGACCACATTTAGAGAAAAAGAAATTGCTGTTGCACCAAGAAAATTTAAAATGTCTGTTATGATGGCTAAAATGAAAGAACAGAAGTTCGAATTACTTCCTCACCCACCACACTTGTCATATTTCACCCCGAGAAACTTCTATTTCTTTCTAATGTAAGAAAATATTTCAGTGGACAACAGTCAAGTCAACGGTGCTGTAAATGGCTATTTTGAGGACCTCGATAAATTGGGTTATCAGTCTAGATTAGCCGCTTCAGAGCATCGTTGGAGAAAATTTATAAATCTAAATGGAGATTGTGATGAGAAATACATTTAAATTAATCAAACATTCTTGGATTTCGTTGTCCATGACGTGTCCGTTACTTATAATTATTTCACTGCCGACTCGGAACACAACATTTTTTATGGGTAAAAACGTAAAAGTTTAACCTTATAACTTCAACCGGTTTTCGCTTATAAAAAGCTTCTTCAGAGGCTGCCGCTGGGAGCACTGTCCGTCTTGTTGTTGGCGACGATATCGACTTTCGAAAGATCGATGTTGTGTGTGAGGGGTGTGATATGTTCGAATAATGCGTGTGATTTGAATTGTGTCTGTTCGTTTAGGATGTCGTTTTTATTTGTTTTCGTGTGTTTGTATGTTTCCAATTGTCTATTCTAGAACAATTTGAAATCTACAAACACACGAAAAGAAATAAAAACGACATCCTAAACGAACAGACACAATTCAAATCACACGCATTATTCTAACATATCACACCAAGTCGATATCGTCGCCAACTACAAGAACAAGACGGACAGTGCTCCCAGCGGCAGCCTCTGAAGAATCTTTTTAAAAGCGAAAACCGGTTCAGGTTATAAGGTAAAACGTTTACGTTTTTGCCCATAAAAAACTTTGTGTTCCGAGTCGGTAGTGAAATAATTATATTTAGTTAATCAAAAAATATTGTTTTCTTATTCAGGCCCGGAACGTTTTACCCTACCCCCGTAATGAGGAAATAAATATATATAAAACGTATTAACTTATACTGGTAAAATGCTCTAAGAAATATTGCCTTAAATTTACATGACCTAAAGCGATTTGCCTGAACAAATAAATTTGAATAGAATTTAAGCTCTGCTAATGTTTTCGACCTCTTCTTTTTAAAGCCAAATTTCTCCATTTGTGTCTATCCAACACTGATGTCATACTGACGTCAACGCGTCAAAAAAATGTTGTAATATTTCTAAATATTTAAACGTTTCTAGGAAATGTCAAAAACACGTTTTTGTCCCTTGACATCAGGTTGCATTAAAAGTTTATTGTTTACTTTCCAGTAGCATTTCGTAAATCGTCTTCACACTAATTTAGTCAAACTTAGTAAAGTTATTGTGATAGATTTAAATATTTAAAATTTTCTACGAAATATAAGATGTTATGTACACCTGCCTCTCTTAAATGTTGTTCTACTATACACGCGTTTAATACTACTTGAATATGATAACAATGATTTGAATGCTGAGAGAATTATTTGTGCATTTGTGTACAAAAAGATATGCGTAGAATCTTATTCATTTAAAATTATACTACTGCATGGCAACTCAGACGATGCACCTTCATTATATATTTTGTCATTCGCATAAATTTTTCATAAACATGGTTAATATGTAAGTTATTCAACAAATAAATGCTGGAAAATTTGTTACTGGAAAAATGTAATGTTGTTAGTAAATTACGTATAGGCCTACAATATTAACACTTTTTGTTCATAAATCAATTTTAAATTTAGAAATCCATACAAATATAGTGTTTAGATATTCTTATTAAATTGCCGGTTTAAAACAATACGTTTTAGTATTGAATTTTAGTTTCAACTCTATTATCGTTATTCTGTAAGCTGCAGAATTGCTGTAAAAACTACAGATAGATTTGGAGACTAACATTTGTTTACATTACACATGAATCTTACAACCCTAAAAAAATTTAGTTCCCGCTAAATTATAGACATCACTCTGCAAACTTTCCATCTGACCCTCGTATGTTCTAACTAATTTGATTATTTAGTGAAGGAGTGAGTGTTTGGTAAATTTAACTAACATTTGATTTACGAGTTTAAAGATCTCACTCACTGTGTACGTAACTGGGGAACAGTATCATAGAAAATCAAATTGACGTTTTTGCCTACAGATTGTTTGATTGATGTGTCCATTTGTAGCATTTGTGAACACAGCTAATGCATCGCTCACTGTTAATACTGCGGCAACGTATGTCGGTGAAGGCAATAAGATTGTGTTGACAATTTTGCCTGTGATGCTTTATATCTGTATCGTGTGCTGGTCTGCTGTTTATGCTTGCAGCAACGGTTTGGTGTCATCAAATTGAATCAAATGTCTGCCACAACATGCGCTGACAGACAGTTGTAATGTTTAGCAAAGCTTTGTACGATTTACAGGTTGTAATAATTGAAATATACCAAAATATGGTGACTTTAAAAAGCAAATTAGGTCATGTTTTTGTGTAATTAGTCTTCAAGTGGAAAGGAAATATTTTGATAAACCGTTTTTATAAGATACATACGTGACCGTATAATTATTTGTCCTCGTCGCAACATTTGAACGAGTTCATAAACGTCGTCGTGCCTTTTGCCAGACTTATAGAGATAGGATGAAGGATTCTTATCAAAAGAACTGATAGACAATCTTCTGTCTGGACTGTTTTCTGTATGATTTCAAGTGGCATTACGTCAAGTGAATTACGGAAAGTGTAAATCAAGTTAACCAGGTCTAACGTTCTTGCAACCTTTATACAATGTGCAGTGAATAATTTTTGTTCCTACTTCTCAGTTACAGGTTTTTAGTGTCTACGTATAAACATGTTTCACGCGTTTAAGGTAGCCAGCCTTCGTGGCACGTGTGTCATACGTCTGGCAGCAATCTCTACAACTTCGGGGAACATTGCGAATCCGAAGGCGCTAGGCTTTTCTGCGCTACGCAGAGGCTGGCAGATAGTTCTCCACGCGTCGAGAAGATTGTCCTGGAACAAGCTCGAAACCTTTCTCATTATATGGAGACATATTTCAGAACGTCAGGCACGTTGAGATTTTGATTCAGTGCGTGTGTCAACGTTTTACCGTAAAGTGACAATTGTGAATTGTTGTGTGCAAACGTCTGAATTGTATTTTTTATTAAGGCAGTGTTAAATAGGTGATATTTATTATCCGTGTCTGAACTGAACAAACTTGCCTCCGTAACATCTTGTTTCGCTTAGATAAAACCATGTAATACAAGAGGGAATTGACAAGCTTTAGGGGCGCGCACGTAAAGTGACTTTACACTGTTTTCATAGTCGAAATCATTACACATATTAAGCCTAACACTTATCAGTTGGGACATTATGTGTAAGAGGGGTCATCTAATAGACGTTATAAAGAGCTAATGTTATCTTACAATGAAAATACTGTCTATAGGAGAGGACTTGACAGAAGATATTTATTTTAAATCTGGAGTACGCCAACGTTGTAGCATGTCTGTAACACAGTTTGATATTTGTATTTGTGATATAATCAGGGAGAGGAAATTACGAGTGGATCATAGAATAAAAATCAATAAAAAATGTACATGAATATAATTCTATTTGCGGATAACCAAGTAATCATCTAAAACGACGAATGCGAGCTGCAGAAATCAATGATCCATTTACAGCAAGTCTGTGTAAATTAGAACATGTACATTTCTGTGCAAAAAACATAAATTATGGCATTTTTGAGCAAATATCCTTTGCGGACTAAGATTGTATTAGGTAATAGATTGTATTAGGAGTCACATGTCCGCTATCTTGGCTGTAACATGGCTAGATATGGATTATGATATTGATCACAAGTTGGCTAAGTTTCAGTCAGTATGTGGTACATTCGGCGAGTGCTGTCGAGAAATACAAGGAAAGAGACTCGATTAACATTTTATAAGGTAATTTCTGTGCCAGTGTTATTGCATAGTTCTGAAACATGGGTGGCGGCAAAATAACATTTAGGATACAGGCATCAGAGCTAAGGTTATTGCGATCTGTTAAAGGCTGCACACGAACGATAGACTTTACAATAAAGACATTTGTAAAGAGTTGACCATTTTTAAAATCCAAGATCATATTGCAGAGAACAAAGTGAGATAGATTGTTCGTCTGAATAGGGTGCCAGATGGCAGGTTGCATACGGAAGTTTGGTAATATAAGCCTGTTAGACAACGAACTAGGAGGCCTTCGTGAAGTACATACATTCCTTTGGGACCGAAATAGGTGATTCGCTTAGTCCTTGATAGTAGGTACATTTGCTTACTAAGCGGTAGTTGTAACTCCATTCTGTTAATAATAATTGATGAGGCGAAAATAAAGTAAAACAAACTAGCGCGTATCGTCCCCAGCATCATTCATTGTAACTTATTTGTGAACTTAATTAATTGGTGGCTTTCAAGTGTACTAAACGAATATCTAAATTTATAGAGCAAAAAAACTGAACGTTGAGAAAGGGAGCCAGATTCACGCTCTATGTCTGTTTTAAATGAAAACAATTTTTTATCTGCCGATTAGTAAACTTAGCATTTCATTTATCTGTTTCCGTTTTAATGACGGTAGTTAACCTGATACATTGGGTATGCAGTGTATGTAACGATCATTTTAAAACCACTGTGATTGATAATGATCCTGGCTGCCTCCCAGGCGTCGACCGGGTTATGCTATTAGGCTATAGTCTTTGCAAAGTCGAATGTACAAGTGCTTGACGTGAAAAAATATGTACGATTTTTTTATTTTAATAATATAATCACAGTTACTAAACTAAATTATATAACTATTGACCTTGTTTTAATACTTAATTAATTCATAATCTTATATTACGCCATAATTGCAAAATAAACACTTAAAATTAATCATTACACTGAACGAAGACGATCTCCCTATTGGTACAAGTTGTCTGAAAACATACATTAATTGTAAAAACTACAGACAGATCTCTTCCCCGTCACACACACACACATACACACTCGTATACCTTATGAAACAGCTACACAAGTTCAAATCAAATCCGGTAAAATTTCTCCGGCAAAGATGATGACGGAAACGTGATAACATCGTGTCCGGTCGGTATCTCTGGGTGAAGAGAATCCAATATGTCGCGTATAATAATTTTAACTAGACTCACCGTTTCGTGCTGGAGCATGAGTGACTCCATTGTATAAAACAATCATAATTGTTTGTAATTACCAGGCTTTTTCCTTATGTAGTTTATATGTGTACTTTATAATATGTCCGTGTCTGAACTGAACAAACTTGCCTCCGTAACATCTTGTCTCGCTTAAATAAAACCATGTAACGTCGAATGGAATTGACAAGTTTTAGGAGCGCACCCATGCCATGCTAAATTGGCCCAAGAGACTCGAGTGTTTTTTATTATTGAGCAATCTGTTTTACTAACCTTTCTCATTTAAAATTATAAAGTGACTTCAGTGTTTTCACAGTGGAAATCATTGCACATATTAATATGTTGTTATCACTGAATTACATGATTTTATACTAAATTGTATGCTTATATAATTACTACAGAATAAGAGAATTATTACAAGCCATTATAAAATTTTAACACATCACAGTACATAATTATAATGTAACAATTAATGAAGCGATATTAGAATGAATTGAATTTGTTTTCTAGGTTACAAATTTTGAATCTCTTTACGTGTTTAGACTATTAGTTTGTTAACTTGAATGTTAATACTTTTGCTCTGGATATCTTGTCTGTTTCTCCGAAAAACAGCATCAGAATGTAACGCTGTATAAAACTGCAGGACTATACCACATTGACGTTTTGTAAGACATGCTTAAGCTATTCCTACACAGATATAGCCTATACATATACTTAGGCTGTACACATGCAAACCTAGTTATTTTATATCAACTGCTGTCGCAGTTGGCAGTCATTCAGTAGGACATGTAGACTTATTTCCTTCCTCGTGGTTAAAGCAGAAACTTGTTCCTTTAACGTTGAAACGGGAAACGGATGTACATAATGATAACAGCTCACTCTTAATTTTGAGCAAGCCAGCGGATTTAAAAAAATGCACAGTGTGCGGATGATTTTTGTGCGTTTCCTTGTTTTTGTATAGTTTATGGATTTGTTCCCGTCTGCGATTTAAATCGTAGTAAGCATCTTGAAACTTTCATTTCACACAAACAAACAAACACACACACACACACACACACACACACAGAGTGAAATACAAGAAATACTCTCATTGGGTTCACGCTACGAGAAACACAGTATAGGAACACAGCATTTGTAGGTAGAAGAAAGTCTCTATTTACACTTTAAAGAGTTACATATCCCTTTTATCGTAGGTTTACTTGAATAGTGACACTCTTTGCATTTTGCACTACTCAGATTGACATATATTTCCTTATTTAAATTTCTTGAAGTATTGATACTGAGAAATGTATGTTTTTATATGTGCAAAGAATTACCAAATATATTTTTAGAGATCACCAAAGAATTCCTCAGATGTTTGATTCCGCATATTTCCTTGTTGTTGCTAGCCTGCTTTACATCTGTAAATAGTAAACATAAGTAATATAATATCTAATATAAGTAAACATAATGTTCTGCTGCTGCGCATTCGGTGAAAATTCCACACTCTTGTCACTTCATACCCCAGTTGTCGTATACTAATTATTATTTCTTGTTTTTTATTTGAGTATCTCTTCATAATCACTCTTCAACAGCTTGTACTCTGCAGGCGTAAGCAAGTAGTTAGCAAGTATCAAACCATGTTATTTCTACAGCGTTAACCAAGTGGAAATTGTAATGTTTAGTAAGAATTCGACAAGGGTGTTATAGTTATAGATACAGTTATCATACTGTTATGCGACAAATTTTTGAAACGGGACCCTATCACTATATAAACCTTCATAACTTCTTCGTTATATATATTCGACAAGCGATTGATTCCGTACACAGAGAAAACTACTCCAAACTTACTGCAGATATAAAAACGTAAGAAACTAGTCAAGTTAGATAAGATAAAACACTATATATCTCTAATAGTAAGTTAAATATTGCTGCAAAGCTAACAGGCCAATGAAATGATATAGGATAGTGAATATTAATTTTACCAATAATAATTTTTAAATCAACAGTAAATTGAGACTAGACAGTGTGCCTTCATACTCAACAGTTTTTTACACTCACAAATTGAAGACAGTGCCATAGGTAAGAATAACCATTTAGAGCGTAATCTAAATAACAAAATGGTAATATGTAGAACAACCAAAAATGCAGTTTTTTATTCATAATGGTTTTCCAAAATAAGTTTAATTATTAGTCAAATATAATAAATGGATGTAGTCGAATACAAAACGTTTTCTTATATTAGTTCAACTAAAATGTGGAGAGATTCATTGTCTCAAGGAAAACGTTAACGATTGAATTTATATTCATGAACAGGAATCATACAACCTGTACACTGGATGCTGACGAAGGTTTAAATTTTGGAACTACCATGTTTATAAAGTACACGTTCCTGCTTCTATTCCATGAACTGGAAACAGACAGTGTATACCAACAGTGACATATCACGAACGGTAAAGTTCTGGGGTTCTTCGGCTACTTGTTAATGAGGTTATTCAAGGCAATGTAGACAGAAATAGAAATATAATTCTATCAGATTCCCTATTAATTGATGTGGATAAGACAGTGACAAATTTATCAATTCACGGTATTATCAAATTGGCCTAGAGAGAGAAGCGTAGGGAAAATTAACAAAATGAATCACAACGTTCAGGAACTGATAACGACAATAAAAAATAAAAGCAGTAATTTAGAAGTTTAGAGAAATCACAAATGAATCATCAGATTGGACTTCAAATTAGCACAAGAAACGTCTTAGCATCAATATAAACGGAATTCTACTGGAACGAATTAACTGTAGTTTGTAAATTGTTTTTATCTTTTTTTTATTCGAATCGGGGTAAGAAATTCGAAATTCGAACAACATGGGTTCAGAAAACTAAGGAAAAGTGCGATATTTTCTTATAAAACTTTAAGATCCTATTCTATCTGCTTGGGATCAGAACAAACCATTCTTGGTTAAACCCTTATTGAAGATGATGATGAACTTTAACGTATACTCATAACACTCGTAAAGTCTAAAGTGATTATGGCAGGATATCTAACTGAATCGGCTAGGCAATATAACGTTGTGGATACCGCTTAATATAAAAAATTATTTGCTATACATTTATTTTATTTCCTGTAGATTGGTCATAAAACTTTCTCAGAATACATTATTAAGAAATATAAAAATATGACACTTTTAGACTTCAAAAGTAAATCAGTATAAGAACAACAAACAGTATGTAGCCTAAGTATACGTAACAACGAACGTTTTACTCTTACGACGCTCACACAGATCGTAATGTTTACAGTAGAAACAGAATAAAACACCAATGTAATCCCTATAAAGTTTAATTAGACAACAAAAGCAGATAAAAATTGACAAAAGAATCCTCATAGAATAGTACAAGTTACTTTTGTCTAATACACAAAAATAAATGTTATCTCCCACTAAACCTCAACACCCACTTCAGTTAGTTCTTAAAAATCGCGAAGTGTAACTGAAATGGTAAGCCGCTAGATGACGCTTATACATACCTCGCAGAGGTTCCAGAGAATCCACCACTCTTCGGCCGACGAGTCAAGAGAGTTGCGTAATTAACAAGGACTCTGGTATTTGCTAGAAGCTAGGTTAGTGCACGACTTTGACACACTGCACTGACCAAATACAGTAGACTAGTCGAGAAGCGTGTGGAAAGGTAATCTCAAATTATCTAGTGTTCCGTAATTGTCTTTCATGTCAACGTATCACTGTAGGCCTACCCACATTAAACCAGTTCGTCTCGACCTGAGAAACCGTCACTGCAGTACTCCTTGGGCGAAGCAATATAGGTGGACAGCCTTGAATTTTCGCTGCCCTTCTTGTTGTATCCGATAAGCAACATTTTTACTTGTCTTTTTTATGGTATAAGGGCCTTAAAATACCAGTCAGTTTGAAATATCAGGGAGCGACCACGAAGACGCTTTGGGCTGTAAAACCAAACCTGGATTCCTTCAAAACTCACACTACTGCTGCGATGTCATATCGAATTTTCATTTTGCCACTGTCTATCTTGAACCGTCCTCTTATCAAACGATTCTGCTACGACGGTTGGTTTTTAAATTCCAAAGAATAATTCTGTATGTCTTGGAGCTGAGACTAGGATGACCCGAACATCAAATGCCCAGAAAAACCATCTCCTGTCCAAACACCAGTTGGAGTTATGCTGGTTATATCGTGTACTGATGACCTATACGGCATTAGGAATACTGGTATATGTTAGTCCCAGTCTGTTTGGTTCTCACCAGCAACCTTCCATAGGTGCTGCTTAGTTGTCCTGTTAAAAATAGGACAATTTCTAAATTCCTTAAAACTCTCAAATAAGTGTTATAATTCTTTAAAAACTCCGGACTCTAAACTCCTCCCTTGATCCGTATGGAAATGTCGGTTTTCATCGTAAGTAACAGGAAAAGGTTCAGCAATGCCTATGACAATTATCCCAAATGGAAATTCGACGTTATACAGTCTCATTTTTCTCGCCCGTAGCGGGTTTTTGGGCTTTGCTTGCAGCACATATTTGCCAGGTCCGAAACCATTCCCTACATTGTGCCGAAGAGAAAGCCAGTATAATTGTTTTTTTTATTTTTTCAAATTGTTCTTATTATTTTTAAAGTGTGACGTTATTTGTCTAACACTTCACCACCATGTATCTGAATGCACCATACAACATAATAATGTCATTATTTTAAGTTTGCTTCCTACAGGGTTATGGAAGGTTTTAAAGTGCCTTAAATCTCTCACAATGGAGGAGAACGCGGTAGTCGTAAAAGGTTACGGGGCTTCTGAAGGAAAAGTAATTCAGTTATTATAGATGATAAAACTTATTTATTCAATTTTCTATTGTATTGTATTTATTGTTCATAGCCTAAAGGTACCATATGTACGATTTGCAATAAAATTTTTTATTACTCACATTATTAAAAACGATCGATTTCGGTCACAGACCATCGTCAGGTCAAACACAGCACATTTGCGGTCACAATATATTAAAACACTCACTATTTACAAAAACGAATTCGCAGACATTGATTAATGAACTTCATAAGTACGTCGTTGTCCAATGTTTCCCGACAACTGATCTTGTTACAGAGTGTTCATGTTTACATTCCGTTCTATACATTATATCAGCTGATTACTGAATGTTAATTTTCATTTTGCCGCAATATTTCAAATGTGATATATTAACATTGTAATAAAAAATAATTAATGATGTTGGAGTTAGATGTATGGATTCTGATGTAATCAAGCCCCACTGTTTGGGCTAGTCAATTTGTAATACAATAAGTAAATTGTAATGTAATATGTTTAATTGGTGTGTAATTGGTGTGGCTCTCGACGTCTTACTGGCCTGAAACACTTCCTTAAGTTTCCCAGCTGGTCGAGTCCCAATGGTAGCAAGACCGGTCGAGTAGCGTAAAGTTGATGAAGGAATATATATGTTCAGCTTCGCCGATAGTTTCAAAACAAAATTTATTGTTTTGAAGGAAATTAAAAAAAATTATGTTTATAAAAAAAATAATTATTAAAAATTTTTTTTTTTTAATTTTCTTAATTAATTAATTAGGATCAATTAATTAATATAGGGCTGTGAAGTTTTAAACAGTGTAATGCTCTTCTGAAAATTTTTATTAAAGTTTTAGTATATTTTAAATAAGCTATCACCACTCATAAGACTGTCTTCAAACCAATCGATACTTGTTTACCTTTTTATTTTTTAGGTTATCTTCACTTACGGGTGGTAAAGTCCTTGTAGATTATCAATTAGAATTATCTTATTGGTAATTAGTATTATTGAAGAAATAAAGAACTATTAAGTATTGAAAAGTATTAATGTTTTATTAAGTAATAGCAATATTGACTCTTATCGATTAGTATCGATTCTCAGGATATCGAAAAAAGTTACAAGTATATGATATAAAAATTATATAGGGTTCTTTAAACAGCCAGTTATTACCAAAGTCAGAGAAATCGGGCTAATATTTAAAAAGTATAACGTTACAATCAAATTAATAGTTATTAATAAACACAGACATTGAATAATAATTTGTAAATATAATAATTGTTTTCACCCAACAGCTGTTGAACTAAGAGGAGGCACTGGAATTGTCAAAGAAAGATGGCTGCCGTCAAGTCGATCAAAATGTTGCTCGTTCCTGCCGTGTTCCAAATAATGTATTTTCTGGCAATATTTGTGTTCTTGTTTCTGCAAATCTCTTGTTAAATGTTGTGTAGTGATTGGTGTACTGTTTCTGAGTTGTATTTAGTGTATCCGTATAATTATTAGTTCAAACACTTTCTCCGATTCCGTCACTAATTTGGTTTAATGTATTATACAGTTTTCTAGTGTTTTATGGTGTTTTTCGGAGTAGATTTATATTGTTCTGTGTTATGGAGTGTTACTTGATTGTTTCTGTTATAATATGATAGTTTCAGAAGTATTTTACAAGTCACTCGCGATTTCACAATAACGCACTATACACTCGCTTTGTATGACGATTATAGGTTAGGTTATCCACGTTATCAAACGTATGTCATGTTAACCGTTCAACTACCAATAATTAACTAACTGTTTCCTTCAGTTTCAATTAAACTCTTAGCCCATATAATATTATCCTTAACATTGTTCAAATATTTTTCACATCCTGTGAACACTTTTACATTTTCACTATATGAATGCCTAAACTTTGGTTATTTGTCAATTTTATTCACTAGATTTGATTTAAATTAATCTTTCAGTTCATTCTGGTTATTTTCAGATTAAATAATGCCATTTTATAGTGTTTTCTGTCCAAAAAATAGTAATTTCACTTTCAGTTAGGTATACTCTGAAAGGTCAAAACATTAAAATTTACTTCCTGTCATTATATAAATTCAGCCATTTTATCAGTTATATTTAATATTAATAATTCTATATTGTATTAAAAGGTTCCTATTCCCTTATTTTCTGGTAATTAATTGAATTAGTTGTATTCTGAAACATTATTCTGAAATATATGACTCCCATGTCTAAATTTCTGAGTTTAGTCATTTTCATTTTTATTCATAATTCTGAATATAATTTATTAAAATCTCTCTAAATGGTATGTGCAATTATATGGCATGATCTCAAGTTTATTTTGTCTAAACCCCTTTTGTTTATTTGCATTTAATTGAGCAATTTCTCTGTTTTGATGAAGTTTGGTTTCCATTCTTTTGGCCTATGATTTTTTAACAATTTTTCTTACAAAATAATTTACAAACAATATATGATGTGTGATACCCTCTCTGACTTTTACAAATAGTATTATAAATTAAACATGCTTTCAAATTACACAAAAACAATTAGTATTGGTTACAATACAAACAATAGTTAAAACAAATAAAGAATATTTTTTTTTTTTTTTAAATAAATGGTTGTCTTCAAGTCAGACATTTTGCAACACAATCCTTATTTCTAAACATGGAAATATGGCTTACAAAAAAGGTTTTTTACTAACTAACATCTTAATTACTCTCTACTATTTACAAGTGGTAACTATTTTTATAGTTCTGATGTTAGTTGTTTCAGACCCAAACAAATGGCCTTATATCTAAAACATTTTTAAACATTCTTCTACTATATACATAAAAACCTTATATTTATATTCTTATTTCTAACTATTATTATAAGTAGGATTCTACAGTTTTTATACCGTATTTTATACACTGTCTTTGGGGAATTGTACCCTGTCATTAACAAATAAATAGTATTAATTGTTCAAAAGGTATTATGAACTCTGTTTTTCTTTTTTCATGTAAAACAAAATGTTATTTTAAACAGATTCATGTCTTATGAACAACATATTGTCACAGTACACATTTTAAGTCATTGTAAAATGCATATTTCATTGCATCCAATGTTTGTGATTGCCAAGAATGAAACACAAGGTTCATTTTTTATAATACCCAAAACTATCACTGGTTCACTTTCACTTATATATTATGTTAATGCTAAATGGTCGTATAGTCTTATCAACATAATAAATTGGTTAGCGTTTTTCAATGGAGATTTGTTCCATGGGTACTATATTATTGTTTCATCTTAGTTCACAGGAAACTTTTACTTTGTTCACTTCTCTCTCTTAAATTTATATACATGTGGTTTTTATTTCGTTATACTTTTGTTTTTAGATATTTATTTTGGGGATATAGGGATTTGGGTGTCTTTTATAAGAGCATGACATCTTCTTCAGGATGCTGCCCTCTTCTTCTTTCTTCAGTCTTCTTTTCTCCTGCCTTCTGGGACTGGTATCTTCTCCATCTTCTTCTTATTGCCATCAGGTTTCTTGGGATCTTCTCCATCTTCTTCTTTAATTCAGAAATACACAACCTGTATTGGTTGATCTTGGCTTATTTTAGGGTTTCTATTCTATTTATTCTCCCTCGTTGTGGGTTTGGTCATATTCAGTACTGCTCTGTTGTTTACTATTTTACCTTCCTGGGTTATACCTTGAAAACCTTTGGTTATGAGACTGGTCTTGGATGACTCATCACTAGTAACTCCTTTTATTTTAACTTGTATTTTCTTTATAATAATGATTTCTTTCCACAGTTGCTATGAATTAATCTTTTTATATTAAACTTAGTGCTTTCTTCCAAATTTAAATATTATAACTTCATTATTCTAATGATCAATTGCCATTCAATATTATGCATACATCTGTCACGCTACAACATTTATTAACATAAACAATAAGTGTGTGTATATTATAAATACATCACATTCACATTAGTTATTTATTTAATTATAAAGCACTATCATATTAATTAGTAGTGTTATTAACCGTTATAGAGAGCTGATTCTTGTGATACACTATGATTACAATACGGACACTTCTTACGTAATAAATGTAAAACTATTTATCTGGTTGAAATTCATACTGTCGGCCGTTTGAGAAAATTCGTAATTCGTTTGCGCGCAGATATTCCAATTTGCCCGCTAAAATATTACTCTACAAATAATGTTTACTGCGTAAATAATAGACTAACCACTAACCAATGAACTTTTTTTATCTGACAAATTTTGTTGAAGTATTATTTGCTTTACGTAATTATAAATCTAATTCTGTGTGTGTGTGTGTGTGTGTGTGTGTGAGGGTGGGAGAGAGAGAGAGAGAGAGAGAGAGAGAGAGAGAGAGAGAGAGAGAGAGAGAGAGAGAGAGAGAGAGAGAGAGAGAGAGAGAGAGAGAGAGACGGACAGTCAGATACGGGGGATGAGTCACTGAATAAACAAATTAATATTTTTGCCTACTGGCTGTGTGATTGATGTGACCGTTTGTGCAAACAGTTCAAGCAACGCGTACTGCTAATCCTGCGGCAACTAATGTTGGACAAATCAAACAGATTGTTTTGACAATTTTACGTGTGTTGCTATATAAACGGGTCCTGTGTTCATTCATTGTTTGCGTTATAGCAACGGTTCGATATAGGCAGATGACAAACAAACGCCCATTACAAAGAGAACTCGCAATCTGTAGTAACGCTTAACAAAATTTGAGATTTATAATCTTTTGTAAATTGAATACGTAAAAATGTAAATAATGAAACATAAATTAATTTAGTTGCTTTAACATGTGCAATGGTATCAAGAGGAACAAATATTTTTTTCAACAAATTCTTGAAGTAAATGTGCGCCCATTCAATTAGCTTGCAACAGTTAAAGTAGTTACAATGTAACTATGCGTTTCGCTGCTCACAGTACAATCTTTGGGTTTAAACAATATGAATCATTAAAAACACAGACATTATTAAAACAATTAAAGGGTTAAATTTAGACTAGAATTTGTAGTTATGTATTTGTATTGGGTTGCTAAATTTATGGCAATCTTGGCTTCATATTTGTAGTAGATTTTGTTGAACAGTAATTCTTTGTAAGGAAATAGAATTTTTTCTTGCACCCTTTATATTTCTAAATTTATTTTAAAAACAGGAGTAACCTACTGTAAGTTACAAATTGTTTATTGATGTACGTAAATACCTTTGTTTGAGAACTGATTAGTTTTTAATAGTTGATCTTTCAACCTGAACAGGGCGGTTGCATACGTGTTGAAGTTTGGTACAGTGGCCTCTCTCTTGGATGGGATAGGGTAACGGACGGATAATGGAAAAGTCGGTTAACAGAAAGGTAGCTTATTTATGATCGTCGAGAACAAAGAATTGAATAGCCTATAGTTGAAGTAGATGTAGGCCTACGTACAACCCACTTTGTACTGTATCTAAAAATGAAATACGTACGATAAAATTGGATAAATGGTTTAATTATAATTGCTTTAATTATATGTAAGGGCAATAAATAGAACAGTAAATAAAATATATATGGTAGTGTACATGAATGACCTTAATTATGAAAGCAAGAAAGAAATTACGGTCTGCTTTCTTATGGCTCATGTCGGTTCTAACTCTTAAAAAAAAAACAAAGAGTTTACTCTTAAGTAAACTACGAGAAATGAGTAAACTCGTATGTAAGGAGAAAATGAAAGTTGGAACACGAAAACGTGTTACATATGTTTTACTGTACAGTTAACCTACCTAAAAACAAACAATTTAATGCATAGTGTACACTTAAACGTTTAAAACCCTCGGATTTATGAGAAAAAGTCTATCGTTTTCTTTTGTCTAGAGCGCCTTCCCAGCCGCGTGAAAAATTTTTCTTTTTTAATCTTCGTCGGATTCACACTTTTATGATCCTCATTATTATTCATTACTGCTTCAATAATTTCATTGTCGTTTATTTCTTTCTCCACATTTTTACTGTAAATTGAACGCACAAACACTGTACGATTTCTTCAAACACGTTTATAACTGCACGGTGGGTGTCTAAAATAAAACTGATGTTATTAAGCCTAATGGAAAGAGGACAAATGATTAGACACTACCTGACGTGACTCATTTTCAAGACTCCAGCTGTTACCTAAATGCTTCTGTGTACAATGTCAGTTCGTCAAAATGCACACTGATTTCTGACACGGTAAAATATTTTAACAGTGGTAATCATTAAGCATAGTACAGTATTTCATCGTGCAGTAATAGAATATAATGTGCGTACTGTACATATTCCTTACTATAAAATGATTACTAACGTATTATTAGTGTACGTAAGTGTAGTTAATTTTTTCCACCCTCTCTAGTGAAACAGTCGGTTAATTGAATGGTCCGTTAAGAGATCGTCGGTTAAGAGAGAGAGGGCACTGTATTAAAGATTTCATAATATACAAATTATCAAGTTTGTAGGTCGGTAACGTAAATAAGTAAATCGATTTTTAAACATACGTCTCTGCATATTTACCAACCTTGTATTTGTCTTTCAGCGTTTGAATATAGTATACAAATTCCAATAAACTGGAAATGCAGTTACCTTGTTACTGGTGTCTTCTCTGGACATTTTGAAAATTGTTTTCTCTACAATGTTAGGTAATATTTATCATCTTCCTTGTAAATCTTTAACAAAAATCTATAACATGTATACAAATCAAAGAGGAGTGCAAATCTATTTCCATAACAACTTAAAACACAAACAATTTTAGTTATATATGTTGCTAGTGAAATGTTATACAAAACTAGAGAAATGTTAACAACCAGTAAAATAAAGCAAATAATTGTGTTTAGTAAAAACTGGAGATTAAAACGTTACAAGGCTTAGTATATACGCATTAAAAAAGTCAATTGCTTGCTAAATTACTGTTGCAAAAGCGTTGAATGCGTTCAGGCAATAAGTATAAATAAACCCACATTTTGGCGTTCATTCTTCTAAAAAATTATGAATTGCAACAATAAATTATGGTAAATTCTTTTTTATGGGAGAGAATACTAAGCTAAAAAAGGAAGGAGTGACAAGGGGACACTACTGTTTACGAATCTTACAGATGAGAATCGATTAAACTCCTCCTTTGCCTTCTCATACTTCCAACACAATTTCTTCAAAAGAAAATCGGGAGAACAAACGCTATGATTATTGGTTACCTAAAAAAGTAAATTTGTCTTCATAATTATTTGAAACTTTCATTATTAAAAGCTATGAAAGAAACTGTAATTTGTTTTAATACAGCAATTGGTATACTCTTCGATAATTTGAAGCTAGAAACTAATAAATACTATTAATATAATTTCCTTTTCATGACCTTTTAATATTTCATTATTAGTATCATACAAATAAAAGGAAACAATTTATTAGTCTCTTTAAACAACTGAATTAACTGATATTGAGAAATAAAAATATTTAAATAAAGACTTGATACTAAATATTCCTTCAGTAGATAACGTTAGGAAAATTAAATAAAACTGTTACAATATCAGTATAATTGTGGTAGGAACAAATAATTATAGCTTGTCTTCACCATGACTTACATTTTAACATTACATTTACATACAGAATAATTTATCTTAAAATATACGACTTTCCTATATAGCCTATCATTATCCAGAGAGGCTCCAATTGCTTGTGAAATCACCCGTTTTTAACTGAAAGTAACAAACTAAGTTTATACAAGGAAAGACGCGATATTTGTTAGCAAAATGTTTAAAATAGTTGATTTTAAATAAATTGTTAACAAAGGAAGTCTACCCCATAGTTAGTTTGAAGGCTTCGTAAAACTATGACTACTCTCACTTTTATGATCCACATATGGAAAACAATTATCTGGAGAGCAACAATTTCGTGTATATATTCAAATATAGACAATATTTTTCTAGCGGAAATAGTCTTACATAAAAGTTATAAATGTGTAAATGAGCAATCAATAACAATTTCTATGTAAGGCATATTCTATTGTTTCACCGCTTTTGAAAACAATCCCACTCTCAATTTTAAACAGGTTTTATAATTACCTTTACATTTATTTGTTATTTATGCGTTTACGCCATTCACACAAGATTAAGGAAAGCCTGTAATATTTTTCTATAACGCAATTATCCATAACAATCATTTCTGTGTAACGAATAAATTGGCTCGTTCCTTCACAGTTTCTACACTAAAAAGGTATCATTTAAACTCTAACTACAACGAAATTTTCTTTAACAAAGGAAATGCTAGGGGGCCCGTCACACGCATTAAAAAGAAATTTTACTCTATTATTATTAATGCTAGTATAATTCACACCCGTTCGGGTGGCAACTAGGTGCACATAGAAAGTTGAGACTAAGTACATACAATTTAGAAAATGAAATTAAAATGTATGATATAGGTGCAATATTAAAGCTCCATAAAAGTTAACTTGTTTATTTAGCTCACGGTTAGAAATGATACGTTTCTATTAACATTTAACAGAATATTTATTTTGTCATACTAATTTTGTTAGTATATGTATTGTATAATTTACCAAATATTTGACGCGACCACTAACACGCGCGCGCGCAAACAAAACTTAAATTATATTAAAGAATTACTAAATAAATATTAAAATATAAAAGAAGACGTTATCACGTGTATCACGAACAAGTTAGTTAACATTAAAGCACGTATGTTTGCAACTCACATTAATATTTAAATGCGTTTATAATAATCTAATTCTCGGTACAAATTAATATTAACATGCAACATTTTATAGTGAGTAAAATACTTAGCAACTGCAGTAATATGAATTATAACTATTCATCGTTAGACGTTTCGTCCGTTCTCTTGACGGACATCTTCAGAGACGCGGTACCAGAGATCGCAAACGCTCGCATAAGAATAGGAACAAAGACTGTTTTATCCGGTGCACCGGTCTTTGTGGTTGAGAGTTCAGAGGCGATCACTAACAAATCGAGTTCCTAGCTACTTTCTGTAGCTCATGCCTCGTAGTCTTGCCAAAGAAGGGCGACTTGCTCTTTAGGAGCCCTACAACGGCTTGTTTGTGGTAATCTATACTAGCGCAGTATTCGCCGATGTCGTTTCCAATTATCGTTTGGACATATACAGTACTGGCTTAGTCTTCATACAACAGGAGTATCTGTGTTCCTTCTCGCACGCACATAAAATTTGCGTGCAAGACATCTCACGGTTTCGTCAATAGAACGTACAACAAGTCCGCTTTTTAACAGACGAGAAGAGAATCAAAGGAGAATTTTGGCCGCTAGCCGAAGTCCTCTGGCGTGGATGCTTTGCTACTTCTTTCTATGCGTTACGGCTAAATAACGACCGGCAAAGTACGCTTGGTTTCGTTTAATACTTTCCATCTTTCGGGTTCAGTACACGAACTAATAGAGCTGGAACTGCAGTCTCAGGACAGCAAAGTCAGCGTAATGATTGACAGTAAATGACTATCAGAAATAGCTATCAGAGACTTCAGAATCCTTGGCAGGTCGTTGACGTAGACGGAGAAAAAGAGGGGCCGAGAACACTCCCTTGAGAGGTTTCGGCAGTGATTCATGTCTTGAAAAAGGTCCAAGACATGCATTGGTATTTATTCATATTATATCTGTATTTGTATTTACTCTAACGCAGAAGGTCCTCTTCGTAAGAAAGTTAGCGACCAGATGAAGGTAGCAATTTCGTAGCGGGACTTCTCGAAGTTTGTATAGAATTCCATCGTCCCACACTGTGTTCAAGGCTTTCTCTACATATAAGAAACAGCCTACGGTCTGCTCTTTTCGACATCCGGTCGCCATTCCGTAATGAATTCTAGTAGTCTCATCAACTGGTGAGTTGTGGAATTGTTCACACGGGAATCGAACTGTTCGGGAACCAGAAGGTCAAAGTAGTTGATATCGTACACGACGTTGTCAAGCAACTAGTATTTTTAATCGCGATGATTTCAGATCAGGTCGCCGTTTACGATAATCCTACGGTGACCATTAAAGCGGTATCAAGGTTACCGACAAGAAGTGTAGCTTGTAGAGTTGTAGACGCAAGTCACAACGAGACCCTGCCAAGAGTTCCATTCCTCTCTATGGCGGTGGCCACTACATTGATACGCTACGGCAAGACGACGAGATGATAGCCAATAGAGGCCTCACCGAAATGACTGTGCCCCCCCTTGTCTGCCGACTGTGTCAACCTGGTACAGCATGTAAATGAGTAACCGATACCTATTCACTGGGATTACGTCGGTTTCGAATAAGAGAACTACGTTGGATTTGAAGAGAGATCTGAATGATTGAGACCGTCACCATTAATATTCCAAGCCCTGTCTGGTTAGCTTGGCTAGACTGACACCACTATCATTTGATTAAGAGGTCTTTCCTGAGACACGAATTATAGAAGGCCTATAACGTCAGCGGATTCCACTGTATCATATACACCTTCACAGTCAGCGGTTTTAGGCGATCTCGCATGGATCCGAAGGGTGATGCAACTTTCTCGATTTTGTAGCTAGCCGGAAAATGTTGACAATCTTTGCGTCGTTAATGATTTTGGTTGGGGCAGTTTGCCTGGAAAGTAAAGTCGCGTAAGAGCCAGCTGGTTGGACGGCAGATCGGGTTTCAATGTAAGCCGCAGGACCAGGGTGTTATATCTTGAAAAGAATCAGGAGAAGCGAAGCGCTGTTGCGATTTGTCGGGCTTGCAGCTCCTATTTGTAGGTTTTTTTCTTGGGCTTGGGAAGGGGCTTGGGAGCGAGCATTCGTGGAGGGCACCTTCCTTGTTTTTGCTTTCGTTAATGATACCTATACGTGGATAGCGAGGTAGGGGTAGTGGTGAGGTTGCCTCTGACTCAAAGGCGGGAGAAGGAAGGTCCACGGAAGTGGAGAGGCTTTGAAGCTCCAACAACAAGATGATTGCTACTTCAGAAAAAGCCCCTGATTTTGATATGGTGCCAGGACCCTTCTGTCCCTTAGGGGCAGGGGCTGCAGTTGGTGTTGGATAGGGTTCGCACAGTGCCGGACGTGCCTTTAACGTCGAGGGTGCCTGTTTGCTAAGTTTGCAGACTTAGTCTTCTTAGCAGGGAGCCGACCATCTACATGATAACTTGGCTGCGGGAGGGGCTCCTGCAGCTTTCCCTTAATGAGCTCCGCCTTACAAACCGGGCAGGTAGAATTGTTTGTATGACCTTGGCCACTATGTATAGCCTATAGTGGTAATGTTTCTGCCTGCATGAGGTGCTGTCGCCAGCACTGCAAACAAGTCGGGGCATAATGATAGACATCTGTGTGATGCTCAATATATTGGCACCGATGGCACTGTACTGGTTTGTCCGGGGAACGGCGGCTAAGTCCACGCGAACGGGGAACACGAACAGCCGTGTCAAGGAAAAGACATTATCAGAGGCTCGTACTTCTTGAGATGGGTAAGGACAAATGGCATTGGCTTTATTGGGGTTAAAGAAGAGTTCAAGCGAAATATAGCCTGTACTGGGAACCACAAGTCGCGAAGTTCTAGAAGGATCTCCTCAAAACGATAGGCGTGTAGTTGACGGGTAGAGGTGAGAATGTATTATGCTGATTGGAAAGGATTTGCAGGAAGTCTTCGACCATGCGGTGACTCTCGACCTGCTTAAAGATAATATTGACAATATAACAATTTATGACAATTTACGGTCGCCTTCCTTGTGTATTTCACCATCCCTCTACAACCAAGCAAAATACCGCAGAGTCGAGGACAGGACATGAGTTTCTCCAAACAAGATATAAATAGAAGTGCTTTAACTTGACAGAACAGTCTTTGTTCCTACGCGGGCGTATGTGATCTCTCTTCCCGCGCCACTGAAATGTTCGTTATGGGTACGGACGAAGCGTCTACGCGGTGCAGCAGGTTTAAAGTTATTTGTATAAGAAATACATAAACAATAAAATCACAAGTTAATATCTGTGTAAATTTAATTTAGTGTAAGAAATATTAAGTTACTAGTTACTGCTCATCTAATTATAGTATGCTTTTAACTTTCACTTAAAATAGTTGGTCCGGCATTCTCTTTATTCATATTTACCATTAGTAGATAAACAATTTTTTTACAGGTAAATAAGCAATTGTTTCTTCTTCTTCTTATGTGATTGTTTTTCCCTCTTCTTCGAGTTTATAGTCGTCGATTTTTCCTCATTAAATAACTTCCCTTAGTTACTGATTTCAACTTAGATACAACTATCGTCTCCTAAGATAAACACTTCTTCCGTTTCAGTTACTCCTTGTGTCGTCCCAGTATACATATACTTTCATATACTTTCCAGTTTTTTTTTCAAATATACAAAAGAGAGGGTGGTTTTTATTTTCTGGCAATCAGTGCCCTGGGAATGTCACTTCATTGATCGGTTAAGCCATTGATTACTTTTACATGACTGTCACCTTAGCTTAGAAGAAAACCATCTTCCCATAAGGAATCAAGATATATTTTTTTTTCAAGTATACTGGAAATTTGTGATCGTTCATAATGTCCATTAAGGTCTGTGCATTTATACGCACATGTATTTAAAGATATTTTAATTTGTGTGTGTATGCGTGCGTGCGTGCGGGCTCGCATGTAGTGTAGAATTTATTGATTTTTCTCTGTGTCCCTCCATGAGTGATTACCGCCGTTCACGTTGATTGGTGTTTTGTCATTTGGCCGCGGTCGAGTTTTCAATTAAACTACGAGGCGAGTTTGCACAAAAAACTTTTACGGCGGTTACTAACTATTATCGCACGGAAATTTCCCACAAATAACAGCATCAACCAGAATTATGATCCACGTCCACATTTACCCAGAACATGACAATCACTCTTCAGCATAAATAAGTTCTCCATGGGACCTTTCATTGTTCTTGGTACCTTTTATTACCTTGTTCTGACATTTGGTTACATGAAAATACATTTTTTATTAAAAGCTTAGTGTTTTAAATCTAAAAGAAAATTACACGAAACATTACTGTTTAAATATCAATTATTAATATGTTTGGTAACACTTTGGGTTATAGAATTAGGCTACTTTTTTGGAACAACATTTATTCTTGAACACAATAAATATTATCGAACTGTGTTTCGGCTTTCCGATCTAATATCCAGTGACTGCATCTTCTAAACGATATTGTTAAGTAAAACCATTAATCTTTCCTGTGGATACAAGTATGTTTTTTACTTGTATGGGCCTTATTACGTAACTAGTAAAATTATAATGTAATCAACACATTTATGGTAAACACATTTCTTTACTTATTACAAAATTTGATTATTCTTACGACATGTTTGGGTATAGGCCTATCTATATTTTTCTTAAATCTTAATAATATACTTACTGCGTTCCTTGGAAACGGTTTCAGTATGTGTATTGATATATGCTTCTGTGTTACTCAATTGAAGATTAAAATTTGGATAAAATTATTTCTACTTTGATAATACTATTTTTTATAATGCATTACATTTTTGCTGTTGTATGCTAACACTCTTCTACACAGGCAGTATTGTACAAGTCTTGTATATATAACATTCTTATATTTATAATACCAAGTTCTTTGCTCATAACTTACAATGGTTAAGCTAAACAGTTAACAATCATAGCAAATGTTTAAATCTTCTTTATAGTATCAATAAAACACTTAAAAATAAAGAGAGGCCGAATGACAAATTTAAGTTTACTAAACTTTTAGATGCCTGTGTTTGTTTTATATTTCTAGTGATGATAAACTGAGCATGAACACTTACAACAATGTACTTACTTCCTGGGTAAAGTTTCTAGAAGGAATGACAAATTTATAAATAAAACATTAAATACGGTCTGAATATACATAATATCAGAAAATGTTTTTAGTTATAGACAAATTGGAAAAGTTATATAGAACGGAGGAGTAACGAATGACTGCTAACAGGTTGCTAGACAACGCAAAAGCAAAACAGTAGTACGAAGAAATAAAAAAAGGTTGTCAGATTTATAGCGAAAACTAAACCATAATAGTAATGTAATCATTATGGTGGTAAATAGCCTTAACATATTGTCCTGTAACTTACACTGCTGATTGTTTTTACGTAGATAATTCTAATGCAATGGGTTCCTAATTGTTTAGAAACGCACCTTCAAAATATAATATAGCTTAAAATTAAGGGGCACTCTTAAACACACTCCTTAATATATAGCTTAATATAATTAAAGGTAAACATAGCGTCGGCCTTGTAGTGTAGACGGTTGTTTAACTAAATATCTCTTTTATTTAATACTTCTTGAATTGTCATTGAAATGAAACATCTGTAGTCTTATTGTCGACAGTCTATATTAGACAATTTATTGATGACAATTATTCTTATTTATAGCTGGCTTAAGTAAAATATTATTGGTCTTAACGCCTCCATAATTGTGCTGTGTTTTCATGCATGCATAGTCCAGCCTTAATTGGTTTCAGCGGTGTTTGTTGTAAATGCATTTGTTTCTTGTGCATTTTGCAAAGATTGCCGAAACAACTTTTTGCGATTACGAAAACAGAATATATGAGTACTTGGAACATATATTCCTAGAAATTTGTACTGCTAGTAATGCAGTTGTTTAAGCAACAAAAAATTATATTAACAGTTCATCCACCTTATATAAAATAAAAAACAAATAGTATGGAAAATGTACATTTATTTTTTTTAGTAAAATGAGGATAAAAAGTCTTGTTACATCGTAATCCATTTAGACGCTTCTAGATCCTACAAAATAAGGAGCATATAAACGTTCATGTATAACTGTACACATTTTTATTCATTATCATATTAACAAAAAAAATATGTATTGTTTCTTAGCAGTTTTGTTCACTAATACTGGCTAACTTAGGACGTTATCAACGTGTCGATTCAGTACAAATAACAATAATTCTTTTATCTACGGATACAGTTGTCATAACATAGGCCTACACCTTACTCCAAAACAACTTATATCACCACACATATTATCATGTATTTCTTTCATATTTACCTCGACTGGAAGTTTGTACTTTCCAATATGTCGGTGACCAAGTTAGATCAGATAGGCAGTCATTAACATTCAAATATTTTACCAGTAACTAACTTCTATTGTCGTTTTATGAATACAATGTCTGATGTTAATAACGACGTTAAAATAATTATAACTATTCTATTTACTTTCAAGACAAGAGAAAATGAATAATATTTTATCATCCAAATATTTATGTTACCAATAATTTTAACGTATATTAGTACATTATTTTATCAGTTTAAAATCATTACTAGCATATGTTTGCTTTACTGGCACATATAGATAACCATCGGCAGATCTGTCGCTGACGAATTTTAATGCGGGAACTTGATGAAATCAATTGAGACCAATTAAATGCTGAGCCATCTAAAAACCCCTAGGTGAAGAATTCTCCGTAATATCAACAGGTGACGATCTCGCCCAGGCTTTCTGTACGTAACTGCGGATTGCACGAATACTGCCACTTCGTGGCAATAAAATGACTGCCCTACAACGGCGCAGCTTCTCTTTATAAGTTACTGCCAGTGGCACACGGAAGACCATAACGAGTATGTGGAATTTTCTAGAAATACATACATAATATTGTATAAACGATTCATTAGTAATCACTGAACTTTGTCACACACACAGACCAGAAAACGTATCTAGACACACATCGTCATTTATTGAAAAACATTCTTGTTTCAATTGTAAATATAAAATAATAAAATCTTCATTTTTTTTTACTCCTTTATGTTATATTAAAATAGTTTTAATAAACACCACTTTACTTTAGTGGTGTTACTTGACGAGTCCTATTTCTAAGTTCTTATAACTCTTATAAATTCAGCATCATTTATTTTCATCTGGTATATCGTGGGTAAGCTTAGAATACATTCTTTTATTTCTGCAATACGATGAAGTTATCCTCTGTGTGTGTGTGTGTGTGTGTGTGTGTGTGTGTGTGTGTGTGTGTGTGTGTGTGTGTGTGTGTGTGTGTGTGTGTGTGTGTGTGTGTGTGTGTGTGTGTGTGTGTGTGTGTGTGACGTGTTCCGTACCGTATAAAAATATAATTTTTCAGGAAGGAGAGTATAATAAAAAGAATTAATTAAGTTTGAGAAAGAATTGCATTATCTTTCATTAAAAAAAGAAAAAAGTAAAATTTTGAGTATGTCCTTCAACAGACGTGAGGAATAACCTACATAGAAAAATCAACATAATAACATATATTAACAGGATAATACTGCAAATAAAAATATAATTTTAATTTCAACTAAAATAAAAACGTTTATTTGAAATTTAATGACTCACAAAAGAGTAATAAATCAAGCAATTTAAGTAACCAAATTTGAATATTTTGAAAACTAGAACTGACGCTACAAGGAACCAAAATGCAACGTGTAAATATTTGAATACCTAGTGGGTACGACGCACTTTTAATTATTACAGGGTTCATATTGAATTACTCAACTTTCATTCTTATTCAATTTCTCATTTTCTCAAATTTAACAAGCGTTTCGTCTTAGTAATTTAAACACAAGGCTGTTGATGACGGAAGTATATATATATTACACGGTTGAAAAAAAATTACTTCTTACACCTACGTTATTTACCAGTGGGTATTTCTTTATTGCAGATGACAGGTAGCCGAAAGTGTATTTTTTTACATTAGTAAGTAAGTGAAATTTTACATTCTATGAAAAAGTGACAAACCACGCTCTTTGGTGGGGTAGAAATGTATGTAACGACAAGTTGAAAGTGTAGAATCGTGTATCCAATATAATACGGACAATAAACAGTTTGAGTAGTAACATAAGTGTTTTAAGATAGTAACATAAAAATTCTAATGTCATTGTTAGGGCCTACTATGAAATTTATATTTTCGTAAGAGTTTTTATTATTGCACATTGACTAAAACTAACTCTTTAGTTATTTAGGTTGTTGAATAGTTACAGATGTGTTTTGCAGCTTTATCTCCAGTCACAGATCAGACAATTATTGTAGATTGATAGAAATCAAAACACCTTCTACGACCATTAATTATCTATGTAACATCTTTGAAATTAATTATAGTTAACTTATAATTATAATTAATAGTTCTGCGACTATTAATAAACATATATATGTTAATGTAACATGAAATAACCATAAAATTTGAATGTTTTATAAAATAATACCATACCCAAATGACAGACTGTTTCATATTGATTCAGACCAAGAAAGAACGATAAAATATTTAGTACTGTTAGATAATAGTTAGTTATATCTGTATTTGTCCTAAAATCTCACAAATGGAGTTAGTTATTTTTACCTTGAGTGGCTTTCACAATGACAATTCTCGTATTCTATACTTGTTATTCAAACAAATACGTCATGTTTTACGAACAGAAACAAAGAACATCGTTAAAGAACCCATACATTAATACTATAATTATTAATATTATATATATTTCATAATGATTAAACTAAATTCTAATTGATTCTAATATTATTCAACCGTAACACAAACAATCAATTTAAAAAAAGTATTTATCATTCATTTTGAAATATGTACGTCTTCTGCATTAAAAACATGTACTATTAAACATATTTTACCGAGTAATAAATCTAAACGGGAATACTTCAAATCAAAACAAGATTCAAGATTCACGACAGAGTCAGGTGACTGTTTTTATTTAGCTTATATTTATCACTCACATATTTTGATGCATTTTTATGAAAGCTGTTAACTTGATTAACTATTGTATATAAGAAAAGATTTGAACGTATTTTATGCTCATTGAATAATGCTGATCTCTGAAGCTTTAAAATGGGTATTAATAGGTACTGGGGAGTGTCGGTATTAAAAACCGTCTTATCTGACAGTGTAATTCAAAACAAATTAGCCGTTAAATCAGTGTCAAAAACACTTCCATTGCTCTAAGTTTAGTCTGTTTTTCTGCACCAACCTGAAAACGTTTATAAACAATTCGCTTACTTACTTAAAGTGAAGTAGAAGCTTTAGTAGTTAAACTGATTACTACAAGCATACATAACAGTCTGCTTTACAATGACAATGGTCTGCACAGTAGATATTGATTAGTTTACAGAGTAATGAGCAATTTTGGTAATTTTTTTATTCGTCGATTGTAAAATATGTAATTGTCCTTATACAAGGAGTCTAAATAATGTGAAAATATAATTTTTAGAAAGAAGATAAATTATATTGATCTCATAATATGGAACATGTTATACATAAAATTCGTCACACGATATTGTTAACAAAAGATATCGTTGTCTCCATAAATATGATTAAGGTAAACTGTATTACATTCAGTAATAAATATAGTACACAGGAGATAAGACTACACTATAATATTTAATACTACGTTATTATTTACGTAAAATAAGCATATGTTAATATTTTGTTAATGTGTTAACGATGTGTACTGTGTTATTATTTTTTATTGACTAACGTTTTAAGACACCATTTTTATGTGTTTATTTACAGTCCAAAAGCTTACACAATCGATACTGGATTTCAGTGAGCATGCAATTTTTACAAATTTATTGCATATTTAGTCTATACGTAGACTATTTTTTATGGTACATGGATGGAATCTGGCGAGGGTAAGGGAGAAAAGGAGATTACAAAGCTCGCCAATTTATTCTTATCATATTTTACATACTAAGCTTGGTCTTTGAGTAAATAAAGACATTTACTCATAAAAAAAGCTGTTTTAAAAAGGTAAAAATGTAACATAAATTCAAAAATTGTGTTTCTATCAATTATATCTTTTAGAACCAAAAACTCAAATAAATATAAAGTAAATCCTTACAAATGAATTCTAGACATTTTGTAGAAGAGTTATTTTGCAGTTATAGAAACACTCAATTTACCCCTTTTTGAGCTTTTATATCTTTGAAAATAGTGTACGCAGTTCGTAGCATGTCAATTTTTAAAATAAGTACTTAATAAATATATCATAAAAAATGACAGTAATGTTGTGTTTTTAGTGTACAACGTTGTACTGTAACACTTGACTATTCCTTAAATGGAAAGTTTATGGCCTCCGGACCGCCCTTGCTGTCTTGCCGGTATCTGGCAAAGAAGCGTTGCTTTGTGGATTTTGAAGAACGCAAAAACAAAACTTTATTGGCTGAAGAACAAAATCTCTCATATCTATCCTATGAATACTTGCTCTTATATTCTAGGGAAGTGTAGTTCTTTAGAAAGTTAGTTATTTTGCGGTACATCGGACATATTCAAGTGTCGGACCATTCCTTTGCACAATTAGTCATCGAAATGCAAGAAAATCATTAGATGCGAGCTCCGATGTAATTTCCTCCTCTAATAAGTTCAGGAAAATAATGTACACTATCACTCCCTTTGTGATTCAGAATAGTAAGGGGATTCACTTCTGAATCCGTTTCCTCTATTTTATTTAGTGTTAACGACTTTGTACCATGTTGGTCTTCCAGAGTCTATATTACTAAACGATCTGCTACTCTTCTAATGTCTCGATAATGGCTGATCCCACATAGGTAACCTAGCGGATGCAGTTTAGCTATAAAAAGAACTTACTTTCGTATAGCCCTCTTACTTTCCTTTTGTAACTAATGTTTATGCACTGCAAGCACTCTGGCGACTACGACTTTCCTAAGTTGAGGCTACCTCCTCTCTGAGAAAGTGTTTTTTTTTTCAAGACGAGGATTCCTAAGACAACACTCTATGACTGAGTTTGTTTCTGAAGCTAACATGTAGTGACCATAAATCTGACATGTACGGATTACTCCACCACAGCCTTCTAGAACCGCAGTTAGGCTTAATACGAAAGGGTGCGCGATGGTGGCGATCAACAGGAGAAGCAGAGGACGCGCACATAATTATTCAAATGACAAGAAGATGACGACAAAGACGGAGGAAACATTATCATCATACACATGTAAAGCCGTTATGTTCCAAAATTCATTCCCGCCCTGCAGAAGCCACGCTGGTAATAACACAAAATTGTCGCTCACACATTTAGTTAACCTGAAACCAAACGCGTGTCAAAGGCTGGCTCTGTACTGAAAGTCAGATAACTGTTGTGACGATTTTAAAATAGGAAACGTAATATGTAGTAAAATTTATTTTTAAATCGCACATTAAAATTAATATTACATCCCTTGATTAACTCAAAATAATATTTAATAAGGAGTTTTAAATGACAAAAGGAATGCGAGTGTAAAGATAGGGAAACTAGTTAATAATTTACCATGCACTGACATGCATTAACTGGAATTAACCTGCATACAGATTCTTTTACTAAACAAATAATACTGGTAAAACTTGAAATTATTCAAATAAATAAACAATGATACAGTAGTATACTATTTAATTCTGAAGTAAAGCATAGCTTTGGATAATTAAAAAGTCAAACTTTAAATACCGTAAATAGCGAATAAAGGTGGAACTATTTTGTTGTGATGCGTAAACTCCGCGCAGTTAACTTACCTGTCCTGACATAATAATAATGCAGTCGAGATGCAGCGCTCTCGTAGTAAACACTACACCCTTGAACCATGCCCCGAAGTACTAAGATATTTTAATTTAAAAGTGCAGATATAACTATATGTAGAGGAAAGTATCAGTAAAGTAGTGTTTTATAAAGAAAAATGTAATCTATTAAATTAAATGGAATAAATAAGTGAGAAGGATGACATCTCTATTGATTAAGTGTAAGATCTCAAATGTTTGTTTAAATTAAAAAGGTACAATGTACCAAAAGTGAGAACATTTTATAAATAACGATGTGACGTGCACTTCTGTGGGAAACAAGAACTTTCACTCGAGTTGTACTACTATAGATGCTTAGCTACCAGACTTCATAGAACAGCATAACAGCTTCATAATTACCAGGATCTCTTCAGGAACTTCACCCGGAAAGTAAACTATCATAACCTTCAACCATTTGTGGACACCCCAAGGACCAAGGACCAGGACACGGAGTAAACTTCACAATATCACAGGTGACACGGAGACTTGTCTTCCGTGGTTAAATGTCATTAAAACAAATGTTTGCAAAAGACAGTTTAATAAACTATATAAAAGACTTTAATTATTGTCACTTTGTAAATTGTATTATGTCATACGACTAAAATTATTTGTAATAGTAATTAGTGGTTGTAGTATAAAGCTTTTCAGATACTAGAGGTTAAATTAAGTCCATTCTTCAAATGCCCCCCCCCCAAATAGTATAATAACTTAACTTACAAACCAAGTTAATATCCCGGATCCGTGGAAAAAGCGAGCACATAACAATACTTTTGTTGTGGCCACCTTTTCAGAAAATATTTTGTAAACTTTTATTTAGAAAACCTTATGGTAAAAAATCCATGTAGAACTATAAAGGATAGCACCTAATAAAGAGATGTCATTACTTAACACAAAATACTGAGTGAATAAATCATCAAACACCCCAACAAACATTCCTTTCTTTCTAACTACTACTGCTTGTTAAAATATTCATAAGAAGTTGATTAAGACTATGGCAGCCCGTGCAAATGATCTGAGGCAATTACGCACTAGTTCCCGACGTTATAACGTAGGTAAGACGTTATACTGTGACGTCACGATCTACTGACGTCAGTTGACCTTGAGTGCCTATGGAGCGCCCTTGCAATTGTCAACTCAAGAACTGTTACAAGAACTGTCAATTCCTAATACTAAAATGATTTTTCTTTTATTGGCGAGTAAATTGGTAGTGTGGATGGTTATCCTGTTCGTAGCAGATACGTTACAGGTTAATAATTATTATCATCATCATCATTATCAATTTCTTCATTAAACGTCTGTTAATAATTATTGTGAAATAATGATGGAAGTGCATATTTCCCATTTCATGTAATTTCTATCTTCTTCTTCTTCTTCTTCTTCTTCTTCTTCTTCTTCTTCTTCTTCTTCTTCTTCTTCTTCTTCTTCTTCTTCTTCTTCTTCTTCTTCTTCTTCTTCTTCTCACTATTATTATTATTATTACTATTATTTTTGTGTGACTTATTTTAATATTATTTTTATGCCTACGTTAGACATTAAAGACAAAATCGAAATGCTAAATTATCTTCATATTTTCCAGCTATGAATATCTTAAAATTTTTTACTTACAGTTTCGTCAAGTCGGTAGCTTCACACACAAGAGGGACATTACAAATTTCTCTCTTTCTTAGTAAATGTACACTTTGGTACGTCGCTGACTGTTAACGTCGTGGCATCATTCAAAAGGGATAAGGTATTCTTCAATCCTTTCTGAATGTAAAAACAGATTACTCCTAATTGGCTTTCATAATTTACAGCAAAATAATTAATTTAATTAAACCTGGGTTTTGTATCAAAAAATGTGTTTACGTGTCGGTCCTTGTGCATCCGCAAGAATTTGTATTCGTAGGTCTGTTGTTATCATTACCCAGAAACAATATTTTGTGCTTGACGTTTTTATTAAATAGTTACAAATTTGCAGGCCTATGAACAGGTTTATACACGGTAGAACACATATATTACAATAATGGTGTGTATGTGTTTGTAATGTCTGCCAAATGAGTTATTAAATATTATAAGATTTTAAATGATTAAGTTTACTTCACTTAAATGTTAAACGTTGCTGTGTTGATGACATTTTCGCTCACATAAAATTTAAACATATTTTTCTGAATATTCATACAAATTTTGATGTGACTAAATAAGGTCTGTGTTCCTCCACGAGTGAAAAATGGTCGTCCAGTTGTGACGCTGTATGCTTTCAATTTAATAGCGTAATGGCTGTACATGAAACAGGTTTTATAAATATCAATAGCAATGTTTTCACGCGGAAGCAACAGAAAAAATAACAACACCGACGGAAGTTACATTCACTCCCCACAACAAGGCACCGGCTTATCACAATATGTATATCAAATCATCTCAGCGCCGGGAGCAAAACAGGCCATGCTATATAAATTGTTGTGGTATGAGGTTTTCATAGGATGAAATTGTTTGTTAGGACGGCAGCAAATTGTTTGTTTATTCAAACAATGCTAGAGTGTAGAGGTAGCTTTACGTGTAGCAGTAGAGGCTTTACCATCACTAGCATTTCGATTTCTGTGCATGTTTTACACTCAAGTGAAAAATTATTTTTATGTAAAACATAGACTACTCCTCTCCCCTCTTAGTTTTTATAATCTTTCACAGTTTGTTAATTTAGATAATAACACGTAACGATTGTACACGTTCTGCCCCAATTCAACTCTTTCTGTTTTCTACTCATCTTAAAACAACTAAAAGTACAAATCGAATGCATTACAAAATATGTAAAAAATATAACCAATTTGAGCATTATACTATTGTTGTTAATAACTATTTTATGCCCATATCTTGGATTAGTATGTAGTAAAGAATTCTAAGAGAAATATTGTAAAATAAGAACATATTATGACCCAAAATCACCTAAAACACCTAAATACATTTTAAATATAGGTTAATTTGATTCTTATTTGAAAAGTTTGTTTAAATTAAGTTATTCGTGGTACTAACAGACGTGTATAATTCAAGACTGTGCTACCATAGTAACCCTTTAGTAAACCTCTGGCCTTTCCAAAATTCCTGTAAAGTGGCTCCTCAGGGAATTCTTTTTCTTCTTCTTTTCTTCAAAGATTAGGTTACATAAACCTGTTCCGGCACCCATCTTATCCTCGGACGACCAACGTATCTTGTAGACCTTACACCGGAGCCTCCCTTCAGTAGTACAAGTATTACAAAATTTTACATGAACAGGTTACTGGCCTGTCACATAACCTACTACCAGTAGGATCAGAGGCTCTTCTGTCAGGGTTACCATACCTTAGCCGGAAGGTCCCAGTTTTGGGGCGCAGGAGATACGTCCTCATCCTTCTCTTTATGAGATAGGATTTGGTTCCTTTGTATTAGTTACACTGATACTGAACATTTCTTAGTATTTTCAGTGCTCGTCTATCAACATTAGTGAGCACTCTAAGATCATTAGCCATCCAAAATTAAGAAATTAGAGTGAAAAAAGAACACACCTTAGCCCTCTAGTACTCTAATAGCGTCGGGGTCAGAAAAGAACAAAAGTCAGTCAAGAGAGACTAGACAGAAAAGATTAAAGGATGGGATCTCTCCCAAGACAAGTTGAAGCAAAGTGAAAATCCAGTTAGGACACATCGGGATTGCCAAACCTGTATCCACAAGATGTACACCCCTGATTCATAAACGTGCAGTGCATTTATGAAGAAGAAGTTCAGTTTAACACCAGTGATAGTAAAACAGTTAATAGGTCACTGGTGTTAAACTGAGCTTTTTCTTCATAAATGCACTGCACGTTTATGAATCAGGGGTCTACATCTTGTGGATACAGGTTTGGCAATCCCGACGTGTCCTAAGTGAATTCTCACTTTTCTTCAACTTGTCTTGGGAGAGATCCATGTTTTGTATCGTTTCATTTAGGTTATCAAACGAATCATTAAATTAACGGTTGATACGTTATCACGAGACAACATAATCGCCATTGACATGTTACGACTTACTATGATATTACTTGGTTTTATGTTTTGCTGCTTTTAGTGTTTCATGCGTCTCAGTGAGAGAGCCTGGATTTTTATTTATTTAATTTCAGATTTTATGTTATAAAACCACCATTTGGATAGTGGCAGCATTCGTTTTTTAGAATTTGTAAATATAGAACGCTTGACATACTTCTACATACGGTATGTGACCTATTTTTCACTGCAATCCTGAGATGGAATATCTACAAAAGAAACCAAATGCAAACAGATCTCGCGAGCTGAGTAAATTTCTTAAATCAACTCACCAATAAAACATTGACAGCTCGGCCTGCAACTGTAATTCTATCTTTGAAAAAACTTAGTGCCACTTACGGAGACACTCACAAAAAATGTATTTTGTATACAAATTAAAGTTATTTCTTAAAGTAAAGTAAATACTAGTAGGACCAAATTCGTATACTTGGAAAATAACCTGAATAACCTTACATTAGTGTTTGAAATCTTTTGCTTATTTTATCTGATCTATTTTACCTGAAATTTTTCCATGTATACGAAGGTGAAGCACAGCAGAAGCTTGCGTATTTAAATATTTACTTTTAATTACTAAATATTTTGTAGCTATCAAACGTTTACTAGTTAAAGTGTAAGTAACACTATAAGATGATATGATTGCTTGAAACGAAGTAAAAGTTCCCTAATTCGTTACGAAATAAAAGTATTAAAGTCATATATTTGATAAACTAACAATATGCAGTACCTATAACATTAGTTATGACATGTTATGACAGTTCCTATAACGTTAGGTATGACATGTTATGACAGTCTCTATAACATTAAACTAGTTGTTGGTACTACTATATCAATATTTGTACATAAGGAAAACAAATTAAAATTTTTTAAATATATTAATAAACGCTAACGGCAGAGTATACCCAAGGGTGCCGGATAACAAGAAACAAGTGAAAAATGTATTAAAAGAATTAAATACAAGAAAATAAATAAATATATCCCTCTGTTTTTCTTATTTTTAGTACAACAAGCCAAAAACTTACTCTTTGAACATATTTTTGAAAGTTTTTAAAAAGAAGAACTTTTAGAGAACGTAATAGGTAGACAGAATGTTAATTAATTGTGCGTGCAGTAGTTCGGTAATTATTCTTTCACAGTCTATTGTGTTAAACACCTTTGTAACTTCAAGTATAATACAGACAATTTGTTCGTACGCTGTGTTATTGACTACAGTAGTGAAACTAGTTTAGTATGTCTACCTACACCGTGGTTTCAGCCTATGTACAGGCGGAATTTGCGAGAGTTTAAGCTGCAATCAGTAGCAGGGTTTCCACACAGCCGCTGCTCCAAGCAGAATAATGTAAATCACGAGTGCTATCAGCATCGCTGCAGTCTATGATCTGTCAACAAATACTGTGTGTGCTGGATTATTTTGGCTGTTGCCACCAGGCTCCAGAATCAAAACACATTTGCTACGACAACCATTGTTTACACCATCAATCTCGTGTTCAAATTTAAACAAACTCACCAACGAGCTATATTGTGGGTAACAAATAACGGACAAGCGTACCAGACTCGACGACTGTGTTAAGTGAGAGCTAATTGATCCGGTTTACCAAATGTTACTATGGTTAGATGAATATGTGGACGCAGCAATTTTGTGCATTATAACGTGGTTTAAAACTGTGAACACTGCTCAGAGGAAATACAAGCTTAGAGGTTATAACAACTACTCAATTTAATAATATATTCTTACACATATTTACACGTCACATACTACTTTCTCGGATGCACAGCAAATTAAAGATGTAATGTTTAGCTACATGTATGCGTAAGAATAAGTGAGCTATTTTATTGTATAATATTTTGCAAATATTATACAGGCGGCAATATTTCGTAAATGGTACTGGCGGCAAAATGGCAATGTTGGCTACACTTTTTTCTTGAATACTACAAGTCTACAGTATCGGCATATTTTAGTAATTACTGTTCGTTCTTGCCCTTACCGCCTACTATTATTGCTGTTATTAGTATTATAAGATCTTGTTAATTGTATATTCCGTGGCCAATAGTATATACAAACAATTGTATTACTATTAAGAGTAGCGTTAACATTAACGAGGGGGTATGATTTATGTATAACATGTCTTTATTTGCTTTGCCAATTAAAGGAAGAAACTACTAACAACTGACAAAAATCCGATACTACATTTATACATTTTTATATCATAAATTGTCCCCAGGATGTTCCTTTATAAAAATAAATATACATATACAGTAGCCTATCAATCCTTTTTAGAAGCTCAAAAATATTTTTTTAGAAGACATCAAAATTGTTCGATACTTTCTAACATGAAGTGGAATTGATTCTAGCTTATATTATTATGCATATTTTTGTAAGCGTGTAAACAACATGATGTGTTACACACAATAACAGCTGGTCAGGGTTTGTTATGCAACGGACCAACAAATATATGTTACAGAAATGTTGATCTCACAATTTAACAGCTGTTTTTATTTATGTTGTTTACTTTTTACGCTTAAAGTGATTTGTGTTAGTAAAGTATATTTATTTTAGTTTATAATAGTGCGTAGAAGAAAATAAGTGTTATTGGTAAAGGGAAAAATGCTGCTATGAAATGATGGAGCTCAAAAATTTTGTTCTGTAATAACATAAATACTGTTAAGGTTAGGACTCTCATAAAAATAAGTACTAAATATTTTTATCATGTTGGACCTTCTAATAAGCCAATTTCATTAAATTGTAATATACCTGAGAATGAAACTGACGTTTCTAGTAAAGAGAAATTAGATAGGTTATGGTTGAACGTTATACAACACCAACTAAAGTGACATAGGCCTATAGACAGATGACGGTGCGCTAGAATATGCTTTTGTAGGCATAAAACTATTAGCTAATTTCATATGCCAATTTTTATGTCGTAAGTGCTTGATTCAAACACTTGTTTTAGAAAAGAATTATATAATCGGTTATGCTACAGTACTAAAATTTTCCTGTAAATCGTGCAAAAAATATTTGAAATTTGAGTCGTCATTTAATAAAACGTGTGCATTAAGTAACATAAGGCATAGTACATATTGTTTAATAAAACATTATGTAACGTGTAACAAAACACGTTATACAGACAGAGGCTAGAGAATGTAAAGAAAATCAAATTTTAAATACAAACACCAGTGATGAATCACATGAAAAAGTAATGTATTTGTCAAAAAGGGCAACATAAGGCAAAAGGCTTAAGACAACTACACATTAAATAGAACGCAAAAAAGGAAGACAAATATGAAGAGACAAGGAATAGGAGCTAAACATCTAACATACTTAGCACATTGTCAAGGTTGAGAATACGGATGGCGATATTCTGGAAGACACGAAATATGTCGATAGTTCTGAGGAAATGCTTTTATAATATACATTCCTGAACATAATGACGATAAGGAATTGTACTTTACTTATTGATAACGTTCAGTAGGTTCTGAATACTTTAAAAAGAATAATGCATATAAAGCCACGAGAGCAACAATATGAAAGTGGGAACTATTAATCCATAAAGATAATTATATCGTGTACTTTTTCAAAATTTATCGTGTACTGTAAACAACAATACATTCCAAAGAGCAATCAATAAGTGAATGACTAATGTAAAATCAACGTCGGAAAAGTACACAGGAAAATTTCAACAACTATAGTAAAAAAACAACAAGAGGGTAACGTGAAGTTTAAGTAATATGTCTTCAGTAAACTTTTTCTAAACTTGACGAAAAACAAATTAAAATTTAAAAGCGCAATGATGTACAAATGTTAGATTTATAATGCTGCATGCAGTAAAGAAACACCAATCCAGGATCATATCTTGGACATATGGAAAACGAAGGATCCCGCACAAACAACCTCATTAAAGTTGTAACGCACATAGAATTAAAAAGAGTTTCCCCATCAGCCTTTGTTAATTACACGTTTTATTTTAAATGCTTCCTAAAAATTTGCAAGTTAATACAGTGTACAGTTTTGTTCCTACAAAAAGAAAAAGACAATAGTAGGCTACACGCTGAGTCATCTTTGCTGATAAGTAAACAATCAAATCAAATCTTCAATCAACAAGTTGCGTTACCTAAATTATGGTAAGTAATTGTAACTTGATAATACAAACGTTACAGGGTTCCGTGTTTATTTACTTACTAAATGGACTTAGTGTTAAATAACAATCACGGAAGCATTTTGAAAGGGTTGAATCCGCAAATATAAATGATATCCCTTCCTCTGCGTTCCTTTTTCGATCCTGGCATGAATTGTAACAATAAGTTAAGGTAAATTCTTGTTTATGGGAGTGGCCACTAAGCCAACAAAGGAAGGAGTAGGAATGACACAATGACCCGGGGACGCTACAACTTTACGGATCCCATACATCACAAACTACGAACTTTCCTCCTTTCGTGCCGCTAAGAATACAATTTTTCAAAATAAGTCTTTGTAACACGAACGTTACAAAATACTTGTGTCCTTGAAGACTTTTATTTTACTTCAGACATTAAGGTTGTAAAGGTTGTTTACAAGTAAGACATTAAAGGTGGTTTACAAGTACTTTCGTTTACAAAAATTATTTAAAAGTAAAAGAATTTTTGACTAACACCGAAAAAAGGTGTACATTTGATTCAAGATAAGAGTTCTTTAGTACTCCTTAATAACTCGCAAAAGAATACTTATTGAAATATTTATTATACTTAGAAAAAATTCATAAATTTACGAATTCTAATGTTACTAATTTAATATTATATCTACTCTATTATAGTACTGAGTGATACACGTTAATACTTATTAGAAATAACTGATTATTGAATGAGTTTATAGACGTAATATTTAGTTTATATGAAACTGTTGGCGGGAATTTATAACTAGCTTTAAGAAACTGCAAAAGGCTTACAGAACATTTATGTAAAGAATAATTATATTGACTACTTAAAATATGAAGTCCTATTGACCGAAAATTATGTAAAGAAAGAAAAAAGTGTAGCCTACAACGTACATAAAGGTCATATCTAAACAATAAACAAACATAAATAATACTGTTTCAAAACACTACTATAAAAATGTTTCCGATTCGGTCGAAGAAAAATTTCCTACAGTGGTGTGCAACAATATTATTTCTGTTTCTGATTATAGCCACTAACACAACTTTATTAATTAAGTATCTAAACGATAAACGCTAACCGAAGTGCAATATAAACATTAAAGGAATATTTTCCCATTTTCTGAATTAGTAACCGAATTAGGTAATGTTATTACATTTTTGACTAAACGAGTGAGTAACTTATTCGTAATTATTCTTTTGCATAAATACGAGCATTCAAATTGATTACACAGAAGAAATAACGTTTGTAAACAGATATATTACATTCCTGAGCACAATTTGTAGAAGTGGTAATATACTGTATCTTTTGCTTAATTTCTTCAACAAGACACTGCACTGACCGATTTCACACATACGGCTGTAACGTAAGCTTTGTGTACACACTACGGCTTACTATTTACTAAAAGCATAAATTAGGAGCCATTAGAAACTAATTAATGTTTCACTAAAATCGTCCAAAGAAAAATGTGCTATCCAAATCTTTGTTAAACTACGGTTTACTTCCCTTTTACGGTCTGTATATTGAAAGAAAGTTTATAAGGCCTATCTACAAATGTGAGATATCTAAATCTTACTTACGATTATCCTAATTACGTATTACTTAACATTCACAAGTACTGGTATAGAAATATTCAGGATGTATAAGTCATTATGCACAATGACTTAATGTGTACTGTATAATATATTTCAAATGAGCCGTGTTTAAAATAAACCTTCAGATATTTCTTATTATCATCAAAACAATATTATCGGCCAACTGACAAAAATCAGAAGTTTATATTCAAGACTTGTTAGTCATGTTGTTATTCCGCTACACACTTTTACGCAAGTACAACTTACCGAATAAAAGTTTCTGATCATCTCTAGATCAAAGAATACCTTCTGTTGGTACAAATAACGTTTTGTAAGTTTACCAAAACCAGTACGCCTGTGTGTACCGTACACACACTGTAACAGCTTGTTACATTTCGTCTCCCCCCTAACTTATCTAAACATGTGCCTCACAGGGGTAGGTTTGGAACATGTGTAATGTGTGATGTGTGATGCACATGTTTCAATATTTATAATTTCAGGTACTAGCAAATGAAGTTATAATTTTGTTAGTTATTATTGTCATTTGTTATTATATTGTTGGAGTTATTTGTTAATTATTAGTTACAGTTTATTTGGAGTTATACATATTGTAACAAGTCGTCCAGGTTAAAAATAATTATTTTTGTTCGAGTAAAAAAATAAAAAAAAATTTTAATTTAATTCTAAAATTTTCAAAAGAAATTTTTTATGTTTGTTTTATTGTTTAAATATTTAATAAATAAATCTGGTAATGTGATTGTGTTGAAATTTTCAATTCCTTTCAGTTATTTTTGGCAATTATATCACTTGTGGTTTGCTGTAAGTAAATTCAGCGATAATTGGATTGTCTCGTTCACTAATCGATTTGCGATTGTTCTTCCTTCTCCAATATATTACCTTCACTGGAGTAATGGCTGCCTTTCTTGCAGCTGATGTTGTTCACTAAACTCTATTTATAGTTTAGAAATAAATTTAATACCAAAAATGTTGAATAACTATATTTTATTAACAATTATTTAAAAAGGATCGATTAAAAATCGATTAGGTTATATTGTTCGAATCTTTCACAGGGGTAATCGATTATTGATACATGTGTTATTTGATATAATATTTTCAAGGTTCTTTAAAAGGTTATGTTATATAGTCAGAGAAGGGGCAAGGCTCGAAAGTATAACATAACAATAAAAAATCTTAATAGTTAATAATTACAAATTTAGTTATGATATATAATGTTTATTAAGTAAAAAATCAGACCAATTGGCTGTGGCGACGAATCTTATTTCTTGTGGGCGCTTTGCATGCTGGGAACCATCATGGCCGCTCGCTCGTTGGCGAAGTAAAACGAGAATGGTGTTGATGGATTTTCTTTAAATAAAGATGCCTTCACAGCTGCTTCCTCGTCTCCGCAATATTGAATAATGTTTCTGGTGTTGTTGGATTATCACTCATTCACTGTTCTGTTGTTCACTCGAGAAAATGTGCGTTTTATTTTTAAGATATGGTGTTGTAAAAGTTCGTTTCAGTTGTCTGGAAATTATTAGTGTTAGTGGTTCGAATTGTTAGTTCACTAGTTTGTGTGGTGTATTCAATTGTTTCTATGTTCGTTGTAGGTAATTTTCACTGCATTTATCGTTTAAAAGTGTTCTGTCCAAAATCTCAAAATTTATAGTAGTCTATGTTTTAACTGTTATCCGCCATTAATCGTTCCGGTATACTGTTATTAGCACGAGCTTAATTCACCCGTACTCTTCGAATGTTAATTAAGAACTGTTTTACTTCCTTCGTTTCTGAAATCTCTTAGCCGATTTAATATTAGAAAAGTATTGTTTAAGTTTTATTCACTTCCGATGCATTCAAGTAAAGTACATTATATCATAGAATATATTTTGTTTATTAATTAATTTCATGTAATAGCAAAAACATAATTGGTTTCTTTAACTCCTTCTGCTTAATTTGATATAAAATAATCCATCTTTACAAAGTTTTTTATTAAAATTGCTATATTTCTGTCATTTTGGAAAAGCAGGCTTAATATTCTGTTTCCTGTCCTTGTCCAAAATGTAGCCATTTTATGTGTTATAATTATGGTTATAATGACTCTCAGATTGATATAAGTGTTTATCGTTCATCAATTTCTTCTAAATTTATCAATTGATCATCCTTTTAAATATAATTAATGAATTTCTGGTTCCCCGTCTGAAATTGTTAGGTATTATATTTACAAATTTTTGAATAATTTTATACATCTTTTATATTATTCCTTTTAAAGTATACCTTTAGTTATAGTATTTGGTGATTGATTCACCTTACATAAATCTCATCAGTTTACTGGGTTTATTTTAACTTACTTACTCAAATATAATGTTATTGATAATTTCCTAGCTGGCCTAGATTCTATGGTTTTACATATACGGTTTTTTGAATAATACTATGTCTATACCCCTTCTGATCTTCTGAAGTTAATATAATATAAATACAATCTCCTTAAATAACTATTGGAACATGTAGCATTGTATTCATGCTCATAATACAAACACAATATTTAAAACTAACTATTGGTCTTTAAAGTCAGACATTTTAGTTTGAACTATTACTAATAATACCTAACAAACATTTTATAAAATAGTACGGTATTCATACTAATACATTTTAGTCTGTATAAACGCTGTAAGTCATAATAAACATAAATATAATAATAATAATTTTTATCCTATACACCACCTTGAAATATGGTGTTCATAGGCTTTAACACAAACATAATCAGCCATTTAATTTTATTTTCCTTAAATTTAATTTGGTTACAGTCCTTTCTGTTTAATTTTTATTACTACATTTTAATCCCCTTGTCACTGTATTTATTCCCCACCTGCTCTCTTTATCATTCACATTTTAAAGAATGTTTTTTGATAAAAAGTGCCATCTTTTTTGAAACATTTGTAATGTTTTCATAAGAATACTTCCTAACATTTTATATTTGTATTTATAGCAAACATTAAAGTAGTTTAATTGTACATAGTTGAAATATCAGTTACACTTATACTTGAAGTTTATTCAGTCTATTGAAATAACTTGCACTGGTTCACTTATATTTTTGGTTCTTATTTACACTTGAGTTTTACAATACTCCAAGACCAAAATCTTAAAGATAAGGGACAATGAAGATTTGTTTATTTCGTTACATAATAACTTTAGTGGGTGCACTTCTATTTACTACCCTAAATACTTTTGTTTATTACTATTTTACATTTTTATATGAGGTTTTGGGTTGTTATAATTTCATGGGTGACATTTAATCTTTTTTGGGGTTTGTTATCCTTTGTAATAGGTTTTCCTAGGGTATATCTTGTAGTTCTTCCCATTCTACATTTTTTTCTCTTCACAATTCTTCCTTCTTGGGTTCTCCAAGATAATCTGATTTTATGTTTCGTTGGTTTGTTCGGGGTATCTTCTTTACCTGCTCCTATCCTACCTGGGTATTATCCTGATTTTATTTTAGTTTTTGTAGGATTTATTTTTCTTGACACTTTTTTGTTCCATTATGATGATTAACTTTTATTTTTTCTTTTATGGTGTTATTTTACTTCGATATTTAATTATTTTCATTTGAATTTTCTTTTTATTTAATGTAATTTATTGAATTATGATCAGATTGGAATTATGATTTAGTGGATTATCTGTCATGCTACAATATATAGCATAATATTACATTTAATTAGATTCATTGTTGGTTTAGATTATTTAATTTTTGAATTGTGAGAGACATGGGGTTATGTTTATATGTGTGATAGCGATTTATGGTATATAGATGTAATGCTTTGTGTACATAATGTTACGCGTCTCGTGCGGTATTGTGTCGTTGATGAAACAGAATATTCCATGAGCTTATCGAGTCCTGGGTGTAATTACAATAGAACTAGATTCCAAGCACAGATAATTCTCTGAAAGGCATTCTTAACATAATTTGCTCTATCTCGTTTGTTAGTGTTATCGGTTCGCATCTCGTGGCGCACATCATGGTCAGATTTAATCCTGACCTACTCCTTGGTGATGAACTTGAATATGAAGCCCTAGTAAGGGGTCTTCCCTAAAAAAACGATGTCTCTTACGTAAGAGTTTAAGGGACCATCCAAATGATCCCACTGACTTAAGGCATCTAAAGTCCATTGATGTCGTAGCTGAAATTTAAGTGTGTTCTAACAAATTAGTTGAAGTACAAAAAATTGTGAACAGTATCCGGTCCGATGAGTTACCTATGGCCAACCAGCGAGCCACACACCGAATTAATCACTTGCTGAGACGGGTAAATCTACAGTAAAGATTAGAATACACAGATTCTCCTGGTATGTCCCTTTGTTAGTTTCAAAAAATATTGGTATGCGACTCATTCTCGGCGCCGATTTCATTCGAAAGACTGGGATCATTTTTGACATTCGTGGCGAATCGTTTTACTTCACATTCAACCGTCAGCATCATTTTCCGTTGTATGATAGGGCTACGTCAGGAGGCAAACCCGTCATCAAAGCCGTGAACCAAAACTTAGTTAATGTGCGTACTTCGCCCGACTTATCCCATCTTGCCCCTGATCAACGTGCTGACGCCTTAAAATTTCCTGACGTTTTAAGCACCAAGCTACTAAGCACCAAGCTGACGCCTTACCCACCTCATCAAATATGAAATCAAGGTCACTGATTCCGCCGTTATTAAGCTCTATCCCTTTAAGTTGTCATTTCCCAAGATGGATGCCACGCGGGAACAAATAAACAAACTATCAAAAGGTCAATGAGCCTTCTACTTGGGCCTACTCTTCTCCGTTCTTTCTGATACCAAAGGGTGACAACAAACATAGGTTAGTTATCGACTATCGTCAGCTGAACGAAAAGATCGCACCTGAATCTGTCCCTCTCCCAGATGTACATGGGGCTTTTCATTACTTTGCTCAGGCAAAAATCTTCACGGTGGTGGATTTAAATCAGGCGTTCCACCAGATTCCTCTTGCTGAACAGTCCAAACCATTGACTGCATTTGCAGTGCTATTCAACCTTTACACGCGTGCCATTTGGTATTTCACAAGGTAGTTCTATCTGCAGTCGCCTTTTAAAACAAGTCTTTCACGATGTCAAATTCAAATTTATCTACCATTATCTAGATGATATTGTCATATATAGCAATTCCTTCCAGGAACATGTGGATCATTTGCGTCAGACCTTCCCCAGGCTTAGAAATGGGGGTCTAACGCAATTTTCATTCCTTGGGCACCTCGTGTCTACCCGTGGTGTCATGATTGTCCCGGAGCGCACTCGCGCCATTCATGAGTTTCGGCCACCCCGCGACACCAAAGCATTGCCAGATTTCTTGGGATGGTCAATTACTTCAACAAGTTTATCCCAAAATTTGCCGAGATCGCCGCCGCGCTGAATAACTTGCGTAAGAAGGGTGCTATATTCCTTTGGACTGCTGAGTGTCAGACCGCGTTTTCTCTTCTCAAGGAAGCCATTATACAACCTCCGGTCCTCCAGATGTCCTCCAGATTTTTCCCGACCCTTTATCATCCAGACCGACAACTCGAGTGTTGCCTTGGGTGCTGTTCTTTACCAAGAAGTGTAGGCTTCCCATCTGCTACGCTTCTCGTAAACACACTGACCAGGAAAAGACGTTTTCTGCGTACGAACTTGAGTGCGTTGCAATAATTTTTGCGTTAGAAAAATTTCGACCTTTCTTAGAATATAAAGAGTTTCTCCTAGAAACCGATAATCAGGCATTGTCGTGGCTTCTCAATCACCCGAAACAGTTGGGACGCATTGAGCGATGCGTGTTAAAGTTGGGTCATTTCAATTTTAAAGTGCAACATATTCGTGGTACTCAAAACGTCGTGGCAGACACCCTGTCGCGCATGTTCCATCCTGATGACGACGCTCCCCCTGATCATGTCCCAGTCGGAGAAGATAATCCGGGCGTGACGACTAATGCTATTCTTACTGAGTTTCCTCTAGCGTTTACTGACATCGCGAGTCACCAGCGGAATGATGAGCATCTTTCCCCGATCATTAAAAGTTTGGAAGATGGTACGCCATCCGAAAAGTTTGTCTTGAGCAGAAATGTGTTGTGTATTCGAAATAAAAATAATCATGATCTTCGTATTGTCGCTCCTCTAGTTCTTGTACCCATGATTTTTAAGTACTCTCACGATTCTCCTGTTGGGGGCACCTAGGTATTTATAAAACCATTCAAAAGATCAAAAAAGAGTATTTTTAGGACACGATGAGAAGGGATATAACTGAATGTGTACGCCGGTGTGAACGTTATGCCCTGAGCAAACCTGCTCAGAATTCCCACCTTGGCAAGCTTGTGAGTGAGATTCCCTCTGTGCCCATGACCACAATATATATAGATTTTTCTGTACCTTACCAAACAGCTAGATATGGCAATACTATTTGCTAATTTGTGTCGATTCCTTTACCAAGATCGTGTGGATGTTTCCCCTAAGAAAGGGTCTTGCTTCGACTACCGTCCAAGTGCTGGAAAACCACCTATTCAAGCATTTTGGCATTCCTCTATATCTTGTTTCCGATAACGGACCCCAATTCCGTTCTCGTACCTACCGACATATGTGTTTCGCCAAGGGTATAGCCCACATAACCACTACGGAGTATCGACCACAAGGGAACATAGCGGACAGGTATCTTCGAAACCTCCGATCCACCCTCATAGCGTACCATGCGGGTGACCATGGTACCGCTTGGGATCGAAACATATCGTGGATACATTTCGCTTTCAACTCTGCGCGACATGAAGGGCACAAGTTCACACCTTTCGAACTTATGTTTAAATATAAACCCAATCATCCATTAGCTGCCTTGTGGTACATAGATAATCTATTACCGTAAGATACCTCCCCGGAACACATAAAGGAAGTGTGGGGCAAAGCAAAAAAGAATCTGCATAGGAACTTAAATAAACAGAAACAGAATTTCGATAAAAAAGAATAGAATGTCCATTTAAGGAAAAATGACTTTGGTTCTGTATAAAACTCATCCGTTGAGTTAAGCTGGTGATAAGGTTACCGCTAAATTAGCTTATCGTTGGGATGACCATTTTGCATTGAGCGTTTCGTGTCACCTGTGACTGTAAGTCTCTGTGACCCATTTTCTAAACGATTTGTGCTGCGTGCTCATGTCACCCAGTTAAAACCATTCCACGGGGATACTCCTTATGATAGATGACCCTAAGTTCTACCTTCACTAAATATGAAAATATTTATAAATGTATATGTATGTACGGTAATAATATATATAAATGTTAAATATAAATTAGTGTTATATATATATATATATATATATATATATGGTTATATATTGTGAATATCTATATCTATCTATAAATGTGAGAATTATATTGAATGAGTTGAGTGCCAGTAGGACTGTATATTACAGCCTATAGTGATCTCTGCTATCAGTGATGAGCTTGCTTGGAAGCAAGTGGTGGACTCTTCTGCGCAAGAGCAAAACCAAGTGTATATATAGTAATACGAGATGTTGTACCTTTGGATAAAAGGATCGACTTAATGTATTCTGGTTTGTGAGATGTGTAGTGTGTAAACTAGTATGATAACCGCAGCATGTATTATGAGAAAATGAAGCGTGAAAGACATTAAAAAAAGGGGTATCCCAATTTGGGGTGGGAGTATGTAACGGTTTGTTACATTTCGTCTCCGCCCACATCTTATCTAAACATGTGCTTCACAGGGGTAAGCTTGGTGAATGTGTGTGGTGATCGGCGTGACGTCGATACGAAGTTGAATGTAGGACGCGCGTTATCTCACGTGGGTCTGTGGTGACATGCCTGGGGACTACTTATCACCGGTTTCCTGTTGTAAGTAGTCAGTAGCGAGAGAGCGAGGCCTCCTGACTGTTGCCATCACGTCTGTGTAATTTGTTCTGCCTTACGAAGTAAGGAAGTACCGAATACATTTGCTTTATTAATTCAGAAATCATGAATCATTCAGTTTATTATGTAAAGCGGTAATTATTATGTAATAATCAATTAACGATTCTCATGCAAATGTAATTATGAACAGTTTGAAGTCATTCCGCAGACAGTATGTAACAGGTTCATGTTTTGTCAATCAAGATATTAATTAGAGCAATTATGCATATTTTATTAAAGATTAATCTTTAGTTCATTAACTGATAACCTTTCGTTAAAAGTTTTCTGTACGATCTTTATTGTTATAGCAAAATGCATGACCTATCAGTCACGCTTGTTATACTAAAAAGTATATCCTATTATATCGCTGCACATCTCACGGGTGGTTAAACCGTTAGAATTAAATTAATCTCAATGTGCATGCTGCAGGTGTATGGATGAATAACACGTGAAAACTGCTTGTTCGAACTTCAGTCCAGAAAACGGTGCGTGTTCGGAAAACTGTGCTTTTGGCACCGTTCTGCATTTGCTCAAGTAGTCACGGACATTACCTTTTCACGACTTGTGGACATCTCTCGGCGTTTGCCTTTGTGCCGTGTTTTTGGCGAAAACCCGGCTGTTTTTCTAATGGTCAACGATATGAAATGCTTCATCACCGAAATTGTTAATTAATTAGTGTAGCGGGCGTACCACGTTGGCAGTACGTTCGCAGTACTGATCCGCGCGCGCTCTGGGAGCGGGGCGGCGTGGTTGGCTTTGCGTAGCAAGTTGAGTTCAGTTCACTTTCGGCAGTTGGCGTCTACAGATTTCTACCCCCGGCAGCGTTGAGATTCTTCATTTTTGTAAAATGCCTATTCTGATGGATAAATAAACGTTATGTGATCCCCGGTAAGTGTATTGAATGTATTTTACTTATTGTATCATGAAAGGAATTACATTTAACTTAAAATTAACGGGGATGTGAGTGGATATATGTTTAAAGTCACCACGTGGTGGACAGGTTAATCACTGATTATTCACGTGTTTGAATGTTAACACAGGCTGAAATATGGTATTTTATAATTTATATGTCTATATATTATTCTAATTGTATCAAAAGGGGCGTAAGGAAATTATTTTGTAATTTTTGTTGGAACGGGCGTACTTTATGAACCGGTTCGAGTTTGTTAACTTATATTGAAATTGTAGTAAGATGGATAATTAGGTGACGAACAGTTTGTGAATAACAATTTATTTTATACTAAATTCTATGCAGATGGTAGATTATGATGCATTGAGGTCTTGGGAGGGTGTTATGGTAGCTTCAAAGAAAACTTAAATTGAAAAAGGCTAAAACTGGTCATGATGTGCAGAGTGAGTTTGTGCTGGGGGGAGGTGGTTATTGTGAATTATGGAACACTAGAGTAATTACCATTATGAATGTTTAGGGTTCCTGACTTGGACGAGAATCTGATTTACTCCATGTATGGCTGAACAACCGCCACCAATGCCATAAAAACATCTACTCTCCATCTTGGCCGCCGGGAGGAAGGAATGGACGCCACGCCACAATACCCACGAGATCGGTTCCGGACTATACGCAGGTGATATTTATGCCTTAAAAATATTTTTGGCCTCTGCAGCTAATACCATGTGACATTATTCTCGGAATAGCTCCAGTTAGATTTTCGATTGTGCTCACGTCCAGCAGGACATTAGGGTTACAATCTTTATCTGGTTTACTTTCTGAATGCTTACACCACCAGAATAAGTGTAAACCCGGCCGGGGCCATGTGTCCGGCGATTTGTAACGTTATACCTCTTTTAAATTGTAAAAGTTGTGTGGAATCTGAATGTTAGTGATTCATGTGGGTGCTGTTCATTTATGCATGTGTGCTGGGGAACTTAACCGCCTGGTGGTTCCCCTTTTACGTTGGGGATTTTATTGATATATATATTGTAACGTCACAGAACGTTCCATAAAGGAAATTATTTGCATAGCAATTTATCATAAGAGGAAAGTGAGGTGAACAGTATCGAACCCAAGTAATCCTAAAAATTTTGTAATATTGTCTAATAATTAATACCATTAACATGAAAAAACGACCAGACTATGACTAAGACTCAAACCCCATATATATTATTTAAGTGAAGAACAGTGTAAAACCAATAATATACTATAACAGAGACAAATAATATCAGAAACAACCGAAATAATGTCATTAATTATTAAGGAATGTAACTCTGAATAGGGTATAAAAAATTATTTATTGTGAACTAATGGGCAAGATCCATTATTATACTATGTAATATAAATAAAATAAATGTATTAAATGATTTGAATACATTATTAGAAAGGATCTAAGTTAAAATAAAAAAAATATATAAATGTTAAGACAAAAAATATATGTTTAGGAGCTGAGTCCAATCACTCAGATTTTATGTAAAAATTAATTATTATTGAATTGAGATAAATACTATATGTAATTGTCAAGTAGACAAAGATGAACAAATTATCTTAAATAAAGAAAACTGTAAAGTGAATAAAAATCAGTTAAAATAGCCAAAAACAGTATTAACTGAAAACATGTAGTAGACCTATAATATTGTAATATTTATGAATTTAGTGTTGACAAAATGCATCCAAATTGCATTATAAAGTTGAAATACAATATAATGTGACTATACTAATATATTTGACTAACTTAAACACTTTAATAGTCGAGTTAGGAAACTAATTACCTATACCATATCTGGCTGAAGCCAAGGACCCATCACAAAAAACAGTCATATTTGACAAAATGATTGCAAAATATTAACAAAAATAAAAGAAAAGAGTAAAATCCTATAGTGTACTATGAAAACAAACATACTCAGTTGAAAACAAGCTCAATTATTAAAGAATTTGATTTATGAGAGTGAAATTTGTCACACCAAGAAAATGAATCACTTATGCAAACCAATATGATGCTAAGTAATCCTACAGTGAAAATAATATGTATCAGGATAAACCAGGTATCAAAAAAGATAGACAATATAATAAACTCTCAGTGTATGCTCGAAAAATCCCATATATAATAAGGAAAAAAGACTAATTATTGTAAAGAAACAGTGACAACAACTTAGGCCATAGGCATGGACCATGTAAAACTGAACTTATTTATATATTATATGTGTTAAACTTTATTTATTTTGTTATAGAAAGATGATAATCTTATGTGTTAATGTTGTAGAAGGAACCAAACAACTTCACAACAATTTTATAATCAGAAAATTGAATTTTTATGTAAACATTCCAAGGTAAGAGTTGTATTTTATGTTATTTTATTAGAGTTAATTTATTCAAAACCAATCGTAATTAGTATCATTAGATTCAGTTGAAAGCAGAGAATCCAAATATAGTAATGGCATGCAGATTGTAAGTAGTTATGTAAAATTGTTTGACAAATACCAGAATAATTTTTGTAATATCCTTAGTGTGAAGAATAAGACATTTTTGTTCTAAAGCTTCTACGGAAGTCAAATTTGTTCCATGATGTTCCATTTGATTATTCTCGAACGTTCTAGAAGGAATTTTTACACGAATACACCGGAAGTTCATGTCAAAAACTTAAAACAATGAGCCTTACAGAGTATAAAAGGAAGACGAAATTCGACCGAAAAACACTTTATGCTTTGAATCCAGAAGAGACACATCACCCACGAAACTGATCATCACACCCGAGGCGAAACCGAAGAACGAGAAGTCGACGTGAGAACGCAGAAAGGCTTTTCCCGTACATTGACAAAAGACTGACTTAACCTCTACAAGAGTATACGCCAATGTGTTGCTGAAATAGAGCAGTAACACGACACATTTAATAGAACGCACGCAGCCAGAATATCAGCGGCCCTGGAAAGGACCAAAATTTTAATAGAGAATCAATTCTGCTGTATTCGCTAAGACAAACTGACTTTGATAAAAATCCCAATAACGTTACGTACACAAAGCCTGTTCCTCAACTGTGAGAAGAGATCAGCGCTGTGGCGGCTAATTGAGAAACCACGCGGACAGCTGATTGCCGCCGGCACTATCACTGCGAAACTTGTATCCGAAAGTGCGGAGTTTTAAAAAACCGTATTTTGACTTTTAAATAATATCAGTGCACAAGGAACGTCAACACGAAGAGGCGAGATTGAAAACGTACCCGAGAGAAGTGTCCAGTGCGAGAAATAATTACCCATCGAACGTGAGTTGTTCAAAGTTAAAGTCATTTTTACCTGGTAACATTTGTCACACAGTTGTACTACACATGCCACACACCTTCAAATCACTTAATTTTTGTAAAGCATCTTACTGATCTGTCTTGATAGTTCAAAGGAGTCACGTCCTGAGTATAAAGGTTTTTCATACACTAAACTCATGCTTTTCAACTGAGTAAAACAAAATATTTGTTAGCCGATACTTGATTTTAGAAAAAACTTGTCAATAATAATTTTTTGTAACTCTGCAATTTTATTTTTTTACGAATGTTAGTCCTTCAGACGATTTTAAGATTCATTAAAACATACGTTATTTTTTCAAACTCAAACTGTTTTGTTCACAATTTTTCATAGAATTAAACTAACTGCTAAGAAATCAAAATTTAATTTTAATAACAATTTCTTGGAACAAAAGATTCCAAGTGGCGCCCACATACACATAGTAGATTAAGTTGTTTTGCAGGACGACATCATCGCAGAGGATCCAGTCATCAGTAAGTATCATAAAGTGCACGGAGTGTAACGCCCGACATTACACGACACGACACATGACACTCCATTTCTCTATATTATAATATATATATGCCTTTTCAATAATTTAAGAGTGGGTTGGGTTTTCTTTAATGGGCTTTAAGGGTTTTGTTGTGCTTTCACCTAAGGCCGTCACCTGTTGGTGCAGTGGTCTGCAGGTTCCTGACATGTTAATTGTTGTTGAATCTGGTTCGGGCGCATGTCCGTGGCTGGGGTCAAGTCAGTTCTCTGTGAATTCTTTATATATGTTTTATAAGGTTCAGTCCATAGATTTTACAATTTTATAAAATTATTTTGGCTCTTTAATAATTCTTTAATAAGCAAAAATTCATTATTGTCTTTTTTTACTGCCATAGTCAGTGCATGATTTATTGAGTTTTTTTTATATAATTACACTATTAGTTTCTCACTACTTCAGTTTAAAAATGTAAAGCAATAAAATTCGCATCAGTTTCTATGTTCCGGTGGTTACGTTCCACTTGGTTTTTCTTTCAATTTTGTTTTTGTATTTGGTAAAAGTATAAAGGAAAGTGAGAACTTATCATTTTCTAAAACCATACAGACATGTTAACCTTGTGATGGTAACTTACTCTTTGGGGAACAAACGCGAAATTCTTTTTATTATGCATTGTAACCTGAGTGTTGTTCTGGCTGTCTTGCCAATTTAAATTTGGCCATTTCGAGTCCTTGTAATTTATTTCGTTTTGTTTTAACTCGGTTATACTCTTACGAGTTACTGGGTTTTGAATTTTTTTAATGAAAAGTGATTTAAGGCTTGCAGGGCACTTAAACTGATTACTGTAGCCTGGGGGTCATGATGACTAATACAGGGGTTCTCCATATTCCTGTTTGGGGTATGATGAAAATATACAGGCTGTCTGCCAGGTGAACATGTGTCTGTGATATGTGTATATATAATGTAATGTGTATTTATGTGCATTATGTATTCTTTATGTAAGTGTTATACGTGGCGGGGGGTATTTGCATAATTTATATGATGTTGAGCTTATGTGATATTTTACAGTATATATGTATATTTTAAAGATGTTTAAATATTGCAAAAAAAAGTTTACTACATTACATTGTGATGCTATTTTGGGGAAGTGGATGTTACAAAAAAGTTTTGAAGAATGATACATTGCATGTTGTATATTCTGAACATTAATGGTATAATGTCAAATAGTGGATTTGAGAATATTAAAATGTAATTTTAAATTATACTAAATTTATATTAGATTAAAAAGAATTTCGCTTGAGGTCAATATATATACATTTTTATAATGAATTTGGAAATAATAAAGACTGTTAAAATTGGGTAAAAGCGAGTTTTAATTGCAAGTCCCGTCTCACTGGACCCAGCGCATTTTTGCTTCTCTATGCTTTCCGCCTAGTTTTAAATAACTAGTGGCCCCTCTTTCAAAAAAAAAAATAAAAATAAAAATTAGAAATTTTCTTTTATAAACCATAAAAATTGTAAAGAGGGGTTACACCTTCATCGTAGGAAAGCCCGAGTATCGGAGGAATGTTAGGTGACCTCAAACCATTCATATATTTTGGGGGCCTAAATCGCAATACACGTTTCCTCACTCAACAACCTACCATAGTGATCGCAATTTTTCAAGAGTCGGAGAGTGAAATCTGGGAAAAATTATGTCATCCATAATTTTAAATAATAAAACAGGTGTTAACAAACTATGTCCTGAAAATTGAGTCTGTTAAGACCTGCACTTGTAGTGTCGTGTGCGGGATGGTGACATACACCGTGACTTGAGAGTAGAAAATAAGTAATTGATGTATACTTAATGTGAATCGTACAATTAATCTCAATTTATAAAATTTAAAGTTAAAAAAAAATATAATTTTCCTAATAACAAGGTGCACCTATTAAAGTAATTTATTCAATGCTCTTAAAAGAGACAGTAATGTGAATCTTTTATGATATATGTAATGTAAAGCTTGGACAGTACTTATTTTAGTTTGCGTCATATATATATATATATATATATATATATAATCATATTTTTATTTACTATTATTAATGTAACAAGACATTGTTTGAACATGATTTTAATTTACAATTAAATTTATGCATCTTGATTGGTCAAAACCAATCACCCCATTAGTGGGGGCTAAGCAAAGTCTACAGGACAGAACAATTGAAGTCAGTACTTACATCTCATGCGTGGAGGTTGTAAGGTCAAAGTATGCCTATACAATACATTTGTGGCATCACCTTACTTCACGTTTTCATTTAATATATTTTTTTTTACATTCAATTAACTTCAGTTCGCCGACAACAGTGCGCGTGAACATTTCATGAGTAAAAATCGTACATGTCAATTCAGTGTTTTATAATACATCTAGTGGCCTCGTTAGTGAAGGATCTGCAGCAACATCCACAGCATCCCTTTGGGAAGGCCTTCCCTAACAATGTCCCTAACCCCTTTCTTCTCATCATCCAGCATCACGATCTCAGGCAACATACTGCTGTACGTCAGTTCAGCATTTAAAAGAAACTCTACCGACACAAGGTATGTGTTATATTTTATTCAATTATATAATGTAATTGACAATTTATTAACTGTATCTTTTGCAATCTACATAAAATTCCAGTGTTCACATTAGAGGGACTGGAAATTGCCCCAGAAGTGTATCGCTGTGGGGTTAAGAACCTATTCATATTTATGACAACAGTAAAACCTAAGAATGGCAGCATTTCTCTTACTTTACGGGTTATAAATAACTAAAGTGTAAAACACAAAACATTACACAACAAAGCTATTGTAGAAAAATTGTAAAGTCAGGAGGCCTAGTTGCTGCTCTATTCATCGTGATAAATTTGTGTCGTTTAAATAAATTATTATTTATTATTACCACGTGTTACGTGTTTTACATATGGCAGTCCACTTTGGGTTCCCAGTGTTGTGACCCTGACCAAAGGGGGAGTTACAACACACACACACACACACACACACACACACACACACACACACACACACACACACACACACACACACACACACACTGGAACACAGAATGGCTGAGTAAGTGTACTTTAGTTGAATACGATTGTATGGATAGCGGATTGTAACTAAGAAATGTTTTGGGAAAACGGAGTTCTTTACGTATTATCAATTTTATATGCACAATACACCGCTCCAACAAAATTTTATTCTGCTAGAAAAAAATATTTTATTTACATAACTACCACGACACGTGTTGCTGAAATTTATCATGTGTAATGAATGCAAAATACCTCACCATGTACTCATATTAGTAAATATGACATACGCAGCTAATTGTAGGACGAAAATTATGATGAATAAAACATTAACCGTCGTTTGATGGAAACGAAGGGAAGAGAGACAGAGAGAGAGAAGAGAAAGAGTGAAAACAAAATGTATTAGGCTGCGCACGCTGGTCTATCTAGGAACTACATAATGAACACCAATCAACTGAGAACACAGTATACCGGAAAGCAAGTTTCTATTAACACTTTACATACTGTTGCACGAACTATAAGTTAATTATAACTGTTTATAAAAGATAAAGATAAGAAATAAAATTATCGTATACATAATATTATTAATGCGAAGACAGAAACTACAGTGTGTTTAAAAATAGAACATGTGTAATCAGCAATGTGAGAACGCCTCGGACTGCAGATTATATAGATTTTTGTAACCTGATCAGTCGCAATCATATATAAATATTTCGCTCTCTAGCTGAGCCAGCAAAAGTACTGTAGACAGGAAGGTCTTAATTAAGTAAAAATACTTTACAAATTTTATGCTTAAATTTTATAGCAATGTGCAGTATTTATTCCACTAAATGTAAAATTTATACAATTTCCAAAGAACGTTTATTTTAAATGTTGTAACGTCACAGAACGTTCCATAAAGGAAACCATTTACATAGCAATTTATCATAAGAGGAAAGTGAGGTGAACAGTATCGATCCCAAGTAGTCCTAAAAAATTGTGTAATTTTGTCTAATAATTATTACTACTGACATGAAAAACGACCAGACTGTGACTAAGACACAAACCCCATATATATTATTAAAGTGAATAACAGTGAAAAAACCATATGAGAGAGACAAATAATATCAGAATCAACCAAAATTAAGTCATTAATTATTAACTCTGAATAGAGTATTAAAAACTATTTTTTGTGAATGAATGGACATGATCCATTATTATATTATGTAATGTAAATAAAATAAATGTATTAAATGACTTAAATACATTATTAGAAAGAATCTAAGTTAAAATGAAAATTATATATTTGTTATGACAAAAAATATTAATGTGTTGGATTTGAGACCAAACACCCAGATTTCATGTAAAAATTAATTATTATCAAATTGAAATAAAAACTATATGCAATTGTCAAGGAGACAAAAGTGAAGAATTTATTTTAAATAAAGAAAGCTGTCAAATGAATAAAAATCAGTCAAAATAGCCAAAAACAGTATTAACTAAAAACATGTGGTAGGCATATATTATTGTATGATTTATGGATTTAATGTTGCCAAAATGCAACCAAATTGCATTAGAAAGTTGAAATATAATATAAAGCGACTATACTAATATATTTGACTAACTTTAACATTGTAATAGTCGAGTTAGCAAAATATTTACCTATACCATGTATGGCTGGGGCCAATCAACCAGTAAAAAAATAGTCATATGTGGCTAAATATTTACAAAATGTTGACAAGAATAAAATAGAATGGTACAATACTTCAGTATACCTTACAAACGAACAAACTCAGTTGAAAATAAGATCAATTATGAAAGAATTTAACTTATAAGAGTGAGATTTGTCACACCATGAAAAAGGGCATCTCAAGACCAATCAATATGATGCTATGTCATCCTGTAATAAAAATAATATGTATAAAGAGTAACCAGGTATCACAAAAGACAGACAATATTATAAACTCTGAGTGTACACTAGTGAAATACTACATATGTTAAAGAAAGAGACTAATTATTGTGTTATAACATTGACAAAAACCTAGGCCATGGACAGGGGCCAGGTAAAATTGTAATTCTCTATGTATTATATATGTTAAAATTTGTTTGTTTTGTTATAGGAAGATAGTAATGTTATATGTTCAGATTGTGGAAGAAACATAATAGTTTCACAACAATTTTGTTCTAAAAAATTTAATTTTAATGACAACAACCCAAGGTGAGAGTTGTATATTGTGTTACTTATTAGAGTTAATTTATTCAGAAACCAATCATAATTAGTATCACTAGATTCAGTTGAAAACAGAGAATCTAAATGTAATAATGGCATACAAATTGTGAGTACTAATGTAAAACTGTTTGATAAATACCAGAGTAATTTTTGAAATATCCTTAGTGTGAAGAATAAGAAATTTGTTCTAAAAGCTTCGACGGAAGTTAAAATTGTTCCATGATGTTCCATTTCGTTTATTCTCGAACAATCTAGAAGGAATTTTTACACAAATATACCGGAAGTTCACAATCTCAATCAGCCTGAATTAGTATAAAAGAGAGACCAAATTCGACCCAAAAACACTTGAAACTTGAACTCCAGAACAGATGCATCACCCACGACACTGATCAACGCAGCTAAGGCGAAACCGAGAGGCGAGAAATCGACAAGACCCGAAGAAAGGCTTTTCCCGTACATTGACAAACAGACTGACATAACCTCTACAAGAATCTACGCCAATGTGTTGCTGAAATAGAGCAGCAACACGGCAAATATTAATAGAAATCACGCAGCCAGAACGTCAACGGCCCAGGAGGGACCAAAACTTTAAATAGAGAACCAATTCTGCTGTGTTCGCATAGACAGACTAACTTGACAATAACCCCCTTAACGTAAACAAACAAACACAAAGCCTTTCTCGATACTGCAAGGGTATCAGCGCTGTGACGGCCAATTTAGTAACCAACGCGGAGCAGCTGATTTATAGTGGCGGGGTTTGAACGAGAATCTACTGCCAAACGTTTTCACAAAAAGTGCGGAAATAGTAAATGATCGCAATTTTGACTTAAAATAGATTCAGTGCACCCATGAAGAGGCGAGATTGAAAAACTACCCGAGAGGAGTGTCCTGTGCGAGATTAATTAACCATTGGAACGTGAGTTACCAAAATTAAAGTCATTTTTTTACCTGGTTACATTTATCACACAGTTGTACTGCACATGCCACACACACCTTCAAATCACTTAATTTTTATTGTAAGGCATCTTATTGATATGTCTTGGTAGTTCAAAGGAGTCACGTCCTGAGAGTAAAGATTTTTTCACGTATTAAACTCATGCTTTTCAACTGAGTAAAAATTTGAAAATACTAGCAGATACTTGATTGGATATATAAAATTGTCAATAATAATAATAATAATAACTTGTGAATTTTTTTTCTCTGTAGTAACTCTGCAATTGTATAATTTTTTTTTATGAATGTTAGTCCTTCAGACGATTTGTTTGTTTTTGAAGAATCATTAAACTTACCTGATTGTTCCAAGCTAAACTGACGTTTATATTTTTTCATAGAAGCAAGATTTAAAAATTTTAATTTCTTTAGTAATCACATTTTATTCTTGGAACAAACGATTCCAAGTGGCGCCCACAAACAAAACATAGTATTAAGTTGTGTTACAGGACTACATCACAGCAGAGGATCCAGTCAACAGTAAGTAACAAAAAGTGCGCGGAGGTAACGCCAGACAACATACAACATTTTTACATTACATTACACTATATATATCTTTTTCTATTTGTTATAAATTGACGACTCCAACGTGAGGCTGTTAAAGAAGGAACACGACACTACACAATACTCAATCTTTATCTAATTGTTATAATGTTAATAGTGTTTTGTTGGTTAACCTAGATGTAGTCAAGGTATTTTCAGTCTCGTTCAACATATTGTTAAAAATCGGTATGGAGAACAATACATGACTTCCGTGTCCTAAGATTTATATTTAAAATCATTTTCAAAATGAAATATTTCAATAGGAACTACTTTTTTCTACTTTTTGGTTCAGTCTTAACCACAATACTTTGGTCATTAACGTATACCAACCACCTCACGTTAGCGCACTAGATTTTCACTGATGATGGCAGTCGATGGCACTGCCGAAACGTAGGGTTTTGCAGAAAACATTGGATCACGGACAAACAGCCCGGGAAGGAATTTTAACAACAAACTACTTCTTTGATGCCGATAACGTATTACACATATAAACAAAAACAAGAGCTAGGTATGGTGACAAAACATCAAATAAGTGTTCTGTCATTTTTATATACATACACACATGCACATATTAGTTTGTAATTCTTATATCATAATAGAAATAAGAACACAGAGTGTATTAATTTATTAAAACATTTATTGCTTCAAAATATGCATACAATTAATGGCTTGTAAAAGTTAATGTTTGATCTCAATTAACCAGTGCTCAAGTTTCCAAAGTTCTAATATTATGATGTCCGTAATCAAAACAACAGAGCAGGTTTTAGTGTGTATGAGCGTACACCGTGGACAAAAGTTTTCAACATTCCCTATGGAGCGTTGCTCAGAGTAAGCTGCGAATCTGCAGTGTACGTTTCACAGAATAAACACGCGGAAAGAAGGAGGGCTCCGAAATCTCTCATGGACCCCTAGCATCTTGCAGAGGGTTCATTCCCTAAAGACGAAAAGTCTGTCTATGAACCGTTCCTCTATAAACACGTGCAGTTACTCTGGCCAGCGATCCACAGGAAGCAAATCGCTGTCCACGCTGGACACCTTTTCCGCTTGCAGGCGTTGTGCTGGTGTGGGTTTCGGCACTTTCCATTTAAAAAGCGTGCAAACGTCAGAAAAACATGAATGAGGCCAGAAATAACGCGAATTGTGTGTGTGTGTGTGTGTGTGTGTGTGTGTCTTGCCTGCCTTTTTATTGCGGTAATCATAATAATAAAATGGAAACGTAAGGATTACATAATTGAGATATGCTCGCCTGGCTCGAACGATATATTTTCTCTCATGCATGATTTAAATTAAAATGAAAAAGTTATAATTTTGTTGCCTGGCAACAAAACAATTACCATTGTTTGGGAAAGTTTAGATGAATTTTCAAGTACCTTACTCTTGTTAAAACGTAAACGTTTGCAGGTAAACTACCCCTTCCCCTTAACCGATCTTCACCAAACTCAAAAAGCCTTGAGTTCTCTACAATTTAGGGACGTATGCAAAAATTATTTGATTCTGTTTGAATATGCGGCAGTTATCGTTCGTCATAGAAAACTTTATCCTTGTTAAAACATAAAACGTTGCAGAAAAACTGCCCCTTTCCCTTAACCGATCTTCACCAAAAATAATAAGCCTTGAGTACTCTACAATTTAGAAAATTATGCGAAAAATTATTTGCTTCTGTTTGAGTTTGCGGCTGTTATCGTTTGCCATAGAAAAAATTCTACACATAGACAGACACACACACAGACACTTTCCGAAAAATGACATTTTTTTCATGTTTTGATGGTAGTAAAATCAGAAACTGCCGTTATCTCGAACATGATTTTTTTCGCCATGACCATACTTCCATTTCCTTATGGAACATGGAAGTTAAAATCGGTATGGAGAACCATACATGACTTCCATGTCCTAAAATTTATATTTAAAATCATTTAAATAGTAATAAAATAAGTGGATGCTTAAGTTCTGAAGAAATTACGTATCAGCTAAAATGGTACCACCATGTCAGGTGGATTAAGACTATCATCAACCTTCGTGAGGAAGGACTGTACTTTTGGATAAAATGTCTGTAGGTCGAACGAAGAGGATAAAATGTCTGTAGCTAAAGGTAGCTGCGATCTGATTCCTGTAATGAAATTGGACTCTTGCTGCGAGGGGCCGAGGGATGTCTATAGTGTTATCAAAGTCTTTCCTGTCAATACTATACTAGTCATTTTCTTTTCTAAAATCGGGTCTTGATTTCTTTTTTTCCATTTGTCTTCTGATTTCCTGAACGACTATTCTGTTCGCCCGTATAATTATACATTTCTCAGCAAAACATTTCTTCCTTAACACGTTTGTGTCTCCTGGTTAACACCCACCATTCTGATCCATGTCATAACGCTATATTCCACACAGGCTAGTAAGTAACTAGCCATCAGGGAGGTCAAAATATTTTCAAGGAGGGGCAAACAATTTTCCAAAGGAGAAAAATATTTATATATTTTTCATACAAACACACATGCACATATTAGTTTATAATTCTCATGTCATAATAGAAATAGGTAAACAGATTGTATTAATTGATTTAATATAACAACACTGCCCAGCGATCCACAGCTGTCTACCTTTTCGGCTTGCACGCGGTGTGTTGGTGTGGGTTTCGGCACTTTTCACTTAAAAAGCGTGCAAACATAAGGAAATAAACATTATTGAGGCAATAACGCGAATTGTGTGTGTGTGTGTGTGTGGCCTGCCAGGAACGATATATTTTCACTCATACGTGATTTAAATAAAAATAAAAAAATCAGTATGGGGAACCATACATGACTTCCATGCTCTCAGATTATATATAAAATCATTTGGTACTGCCTTTATGCGTACCCGCAGTTATTTTGATAATACGATTTTTGGGTTTAGATATGTAGTGAATATCGCACCTAATTTTATGTAGTGAAAGAATTATACAAATTTTAATTTTGTATGTTGCAAAATAGTTGGCTGGTGATTGCAATTGATTTCGTTTGTGATTTTTTAATGGTAAATGACTGTAGTAGTAATTTATCACCGGGTCGTGGCTGTGACACAAAAAATGTATTATGTTAGGTTAACATGAAAACTGAAATTATATATGGAAACCAATACGTGTGTAATGTAAAACTATTTTTTTTCTAAAACCACGAAACACCCAACTCAAATTAAGGCGGGAGTGGAATAAGGGTCAACCCCTTGCCTATTATTATAGGCCTACATGTCACTTTTTTGTGGCAGAAGTCGTTTTTGTGGTAAAATTCGTTTTCCGACAACTAATCGTTTTGTGACTAACAAAAAACAAACATCCATTTTGTACAATTTGTAGAGCATATGTTGTCATTCCTTAATAAAGTGTTTTTTGTTTTTTCATTAACCATAAATATTTGTATTTTTCATTTTGTATTTGCTGTGGTTTTTCCAATTTGTAAACTTAAAAACGTTAGGTTCTTTATTTTAAGTGTTACTCTGTTATAAGCATTGTATTACACGTTCAATGTTATGTTTTCTCAACCACAGCTTTTATTTATTTTAGCAGTAAACTAAAACATCGGTATGGAGAACCATACATAACTTCCAAGTTCTAAGATTTATATTTAAAATCATTTTCGAAATGAAATATTACCATAGAAACTTCTTCCTACTTACTGCTTCAGCCTTAACCATAGTACTGTGGTCACTAACGTATACCACCTCACGTTATCGCACTCGATTTTCACTGATGATGGAAGTCGATGGCATTGCCGAAACGTCTGGTTTTGTAGAAAACATTGGACTACGGCCAAACACTCCGGGAAGGAATTTTAACAAAAACTACTTCTTTGTTGCCGATAACGTTGTACACATATATATAAAAAATATGCATAAAGTTAACGGCTTGTATAAGTTAATGTTTGATCTCCATTAAGTAGTGCTCAAGTTTCCAAAGTTTTAATATTATGATGTCCGTAATTAAAACATCAGAGCAGGTTTAGTGTGTATGAGGTACACCGTGGACAAAAATTTTCAACATTTCCTATTGAGCGTTGCTTAGAGTAAAGCTGCGAATCTACAGTGTACGTTTCACAGAACAAACACACGGAAAAGAAGGAGCGCTCCGAAGTCACTCATGGACCCTCAGCATCTTGCAGAGGGTTCATTCCCTAAAGACGAAAATTCTGTCTATGAATCGTTCCTCTGTAAACACGTGCAGTTACACTGCCCAGCGATCCACAGGAAGCAAAGCGCTATCCACGCTGGACAATGTTTCGGCTTGCACGCGTTATGTTGGTGTGGGTTTCGGCACTTTCCATTTAAAAAGCGTGCAAATGTAAGAAAATAAACATGAGTGAGGCCAGAAATAACGCGAATTTTGTGTGTGTGTGTGTGTGTGTGTGTGTGTCTTGCCTGCCTTTTTATTGCAGTAATCATAATAATAAAATGGAAACGTAAACATTACATAATTGAGATATGCTTGCCTGCCACGAACGATATATTTTCTCTCATACATGATTCACATTAAAATGAAAAAATTGTAATTTTATTGCCTGGCAACAAAATTATACTATTTTTAACAATTACCATTGTTTGAAAAAGTTTAAATGAATTTTCAAGTACTTTACTGTTGTTAAAACATAAAAGGTTGCTGGTAAACTACCCCTTCCCCGTAACCGATCTTCACCAAAATCGAAAGGCCTTGAGACCATTACAATTCAGGGAAGTATGCAAAAAATTATTTGATTCTGTTTGAATATGCGGCAGTTACCGTTCGTCATAGAAAAAATTACCCTTGTTAAAACATAAAACGTTGCTGGTAAACTACCCTATTCCCTTAACCGATCTTCACCAAAACCAAAAGGTCTTGAGACCTCTAAAATTCAGGACTTTATGCAAATCATTATTTGATTCTGTTTGAATTTGCGGCTGTTATCGTTTGCCAAACAAAAATTACTCTTGATAAAAAAACGCTGCTGGTAAACTACCCCTTTCCCTTAACCGATCTTTTCCGAAAACAACAGATCTTGAGTACTCTAAAAATCAGGGCTGTATGCAAAACATTATTTGATTCTGTTTGAACTTGCGGCTGTTATCGTTTGGCAAACAAAAATTACTCTTGATAAAAAAACGCTGCAGGTAAACTACCCCTTTCCCTTAACCGATCTTTTTCGAAAACAATAGATCTTGAGTACTCTACAAATCAGGGCTGTATGCAAAAACGTATTTGATTCTGTTTGAATTTGCGGCTTTTATCGTTTGCCATAAAAAATACCCTTTTTAAAACATAAAACGTTGCTGGTAAACTACCCCTTTCCCTTAACCGATCTTCACCAAAAACAACAGGTCTTGAGAACTCTACAATTCAGGGCTGTATGCAAAAGAGTCGTAGATTCTGTTTAAATTTGCGGCTGTTATCGTTTGACATAGAAAAAAATTAGCCTTGATTTTAAAAAAACCGTTCCAGGTAAACTACCCCTATCACTTAACCGATCTTCACCAAAAACAACAGGTCTCGAGTACTCTACAAATCAGGGCTCCATGCAAAAAATTATTTGATTCTGTTTGAATTTGCGGCTGTTATCGTTTGCCATAGAAAAAAAATCTATAGACACACACACACACACACACACTTTACGAAAAATTAGTTTTTTTCATGTTTTGAGTGTAGTACAATCAGAATCTGCAATAATCTCGAACACGAGTTTTTTTCCAGCACCATACTTCCATTTCCTTAAGGAACATGGAAGTAAAACCCAAAACCATTATTACCTAACTACCAAATGTAAACAACACGTATTTTTGTTTTACATTGTAAGTTAACGTCGTTTGGTGTATAGTTTTTACGCCTCACGTTGGATGCGTCAATCTGTAATTTGACCGCTTTTGGGGTTCTGGGAAGCTAACTTCCCGTTTAGTTTTGTCTAATATTTGTAAAAACGTTTGCTTAGTGTTGTATTATTATTGACTTAGCCGGTTCAATTCAACCTAGCGTTGAATCCAACTTGAATAAGTCCGGTTGATGCACAAGAAATTATTTATCGAAGTATTTTTACTTCGGTTAGTTTATTCACACGGATGTTCTTCCGTTGAGTCGTTGAAGCGGTGGTATAGTTTCCGTGCTGAAAACACAAATATTTTGCACTAATAAACACTTACTTGGTGAGTCTTGTCGAACTCGCAGGGTCGCTATCTCAATCCAATATATACGGACTTACCGTGTTTGTATTCGCCACTGCTTGTGGAGTTGACCAATCAAATTCCTTCACCTGTTTTCAACTAGTCTACTGAAATAAACTGACTGTCTCTGTTTTCTTATGTCAACAAATATTTTATTCAAATCAAGTGCTCGTTCTGAATGAGCAGAAGTATTGTTTATAATTGGATTCAGAATAATAAGCATGAGACTTTTAGTTTTATAAAAATTTGCCTCAGGGTGGCAGAACTGTTTACAAATTTAATGTGTCTAACTGTTTTTTGGGTAACATTAGTTTAATACCTTCGTGAATTCTTTGAGCTAACAGAATACCAAGTCATCGAATAGAACTATCATCAATTGTTATCAAATAATTTGATGTTGACTATAATTCAGTCACTTATAATTAATACACAAAAATAATAACCATGTGTCTAATCTGGACATTACAGGTTAGTAGAATTATTAAATTCAATTGATAGTAAATACTTGAAATAAAATTAATTAATGTCAAAATAATTCTTGACAAGACAATTAAAATGAACAATGATATTATATATTTTGGAACAGTGTCATTTGGTAGAACATCTGATTCATGGTTTAGTGTTATATAAATATAATTGCATGGCTGTAAGTAAACATATATTCTAGCAATCTTGGTTATTATTCACAACAAGAAATAACATTGAAATATTATAATAGTAGGTTCCTTTCCTAAATCATAAAACATAAAAACATTGAAATATTATAGTAACTTTCGTTGATAAATCAATCATTTGACAAGCCTCGGTCATTGGTAGTTATTGGTTAAGTTGATTGATATATGAAGTTGACAACTGTCATTAAGTGTGGTTAATTCATACAAAATAATTGTACATAGAAATTAATTGCAAGTTTAATAAATTCACAAAATTAGAATAATCAAATCTCTGAGGATTGTCATTGTTGTTGATTAGTTACTGTTACAAATACATCTTAACCTATGTTCATTGTTAGTAAATGTTTCGATTATATCGTTTTTCATTATTTGATTAAAATGGTAATAATCACTTATACTCCCTTTTATTTTATAACTTTAATCCCGGAATTGCTCTGGATTATACACTGAGCAATCCTTATTACGCACTGTTACACTTCACCTCTCTGATACTAAAGTATTTCCGCTATCACAATTTTAGGTTAGGTCACTCTGTTTACATCGGTGACGCGCACACATTAATAGATCAGCTGACATTTTCTCTCGACTGTCGGCATCTTCTCGCTTCCAAAGTTGATTAAAAAGTGACCAGAACGCAAGCCTCGCTCTGCCGTTCCGTTCAGTAAACGTCCAAAATTTGGTTAAATCCGTGGATTTCATTGGTTGGCGATCTTTGATTTGGTGCACATACCCCCTCGGCGTTTTATTTCAATTGTTGAAGCCGGCGTGGGCCTTTGGTTTCAAGAGTATAAACATTTTTCTCAATTTGACACGAATTCTTTATAATTGTAATAACTTTGTTAATATGGCTTCGATTTTAAATCTGAGCATATCACTGGATTCGTAATACTTGGCTCTTTGTTTTGAGTCCACTCATGGTGTGCTTTGGTCCATTATTAAGGAAGTTAATGTTTGTGATTAGCACCATTCACTATACCCTATTATTTTATATTTAATTTTTTATTATCACTATATAATGGCACTCATACCCACTTGAGGGCATGCCTTCCAAGTTCCTTACACTCCTTAGTTGCTATTTACTTAAATTTCTTTACAAGATACATTTCTTATGCTACTATCATCTTAGTCTAAATTCTTACATTTGTAAATACATATTTTACCTACTAGAAAGCGTTTGTTTACCTTCTATATGTTTCCAGTTGATAACAAAGGGTTACAACTACTGATCACCTTTGTTAGCTGGAAAATTAGGTATTTTCTGGTCATTTCTGGTTAATTAAGTGGTCTCTATTTATCATCATGAGATGCCTACTTATTGTTATTCTTATCTGGTATTTAAGTTCTTTTGTTATTATCTTTTAGTTACAATAGATGAGTAATAACATTGTCTTTGTAATGGACTTGGTGTGTACACTAGACATTTCCATATTGCATTTGGTTAAATAATACTAGTTACACCTGGTGTCACATGACAGGTGCACTTAAATACAATTGTAATATATTATATTCTGTCTTATAATCTTTGTACACTAACACAGTAGTGGTATTAGGCCTACACTCTATTTGTGGTACTGACATCAACCTTTCGTTTCTATTCGGTTTTATAATATGATTTTATACAAGTTTATTATATATAGATACAAGTTTATTACTTATACTTATACGTATAAACTTATACAAGTTTATTATTATATATAGTGAATTCCATTTTGGTGGGTTTTGGTTCACTTTCTTTGTTTATATTCTTATTTAAAGTTTATTTTGGGTATCTTAGTTTAGTACCTATAGAAAGATTGTTATTTCTACTTGTTTTTTCATATAAAACATTCTGGTTTGGGTAGGTTTTTCCTACTGCTAGTTGTGAATTCAAGTGAATATTACCTACATCATAGGTTATGTTATTTTGTCATTTGTGCCAACAATGTGTATGTTAGTTTGACACACATTGGTATTCTTTTAACCTTATTTTTTACATGTTTGGTTTTAACAATAATAACTAATAACCCTTTAGTTATGCTCTTGCTTTTTATACATGATTGTCAGACTATTTGACTAATGTTTGCTGATATTCTGAGACAAATTAATACTTCTTTTGTTACATTGGTGCTGTGCATGCCTTGTTACTATGCTTACTTTACAGCTTCTAATCAATAAGTATTATTGTTATTTTCATTCCTTGTATAACCTTTCTTGTCTTATTCATTTATAACATTATTTATAGTATACTGGTCATCTCAGTTAGTCAGTTTTCTGTCTATCTCTTCAATCTGTAGGTTGATTAGTTATTACACATACGGGTAGATGTTGATTTATAGTTGACTGGCTCTTGGAATCTATATGCCATGGTTGTTGGATGTCCTTCTCGTAGTAGGTTTCTTCACTCATTCTTCCTTCTTCTTCTTTCGTCTTTCTTGTGTTGTTTGCTTCTTCACTGACCGAAAACTATTGGGTGGTTGCTTCCTGCGGAACAATCATTGTGTGGTGCATTTTCTCTTCACTATAATGTCATTTCATTTGTATTTACCATCAGTTTATTGACTCTTATGGCTGTGAGTTTATATTTGGTGACAGGTAGCTCATGTAGCGTTGAGCTTGGCATTTTAGACAAATTATTGGCTTGTCTCTTTGACTCAATAATTGACATGTGTAAGCATTTTATATCACTGAAATCTTAGGGCTCATATGTCATGTTACAACATTAAGAAATAGGGCAATTTACAATTAGTACACTTCTTCTTTTCCACACCGTAATATATCTATACAATCGCATATTAAAACAATTGAAATGTATTTCGGGTGCTCATAGATTTCCAATCATTTACTTGAATTCGATAATTCCTAAAAAAAATATAGCATTTTGTCAAAATGAAATAAAATGTTTCCATAGAAACTACTTCTTTGTTGACAATAACGTAGTACACATATAAACGTTATAAAAAATTATCTCCTCCCTCATCAACTACCATTTTAATTTATAGAAAATTACCCCCTTCCCCTTCAACTACTCTTTTCATTTATAGATTTTCCATCTACCTTTCTACAGTGGATTATTATCACCTTCTTTTAATGATACTTTATTTATCAAAATTAAGCACTTTATTCTTGTTAAAACGTAAAAGGTTGCAGTTAAACTACCCCTTCCCCTTAGCCGATCTTCACCAAAATCAATAGGCCTCGAGTCCTCTACAATTCAGAACAGCGTGCAAAAAATTATTTGATTCTGTTTAAATTTGCGGCAGTTATAGTTTGCCATAAAAAAAATTCTGCAGACAGACACACACAGACACTTTTCGAAAATGACTTTTGTTCATGTTTTGACGGTAGTACAATCAGAATCAGCCATTATCTCGAACACGATTTTTTTCGCCATGACTTATGGAACATGGAAGTAAAATATAGAATTTTGTTAAAGTGAAATAAAATGTTTCCATAGAAACTACTTCTTTGTTGTCAATAACGTATTACACATATAAAACTTATAAAATTTACTTACTCCATCATCAACTACCATTTTAATTTATAAAAAAATTACCCCCTCCCCCTTCAACCAACCTTTTCATTTATAGATATTTCATCTACCTTTCTACAGAGGATTATTATGACTTTCTTTTCAGGATACTTCATTTATCAAAATTAAGCACTTTACTCTTGTTAAAACGTAAAACGTTGCAGGTACACTACCCCTTTCTCTTAACCGATCTTCACCAAAATTAATAAGCCTTGAGTCCTCCACGATTCAGGACTGTATGCAACAAATTATTTGATTCTGTTTTAATTTACGGCTGTTATCGTTTACCATAGAACAAATTTTACAGACAGACAGATAGACACACAGACACTTTTCGAAAAATGGCTTTTTTTCATGTTTTGATGGTAGTACAATCAGAATATGCTGTAATCTAGAACACGATTTTTTTCGCAATGACCATACTTTCATTTCCTTATGGAACATGGAAGTATAAAGGTATCGTAAATAATGGTGTTAGAATAATGCAATAATTATTAAATACCAGGAAATGATTCCTGAGAGAATTTCATAAAATTAATTGCAATGTTTTTTATAATTCTGGCTTTAATACATAGTAATAAGATTACTTGCCAGTTATCAAAATAACAATTACTAGCTCAAGAAAAACTTCAAATATCAACCAAAGTTACTCTCATCAATATTTTATTTATTCCAAATAATATATTTAGTAATAATAAATTGTATGTAGCTTATAATGAGCTAGAGATGACTAAATTTTCAGATCTCATTTGAACACAAATTAAAGTTTTCATTATATTTCTTAAAAAAAAATTAAGATTCTCTCTTATAGTGAGATTAATATACTGATAATAATTCAATTATATGTAAATTTAACATCCTACGTACAATTTATTCCAACTACATATTTCGAGTGATAATTTTTTTTATTACCTACTATGTTGCTTTCTACTTTGATTTATATTATTATCCAAATTCTTTATTTTACTGCCTTCTCTCATGTCCTTAAATGCGTTGGTTTCTTTTGAATACAAAAGAAATGGGCACGGTAGAAGTAGAACACGTTTCGTGTGTTTATCATGGTAAAGTATTTAAAATTATTTTTAAGCAAAGTAAAATTCACTGTTTCAATTGTAGAGAATTGGGTATAATAACAGTGCATGGAAGCAACCTAAACCGACATAAGTCGTAATTATAAAAGAGACATGACTACGGAACATTTAAAAAAATTTACATATATAATTTCTCTTCAACTAACAACGAACGTCTTTAATTAGTGCATATTCATTTAATAACATCCAATAAGAAGGCACTGCGTTTATTCGTTAAGAAGGTTAGATCCTTATTATAACTGAAATAATTTTAATCGTGTAAATCAGTTTTGTTGTTAGCAAAGCAGTCGTTTACCTACACTACGGTTCACTAATGTTTTCGCAAGCATGTAAAGCGGGAAAGCTCCATTAAGGTGAGTTTTTTGCTACCATGTTAATTTCGTAGAGAAGAAAAGTGTACTGCATAAGTCCTCTACTAATGTAAGTACTCTACTTCTACTAACTACTGTACTATTTCTGCTGTAGTTACCTAGTTGTGTCATAGCCGGCTGAACATAATGCCATTCTTATGGGCATACGACTATAAGTTTAATAAACGCAAGATTTTGTTTAAATAGAAGGAAACACAATGTGTCAGTACAATGTTGAATATCGAATTAACTTTTTAAAAGAAGCTTAACCATTTACTAAGCCGTAGTGCAAGAAACCGACAAGAGGGTACATACCTACACATGTACACAATGTTGCGTGTTCCTTACAGCTGAAGGAAGTGAGTTAGTGGTACGCTGAGGAGATAAGTAACATGCTACGTGACGATTTGTACGCGTCGCCTCAGCTGCAGGTTCTAGAGGTATAGACGTGTCTGTGCTTTCCTGGAGATGGGCATGTATCTTACCGGCCCACGTACACAGGCTGAGCAGAAACAGTTTCTCCGAAACGTCAATCGCGTATTGCAAAGCGAAAACGTGTTATGAGTTAAGTTATTTTCAGAATTTGAGATACGAGTGCGTTATCGGTGAATTGCTGTTACTGTGACTGCGATTAGGTGAATGTGTTGACAGCGGTTTAGTGTAAATTGATAAATCTGAAGTATATTACGTGAATTATAGTGTGCAGACATAAGTGAGTTGTGTTATTTCCTGTGATGGGTTAAACACGATTAATTTGGAAAGCTGATGTACACTGGCGTATTTGTTTTCTACTGAAACTAGTATTATTGTCTGGACTGTAGAATTCTCTGACGTTCGTTTACCGTTTACTTACTCCACTCTTTTTTATAATATAAATAGGCGCGACCGCCCTAATGTATTACAATAATAAGCACAGATAGGATTATTTTAATGTATTACTAAGAACTGATAAATTATATTATAGTATAGTATTTATTTTATTACATGGAAATATCACGTATGAACACTACTACACTTACCGTGTACTCATTTTAGATTTATTATTGTCTGACAGGTAAATGATTACAACAAGCAGTGTGTATTCGTATATTTTAAAACTCTTCCAAACTCTCGCATTTACAGTCTACGCACTAACATTGTAACAGCATAGTAATCATTTTAATAGCATTTTATACAAACATGAATACATTTCAGAACATGATTTTGTTTTGTTTACACTAAGTAGTATATTTATGCGCTTCAAAAAAGTACGCAAAAATAAATTGTCTTGGCAAAACTATATTTTAAATAAAATATAAATCAAATTTTCCATTACTTGATAAAACTGTTTAGTTTTTTTGTAATAGTAAAACCTTTTTCTATCTATTTATAGTACTATCTTTTAAAATGTCGTTCTTCTTTTCCTCAGGTTGTTTGAATTTTTGTAGCAATTTAGAGAACGTGGAAAAGAAACGGAAATTACTTTTACGCTTCAAGTCTAACCTTAAACATGTACTTGAAAGTTTGACATCTGATACGTAGCAGACGCGTCTGCAAAGCATAAGTAAAAACTTTTAAATTTTCTCAAATATCCTGTACAAAAAGAATTTAATATCGCAGAGTGCCAAATGAAATTTTTTTACAAAAGCGGTGAAATCAACATCCAAAAACTTGCAGAACTTCTTTTCTCTTCTCAGAAGCAGCAATAATACAAAACTCTTCAACAGGTGATAAGCTAATTATAAAAAGTAAGCAGAGGACTGGTTACAGTGAAGCGACTCTTTGGTAGTACGGAATCTGGAAAAATGTTTGGAAGGAAATATGTCGTTGTTTCTAAAATATATTTTGAGCATCAAAGGCAAATGAACCTTCCTTCTTAGTTACTTTTAATTAATAATACAGAAATTTAGATATGGTTGTTTCACTCTGGTTATGTAAACAAAATCCAACTTTTCTCGAAAGAATGCAATAAAATGCATTATATTATAGAATGTGCTAATAATATTATCACAGTCTATTTACAAATATGTGTGTAAGAAAACGTAAAACATAAGACTTACAAAATCTTACTCTGAGCAAAAAATTTCAATTTAAGAGCACTTATGGAAATAGAACCGTTATAAATTAATAGCAATAAAAAGCTAAAAATCTGGTTAAGTGTTATTAATCTGTTGTAAATTAAATAACTTGTATTCCCTTTTGTGTAGGAAGTAAAAGGTCCTTTTATATATAGATGAAATTGTGTTGAAAGGAAATAATTTGAAATCAGAAATGAAATATAATTTATTTAATGGTTTTATCAGAATTTGCATTTAATATAACATTTGTCTTTGGAAGTATAGCTATTGGCTAGAAATGTTTAAATTTCAATGATAAATACTATCTCACTCAGTCTATACTGAAGTTACCCACTTTCTCTTTCACTTAACATCACATTATACTAGACAACCCTAGTACGTTTTAGAAGACGTTAGGCGCCGGTGGTTTATAACAATAAATCTGAAAAGGCCAATAATTAGCGGATAAAGGCTGACCACATCCAGTCGCTCTCATATCTAGCGGGCACAGTTAGGCTTTTTATGGTGTAGGTTTATATTTATATTTTTAAGAATATAGTGTATAAAAGTATCATACATACTACGCACAGATTTAAACTAAATTGACTAAAGAAATGAAAATTACGAGGAAGTCATAGATTTTTCTCTTTGCTAAAGTTATTTTTTTGGTCATTTATCTTCCAAAATTTATTTATTACGTTGTAGAAACCTATAGATGATGCACTTATATTCCGTAGAAAAACTAGTTATTTCAGACTTCCATTATTTACAGTTGAACTAAGAAAACTTTGGAGAAAGCTTCTTCTACATGGAATACAGACATGCAAATCGCAAAACGGATAAGATTACTCTAAGATAAGACGCAGGATGTAACTGGATTCAGAGAAGTCAGTAAACTGAAGAACGTCCTTGACTGTTCAACTGCTTCTGCGTTGGCATTAGTAGCGTGTCCATATCGTAAATATTCTTTTATAAAAATGTGACACTCGGTACATATATGTGAACCAAATATCCATTGAAAGATTATTTTATTTTACTAGGACGCATCGAAGACTGCTGCTGAGCCAATATTATGACACCGTATTAGGACTTAATATACGTTTTGAAGGTTTCCCTCCCACTATAAAAGACATACACGCGCGCGAGTATTCGTATTTTCATACACAAACAAGCACCCACATTGCTACCAATTTTAGTCAGTCTGTTTCACCTGTTATCTTTAATCAACTGAGGACATATGAAAGGTAAATTCAAAATCGTTTGCTTGCTACAAGTGACTAATTTTGATGCCCGACTGCGAGAATAATTGTAAGTTATAAGGGTATAAGGGTATAGAATAAATGTAGTGTATTATAGTAAACTTTGTTTCAAGCTACACGGGAGCTCCCCACTAAAGAGGCCCAAGGCAGACACTCTCGTTTGTCCTTCACCGCTGAAAACAATGAACATCAAACATACAACCTGTAACTTACAAGGTAATATCTCTCAGTGAGAATGTGTAATTATTAATTTGTTTTGTAACTGTCTAGTACTCAAAACTAAATGTGAAATGTGTTTTCCCATCAGCCTTTGAAAATTATACGTTTAAATTTAAATATTTACGAAAAATTTAGTTTACAGTTTATAGCTTTATTCCTTCAGGAAAAAATAGGAAATAGAAGACGTTTAGTTAAGTGAATAAACGATTCAAATTTTGAGTCAAAAATTTGCGTTAACTAAATTATGGTAACTAATTTTCTCTATATAATACAAACGTTACAGAGCTCTGTGTCAATTTACTTACTAAACGGACGAGAATTAAATTAAAATTACAAATCCTTCTGCAACGGTTGAGGCTACAAACATAAATAAAATCTTTTTCTCTGCGTTCTTTATCGAACCAAGCATGAATTGTAACAATAAATTAAGGTAAATTCTTGTTCATAGGAGTGACCACTGAGCCAACAAAGGAAGGAGTAGGAATGACACACGACCCGGGGACGCTACCCTTTACGAATCCCATACATCACAAACTACGAACTTCCCTCCTTTCGTCCTGCTGAGAATAAAATATTTTTAAATAATTCTTTGAAACATAAACGTTGCTAAATACTTTTATCTTTGCAGAATTACATGTTATTTAAACAATTAAGACTGTGATGTTGTTTATAAGTAGTTTTGTCTAAAACAATTATTGAAAAGTAGAATTATTTAAGTCTAACATTGACTACATGAAATGTGTACATGTGATTCAAGATAAGAGTTGCTTAATACTCATTAATAACTCGCAAAAAAAAAAACGTATTTAGTTATTATGATACTTATTAAAAAACCATAGATTTACGAATGTTTAATGTTACTTTTTTAATATTATATCTACTCTATTACAGTGGTAAGTAAAACACGTTAATACGTATCAGAAATACCTGATGACTAAATGAGTTTATAAACCTGATATTTACATTATATAAAACTATGTTGGCGGGAATATATAACTAGCTTTAAGAAACTGCATAATGCTTACTGAAGATTAATTTAGATTGACCATTTAATACATGAAGTCCTATTCGGCGAAAATTATGCAAAGAATGAAAGAAGTGTATAACGTACAGAAGGGACGTATATAAACGGTAAACGTTATCGGAATGAATAGTAAAGTCATTAAAGAAATATTTTTCCCATTTTCACAATTTCTAACTGAATTAGGTAATGTAATTACATTGTTAACAATTTAGTAACTTGTTCATAATTTTCTTCAGAATAAATACGAGTGTCCATATTAATTACAAAGAAGAAGAATTTGCAATCGGTATTATTTTTTTGAACCCCATTTGGAGAAAAGTAATATTTGGAGGCTGTCTCTTTAGCCTAATTTCTTTAACAAGACATTAAACTCGCCGGTTTTACATAGAAGGTAAGAACGTAAGGGTTGTGTTCACTACGGCTTAATAAAATCATAAATTAGAAAGTAAAGAATGATCTTAGAATAAAATCGTTAGAAGCAAAAAGGTCGTGGTATCCATTTGAACTCTCTGTTAAAGTTAGAATTTAACCTGTGGGTTAAAGAATTCGTTTGCGGGATTTTTTCACTTTTATATTCAAAGAACATTTCTAGGGGACTTGAACATGACATATCTAAACCTTACTTACGACTTTCCTAATTACGTATTATTTAACGTTCGTAAGTACTGACACTTTGGATGTATAACTCATTAACCGCTATGAGTTAATTTGTAGTATTATATCAACTGAGCCGTGTTCAGAATAACTTTCTATTGTCTTTTGTTCTTATCTGAACAATATCGTCAGCCTACCTGACCACAAAACCAAAGTTTATATTCTAAACAGAATTGAGATTACCTTACGGTTACTTGTTAGTCACGTTTTTACGTCCGCCACACTCTTATACGCAAATATAACTAATGCAATAAGAGTTTCTGATTACCTGTCCATCAAAGAGGCCCCTCTGTTGGTACAAACAACGTTTCGTAAGTTTACGAAGGCAGAATGCCCGTGAATGTTAGATAATACTGCAACACGGAATGGCTGAGTAGCTGTAATTTAGTTGAATACGGTTGTGTGGATACCGTAATGTAACTACAGTTTTGGGAAAACGGAGTCCTTTACTTTATTTTCCATTTTATATGAACAATACACCGTTACATTTAATTGAAAAAAATTGTATTCTGTCGTAAAACAATACTTTTATTTACATAGGTAACACAACACAGAATATTGAAATTTATCATGTGTAATGAATGAAAAATACCGACCATGCAGTCACATTAAATATGACAGACGCAGCTAATTGGTGGACGAAAATTATTATGAATAACACATTAGCCGTATTTTGATGGAAACGAAGAGAGGGGGAGAGAGAGGGAGAGAGAGAACAAAGTGTATTATGCTATGCACGCTGATTGGTTTATCTTGGAAGTACATAATCAGCACCAATCAACTGTGGACACCACAAACCGAAAAGCAAATTTCTGTTTACACTTTGGATATTGTTGCATCAGATATTCGTTAATTAAAAACGATTTCATTAGATATAGTCAATCGATGTTTATATTCCTTGTTTGTATTGATTTTGAAGCATGTTTCACCCTTTAAGCTATACAATTGCAAGTGACAACAAAGCGTCTACGTTTTAAAATTGTCTCTTAGTAGGGTGGAGGATGTCAGAAAGCATGGAAAGTACTAGTCTTGTAAACAAATAGTTAAACTAAATATAATTTTGTAATGAAACATCACAGTTTGTGGGGTTTAGTCAGTAATGTGTATGAAAACATTACTTTGTCATTCGTTAAGGTCAGATTAATAAACCTTTTCAACATTTATTCAGGATTTATATTTTGTTTTCCACCAAGAGGTTAACTAACAAGAAGGAAGGTTAATCGTTTTGTCAGAAAAGCGAATTAAACAAGCGGTTAGTTAAATATGAACTTATAATTTATTAAACTAAAATGAGTACTTCAGTTATACTTTATCATCGGTTTACTAAATTCTTAAGAATTAATAATTGAAGTCAGTGAATTAGAAACTGTTATGAACGTACCAAACCCAAAAGTATTTCTTTTATGCACAATTATTGCTCAAGTTGAAACTTAAACTATTTTAATTTAAAGAATATGTGATGTTTACAAAAAATGTGTATTATAAACAGTACTGAAAAAAAACAAAATGTACATGTCGTCTTGAATGTAAAAGTCTTTCATACGTATTAGATATTTTAGTAAAAAGCTATAGGTTATTATTGATTTATACTATCAGTAAAATTACAGAATGTATCTTATAATAATTAAATTAATAATATTTTATTTTCCTTACTCTAGTCTTATTGAAATTATAATGTGTAATTGTGAGATAGACAATGAAGACATGTAAGGTTGGACTCCGTGAGACGTATTATTTGAACTCTGTGATGATGTGAAAAGTAACTGCAGTCGTGTTCACAAACAATACAAACAATTCTCTATAACGGAAAAACAATATTATCATTGGAACTCAAAACACAATATTAAAAATAAAATATATACCTATAAATTAATATTTTATTGACTGCAACTATATTGATTAGTTACATGCAACAAGGAAATACTGTAGAAGTAAACGGCATGGGCTGCAAATTTATTAATTTCCTATTAATTTAATGGGTGATGTTTGACTTTATGTTACTGCTATGCCAACTGCTTTACCGGGTGTCGAAAATTACCAATAATAATATTCGTAGTTATAAATTTGTTTGATATATCTACGGCGCCGGCCACAAACAGATTGATTTGTTATATAACTTTTAATTGTCTTTAGTCATCAAATTAAATTAATTAATCATCATCACGTCCTTAATGGTTTTATTCTTTAGCGGCCTGTTCCTATTCCACAGTCTACCTTTTTCATAGATCTACCTACTTTTCTTCTTCCTCTAGGGTTGTAATCTTTCGCCATCTTCGGTATTCTACTTTCTTCCATTCTATTGATACGTTGAATCCATTTTCTTCTGTATTCTTGAATTCTTTCATTAACTGCGAAAATATCGAAATCAGTTATTATCTCTTCATTTCTTACATGATCTCGTCTATTACACCTTTTAACTAACCTCAAAATATTCATTTCTGCTATTTGTATCTTCAGTTCATCTTTCTTCTTTATGACCCAAGTTTCAGAACCATACAGTACTGTAGGTATTGCCATTGTCTTATAAAATTTTAGTTGGGTTTCTTTTCTACATTTATTTCCCAACGCTCTCCAGTACGAGGATGAGAACACAATGGTTCTCGAAACATGTTCCTAATAAGGATAAAAATATCTTGAGATAATTTCTTTATAAATATTAAATATATTATATACATCAAGAAACGGACTGTAGCAAAAAGTGTTTGAATTGGTGTGTGTGTGTGTGTGTGTGTGTGTGTGTGTGTGTGTGTGTGTGTGTGTGTGTGTGTGTGTGTGTGTGTGTGTGTGTGTGTGTGTGTGTGAGAGAGAGAGAGAGAGCAAACCGTACAAAATTTATAATCGAAAGTGTTTACTTTAAATCAGTCATATCTCTTTTTACAAGAGTACTTTATTCAAATTAAAGTTATGTGATAGAGAAAATAATAATAAAACAGTTCATGACGTATAACCATTACTACCAGTGACTCAGTGTAGACAAAGCTCAGTGCAACATCTCAAATATGTTAGAAGCAAAGAATCAACAACAATAAATCACATTGTAATTTTCATCCTTCTTTATAAAGGAAAAGAATATATGTTTTTTAGTAATTATTTCTGTGTGTGTGTGTGTGTGTGTGTGTGTGTAAAATATTTTGATAATACATGTAGAAAATACAAATATGCACGTGCTGTTCTGAAGACCGAGTTCGACGACTAACCCGAGCCCCAACCGACGGCCGACAGAAGCTGAAAACAGCCCGAGGACCGAGCGAGCCCGAGAAGAGCCCGAGGACCGACTAAGCACGAGAACAGGCCGAGGATCGACCGAGACTGAGGACTGACCGAGACCGAGACCGAGACTGAGGACAGACAGAGAGCGAGATATTTTTGGGGGGGGGGCTTCTGAAACAGGAAGAACTGTCACGATCACCTGACCCGACTCTGACATCACGCTCATAAAAGTAATTGTATCGGTAAGCAAGCGCAATGAGCGTTATTCCCCCCCCGACCCATCTCCCTACCATCACTAACACTATTACTAGTAGTAACGCAGTGTAGAGAGTGCTCAGTGTTTCATCAGCCGTTGAAGGTAACGGACGCACGGTTTTACAGGTATGCAATCGAAGTTAAAGGAATCACTCAGTGCTTTATCTCAAAATGACATTCGTCGACAAATTTTCAATCGTTAACGTCGATCCAAACACAGAGGGTAGCCCGAGCCCGAGCCCTGCCCGACCCAGACCCCAGGACCGAACGAGCACCAGCACACACATACATACAAACAGACAGCACAACACGGGGGAATCCTGAAACACGAAGACCCGTCTCGATCAACTGACCAGACAACGACTTCACCATCAGCTGTTCATGACGTCAGCTGCTGACGTCACATACATGTTACGTCACAAACAGCTGATCGTGACGTCAGAGCTGAGTCAGCAGATCGTGACGTCACTTTCTGTTTCAGGATTCTCTCCAACTTACTTGAGGCCTCCACAATCGGACGGACACATATACAAAAAATTATTTGATTTTGTTGAATTTCCGGCAGTTATCGTTCACCATGGAAAAAATTATACATACAGAACACCAGACAGACAGGCACACAGACACGTTTCGGTAAATGACTTTTCTTCACGTTTTGAAGATAGTACAAGCAGAGTTAGCCCTTATCTCGAACACGGTTTATTTCGCGACCACCATTCTTCCATTTCCTTGGAATTAAAAAGGAACCACCAGGTAACACAGAACTGTATGTACGCCCGAAAACATTGCGTGGACTAGAGCTGCTATCCTACGCTATCCTATGCCAAACATTCTGCCTGATGCAATACAGTTTCACGTAACCCGTCGAATACTAGTTTTCGAAAAATCTTCATAATGATTTAAACATGCAGCTATACAAAACTAAAATATTTTAAACCTTAAGTGACAGTGATAAAGTAAACCGTGTAACATCTTGCCCCAGTTCTCGTATGTCATAAATAACAACGTAAACGTTAAGGAGTAATGAAACGCATTTCCATCTTAGCGGATATGTAAATAAACAAAACTATAAGCATTGTGAGCGAAACTAATCGTCGAGAAGTGCTTCGAGAACTATTGCACACTGCTAAACTTAGCCTACTGTATCGTGTGGAATAGCTTCCTTTGGAACAATCAGTCCTAACTTCTTTGAGGATAAGAATGGGAATTCCATTACTGTCACATCAGAGCAATATGTCTAAACGATTAACGAATATTTGTCTCCCCAAGTCGCAGAAAATTCTGAAATTATACCAAACAGTATGGGGAACAACCAGCTATAGGGCTAGGCGATCAATGGACGCAGTTTAACAAGTTACCATCAGGAGTGACAACATTCCGTGGCCCGCGAGAGTACCAGCATGCCATTTATTCTACTAGGGATTTTTGAGAGTACGGTGTACAATGATCCACCCCCATGAAACATCTAAACACTCAAAGTTAGTATTATTTCTGTTTAAATGTTACACCGTCTAATGGAAAAAGAAAACTCGACTTCAAAAGTGTGTGAGTTGAAATTGTCGTCACATTCGGGGCATAGTGTTTAAAAACTTGTAATTTCTGCAAGTTAAATGCTATTATGTATACTTTCAATTTAGTTAAATGTTAATGTTACAATCGATAAATAATAACACAACTGAATTTTTAAAACCACCCGTATCATTGACTGATCGTATACTTTAGGAATTAATTTTTTTAAACAAATATTTAAAGTAATTGCATCATTTGGACATAGCAGTATGTTATATTTAAAAAAACCTAGATTACTGCACTTAATTTCCACTATTTTGTATAATAAGAAAACATTTAGAAAAACAAAATTAAAACTTTGTTATTGTTGTAATTGGTAGTAACAATAAGTTGTTTGTTTCTAAGCAATTTATAAAAATTAAATGAAATTTTTAGTTTAATTCAAACCGGCAACGATAACAGATGTGTCCTTTTGCTGTATCTGCAGATAAATTCAGCTTGTGGCTCTTTTACCCACTGTGAAATACTCCAGGTAATGGAATTTTGCTACTCCGATTGTCACGATTAAGATACGGGCATCACACTAACACACACCCGTTTGGCGGACACATGTCCTACGTTGCAGTCTATGTGTTGGGGGTCAGTGCAAGCGCGCGCCTTGCATTGACTCCAGCACGCACTCTGGTACGTCGCACGCATATACGCGCGTGGTGTACACACGTGCTTTGTTGTTTTAATCGTGGCAGTCAAAATAGTAAAATTTTTCAACTGGAGTATGTTTGCAATGGGCAAATTCAGCAAGGGTTGAATTTATTGTAGAGGGAACATACAAAACATGTTAAATGTTCTGGACTACGATTCGACAAAATAAACATATACGTTTCTGGTAGACGAATGTTGGACATATAATAAATATATTAAGAGAAACTACAAATTTGAATTTTCTTGTTACTTCACTTAATGTACATCTGTATTTAATAGTTTCCGTACTCTTTAATAAACTTAAAAAAAAATTGTTAATAGACTTGTTTAATTTTATGTTGTTGGTGTTGCTCCTATTGTAGAAGGTGGTGTCTTACAGTGTATGTTGTTCTTTGTAGAAGGCTTAACTTTAACACTTAAAAGTTAACTTTACGTTAAAATTAAATTACATAGTTTTAGTTTTCTTCTTCTCCACAACCTAGAGGTTAGTGGGCTTGCAATTTATTCCTTTATGCAGACAGCCTCTTGATCACATACTTCTTCCTTTTTTTACCCGAACCGTATAGTCTTACATGGGCCTGGGTCTTCCCCTCCCTCTACACACCCGATCGGGGCGGCAAACCAGCTTGAATGGCATAGCAGGTGCCTATCCAACTCTGTAATTACTTTAATATTGTCTTCCCACTTCAACCAGAATCTACCTCTTTGCTTTCACCTTTTTGTTTTGCTTCCCACGCTCTTCTAAGGTATCTCCGATTTTCTATACTACAGACGAGGCTAAACCGTCTCAACTGTGAGCGTTGTATCATATAAATTAGAGGGATCGTCTCAAAGTTCCTGCAGATAGTGAGGCTTCGTATTATGTCTGTTACTATTTTAACAAAACATTTAATTCCATTCACGTACTTACATCGACTGTCACTTGCTGAAGCCTTATTAACAATTTTTTCTACATTTATGTTGAAGAAACCTTCATGCCTTCCAGAATGAGTTCGTCAAACGTGCAATTTACCTCGACTGAATTTTCACTAAACAACTTCAAATCTTATCAGAAGGCATACGTCAAACAACTACTATCGTTAGAACTTATCACACAACATGTCGACTACTAAACAATCTGTAATCGTCTTCAAGTGTAAGATAAAGTAATACATTAAATACAAACTTAAGCCTAATCGAGATTCGTTCACAAACAAGCGTGGACCGCAAAAAAAAAGAAGAAACACAGTATTCTACAAAGTTAACTACAACTACAGAGAAACTGCACAAGAAGAACCGTTACTTACCCTCTAAGTCCGCTGGACAGAACCGAGAAGTACCACCACACTGATGCAAGTTTACACAACGAACAATCTTGCGTCAATGGTGGTATTTCTTGGTTCTGTCCAGCGGCCTTAGAGGGTAATCAGCCGTATGTAGGTAGGACTTACGTGTGGTAAATTGTAACGATGGTACTTGTCCGATCTAACCCTCCTGATAATGTTCACATACCACCGAAAGTTAGGTTCAAAGATTGGACTCGAAATCTTTAAGTTTCTGGTTTACAATTAATGACGCACCTCAATGCATATGCTTCATCGTCAGATGTTTAACTAGTAGCGTGCTCACAGCGTCTAATCTTCAAGTAGGTCCACTTCTGCTTAGCCCATAAATTTAAGTGTACGCTATATTACATCTTCAACTATCTTACAATATCTCTTTATGTGTTCGTACATCGGACTCTTTTTAAATATATTTGCCACATTATGATTAACTAGTAGGCCTGTGCTCACTGAGCTGTAGAACTCGTTCACTATTTTGAACGTAGTACGTTTATTATTACATAAATATTGTTATTAGACAATTTTTCAATTGCGAAAAATTACATACATGCCGATTAGAGTAATTTCTTTAGTAACATGACAACTGTAGAGCACACAATCATACAATAAACGCAAACACTTAGGAACATTCGGAATTTGGTTAAAATTCCATTTAAGGTGACACCCAGTAGGATTTTCACTTTTTACAATAAATTGTGATCTTTTACTGGTTCTTAAAGTATAAATATTTAAAAAACTTTTAATTTAACATTACATTCAGATTTTAGTCAAAATTGCTTTAACTAATTATGCCACATGAATTTTTGTAATTTTTGTAATTGGCACGATTTTTTCGCGATCATGATACTTCAATTTCCTTACGGAACATGGAAGTAATATTTTACACAGTATTATTACTTTAAGTGCTATTACTTTTGGTAAGCAAGAACAGTAATCCATTTGTCAAGTAGGCCTACAATGAACGTAATTTTTGTCACATAATTTATCAAATGAATGCGAGAATACTTCAAAAATATAAAGTTTTCTTAGATTTTTACCAAAAATTATTATTTTGAATTTTAAAAAATCTAACACTTTGCAAGTACTGAAAACAATAGAAACAATAAATTTTCCTTATCACTTTTTTCACAATCGTTTAAGGGTTTTTTTTCTTAGTGTCACCATACACAACAAACTGGCTATTTATTCATCGCTTCTTTCGTCTATCTTCACTCAGCTTCAGATTACTGTCAACTTCCCAGTCTTACATACTGCAACTGTCACCGCACTTGTTTGGAGCGATAATAATTCTTTTCACAACTATTCAAGAATTCCTTCATTTCTCCAAGCCTCATTTAACACATCGAACGTGTAACCTACAACTTTCTCCTAGGCGACTTCCGTAACTTGTTCAATAATTTTGTAATTTCGTTTATATTAAACACTTTTTTGTTGTTCACATGTCTATCTGTATCATTTCAACTTAATTAAGACGACTATGTTTCTGTTCCTAAGCCACTTGCTCAATTATATATATTAATAACTACGGTGTCTGTAGAAAAATAAGCTCCATTATCTCTAACTTTCTAATTTTGTTTTCAATTGAAACAATAGACTGTTACATACATTAGACTATTTCTTGCTTTTCATGCGGTATAAATACTGCTTCATTCAGAATTTTAAAATAATATGACGCATTATCCAGGACAATAGGAGACGTTTTCAAGAAACGGTCCTCTAAACCCATTTCAGAACACGGTTGACTTATTTCCTTGTGATTTCGTTTGCTGTTTAGATGTAAAAAAAGGCAATTATTAAAAGACGTGTGTCAGCTTTAAATAAATTGATTGGCACTGTTAATTCATTAAATAACATGAGGTGAAACTATCCACCTTAAAGGGAGAGGCTGAAACGCCAAAAACAATTAATTTTAACATTGAAAACTTCAGAAACTAACAGCAAAGAAAAACATCATTCCCTTCTTTAACGGGACCTAAAGAAAGTAATTAGCGAATGACGTATCAACTAGAACTTGGCACGTGAATCTTATTGAAACAAAATGTAAAGAAAATTGTTTCAGTCGGCCGAACTGTTAGAGAAATTGCATGACATGTGTGACAAGGTAAGTTACAGGCCTCAATCTCTTTTTGACCTGTACCATTCAGGAGCGCTAGACGGTGTTTCAGGAAATCACGGAGTTACACGAGATGATTAAAATTTGACTGATAGGTTTTGGGGAGTAATAAAGTTTTATAATATTTTGTTTTTTCCGAAACTTTGTCACATACAAGTATGTTCAACTTCAGTGGCTCCTGTATCAATCTCTCAATCATCAGATACAAAGAAACAGAAAAAATGAAAATCATAGGTGCCACTCTTATGTTACACCAGGATGTAATGCTAAGAACTGTCGAAAACGTGTACCAGACAACTGTCGGTGCATGTAGTAGACACAATTTACTGAATCACATATGACTCCATAAAAGTTGCCGTGCTTTTGGAATTAGTAATTATAGAACACACACACACACACACACACACACAGAAATGTATATATACACAATGGCTGAGGTCTCTAATACCCGTAGTACGACTTTCGCTTTAAGCCAATGGTTATTCCCACCATGAACAATAATAGCGTCCGCTTCACAACACGGTGTGAACCGCACTGAGGGTTACATATGGTAAATTCACTGTACATGTAACAACTTTAGAGCATGAAACTGTAACCAGGCTTAAACGGGAACGCAGCATAACTAACGCAGATAGTTAATTAATGCTTCCAACTTGAACTGTGTTGTACTAAATAAATTAAGCTCAGTGTTCTGTTAATCTCTTCCAGCGAGGCTTAATTTAATCTATAGTTTATCAGAATGTATAGGTTGGGTTAATTATATTTAGTTGTGCGTAGGTACCTATACAAAAACTATATAGGTAAAATGTGCGTATATTTTTTAATTACTTTTAAAATTATGTAGACCTACTATAAGCAATATATGATTAGAGGAATGTTTGTGGAAGAAATTTGTAATGATTATTTTTGTCTAAATTATAATTTTTATAAATTTTTGCTATCAGATAATTTTTTTTAGGTAATGAGTCCATAGAAGATGTATACTGATATCTAAATATAATGACATGAGTTAGCATAGAAAATTTAATTATTTTGAAAGATCTTCCCTATTTACATTCATATGAGACGCATATGCCATACTTCGTACAAGCAATTTATGTTCAAAATAGCTTGATTTTGCCCCGCCTGGCAAAATGGATGTTTATGTCTGTATTGTAAATATGTGCCGTGTTTTGATAATGATTTTTAATAAATGCAAATAAGGTTGTGTACACGTATTTCGATACGAAACTTTTAATACAGCTGGTTCTTAAGTTATCATATTTTAGAATATATTTTGAATATTTTTTTTACTTAACTGTTGATTTACTTTGCAGTATAATTGCGAACAATTAAAGTTTGTAGTTACTTATTAAAAGGTTATTAATTTTTTATGTCTCGCTGCGTTGGAAATTATAAAACAAGAATACAGTGATAGTCCTGTTGTTATTAGTAATATTAAGGTGTCGTGATATTATCTGAAGAGGACGACTGAACGAAAAATATTCAAGTACAGAGAAGACAAAAATCTGATTTGTGTCACTGATTTATAATATAAAACGTATTACTCGCAAAACAAATAGAGCAGAATAAGCCAGATTCATCAATACGATTGCCTTAAGGGGGTTTCCTATATATACACGGTTAATGACACCTGAGGTGATAGTCGTCTGCATTACGTTTTCTTATTCTCATTTATTTATATTTTTTAGCGCTCCTAAAATGGATCGAAGGGCGCAAAGAACGTAAATAGTGCTATAATAAAAAAATTAACTCCCACGTCATGGTTACATTCACGTTATTGCAAACATTTCAGTATTGAAATATTAGTAGGAGAATACAGTTCTTTTGTCCAGTGAGTTACTGCCATAGCAGTGTCAAGACATTATTTCGCGGATAACAATATTTTAATCCTGCACCTTTAGAATGTGGAGAGTACTTTTATAATCTTTTATAGAAATTTCACACCCTACAATAGTTTATATTTCTAATCTATTTTTTATTTCTTGCTAATATTATTAAACCTACTAAATTTATTTCTGAATTTTTAAGGTTAACAGAGTCGACTAAACACACTATTAAATGAAAAGGAATATTTATATAATATAATTATATTATATAATTATATTGCAACAATACATATATTTACCCAGGGCGGTATGTTTTATATTGTAATTAGTGTAAATAGAATAAAGAACAGTTTAATACAATTTTGTGCAGGAAAATGCAGGCTCTGGCCTGTCGAGAGTCCACCTGCTTCGATAGTTAAAAATACGGCGTGTGTGTGTTTGTGTGTGTAACGCCAGCTGCGACAAGAATATGGGGTGCCGCGTACGAATTGTTTGTTGTCAATTAATCAGGTGTTAACAGGATTAAAATAAACTAATTATACGTTTCAAACCTGTAAGCAAAGACTTACGCCAATTATAAAGACACCATTACATAAAGAAATTTTTTATGAATATGGTGATACATAATTTATTTCCAAAGGTGTAATATTAAAGATGCTAAATAATTAATATTAATTACTGGTGTAATTGAAGAGTAGTTAATATGTGTGGTATATGTGAGTGACCAGAAAAAAATTACGCAAACAATGGTATCGCTCATGTGACGAGTATGTTCATGAGTTCGCCATAATTAACCAAAAAGTGAGTATAATAAAAAGGACGCTTTGGCGCGAACTGACAATCTGTAACATGTCGAAAACAGGCCTGTACCTGTCAAATCGCCACCAGTATAAATACCACTGGCAATTTTGGCCGATCACACACTCAGACTCAAGAAATCTACACACGACGTCACGCTGCCCGATTGCAGATCGACCAGGACGCACACATTCTACCACACGCACACTAAGACGTATGAGGAACTCTGGAGCATCACCAACAGCAACAACCCATAGAGAAAACGAGCACCGCATCAGCATAGTCATCATCATCATCATCATACTCTCAGGATTCTGGACACACACACACACATACGCAACGGTAACGGCAGATATACGCAGGTGATAAAAAAAAATTATATTTTTTTATTGTGAAGAGAGCTCTCGAAAAGAACTTAAGGATTAACAGTTAATAATTAGAGTTTTAAAGTGGAATAGTAGTTAGATAAGAGAGTTTAATTTAACAAGCAAATCTAGAAAAGAAATACTAATCTTTTGTTGTAGTTTTGGGTGTGTCAGTATAAATCAATAATAGATTGGAAGTAAATGTAATATTATTTTGATGTGTGTATAGCAACAATAAATTCATTCTTGAATCTTAATATTATTTTGTTTGTAAATGAGTTGCTATCATTATTTAAATTTCGAGTGAATTTCCGACACAGAAAATATAATAAGAATTTAAATAATTTGTTTAACATGTTTGTTTAGTTAGTAAGATTATACAGGTGTTTATTTTTGTTGTATGTTATGAATAGCATAGCAGGTTACAGTATATTTGTAAAGCTTATAAAGGTGAATATTTATTTGTTTAACGCTTGAAATTTTAATATTTAATTATTTTTCTATAAATTAATAAATCTTATAATGATTATTTTGAAACGGTTTTAATCGATTTTTCATGTCAACAAGATGTCACTCCTCTTTGAAGATTATTTAATTATTGTGCAACTACATATACTTAACGCGACGAGGAAACAGTCCTGCGACCTGGCCGGTGTAATACACTTTATAGTTGCGTTGAGTACATGGTAATATATTTGTATAATTGTTATAATGTTGCAATAAATATTATAGATAACTGTGTATCTATTCCTTTTTGCCTTTAGTAAAAACTTTTATGAATTGCAAGCTTAAATAGAAGGTTTCAACATAAAGTAAAGCTATGTGTATTATACGTTTTATTTTGTGTAAAACTTTGACTTAATTTAATAATTTTATAGGAACGGGCATTTATATTAATGTACCATAAATGCATATAAATACTGAATGTGACCAATACAATTAATATTGGAAATTTCACACACGATACATAAAATTTCAACTCTCTGTCTGATTTTTAACTTATGATTAGTGTTACCTGTATAATAGTGGGAAACTTAATTTTCATAAATTTTGTTTACTATTACAAGCGAATTTTAGTTAGTTTTGTGCAACGTGCCAAGCATCAAGAAATAACAAATAAAACGTAAAGCTAAGAATATATGTTACGTCGGTCTCACTGATCGTCGTATTGTGCAGTGGAAAGACACCAATACAGACACCAATGAAATCACTAATTACCCGCTCTAATGAGTCACAAATAATAATTTGTCACAACATGAAACTCTTATTCAGTAATTCAAGTTAAATTTGTCTACATGGAACAATAAGGTCATCTATTTAGAGTGCCGCACTTACTATAGTACTCAGTTATCACAACTACAACTTGATCCGCGCTCTACAAACTGGCCAGGTGTAACTGACTAAGTAAGTGTGCCGCTGTTGCTTATATATAGCCCGCAGACGTTCCAGAATAATTTTCGTATTTAACAAGCATTCTAACAGTTCAGAGGGTACTTGGTTGTGCGGAGACGCTGCACCTGCTCTGCTAGCCGAGAAACGGGTGGACGGACGCTCTCGACTCTTCAAGAGCGTTCTGTAATTGCCGTTACAATATAAAGCATATGTAGGAACATACGGCAGCAAACGTCATCGGTCGTCATAACATACTCGATTCATTATGGTTAAGTATTATATTATTCGTTAGTCATTTGTTATTAGTAAATGAATTAAACTGCATTTAATCTGATTTAAAAAATATATTTGTAATATATAGTATGTACATGTTAGTCAAGTTGTTTAGAAAATGGATTTTGTTTCTCAGTATAAATGATAATAATGGCCTCTTTGTATAACTAGAATTTGTAGGTCTATTGTGAACAGTTTTTCTCTTAAGCCAAATAAAACTTTATTGGGTTACAAATATGTAGTAAATAGGATACATTGAAATTATACATTACTAATCAAAATGCCAAATGGAGGAGCTAATATTACAGGAAGCAACCTCCGAAAAATTTCAGCTCACCCTTCTATCAATAATTTGTATTGACATTAACTGCCTCTTTCGTCGTGTCTGTACTTGTAGTATGTTTTGTAAAATAATCTTTTGTGTTTAATTTACGTCCTAAGGACATTTAAAACCACGGATAGCTGTCATTCCGTTTTTCTTTGCCGACTATCAAATAACAACTCACGTTTGCTAAGGAGTACTATGGATTACAAATATTTTAGAAAGTGTTAAAATTTTTATTATTGACAAAGTAATGTTATTAGTGCTATGCAAGTTTATATTGACAGGCAATGTAAAATATATTATTGCATAATATTGTGAAGCGTAAATAAAATGTCAAAGAACGTTTATTTTGTTTATTCAAATAAGCGAAAATTATGGTTTACATACATATATGACAAAATCTAAAATTATTGTTCAGTTTTAAAAATATAGTAAAACATTTAGACGGTAAAACTGGTCATTAGTTATTATGAATTTCTAAGTCTACTTAGGATGACTAGTTGCTTATATGGTTAATTCCATCAAAATCGTCATTAGGATTTCTCAGAACGGTCACTCCCAATTTGTACGGTAAGATATAGAGAATCTAGCAAAATGATAATATAGAATCCAAACGCAACTTACTAATGAAAATAGCTAGGGGATTGGTAGAAATTTATTATAGACAGACAAGGGATTCTGTACAGGGAAACAAAAACTGGGAAACATGTTACATATTTCAAACAGCCAATAAATGTCAATACGAATATCACGATTACCGGTGCCAGTGTGTGTGTGGCTACAGGTTTCCAAGAGTTATAGGAGATACGTGTCACGTGTACAGATGTGTGTTTACTGTCACTTGTAGAAAAGTATATATGTATTCAGTGCTTGCACTTAATATACATGAATTGTTCCTGGACTCAGTTCATTATGAAGTAATAAATTAAATCATACATAATTAATACTTCCAATTTTGTATAACTGTATGAAAAATATTTTTCATGGTATTATAAACTAAGAGAAACGGTGTAAGCTATAGTGATATCATTTGAAACATTGTAATGGAAAAATAATATGCGAAAACTATGTCTAATATGTATACTATTTTGTTCCCACTGAATATTTACGTTTAATTACCTAGTTTTAAGTTTTTACCTTAGATTTTTAATGAATGTTCTTTTCAGACACGTGGTAACTAAAAGAATAATTGCTGCAGTTGTCTCTTCAATTCACTGGATAATACACCAGTCACTTCCATGTTACAAAGAAGTGTTGGAAATGTTATAATAAGAAATTTTACGAACATAGAGAATTATTTATGAAGATAAGCCTTTTACTTTTACAACGCTGTTTAACAGTGTTAAATTTTAAATTAGTATTGTTAGACCGTAATGTCACACTTAATTGACAAGTCCTTGTCTATCATTTCTTTAAGCAAAGGCAAAGCTTCAATTTTATTATGAAGAAAGACCTTTTAAGTTTAGGCAAAAGCTTATTATGACTGTTGTGCTTGACGTTAGATAGTCATTATACTCATTAGTCATATTTAGTAGGTTTTATGTGAGAGGAACACAATCATACAGTAGTTTTTAAATAATAATACTCTCCTTAAAAATACGCTTTGGTATTGCGATTCCTGTTTATTGTCTCACGGCTTTAATTTTTTCAGTTAATGTAGGCGCAAATACATATAGTCGGTGTGCTCCACATCCCAACGTAAGCAGAATACAGTAATGAGTTAACTTACTTCATTTGTCTCTGCTATAAAATATGTAAAGTGACACTTGAGTAACGTGTAAATTGAGAAGGTATGTTTACTAGAGATTGGTTACATGTCATTCTCTAGTAGGCATAATTATATTTGATCTCTTTCCGTAATTGACCGTTGCTTTTGCTTTCCCAGCTGTCAACAATAACTTTCTTTCCAACAATAACAGGCGAACTGCATTATGTTTTTATAATTTTAATCGTATAGCAATAATTATTTTGGAACTTGGAGTAGCTTAAAAAATGTAGTAAATTTAAGTAACCAATTCGTCCTTGCTCAGCAACTACATGGTCTCGCTGTATTTTGACGTATTTGTGTTTTGGTTTTGGGGGATACATGGATTTGCTACACATGACACATAATTTAATAAATAATTCTTTTATTAGACTAAGACGTGGGTCGTCCAAGGATGAGATGGGTGCCCGCACAGGTTCATATAACCTAATCCTTGAAGAGACGAAGAAAAACAAGAATTTTTGTATAAAAAATCATGGCAGTTCAGCTATTTTGTCATTATAGTTATGTTTATTTTGTCATTATTCAAATTTCTAATACTCCTCATGTAAAGACATCACCATCACATTCAGTAGCAATATAAGGACTATTATCGTATCCAGCAGAATTTTATTTTTTACATTTTAAAGATTTCACAGTGAAAAGTATTTTCTTTAGACAAAGAAAAGTATGAGTATGAACATGTCTCGGTAAATTTTTATCACACGAAAACAAAGTTACATAGTTCGCTCTGAGGTTATTTAAATGCCCTGTAAGTACACTACACTTAGGAACATTAAAATTCAAATCACGTAGAAATAGGCATATCGAAGAGTGCGGCAATTATTCGAACTGAAAGCTTTCTCTCTTACATTTCTTTATTCTTTCAAAGTAGATGCTTCGTTAATGGCATTTTAAGTACTTCTGTAGAAGAAAACTCGTTTGAAAGTATAATATTGTCAGTGTTTTGGTATTGCCAGTATCGTTGGGCAATTAGGCCGAAATCTGATTGATTTGCATTTTAACGGAAAAATTGTTTTTTTTTTTTGGTCTAAATGGCTGTAAATTACATGCACTAATTTCACGTCTTTAGACTATGACGTTATCATAGTTCACTAACACGCGCGCGCGTATACATTAATACAAACGACATACATATTTTCAAGTACAAAATAAACAAGTTTACTAAATTCTACAAACATAAATTATATTAAGAACAGTGACCCTCGCATACAGTACAAGTTAGTAACAGTCTGAGAATATATGACGTCTTTTTAAATCTGTATTATCTGTATTTGTGTATTTAAACAGAAGAGGCATATTCTCAGTTTCTGTTTTACATTACTGTAACAAAAGTCGTTACTTATTATTTTTCAGTTACAGAAACTAAATTTTCTTATATGTTTGTAGAACAATCCGCCTCCCTTCCTTAAGAGAAAAAGTAAACACGTAGTTACAAAGTCGTATCATACGAGATAATCTACTGTGTATCACGTCGTGTAAGGTACATATCTTGAGACGCCTTTGAGATGGCGTGGGTTTCATTTTGCGCAAACTCAATAATTCCCGACGTTGATTTAAGTCCGTTCACATTGTTGACTGATGGTTGATTTCTCTGCTCGGAATATCTAAATATCGTCACCATTAATAGGCCATATGTATCTACAGGCAATTTTATAAAAAATGTTTTTAATTTTGAATGTAAACCTCCAGATTCTCAAATCTTACTGTATCTGTAACAGAATTTTAAGTTTTAAACTTTAGTATTTAAGTTTAGTAAATTCTCAACAATTGGAATAACAATGATACAGTTTGTATTATGAAACATACAGAAGACTACACAGAAATTAAACTGTTGCACACGACTATATAGACAGTTCCCATTCCCATTCCCGTTCCCATTTCGAGCTTCTAGCTTATCATCAGATCGGAAATATGGAAGAATTTTACCATCACCTCATATTTCCGATCTGATTATGATTCCAAAGGTTAGAAAGTGCTAACCGGTAATTATCTAATATTAGTATTAATCAGTTTATTTTCTGTGTGTAAATATAACCAATAACACAACTTTATTATATTAAAATACAACAGTTTATCAGCGTTATAGAATTTTGTTAAAGTTATGTTTATTGTCTACCAATTTTTATCAGTTCATAATTTTAATAAAATATCTACAAATATTTGACGTACATCACATTACATGTACACTTTTTTATAAATTTAACTTTCCTAATCAACAAAGTCATTCAATTTTAATTTATTTAACAATATTTATGCATTAAATATTTCTGAAATCGTCTTGCTTTTATTTCACCTGTTTAAATCATCTGTGAATTAACATTTTAAGTACGTTTTGTTTTAAATTCACCATTTGCTCTTGTAATTCAGGCTGCCAGTTACAATACACTATACATGTGGAGTTTGCTTTTTATGTATTCATGTATAACTTGTAACATGTGTAACATTTATTTATTAATTTACAAAGTTAACATTTACTTTATATTTGAAACTTTTAATTTGTCAGTATCTTTGTCCCATAATTGTATCCACTGTGTTACAGGATATACAGGAATGGTAAAATATTGTTGGATATTTAGTGTTGTTATTTTTCTCTAATTTAAAATATAAATGGCGGAAAGCGAAATATCTGAATTCATAAAGATCTATTATTAACAAATATCTATCTTTTTATTAATAACTAATTACTATTAAAGAATAATTCGACATAAGTGAACACAATTTTTTACAGAATGTGTGTAAATCTATAGAATATACATAGAATATACAGAGAATAGAACCTACAGATGAATTAAAGATAATAAATTACTACCTTTATTTCATTAAAACAATTTTAAAAGCTTTTGAGGAGACTTTTTTGACCTACTATAGTATCGTTTTAATACAATTAACGTTTTAATGTTTTAATCTCTACCTAATTTTAAGTCACATGCTAATGGTCATATAAATTCATTAATCTACTTGAATTGATTTTCAAAAAGTGCTAAATTTTGTCAAATAATTTGCTAAACAATAGTTTCTGTTCTAATATATAAAAACACACAAAATTATGATATGCTACAGTGTGTAATTAACAAAATTTTTAAAGTCAAGTACTTTTTGTACCGATATTCCGTTTTGTTTCTGTTCAAAATTTTCCTAACGTTGAACAAATGCCTACCGCACGTAAGCTCAAATTTATAATATAAACACGAGAGTTCTCATCAGGTTTTTATCACTAAACGTTTCAAAACATAGGCATAATTTTTCTTTTATTCTATATTTGTTGTAATTCATTGCTATTTTCATTTGTATCTTTTCGTCTATTACATTCTTTCTTAAGACATATGTACAGATTTCTAAACTAAACCTGTTTAACTAAATTAAATCTACTAAGTGTTTTATTAGGTTTCTTTAATTACTAATGTATAGTCTTTGGTTTTTACAGTTTTATTCCTTAATATTCATTTCTTTTTTATTTCATGCTATATCCCCTTTCTCATTGCAAAGCTCAGTAATTTTGTCCTCATCCCGTCTTCTTGCTTTTAACTTCTATCAGTTTTCAATAATAAACGTAGAAAGGTATGTTTTCAAGTACGTTATGGACACTTTGCTTACCAGAAATTAATCTGGTTGTTCTCAAAGACTGTCCGTCCCTATAGTGCAATAAATTGTATTTGGCAAACTATCTCGTTGTTATATTCTCTAATAATTGCTTCTAAAATTATCATATCCTTCAAAATCCGTTTACGTTTCTTACTTACCAGAAAGTAAATAAATATATATAATATTTTCTGCCAGCACTTTATGTTAATTACTACATACGTTAATTCGGTGACACCATTGATAAACGTTGTTATGAAAAACACGGTTACTACAATAACCAAGAAAGGAAGGTACAAAAAGAGACAGAAATGTACACGTATTTCTATATTTTAAATATATTTAACTTTTCTCCTTATCGTAATTTAGTATAGTATATATAAAATTTATTGCATAGGTGAGATTAAAATGCATACTGGGAAATTAAAGTTATGAAAAAAAGCTTGTTCTCTGCTAACTGAGGTTAAATCAGTAAAAATCCTGACTCGACTTTTGTGAGAAGCTTCTTTATAAAACTAGCTAGTCCACTTTTAAAATCAATGGTAAGAAGTGAAATAAACGAATCAAACAAAACGGCAGCTACTGCTAATGTTAAAAACTTTCTACTAAAGTCGGTGTGAAACGTAGTGGTACGCATGATACCGCTAACTCTACGCTACACGTAGGTATGGAAGTAATTACTGCGGTATTGGCTGCGGCCGCAGCGTCACCAGCTGTTGAGAACTGCCTTCGGCCAACAACAATTACTGCTTTATGGCTTTACACAAACTGTTCTCTTTAGGAAGTCACGTTGTCGTATTCTAATTCAGCCATAAAATTATCTACCTATTCTAGATCATTAACATGGAAATGGAGTATGTAAAACTTGATTTGGTGTTGGGAAGTCTATTCGCATTTTACAATTCAATGGACTATTGGTCGGTGCCTTGGTATAGCGACAAATTTCGTTAAAAATTAATAGAATAGAATTTTTGTTCTATTAAGAAATGATTTTTAGTATACATTTTGTGACAATATTTCTCATGGTACTAGAATCAACTGTTTTCCTTGACTCCTCAGTAAGTACGTATCTAGTAACCGTATTCCGAATGATAACATAAATATGTGTTTTGTGTAAACGAAGGAGTAGAAAGAAATACTACTGACACCTTAGTAAACTGATTGTTGTTTAAGATTGGCGATTGTCTTCTCTCCGATTTCTATTCTCAGTGTTCTTGTGGAAAAACGTTTTGCGTTGTAATATGTTATATTACTGTAGGTCTACTTAATCATTAATTACTCGTAGTACAGAGCATCGCTGTATACCATAATTATTTAAGCGTAATAGTTTACACACAATGTACACATTTTTAAACTTTATGCAGTCACACATTCTTATTTTATTTCGGCACGTCTTCAGTGAAAATACACGTGAATACACAAAAACCACCGAGTTAGGCTTGTATGAAATTTTGTCAGAGTTTCAGCGGTTTGCGGTAAAGAAAGGAGTGGATTGTTTTAGAACTTGAGTCTTCGACACTAATGGAACTTAAGCGCAAGGTTGGAAGTCTTTTACGACTGATAGAGAGAGGTGGAGGGTCAGGATAGAGGAGGCCAAGGCTCGACTTCAGGAGGAGGAGACGGATCTAATCGCCCCTGATAAAACGATCATATAAATGCTTCTTAATGTAATAATTATTCACATGTATCAGGAAAATGTGTAATTTATTTATTTCTACAAGTTTTATTATTAAAAAAACTAAGTGTACGGAATTAGCAAAATGTGTTTTGACTCAGATTAATTAAAAAGTAGGGACTTGTATTGCAATAACAGGCGTTGAAAAACAAAGCTTACAAAACTTGTATAATGCACTTTCAAAGACGTGTCAATCTTGTCTGTAATGAGGTGTATACAGAGGTAAAGGAGCCTTTTCTATTTTAGGTTCTGCCATATAATATGTTTTGTGTATTCTGTGTATAGTTATATTCAATAATCTGGATTTTTAAAACACGAAATACGTTTATAGGACAAGTAGTCTTACTAAAGCTTACAGATTGTGGAAGTTCTTCATAACCACTCATTCTGCCTTTACTATAGTCTAACTTCTTTAAGAATCCTTTGTTTGCACTCACGTACATGATACAAAATGTCACAGACATACCTGCATTTTTTTCTGCCGAGACGGAGTTTGTAAGAACATTTGTTTATTTTTGATACGGAAAATATCAAATATCAATTCGTAATTATTCCTAAGGACTCGTATCTCCTTGACTCCGTTTTAAATATTTTTAGAACGTAAGTTACAAATTCATAATTGCCCCTTTATGCGACATTATACATATTTGCTCCTTTAATTTGAGGTCTATAAACCATTGTTTTGTTTCGAAATACATTTTATTTTCAAGCATGATCAGGTTTTGTCCACATGAAATGCGGTGCAAGTTCAATAGGAAATTACATAGACTATTACTGCTAAACTGAGAATGACATTTCGTATATTCTTTTGATTAGATTTTATTTTTTTTAAGTTTTGTTTTTATGATTTTTAATAGTTTCATACAAATCTCTCTAAATTTCCAAATTATTCGTCCGACGCACAACACATTTCATCTTTCCAACACGCGTCGTCAATCTCTTAATTTGGGTGTGTTAGCTCCAAATACATGAAACTATTTTATTCCTCTTCTTAATATTGTGCTAGTAGTCTTTTTGAAATCTCTTTTTTGTGTACTAAAAGTGAATTTACCTCCTGAACTACTCCGAGTCTTTCTAATAATTGAACTTACACTACCCACACACTGCGTACCCTTACTGTGACGATTTAATAAGCCTAAATCCCACGAAAATAAAAAAAATTTTATTATACTAATATTGGCTTTAATAAGGTACGAATGAACCCTCCTCCATGCTCCAAACCGGTAGTAATCTGCCGATTTGCCAAAGTAGCAGTTAATAAAATTAGATTTGAGAAACTAAATAAATCCGTAACTACCCCTCTACCCCTCGTCACATAAAAGAGTAATAAAAGTAAAGAGCGATGTCATTAAGTGTAAGCGAATTAAAGCAAAATAATTAATAATAAGTGAGAACTACTTTTCACGCTGAGAAAATACACGCGCGCGGACAGCCTCTTCACCCCTATAGTAAATTAGTTCAGTTGTATCTCAGACTCCGCTCCTGATACAGCGTACAAAAGTATGTAGTCAATATAAAACCTGTAAACGAGGAGAAGCTTGTGTGAGATAGCCGGATGATGTAAAAATTTCGTAAATGACGTGAGCGTATGACAATGACATCTCTGTAACGAACTAACATCACCTAAATGTGATGTTAAACTTTTAACATGTAACTGTTAACCGTAAGTAATATGTGCGGTACAACAATGTGAACACCAGTGAAAGTTACAACCCAAAACGTACCACAAGAATCTACAGACCCGACAGACGACTCATCTTTAGGAATGACAGCAGATTTTACCAAAACACGATAGCCAGAAGATCTCCAAGACACCCTGCACAACCGATAGAAGCGCCGATTCGCCGACGATGTTACACTCAGGTGACACGGAAGTTCAACTTCCGTGGTTCAGAACTTAACTTAAAATAATACATGATAGACACATAATTAACAAATGAAAGTAAAGTAAAACACGAAAGACTGACTTAATTCCCATAAAATTGTAATTCCATGCTTAGTAATAGTATGTGTTAAGATGTGCTTTTATGAATATGACACGTTAAAGTTAAATAAGCCCATTCTTCAGATGGCACAAAATAAAGATTATAATTTTAATATCATATACTGAAACAAAATACTCGGATCCGAGGGCAGTAAAAGCTATGTTAACTCATTAATTAATCTAATTCTATTTGTACAAGAGGTGCAAATGTTTTTACTTTTAATATACTTATTGCTAAATTTCTTCGGAGATGTTAAAACATTATGAAATAAAGAGATGTCATGGTCCAAAAAGTGAGTGAATAAATCTACAAACCCCTATCAATATCCCTCAATTCACGGGATCCTATTTAACATTTGTTTACATTCCAGTTAATTATGAGTTTGTTCAGATTATGGCAGCCTGTTTAATTGACCTGAGCCAATTAACCAGGTTCCCGATATTATAACGACGAGACGTTATAAAATGCGCCACTCTGCTACTACTTGTTTTAATGCGTCAGTGACGATAGCAAAATAAAATACGTTACATTGTTGTCATTTAATATTTTTAGAATTATTCACTCTGTTAGTTTAACTACCGTGTTAATTTAAAATACGTAACTCCCCTTTTGCGTGTAGTGAAATAAGAAGTCTTTATTATTAAGGGTTAATAATTGGCCGTAACTTTTAATAGTAAGTAAAAAAAAAATTAAATTTATCAAAATAAGAACTCGTATTACAATAAGTAAACTCATAAATTAGGATAGAGAGTTTTATAATCATTATTACGCAACATAATATAGGTAAGGATATTTAAATATTTAAATGTTGTAAGCTCAGTTTCTGGCCTGTTCAAAAATTCCTTCCCCAACTTGTCGGTTTGACGACAATCTCGGACAGGAAAATAACCTGTTACCGCCTGTACGAAACAATCCCATTGTTACAAGCTGCAAAGGCGAGATAGACAATACACCACCTCCCTCTATTGTCTAATACAAAGTGTTTGACCCCCTTTGCCCAGTAACAACATATTTTAACCATATGTTGAAAATTAAAATATGGCTGTGTGAGATTTATCTCCTCTCTCTCTCTGAGGCGAGATTCGATTTTCTCGTATCACCTATTTGTAAATATCTCTCATGTATTTAAATTTTTACTAAACCTAAAGATATTAAAATAGAGTGTTTTGTATAAGTAGAATAAGGAGTGTATAAGACTTAGCATCTTAAGAACATGGCTCAATTCAATCCAGATTTTTTAAAAGACGAATTATGCTATGAAGCACTGTTGCGCGGACTCCCTTACGCGAACGTAACGGTCACGGAACTACGCAAAACGTTACGCGAAAGTAGGCCAGATACACCCGCACAGTTAGGTCGATTAAGCGAAATAGATCTTGATAGCGAAAGAGAAACATGTTATTCGAAGTATAGGGAATTGACGTCAATATCGCAAACCCTCCACGACGAAAATCACTCGTTATAATCTTACGTACCACACAGAGAATAGAGCATTTAACCCGACGGATAAATAATTTATTAATTTATTAAACTGACCCAAAGTAACTGTAATTCCCCCAGATGTGCAAAAATTTGCTGATGAATCATTACAGCAATTACCCACAATAATAAGAGAATTACGTAGAAAGTCCGACTCATTTAAAATGGAGGAAATTGAAGAAGCTCTGTCGAAATTATATATCTCCCCATTTCAATCACCTACCCTAGAACAGCGACCCACTACCATGAATTTCGAATCCCCCCCCCCCGGTATCAAGGATAGAACCGACTAATGATCAGTTACTGAATAGGAACGTGAATACCCTACCGATAGCTGAAGCATCACTTCCCAATGCCCTCCACAATCTCACCAATAAGTATGCGTTACCACCCTCAGCGATGACAAATCAAGCATCGGGACCTCCTAGAATAACACCTCACGTAAACTTTAGTGCGGACCTCTACGGAAAGATAACTCACCCCGTAGAAAAAATTTTATCAGAAATCCCATACACCGATGGATTGAGTATCAACAAACTATTAGCCTTCATAAAATATCTGCTACAAATAAAAGACTTACAGCAACTAAGCGATTGCCAAATATTACAAGTCCTTCTGCCCAAATGTAGACCATCATTAAAAGATCGTGTACTGGAGACATTAAGCTCATAACATCCAGTAGAAGAACTCCATACAACTCTGATAAGACATTTTATTCCAACGGGAATTTACGAAGAGCTGAAACGAAACACAGTACTTCGAGTACAAGGAGATCACGAGAGACTCGCCCACTATATCGCTGACACAAGAGAAGCTTCACTATTACTGCAAGTAAACTGGAGCGAAAAGCAGTTAGTAGAAACAATCTTGGTAGGATTATCCCCGGAAGAGAGATCTCGCTTAGCACTTATAAATAAGCCCAACACGTTCGCAGAATTAGAACAATGCAGTATCCACTCATCCAACGTATGGTATTCGGATCAGAACCGACGTTCGTTACTCCCCCAGGTACAACGTAGAAATGAAACACAACCCCCTGGTATCAGATACAAGAACACACCGTGAAAGACGACCATTTCGAATTCCTGCAAATTCTCACTACCAAACTAAATCGAATAATCAACAACCTCAACAGAATACAAGTGATACCGTAAGTAGAGAAAAAAGATGTTAAAACTGCGGGAAATTAGGACACATCAGTAGATACTGTAAACAGAAACAGCACTACCAAAAACCCTCTTATTCAAAAAAACATGTAAGGCAGGGAGATACGAAATCCTGTGTCTTCCGCCGCATCGTGAAAATATGTAAAACCCGCGAGTACCAAATTGGAAACAAAAAAAATAAAATAAAAAATATTAGACCCCTACGTAGAGAGATTTATCGATAAATGCAACTCAATTACTACATGCAAGTCCAGTAAGTATCAATTACCATACATTCAAGTTGACCTTGGCGTTACTACCACACTTGGATTAAATGATTCTGGATCGATACGGAGCTTAATCAGCCAACAGCTAGCAGATACTTTAGCTAAACACAATCTTGTTAAACGTAGTCAACCGGTGAACATTAAATGCGCTACCGTTAACAAACAAAACTTAATCATAAAACTCAGCGTTACGATTAAACTAAAAATTAAAAATTTAACGTGGTATTTTCCAGTGTTAGTATACGACGAATTAGGACCAGACTTAATATTGGGAGCGGACTTCATCAGTAAAACAAGTATAATTCTTGACATGTACGATAAGAAGTATTATTTCAGATTCGACCGCAGTCAAAAATATAATTTTGATTATGAAATAAATAACAGTAAAAAAACGGAAACGTCTGCAACCCACCTAGAACACCGCGAGTCCGAATTAGATCATTTAGAAAGTAAAGATAGACTGAAAATACAGAAACTAATAAAAGAATTTTCCACCGTCCTCACCCCAAAGTTAGGATTAACGAATCTTTTAGAGTACAAGATCAACCTCAGTGACAATAAAGTAATACGACTGCACCCATAAAAATTATCACCACCAAAAATGGAAATAATGAGAAATCAAATCAATAAATTGTTGGAACAACAAGTCATAGAACCTTCCACTTCACCATATTCATCACCTGCGTTTTTAGTACCTAAAGGCACCGATAAACATAGATTAGTTGTGGACTATAGACAATTAAATAAAAGGATAGAATTCGAATCCATACCACTCCCCGACATCCACAGCGCCTTCCATTACTTTACAAAAGCTAAAGTTTTCACCATAATGGATCTCAATCAGGCATTTCATCAAATACCACTATCGGAAGATTTCAAACGCCTAACTGCCTTCGCCGTCCCATTCAACCTGTACCAATTTACTAGAGTACCCTTTGGAATATCCCAAGGAAGTTCTGTATGTAGCCGATTGTTAGAGAAAATATTCCACGACATAAAATTTAAATTTGTATATCACTACCTAGATGACATAGTAATCTACAGCGAATCTATGGATCAACATCTTCATCATTTACGTGAAGTATTATCACGATTAAAGAAAGCCGGATTAACAGTAAACCCAAGTAAAGTAAATTTTGCTGTTAAACAATTTTCATTTTTAGGTCACATAGTAAAGGCCGACGGAAAGGTAAGTATAGACCCAGAACGCACCCGTGCTCTCAGAGAATTTTTACCACCACGGGATACGAAAGGAATAGCCCGATTTTTGGGAATGATAAATTAGTTCCACAAGTATATCCCTCACCTAGCTGATATAGCAGCTCCGTTAAACGCATTAAGAAAAAAAGGAGCGAAATTTGAATGGACTCCACAACACCAATCTGCATTTGAAAAACTGAAAGAAAGCATAATATCACCCCCGGTATTACAATTAGCTGACTTTACTAAACCATTTGTAGTACAGACTGACAGTTCAAGTGTAGCACTAGGAGCAGTAATATATCAGGAAGTAGATGATTACCGATTAGTTATGCCTCACGAACTCTATCCGACCAGGAAAAGAAGTTCTCCGCATAAGAATTAGAATGTTTAGCTGTAGTATTCGCATTTGAGAAATTCGAACCCTTTTTAGAACATAAAGAATTTCTGTTAGAAACGGATAATCAAGCCTTATCTTGGTTATTAAATCACCCTAAACAGTTAGGTCGTATCGGACGATGGGTATTGAGATTAAAATGTTACAAGTTTAAGGTACAACACATTCGTGGCACCCAAAATGTAGTTGCCGATACACTGTCCCGTATGCTCCAGCCGCCTAATAAAATATCCGAAAATAAGGAAAGTGGTAAAACATCGATTATCAATACACTAATTACTGAATTCCCCCTTGCATTTACTGATATAGCTCAGTATCAACAACAAGACCCGTATTTAAATACAATAATAGAACAGCTAGATAAAGGAAATAATTCAGAAAAATATATATTGAGTAAGAGTGTATTATGTTATAGAGTAGCTAATGGAAAATCCTTGAGAATAAATGCACCGGATATTATTAAACCTATGGTTATGGAATACTACCACTCATCCACCATTGGAGCACACATGGGAATAAATAAAACGATACATCGCATTCGAAAAGAATACCATTGGGAAAATATGAACAGCGAGATAGCTAAATTCGTAAAACAGTGTAATTTGTGTGCTCTGAGCAAGCCAGCGAGAAACAGCCACATAGGTAACTTAATCTCGGAGACTCCCACGACACCCTTTTCAAAAATTTACTTGGACTTTTCTGGCCCCTACCCACGTTCAAAATCAGGTAATACCATGCTACTCATTTGTGTAGACTCATTTACCAAATTCGTCTGGATGTATCCCATGCGACGAGCGTTAGCATCTACCACTGTGAAGATTTTGCAAGAAAGATTATTTAAAGTCTTCGGTACACCAGTACATCTAGTGTCAGATAACGGACCCCAGTTTAAGTCCAAAGAATTCAAGGACATGTGTTTCAGACTAGGCATAGACCACATTAACGTTACAGAGTATCGTCCACAAGGTAATATAGCTGAGAGGTATTTGCGAAACCTGAAATCTGCTTTAATAGCCTACCATGCAAACGACCATACCTCTTGGGACCAGAAACTATCCTGGATACAATTTGCCTTCAACTCAGCATATCATGAAGGACATAAATCGACACCCTTTGATTTGTTGTATAAATATATACCGAATCACCCATTATCCACAAAGTGGAAAATACATGAATTACTACCCCACGAAATTAGTGGTCAAAATATAACAAAGATATGGAACGAAGCTCGCGCTAACTTAAGAGTGAACTTGAGAAAATCGCGAAAATATCACGACCGGGATAGTAAAGAAATAAAGTATCAAGTCGGAGACTTAGTTATGTACAAAACTCACCCGACGAGTAGTGCAGTTGATAAGACCACCTCCAAACTATCTTACCGATGGTGTGGCCCTTACAAAATTTACAGATATTTAACTCCCGTAACCGTAGCACTGTATGAACCCACTATGAATAAATATGTACGTAAAAGTCATGTTTCCAAGATAAAATATTATCACGGAAAGGAAAATGCTAGTGAGCAAGAAAATAAATGAAGTAGAAAAGGATAGATGTATTAAGACGTATATTTGCTATATTGTAATTGAGCCAATACTTAATTACCAAATCGTATAAATAGGAATGAGGCCTGATCAACTTTGGACCCAGTTCATCGAGATGTTCATCGAGAATAAGAAAAGTGAGAAGTCAGCTGACACTGAATAATAAGTAACGTTACTTTACCGTTACTTTACAGTTACTTTACTAGTATTTTAATAAAATGATTCGTCAACCACGATTCAACGAAACCCTTGAAAGAGAAAAGGAAACACAGTAAGCATGTGAAACCTACTGTGGGAAGAGTAACTCCATAACAAGTGTAAGAAAAACTAAAGAAAAAACCGGTAGTAGACTTAAGTAGTAGAATTAAGATGAATTTTATGTATTCTATATATTTTATGAACTTTTATTTTTATGTATTTTAAGTATTAGTTAATAAGGTATTGTATCTCTTGCTAATAGTAAATAGTGAATTGAGAGTGATTCATGTACCTCATGAGGAAATTGTTTAAAGAGAGAAAGGAATTTCACACAGAAATTCCGAGCATACTCCCAGTGCAATTCTGATCTATTTTCCGTTGAAAACACATCGGTCCCTGACCCTGTGTCTTCTTTAAGTGGAGGAGTATGTGACGATTTAATAAGCCTAAATCCCACAAAAATAAAAAAAAAAATTTATTATACTAATATTGGCTTTAATAAGGTACGAATGAACCCTTCTCCATGCTCCAAACCAGTAGTAACCTGCCGATTTGCCAAAGTAGCAGTTAATAAAATTAGATTTGAGAAACTAAATAAATCCGTAACTACCCCTCGTCACATAAGAGAGTAATAAAAGTAAAGAGCGATATCATTAAGTGTAAGCGAATTAAAGCAAAATAATTAATAATAAGTGAGAACTACTTTTCACGCTGAGAAAATACACGCGCGCGGACAGCCTCTTCACCCCTATAGTAAATTAGTTCAGTTGTATCTCAGACTCCGCTCCTGATACAGCGTACAAAAGTATGTAGTCAATATAAAACCTGTAAACGAGGAGAAGCTTGTGTGAGATAGCCGGATGATGTAAAAATTTCGTAAATGACGTGAGCGTATGACAATGACATCTCTGTAACGAACTAACATCACCTAAATGTGATGTTAAACTTTTAACATGTAACTGTTAACCGTAAGTAATATGTGCGGTACAACAATGTGAACACCAGTGAAAGTTACAACCCAAAACGTACCACAAGAATCTACAGACCCGACAGACGACTCATCTTTAGGAATGACAGCAGATTTTACCAAAACACGATAGCCAGAAGATCTCCAAGACACCGTGCACAACCGATAGAAGCGCCGATTCGCCGACGATGTTACACTCAGGTGACACGGAAGTTCAACTTCCGTGGTTCAGAACTTAACTTAAAATAATACATGATAGACACATAATTAACAAATGAAATTAAAGTAAAACACGAAAGACTGACTTAATTCCCATAAAATTGTAATTTCATGCTCAGTAATAGTATGTGTTAAGATGTGCTTTTATGAATATGACACGTTAAAGTTAAATAAGCCCATTCTTCAGATGGCACAAAATAAAGATTATAATTTTAATATCATATACTGAAACAAAATACTCGGATCCGAGGGCAGTAAAAGCTATGTTAACTCATTAATTAATCTAATTCTATTTGTACAAGAGGTGCAAATGTTTTTACTTTTAATATACTCATTGCTAAATTTCTTCGGAGATGTTAAAACATTATGAAATAAAGAGATGTCATGGTCCAAAAAGTGAGTGAATAAATCTACAAGCCCCTATCAATATCCCTCAATTCACGGGATCCTATTTAACATTTGTTTACATTCCAGTTAATTATGAGTTTGTTCAGATTATGGCAACCTGTTTAATTGACCTGAGCCAATTAACCAGGTTCCCGATGTTATAACGACGAGACGTTATATTACCTCCTTACCTATTTCTAAGATCTTTCCCGAGATAGAGTTACATTCGTTGTTTGTATACTTATGCACATCTATTAATTGTCATCGTTGACCGTAGACAATTTTTTTAGCAAGTAAAGATATTTATGAAAATTCTAGGGTCCTGTATCTTTATTGCATGCAATAAAACTCATAGGCTACTAGACTAATACTACTCAGTATCAACAATGAAAGCATACTACCGTGCAATATAATGTAATTGAAATAAATTATCAATAAATTTTGTAACAATTCAGTTAGTTAATTCAATAAACCACCTAAAGCGCATTTTGAAACGTAAATACGTAATTGCTACTGCATATCGAGAATGTAAGTTATTAGCATTTTTGAATTTACTCTTTGTTATGCATGGCCAATAGTGACTTAGCTTTCTGACAACACTACGTATCTCAACAGTGAACATTCTCTGACATAGCTGAAGCCAATTTGTAGTCAGCAAGATAATTTTGAATGACATATCATTACAGTGAATATTGTCGAAAATAATTTAATTCGATACCAGCAAATATACGATGAAACTTAAAAACAAAAGCAACTTCCATTAAAAATAAGTTGTATATTGTTGCGTCAAACAGTAATGCTTAAAATTGCATTACAATTTATGTTTTATAATCAATACAGTGCGATTAAAAGCTTTAGTTCAATATTATTTTGCGAATAATACTGTCAACGTTATGACACTTCTTATTTAGGTTTTAAGCGGTTACTTGTAATCCATTCATACTAGACCTATATTGTAACTCATACTTGAGCATATCATGTAGGCTACACATTACTATGTATTTGTCAACAATTTTTGCAGACAATTATTATTTTTTAGCTTTATTATACAATTTCAGCTAAAACATTTCCGTAATGAAACTTCGAATGGGCCATATCCGTCAATATAATTAATTTATCTACTTTCAAAAGATATTCAAAAATTATTTAGTTTTTTTTGTTGGTCATCAGATTCTGAATGTCCTCAAATAATGCAATGTGTTATTGTTGGTACATACTAATACCCATTCCAAAGAAAATAACAAAATGACATTTGTGTAACGATATGGTACGAAATAATTTATATATTGAAGTTGAATGAAATTGTGTACACATTTAGATATTTAAAATATATTCTTTATAATAAAATTTTGTATTTCTGAAACCAAATTAAAATTTACAGGTTTTCCGTCATTTCTGTGTACCTTCATTACCTTAAAAATCTATTAATAGATTCTATCAAACTTAATAGTTAAATATAACCTAATATCAATATTCACCTCACCAACAAATTTTCTATGTAAATAAAGTCTAATCGTAAGGTATATGTCTAATATTTAACAGATGCTCTCTAGCTCTTCGTTCTTTGTCAGAGGCATTTTTATAATTTGCTATCTCTACTCAATCTGTCATCATGTAATAAGGTTTCCTACATTTTTGCACGTTTTGAACCAGCTTTTAAAAATTAATATAAATACATTGATCAACACTTTATTACGATTCAATTTAATCCTTGATTTTTTTTTACATTCGTCAACGTTACAATTTTTTCCTCAAACTTTTCCGTTTATTAAATTTGAAAAACATATTTTGTGAACGCTATTTAATTTTAACTATTTGTGTCACTGCTTGTTATGTGTACGTTTTACTGGTTCAAGTGAAGATTGCAACTATTTGACGTGGTTTATTTCTATTCCTTATGTAATAAAGTATAGTTATGTCAATATTTTGTCTACTAATTGGAAATATGTCACTACAAGAACAATACTTTTTTAATAGCCTATTGGTTAAAGTGTATTTACACAGCCTACAGTAAAACAAGGATATCCCTTTTCTGCCGTTTCTTAACTATGCCATAAAGTGTATCCATTACTCGTTATTGCCATTAAACGTGTTATGAACATTAGAGTCTAAATGATGGACATTTTGGCGTCATAGAAATATAGTTATGAGAGGGACGTTTCGGCTACCCCTGCAATAGGCAGCAGTACCCAGGTCATCTGTGCCACCTCTTAAAGCAACCTGTAACGGTAATAACACAACCAGTATCTCCAGTAACACTGCCGGAAAAGATTAATAGAAGGAAAAGTGTTTGAAGAATATTGTGACAGTTACAAGTTTTAGTACGTTTTCAAGATGAAATTGAACATAAATTTATACTTGTTGGTATTAAGCCTCGTGCCGTCACTATTTTAAAACAACTTATTACAGGTACAACAAAGATTTTAATCCTCGTATCGTGTTAAACGCTTTAAATTTAATACGTCCTGTAATCTAAAAAGAACACGTACATAGGTTTGTTTAAGTTCTTAAAAGACACATGAAGGTTAAGTATCAGCAATATTTTTCAAACTAACCCTAAGTAAAGAAGACCAGCTATTTTACATCACAGTGTATTTGATAGGCAGCTATTAATTTGTTTCACAAGAAGTGTTATCATAAATACCTAATGATTATTTAGCAACTTACGATGCTTTACTTACTTACAAATCTGTTTTACATTTCTGAATAACTCTCCGATTGAGAGTTTGAAACACAGAATTCAAGGCTTCTGACTATAAAATCAATTCATTACAAACCTGTCTCTCACTCTGACTCCCTTCCATCTCTTTACCCTTGATGTACGTTACCAAACGGAAGGATGTAAACTTCATTGGCAACTGAAAACAAGCCAACTTTTTGTGGAAGTGACCACACGTTGTAAGTCAAAAATGAATACCGTTTAGCTGTCATATCCCAGGGCCCCGAACAATTTGCGAAGCCGTTGTTTAGACCACGTAGAATAGACATTGCGTAGCATTTATTTTTTATAAGACTGGGGAGTAAAAACTTACAAAGTAAACTTGTATAAAACGAAAATTTAACATTTGTACAATATATGTTAGTAGGCCTATACCTTGTTAGTATAGCCAGTCGTACTATTTAATTTTATGAGCATTAATATCAGTCACTGAGTTACATTTTGTTTCGAAATGCTGTTTTACACGCTATACGACAAAAAAATATTTATGGTTTCTAGAGAATAAAGGTACCATCGCACTGGTCCAGTAAAAGTACAACTCTCAGGAAAACAAAATTGTCTTTAGGACACCAGATCCTTACGTTTACACCAAGCGTGTTGAGAGTTCTCTTGCTCAAAGTGAGATAAAATTTGATTTTTCCGCAAGCAAGCCAACGTGCAGTTTTGTTTTAAGAATTGTGTACATAATGTAAACCGTACATACCTCTCGTGTTGTATAATAAAATCAGTGAGTTTAATTCTTTGTTTGTATACGTAAAGGTCAAGGCTAAATTGAAACTGCCATGGTCTCCAAACAAGAAACATAAAGTGTCCGAAAACTTTAAGTTAACCAAAAAAATAAGTTGTCGGTTCAAGAAATAATGATCCGATTGAATGATAGTAAAATGTAAATTAAGGCACAATTAAATAAAAACATGAAATAACAAAGTAGTGGTTGGATAGAAATGAAAAAATTAAGAAGAAAACAAAGGTAATTAGGTAAACATACTGAGGAGATCAATGCATTTATGTGAGAGTTGTTTGCCAACGCAGGGACAGTTTAAATTTCAGGAAGTGTGATCAAACTGAAGCTTTGAATGTAACAAATTTCTTTGGAAACGACAAGTTGAGGCGTCTAACTGGTGGACGAAATGGAGAAGAGACAACATATTATCTGTCTATTTTAGTCTACATTACCTAAATATAAGGTATTCAAAGGCATTGTTCGCCAAAAAATCATTTGTGGTTACGGGAGAAAAATGTGTTAATGTTACAGTGGTTTGCGGGAAAACGGCAAAAACCTATCAGAACTCGAAAGTTCTCTGTATTTTGTCAAAGTAATAGATATTCTTTGGTGACTGTTGCTATAATGGAAGAAGGTTTATATTGGTTTAATGCTAAAGTGAAGATAAGAAAAATGATACTTTTACTTCACAATACCACCTGCTACGCAGTGATAGCACTCACAAATAAATGTTAAACTTGCCTAGAAACAGCAACTAGGGACCAGCCTATTAACATGGGTGTTACGTTTACATTCAAGTGTCACTACATACGCAACTGGATATAATCTTTCAGCACTATATAACAAATGAAACTGCTATGATTTGGTAACATCTATGTCAATTCTGGATGGCTATAGGTATTAAAGAATTGGATAGCTGATAGTGAAGAGATACACAGAACAAATCATAATTATGTGTGTTTTTTAAAACCAGGGTTCGAGGAAAGTATTGATGTAGATGGCATTAACGAAACAAGTGAAAACACATTAGAAAAATGCCTAACATAACTAACCTTTGTACACCTAACATTTGGATAGGAAAAACTGTAGTCATAATGTTGACTCCGATTGATGACCATATGATTGACTCACTACTATACATTTGAATGTGCTACATATTTTCTAGGTAACAAAAAAAAAAAAACATTCTAGTTGATGAAGTATTTATAATTATAATTATATATATATATATATATATATATATATATATATATGTTTGTGAGTGCTTGAATATTCTGTTTTGGATACTTGAATATTTTTACCTCGGGGAAAGTTTTTATTTAGTATTTTATTGATAAAAGACTTTCTTTAATACACTTGTGATCATCCGTTTTAAAAAAATTCTTAAGATAATTAAAATACCGGAACACGGTTTAAGGTAGTTACAATTAATCACAAAAAATGTATCTATGCCCACAGAAAGAGATTGTGTTTTCAAACGGCAAAGTATACACCAATTTAGGTGTTAGGCCTCCATACCTTGTGCGTGCGATAAAGGAGTCGCACACACTGGCATCCCGTCTAGAAGGCCTCTCTGTCCATCTTGCTGTTTGTTAATATGTGAAACTCAGGAACATTGTGATACCGTTTGTTCATGTTAGCTCGCACTAAGTTAGATTACGAGTACTGAAGATAACACTAACACCCACTACATTACTTCGATTAGTGTGTATCATACACACGCGCGTGCACACATGAAAATATAGGCTACAGTAAGTGCTACTGCACGCTAAATACTAGAAACATAAATTAAAGGCTTTAGTTACAGAATTTTCATGCTGGGGCGGTAGACTGTACAGAAGGCTTTGCATGTTGAATCTAACTGTTAATGTAATAATTTCGTATCTGGACAATGTGATCAGGCTTAAACGGGAACGCAGTGGAACTAACGCTCTTTGTTAACTAATGCCTTAGACCTAAACTGTTGGGTGCGAAATACATTAAAATAGACTAGTCTGTTGTGCTGTTATGTTACTCTGTAGATTATAGATAAACTTGATTAAATTTTTCCAGAAAAATATTATTTATGACTAAAGTTAACTAAAGTCAAACATCAGGCATTAATAAAGGGCACTCTGAACGATTAGTATTCTTTCCTGGAGTATCTTATTGACCGGAATATAAGACGACCCTAGATTTTTCAGGTGTTTTACAAGAAAAATCAAAGTGCCTGCATATAAGACAATCCTGAATGTTTTGGGAGTTCCATGGGGAAAGTGAATAAATGGACTAAATACCATGCCTTGAGATGAAACTAACTGAATATGGCTGTTTTACATTAAAGTTGAATTTATAAGTAATAAATTGCCTTACTGTTTTTTTGACACAGTCATCACCCTCGTTTTTTCTTCTTCTCAAAGTACTGGTACTTCTTCTTTAATACTGGTACTAAAATCAAATTCATAACTGACGTCTTTCCACAAAATGCCATCCTCGCTCCCAATCATGTTATTAGAAATTTTTAACCCCTTTACAGTGGATTTACTTTTGACTTTTCTCCAGAATGAAAAATCTCCAGAATGTATGTTTGGTTTTTTCAACTTCCCTGACGGAGTCAATGCATGCTTTCTATTGCCAGTCACTGTAGTTCTTCCGTACGTGGTCCTTAAATTGTTTATTAACAACCTCATCTACAACTGAAAGCTGAGAAGCCATTTCTCATCTTTGTCACATGCAAATGCATTAAATTTCAGTTGCCAAAATTAAAATATGAAACTCTTCACCATAGAAAAAACAAGAATCTGAATAAATTTAGAAAAAATAAAATTCTAATATGAATTGGAATTTTTAAATGGGACTGTTATGTTACGCAAGAAAATATTTGTCTTGTAATATTTTTAGAAACTTAGCAATAGTGTTTCTGTTTTGAAAATTAATATGCACTGTATTTGAAGTTCACGTGTACTAGAAACAAATTTACTGTACTACTTACACCTTCCAGAAAAATTACCATAATACCAGAATGAGTAACAATACCCCCCCCCCCACAGACACACAAATACATACAAATACACACACATACATGAACATACACATACATGTCAGTAATACCTGTAATAACGATTTTCGTTGGAAGCTAGCGGTTATGCTAGCCTCATAAAATAATACTGTCCATTACACAATTTGCACGTTGTAGGCTGTACTGGAGGGTTTATATAGTAAATCTAGCTGTTAATTTAGTAACTTAAGAGCCTAGAGTTCTAGTCAGGCTTAAACCGAAACGCAACAGAACTAACGCAGATAGTTAATTCATGCCTCCAACTTGAACTGTGTTGTGCAAAATAAATTTAACTCAATGTTCTGGCAATTATTCCAGCGAGGCTTAGTTTAATCTATAGTTTATAGGTTGGGTTAAATACAGTTTATTTCATATACTAATATAGAATATCCGTTTAGTTTTAATCTGTTTTTAGATTATATAGGATCTACTCTAGACGATGTGGCGGTAAACTTATGCATGAATTAAGGAATGTTAATGTATTAAACTTGTAATAAATATTGCTTTTCGTACGTTAATAGGACGTTACATATTATTATTATATATTATTTACCAACTGGAAAACAGATTATTTACGCATCGTAATCGATCAGCAAAGAATTCCACACCTAAGCTCAGTGAAGATTTGGGCAGGACTCTGGATGGCAAACTTAGGTGAAAAGGGCATGTTAAGAAGAAACGGGAAGAACTTGCATTGAAATTGATGTAAATGTGGTGGCTGTTGGGATGACACTCTGAGCTGTCGCTGCATAGCACGCTGTTCTTGTACAAACAAGTCTTGAAACCAGGTTGGGTGTATGGTGTACAGCTTTGGGGTTTTACTAAGAAATCTAATATTAAAATATTACAGACTTTTCAAAATAAGGTTCCCCGCACTATTGTTGATGCAAAACATGGTAGGTAAGGAATGATGACATCCATCGGGACATAAAAATGCCTGCGGTCGGTGACGAGATTAAACGGGTTGCGGATAATTATGAAGGAAGTCTTCACGAACACCTAAACTCTGAAGTGCTACGTCTGCTTGACAATGCTGGACTCGTTTGGCGATTGCATAGATAGAAGCCATTAGAACTAGTGAACTAAATATTTTTAGTAATTTTCAGCACATCAACAAAGTGTATTTAGCAATGCTCCAGTGAAAGCTTATCCTACACGATGTTAACTTAGACGCGTATGTTAGAATAAAATTGCTACATAGTTTGTAACTAGTATGCAATGAAGTTAAATTAAAAAATAATATTTTATTACAATTTTTTTTTACTTCATGAAAAAGTGAATAAACAATTTTTTCAAATTTTGTGTACTTCAGGTAGAAAATTTGTATCATTTATGTAAACACGTATAGGACTACTTATGTATAGACAAAATTCTATCCGTTTAAACTGAATATATAAATTATTTTATGTGGTGTTCACGCGTTTCGTTTATATGAGAGCAGAGTCATTTTTTCAAAACTTACTTTTCATGTATAAATAGACCTAGTATATATGTTTAAGATGTCGTTTTTCCGTGTTAATGCACAAAGGATATGTTTATCACTTTATTGTAAGAAATGCATAATACAAAACGTTCTTCAAACATATGGAATCTGTAATCGTATACACAAGTATGTTGGTAAAACGATTTTGAACGTTGTTTTTGTATGTCATCATACTTAAGTGTATCGTAACTCATCCGTTAACTTTTCCTTCTAACCTGTTTATTGACCTTTTAGTGTAGATACGATAATTCGAATTTTACAGATACTTATTTAAATGTTGTTCACTGTTTACGCCCCTTCCTTTGCCAATGAGTAACTGTAGAAAAGGATAGTGTATAGTCTGGTTTTTATTGCTGAAATTAAGGCGTTCTCATAGTGCGTAAGATCACTGGACCTAAAAAAGTGTAAGCTATAAGAAAATCGAAATAAATATGATTGATGTCACAGATTTATAGCCTAGTTCTGATTTTATTAAATTCAAGATGAGAGGAACTGGGGAAGTCAGACTTATTAAAATACAATTGCTTGAGTGAGGGTGTCATAAATATAAACGATTGGTAGGCCTGGAGGCAGAGACGTCTGCATTAATTTTTTTTGATTGCCTTTTATTTTTTATTAACTTTTGAGACATAAAATTTACGACGCAAATAATGTAAAATGTCTTCAACACAATAATCCACACCTGCATCGTAGTTAATTTACCTTCATTTTAGATATTTCATTGTTGAATGGTAGTAGGATAAGACAATACTTTTCTTCACTGAGTTATTGTAATAGTCATATAAAAATATTAAGTCTGTAAAATCAGTTCATTTAAAGAAAGTTATGTATGATTATTAAAAATAGAAATGAGATCACCGTGGAAGGAAAAGTAAACACGCACGCACGCGCTCGCGCGCGCATGGTAATTCACGAACTGTGCCCCCACTTTCAATGCTTATTCTACAGGTTAACGTAAATAAAGAAATACTCTATACAAGTAGATCCAGAAAGGTTTCAATTCATGGTCCAAGTTTTTTTTCATTTCTGGTTTCAAAGGTAAAATAGGCAATAAGAAAAGTTTTTGAAAAACATGTATTTTATAAGACGGCAAATCAGGAATAATAATTGTCGTAGAATTCAGTTTTGAGTACTGTGTTTAAGTAAATTTGTAAATTTACAAAAGTCTATTAAGTGTACTGTGCAGAGAATTTTCATTCGAGCAATCAGGAAATTGTTGTTCCCTGGTAATTAATTAAATATTTAGTTTCCTGGCACATATTATTCGGCATTTAAACAACTTTTACATTAGCTGTTTGAGATAAAATTTTCGATACTAATATATTTTAACTTCGTTATTTTATCTTTGACTACCAGAAGAATGAAATTATCTTTAACAGGTAGTAACTTAGAAACACACCGAAAGACGGTATTTTTCCTTTCTCAGTCCTGGACAATAAGTTTTGAGAGTGAGGTTAAAGTTTTGTGAATTACTCTGTATAACATATATTGCTTCAATTTAAAATTTAACACTTAACTTTTGCTGCTCCTCTGTTGTTTAGTAATTGCATGTAGAGGATGACACTGAACAAATTCAAAACCGGGTACGCGTGTAAACACACAAAAATGTTATGCTCGTCTACGAAGGCGAAACTAAAATACACAAGCGGTTGCACGGCAAGAAACCCAAATTAAAAATTGTCGGGATTGAATGCCAAATAAAATAAACAAGCTTACTGTCGTGATCCCTGCGCACTACGGGGAAATTGTTTTAATTGATTATAAGACCAAATATTAGGACTAAGCTAAATAAATACTTTGTTGTTAAGGTTATGGTTAATTGATATTTAACATATCAAAAATATTGGAATCTGACTTGTTTAAATACATTTTATGATTCAAGATTTTGATGATATTTGCTTATTACATATGGGGACGACATTATAGGCTTTATAGGGGACGACATCTCACTTCTAAGAAACAATGATTTTTGTCAAATAATAGTTGTTTTTTCGCCGTTTTATCTGTCGCATATTCATCTTCTTTTCTTGCAACGCTTAGGACTGCCTGTTCCGTCTCCAAAGGGTCTTCCTAACCATTTCTCACTATTCAGTTTTTAATTTTTTACTTGATGTGCTATTTTTTGTTCAGGCATTCTATCTACAGGCTTTTCTCAATTTGATCTACTATCGTCTATTTTACCGTTAATTTAATTTTGTCCTTAAATATACGTTCATAAGACTGTTCAACAGTATGCAACATTTCACAGCCCCAAAAATTTCATTTATGTTGTCTGAACTCTCCTTGTATGCTTTTTTATAAAATGCAGGTTTCACTGGCATCGTAGAGTCAGAATTTCCATGATTTTACAGAATTTTAATCTTCTATCTTTTTTAACATCCCTTTCTAGCTTTCTGTGTATATGTATTTTTTAGCTTTCTTTTTTAGCGGCATATGTGTATTAAAATTTTAGTTTATTATTTACATCTCAAAAATGTTGATACGTTATTTGATTACCTAAATAATTAAATCTATTTTGTCATTCAGTTGTCTTATTGTATATAATAATCTTACATGGTATTTGCTCGGCTACTTTGAACGCTTCTTTGAATTCATATAAAAATCAACTTGTGCACGGCAAACCATAATTTATGTTCGTCTGTGAAAAGGGTACTCTTTTATATAGTAATAGTAATAAGTCTTTTATTATAGTAATATTTCATGGCAGTTTCAAGTGAGGGTGCACTTCTCATTTTTCAGTAGCTTAGGAGGTCGTCTATATATTAAACACTCACACACACACACACACAAACACATAGACTAAAGTCAATCTGTGCCCAACGCTGTGGTATCTAGGTATTCCGTCAGAGATTTTTTAATCTAATTTGAGCATTACTCTTGTATTAAAGTATGTCTTACAATACTTTTTAATATAAGGTACGTTACCCAAATAAGACCCGGTTCCAAATAAGGCCCATCGGCTATTTTCATTTGTTATTATGCATGTTTCTTAAGGTAAATTATGTGTCCGAATGCTCCTGTCATCTAGCAGCTAAACCTGAAACTACATCAAGTTAGTGTACGTTTCCGCCATGTTTGTCCTCAGTTTTTTAGTGAGAGTCATCAGACGTGGACGTGATTACTATTTACAGGTAACTATTCATTTATTTATTACTGTCTAAAGAATTGTGATAGGTAAATGTATTGCACGTACTGTTCTGCTTGTAATGTCTAGAATAAATTATATGTATTGTAGTTTCCCGCTATGTACGTATCTTTTAGCTTTTGGCAAAAATACGAAACAAAACATGAGCAAACCAGTTGTTCCAATTAAGGCCCACTAGTAAAGTTTGTGCCGAGTCTAGGAAAGATTCGGCGCGTGTTCGGTATTTAACGTCAAAGCTGACGTTAAATGCTGTACTGTATTTAGCGGTTGAGATAAACAATCTGCAGCTGTTATAATCTAGAGCGCTTGATCGGTGCTGCACTCTAGTGCCCGCCGCTGTTTGCAAGTTAGAAGTCCGGAACTGGCTTTGGTTAAGATTGTCTCCTTCTGATCGTCGTCTTGATAGCTTCGCTTGCTTTCTACTCCGACAGAGAAGAGCAAATTGTTGCACCATCTTCTACCTATGGCAGGCTAAACAATTACAGATCTGCGGTAAGTTATGGCAATATGCTTATATACTTCAATTTAAAGTTTTACGAATGAAAAGTTGTTTAATAAGGCCACATTAAGTAAATTCAGTAAATAAGTACAGACATATATGTAATCAGGTAACCTCTCTTACCACGTGGCAAAATCAGACTATGTGTAAATTTTATTAATTGTATAACGAACTGCATAATTATATAACCGTAATGGAATTATGTTAACCCACAGGGGTAAAGTTTATAATATGGAATTTAACAAAACTAGATGTTTTCAAATAGGGCCTAGTGGCCATATAACCGTTGCCAAGTGTGTCAAATTATCATGTTTAAATAGCCCTAAAGCTGTGTTAATATTATGTATGGGTTTTGGTGCGTGTAAGGTTTCTGGGGGAATTTGTTTTGTGAACTCTCGCTGATAATATGTTGTATGACCAGGGTCCCTCGATGAAGACGGGGACAGCTCCAACCTGAACCTTTAACATCCAGACTCTCTCTCTCAACTTCATCTGCCGGAGGAGAATAGCGAAGACGAACCACAAACACCCTATCATGTAGGCCAGGAGATCATCACTTCACACCCATGGAAAAAATAAGGTGAAATCAATCCATATTATATTTTTTACACAGTGTGATATAACTCACTAGAACCAGTGGACATTGAGTCACTCTACAACAATGACTTTAAGTTTTAAACATTTTAATTGGGTCCCCGGTTAACGGGACAGAATAGAGCGTGGACTTGGGGGGGAATCTTTTGTAAATTTTGTAATTTTGTTTGTATAATCTGTGAGCCCAGGGGCTGACATGCATCTGTGGCTGCTCACCATTCAGACGTGTAATTTCCTTCTTATTTCCAGTATAAGGGTTTCATTAGTGCTACTAATTCATTCAATCAACATGTAATTTTACCGGCTCAATTTAGTTTTCATTTTATATATTAATTTCTCATTTTTAAATTCGGTTTGGATCATATAGGGACAGAAGTTTCTTTGGTAGTTAAGTCGGGTCACCAGTTTAATCCTGTATAGGTGCATTTTCATGCAGAGTTAAACATGCTTTTGGGACAGGTTGAGTTATGCACTATCTTGCCTAGGAACATGTCGGCCTTTGGGCCAAATTACTTTAAAAGGGTTATAAGCATTATGACACGTTCCGGTTTTCAGACTTAACTAAATTTATCAATATTTAAATTCTTTTAATTAATTATGATCACTACCCGTTCACTGTATTCTAAATTTTATTTCTCCCAGTCTAAGTGCCCAGTGTGGCAGCATTATATAATAGTATCAGGCACTTTGCCAAATTTTGAATTTAGTATGTCCTGGGGGGGCTACTTGTGTTGCATATATATAATCAGATACACATGTGATATGTTATACACATATTAAATTAAAACCTAATATGGATTTCCATAAATTGTTAATGATGTACCTCATGGGGTAGAAAAGGGTGTGGCAAGAGATATATGTTATAATTGTCCTGTATTGTGGAACATGTATATTGTTATAAAACCCTCGGCTCTTACGGTTGCGGTGTTCTCGTTCTTTCAGCCCCACGTTGGGCGCCAATTTGTATTGAGACGATCGGCTCTTACGGTTGCGGGATTCTCGTTATTTCAGCCCCAACGTTGCCGGCGTCAATTTGTATTGAGACGAGTTCGTGCGTCTCGTAGTGTCACGCAATGTAAACCAGTTTGTTGATAGGAACGGGTATGATCCTCTGTCTCTCCTCTCTTCGGTCGTGTCAATTTAATTCAATTTTTTAGATATCTGGAGTTGGGGAATATAGTAATTTTGTTAACTAATATTAGCTTATCTCTCTAAGTAAAATACCAGTGTTAGTGTGATTGTAACTTAAGTAATTAGTGTTTTATTCTATAATTTCGCTCAGCCCTAGTATACCTCGAAGAGAATTATGTAAATTTCGTATTTTAATGCTCTTCTCTTTGGTGTCGGAGAATTCCGCAACATGCGCTGCAGTTCCGGGACAACGAAACTTATAGGTTAATTCACTGTTTACGGTAACCAATTATTATATACTTAGTCAGTTATTTTTTATTCCCAACTCATTAAATAATACCCCAAATAATAAGATTTTGCAACTATACAAGGTTTCTTTATTTATTCACTCCGTTAACATTAAATAATATTGGTTCCAATTGGCATACAAAAAGGCTATAGTTTGCGTGAATCGATTATTGTTCGGTCCAATACTTTATTTTATATTCAGTTATATAATTTGTTTTTGTTTATAATTAACTTAATTCAGGGTGTGAAGGTTCTTGTAACTGTGGGGAAGATTAAAATTACATAGATAAGAATGCAAGATTTACAAATTTGAAGTGTTGTGTTGTTAATATGATTTATACATTTATAATTTACCAGACTAGAACGAAGCAACTCGAGTAGGCAGTTGGTTGATAACCTCATCGCTCAGAATGGATATGTTGTTCGAGATTCCTTTCTTCGGTTCAATAAAATGGAATTCTTGTCCTGGTCACCTCAGAAATACAGCGCCCTGGGTTTATTTACGGCCAGACTGGTGGTCCTTCTGCAAATTCTGGATCCAAATACGTTCTTCTATCGTTTGAAGTGATTAGTGATGTTCCGTGTATTTAAAAGGTTATGAGTTCCAATGTGGTGTATATTATTTGTTGTGACACAGTTGACTCTTTGTATTGGGTCTAATATATCGTTAATTCTTTTCTGGTATAGGACAATTCAAGTCCTTCCTTGTGGAACCCAGTTATTAATTTGTACTGTGATACTGTATTATGATCTCATTTGGTTAAACTTTGCTGGCATAAGTCAATACGATTATCATTAGAATTTTATGGCTTGTAGATGTATCAAATTAATTCAGAGTATTTGTATTATATTAAATATTTCTTTGGTTTTTTAATCACATCACGTTCAGATCATAAAAGGCAATAATCGAAATCAACAACTTCTACCCATTCCTGTTGTCCTTAGCAACACATTATTTTTCTTCCTTCTCAATGTTTTGTATATAGTGTTTATTTCATATATTTTTCGTCCATTCCTTATTAAACTTCCATCATCTCGGAATATAACTTTATCTATAGTTTGTTTACTAATTTCTACACATATTCTGCTGGTTTTTTGATCTTAGTCTGTTTCTTTTATATTTATTAATTTTTCGATATCAAACGTTATCAATCGATATCATGGCATTGTGGTATTATCATAATTTGTTTAAATTGAGGTGGTTTATTATATATCATTACTTATCAAATGTTTTTCCTAGCTCTTTGAACCGTATTCATTAATTATTATTAACTTCCGTACCTAACCTTTAGGTTATGAGTGGTTATATAGTGTTATTGGCTGTTAGGCCTTTTATTGTATATAGACCTACCTTTGATTATAACTGGTGAACAACTATAGCCTTTTTACGTAAGTTCATACATATAATCAAACCTTAACTATTAACATTTACATAAATAATTATTCTTTTCATAACTAATAACAATTTTATCTTGATCTAGGGATCACATATAAGAAAACTGATATCCATTAACACTAATTAACTGCTTCCCATATCCTTCTATAACAGTAATCGAATAATACATTTTGCTTCATTACTTTCCATTAATTCAACAAGTAATTTGCATAATATAACATAAACTTTAACATAGCATTCATTGTAAACAAAATAATATCATTGAATTCATAATCCTTACTTACTATTGCTATAAGGTAAATTATTGTCTCGCTTTTACTTAATTTCATTGTCATTTACTTTGACATTTTCTGTACTGGCTTCTTTCTTACAATTCTCATCAGTATAATATTTATTTACTTTTCACTGAACATGGATTTCTTACTATTGTCTAATTTACAGGTTTGTTTTTTATTGTTATCTCTACCTTGCATCCTTATTTATTTTTATATATAATTATAAATTTATTTATTAGACCTTTGTATTATCATGGGAGTTAAATATTGATTTACTTATTATTTTGCTAATATTCTATTTATGTAACCTTGAGGACTGCATTTCTGTTGCGTTACAATATGTATTGTACAATCGTGTGTATTTTTGGGGGGTTAGATATAGGGCTAAAAAGAAAATATAAAACATAGGGTTTATATATATTTATTAATTGCTAATGACAATTTTGAAAGGGAGAATAAGGATTTATAATTATTAATTTCAAAAGACTTTTTTTAAAAAGGAGAATATAGATTTTATCTCTATTAATTTTCAATTAATATTTTTAAAGAGAATTAATTATTTTTAATTAACATTGTTAAGGAGTATATAGATTTTATCTCAATTAATTTTCAATTAATTTTTTAAAGAGAATATAGAAAATAAATTTTATATTTATTAATAATTTTCGAGTAACATTTTTTAAAGAGAATTAATTATTTTTAATTAACATTTTTAATGAAGACATAGAATCTAAATGTTATATTTATTGATTTTTGTAGGAAACAATTTTAAAGGAGATAGAATAATAAAAAAAGGTTTTTATTGATTGTTAATTTTGTGAGTTTTAATTGCAAGTCCCGTCTCACTGGATCCAACGCATTTTTGGCTTCTCTAGGCTTTGGTCTAGTTTTAATTATCTTGTGGCCCCTCTTTATAAAAAAAATTTTTCAAAAAAAAAATTTTTTTTTTTACAAGTCAATGTTAAAGAGGGGTTAAATTTGGTAGCAGAGCGTGGTTAAGGTTAGGGTCAACCCTTGGGTCCTTTGGGTGTGATGGGGCTTGCAAACTCAGGAAATATTTTGGGATTCGGATAGAACTTAGAAGAATCTCTAAAAGGCCCTATATCTAAAAGTGACTATGTTTTGTTAGGTTTAAGGTTTTGTGTATTATATGTGTATATACTTGCCCGCCTGTTGGTATCGTTGAACGGTAGGTAGCCACGCGGTGTGAAAATTTAAAGGGGGACCTTCCTTTGGAAACGCGAATTATCGCAGATCTGTGCCTAGGTGGAGATATGGTGCATATTACCTTGCCCAGAATAGGGGAGGTGTTTCATTTATGCGGTATGGCCCGATCGGCAGTCGGTCTCCTCAGAGATACGGGAGCCGAAGTCTTTACAAATATTTTTGAGAATTGGTCGTTGGTGATTTTGTCGTGTTGTGGGTTAGTGTGTGTGTCGCGTTCCTTAATGTGTAGTGTTGTTGAGAGAGCAGTTAAGGTAAGTGGGCTGGGTCCTCGCAACGGTAGGGGGACCCGCAGTCTGCTCGAAGGAAGAGTTTAGTACTCGAGTTTTTTCGGATTCCTGTGTTATTATTGTCATTATTTTGTAGGGTGTTAGGTGTTTTTCGGGGATTATGTTTTATTGATTGTGTGTTGTGAATTGTGAAATTCTGGCGGCGGTATGCTTTCAGAAATTGCCCCACCCCCTTTCAGGAGTTCTCCAGAAACTTTCGGTGGTAGATGGAATAGATGAGGACGGGTTGCTGGTTTTCTTGGAGCTTGTCCTGCAGTTGACAGATTTCCCAGGTGTGTCCGATGGGGAGGTCTTGTCCCTTATATACCCGTATTGCCGGGGTTCGTTGGCAGGGTTGGTCACCAACACTCTGCGTCGGGGCGGCAGTGTCGACGCTTTTCATGGGGAAGTGTTGGATTTCTTCATACCGCATCGACGACGTTCCCAGCTTAAGTTAGATTCATTCTATCGCCTACAGGCCAACGGAGAGGCGTTGGGGGACTTCGTGCAGGATGTACGGAAAGCTGCCCGGGTATTAAGATTAGGGTTGCCCGAGACGGAAGTAATACAAGTAATTCTGGAAGGACTGAATCCCCAAGAGAGATCGCGTTTGATATTCGCAGACCGTCCACGTTGTTTCGCGGATCTGTACCGGTTGTGTGTGGTTTCTAAGACTGTCCAGGCAGGGGACGAGTCCCGGGGAAGAGCAGCTACAGATGTCCAATACTCCAGTGGTTCGTTAGGAAGAGCTAAAAAGGACAAACATGGAGGCTGGAGAAGAACACAAGAGACTGTCAGAAAAACCGAATATTCCGGAAGTAATGGAGGCTACAAGGGGGTAACAAGTGAGAAGACAGTAGCAACGGTTACAGCAGAGGAAAGACATAAGTATGAAATTAACAGGGAAAGAAGAAGTTATATTAGTAAACCAACATCGGCAAGTAGGGAGCCTGTAGCAAGGCGTTATTCCTATTGGAAAAAAAAAGAAACTTTGAAGCTTCAAGAGGAATTACCAGTGCCTAATAGAGTAGTGGATGAAGAAGGTGAAGAGAAAGAAGAAAAGCGAAGTAACTTCTGTGGATCAATACAAGACGACAAGAACACGTCTGTTGATATTGAATTACAGGATCCTGAGAGGACGTCATGGTTGAATGCAGATGCCGCAGAATTTGTTCCGGTATCTCCATCTCAGTTCATGACGGATCCAGATCCGGTAACATCATCATCGCCTACGCCGGGAGATGAGAAGTCACTTGATGGTGGAGCTTTACCATCGTCAGTAGAATTTAATTTAGACATTGCACATGGACCTGGACAGCTGGATTCCAGATTGGGAAATGTGGAGGAAGTTGTAGTTGCTGAGAGTGGTGAAGAAGAGGAATCGAAGGAAGAGGCAGAAGAGCGGTCTGCACATGCTACGCAGGGGAGTATAAGTGTAAGTGTTAGGGAGGCTGCAAGTGTTTCTGAGGTTGCGGATGGACAAGGGGATGTCCAGGCTGCAAGTGTGGTAGAAGTAGACGAGGTAGAAGTTGGGGAGAAATTGGTTGGCAGCGTTGTGGAGTGTGTGAGTGAGAATGATGTAGTGTGTGAAGAGGTGCAGACGCTTTCTGTAAGTAGTGTTGAGGATTCCGAGGAATGGAAAGAAGTTTCGGGCGGACCAGGTGAGCAACTAGAGGATGAAGATGTGCAGTGTCGTGATGGCGATTTGGATTATGTAGAGGAGAAAAAGGAAGAGGTGGATGAAAGAGAACCAGGGGAAATTGTAGAAGAGAAGAAAGTAGAAGCAGAGGAGTTAGAGGTTGAGGATAATCCAAATCGGGGTAAAAGTAGTCAGGTGAGTTGCCTTGATTATAATTCAGAAGAAACAAATCAGTACAGCTCAAAACGAGATAGTTTCTCAGAGAGTGGTGTCCAAAAGGAACGAGTACCTAAAGTTCGTCATAAAAAGGTGAGAAGAAGCGGTTAACGGGTAGCGGGTAGATGTCCCCACAGTCCCAGTGGTGTACGTCTACTTCAGGGTTGCGCCCCTGCCTCCGCGAGCCTTGGTTTTCTCCACCCATCCTTATTCTCGGAGGGAGCCATGTCCTTACCCTTAGTCCTAGCTATTGACCTTTCAAGGATCCTTGCCCTTTTCATCTTCCCAATTTTCCTACCCCTCCCCTTAGAAAACAGAATAAAATAAAAAACAAATAAAAATTAGAAAATTAAAAAAGAAAAATATCAGAAAGCAGTAAAAAAAAAAAAAAAAAAAAAAAGTTAGAAGATGGAGTGTGATAGGGTGGTGTTGTTTTCATTTTTCTTTGTTGTAGTTTGTTGTTGATTATTGTAGGGTCGGGGCCATGCCGCTTTCCCTGGTTGATTTCTCTGGTAGGTTATTTTTGGATTAAGTGTGGGTTGTTAGACGATGCCGTGCTGGAGTAAACCCCCCCTTGCTAGTTACGCAGTATTTAAAGAGTAAGAGAAGGGATGATGTTCGCGTGCCCTCTATGCGGTTTTCTCTGTCCGGCTAAGCGGGGCCGTCCGCCCTAGTGTAGGGATGTGGGCCAGCCATATGGCAAGGATGGAGATGCCTTGTTGGTGCATGTTGCTGGTCGGTCCGAGAGGTGGACGAGAGAGGAGTGGTACGGTCATTCACATACCAAGGTGTGTGATACCTTGTTTGGTCTACGGACGAGTATGTGAGTGGGACCAGTAGTAGATGGTGGTGGTCACCAGAGAGGGTGACGTGTTGGGGCGGTCCTGTGGGGTTGGCATGGCGGAGAGGGTCGCGTGGGGATGATCATGGTTGAGAGTTTTTCGGTCCTCAGAAGGGGGGATAGAAGTGGCCCTGAGTAAGTATCTGTCCTGGGGTCTTGGTTGTGAGTGTAGGGGGCCTTAGGAGGTCAGAACTCAGAAGGAGCACCAGTTCTCGTCTTTCTTCTTTTCTCCTTCTATTTCTTCTCGCTGTATGCTGACCCTGATCAAGTCAGCATGCAGTACCCACACACTTGCACAGATACACCCACATGCACACAGGCATACACACTACACTTCTTCTTTCCTCTTCCTTCGTTTACATTCTGAGCCTCTGTCGTCCTAAGAGCGGTAATTTTTTTTTCTAAGATTTCCTCAGGGCAGCCAAGAGACCTGCGTGTTATGATAGGACAGCCAAGTGGTTACGGTTTGATTCAAGTGTGGGGCAACTATGTTGCTCTTTTGGGGTGGGGGTGTGTCGAGTCTAGGAAAGATTCGGCGCGTGTTCTGTATTTAACGTCAAAGCTGACGTTAAATGCTGTACTGTATTTAGCGGTTGAGATAAACAATCAGCAGCTGTTATAATCTAGAGCGCTTGATCGGTGCTGCACTCTAGTGCCCGCCGCTGTTTGCAAGTTAGAAGTCCGGAACTGGCTTTGGTTAAGATTGTCTCCTTCTGATCGTCGTCTTGTTAACTTCGCTTGCTTTCTACTCCGACAGAGAAGAGCAAATTGTTGCACCATCTTCTACCTATGGCAGGCTAAACAATTACAGATCTGCGGTAAGTTATGGAAATATGCTTATATACTTCAATTTATAGTTTTACGAATGAAAAATTGTTTAATAAGACCACATTAAGTAAATTCAGATAACCTATTACGCCACCTCGTGGTGAAAAGTAAAATACGTAATTCTGAGTAAGTTAGATGCAACCTTTATTAGTAATTATAGTAACACTATATCAATTTCAGAAATCTTAACTAAGGCACCAGAATTGAGAAGAATGTAAATGCAAAAAAGTATTTGTTCAATAAGTACAGACAAGATGTAATCAGGTAACCTCTCTTACCACGTGGCAAAATCAGACTATGTGTAAATTTTATTAATTGTATAACGAACTGCATAATTATATAACCGTAATGGAATTATGTTAACCCACAGGGGTAAAGTTTATAATATGGAATTTAACAAAACTAGATGTTTTCAAATAGGGCCTAGTGGCCATATAACCGTTGCCAAGTGTGTCAAATTATCATGTTTAAATAGCCCTAAAGCTGTGTTAATATTATGTATGGGTTTTGGTGCGTGTAAGGTTTCTGGGGGAATTTGTTTTGTGAACTCTCGCTGATAATATGTTGTATGACCAGGGTCCCTCGATGAAGACGGGGACAGCTCCAACCTGAACCTTTAACATCCAGACTCTCTCTCTCAACTTCATCTGCCGGAGGAGAATAGCGAAGACGAACCACAAACACCCTATCATGTAGGCCAGGAGATCATCACTTCACACCCATGGAAAAAATAAGGTGAAATCAATCCATATTATATTTTTTACACAGTGTGATATAACTCACTAGAACCAGTGGACATTGAGTCACTCTACAACAATGACTTTAAGTTTTAAACATTTTAATTGGGTCCCCGGTTAACGGGACAGAATAGAGCGTGGACTTGGGGGGGAATCTTTTGTAAATTTTGTAATTTTGTTTGTATAATCTGTGAGCCCAGGGGCTGACATGCATCTGTGGCTGCTCACCATTCAGACGTGTAATTTCCTTCTTATTTCCAGTATAAGGGTTTCATTAGTGCTACTAATTCATTCAATCAACATGTAATTTTACCGGCTCAATTTAGTTTTCATTTTATATATTAATTTCTCATTTTTAAATTCGGTTTGGATCATATAGGGACAGAAGTTTCTTTGGTAGTTAAGTCGGGTCACCAGTTTAATCCTGTATAGGTGCATTTTCATGCAGAGTTAAACATGCTTTTGGGACAGGTTGAGTTATGCACTATCTTGCCTAGGAACATGTCGGCCTTTGGGCCAAATTACTTTAAAAGGGTTATAAGCATTATGACACGTTCCGGTTTTCAGACTTAACTAAATTTATCAATATTTAAATTCTTTTAATTAATTATGATCACTACCCGTTCACTGTATTCTAAATTTTATTTCTCCCAGTCTAAGTGCCCAGTGTGGCAGCATTATATAATAGTATCAGGCACTTTGCCAAATTTTGAATTTAGTATGTCCTGGGGGGGCTACTGGTGTTCCATATATATAATCAGATACACATGTGATATGTTATACACATATTAAATTAAAACCTAATATGGATTTTCATAAATTGTTAATGATGTACCTCATGGGGTAGAAAAGGGTGTGGCAAGAGATATATGTTATAATTGTCCTGTATTGTGGAACATGTATATGTATTGTACAATCGTGTGTATTTTTGGGGGGTTAGATATACGGCTAAAAAGAAAATATAAAACATAGGGTTTATATATATTTATTAATTTCTAATGACAATTTTGAAAGGGAGAATAAGGATTTATAATTATTAATTTCAAAAGACTTTTTTTAAAAAGGAGAATATAGATTTTATCTCTATTAATTTTCAATTAATATTTTTAAAGAGAATTAATTATTTTTAATTAACATTGTTAAGGAGTATATAGATTTTATCTCAATTAATTTTCAATTAATTTTTTAAAGAGAATATAGAAAATAAATTTTATATTTATTAATAATTTTCGAGTAACATTTTTTAAAGAGAATTAATTATTTTTAATTAACATTTTTAATGAGAACATAGAATCTAAATGTTATGTTTATTGATTTTTGTAGGAAACAATTTTAAAGGAGATAGAATAATAAAAAAAGGATTTTATTGATTGTTAATTTTGTGAGTTTTAATTGCAAGTCCCGTCTCACTGGATCCAGCGCATTTTTGGCTTCTCTAGGTTTTGGTCTAGTTTTAATTATCTTGTGGCCCCTCTTTAGAAAAAAAATTTTTCAAACAAAAAATTTTTTTTTACAAGTCAATGTTAAAGAGGGGTTACAAGTTCTAAATAAGGCCAGTGGGCCTTATTTGGAGCCAGTAGGTTATCAGCAGTGTTTATTTATTTTAAACGTTTTTTAGCAATTATAACACCTTATACACATACAAACGGTCTTTACATTAGATATAAAATACTTGTTACAACAAAAAAATAACATAAATTTAATGAAACCTCCAGTAAAACACTTTAAAATTTTTTTTGAATTTACTTATTTATTAACACTTTAAAAAATATTTTAAAGGTGTTCTACTGGAGATTTCATTAAATTTATATTACATTCAAACACTTTAGAAGGCTATTTTTCTATGAAAAATTAACATAATTTATAGCTTCATATTTTTTTTAAATTATTTTCAGATGGATCCACATAAGAAAAAGCGTGCTCTTTGGAGTGAAAAACACCTGCAAGATGCATTGGGGGCTTTAGGTGGTGGAATGTCTGTGAGGACTGCTTCTGAGACATTTAAAATCCCCCGTAGAACACTGCGTAATCACGTAAGTAGTGGGAAAAACACAAAACAATTAGGAAGAGCATCGTACTTATCGCCTCTTCAAGAAAAGGAACTTTGTACCAGAATTTTTAGGCTAGCTGATGTTGGTATGCCAGTAACTGGTAATGTGATTGGACGGTCTGTTTATACGTTTTGTGAAATAAACAAAATTGAAACTCCATTTAATCATTTTAAGGGAATTGCCGGCCGCAAATGGTTAAGCCTGTTCTTGAAACGTCACCCAGATGTTGCAAAAAGAAAGACACAAAGCATGAACCCTGGAAGAGCAGCAAAACTTAATAAGTTTATAGTTAATGACTATTATAATAAATTAAAAGAAGTGATGACCCGATTGGACATTTTTGATAAGCCGCAGCTAATTTTAAATATGGATGAGAAAGGCTGCAGACTTTCTCTTCATAAACAACAATCAGTATATGCTAAAAAAGGATCGAAAAGGGTACATATGGTTGCCCCTGAACATGGTGAAAATGTTTCCATGTTTCATGTGGGAACGCGTTGGGTCAGGTCATACCACCAATGATTCTCTTCAAAGGGAAAAGATTGAAACCAGAATGGCAAGATAATCTTCCACCTGGCTCGGTGATTGAAATGATTGAAAAAGGATCAATGACAACGTCAACCTTTATAAAATGGGTGCGCCATTTTGCAAAATTCAAACCACAAGGCAATATTCTGCTGATATTTGATGGGGCAAAGTCTCACTTGGACGCAGGTATCGTCGACACGGCTGACACTTATGGAATTACACTCTTCTGCTTTCCCAGCAACACAACATACGAGCTGCAGCCTATGGATAAGTCTGTCTTTGGCCCTTTTGAGGAATTCTGGGATCAAGAGGTTTTGCTGTATTGGACAACAAACAAAACCAGTGACGAGCGTACTGTAAATAAAAGGATATTTGGAAAAATATTTTCTAAAATTTGGCCAAGAACCGCTACACCCAGTAATGTGTCAGCTGGTTTTCGTGCTACTGGGATATACCCATTTGACCCTAATGTTATCCCTGAACAAGCTTTTGCCCCATCTGAACTGACGAGGAGGGATAACGAGAATGCTGAAGAAATCCCATCACAATCCAAGTCTGACGACAGTGACCAGCCAATAATGAGACAGCAACCAGCCAAAGATAAGTCCCTTATTAAGAAAAAATGGGAAAAAAGGATGACTTATTCATCAGATTCGAGCTCAACATCAGTTTCAGACATGATTTCCCTACACGACGAGTCAAGTAATGATATGTTGGAGATGTGTTAGAGACTTCATTTCAAGAAATTCTTCAAACCCCTGAAGTGAAGAAGAAAACTTTTAAGCAACGAGCAAAAGCACTTAACTACACAGCTGTTCAAGTAACAAAAGCGTTGTTTACAGATAAACAGGATAAAAACCTGTTAAAGAAGAGAAAAAACAAACTAAGCAGAAAAAGGGAGGAGCCAAAACTAGTAAAGACTTTAATGTAAAGAAAGGTAGAGGAAAAACTCAATCTTCATTAATAGATCTCCTTGAAGCGGGACCTTCAGACTCATTGCGGACATGAGACTGTGTATGAAATGTTTAAAATACGTCCTTGTGTAGGACTTACTCGTGAAGACAATATTTCAAAATTCTTGTGCCCTAAATGTGACATATAGACTGTAGTTACATCTTTTCATTTAATCCAATTTAATTTGTTGTAATTTAAAAAGAATACCGGTATTTTGAAATATTTTAGAAATTAAAAGTCACTATAAGGAATGGTTTTGTATTGTTTGTTTAAAATGTCAATATAATTTTGATTTGTTCTATAATCAGCTTTCTTTTATCTATTTCCTGCAATAAAACTCCTGAAAAGTGTTTATTACAATTACATGTAACACGATATTTATGTGAAATCCTTCCAATAAAATAGTAAAAACCAGTTAAACCCTACAAAATGTATATATTGTTACGACGGTCTACTCGATCGTCGTAGGTACAGTGGAAACAAAATAAGTACAAGACACCAATTAAGTCACTAATCACACCTTTAATTGTTACAGTAAAACAGTTCGTAATTAACAACACAGTCTCTACAACAAATCAAATGAAAATTGTACACACGCAATAAAATGTCCCCAAATATTAAAACTCAATTGTATTACAATTATACCGTCCGAATATAAAACGCAACACTTCACTACTAACTACTTGCACGTTCACAGTAATAACCCGAACCGCTCTGTAAATATATCGCACTAATACTCTCGAACCGCACTATCCAAAATCTCGCATGGAACTGAGAAACTAAAGCCGCTACCCGATGTATTTATAGTCACGCTCACACACCAGAAGCTTCCAAACTGCGTCTTATCTCTCGTGCACTACGTAATTACTACGGCCTTGACAAAGTCCGAGCGCCCGAGCGAAGCCCGGCACAGTCGAGAAAATTCTCGCAAAATGCGTCTAGTAGCACGTACACCACACGCTTACATCGACATCTTTCTGGCACATTCGATAAACGCGTAGATTGTTCTGTGCTGTCGTAGCAATACGAAAAGTGGGCCTTATATGGATCAACTAGTGGGCCTTATTTAGAACTACTGTACCTAATAAGGCCCGCACCTTAAATTTTGAAAATATTTTTAAAATTCCATAAAGCTTTAAAAATTTAAAGTTTAACCAACGTAAAACAGTAAAACATATGACTCTCTTACATATGCCACTGTTTTATGCTACGTAATAAAATAATACATGGCTATAGAAACCGATTAATATAAGATGGGCCTTATTTGGGCAACGCACCTTATATTACAACGATACATAACATAAATTTGATATACTGTAATTTATGTGGCCCCACGTCCTTTGGGACCCAAAATTATACAACGATACCTTTTGTATATGCAGGTTGTAAATACTTATATCAATACCAGGCGTAACTATAATAAGAGTAGTAAATTTATGAGTAGTTAGAATTTCATGTTTATTGTTTTAACAAGCATTATAAATAATAAAACATTGTTAATTATCTCCGATCAAGATATCACTCATTATTAAGATCATGTCTTAAGCTATACGGTGTTACACACATTTAAGACACTCTTACCTCTAGACATGTTAATAATCTTAATCTAGACATTTATTCAATTTTATTTAATAAAAAAATACAATTTAAATGTAATTAATTTTTATTTTAATTGAATTCATTTAACTCAGATCTGACCTCAGCTTGCTCAGTCTATACCAATGTTTATTTTTTTTTTAATAATTTAAAATTATATTGTTTACTCTTAGACTGGCAATTATTACGTATTCAATATTTAAATTATTCTTTTCTACAAAATGCAAATATCAAATTATTTCAATTATTTTACTTTGATAAAAAAAAACTATCTCAAAATTAAACTCTCTTTTTTTATATTTATCTATACGCGATCGCTCATTCTTACGACTAAAACATTTACATAAGACTCTATTACATTCTTTCTAATTATAAACTTTTTTGTTTTAATTGATTGTCTCTTTATATAGTCTTTATGAGCTCTTTAAAAAAATCGTTTATAAATGCAGTATGCATGTCACCTCGAGTTTTGATGATCTTACGATTTATTGACGAGGTCTAGCGTTGTCCAGAGTTGTGTTTCCGTTACTCCTGGCTTGACGTGGTCCTGGATATGTCCAGAGTCCAGCGTCGTTTACCAGCAGTGTGTGGTCCGTCCCAGAGAATTACTATCTGCTGCGAGGTGGACCTCGTTCGGCTGTTAGGCGTCTGAAAAGCATCTCCTAACGTCTAGCATCTCTCGTCGCTCTTTGTAGCTTCTCTGTTGATACTCTTGCTGACTGAAACGGCTCTACGTACTACTATACTACGTACTCTACGTTTTCCGTACTAGTGTAAACATAAATACTGAACGTCTTTATTCGTTCGTAGATGAGACTTATAATAAAATAAATCTGTTCTGTCGACGGACAGCATGTCCGACTGCAACTGTGTTTTGAAAAGAAGCGAAGGGTTTCCAGTCGAACCCTTAATTTATACCCTCTCGTTATTCCGCACCTGTTGGTTTCAAAATTATCCTGTCGAGATCTGCAGATCACATGATAGCCCCCACTCCCGAACCTTTTCATTTATTTGCTATTTTTTTCAAATGGCAATGTTTTGTACGGAATTGAGATAGCACAAATCATAGATAATTTGATTAAGCACTCACTGTATTAATTTGAGCGTCTTAGTGTAATTTGCGTATTTTTGGCACATTTATTTCCTACTGACTTCGTGTAGTGTGTCCTATTAACGTCATTTTCTTACTGTGGATAACTATAAAATTTACACACACTTTGGTGCCTTTTGTTTGTTTATACAATAACTAGTTTTCACACAGTGAATTACAATAATTATTTTTTGTAATTAATTGGGGAGGGTAGCTGAGATTCCTGTCTGTACATGCATCACTAACACACACAAGATAACGCGTAACACACATACAATCGAACAGGTGTTCTTTGCCTGTTGGAACAGGTAAATTTCTCCCCTAGTATAACAATGAAACATTTTTACAATCCTAGACCTGTCCATTTACCCCAAACTTATAATAATTTTACAAATTTTATATTTATTTAAATCAATGCTCAATACAGCATATGGCTGTATCGTTGCAAAAAAAAAATATATATATATATATATATGATTATTAGTTACTTCATTTTTATGACACATCCTGTAGGAGTTGATTAGTTACAAGACCAAAGTATTTCTTACAATCACGTTGATATGTAATGTATTTGACGTATAAAACGTTGATAAAGTTATATTTGACTGGAATTATAAGAAGAGACTTGTAACAGAGTGTTATATTAGTTATATGAACATTAGTTAAACAGATTTTAGAAAACGTTTTCCTTTTTTCATGTAAATTGTGAAAAGCGGTTTAGTATATCTAGGAATTTTTATAGCCTTAATTTTATTTTCTGACTCTGTGTATACGCCTATTGTTCACTTACTATTCCCTTGCCAAACAAACAACTATTTAGTTATAATTTGTAACACGAAAATTTGTGTCATCATCAACTAACCGTTATGTCGTGTCCATATTTAATATGGCAAAATTTTCTACTAATATTTCCAAGTAATGTGCATACAACCTTCGAACCACGATACTTCCAAGTTCGCCTGTTTATTTCACTATGACAAATAAGGGCTCACACGGCTGCTGCTGATTACCAAGAATCATAAATTTCAAACGTCTTGCAAACTTTATTGTCAACAAAATATCATTAATGGTGTTATTAAAGGCATATCAATAGATCATGCAATTATGTATGGGTTACACCGGAAAATAATTAGTTATATTGTATTATGAGTTACAAATATATTCATAATTATTATTTATTAAAAATTGAGTGTTATTTCAACTAATACATTTCTCAAATCTTTACTTTCAGGTTGTGTGAAAAGATAAAATATAGCCATCTTCCCATACTATTTGCATTAGAAATGCAATGGCAATGATAGAATAGACAAGAGATTCTATGCAAAGAAACAAAATACAGCAAATATGTTATATGTTTCAAAGAACGAATAAATATCAATACGGATATCACGATTACAGATAGCAGTGTGTACGCAGTCACAGGTATCTAGGAGTTATAGGAGGTACGTGCGGTGTGTACAGACGTGTGCTTACTGTCAATGGTAGGAAAATTAATAGCATATATTTTCAATGCTTACACTTTTCATTATGCCACCTTCTTCCTGGCGATTAATAACCTTCCAACCTTCCTGGTAATTTAGATGCCTTCCAATAAATAAATACAGTTTTTAAATTATACCTAGTCGACATTTAAAAATGTCGTTTAGTCTATGGAAAAACATTTATCCAGTATTAAATTATGAAATAAGTTTTAATTTTAATCACCGAATACAAATAAAAGCAGATAAATACAACAGCACTGAAAATGAATATTTCAAATTGTCTGTGTGTATGTGTGTGTGTGTGTGTGTGTGTGCGTGTGTGTCTCTGTCTGCATGTCTCTCTCTCTCTCTCTCTCTCTCTCTCTCTCTCTCTCTCTCTCACATACACATACACATACACAAACATATAGTATTTCATATATCTATATACACATATATATGCAATGTGACAACATTCACACTCTTTGATTATATGGGAGCATATTTACAATAAACTTTAATTGGTGTCCTGTATAATGGAGTGTGAGTGTGATAAGACGCTTTTATTATTGGGGTAAGTACTGTATGTTAACGTAGTTTAAGACAATTAGAAACCATAAAAAATCAGAAGTTCAGAGCTGTATTAAAGTAAGTGATGTGCGCGTGCAGTGCAGTAAGAGAGTAAGAGTTGTGCGCGTGAAGATAATTCACAGTAAGCTAATTAACAGACACACACTAGGTCATTTATGTTAACGTGCCAATTGGAGTAAATATTAATAATTAATTGTTTTAATACTCAGTAAATTTTAGTAGGATTTGTTCAATTGACGGAGTAATTACATACAATCACATAAGTTGAAAACACGTGCCTTGGAAAGGTCTAGAAACCGGAAGTTTACGTTTCTCGTACAATCTAGAATGTATCATTTAAAAATGACATCATGTGCTTAGATCTACAAAATCACGGATGAGCCGTGAGTTACGCAGTCTTTAATGAGGCAGTCTTTCATAGTCTCTCACATTTATTCGGAAGTTTGTGGTGGCACATTCGAGTTCCAGCCAGTCCTTCAGAAGTCAGAGTGTACCGTCTTGGCAGCGGCTGAATTTAGTATACCACGAATTCAGGTACGGCGTTCGAGATCTTCAACGACCGGTGGCTGTCAACGAGGACTATATCAGGACCAACTTGGACGGACACAACGGCCACAAGGAAACCTTGAGGTTGACATCTCACCTTAGAAGGACAACGACCGGTGCGAAAGCGTAGGAGCAGACCCTCTAGATTATCCGGACTATAGTAACTTAACCAAGAAAAGTGAAATTATAAAAACAATCTATAAAGTTTCAAATATAATTATAAAATATGTATTACAATTACAAATCAAAAACCTCTGAAGGAACAGAATAAATTCTGTGAAACGTGCGTCAGGTGAAAATAAACTGTAGTCATTTAAAGATATTAAACACACACATATGTGTGTGTGTCTATGTATTCAATTTTTTGTACCTACAGAATGTTTAGATCAATACCATATTTTTTCTTTTTGCCTTAGATTTTAAGTGAACATTTTGTTGTTGTGAGTGTTAACGGAAAGAATGGTGCTTTTAGTGAGTCTTCTAAAATTGTATTGTTGTCTTATATCAAAGGATTATTAAAAATATTGCAGTAGGAAATTTAAACAGAAAAAAATATTGCAATAAAACTCAATGTCTAACTCCTCTGTAATGAGATAAAGTTTTCATTGATCGTGTTACTACACTTTATTTTCATAGACTACTTGTTTTAATTAGAAAGACATTATTACATGTACGAGATAGGCAAGCTACGTGGTGTGAGCGGCATTTGGTCTGACGGTCAATCAAATCTGACTACACGATTATAGTCGATGCATTACTCAGAAAGAAGGGGAGCAATCTTGCAATCTGGTTTATAATAAACAGCGGTGTTTATAAAGTGGCCAGACAGTTTGTGACTTGCGATTCATCTGTGTTACCGGAGTTGAGTGCGCGCAGGGCCGCCGCTACCATATGTGCGAAATGCGAAATGTGGACCGCACAGGGGCGGCCATACCAAAGGAGCGGCCGTAGACTGCCAAATTAATCAGCTGATATTGCAAAATAAATTGAAAATATTAATACTGTCTAGGTCTAGGTATATGACATTAACGCGTATTGAGTTGTTGATATTCGTTCTGTTTGTTAGCATTGCTGCAGTGTACTGGCATCAGCCTTTGTTTTGACTGCCAGGAAAGCGTATACGTATTGTTGCACAACATTTATATCTGAGTTATAGCTGCAGTCCCGTTGTGGTTTTGTAGGGAGGCGCGTCCATGTCGACGCTGGCAAACTATCTAGTACCTACCCAATAAGATAAGAAATTATTTACGTTTTGATTTAGCGAATGGGTGCCTTTAGGACTGTCAACTTGTATTCTAAGCAACAGAAGTTTGTATGGAGTAACAGTGTAAGTGAGAAGAGTGTAAGTTACATACTTGAGTATATTTTTTAAAATAATTTATCTCCATATTTTCCAAATCTAACCATTGTTATTCAAATATTTCTCAATTTGCCGGTTACAGTGGCAACAGGCGAACGTTCGTTTTTCAACTAAATATTATAAACAACTGTTTACTGTCTTCCATGAGTCAAGAAAGATTATCAGCCCTAGCTACTCTATCCATAGAACATGAAATGTGTGAGGGAATCAATTTGAGGCAAGGCAAGTTATTAAAAAATCTGAAACCGGAGCGCGAAAAGCGCTCTTATAATAAACTATAGTGTTATAAAAACTCTGAAAAGATGACCGCGCAAATAAACTATTATATATATGAAAATGTATTCAACACTTCAACGAGCACATCTTTCACTTATATCATGTAAGTACTCAGGTAAATAAGTTTACCTTGATTGATTTAACTATTTATGTCTGTATCAATTTTTAATTAAAATAATATTCAATAGTGTGATAAAGTAGGGATATGAAAAGTTTATTCAGGCGGCAAAGGTAAAACTGCACGCGGGCGGCAACAACTCTAGCTGCGGCCCTGAGTGTGCGGTTTCGTGTAAAACGTGAATTATTGTCTGAGGGCATCTGTATTGTGTGACTTGTATTACAGTATTTATTGCTACAACGTTTATTAGGTAACACTTATTTGAGTTAAAGCGTTACATTAGCCAGAGTTGAAGGCTAACATGAAGTTGAGTATTGCAGGCTCATACGAGTGTTTATTGTTGTACTGGTTTATTGGAACAGGATTAAAGCTGTCAGTAACAAATTCTCTCGTTATCAGTTGTTTATTTCTGTTGTTCAAATACGACGATACAAGCGGACTCTCGTATCAATATTCTACATATACTACCTACATGTACTTATAATATTTAGATGGTTAGGTCTTCTGCAGTATTTTGTGTATAATAAAAATATGTGTTGGGTGACGTTTTACTCTGGCATGTCTTCAGACAACTATTTACTGGTTTTGTAGGTTTTGTTTTATTCTTGAAGTTACATACATTTGATATTTGTCTTACTTTTTAAAAATATGTAATGATCTATTTTCCTTCAATTTTCTTGAATAAAACTAAAATCCGTCTGACCTCATCCAATGTGAGGCCTGTCTCGTGTGTTACAAAATATATCTATTCAATATTCTTTTTAAATACAACGACTGTTTTGGTAGATAGTAGTAATCGCAAGGTGAAACATTTGTTTGTTAGGAGTCGAGCAGAACAATGCTATCTTACAACAGTCATACCTGTAAAGGACTACAATGCAGATTCGCAAGTCTTTTCACGCTATGACAACCTAGAAATGTGTCTGTGTTGTCCGAAACTTACCAAATGCTGTGAGTGGACAGTCCCACAACTTACAATACAGATAAAGAGATGCAAATTGAGAGCAAATAGAGGTTTTCCTCAAATTGATATTCAAAAAAAGGCTTTGCACACAGTGTTGTCAAATCGGAGTTGGTCAGAAATGCCAGAAGGACTTGTTAAACGCGTCGTTAGTTGGTAAACAATTATTAAGAATTTATAAAAACTTCATCGCTGAAAACAAGTTAATCTCTTCTTACTAAATGCATTGGTATGTAAAAACGCAATTCTACTTGATTTAACGTTAGTTCGAATACTTATTTCTCGTACTGAGTCGTTATATGTATTTAAAAACGAACCCGACCCTACATTTGCTTCTTTTCTGTAACATGGGGTGTTGTATAAATCAAGGAAGTGTTAGGATATATCAAGATCAAAGCTTCTGACTGGTTATGTGTATTAAAATCTTGAATTTTACAGTACTCGTTTGTTTAAAGTAATAACGGCAATAGCCTTAAGGACAACAAATAGAAATAGACATTCATTTTTATTTCAAAACGTATCAAGAAATTTATGGCCAGGCCATCATAATATTACTTAAATGTTTACACTCGTATTAAATCTCTTCTCCTAGACCTTACTGGGCGACATTGATTTTGTTACTACAATAACAGGTTTATTAGCAATAACGAGTAAATGGATAATGTTTATGGTATGGTTAAGGAAAGACAAGACGATATTATTATCGTTGTTCTGCTGTCGATTACAAAACTAAATTTTAACCACTGTTGCTATTAAACGAGTAATGTTCTTGTAATGACGTATTTTCAATTTTACGTTCAGTCATTACTAGATAGAATATCAATATGACTACATTTGATGGCGTTATATTAAGAAATAATTCAAGTCTAAATTGTTGCCATATTTACGGCAATCAGTAAAATGTATATATAGCACCAAGTTATAATCACAATAAAAATTCTTGAAACATATGGGAACTTAACCAGTTTAACGTATAAGAAAATGCATCTAGCAAATGCAAATGTTAAAAATTTAAGAATTAAATTAAACTCTAAATTAAATATTGATTAAAGTATTTATTTTAAAAAATCATTCACATTAAATGTAAATACTACGCAATAATCTGTAGTAAATTACGTTTTAAAACGTAATTAAATAAAAGAAAAAGAAAAACTTACAGACTGCATACACATAAATTTACAAATAAGCATATGGTAAACAATGAATAATTAGGCATAATTTACTTAACATATTTTGATTAAACAAATTTAAAAAGAATTCTTGTAAACTTCCATGTAAAGAAGGCTAACACGTTGCATTAAGGTAGTTGATGGAGTTGTAGATAAAGTTTGTAAATCTCAAAACAAAGTAGGAAAAAACGAAGGAAATCAAGGAGATATTATTTCTAAAAGTTAGAAATTAATTTTTAAAATTGTTCTATCTCAAGAAATAACTAAATTGCCCTTAAAGGTTTGTGTTATGAAAAAGTTGTAGTTATGCATAAAAGTCATATCGTGCAGTATCTCCTTGATAAACACATTGTAAAACTAAACTTTATAAACTAATTACATTTTAATGAATCCAATTATAAAATAAAAAATATACACAACTTTTGCGGACCACACAGATTCAGTTTAAGTTATTTTGTCTGCCATCCAAACTCTAAATTATTCAAGAAATATCAAGTTTACTTATAAAATACCCACACGTTTGCCGAGGAAAATTCTATAACATTATATCAGTTCTATGACAGCAGGAGACAAGAAATTGCATTGTGTGACACTTTGTTGTTGAATATTTGAATCATGAAGTAAGCATAGACATGTTCTTGAACAGTTTAGTTATGACATTTAACGTGTCAGCGACAAGTGTAGTGAGAAAACTGAAAGGAATTTGGATGATAATGACGGAAATATGAGTGGTGTTGAAGAATGTTCATAATTGTAAGCTTCAGTACTTACGAGATTTCTGTTAATGATTGGATCAGGCAATTATTGTATAAATACTGTCATTTTTGTTTACGTTTTTATGATACGAATATTTTCGGACAGGGTAGTTGTGTGTGAAGGAATGGTGCTGTCACATAACAACCTTAATACCCTCATTACAGATTTTGTTCTCTCATTACCTGCACGTCATGTATGTGAAATTTTAACTTCAGGTAAACTGTTTGACATATTATTAATGAGTAATTTTAAATATTTTATTAAACCGCCCAATAACGCTTGACATCGGCTGACGGTGAAGGATGGCGAATATTACAAAATAAAAAGTTGAGAAATTATCGTGTTCTATTGATTTCGTCATATCTTACAAAAATGAGTATAACCTAAATGAAGTTTCCTTTTTATAACAATATATTGTGTTTTGAAAATTCAAATTATTTATATTAATTACAGAGAAATACATGCAATGAAATTCTGTAACAGGGTTCTAATTACGAACGGCTCTTATAGATTTTTAAATATCTTGATAAGACTATAAGCTCCCTGAGCTGCAGAACTAGCTCACAAATATACAGGTAATACATTTAGATAATAGCAAAGAAATTGTTTTTCGTATTGTTTAAACTAGCAGCCATCCTTACTATTTCTTTTATGAAATTGCTAAACTGCTACGTTTTTATTATTTAGACAAAGCTCTTATTGATGTCAGTGATGACGAAAAGCTTTGTCTAAATAATAAAAACGTAGCAGTTTAGTAATTTCATAAAAGAAATAGAAAGAAATTGTTGTTAAGAAATGTAACAACAAGATTGTTATCATTCCGATAAGAGGTAATTTGTCAGTTATCAATAAAATTGTGAAAAATCCAATTACTCTACTATAAGCCTATACAAAATGCTTTCAACAGCGTACTTAAGTGATAACGTAATGTACACTTTTTTGCACATATAACACAGATTTTTTTAAGGCGGTTTGAAATTTGCGAGGTTTTGTAAGACATTGTAATTTAGACAAATATTGAAGATATTTAATTTAAAGAAATTAAAAAATTTAAAGTTATTTTATTCAAATATATATCTAGTTTGTATTTTGAATAAAATATCTCATAGATTTAACAGTCTTTTATGCAGATTACGATTTTATTAGTTTTTAGTTTTAAATTTTAGTTTTAAAATTTTAGTTTTTTGCTCATAAGGCTTTAAAGTTAAAGATGTTCATAATATACAGAACATTTGGATTTATTTCAAAATTCGTTATTTTTACATTTTTCATATTTTGTATCATTTTCTTAGGCTCTCGTATCCCAAAATTTTGAAATTTTCTAAAGCTTTCAGATTTCTGTCAAATTTTTTTAAATTTTATATTCAAACTGTGACCCTATTTTTGGGCCATAGCATCCAAAACATTTTTTAATTTCTAAACCTGAACATTATATTCTGGTTTAGGTTATAATTTTCTTTATTTTATACCCTATATATATTTTTTTTGCAATTTTATCAATATTTTGCAAAATGTTTTTTCTACGACGATACGCCAAAAGTTTGAAATTTTCAAAAATTGATAATATATGCCGATTTTGGTTTAAACTCGCTTCAGTTCTGTATCCAACATACTAAACAGTCGAGTTAAACTCGATATACAGATTAAACTTTAGAACTGGTGTATACTGAATATACTGATAAATTTAAAATTATATAGCCTACACAGTGACCTTCAGTGTTACGAGTGAATAGTAGTTAAATACTACAAAATAATATGTTACAACATAAAAATTATTGCATAATAAAGTAGTGAATATGATCAGTCAGACAGAAAACAATCACCAATATATGGCAGCTTAAAATATTAAAAGCATTTTTTAGATTACCGGTACTTCATTTCCACAAAACTCATATACATGATGTTGGAAATATAGTTAAGATATAAGGAATCATTGAAATACATTTAAATATGTCAAGAAATGCAATTGTTTATCCTAGCTAAAAAGTGATTTTGTCAAAAAAAAAAGTGTACTGAAATGACTCGTAACAACGAAAATGTTCATTAACAAATGGTATCGATACCAAGGCATCATAAAATAAAGATAAAGACTGTTTCCACAGAGAACAGCTTGTGGAAAGCCATAAAAGTTTATTTGTTATTGGTATAAGGCAATTTTGAAAAGTTGGTGACGCAGCGGCCGCAGCCAATGCCACAGAAATTACTTCAACAGCCACATGTAGCTTAAAGTCAACGGAAGTATTAATGGTAATATTTAAATAATGCATTTCACACTGACCGTAGTTAATAAAGTTTTAATCTTGGCAGAAGCAACCCTTTTGCTTGATTTCCTTATTTCTCTTTTAATCATTGATTTTAAAAATAGACTAGCCAAATTTCTAACTAGCTTGACAACAAAAGTCAAGCTTGACTTATTGCACGAACTTGATGAAGTTAAAAAAAAACTATTTAAAAAAGTCCATTTTCTGGCAACTTAAAAGTTCTGGAATGCAAAGTTTAATAAGACAATACGGAAAATTCATTTACAAATTGGTGTTAAATAATTTAATATTGAATGACTATAATTAATTACCGGTAAAGTTAAATTGAAAGGAAGTATATTCCTAGGCTGTGACGAAAGTCTGTATAATCTGAAGAAACCTTATTTAAGAATATGTAATGATAAAAATGGGAAGAGTATTGACATAGTCCAATAAAAATTGTGAACTCTTGATAATATCCGCCATTGTGTATAATATGTAATGCAGAATTGAGTTTATCTTTCCAACGTTGTTATAGAAATCTTTTACTTTCAAAAGGCTAAAGTTGTGGAGAGTTAAATTTTCATATTTTCAATCCTGTTTTATATTTCAGTAAATTTTGCAGAACATGATTACTGACGGTTTCTATTAAACACTATTTTTTTATAAAAGTTTCTATTAATATTTATTATATCTTTTTTAAGACAGTATTTATTTTAAAGTTTCTGCGTAGACAAAATTTTTAGATAAATAGAATGTTATCTCGAGTGGACGAATCAAAAGCTTTTTAAATACAAACTCGACCAAAACACAAAAGACTGTCAGTACATAAATTTACGCGCGCGCGAGTGTGTAGGCTAACACAACTTGGTAATTAGCTGTTTGGTTTATATTATTAAGCAAAGGAGACAATGTGATAAGAAGTCTACAAACTTATAACAAATATTTTTTTTTAGGAAAGAGAACCAGGTGTGGTATTAACAAATTTAACTTTAGGATCTGTTCACTAGAAACGCAGAAATTGAAAAGAGACATGTACTCATAAATTACTAATCATTATCCATTTTACGTAGAGGAGGCGAGAGTTTATTTTTAGTGCAAGCTATGATAGTAGGATTTTCACAAGTAATTTATGTTAGGCATGAATACATGAGAATGCGGGAGTATTTGTGTAAGAATAAACACACTCATGTGTTTACACTATGTCAATGTCTAATGACGTTAAACAAATATTTTAATTTTAAATCCGTCTACAGCAGAAGACCAAATTTTCAGTTTTCCGTTAAGAATGCAAATCAATCACAGCTCTACCTAATTGCCTACCGATACTAAACAATGACAATATTATACTTTCAAACGAGTTTCCTTTCTAAAGTAATACTCAAAATGTTATTAAGGAAGTAGCTAGGTTGGAAGACTAAAGAATTCTAAGAGAGAAAGGTTTCAGGTCGAATAATTGCCGCTCCCTTCAAAATGCTTATTTATACGTGTTCTGAATTTTAATATCCCTAAATTTAACGATATATTTACCCATTATCCAAATGGCGTCAAAGCAAACGATTATTATTGCTGTGTACCCTGTGATGTAAATTCACCGACACATTCATATCTCTGCGCGTACACACTCGAATTTTTTCATCGTCTATAGCAATATTTCTTATATTTAAATGTTTAACATTTTAATAATTATAATCCGACTGCTACAAAACATGATAGTAATATTACATTACTTATTATGATAATGGTGACATTGGCTTTGATTGAGAAGCATTAAAATTACGAGGAAAGTCACGGTGACCTAAGCTAAAGACGACAGAATAGCTAAAATCAGTAGCTAAAACTTTTCATGTATAATAAAATTTGATTAACAACACGAGTCTCATATGTAGCAAATTTATTTACTCTACAACGAAAACTTACCTGGAATTGCAAAATAAATTTTAACTAAATAGGTGCTAAGTACGGACGAACCGGTTAGTACGTAATGTAATTGCTAATCTAATTAAAGAGAGTATTGTTCCTATAGGAGTACAGTTTTCAAGATATGAAAATTAAAGGTCATTGTAGTAAATGTGACGTTTGACACTATGGAAACAAAAATCATCAACAATAGAGGATAGAGCTTTTATAGCCTATAATGGGGTGTTGCGGGATCCCTTTTCGCCATTATTGCGGACAGCTTGCCCTATTCGCTCTACCGCAATTCCAAGTCTTCTTTCCCTTATATTTATAGCAATAGTTATCAGCGTTAATGGTGACGTTGGCTACGGCGTGCAAGGATTTTGGATTACAGAACTCCACATTGAAAACCAAGGTGATGGCTTTTCATGTAGCTGATCCCGTAGGACCAAACATTGTTGCAGATGTACTGTTCTAGAGAAGGTCGGTAATTTTGAATTTCAGAACTACTATGTTAGATATTACAGTATGAGCTACAGAGCTTACATCACATACAATAACGTGGTTAAGAAGCTGTTCGAGTTCAACAATATTTGTGGGACCATCAGGTGAACTCTAAAGTCAACGAGTAAAGAAATAGTCTTGAAGAAAAAATGCATCCCATGTCGATTTTTTTATACTACTGAAGATGGGCTTGGCGGGTGGCCAAAAAGTTGAGAGAAAAATATGTATAAATCTAGAAACGATCGACCACGGCCCAACAACCTGATTTTTTTTTATTCTTATAGTGCAATATATGTACTTCAATACCCCGGGGGTCTCCCAGAAATCCAAACCTACGCCTGACCTACAACATCTTTCCTTCATGGGGGGGGGGGGGGCAGAGGCAACAGCTGTTACTCTTTAGTTGGCTAACAGGGCACTGGTAGTTGAGTCTAATAAGGTTGCGTGTACCGCTTGAAACTCACCGTAACCGACGATGGAACCGATCGTGCCAATGGGTGGATGGTTCTACTGTAGTGAGTCGCGAACGATGGCCTCAGGGCACCAGGACGCACCCTCTTGAATTTAGTCCTAGCTGTGGTACTCGACAGGTCTGCTGCGTTGGTGTGTCACGTCCCCGGTACTCGTGGGGACAAAAATTCAAGTTATCAAAATAATTTTTGTTTTAAATGGTCCCTTAAAAACTCTCGTCCAGAAAAAAGCCCTCCTCAGAAGGTGAAGAGAAGGATACATTTCTCCTTGGTTGACACGGAAAGATTCTTTACATCGTCTGCCACTAGGATCGGTGCTGGGTTATTTGGTTGTAAAACGGACGGAATGTAATTTCAGAAAAGTCAGCCCCTTCCTTATTTAAAAATCTGTCACCGGTTGCGCCGGATTAGCGTACAGGACATCAAAAATGCCGCAGGTGGACTTCTGATCGAGATCGTAAACGACCAACAGGGTTCGAGGTTACTGAAACTGCAGAAGATAGGGGACACAGAAGTCGTTTCTCATAAAATCCTGGACACCATAAACGGGGTGGTAATGTGCAAAGACTTGCTGAACTGCACAGAGGAAAAAATTGCGACTGAGCTCGCCCTCCAAGGCATCAAGGCATCGTATGTCCAAGACTAACGGTGCGAAGGAATGGACAGACGCTCCCATCTGCGTCCCCTGTCCTATTCTTCAACAGGGGAACTTTACCAGGAAAGGTAAAGGCATTTACAGGCTGACTGTGAGAACATTCATTCCTCAGCCAATGGCATGTTCTCAGCGATTGCCGTTCGGGCACACTGCATCAAGATGTGTTCGGGTCAAGACATGTTTCTGTGGGACGTCGGCTCATGGTGAAGATCTCTGTTTTGAATCCATGAATTCTTCAACATCTAGCATAGAAAACATCCTTCAGTGGAAAATCAACAGTTGCACTTCGCATTATTGCGAAATGAAAATGCTACTGTCCAGGCATAAACAAATGTGTGTGTGTGTGTGTGTGTGTGTGTGTGTGTGTGTGTGTGTGTGTGTGTGTGTGTGTGTGTGTGTGTGTGTGTGTGTGCCTCCCACTCCTGGACACCGCCCACAGCGGCAAGTGTATAGACCGCCGAACTGTCCGCGGTGTGGCAGAGTCTTTGTTTCTGCGAACAGTGAGGTGACAGTAAATTTGTTATCTGTACGGATTCGCTGATGTTTCTGGGATTAACTGCCTTTGACAATCCGGAAACAGTGGATCTGTTATTACAGCAGATAACGGCGTTATGCCATGCGTTAGAAGACCTTGGTTTATACTGTACTTTTGTTTGGTGTCCAGGTCATGCAGGCATTGAAGGTAACGAAGAAACTGACGCTGCAGAGAGAAACGCTGCGGACAGCGCATGAGTCCATGCGATTGCCATACGATCTGGTGACGCGAAACTAGCTGCCACTGCCACATGCACCATTATTAATGTGTGGAAGCAGTTGTGGAGTGAAACAACCGACGATGAAAAATTTCTGCCGTGAAGCAGAGCGCCCGTAAGTGGCAAGTAGCAGGTGACGGCAGTCGTCGTGAACTACTTTGATCACTGAGCACACGAACTTGACGTCTTCGTAACTCCAAAAAATACAAAAACGGCCCCTCAGCACTTGTGGCGGAGCTGTTACAGCGAAACTCATTATCTGCGCTATTGCAGAACTCAGACAGACACACAGAGTAAAAGGTAACCCGAATGAAGACCTGGGTAACGAACAGTTAGATATAGACTGAACTCTGCACATCAGTGTAGGAACGGTTACGGTATATATAGGCTTTGAAAATGTCGTTTTGCGTCTAATGTGTACGAATTTGCATTGCCGTTGAGTCACTAAAATGTTGGTGAGAAGAAAACATCCCGTCGAACAACACTCCTGGTAGCAATCGTTGGCCTTACTAGCCGAGCCTCCGCCCCCAAATAAAAATGCACCATGTTATAACCCCATATGATAAACAACTAGTAAGGGTGGTAAAATACTAATAATTTAAACGCATCAAATTGAACTGATATTTATTAACTGTAAAAATTAATATTCGTCATCGTTAGAACTTGAGATCACTGAAATCACTTAATTGGCAAACAAGGCTATCAGAGTATTACAAAATACAAAGGTTATCAATTACGGAGAAATTAGGACGACGGCAATAACTAGCAACGAAGATGAGATTTGAAACCTACAAACAAAATTAACCTCACTTATGAAAATACAACTTGTTACACATTTGTATATTAGACGGGGTCCTATTTATTTATATGGAGTTGTATGTTGCGGTATCGAGTACAGTATATGATGGTGAAAATAAAAAGCAGAGCAGGCTCAGTAAACTGTACATTTATTTATTTATACAATGTTAACGAATGTTTGATAGAACATTTTTCACATTAAACAGTATGTTTGCTAGAACAGGAAACAAACATAATTACACTAGTGTAATCTTTTCTTTGAAGTAAACACTACAAGATGCTAACGTAATTTAGACCGCGCGCGCGCGCGCGTGTGTGTCGTACACAGATTTTGAGTTATTGGCAGTTCGTAACGCGCTCCTGTTATGAAAAGAAATAATTTTTGTGTAAAATTGCCAATTGGTGTTACCTTTACACCACTTGACTACGTGTTTGCTCGCGCAGTTACTAACACCGGTAGCCATAAACTTTATTTTATTTATTAAAGATTAAAATTTATGTGCATCCAGTATACGCCTTTGATAGTGCTGAAAATTTATATAGGCCCTATGTTTGTCGACCAAAACTTTTTTAACTACAAGCACGTTTAAGTAACTGAGAATGTTTTTAGGCTATCAGATTATGTGGTAGCTGTTAATAAAAAGTCAGATCCATTTTTAAATCAGTCTATGAAAATTTATAGGCAGTATATTTTATAAATATTTACTTAGTTTGAGTAAAGTTGTTAAATTATAACATTTGTGTCACACTCATTACGTTTACCCTTCTATGTACTTCAATTATTTAGTCAGTTAATACCCGTATTTTATACTTTGCTAGTATAATAGATTGTTATTACTAATTATTAGAACACACGCAGTCGTCCCTTTAATTCATCAGTTCACTTCCGTCTAATTCTACAAGGCCCACGTAATCGCTCAACGGGAAATTTGAATTAACACAGGAGAAACATATGACTTAATTTATTTAGGACCAGTTGTATGTAGGACCAGTATATGATATATATTGCAACGAAACAAATATTGAGGATGCATAGACGTGTATTAGTACTAATAACACTATGCAACATGATTTTCTATGTTTCTGTAGTCTTTGGTGTTCCTAAAGCATTTTTTTGCGCTGATTCCAGATCTGCAATCCGTTTCTTTCTATCACGTACAGTTTTTTTGCAAATCAAATGAACTCATCTTTTATTTACACGTAAGTTTCACAAGGGGAAATTTAATTGTGGGGGAGGGATTAGTTGGCCACACTTGTTACACCCAGCTGGCTGTTAGGCGGGAAACAGTAGTTCATTGTTTACATGCTATAGTGCTGTGAGGTTATATTTGTGCTGTCATATATAGTTTGTGAACTTTCTGTAGAAATGAGTTCCCGGAAGTGTTTGAATAACCCAAACGTGTTCTGTTATATTTGTGGTAGCTACGTAATTGGTAAGCAAAGACAGGACATTAGTAGTTTTGTGAGAAACGTGTATTACACGTACTTCGGCATAAGGCTTGGTGATGAAGACAAAAGCTGGGCACCACACAAGGTATGTCGTACATGTGTTGAGGGACTGAGACTGTGGAAAAATGGTGCAAAAAAATCAATGCCTTTTGCAATCCCAATGGTTTGGAGAGAGCCACAAAATCATGTTAACGATTGCTATTTTTGTATGGTTAAAATTCAAGATCATAACGCAAAAATTAAGAAGGATATCAAATATCCGAACATTCCTTCGGCCTTACGACCAGTTACGCATTGTAATTCTCTCCCTATCCCAGTTCCACCTCCCGTTCTTGAAGATGTGCCACTGGCGAGCAGCTCAGAAAATGAAAGCGATAATGCTGATGATTACAACCCGGAAGAAGATTCTGCACCAAAATTATTCAGTCAAAATGAACTTAATGATATTACTCGTGACTTGAACCTGACAAAAGATGCCGCCCAATTGCTTGGGTCAAGATTGAATGCAAAAAATCTTCTACTACCCGGAGTTACGTTCTCTTGGTATAGGTCCAGAGAGAAGGAATTAATGAAGTTCTTTAAAGAAGAAGACTCTCTGGTTTATTGTTGTGATATTGAGGGTTTATTGAATTTCTTTGACGTCACTTACAATCCAAGTGAGTGGAGGTTATTTATAGACTCGTCCAAACTAGCCTCAAAGGTGTATTTTTACACAATGGACATTTGTTTGGTTCAGTAACCATTGCACATTCAGTTCATCTCAAGGAGACGTATGTAAATCTCAAAGCTCTGCTAAAACACGTGAATTATGAAAAACATTCTTGGACAATTTGTGGGGATTTAAAAGTAGTAGGTATGTTACTTGGTCAACAATCCGGCTACACAAAAATGCCTTGTTTCATTTGTGAATGGGATAGTCGAGCCAGAGACAAACATTGGAAGAAGACAGACTGGCCCAAAAGAAAAACCCTCCAACCCGGTTCACAGAACATAAATGTACCACTTGTTCAACGAAGCAATATACTATTACCTCCTCTGCACATCAAACTCGGATTAATGAAACAGTTCACTAAAGCTCTTCCAAAAGATGGTGACTGTTTCCAGTACTTGGTAACAAGATTTCCGAAAGTATCTTATGAGAAACTTAAAGAAGGGATCTTCGTGGGACCGCAGATAAGATAGTTAATGAAATACAATTTGTTTGAAAGTACAATGAATCCAGTGGAAAAAAGGGCCTGGGTTTCGTTTAAAGAAGATGTTGTCAACTTTTTGGGCAACCACAAACATCCAGAGTATAAAACCATGGTTAAAAGAATGTTGCAGAGTTTCATGAAATTAGGATGTAACATGAGTGTAAAGCTTCACTTCCTACACTCACATGTTGACTTTTCCCTGCGAACCTCGGGGATGTCAGTGAAGAACAAGGCGAAAGTTTCCACCAGGATATCAAGGACATGGAGAAGAGATACCAGGGAAGGTGGAATGCCAACATGATGGCCGACTACTGTTTTATGCTAAAAAGAGACGGCACTGGTGAAGGGAGACAATCACGGAAGAGAAGTTTCAAACCACGTCAGTAAGATCTTGAAGCAGTGAATTCAGCGAAGAAGAGGAATTAAATTGTCATATATGTGTTGTGTTTTCGTAATAATTATAACATTTTTAAGTGAGTATACCATTGTCTACTGCACCGCCATGTGTTGTGACTTTATGCAGGATTAAAACATAAACAATTTTGAAATCACAATCAAATAATAATAATTTTCCCTGTTCACAAAATTCGATTTTTTAAAACGTCGAAATTGAATTGTATAAAAACCTTACGCGATACAGAAAAACTAAAACCAGATTTGAAATCAGCATGAAAAATACTTTTAAAATCACCTTACAGTCTTAAAACATCGTACCAAAAGTTTTAAAATGTTGCATAGTGTAATATATAAGCGTCTCTTATCTGGAGATAGGATTAAACTCTTATTAAACTAAAACAAATTACTATTTCTTTTATGAATTTGCTAACTGCTATAATTTTTTTATTGTTCGACTAAGCTTTTCGTCATTACTGACATCTTCAGGTCTTAAACAACCATATAGCAGTTAGCAAATTCATAAAAGAAATAGTAAGGATGGCTGCTAATTTAAACAATACGAAGAATAAAACAAATTATTATATCTTGTCTGTAAATTCTTTACATAAATTATTTATTAATTATATATTGTCTTTAGATACTAATGAATGTTTATTTGAACAATCGTCTATGTTACTTGACTGAAGAATTCCTTCTTGTAGTCCGGTTAACATTGACCTCTGGTCTCGCCGCTGCTGTCACACGCGATTCACACAAGCACGCCGTCTATCTGCCCGATATGCTTTTGTTTACAAATCTCAGGTTCGATAAGCGGGTTAGTTAGTTATTATTTAATGCGGTGTGTTTAGCATATACCTTCCGGCAATCGTAATGTGTCCACGCGTTCATACAGGTGTACACCGATGAAAACAACTATCCCTAAGCGGAAATCTTGACTCACGCGGGTTAGCACTATTAGATCTTTAAATCAACTTACTATCTGTATACACTAAGTTGGCGTCTGGGCCGGCGACTACCAGGCCCAGGTAGTCGCCGGCCCAGACGCCAACTTAGTGTATACAGATAATAGTTCTGCGTCCTACTAACCCCTTGATCTAGCATACGGGTATCTCATAGGTAAGATCTTGGACTGTCGTCACCCTTATAGAAAAACGTTTACTGTCACGAAAAACTCGCACAGAGAGTACGTGTTCCAAGGACGAGTTATAGAAGAGAACTGAACGATCTTTTCTTTAATAGAGCACAAGTCGAATGGAAATTGGAGTTCCTGATTGACTGAAATCTAGAATAAGTAATATGTTTTTACCTTGATAGCTAGACATCATGTAGGACTATGCCAGAAACTGCAAAATCTTGTATAGATTTTATCTAAGCGTTTTATGACTCTTCGGCAAATAAGGCTTCTATAGAAAAGTGAATTCAGTTAAAAAATCAATAGTAAAATTATATTTTTTGAGTTTATGAATACAAAAATTTAGCATAGCATATTTATGACGCATACGCTGTCCACGTTTCATCCGACACGTTAATTATTATAGGAGTTATTCAGGAGCGCTTATGAGAAATGTAGCGTTAATTCAGAAGCATGAGCTGTCTAAGTTTCAATTCGATACGTTAATTTACTCAAGAGTTATTCATGTAAATACAAATAACACACGCACACGCGTACTCGCGCACTAAATTTGCACTTGACATGACGGAGAATAAATTTATGAACATTTTGACATATAACACATAATTACCCATTTCTTATTTCAAAACTTCCAGCTACTTTACAGAAACGTGAACAAAATCAATTCAAAACATGTCTATAACGTCATAAAGTGTGTAACAGCATCTTCGCATATTTAAAATGACTCTTACTGCACGTTTTATTGCAATATATATATATATATTTATTAGGACTAGTTCATATATGTATAACTAGTCTTTAATTGTCTTAACATTTTGTTAATAAAAAGAGAGTAAATCATGGTTACAGGGTAAAATGAAAACAATAACTCATAGTTAAATAATCAGATGTAGTACTAATAATTAACTAATGGTTAATGTAGGAAGAGATGTTTCAGCCGATATGCGTCTACATATCAACGAATAAAATGTAGTATAAGGCTATACAGTTGTTGAATGATAAACGTTTGTATAGGAATGGTGTAGTGTGGGTGGGTAAGATTTCCTGTGCTTAGAAAAATATAGGTAAATCGAGAAGCCTATTCAGATTGCAAATGGTCATGTTTAACGCTTATTATAAATTGTAAAAGTTACAATAATAAATATTTTCAAATTACATCGCATTTTAGTTGTTACGTATTGTCTACTAAACAATTTTAAATACGTTAGAAGTATCATTGGACAATAAATTATTTTAAAGGTAGGCAAGTAACACAATCAAAATTAATCTATTAAATATAATACCATAACACAAAAGAATTACTAGTATTTTTAAATTACCCATGGTTGAATTAGGTATAGTTATATTTAATAGATTTCCCCTGTTATATTCTCAGGTAGAATTGATGATGCGTGATTTAATTAAGAAACTATAGACCTAACCTCCAGATTAGCACTATACAAAATTCTGAGCATTCTTCATACAAACCAATTACATTTTTACACCATAAACCTCTTTTGCGTTTGTTGACTTTAGCAACGGCCTGAAAAAAAAAGTTTATCTAACAACGGCATGAAAAAACTATAATTACTTATTCCTGAGTTCTCTACAATATAATTTTTGTTCACCAAGGGCAAGAAGAAGTACAAATTTTTATAAGAAAAAGTCTCAGATTTCTTATGGTTAAGGATCTTTAAAAATAGAGAAACTTTTCTACTTAAATGCCCTGACTGTTAAACTACATATAAATTTCTTTGTTACATTATTCACAGAAACTTATTGATCTGTAGAAAATTATTCAGAAAACACAACGCACAACAGATGTTTGCAACACTTCTAGTTCATAATTAAGTAATCATGTGCATCAGCATCAGTACTAATAGGTTTACGTACTAGTAGTATTAAAATAAATAACATATAATCTAAGAAAATAAATAATGAGGGAAACTAATAATTGTTAAAATACAATTTTAATAGTAGGTGTAACTGAAAAATACAGTTTGTAAGAAATATTTTGTAAAAGTAATAAACACTTTCATAAGGAATTAGACATTATACCTAATATTATTGTTAGATATTAATAACACCTTTCGTATAAGAAGATTTTATTCTTATATATAATTTGATACATCAGACGCAGTATCAAAAGGCTGGAGACGAATTAAGGAATTCTGTTGTGACAGATGACATCTACAGCCTAGGGTATAATCAACAATGATTTATGCGCCATTTGCTGGCGACTAATATTTAACTTCAATAACACTAAATTTAAACACTTTGATAATTATATAATCATTTTACACTATTTTTATTGCAATTTTATGATTTTTACTCATTTAGTACAGTAAATTTTTAAGTGTTTCAATATTCAGAAATACTTAACAAATGTCATTAGCTGACGCAGACTCGCCAACTCCATATAGGCTACCGTGTATTTTTACGGACATCATACAGGTTGTGACCTTAGAACAGTGGAATACATTGATAAACGCTAGAGAACTGATGATAATATTTTTATTGATACACGTATGTAAGTAACGTATAATTAATCATGGGACTTGTACTGAGTCACTTTGCGCGACAAACACCCATCTGTAATAATACAAACCTAGAGTGGTGTAAGATCATTATTATTATAACTCACTCGGCATTCGAAACACTGGGAACTAGATGTAAAAGAATTGGAAACCGAAACCTGAGTTATATGGGATGATGATATTACCCCAAACAATAATTGCTAAGAAACAGGCATGTTTGAAACACTTAGGTTTAAAAACTGGCCAGATAAGGTCTGAATAAGCTCCACTGCGCCATTGCCAGAAGGGAAGTGAGGAAATCAAAGAGAAATATCTGTGGCATATATACGAGATATAGAGCACAATGCAGGGTAGACACGACAAGACCTACATAATATTACAGCATTTAAATCAGACAGAAAGAGGTAGCCTGAAGGTCAGAAAGAAAAAATGATTCCAATATTATAAGACTCTGTGGACTCAAGAACAACTAGAGGAAACAAAATTTGCGGAATCAACCAATGTGTGGATCCAACAGCAATGAATGCATTCCTAACATCTCCACAACATTGTAAAAATATAAAATCGCCGGATACTAATTGGTTGAATTTGAGCTTATATAATTTGCCCCAGCCTTGCTGCATCATCGTTTAATAACGTCTTTTTAATCTTTGCTGGAACACTGGTGTTATTCCCAATGATTGGCACATAGCAAAAGTAGTCTCCATATTCAAGAAACGGCTGTGATAACTATAGAAAAATCAGTCTGCTTAACACGTCAGACAAATTGTATGCAATTGTCCTTGCAAGACGAGTGAATACATTAACGTACTATATAATCAGCGACCCAGCATGATTTTAGGAAGGGCAGATAATGTTTAGATTGGGTCATCAAAATAATCCAGATCAGTGAAAAGCACAGAGATTATCAGTTCCAAAAAACATTTTACGATTGGTAATTCTGCAGATGACACATTGTTATTTGGCTGGTGACCAGGATATCATGACGCACTCGGAAAGCAGCTCGCAAACGGTTGTAAGCTTTTGTGTCAAGCCTGCATGGATTTTGAATTACAGATATCCTCACCGAAGACCACGGTGACGGCTTTTCATGAACCTATACGAGCTATACGAAAGGCGGGTACTGGCTGCACATAAATTTTAGACTTGTAATCCTTTATTAAATAAAATACAAATTTATGGCTACCGGTGTTAGTAACTGTGTGAGCAACACGTAGTCTAGTGGTGTAAAGGTTACACCAACTGGCAATTTTACACAAAAATTATTTCTTTTCATAACAGGAGCACGTCACGAACTGACAATAACTCAAAATCTGCGTACAGCTAGTCACACACACACACACACACACACACACACACACACACACACACACACCGTCTAAATTACGTAACATCTTGTAGTGTTTGTTTCAAATAAAAGATCACACTAGTTTATGTTTGTTTTCTTTTCTAGCAACCAGTGTTTAATGTGAAAAAACATTCTATGAAATATTCGTTAACATTGTATAAATAAATGTACAGTGTACTGAGCCTGCTCTACTTTTTACTTTTACAATCGTATACTCGATTCCGCAACATATATAAGTCCATATACATAAGTAGGACCCCGTCCTATTTATAAATACGAATGTGCAACAAGTTGTATTTTCATAAGTGAGGTTAATTTTGTTTGTAGGTTTCAAATCTCAATACGATGGATTTTCACCAATATTAGTCCAGGTGGTACTGTTCTAGAGCAAGTTAGTAATCTGCATACATTACAATGATATAATATATTGATCTGTAATGTATCTTACATTACAATGATGTGGTGAAGACGCTGCACAGCTCAACCATATGTACGGGACCATGAAGACAACTCTAAAATCAAAGATGAAACAAACACGGATAAATTCTACAAGGTAATTGCCCTCCCCGCACTTCTCTATAATACGTTTGAGAGTTGGACGTTAACGAATTGCCAGGCCAGTCGTATTTAGTCGGCCGAAGAGAGATTTTTCAGGCACGTGGTAGAGGTATACTCTTCAAGATCGGAAAAGAAATGTCGATGTACGGCAAGAGCTGAATATTATAAGTATACTTAATAGTAGTGCCCAATATCGGGTCTGGTTGGGACATCTTAACGTAACGGATGACTGCCGCATCCAGAAACAAGTATTGAATTATAAGCCGAATAAAACGGAGAGGTGTGTGGCGTCCGAAGAAGCGTTGCAGTAACCAGATCCAGTCTATCTGCTTGCGACCGGGACAAACCATTTTTGGCTTAATCCGTGCTGAAAATGTCGACGATGACGACGACGATGACGATGATGATGATAATTAATCATCAGTTGTTAAACAAGAAGTAATGTAATTCATAATCTAATTCTCAGGCTAATTATGAGAAGAATTTTCTGTCGCTAATTAACAGAAAACGTTTAGTAACAGACACAACGAGGACACGTAGATAAATACAGTTATTTCTTCTGTTGGAATTCTTTTCCAAACCATCAACATAAAAGACTAGAACATTTTATTTTGATGTAAGATTTGGAACTGCTAACGTTTTGGCGTGTTGGCGGGCATGATAAAATTGTGTCTTATACATTTACAAAGTGCAGACACTGCGACAGCTTATGTCGAGAGCCAAGCAGATATTGCAATGTGTCGAACACATTTCAGACTGAAATAAATGTTTTCCTTAATCCTGATTCCCGTTTTACTTTTTATGTCTCCATGAAGTCGTCTCAAGCACCGTCGTTCATAACTTATACTAACTTCTCGTTCTACTAGCAACAGCTTCCTGTCTTACAGGTAAAGTAAATTTTCCTTCCTAAATGTTTTTTGCCCAGCCTATCGTCACAGACTACTAGGACTAAAATTTCCTTCTCATTCTAAGAAAGAAGATTTCAATTTATGATGTCAACTAAATATGAAACGCCCCCTTAGTCCTAGAATATTTTTTACACCCTTTTTCTAACCTCCAAAAAAAATTTAATTTATTTTTATTTTTTTTCTGGGAAGGCGTAACATAATATTTAAGACTAGGCACGTGGCCTACATGGAAATAAAATGTGCTGAGCCCATAGTGACAGGTCTTGCAAGAAAACACTTGATCAACAATAACAAGATTTTATTTTATTTTATTTACTTTATTTTTTTTTAAACAATTGGTTCTACAATCATCTTTGTTTGAGTTTTCATAATTCTTAACATCCATTCAGATCTCTCTTTAAAGTCACATGGTGGTTTAATTAGAACAAGAATATATCAAAGTATTTCCAACAATTAAATTCAACATAACAAATAAAACAATTGTTGAAAAAAACAATAAAGCATGCCAACCTACTGAATTTATTATTTTTATTATAAACTTGTAATTCTGTATTTTACTTTCAAAAGAATTGTTTCTACTGCATTAGTAATGCAGGAACCATTCATTAACATATGAGAATTACAAGTATCTGGAGCAGACAATCCATGATCATTAGATAATGCGATAATAATTAAATTAATAATTAATAATTAAATTCAAAGAAAACTGATTCCTTAAGTGTGTAGCGTACTTTCATCTACCTGTTCCCCATCACTAGGATTAATCGCATTAAGTGGAAACCAGTGATCACAGTAAACCGAGGTTTAAGTTCGTTACTTAATATTAAATATGTAGTAAATTAGTTGTTAATTAAATATTAAAATATGTCGGTTCTTTTTTTGTTAAGTTAATTAAATACAGGAATATTATAGAACTATGATAAACTGAATAATTAAGCTGAACCAAAAAAAAAATAACTAAAACAACAGACCTTTAAATTTAGAATAAGAGAAAGAATTGGAACGTGCAGGATCACAAGTCACATGACAGGCAGATGCCAGTACTCTCCGAGTATTACATTTTCTTTAGGTCTGGATTTTGTCAATAAAAAGAATTTAAAATTCGGTTTCTCTTTTGCAGTAATAGAATTAAATATTTAGATAATACAAAGGTAACCCTTGACTCTATGCAAATTCAAAACACAAATACTTATAAGTTTTTCATAACACAGTCAGCAGTGTCCACACTTTAGCATGTCTTCACAAAACATGTTCAGTAATGTTAACTCTGAAGCATGAGTCTAATTTCTAGCAATAGGTTTTAGCGTGTGTGTTACCTGATAACTTGCGGAGCACTTCGTATGTGAAGTTTATAAAATAAAGGAAAGTTCCCACCTGATCTTTCGGATGGCACTAAATATGTTCCTGCATTTTCGGTGTTGTGTGAAGAGCGATGTCGGATGGCGTGACGGCGTTGGGGCTTCTTACGCAGGCTCTGCGGACGGGCGAAGATGTAGAGTGCCCATCACGTGGACTCCTTTCCTCCCGGCTAAAGCGAGGAAACCTGAAGCTCTTTATAGAATTATCTAGGCATAGTGGTATCACACGTTACGCCGTCACAATCCAAGCCGCACCAAAGTTGAAAGAGAAAAAAAGGCCGATGAGGACGCTGCGCTAACTTATAAAAACTCAAACATAGCTGACTAAATCTCGTTGACAAGCGGACGCCACTGCCACCCAAATGACGTCACCACTCAAGGTCGCCGCGGACGACTGAATCTCGAAATCAAAGCGGGCATCGTAACATGCAGCGATAATGCACCGAACGCATGGAAAATACAATTGGTGTTTACCGCACTGGCCGTGGTGTTTACCTTTCAATATAACCACGGCACAAATAGACTACGGCCAATATGGACAATTTGTGTGGATTATAGCCTACTGTAGTTTATTATTGGTTATCCCGAGTGTCAAAAAAATGAACGACGAAAAAGTCTTGAGAATCTGATAGTAACAAGCACTGAAATAGAATGCAAAGAAGATTTTGTGTTGACGTGTTGTGATCAACCTAAATAACTTCTGCGAATTATAAAAATAGGTATGGTATATATATCTGGAATACTCTGTATTTTTGAGAATGTTACGTTTGTTTGTTATACAAAACAAACACAACATAAACAGGGACAATCACAGGCCTATAGTCTTCTCTTTCTTTTAGACAACGAATCGAGAGGCCACCTCTATATTCTGCTACGGTGTTCCGTCTAGTCCAGATATTCTACACAGTAATTTTGTATTTTGTGTTACCTCTTGTGCTGTGGTATATTTCTTCTATTTCTCAAACAAATGTTATGCTATCTTGTATTCTATTAGTTAACTTATCGTGTTGTCTAAATGATTTCACCTTATGTTTTGCTTATGTTTCACCTGATGTCTGTCTTGATAAATCTTATTTGTTAACTAAAGCTGTTGTTATTTTTTTTTTATCATGAAATTGTTACTTTTTCTAGATATGTGCTTGCAGATAGTGCAGGTTTGTGCACCAAAAGCATTATTTATCCTACACATGCTATTTTTCTGTTTCTGGAATTCCTTTATATGTAATGTACAACTTAACTTACCAGTAGCTTCCCATAATTCTGGGAATTTCTGTTGCTTGCTTTTTATTTTTTTGGCTTAACAAACTAGTGTACACCCTGATTTGCAGAATTTGCTTATTATTTCGAAAGTACATTTTTTTATCGACAAATTTTGATATTAGATAATTTTTTAATTATCAGAATATTATTGAATCTCCCGATTATCCTACAATTTATTGTTTAGTAAAATGGCAATTGTAAGGGCAAACATATAATTATCCTTAAAATTCACACTAATCAGGTTTGTGTGAACATTCCCTGTAGTCTGACCCCCGGCTGTGTTTTACAAATTTTTGAAATTTTGAATCCCATTTTTGAGCTTGGAATCAAAAATTTTTGAAATTTTTAGAAATATCACTTTACTCAAATTTTTGTTAAAATTCTCTTTAGATTGATATAGCACGTGTAATTTTCAATTTTATTAAACATTGGCCCCTGGCGTATTGGGACCTGGCGTCTCTAAAATTTGAAATTTCAGACATTTAAAGAGTACATTTGGATTTCATTTATAATTATTTTCAATTCGATACACCATATGAATTTTTGCGATTTCATGAAAATATTTACCACATTTTCGGCTCCCGACGTCCCAAAAATTTGAAATATAAAATGTACAATAATTCATATTTTGGGTTACCCACATGGATTTTTGCTTTCTTTTGGATTCTGTCACATTTTTCCTAATGCCCCTAATTTTTGGGGATCAGCCTCAAAACCAATACGGTTCCGTACGGTAAACGTATTGACATGTATACCAAGTTTTACACAAATTGGTTGATGTGTTCAAGAATTATCCTGAGACATACCCCTAATGCCAAATCGTGGGCTAGACAGACAAATGCCAAAGTATCAAATTAAAACTGAGAACTTGATTGGCTCACTTAACAATGTAGATGTAGAATGGCTATTTATGTACTAAAAATTACATAATTTCTTACCATGAGAATGTTAAATTTACATCACATTAGGTTTCTTGGCAAGAAAGATTTAGGCCTAATTCCTTTATTAGTAACAAAAAACTACTAAAATATGTTATGAGATATTTTTACAGAGCCTAATATACCATAAAGTATATGGGAATCATAGATATATGCGTACTACTTTCATTACATCCCAGCATGCCATGCGGCTCAAGTCTTTAGTTAACTCTAGTGCCCCAATGCCTTTTCCTTGGTAGAACAAGATTTTTGTTTGCGAGGTGACTGGAAAATAAGATAGGAAACAATAAACAATCACACATTGTGGCATTTGATTAAATATTGTAACGTATCAAAATAACGGTTACATAAAAATAATATAATACGTCAAATAAAAGTGTACCATAAGCATATTTCATCAAACATGGAAGAAGGAACAGAAGTATGAAAATCAAAAGTGTATCTATGAATGAATAATGTTAAAGCAACCCAACGAAGAAGAAAGAAGAATCATAAAAATATATCATCGAGTAGAAAGAAGAAATAGAGAATACAATGGATCAATATAATACGTTAGAAATATAGGCCCAATAGATCAAAATAGTGAGGGGATATGCCAAGAATAACTATCATCATAAGGAAGAGACATGTTAAGTGTAATTATCATAGTGATAGGATAAGCTAATTTACCATAATAGTGAGACAAATATAAGATAATGATTATCATAATAATGAGTGAAAATGTTGAATATATAACTATATTAAATGAACATGAGTTATCACAAATAGTGAGGAACCAAGAAATGCCTTACAAGTGACAAACAATTAAAATGAAGAGTAAACAATTGAATAACCAGAAGAAGAAGAAGAAGAAGAAATGTACCATGAAGAATGAAGATTAAGTATAACTAGAACAAGACACCAGCATTCCCAAAATATGGAATGCACCACAACTAGTAAAGTAACCAAAATAAGAATAATGATTACAAGATTAATAGTAATAAAAAACTATCTATCAAGGAAGGACATAGTGAAACCAATATAATAAAAACCAAGTGTTGAACCTTAGTAAGTGATCACAAACAATAATAGTGAATACTTTATATAAGTGCAACAATAAATAATGTAATGACACTACCCCAAATAAGCAACACAGACAATATGAGTGAAGTGTTTATGACAAAGGGAAGTGAATAAAAATTAATAAGTGAAATCAACGGTTATCAAGTGAAATACACAAACAATTAGTGTACCAATTGTAATCCAAGATTGTAAAACCACAAACATACTTAGTAAGACCACCAATTTAATGGAACTGAAAAGAGAAATAATTGCTCAAAAAGACCAATAATAAAAGCTATATAATCCTTGATATGGAATGTGCCTGAATGTCATAGTAACACAGGACATAATGTAGATAAATGTTATAACCAATATATAGTAAACAAACTAATTCGTTGAAAAGAAACAAACCAATGTATACAAACCAAGATGCAACCCACCAAAATGTGTAACATAGTTAAGTAAAAAACCAAGTATTATTGTATAAACATATTGTGTAAAATGTGTACAAAATGTGTAAAACATAGTAATAAACAATAGTAGTAACATTATTCCTTAGGCTTTCACGGCCGGTGTCATTTGAATTATTTAAGATATCCGGGCTGTTTGGCCGTGGTCCCTGGTTTAAAACAAAACCAAACGTTTCGTATTTATAGACTAAATACCACATCGGTATTTAGCGGTGATGCTGTACTTACCTGTGCGGGGGTTGCAATTAGTAAACAATTAGCACAGGTGGCATCGCGGGAAATCAGCAGCCTTCCCCACAGTTTCTTGGAAAACAAGTGAGTACATAATGGCATAGCTTGGTGCGGGCCAATCATACACCATCTCTATTGTGATTGGTTGATGGTGTCATTTTTACCTGTATGTGGGACTTTGCTGAATTTATATGTACAGGTAGCATGGCAGGAAACCTTTATTCTATACCACAGTACTGTGGGCCTGCACGTAGACACCCAAAGTGCAGAAATTTTATACCACTGATGATGGCAGCCAGTGGAGCTGCCGAAACGTTTGGTTTTGTTTTAAACCAGGGACCACGGCCAAACAGCCCGGATATCTTAAATAATTCAATAGTAGTAACATTCCATAATGACATGACAGTATTTAAGCTGAATATTGAATAAAGTAAGATGCATATTGTTGCAAACTCAGTAACACATAACCTCATCTGAACAGGACCTATAACATAAAAGCATACACAATAATTAGATAAAGTAATTACCAATAATTGTTTCAAACAGAGACCAAATAAGAACAAATGTACAAGACAATGAATACCTTATGAACTGAAGAACACAACTATATAAGTCAGATTATTAATAATAACAATAAACAAATTAGACAGAATCCCAAGTGACTAGAGAGTTAATCAAAAAACCATAACAAAACTTGTAAAGAGAGAGTAAGGAAGTTTACCAGTAGTTAGAAGAATGTTCAATTCAACTATGAGAATACCTCACAATCATTGTATAAGTAATTTAATAACTATAATCTAATAAACTAATTAACTGTAATCATAGGACTAGGTGTAAATAACCATCATACTGTAACTTAAGGAAATTTCAACTAACAAAAAGTTAGTAAGTGCACTAAACAGACCATGTACAATGTCTATGTACACTTTAATTATCAATAATGCATATAATATATGAATAAAAATAACTAAATGAGAGTGACAGAATGGCGAAATAATAGCATAGTGTACTTTAAACAATGCTATATGTGTAAATAAGATAACATTTGCTGGAGTAAAGTATCAGCAAATATATGTAAAAGTGTTAAATAACATTTTGATACCAAAGGTATATAATAGTATAAGAAATAATGGTGATATAAGCAAATACAAATGCTTGGACATGTATGGCTTGTACGCCATGAATGCATTTTGCTTAAACCACAAATATGTTAATATTATGTGTTAAATAATGAGAGATATGGACTCTAAACGTTTAATTATAAGCATTATGTTATAATAAGACCAAAATATAGTGGAAAAAACTTATTTTTATTAAGAGCCACTATATGTGTATTGTATAAAATGAAGTGAGTTGTTAATGGACGGATTTATTACTTGTTTGGACTTAAATTAAAGACACAAATATCCGCAAAACAATGCGACTATTCAAATGACGATCAGACGATTAATAAGAAACTTATGAATATTATAAGATTTTCTGTCATTTCCGAATGGGCATAAACGCGTCATAGCTGAGTCTCGAACCCAAAGCATAGACGCTAAAAATTAAAATTTTAATATAACCAAGGCATTTGGGGTAGAGAGTACAGACTTCTACACCAATAGGATGATCTGATTTTACCAGACGCGAGAAGGAGCTTCGATGAGAAGAATTAATTGTCTTTCAGCCACCGACGCGAGCGGAGCCCGCGACAGTCATCAAGAAAACATTTTGAAATGTGCGCTTCAGATAGTAAACAATTATAACTAAGCTCAACTGAAGACTAATTTTTTTCTCGTGTGACAGTGCTACGAATAATAAAGTGAATTATTAAAACATTGCCAGTGTATAATAAAGGCAATGTTAAGTGAAATATGCAGGGAGTATTATCAGTTAATGAATTTTAAAATAAAATGAAAATATAATTTTCGTCAGTTGACGAATATTATAGCGGACTACGTTAGCCAAGCACACACTATGCATGGTTAATCTAGCGAACGATGATATATTATCAGGCACAATGAATAAAAGTTCTCGTTTAATTTAATAATGGTATTTAATTAAAATATTTTGATATTTGTGTAAGAAAAAATAATAACAGAAGTCGAAGTAATGATAAATACCGCAAACAACACTTGTAAAATATAGTCGCTTACTTGACTACAATCCCAGTTGTACTTGATAAATAATGATTTTACATACGAGAACAATCACTGCCGTTAATTATCCATCTTATTACGATAAATAATGTTTTTGAAAATAGTATTAAGATTTCAATAATATTAAATAACTTATTTTATTAACTTACTCTCATCTATAGGTAAACTAACCTATAACCAACAAATATTTCTTTGCCAACAGAGAGTCACGCCAGTCATTAACAATACTTTTTTGAATAGACTCAATAAGAAGAATGTTTCTATTATTTATCAAATCCAGTTCATAATAATAATTAAACCAGTAATATTGTTTTATAGTGTAACGGTTATAACACGTGTTACACAGCTTTGAACAACTAACTGCAGCACACCTGCTGTACGACAATACGGTAATTTTAATATCGTATTGAGGTTAACTATTTTTAATTTTTTATCTTTTGATCATTTATATGAATAAATATTATTCTTAACAAACATCTTTGTATCTTGCATTACGTAAATTCAAAGAATCCATGAAAATTTGGTAACTATAATAACCAAAATTAACATAACAAGAATTACCATAATATTGTATATTGTACCAGTGTTACCAGCCCTGAGCTGAAGAATTTTCAGAAAATAATTAACTTTGTTGTTTTAAAGATTTATTTATTGTTTTAAAAAAGGATTTCATTTAATTTAACTAATGTTAATAAACGCCTAAATATCTTACCAGTGAACAGAGAGTATTTATTTCTTTTAAATAGGCACAAATAACTTGTATTTTAGAAGCAATTGTTTCTCAAGGTGGCGGCAATATTCCAGCGGCCAGTATTTGAATATTCAATCCACGATTAAGTATCATTGTCATTTTATGTACTGTGTATATGTTAATATCAAGGTGAAGTATTTTGTGTGTTATTCATGTCTTTCCAGTGAGATAGAGCAACATATTAGGAAGATTGAAGACGTTCACGGATGGTAAGTGGGGAGGTAGATACATCAAGAGAACAGTTATTACAGTCCTTTTAAACATAAACATTATTTTAAACATAAACATTACTATTTCAATTAATTATTAAACAACAAAAAACAACACCAATCATTGATAATTATATTACGACGTGAGGATTGAAGAGTAATACTATTGAATCAATTACAAGTTAAATTTAAAACAAAACACTACACTCAATCACTCGACGTCGTTTAGTTAGAATATTTGTAATTTCTTAGTTACTAAAAATTTTAATTACTTCGACGCCTTTTAAATATTTGATATCCAGCATTTGTATGTGAGTATCAAATATAAACTTTATATATAGGAGGGGTCAATTCTACAATGTATGAACAAATTTCCATTTCATTCATTGTCACAGGTTAGGAAATAGAAATAGAAATATTATGAACATATAAATAAATGTTATTATTTACAAGAAGATATCAGAGTTTTCTGCAAAATGTATTTTAAGCCTTAAGCAATAAAGTGTTTGTCCATTTATTTACCTAACAATAGTTAGTTTTCAAAATGTGAAGTTTAATATTCTAATTCTCCTACTCCTATGGCGCTACAGCCCAAGTCGCGCCCTGGCCTCCACTAATCTCCGCCACCAATCCACTCTATCCATTGCAGCCGTCCTCCAGTTTCTTATACCCATGTCCCTCGCGTCCTCTGCAACGCCATCTTCCCACCTCTTCCTCGGTCTGTCTCTAGGCCTCTAGGTATTAATATTCTAATACATATTGTAATATAATTTATTACAAATATAAATAATAAAGATAGCAAGAATTATTGTGATACTAACAAATGTTGTCTGAATCTCGGTGTTGAACTCGCCGACGATACAGCTCCACTTTGGATTCAACAATTGGTAATTATTCCCAATCACAAAGAATAAATTAAATATAAATAATGTATTATAATAAAGTGTGATTGGTTGATAATAAAAATTTTTGTAAGTTATAAAATTTTACTTATATATTATTTTTTTGTTTAATTGATTAGATCAATTAATTAATAAATAATCAATTAATTGTGTGTGTGCTTTAATTACTTGCAATTTAATAAGTATGAATTTGTAGTTCAAATCTATTTGAACTATTAATAATTTAATTGTGTAGTCAGATCTGTTGGTTCTCTCTCTGCTGACTTTGCTCTTCTTATTTCTCTCAAATATTTATTTTATCCCTGTAATTTATTTTTTAGAAGAAAAAATAGCTAACATTCACTATACAAATAAATACAAACTCATATAACAGAATAATGATGTTCATTTATTTACATTTAAAATTATGCGCCATTCAGGCTGCGCATGTCCCAGGCATTGGTTAATATCTGCTCCAGTCGGTAGCGAATAAGATTGACAAAATATATTTTTACAAGATTAATGAATTACGATTCTTTTAGCGAGTCGAAATGGTCAGAGGGCAAGGAACAAGATACAGTCTTACAGATATTTTTAAACTAAATTATTATGGCTGAAAAAACAATATTATTATGTAAATTGTCAATCATGAAAAGTAATATCGAACCATTCGTCGAAATGACGTCACTTGCTTCCAGCAGGCTGTGTACTTGGCTCGTTCGGAAAATAAGTATGGCCGCCGTAACCTCGATTTTCTCTGGTATGCACTGCTAACTGGTTGAGTTTCTCCCACAGAAATAAATGAGTATTCCCTTCTCTGCGATGTTGGATTTGTCCTGGAATGTAGTGTAGAGTGTTCTCTCTTCTCCTGCGATGTCGTTTCGTGGTGGGTTACTGGTGAAGTGTCCGGTGTTCAAATATGTGTATTCGTGTTCTGCTAATATGGTTCAAAATCTTCTCAAAATGGCCGTTGATTTCTTGTGCTTGAGTTAGATGGTGTTATTACTGTTGTTCGGAATTAGTGAGGTGTTAATTATTAACTGTTAGTGTTATTTTTATTTAGATAACTTCTTTTACACTTTTCAAAGCTACACTCACGGTTTTACACAAAATTATACTTTTTCGGTCTTCTGTTAATAACTTCTCAACTAGTCGTATTAACGATTAACAATAGACTAAACTCTGAACGTCGTCGTTTTAGGGTAATTTGTGATATGTCTTTTTCCTCTTTCCATTGTTTATTTATTAAAAGTACATGTCTTAGATTTGGTTCAACATCTAAATATACATAATAGGATTTTTATTTATTACTGTATTTCATTTATTTCTTAATTTTACAAAAATCTAACTACTCAGCTATATTGATTAATTAATTTTACATAATTGGATATATAGCTGGGTTTGTTTCAAGTTCATTTACGCCTAAAAATTACAATTTTTTTAATCCTTGTAGGCCTCATATTTTGTACAAATTTAGTGTTTAAATGGTTTATAAGTGTTTTTTCTGATAATATTTCCATGGAATAATCTTAATAACTCCGTGATTAACTTTGTTGTTCATAATTTTGTTGTTAGAACACTTTAATATTAATTAATTTACTGTTTAGTCTGATTTGATTACCATTATAGGCCTAGTATTATTTGTTTCCAAAAGAAGTTAATTTTCTTTCCTTTGTCATTCCATTCGTTATTAATTGTATCTGTACTAATTACATTTTCAATTTCTGTGTTGTATGGACTGAATTTTATCCCCTATTATGTAGTTTGATTCTCTGATAGATAGTTTTGGTTTACATTACTGGTCTGTTTTTTCTAGATTGGTGTATTAGCTAATCTGCTTTGTAACTTTCATATGGTTTACAGTTTTAAATAAAATTATAACATTCCTATTTCCTACTTGCCTCTCTGCCTTACAAACTTGAAAATGAGTTAACATGGTTTTAAATACAACAAAACATCTTATTATCTACTATGTTTCCTATATCACCTAATTTTAACAAAAACATCTTATACCTACTATTTTTAACTGTATCATCCAATGATAACCAAATATCTTGTTCTTATCATTTTTCATTATCCTATTTAATTATAACAAAAATATCTTATCCTACTTATTCCCTGGACATAATTTAATTAGAAAATAAAAACTCTTATTACTAGTAATACTGTCAGTCATTAACTGTCTTTGGTATTTATGTCTCTTTTCGTATTATACTCAACTGTGATTATAAACATCTTATAACTATTATCACCTTATATCTAACATATTATTTGATTAACAATAAATACTAAACATTTTATTATTGGTTATACCCTCAGTTGTGAACTGTCCTTTGGGTATTTATTATCTTTGTCACAATTTACTTAACTGTAATTAAAAAAAAACATTTTATGAGTAATATGATTTCTTATATCTATTAAAAACAAAAGTCTTATCACTAACAATGTTGTCAGCCCTTTTAAATAATTTCTATTTCCTACAATATTTTTTATTATAGTGTGCCACTGGTTATTCTCTACACTCACTGTAGTCTCTAACTTTTGTTGTATTTTTTATGGTATTTCACCTTATATTTCTTACACTAATGGTAGTCTTTTGTTTTTACACTATGGTAGTTTTTGGTTTGTTTCTACACTATTGGTAGTCTTTTGTTTTTACACTATGGTAGTTTTTGGTTTGTTTCTACACTATTGGTAGTCTTTTGGTTGTTACATATAATACTTATATCTAGTTTACAACTCGGTTTTCCTTGGATTGTATCTTGTAACTTGAGTTACGGGGTCTAAATATGTTAGTTTTAAATTTAGTTCAAAGGTATGTATTCCATTATTAACATTTTTGGAATAGCTCTTCTTATTTCTAGGCTCTTTGTAGGAATCTTGACATATTTTGTCCTTTCTTCATTATTATATTAGTAAATTTCTTGTCTTGTGGTTTCTCTGCTTCTTGACCTTATAAATTTCCATTATTAATATTGGTTTCACCTTTTTATCTCCTTTTTCTTGTCTTTCCTTTTTACTGCTTCCCCAATCTACTGGGTATACTGCTGGTTTATTGGGTTTTTACATAGTAAGTTATTTTGACCGATAGTTTTCTTTGTTATTTTTTATTCTTATTAACATTTTATTGACTTAATATACAGCTTCTTTTGCTTAACCTTTAAACAATTCATTCTTCTCACTCACTATGGACCTTTTCTGTTTATTTATGTTGCATTAAGTTAAAATTTTCAAGTGATAATTTTGTTATGCTACATATGCTCTCCTGTAAAAGTGATTAGTTCAGATCATACTCTTAGTATGAATGAAATAATTACTACTAATTCTTTTTATTTACTATTTTTCTTCGTGATTACATGTTTTCACTTCATATACCTTCTTTTTCCACCGTTGCTTCCTCTCAGATGATGTGTATCTCCTTCATTAGTTTCTTTCTTCATTAATAAGTGATCCTCAATCTTGTGTATAACATTATCATTTTATATACTTTCTTATTTGGTGCTTCCTCACCAGTATGTTTACTCCCTAACATTCCCTAACAAATTAATTGGTACAGTTCAGAGTGGCACTTTTGGCTTCAATCCCTGCTGTCCAATACTTCAATTAATTGAGTCCAGAGGCATTATCATCTCTGCTCAAAATATAAGACTAATGGCATTTTCTACATCCAGTCATAAAAATAAATAATCAGTAAAAGTAGTCTCTTTTAACTAAAATAAACATCTTTAGATTCTTCACTTCATAATACTTTATATTAATTAATACTTTTATACACTTGACTCTTTTTCTCTATTAAAGCTTATTCCATATTATGTGGTTTAGGTATGTGGTATAATATACATTTCATCATTCCATCATGTTTACATAGTAATTAGCATTTATATTTATTTTTTCTACCATCTGGTATCCAATGAGTTATTTTTATTGCTCATGGCATAACATTAATTAATTTTTTATCACTCATCACTGTAACAGTGGTTATTGCAACAATTATCATTAATAGTACCAGGGTTTTTGGTTTCTGGTCTTAATATTTGGTCTCTAGAGAGTTTGAGAGAGAGTTTTTACATTTGTACTCCATTACCTTCAAATTCTTTTATATGAGAGTTCACTCGAATTATGAGTGTGATTCGTTCTTACTCTTTTAGAATTTTGTATCTCTTTCTTACAAAATCTCTTTTCGTATTTAAGAGTTATTTCTCATCATTCGTATGAGTAATGATATGAGTTTACTATTTTTTAACTTTAGATATTTTTATTCAATTAAATTCTTTCTTATTCATAGTAGTTTTTCAAATATTTTGGTGTAAGTTGTACTTACTATTGTTTTGAATTTTGAAATTTTTTATTCGTCAAAATTCTTTTCGTTTATTCATAATTCTTCGAATGTTTGGTGTAAGTTGTACTTACCAACTTTTGGAATTTTGAAAATTTTTTATTCATCAAAATTCTTTTTTCATTCTTAATAGTCCTTCAAATGATCAGTGTAATTAGTACTTATTATTTTTTGAATTTTGAAATTTTTTAACTCTCCTCTAAATATTTTTTAATTGATAATTGGTTATAAGTTCCTTTTACTTTATTTGAAATGATATCCTTTAATACATACGTATTGTTATTATTGTTTTTAGTAATCAGGTATGAGCCGGTATACAGCAGTAACAACTTTTTGGTAATGCCTTCCAAAGTACTGGGTAATTCCCTGTTTTTTAGTAGTACCTTTTCTCCGACTTCATAGCTTATTATTTTCTTAATCGCCTTTTGATACTTGTTCTTGCGCCTTTCATGGTCTTCTGCCAATTTATTGTAGAATCTGATTCGATTGAATCTGTATTCTTGACTCACGGGGAATTCTATTATGTCTTGTATTTCTCTTGGAGGCGGTTTTTCATACATTGCCGTGTATGGCGTGGTACCTATAGCGGGGTGATATGACAAATTAAGGAATTCTTCAGTAGCTAATAAATATTCTTGCCACTTCCTTTGTTGATTATAGCAATAAGTCCGTAATATTCTTCCGACTTCTCGCAGTACCCTCTCTGCTGGATTGCTGCTGGGGTGGTAGACAGATGTCTTGTATGTCTTAATGCCCAACGTATTTAGAGTGTTTCTCCACCTCCAACCCTTAAATTGCGTTGCATGGTCTGTGATTATGGATGCCGGGCTCCCTATTTCGGGAATGTAATGATTTGTTATTACTCCAAGAGTCTTCAAAGTGGTGGCTCTGTTCACAGGGTACAGTTTTGTGAATTTTGTTAAGTGATCCATCATGATAATAATGTATTTGTATCGATGGCGTCCGCCACTGCGGGGAAATGGACCACAGATGTCCAGGAAGACCTTTTCCAGTTTGGCTTGTGAGGTAATTGGTATCATCATGCCCTCTTTTCTCTCATTGTTGGTTTTCACCAATTGACATATCAAACAGGTTTTGAGGTAGTTTCTCGTCTTTCTATTTATACTTTTTATATGACAATTCTCTTCTATCGCCTTGATCACCTTCATGGCTCCCATGTGACAGTATCGTATATGATAGTCCAGGATGATATCCTTTTCGATCGTAGTAGGGATCATGATCTTCCATATCTCTTCATCAAGGGATGTTTTGATGAATAATATTTCGTTATGTACACAATAAAATTTGGTTATTGTGTCATCTTGGTTGGAGAGACGAAGTTTAATGTGGTTTAACTTCGGGTCGGACTGCTGGTGTTTGCTGATGTCCTGCACTATCTTTTCTAAATCGGATCTGTCCTTAATAATATTATAGATTTTCAAAATGCTCTCCTTTTCGCCTTCGAACGTTTGTTCTTCCAGATTTACTCTCGACAACACGTCGGCTACTACATTTTTACTTCCAGGAACATACTTCCACTGTATATCGTATTCCTGCAGGGCAAGTACCCATCTGGTCAATCTGCCATGGCTTAACTTGCATCTTCTCAGAAATGATATAGATTTGTGATCTGTTCGAACGGTCACTGGATATCCGAGGATATACGTCCGAAACTTCCCACAGGCAAAGACTACACTTAGCAGTTCCTTTTCCGTCACATTATAGTTCTTTTCACACTGGTTAAGGGTTCTACTAGCAAAGCTCACTACTAGATGGTTTCCACTTTCGTCTTCTTGGTACAGTGTTGATCCCAAGCTAATGTTACTAGCGTCACAGTTTAGAAAGAAGGGTCGGTTAAAATCCGGATGGTTGAGCATTACTGCTTCTAAGAATTTCTCCTTAATTGATTTGAAGGTTTCGTCTTGTTCTTGACCCCATCGCCATTTATTCTTGGACGATAACTGGTACTGAAACCGGGCCGTCAGTTCGGAATAATTATTTTGGAACTTCCTATAGTAGTTACACAGGCCTAAAAATGATTGTAGTTGCCTTCTGTTTTTTGGTATAGGGAATCGTTGTATGGCGTCTACTTTTTCTGTTGATGGTGCTATTCCTTGACTGTTTAACTGGAAACCCAAGAACTATACTTCTTTAGCTATAAGCTTGGACTTGTCTAGTTTAAGGGTAACATTATTTTCAGCCAGCTTCTTCAAGACATGCTCCACACGGTAACAGTGTTCTTCCCAATTGGTTGATGTTATTAGAAGATCATCAACATAGACAGTCGTGAATTGGAGCGCTTCTGGTCCGAGTATATGATCCATACAGGCGACAAAAACAGCTACTGAGTTCACCAACCCGAAGGGCAAACTCTTAAACTGATAGTTGCGCCCTTCGAAGATGAACGCCATGTATTGCCGGCTTGCTGGATGCAACTCCACCTGCCAATAGCCGCAAACGGTATCCCACGTGGTAATGAACTTCGTTCTGTGAAATCTCTTCAATATCTCATCAATTTCGCCAGGTGAGGTACGATCGTTAATAATCATTTTATTTATCTCACGTGCGTCAAGGCAAAGCCTTACCTTCCCATTTTTCTTTTGTATAGCCACAATTGGGCTAGTGTATGGCGATTGACTGCTCTCGATAATATCTTTACTGATCATATTCTGGATCTCTGTGCGTACGGCTTCCTTCAAAGATTGTGCTATGGGATACGACTTTCGATTAAATTCTACCGGTTCTCTGAATCGTATGGAACATTGGTAGTTCCGGATCTTTCCAGGTTCGTCCGAAAATACAGCTCGATATTTTTCATATATGTTGACTAATTGATTCAGCTGGTTTTCCTCTAATTGCTCGGTAGTATTGTGGCACTGGAAGTCACGTATCTCCTGAACCTTTTGTTGCCATAGGTCATCCTCCGAATCCTGATGTACTGGCTTGTTATTTGTCGAGTAGTTTGGCAAGTAATTCACCTTATCTTTGTGGTCGAGAAGTTGTCTGGAGTCTAACATCTTGTTGTTAGTTAAGTTAGCTACCCAGGTCGAACCTTCAGAAAAGAGTGATACCCTTCCTCGGCACAAGTCGATAACTGCTGAGTTTCTGCGCAATATGTCACATCCTATCATGATGTTGAAAGGTAATCCGGCTGCAACAAGAAATATCATATCCACACTAATGCCCTGACTGTTGACACTTAGGGATACCTGTTTTCTTATGGTCTTGTTCTGTCTGCCGGTAGCTCCTACAAGTACAATATTATTAATAGGTAGTACCGGTAAGTTTTTGTGGCATTCCTGCTGTATCCGGTCCAACTCTGTTTAAACTTTGTACTTGTTTATCAGCTGTACGCGGTGTACCGCCGCAATGCGGCACGCGCGGATGACGTCACGCGCTTATCAAACGCTGCAGCCGGTCCTCACCGCCGGCTACAGGCAAGTTTAGTTTAGTTTCTAACAAGGCTCCGAGAGCATCTCTCGTTAAACACTTCTCTTCCAGACGCGGCTTCTGGATATTTTTTAATATCCATTCATAAGATTCTATTTAATTCAATTTGCCTGCGTCCATCTACAATGGACCACGATTTCATTCAAAATTAATTTTCGGGCGTTATTGCCCCAAATGCATCCGCACGTGCCGATCATAACTAATAATCAAAATTGTCAATAAACGCATGTTGAATATTCGCAATACAGTCCACTTCTTTCTAATGCAATCCAGCCTTTCCTGATTAGCGTCTTTGGAATAACTCGCGATTATTCAAGAGTTTCCAAACCGCAACAAACTCATTACGATTTATTATAGAGACATTGGCTCCAGTGTTTATCATTATAGGAACAGAAATACCCTCAATTTCTGCAATTATATATATTATTTCATTGTGATTATTATTAATGTTAATTTCGTTTTCTTCTAGCAAGTCCTTACGGATATCTTTCAAATAGTTATTTTATATTATTGTAAAACTTTTCTTTCTTTCTTTGTTCGTCTTATTTCTTGGTCAAACCCATCAGATTGGAGCAGTAAAGGGTTATTGTAGTTATTACGGCCTCCGTTCGTTTAAATGTTCCGCATCATTACGGATTAGGCCGTTGGAAGCATCAGCTTGGAGTCCTGAAACTGCTTCGTTTGGTTCAGCACGATCGTCCTGTTGGGCTTCCGTTACAGGTAGTCTTCGTTGATTGTCCAGGCTGGAACTGCGTCTGGGCTCGTACTCTCTGTAACGATTACTTCCCTGACTTCCTTGAAAGGTCTCGTACTCATAATATCGGCTCCTTCGTTGAGGCTGGTACCTCCTCTGTCCACTGCCTTCCGCTCTGATATAGTTAATATGGGGTCGATATGTCCTGTAATTATTGTTATTACCTCCATTCGGGTAATTCCTGTTATAATTACTACGATAATTGTTATTAGAGGGGTTGGGGTTCCTCTGACCATTTGGAACATAATTACGGTTATTATTATAATAACCGTTGTTGTTTGGTGGACGGTTATTATTATTATTATTATTATTATTATTGTTGTTGCCCTCATTATTATTAATTCGAGGAACATGATTATTATTACTACTGTTATTAAATCTAGGTACATTATTGTTATTACGGGTGTTATGATTGAATTCGGCATTATTCCGATTTGCGGAATTATAATTATTGTTGTTGCCCACATTCTGCCGATTATTGTTATTCGAATTATTGGTGTTACTTCTTGGTTCCGGCCTTTCATATCTCCTGCGACTTTGGCGGTAGTAATCCTCATGCTCATACATTTCTAAGAGCTCGGTCATTGCTTGTACAGTCTTTATTTGACTGTTTCTTCTAGCTCTTATTATATCTTCCTCATAATGGTATGAGAGCTTGCTGACCAGGCATTCTTCCGGTATTCTGGGCTCTAGATGTTTGGCCACGCACACCTTTCCCAAGAAGTACGCCGTTAGAGTCTGGTTTCCATACGGGTTGTATTTTCCATGACAGATCCCGTCTCTAGCGATATTTTGTGTCGATTCAGACCAATATTTGGCTTTGAATAGCCTTTTGAATTGTTGGTAGTCGGTCACTTCGTCTCTTATCGCCATCCACCAATTATCTGCTATCTCCTTGAACGATTCGTCAAGTACTTCTTTATTCTCCCTCCAGCGATTGCCTCTGTGTTTGGTGAAGTACTCTTCGATTCTGGCTAGGAACTCCATCGGTTTGTTTTTATAAAATCTGAAGTTAATTCCTTCGCGATTATCGCTGTTAGGACAACTGGTAATGCTTGTCGGTCGACTATGGAATAGGTCTATATCTGTTTGATTCTGTCGCACCTGACTGTTGATACTGGTCACAGTAGCTTCAATGCCGTCACATTTTTCTGTGAATCGGTCCTGCACTGGATCCCAGTCTTCGCGTGTTTCTTTTAGTCTTTCCTCCAACGTCTTCCTAGTCGTTTCTTCAATGTTGTTAACCTTAGTGTTTATTTCTGTCTTGATACTCTGTACTTCTCGTTCGGTCTGACTCCATCTTTCGTCAGCTCTTGTAATATTTTGTTCGATTACCGTTATTCCTCTTCTACTTTCTTGCTGATTGTTTCATTATTTTCAGCTATCTTTTGCCCCAACTCTTCCTTCAATGCTTCCATCTTTCCATCTAATCGGTTCATATTCTCTTGGTTCGTCTCTCTTAATTCTGCTCTTAATTGTTGACTATTATTTTCCATCTTTTTATTGGTTTCTTCCAGTTTCTGGCTTATCTGGGTCAATTCCTCCTTCGATTGTTTATTGTCAGTCTTTATTTTCTCCATTTTCTCCTCCATCTTCTTACTATTTTCTTCCATTTTCTCCTCCATCTTCTTACTATTTTCTCTTAATTCCTCCTTCAATCGTTGGTTATCACTTTTCATTTCCTTATTATTTCCTTCCATCTTCTTACTATTTTCTTCGATTTTCTTATTGGTATCCCCGATTTTATTACTCAGCTCTTCCTTTAATTCTTCCTTCGTCGTTTTAAATTCTCTGAGTAACATCTCCATCATTCTATCCAATTTTGTATCTTCCTTTGTGGTGGATTTCTCCGGCTGTTCCTCCTGTGGTGCAGGCTTGTTTGGTTCCGCTGGCGGTAATATCGACTCCACATCTTCCACTGGTGTCGCCTCTTTATCCTCCATGTCTACCTCCTACTCGGCCTCCACAGCCCTTTTTCTTGATGTAGCCCTCCTGTGCATATCGCTCCTTCTTCCGACCTATTGACCGCTGCCGAGCTAAAAATAGGAAACTGGACAATCGTCCTTATTTTATTACTCTATTAGCTCCTATTTTAGGCCCTTTAGTTGGACGCCAATTTGTAATATAATTTATTACAAATATAAATAATAAAGATAGCAAGAATTATTGTGATACTAACAAATGTTGTCTGAATCTCGGTGTTGAACTCGCCGACGATACAGCTCCACTTTGGATTCACCGATTGGTAATTGTTCCCAATCACAAAGAATAAATTAATATAAATAATGTATTATAATAAAGTGTGATTGGTTGATAATAAAAATTTTTGTTATAAAATTTTACTTATATATATTTTTTTGTTTAATTGATTAAATCAATTAATTAATTAATAATTAATTAATTGTGTGTGTGCTTTAATTACTTGCAATTTAATAAGTATGAATTTGTAGTTCAAATCTATTTGAACTATTAATAATTTAATTGTGTAGTCAGATCTGTTGGTTCTCTCTCTGCTGACTTTGCTCTTCTTATTTCTCACAAATATTTATTTTATCCCTGTAATTTATTTTTTAGAAGAAAAAATAGCTAACATTCACTATAAAAATAAATACAAACTCTTATAACAGAATAATGATGTTCATTTATTTACATTTAAAATTATGCGCCATTCAGGCTGCGCATGTCCCAGGCATTGGTTAATATCTGCTCCAGTCGGTAGCGAACAAGATTGACAAAATATATTTTTACAAGATTAATGAATTACGATTCTTTTAGCGAGTCGAAATGGTCAGAGGGCAAGGAACAAGATACAGTCTTACAGATATTTTTAAACTAAATTATTATGGCTGAAAAAACAATATTATTATGTAAATTGTCAATTATGAAAAGTAATATCGAACTATTCGTCGAAATGACGTCACTTGCTTCCAGCAGGCTGTGTACTTGGCTCGTTCGGAAAATAAGTATGGCCGCCGTAACCTCGATTTTCTCTGCTATGCACTGCTAACTGGTTGAGCTTCTCCCACAGAAATAAATGAGTATTCCCTTCTCTGCGATGTTGGATTTGTCCTGGAATGTAGTGTAGAGTGTTCTCTCTTCTCCTGCGATGTCGTTTCGTGATGGGTTACTGGTGAAGTGTCCGGTGTTCAAATATGTGTATTCGTGTTCTGCTAATATGGTTCAAAATCTTCTCAAAATGGCCGTTGATTTCTTGTGCTTGAGTTAGATGGTGTTATTACTGTTGTTCGGAATTAGTGAGGTGTTAATTATTAACTGTTAGTGTTATTTTTATTTAGTTAACCTCTTTTACACTTTTCAAAGCTACACTCACGGTTTTACACAAAATTATACTTTTTCGGTCTTCTGTTAATAATTTCTCAACTAGTCGTATTAACGATTAATAATAAACTAAACTCTGAACGTCGTCGTTTTAGGGTAATTTGAGATATGTCTTTTTCCTCCTTCCATTGTTTATTTATTAAAAGTACATGTCTTAGATTTGGTTCATCATCTTAATATACATAATAGGTTTTTTTATTTATTACTGTATTTCATTTATTTCTTAATTTTACAAAAATCTAACTACTCAGCAATATTGATTAATTAATTTTACATAATTGGATATATAGCTGGGTTTGTTTCAAGTTCATTTACGCCTAAAAATTACAATTTTTTATAATCCTTGTAGGCCTAATATTTTGTACAAATTTAGTGTTTAAGTGGTTTATAAGTGTTTTTTCTGATAATATTTCCATGGAATAATCTTAATAACTCCGTGATTATCTTTGTTGTTCATAATTTTGTTGTTAGAACACTTTAATATTGATTAATTTACTGTTTAGTCTGATTTGATTACCATTATAGGCCTAGTATTATTTGTTTCCAAAAGAAGTTAATTTTCTTTCCTTTGTCATTCCATTCGTTATTAATTGTATCTGTACTAATTACATTTTCAATTTCTGTGTTGTATGGACTGAATTTTATCCCCTATTATGTAGTTTGATTCTCTGATAGATAGTTTTGGTTTACATTACTGGTCTGTTTTTTCTAGATTGGTGTATTAGCTAATCTGCTTTGTATCTTTCATATGGTTTACAGTTTTAAATAAAATTATAACATTCCTATTTCCTACTTGCCTCTCTGCCTTACAAACTTGAAAATGAGTTAACATGGTTTTAAATACAACAAAACATCTTATTATCTACTATGTTTCCTATATCACCTAATTTTAACAAAAACATCTTTTACCTACTATATTTAACTGTATCATTCAATGATAACAAAATATTTTGTTCTTATCATTTTTCATTATCCTATTTAATTATAACAAAAATATCTTATCCTACTTATTCCCTGGACATAATTTAATTAGAAAATAAAAAACTCTTATTACTAGTAATACTGTCAGTCATTAACTGTCTTTGGTATTTATGTCTCTTTTCGTATTATATTCAACTGTGATTATAAACATCTTATAACTATTATCACCTTATATCTAACATATTATTTGATTAACAATAAATACTAAACATTTTATTATTGGTTATACCCTCAGTTGTGAACTGTCCTTTGGGTATTTATTGTCTTTGTCACAATTTACTTAACTGTAATTAAAAAAAAACATTTTATGAGTAATATGATTTCTTATATCTAGTTAAAAACAAAACTCTTATCACTAACAATGTTGTCAGCCCTTTTAAATAATTTCTATTTCCTACACTATTTTTTATTATAGTGTGTCACTGGTTATTCTCTACACTCACTGTAGTCTCTAACTTTTGTTGTATTTTTTATGGTATTTCACCTTATGTTTCTTACACTAATGGTAGTCTTTTGTTTTTACACTATGGTAGTTTTTGGTTTGTTTCTACACTATTGGTAGTCTTTTGTTTTTACACTATGGTAGTTTTTGGTTTGTTTCTACACTATTGGTAGTCTTTTGGTTGTTACATATAATACTTATATCTAGTTTACAACTCGGTTTTCCTTGGATTGTATCTTGTAACTTGACTTACGGGGTCTAAATATGTTAGTTTTAAATTTGGTTCAAAGGTATGTATTCCATTATTAACATTTTTGGAATAGCTCTTCTTATTTCTAGGCTCATTGTCGGAATCTTGACATATTTTGTCCTTTCTTCATTATTATATTAGTAAATTTCTTGTCTTGTGGTTTCTCTGCTTCGTGACCTTATAAATTTCCATTATTAATATTGGTTTCACCTTTTTATCTCCTTTTTCTTGTCTTTCCTTTTTACTGCTTCCCCAATCTACTGGGTATACTGCTGGTTTATTGGGTTTTTACATAGTAAGTTATTTTGACCGATAGTTTTCTTTGTTATTTTTTATTCTTATTAACATTTTATTGACTTACTATACAGTTTCTTTTGCTTAACCTTTAAACAATTCATTCTTCTCACTCACTATGGACCTTTTCTGTTTATTTATGTTGCATTAAGTTAAAATTTTCAAGTGATAATTTTGTTAGGCTACAATATTCTTAATAAATACTAAAAATCGTTTTGTTACTGGAATTTTTATTAGAATTAATTAGGTATGATTTAATAAGTAAGCGCTATTAAAAATACTTGAAAAACAAACGAATTTCAAGGAACTGTTAATAATATGTTTTTATTATTAAATGTCGTTCTGAAAGAGATATAAATACATTGAGGCAAAGTATAATATTGCGTTCCTTTTAAAAAGAGAGCACTTCACCTTAAAAAGGGGAACGAAAAGAAGTAGTGTAGTATTGAACAAACTTGACGTTGGCTGGCGTTACTTATGAGCAGCAAATAGGCTATGTCATGAGAACTTAAATCACATTTGAACAAATGATTTTTGTGTAAGCCTCCGCTGTGGATCGTATGAGTGAATGTGTTTTACTTAATCATTTAAAATCTCTGATATATAGATTTGTTTATAATAACTAATTCATGTGAGCCTAGATTCTAAGCATTTTTACAATTATTACTTTAATTGGGCTAAGTACAAGTAAATATTTATAATAGTATTTATTCACTACTACGTCAGAGATTACAGTGTTCATATCAGTTAAGCTGATATTCAGTAAGGAAAAAGTCTTAAAAGTTAAATGGAATTCGTGAATACGTTAAATATGCCCACTTGTTAGTAATTTCGAGGAATTGTTAAACCGTTTAAAGTGGCGAATATAAGTAAAAAAAGAATATTTTGGTGAATATAATTCATCTCAGCATCAATAGCAATAATTAAACTTTAATCCATTCAGCGTTTCCGACATTATATACGACATTGTTCTGGTTATTTAATTTGTAGGTGGAGCCTACTTTTGAAAACTACAAAGACGTTATATTCCAACTAAGATGCCTCAGAAAAGGGGCATAAGTTGGGGACGTTTTCTTGGCTGCTTTTTTTTTTAACCCCTAAAGGCAATGCCTTGTCGCTGTAGCCACGTCACTCTATCTCTTGCGATATTCTTCATTTCTCCATAGGACCCACTATTCACGACACTCATTGTGCTGCGGAAGTATGCAGTTCTTGGTCTTCCTTTGGGCTTCTTCCCCACTACTTTGCCCTCAAAGGTGTTAGTTAAAAAAGCACTATGTCTGATCATATGCCCTATCAACTTAATCTTCCTCACCTCTATACTCCTAAGCAGTGTTCTATTCTCATTTATTTCCTCTAAGATCTGTTCATTCGTCTTCCTATCTGTCCAACTAGTTTTTGTCATTCTCCGCCAAATCCACATCTCCATTGCCTGAAGTCTGTCACTCGCCACCTTCCCTAAGGTCCACGATTCACACCCGTAAGTTAAAACACTCCATACAAATACCTTAACAAACTTTTTCCTTGTTTCAATACTAATATGGTTGTTTGTTAATAAGTTCCTTTTGTTCTGGAATGCTTGTTTTGCCAGAGCTACTCTCCTCTTAATCTCTGCCAGACACTTATTCCCACTTGTAACTATGCTACCCAGGTAACAAAATTCAGTAACGTGCTCCAATATTGTGTTGTTCAACATAATGGTTGATTTAATGTCTTATAACTTACAATAAAAAAATATTCTTTAATTTGTGAAATTTTGCATCGAAAGAACAATATGTTATGCTGTGTGTATTAAATGACCATATCATTGTTACCATTTCCTTGACGCCTGAAAACTCAAAAATAAAATTAAGCTGATTTGAAATTTTAAAACACATGCATTTATTTTAGAGATGTCTTATTTTATTATAGTTTGAATGGAGTTACGAGGAAAAGTAAAATCACTCCTGAAGAAATGTTATTATTTAAATGTCCACATACTATTTTAATTGTAGTTATTTAGTACATATAGTATTAGTACATATTTAGTACATCTATATTTAGTACATATAGAGTTTAATTCAAAAAAAAATAAAAAGTAAAAATAAACTAACACTTATTTAAAACAAAAATTAAAACTCAATCAATAAAACACTGTAAGATTTATAATATAAATAACCAAATGACAATGTGATGAAGATTTTAAAATTCAAGCTTTGCCAATATTCTTTCATAAATAAAAATATTTGAAATGTCTTTTACTTTTACTTTTGAAAATATTTTTCTGCGCATAAATCACAAAAAACATATCCAGAAACACTCAACACACATTATGAGAGCTCGGCAAAAACATGTAAATCACACCATGTGTCCACCGGTATCGTTTCCAAAAGTAATAGAGTACAACACAAATGTTCTGTATCAAAAGGTAAGAGACAATAATCATTTGACTCATAACCGTCAGGGGATTTACACATTGTTATTAACCAATTATACATTGTTACTAGCCAGTAGATTTATATTGGCTAAGAAAAATCCCAGTAACTTACGTTTAGTATAGAAAAACAATAGGTTATTCACAAGTATAAAACAATTTTGAAATATTATTACACTAAAAAGTACAAAAAGAATAATGTAGGCCATCCAATAGTAATCAACATTGAAACCATACACTTTAACTGAACAAAAAACCACATCTAAAAGTAGGTATTGAAAACTATGATACGATATGTTATTCTGAATAACCTAATAAAAACAATATTAAAAATAGTAATATATTGAGAAATTCTCTTTTCCGGAATTACGAAAGATAAAACACTAGTTCTAAATATATAGAATTATTACTGTATTTGCTAAGTAAATTAAGAACATTTTTATGAAATACGAGAAATAAAACGTAATAAAACAAGTACTATTTCAGATAATAGAATGCTAATTTTATACTAAATTATAAGTACAAATTAATATGTAATAGTATACGTAAAACATGATAATACAAATTTCGTCTGTAAGGATACCAGTAATTTTAATGTAACGAATCAATTCGTTTACAAACAACAGAAAGTTTTTGTTTTAAGAGAATTAATAGACGGTAATCGAAAGTAATCTCAAGTAATTCCTTACAGCGCCATGCTTTTATTCTCTAATCCCATTGTATTAACCAACGGCGTGGTATTTGGTGGTAATTTGTCTGGATTCATTGAAAAGGTCATACGATACACAACCAGAAATTGTATGCACAATTCGGGTGTAAATTCCAAAAAAAACCTATACATGCAGTTTTCATCACATGCATGTTTTTTCTATTCTTTTTAAGATACTCTGAACTATTGATTGAACAACAGATCTCTGTGTATGATAGAATAATAAAACAATAACCTATAATTTCTTTTTAATAAAGCATCTGTCTGAAACAATTAGTAGCGTTGAGATTATATTTACGCGTTAGGCCCACTACCTGTGAGACTTATTTCAATATTGTTTCCTGTTCGGAAACGCTCTAATCATGCTGAGGTATTTGTGATTCATGAACGACCTTCATGTAAACCGTGCCTTATACGTATACCATATGAGCGGCCATATAGAACCATAAGCAATTTGAGGCCAGTGTGGTACAGCGTTTCCTGTTAGAGTACTGTCGTTGACTGTGCTCACTATGAAACAATCTAGCTAAGTACAAAAGCACGAATTAAAATATTTGAGAAACGTGATGATTTCTATTAAATATTAAATATTGGACTACCTGTTTCCTATTCAAATTTTTCTCTTAGATTGACAAAATCACAACTTTAATTTCTAATTCAAAACACTCATTATTGTTTTAATTTCCAACAATATTGTATAGTAATACAAATAAATTTTTTTTTTAATTTATTACTTTAATTCATTACAAACAAATTGTAAAAATTGAAAGCTTATATCTTTATAAATACACAAACTAAATGCAGAGATGCCTACGGGTTTGATATTTTGGCGTTTCGGTAATTTCACTGGTAGGCCTACATGTTTTATACAATAAAGGTTTATTTTGCAAGTGCCCATGGGAAAAAAATTGAACTGCCGATTACTATCCAAAGCAGGGTTATACTAGACGTGTAGAGATACGTAGGTCTACCTCTAATATACAGTGACGACTGCACTTTTTGTTGTGGTCTATAAGACAAACCGGTCAATCGGCTTTCGTCAAACAGATACTGGCTTGTTGTCGCGTGTAACAGCTTGTTATATAATTGCATCAACTTCTACGTGCACACGAAAGGTATCTTGTCACTATGACGTACAAGGAGACGTGAAGTTTTTTCTTCTCTTGTGTTAAGATAACACAATTACTCAGTTAATAATAATCTGCATATTAATTGTGAAAGCAGCGTTAACGTGTGTGTGTATGTGACAAACTGAGAATATAGCGTTACACACATATGTACTTTGTATTTGAAACTAATTATCCTGTTACCTACTATGTCGTTAGGAGTGCAAAAATGACATAGTAATATAAAATAGTCCTTAGTAACTTTTATAATAAAATAAGAAAATTTCCCGTGCAACTTGGTTAATCTTGCGTAAGCTATAGCTTAGGCAACACGATTGACGTTTTAAGTGCTCTAGAACGGGTGCCAAATTAAGTGTTATATATATTTAAATAATAATGTATTTTATAACAATATATAACAATTAAATAGAACAATATATATTACAATGTAGCACAACATTTTTCTAGGTCTACCTAAACATTTATTTGTACTTTATTAAAGATAACACAGTTAATTGAGTAATTTGTAACTTTCATATTTTCTTGGATTTCGTTGTCCATGATGTGTCCGTTAATTAACTAAATATAATTATTTCACTACGACTCGAAACACAACACTTTTTATGGGTAAAAACGTAAAAGCTTTACCTTATAACCTGAAAACCGGTTCAGGTTATAAGGTAAAGCTTTTACGTTTCTACCCATAAAAAGTTTGTGTTCCGAGTCGTAGTGAAATAATTAAGTTTCATATTTCATCCAGATTTTAGCTTCCGCTCTACAGTTACTTCACTGTTAGCTCAATTTACTAAATTAAACCCCCGAACTTAATTCGTGCACTAATGCTTACCTAATATCAGGGAAATCTGACTTTATACAACAGTTTACCGGTCACTAGTAAATCGAGTGTCTATGAGTGTTTGTAGTATGCGTGTACACCAGGTTTGCTTTTTAAAATTGTTGTTAATTTGTATATCAGTGGAGCGTACTATTATTAGCAGTAACCACCGTAAGTCACAACCATATAGACTTCAATTGAACATCCTTGCTGTTTTTATTAATTTGAATTGAACTTTACAAAGTAAAAATATTGTCTGGTAATCTAGGAAATTACTGTCTAAGTATACATTCCCTTCCAGATCAGCTGAATAACTGTGGGTACTCAATATTGACCATACAATTACCGTAAAAATGGATAACTGTGACTATAAGTTTTCCATTACACACTATTTAGGCCTATATCATTATTTTATTTTACTAATGATGTTACGACATGTAAGTACAAAGTGCAAATGATGTTTATGTTACGACATACACCATAATCAACTGAACCGACAACTCTAAAGTATAAAAACTTTATCATTTTTTATGTATTATTCCTGTCATACGTTAAATAGAAAAATTATGTTGATATAACAACTTTTTTAAAGTTATTCTTTAACTTAACTAGTATTGAACCTAATACTGAATGATAGTGTAACTTGAATGATTACTATTTTGTGTTTAATTAGGTTCCCTAAAGTTTTGAGGTATTCATTTAATAGTAAGCTTAATTTTGCAAATTAGAACAGAAAATACACAAATTAATGTACTCTTTTTTTTTCAAATGTACTGATGGTATTTTTATTTTTGAATAGCTATTTTATTTATATTTTTAAAAAATATAAATAATTTTACTGAAATTGTTTCATGTAATTTAATTGCGTGAAATGTAAAACTGTGTTTTATGTAGCCTATCTTATTGAATATCGTATCAAGATGCAATTACCTCTTGATTAATTTAAATTCAGCCTTCCCCTGTATGTTTACTACTTAATTATAATATTTCAATCACTTTCTGCTACAGTTCGTTTCTTGATGTATATAATACTATAATACTTATAACTAATTTACCTCAAGATATATTTTTTCCTTTAGGAACATGTTTCGGGAGATCCTGTTCTCCCATCTTCAGCCTTCGCCATCTTGCTTCTGGTGCAGTATTTGTGTGTTGGCTTCTGGATGTTATTAAGGTGGTTTGTTGGTCTTTGGTCCTTCAATGTTGCATTATTGTGTGTGGTTGTGGTATCTGTTTTTGTATTTTGTGTATTTTCGATGTTGAGTGCTTTGAATATTGTGTCATGTTTTGTATTGATTTGTATTTGTTCTGGTATTAATTTGTTTTGTGTTTTATGTTTATAAATCTGTAAATTTTCCCAAATGTTCATTATGGTGCCTTTGTGTGGTATATGTTTTATTAGTGTTACATTGATTATGTCTGTGAATTCATGTCCTGTGTTTATTGCATGTGTGGCTAAATTGGATTTATATATATTTGGTTTTTTGTATGCATTTAGGTGTTCAAAATAACGTTTTTTCAGATGTTTTTTTGTTTGTCCTATATAACATTTATTGCAATCTTGGCATTCAATTTTGTATATACCGTTGGTTGTTGTATTATCTTTGTTGTGTGAGCTATTTAGATTTTGTAATTTATTTTTATTAGTTTTGTATGCTATTTTTATATCTGTGTTTTTAAATAGTTTTGTTAGTTTTGTCATTTTATTATTTATATATGTGAATGTGGCCCATTTTTTGTTGTTGTTATTATTTATGTGTTGTTCAGTTTGATTAATTCTTAATTGTTCAGTTTTTATTTTGTATTTGATTTTATTTTCTATTTTGATCATAGTATTTTTATTGTATCCATTTGCATAACCAATTTGGTATATTATATTTCTTTCTTTGTCAGTTTCTTGTTTGTTTAGGGGTATTTTGTACATTCTGTTAAATAACGAATAAAATGCTGCCATTTTATGTTGTGGTGGGTGGTCAGAACAAGATACAACAAACACATACAATATGCAATATATAGAAAACCAACTTCCACTAACATCATTATACCTAACCATTCTGACCACCCACCACAACATAAAATGGCAGCATTTTATTCGTTATTTAACAGAATGTACAAAATACCCCTAAACAAACAAGAAACTGACAAAGAAAGAAATATAATATACCAAATTGGTTATGCAAATGGATACAATAAAAATACTATGATCAAAATAGAAAATAAAATCAAATTCAAAATAAAAACTGAACAATTAAGAATTAATCAAACTGAACAACACATAAATAATAACAACAACAAACAATGGGCCACATTCACATATATAAATAATAAAATGACAAAACTAACAAAACTATTTAAAAACACAGATATAAAAATAGCATACAAAACTAATAAAAATAAATTACAAAATCTAAATAGCTCACACAACAAAGATAATACAACAACCAACGGTATATACAAAATTGAATGCCAAGATTGCAATAAATGTTATATAGGACAAACAAAAAAACATCTGAAAAAACGTTATTTTGAACACCTAAATGCATACAAAAAACCAAATATATATAAATCCAATTTAGCCACACATGCAATAAACACAGGACATGAATTCCCTGACATAACCAATGTAACACTAATAAAACATATACCACACAAAGGCACCATAATGAACATTTGAGAAAATTTACAGATTTACAAACATAAAACACAAAACAAATTAATACCAGAACAAATACAAATCAATACAAAACATGACACAATATTCAAAGCACTCAACATCGAAAATACACAAAATACAAAAACAGATACCACAACCACACACAATAATGCAACATTGAAGGACCAAAGACCAACAAACCACCTTAATAACATCCAGAAGCCAACACACAAATACTGCACCAGAAGCAAGATGGCGAAGGCTGAAGATGGGAGAACAGGATCTCCCGAAACATGTTCCTAAAGGAAAAAATATATCTTGAGGTAAATTATTTATAAGTATTATAGTATTAATTATAATAATAATATAGCACCTTTTAACATAATAATGTTTTTAGGCTGGGGGTCATTCCACAAAATGCGTGACGCAAAATGTGTAACGTCATCGAAAAATGTAACGCTCCAGGTGATGTTAACACTATATTTTTTCCACACTTTCGATTCCCCACAGTCTAGAAATCTTCGGTCTCTATACGCTTAGAAGCGAAACAACCCGAGCGATTCACGAGGTCTGTAGTCGTGAATCGGTCAGGAATCCGTACGAACATCGCTGAACAGGAGAGTCTGCAGTTTAAGCACATTATACGTTTCAAAAGCCTAAAAACATTATCATGCTTCGATGTTTCAGTTTCGTCGAAATTATTTTTTATTAGCAATTGTTTACTTTTAGGTTCTGTAGCCAAGCAGTGTCAATCAGAGCAGGCTGCTTATTTGGAGCTGTTCGCTAATCTGCTACGTATTTGTCAATTTTTTAAATATCCGCTGTTTATTTTTTTGAAGCTACAAGAAGTAATTTGTATTGCCATGTTGCTAATGTCTGTTACTAAAAATGTAGTTTAGTAACAAATAAACAAATTTATTGTTTGTAAATAATAAGACTGTAACTTTGCCGCTCTGAAGTGTAATAACGTTTTTGCGAACTGTTCCCGTTATGATCACGTACAGCAGTAGTTTTCACAGAAAAATTTAGCGATATGGCTGTGGCAACGATGTCGTTCATTGGACATGGGGTGTTGACGTTACCTAACTGGGGTGTTGTCTTTGACGGACGATACTAAAATGGTTCCAATCAAGTGTTTACGACTGGTTGAACATACTTCTGCTTTTATTAGGACATACTATGCTGTAATTTTCAATAATATCACATCATGTGCAACTTCTAAATTGGAACTGCATAGTACAAGGAATGTGCATAGTCAAATACCAGTTCAATAAAACATGCTTGTACATTGCAGTTTAAGTAAAACCAATAATTACAATATTATCTATTCTAACCTTTGGGTAACATTAGGAGTGCATTTTTAAATATTCCATTGGAACACTTATCAATGTAGTTTTTAAGTATTTGGTATAAGCTCTACTGTCATATAACATTTTTTTTTTAGCAACCAGCCTCTCTTCGTCTCCTGCAAAGTAACAGTAAAAAATAGGGGGTCTACTGGTGTAACGGCTACGGCCGTTACGTAAAAATTTTAAACTAGACCACTGGCCTAGAGGAAGCAAAAAATGGCTGGAGTCCATTGTGACAGGACTTCCAATAAAACGCTTGTTTAACAATAACAACTTTTATTGAAATTCCCCATATCAATATTATACAGTTTTAATACAACATCTGAGTATAGAATAATATTCAAAATTCAAACCAGCTCTTAATTTTCTTTTTGTTTTAAATATCTTCACATATACATATATACATAGAATATGAGTTCACAATAATAATAGTGTTATTTAAACAAGAATTCATCAAGCAGGTGGATCCTATAGCAATTAATGATATATTCACAAAATTAAGTGTGTGATCACAGGGCTGGTTCTAACCAAGCCTTGATCATTATAATGTACATCAAATTATTGCTTATGGATAATATATATATTGCAACGATACTCTGAACAACTCACTTTTGCACATATGCTATTACTCATTTGTGGGCACTTACCCACGTCTCGAAGGGATACTCTTCTTCTGCAGTATTTACCTTGATGTTTCCCAGCTAGGTCAAAGGCTTTGGTAGTTAATTGAGGGTGGATAAGCACGTGAGTATCGTTACAAGTAAAGAATACAGAGGATTTAGTACTGGTTGTGAAATTAGTACGACTTTGTTAATAAAATTATATTCATTTTGTTTATTAATAAAAAAATGCAAATTGTCATGTTATTAATTACGTGTGGATTAACTAATATTGAAACCGTTATATTCACTTATACGAATATCGTATAATTATAACGTGGCAAAATCTTATCTCTTATTGTCTAAGACACATTATACACAAAAATAAGACATATATGACCTGGGATATTTAAACAGACATATAACACATAACACATATATTATTACAATGCGTGATTAACACGTACGAAATTGAATATTAATATTAACTTAGCAAGTGTGGTTTTCTTATTATGTACCACTTAATTAAAAAAATAAATAATTAAACATTTATAAAAATTTTAATAGAGACCATTCTATTCCTTTAATTAACAATACTCCTAATGTCTCAATTAATTAAAAATCTACAATTTAAATAAACGTTCGTACTTGGTTTTACGTTACAGTTACTTGATTTTAATTATATAATAAAAATTATAAAAATATAATAAAATATGTTTTCTCTAATTACCATTTATTTATGAGATTAATAAATTTTATGTTCTTTGTTTTAAATTATTATTCTCTGAACTTTTATTAATTATTCATTATGCAAGTAAAAATAATAAAGTTTATGTAAACTTGTATATGGAATTTAGAACCTTCTTATGATAGACCTCAGGGTCATTTATAAGATTGAATAAATGTCTGACTTCACCTGCATATTTCTGCAACCATTTAACTGTTGTTACCGTCACCTGGACTCTTGAGTTTTGGGATCCTCTTCCGGTATCACCTTCTCTGTCTCTGCGTCGTTTGAAATTACTCTCTCCGTCTAATGGATGCTGAGTTCTGACGTGGACCTCTGGTCGTAATGATGTACGGCTGGATGTAGCTGCGTGTGGCTGTCCCTGCGTCCTCTGTTTCCTCTCCTCTCATCGTCTTTTCCCTCGTGGATGTCTCGAAGTTCTACGTGGACTTCTTGAAGTTCATCGACGACGTTCCGACTCCTCGTAGTTTACAGTATTATTGTCTTTTAAATAACTCGTGTATATCACTAATTAATTTCACCGACGTACTGTCGGTTCCATCGCACTTTAATTTACGTATTCGATTTAAAACATTACTTACACTTTGTAAAATTTGCTGTGGCGAGATGCGTGGATTTCACGTACTGTCTGTTGATGATCTGAGAAAGCGTGTGTCGCTCGCTGGGGTTTTATACTCCTGCCGTCGTTCAATTCCTGTTGGAAACTGTTCGGACAGAGTTGAACAAGTCAGCGCGTCGGTTTATTAACTAATTACAACCTACGCGTCTTTCTATGAAGTGCACACTTTTTTATAAATATTATTTGACAAGTCGTTAGGTACATTAATAAACTTAACCTATGCAAATTATGAACATTAAGGTGTGTAAACTATGGAAGTTATGGCAAAATTTCACACGGTAGCTGAACGGTTCCCACGATCATATACCTCTTAGTATCTAATTGTATCGCCAGGCGCCAGCTGTTTTTCTACATATGTCTCTGATTAGTGTGACTTCTGGTTTTCGTTCAGCACTTAAAACACTGTGTAAAATTTTCCACAATCGTATACATAATTCAACTTGTTCTTCATTTACACACTACACTAACACACACACACAAACTGATACACACGCGGCTGCCTGTCGCTATGACGTCACCCTTGCCAGTCGGTGCGTGTTTCTTCTCCCCTCGCTGCGTTTAAACTAACTAGGCTTGCAATTCCATATGCATGCTCACTTACAAATATTTATTTATTTAAAATTAATTAATAAGTTTGTTTCTTTTATTTATGTCTTATACCTAACGCTTAATTATTACATTATTTACACCTTTTACACGACTCATACGTGCGTTCGTATTTTCTCATACCGCAGTCAGGGGTTGATACGGAGACTTATGCTAAACGTATCGTTGCAATATAGATCTATAGGTATTCTGTATGAATGATCATTAGCAGATGAAGTTAGCAATAGTTTAGTCAAATAATGAAAGAATGAATCCTTATAAGTTTAAACGGAATATGAATTATAGCAGTAAGTTATAATTAATTGTTTGAAAATATAAGTTCAGCTTTAAACTATTAAATGTTTCTCATAAGTTACAACCTTAGATCTTACTTTAAATTCTGAACTCTTTCAGATTTGTTCTGACCATTACAAAACTCTAATCAGTCCCCAACATTGGGTTTCAGATAATAATTACAATCAAATTATTTGGAAAGGTTAACTGCAGCGTTCAGCAGATCACATTTTGCTCTCTCATTACAATATTGATTTTGGAAGTTAATTAAACTGTCAAGGAACCAAACACGGTACTTCTGATATGTTATAGCCATGTTTTTACAAAATTTAGAGCTTCATTTAAATCAATTAAACATCTGTGCACTGTTGCTCACTGACTTAGTAAACTCAATGTTCCCACCTGTTTTAAAGACTGACTTGCCATCGAAAATACTCTGCTTGAAATGTAGTGTTTGTCGGAAGTCTTGAAGTTTCATTGCTCTACAGGGTCGGCGATGCTTCGGGATCTTAAGATGTAAGCTGTTTCACCTGACGGCTTCGGGGAGTGGCATTTTCCTTAGCTTGCTCTGCCCATGGTGACGGCTGGTCTTGTCACCATGATCGAAACTCCTCTCCCTTGTCTAAGGCGATGACCCTGTAAAAATATTGTTTGTAGTTACCGTCGTGAATACAATTCAACTCTCACAATTTCTCGTCACCGAACACACTCCACACTCAATGTCATAAACTTGCCAACACCTCAAGTGCACTTAGTTATAACGAACAGTCAATTAAATATTTGGCTATTCAACTAGCATTTTTAAATATCAATAGCTGCAAGTTTACATATAACCTTTCCATTACATATTGACACCCTAAAACTTCTTGAACAAATTACATTTTATCTCTTTTAATTATGAAACCCCTTTTAGTAGGTAATTAACCACGTGGGAGCAACATGCAATTTTATGGACGGCAAAAGGCCTTAAAAAAATATTCTAAATTTTCGGATCACACACACGTACACACATATATAATAGAATACCCATAGTTAAAATAGTGACGAAGAAATTATTACTAACCTGAAACTACTTTATCGGTTACTCCCACATAGTGGATAGGATGTTACATGAAACACAAAGCACCTCCCCTGGACCGTCAGATGAATTCTCTTGGAGTGTCGTTAGCGAAATGAGAACGAGAATTCGTTTCTTTAACCGAAGTCGTTTTTCAGAAAAAACAAGTACAGAATTGGCAGTGGAATGTTAATAATTTCATAATAATAATAATAATATCAAAAAAGAATGTTCACGGAAAATAAATTCTACATTTTTGTTTTTTCCATAGTATCAGCAAATTTAAAGTCTCCAAATTATTGACCAGAGGATGTTGCTGAGCGCAAAGAGAGTAATAAAAAAAGGTTTGTTAACTTGTTCAACCATTGCTCGGCACATACTTTTTCTTGTAGGCCTATTAGGTTTTTTGTTTCTAATGCTTTCCAAAAAGTCTGTTTTGTGCAATATTTTTTATCGCTCTGTATATAACAAGTGTTGTGGATTCTTCAACAATTTGTCCTTTTAGCTAATAACGTTTAATAAACATCAATTTTATAACGACTTCTGTACCTCTTTTAAAAGCCCCAAGTTGTTGGCGTCAATTTATAAAGAAGCCGATAGCGTCCTTCTATATTTTGTTTGATCAGCAATTGATTATGTAACGTGACCCGCCTCGGCGTTGATCTTCAGTCTATCGCCAACGATGACGATCGCGAACGAACTAATAACCAGTACCGAATGTGTATCGTTCTTCTCCTTACCTGTCCTTATACGAATATACCTTATTTCCCCATAGGCGCCAAATTGTTTTACTAAAAACAAAGAAAAGTTTCTTCCTGCGTCGTCTTCTTTCTTCGATAATAATTTAAACTTACCCAAACGGACTGGCGCGAATTCAAATCTCGAGTGGAGTCTGAAGTGTTGCCAACCTACCAACTAATTCTGGTTAAAAATTTTCTTCACTGCAAAAGTACACAATTATTAAGACATATATCAAATAAAACAAGGAACGATTATTAGTGTTCAGTACTAATTTATTAGTGTCCAAATTCGCTGATTATTTATAAGTAAAGTACAAAATATTTGTTATTACAAAAAAGTCTGCTCCGGCTATTAAATTTTACTCGCTCTTCGGGTGCTCAGGCGTGTCTTCAAGCGTTCTGTTTAATGATACAATGTTTTGTTCAGAACGATGAATAAGTTCTTTGGATTACAACAAAATAAAGCAAGATGTTTATGAAAGTACACAACCTTACATCAATGTTAATTAGATACTATACAGGTTTACTTTCAACTCGGTTCTTAGTGTCTAAAAAGTGTGTCGACTTATAGGCGCCGCATAGAGTTACAGTTTCAAATAGGCTGATGCAGTTTTAAATAATTTTTCAATAATAGTTTGTGAAGTTCTTCAGATTTTTGTTTTGTTTTTAAGATGTAGTTTCAACTAATCTTTGAAAGAATTTATTATACCAAGTTCAGAGTTAGAGTTATTGTGCTGTGGAAAAGTTAATTAATTGTATTCGCAATTATATAGAATTCATTTATACTTAAAAAAATCTTGTTGTTTCTTCCGATTAGTCCCAGGTAATTCTTCAAAATATTGTTGATTATAGTATTTAGTTCTTCATCATTCGGGTTTCCCTTTTTTTCTATTTTATTTAGTCAATGTTTTTTTAATTTCAATTATTGAATTTTGATTTATGGTTTCATCATGTGTTCAATGGATCCAGATTCAATTTCTATTATTCATATTTGTTCATTTTGAGTACATTTCCCTCTTTATACTTTCTAATTAGAGCGGATTTAGTTTGGCATCTGCATACCTTGAGCGTTAATAATGGACTGTATAAAAATTCTAACGGTTTTCTTAATTCCAAGCATAATTCCCGGCTTCTGATTGGTTAAGAATTTTGTTTACATTGTTATGAAAGCTTGCGTTGTTGGCCCCAAATTGACCTAATATTTTATAATTGCTATAATTCATTGGTGTTATTACCCAATGTCTTTATTTTCCTTCAAAGATTAATTTGATATCCATAATGCTGGGCTTGGTCCTGTATCAACGTTTTGACCAATTTGCTATTGTTATTTTATTACATATTTCACTTATTTTTTTATGTTTACTCTATTTCTGACATACTCTTATGGTTAGGTAATTGAAATTAACAATCACTTTGTCTTATTTCTTAAATACAATGGTTAATTGCTTATAAATTGCTTTTTCTGAATTTTGACAGTTAGACATTTTATAGGCGTAAGCTATAAATGTCTGGAATTTCTTAATTTACACAATTTAAACATTACCTATTACTTTCATAGGTTCTGCTTGCCATTATTAGATATAGTGTCTAGTTTTGAATGATCTTGGGCCATTTTACAATAAATAAAAGTTATTATAATTTTAAAAAATAATTCCTTGACCTTTGCTAGTTCATTTGTCTAACATCCTTCTTTCCTATCTCATTACAATTGTGATTATTAAACTTATACAATTGCCTGTCTGTATTTTCTAATATTTCTTACACAAACGTTTTACCACTTAATCTTGCTATGGTAACATATAACATTAAAATGGTTTATGGTCTTCTCATGATCCAGCCTTCTTTCATGAAAAGATTCCTTCTTTTAAAATACAACTTTTTTAGATAAACTAACAACAACTTTGGTGCATGGTGTCTTGACACCATTTATAATATTGTGATCACCATCCTTGTTACTATTTTGTAACATAGGATGTTTTACTATTATTTAAATCATAAGTAATTTGTTTCTTAGTTATTGACACAATAAAATTGGTTGACATAATAACTTTGTTGTCTACCATTTGTATAAACATTTAACATTATTTCTTAATTGAACAAAAGAATTCCTTTAATTAAATCTAACAATATGGTTTTTAAATTGATCTTATTTTCTAATAAAACTTATCTTTTAATAATCGTCTAACATGTTTCTTATAACATAGGTTCTACACACTACTAATGTTTCTTATTGTTTATTTATCAACATTTTAGTATTGTTTATTGTTTATTACCACTATTCTTTTCTTTTATTACTACTATTAATTGTTTATATTAACTTATCCCTACCCTATCTATCACCTTCACTGATTACACTGGTTAAGTGTTTATTAAATTACAGTCACATTTGTAATACACTCTGTTTATCTTCAAATTTATTTAAGTTTTACGATCACTGTTGCTATCATATATTAGTTTAGTTCACTGGTTATCATTAACACTCACTACCTACCTTTCACTCTTGTTTTAAATTAGTTTTGACAAATCTAATTTTAAAGCCAGTTTTTAAAACCTCATGTGTTTGTTTTTATATTAATAACTAGCAGAATAACCGTGCTTCGCTACGGAGTTTCACGGTGTACGTAATGAAAATGTTAGTTTAATTAATAAAGTTCAATTAAAGTAGGCTTCTTAAAAATAAATAGCTGTTGCCCACAACTTCGTTCGCGTGGTCTTCAATTTAATGCGATAATATATTTAGAACAGAATCTATTCTATTGGGTTGCCATAGTAACCAGATCTAATAGTTATTTAAGACCGCAAAGGACCCCCCAGAAGATCGTATCGAAAAAAACACCTGTCCTATGTTGGTTTTCCCGTTGCGTAAAATATTTGTGCCAAGTTTGGTTGAAATCGGTCTAGTGGTTTAGGTGGAGACGTGGAATACCCCAAAGGACCCCATCGAAGAAAACACCTATCCTATGTTGGTTCTCCCTTTGCGTAAAATATTTGTGCCGAGTTTGGTTGAAATCGGTCCAGTGATTTAGGAGGCGATGTGGAAGACCCAAAAGAACCCCCAAAAGGACCCCATAGAAAAAACACCTATCCTATGTTGGTTCTCCCGTTGCGTAAAATATTTGTGCCACGTTTGGTTGAAATCGGTCCAGTGGTTTAGGAGGAGATGTGGAAGACCCCAAAGAACCCCCCAAAGGATCCCATCGAAAAAATACAGAAACCTTCGCGGACGTGCGCACAACAACTCACCGAAGTTTCATCGCAATCGGATGAATGGTATAGGAACGCATATGGAACAAACAAAGAAACATTCATTTTTATATATACGATGTAAACTATACCACTTACTTGACATAAACCGTGATAGCTAAGCTAATGTACAACATATATGTATTAATTATACACATAAATGTTCCTCGATAGACACTCTATCTATTGGCGAAAACTTGAATAAAATCCGTTCAGTACTTCCTGAGATTAGCGATTTCAAACACAGAGAGAAAACGGACCGACTTTACTTTATACTATGTATAGATGTTATTTTAAAACACATAACATTCTAAATCACAAAGTTGTATGACTAACTTTAGTCATATAACGTAAGTCATGACTAAAGTTAGTCATACAACTTTGTGTAAAGTTAGTTATTTGAGCTATTAACATTAGTCCCTATAATTCCTTCATCAAGTCTTTACAATTCGATTCTATTCTACACTTTCTTGGTAGTATTTTTATCATCATAATATATTACAAATGGTTTTACATGTTTATTACTGGTGGTGTACTTTTTTTTACATAACTTGGGTAATACATGCTACAAAATTAAATATTAGTTAGGTTTTTTATTCGGTTACTTTTTATTTGATAGCCTTTATCTGGCCAACCACTGGGGTTGGGTCACAGTCATTTTTCTGTCAGTCTAGTCTATTCACTCATTTATTATCTTTGTCTACTATTTTTCTTTTTATTCTCTCATTACCTTTGTATAGTTATTGATCATTATGCTTCAAATTAGTTTACTTCTCTTACAGCTATATTATATTTGTGGATCCCTTATAGGGTCTGAGTTCTGCAACATTATAATATATCTAGATTCAATGTGTCTACAAAATTTACTATTGTCTTCCAATCTCAAAGGCGCTTATTTGCTATTCGTTTATTCTCCTGTTTAATTTTACAGCCTAAATTTGTACCCATAATGTGCAGAAAACGTTTTTTGCTTTAAAACATATTTCGAATCTTATCTCAATATTCTTTGATACATGGGATATTTCTTTGTCTTTGTTCTTTGTTGCACGGTATGTCTTTATACTTTTGGTGCAAAAATTAATATCATTAATTAATATATTGCTTTCTTGACGTCTTAAAACACAGTTGACAATAAAATTATCAAGGTCATATTTATTAACGCAGGGCGGAATATAGTATAGGATCACAAGTATATTGACAGAGAAATTTGAAACAATATACGAATGTATATTAAAATAAGCATACACAAAAGACTATACTCAAAAACATTTAAAAATATAAGGCACTTCTATCTAAAACTTCATTATAAGACACCTTCTACGGTCTCTGCTGTACGTCCAGAAGGCTGAGAACGATTCTCAGAGGATACCCAATGAGGAAAGAAGAAGATAAAATTTAAGAAAGTTGGATGGATAATTTTGGAATGCTATAAAAGAGAGGAGTATTGACAAAGTCACATGTTCCAATAAAAACTTTGATTATGGCGTAAAATATTGATACTTATATTATCAGTAAAATATAAAAACTGGAAAATCAATTAACATAATCTTTACCAAATAGCCTACTATCACTGGTACATTACATTTACTTACACAGGCCGCATGTACAGTACGTGAGATATCTTGGTAACTGACACGTCACATGTTTGGATATTCAATTTAAGACAGTTTGAAATGTTCTATGAAACGTACGTGAGGACTATATAATAATAAAATACCAACTTCCAGCCCAAATTTGATTATTCAGGTAATACAATATAGGCTTAATATTTAACTAGTACAATAAACTATAAAAATTTCAATAGTTATTATGAACAAAAATATTGATAGCCACGCGTAAAGCTTCAAAAAAGGAATTTACTAATAAGTTAATAATTAGCGCAAAGTTGAGGAACACACACTCGATTTGCAATGAACAATTAGGAATTGACGACACCGCATGTCTAACAATGTAGCAGTACGTTCAAGTAACATTAATGCTCCAGGTAAATGATTTACATTGGAATGCATTAATTCAAAGACTAAATAAAGTTTGTTATTGTATGTAAGAGGACTTGAAGTTTGTAGTTAAACATAAAACTAAATAACAAACAGACGCATCAATTGATAAGAACTCAATAAGATGGCTTCTATCTTAAACGACTATTTCTTAACCGACCATTCCATTTACCCACTGTTTCACTAGAGAGGGTGGAATAAATTAACTATACATACGTACACAAATTATACGTTATTAATATTTTTTTAATAAAGATTATGTACAGCACGTATATTATATTCTATTAACCACGAAATACTCTACTATCTTAATAATTACCACTGTTAATAATAATAAGGATTACGAAAGTTAGAATGAATCCGACGAGGATCAAAAAAGAAAACCTTTTCACGCGGCTGGAAAAGACGCTGTAGAAATAGCCCTTCAATATGTTGAACAACAGCTGCTTCAACGCCAGTCGATGTACTGAATCTGAAGAAGTGGAGAGATTATGCAGCTGACAGACGTCAGAGTAACGTAAAACAAAAGAAAATGACTGACTTTTTCTCATAAATTTGAGAGTTTAACTTTTTAAGTGTACAGTGTGCATTAAAGTGTTTGGTTTTACGTAGGTTAATTGTACAGTGAAATACACGTAACACGTTTTCGTGTCACAACTTTAATTTTCTGCCTACGCAGTTTACTTAACACCCAAAATCGTCGTTTCTTTATACATTGGGACCGACATGAGGCAAACGAAAGCAGACCGTAATTTCTTCTTATTTTCATAAGTAAGGTTAGTCATTCAAGTACACTACTCTATATACTTTATTTACTGTTCTAATTACTGTACTCCCAGATAATTAAAGCAATTATAATTAAACTGTATACAATTATAAGTAACAGTACAAAGTGGGTTGTACGGACACGTACTTCAAATATAGACGGTTGTTTGTTCTCGACGGTCATAAATGAGCTCCCGTGCGAGAACGTCCCATCCAAGCCGAAAACCATCCAACCCGGTCCCCTCCAAGTTACCGTGGTCCCATTCAAGTCGCATAAGAGAGAGCCCATTGTAAATATAATGGCTTATTCAGAAACGAATGTAATGAGGTCAGTAATATAAGTCATTGTTTCTATGATTTACAGTATAGAGCTTCGTGTTCAATGGTTCATACATACGTGACGTTGTTAGCGAATTCTCACTACAGTGGATTGGATTAACATATATTTAACACACACACACACACACACACACACACACACACACACACACACACACACACACACACACACACACACACACACACACACACACACACACACACACACACACATCCAAAAGTTGACATTTCATATCTATTAATATAATAAATTTATTCAGTAAAACAGACACAAGAGAGAAAGTATACATAATATCAAGACGACTTCAAAGAAACAACAAACAACATTTTGTGTTATCAGTTTATCAAAACGAATTAAAAAATCTCTTTAATTGCCAAACGACAATAAAAGTGATTTCTATTTATATAAATTTTTAAATCAAGTATAAATCAATTTTATAATAACAATAAAACCCATGTCAAACCATGTTGTAAGACGAAGTACGAAGATTCTCATGTCGATCCTAAATTAAAGACAATTTAAAAACAGCATTTCATGTATTGCTTCGTACCAGGTAAGCCTTTACAACATAACATTTGCGGTTCATGTTACACTGAGTAATATCACACCTTATACGTTGCCCACGTTTGTGTGTTTGTTAAACATTCGGCTAACGAGGTTTGTGTGAATTCCGAAAAACACATAACAGCGTCACCTAAATCAGTTCACGTCACCAAGACCAATCTTGCCACGGCCATATCGATAAATTGTACTGTGCGAACGTGACTGGTGTACGTGATCACAATAACAAATGTTACTGAAATCATTGTAACAGCTTAGCATTGGTGCTGAGCCCACGGCAGCAACGTTGTTTACATAGAAAACAATTCACAAATTTTGTCAATTAATAATAGGTTTTAAGAAATACAGTAAGTTGAACATTTTAATTACAAGTTAGTATTGTTAATTTTGCTACAATTAAATGATAGGAACAAAATTCCTTTCAAGTATTTAATTCACAGTAAGAATGTATTCATAAAGACGTGGTAGGTGTATAATGCAGAAATAGATTTGAATTCTTTCCCTTTAACATTATTTGGCATGCGGTGCCTATTATTAAATATAAAATTCTTTTTAAATATCGAAATGGCTACGTCGTGCTCCTGTTTGTATAATAATTAGATCTATGGTATTTGAAGGGCCAGCCCTTTGAAAATCCTTTCTCTCTAAAATATTGGAGTAAATAGTTTAATTTCCTTCAATGGACGCGTTTTTGAAGAATTGTGTATGCCATTCACAAATGATTTCACCTTTTTTCTTATGAAGACAGTTGCTATTACATGTTAATAATGTTGAATGTCAATTTATTGAGTGATGAAACGCCGTATAATACTATCCCTGTTCTTTTCCGCTAATTTTATGTGGTTCTGAAATTAACAGCTTGATTTGGTTGTTCACTTACTACTTAAAACCAATTGATATCTGTGATCATTATTGTTGGTAGTTCAAAATGTGAAAACATTTAATACTCTTTAAAACGTAGTGAATACCACCGTAACCGTTATCTTTTAACAAACAAACAAATTGTTTTACTATGAATGTTTGTTTCCTAAGTTTAGACTCCTGGAAATATTCAGTATATATTTTCTACTATTTTTACGTACCGTAAGCGATTTATTCGTTGTTTTTTTATACAGGGCACACTGAGTCCTTTTGCTGCTAAAATACGTTACATTTTAATCTTGTGATTAATTGCGACTATTAGAGCAGCAAGTGAGAGGCGGGTGACAAATGTTCCGTCTTAGCACGTTCTAGTATCTGCAGCTTCCCTATGGGCATTTATCACTTACAAATGCATCAGTTTGCAAGCAATATACTTACGAATGCTATTTTGCTTGAATTATTTAAAAACACGAAACCTTCTGCTATCAAATGTGATGTTATTATTATTTTCAAAATTTTATTACTCCAAGCTTTGTGAGTATAAAACATTTTTGAAACTATGTTTACTCTCTGCTACAAATACTTTGATTCTTAAAATTTTCTATCAGGTGTGCTAACCAAAGCAAATATAATTATAAATAATAATAATACATATGTCTCGCGCCACATGAAAACCTAGTAAAATTGTCGAGGTAACTTAACCTTCTACGGATTAATAAGTAATAATTATTTATGTGATAAAAAAAATATATTTGTTAAAAAGTTCAGAATATTTTATTTTACTTTAACATAATCAAACAGGTTGTAATAACAAAAATTTTGTATTATATATTATAAACTTTCACTGTGAACACTTACTTTTTGGTTTTTGTTTCCCAAACGTTTCAATGTGGTGTTCGTCTTCCTCAGTGCGATTTCAAATGTTTATAATATATAGTATTTATTAAAAAGTGAATGAAGAGGATGTACCAACAAGACAATTAAAAATTTTGTAAGTACGCATCAAAATTCCTTGTCAATTAATCAGTTCTTTCTTGAAAATGTAATTGCCTTTGCAGTGCATAATAAACGCTATCTCTAAATTGTGCATTACAAGTGTCTGCGATTATCGCGGAAGAAAGACCAATATTGAGAAAAGGACCGATTGTGCTGAACAGATCTTTATAACTTTGTAATTTGCAATAGTTGATGTGCTTTTATGAATTTTCCACAAGACTGGCAATATAGTATTTCCATATGAACTGAATGCACTTTAAAATTGTTTAACATACTGCTGTAACCGGTCACTTTCACTACATTTTACCTTCGGCAGTCTGGCGAGCAGTACATCAGTACGACAGTAGCCACGCGACAAAAAACACTGTCATGTAAGACGATAACAGATGTAAAACGACAACAAATTAGGTAATAAGCTGGTTTAGCACTTGCAAAATGAACAATCTTTTCCCACTCTTCATTGTGTCTGCATGGCTGTTTGGAAAAATTTCCAGGGCTATCACTGAATTGCCAATTGTGTTACTTAATCTTTTCTTTGGTAATACGAACTAATTCTATGTTTGATTATACTTAGGCCTACGTAAACCTGTAACTATGTCAATCTGTAATAACCACAGCGAGTATACCTATAAAGTGTTTAGTCTGACACCATAGTTACGTGGGCAGAAATATAAAATACTAGGAAATGCGTGTGTTACATACGAACGACAGGCACTTTACTGAGTGCGGTCACAATATCGTAAAACACTACTATCTACAAAAACGAATTCGTAGACATTGTTAATGAATTTGATATATATGTCGTTGTCCAAAACTTCCCAAGAACTGATGTTGTCATAGAGTGTTCATGTTTACATTATATCAGCTGATTACTGAATGTTGATTTTCATTTTGCCGCAATATTTCAAATGTGATATGATTTTTGAAGTCTGTCATGATGTTCAATAGATTTTCATGGCCCTCTTCTTTTACATGTTTGTATATTCGGTCTTGTTCATATATATTCGATCTTATCTAGGTATAACTTTGTGTATCTTACATAATCTATTGAACTCAATGTTGAGATTAGTTTTGATGAGTTTTATTTTCTCGAACTTCAACTTGTTTATCAATACACACAGCACAGATAATATGATAATATGTTTAGTGTATTCATGACCTGTAATATAGTATGTAAGTATTTATTAACATGAGTAATTTTTTAACACACAGCTATTATTACTGACTCTTGACTCTTTAACTTAGGTTATAAAATTTTATTTATTAAATTTTCACACCATGTTCTATTTGGTTCCCAGTTGGGTGGCTCATATTTTTACGGTGGTATAAGCTTTCCTTACCTTTCTTTGTAATTCACCGAATTTTTCCCCATTTCCACATACATTCGGAGGCCTTAATTTCAACGTGAATCGGCGACGTTGTGAAAACAACACACACACACATATCCTACTGGAACTACGAATGTGAAGGAGTGGATTTAATGCCTACATTCAAAGTGCAATGGCTACGTTGACCACATAATTTTGAGTTTGTTGCCTCAGCCCCAGTGTGCCGTGGCTAGACGAGCCCCGGCAGATTTTGAATTCGAATTACCGCTGCGTGGTCTAGTCACCCTAGATTGCTTTGACCGCTGCATTCAGAGCCACGTGTTACTGTAAACCAGCCATAGCGACCTTGAGTAGCGACGTAATTTAGTCAGGCTGTGCATCACCGCTGTGACAAAATAATTCAGCTGGCCGTTTGGTCAGGTGACCACTGCCATTCTTTTTATTTTTTACGAAATTTATTTTACTTTCTATGTTATTGTATTTATTATTCCATGTAAGTGGTTGCAATAAACTTGTAGCTCTAAGTGTAGTTTATATATCTCTAGTGTTATGCTATTTTCTTACTGTATAATTGATTAATTTCATTTTCAATCAGAATGATCACTGTTGCACACCACTATATAAAAATTATTCCGATTAGCGCTTTCAAGCTTCACAGCTCATCGTCAGATCGGGAATAGACAGAATATATGTGAAACCCAACCCTTCACCCCTCCCCCCACCCTGCTCACCCACAACAAACTAAAAATTAATGACCCTTCCCCACCCCCTAAACTCTGTCTCACCATCTGTACAGTTACATATTTTTCTAGTAAATTCCTCGTGTTTCAGTGTGTGTGTGTGTGTGTGTGCATCCTTTTAAACTACCCTCTTCCTCTCCACACACGTGGGTCAGTCACACACCCTTATTTTAAAACAACCAATTAGTACTATGAAATATAATTCTTAATCTTATCTATCTGCCCTCTCTCATTTACTTCTTAATCATGTTATAAAATATTTCTTCATTATCAAATTTAATTTTAATATTAATTAAATTGTCTAACCCTTTTTCTCTTTCTTTCAATATTTCTAACTCCTCTCTAAGCTTCCTTTCAACTGTGTTATTTACTACTTTTACAATTTTGTATTCTTCCAAAGGATTAACAAACTTGTGGTTGTCTTCTATGAAATGTCTTGCATATAACGAATTGGTTGTTCTATTACCTTCTCCACGTTTGTGGTCAGACAACCTGCATACGAATTTTCGTCCTGTCTCCCCTAGGTACACTTTGTTGCAGTCTTTACATTTTAATTTATAAATTCCGCTTTTCTGTAATACTGGAATTTTTTCTATATTCTTATTCCTTATCTTATCAAATACCGTTTCACATTTTTTAATAGCTATATCTACTCCATATTTATTAAAACATTTTATAATTTTTCTAGTATGTGAACCTATGTATGTCAATGACCCTGCATAATTCTTTTGTTCTGGTTCTGTTTTAGCTTTTTGTATGTTGACCCTTTTCATAACTTTATCCACTATGTTGGTGCTATAATTATTATTCCTTACAATTCCCTTTATCGTTTTTAACTCCCTATCTTTTGATTCGGTCTCTTTTAAACACTTCTGAGCTCTGTAACAAAAGGAATTGATTGCCGCCATTTTATATCTGTATGGGTGGTAAGACTCTCTTGGTATAATTATATCAGAATACGACTCTTTCCTAAATATCCCAAACTGTAGTTTCTCATCATCTTTAATTTCTATGTTTAAATCTAAGGAGAATTTTTTATTTTTTATTTTTATTTTATTATCCTTATTTCTAAAGGAATAAGAATATAGAAAAAAAATTCCAGTATTACAGAAAAGCGGAATTTATAAATTAAAATGTAAAGACTGCAACAAAGTGTACCTAGGGGAGACAGGACGAAAATTCGTATGCAGGTTGTCTGACCACAAACGTGGAGAAGGTAATAGAAAAACCAATTCTTTATATGCAAGACATTTCATAGAAGACAACCACAAGTTTGTTAATCCTTTGGAAGAATACGAAATTGTAAAAGTAGTAAATAACACAGTTGAAAGGAAGCTTAGAGAGGAGTTAGAAATATTGAAAGAAAGAGAAAAAGGGTTAGACAATTTAATTAATATTAAAATTAAATTTGATAATGAAGAAATATTTTATAACATGATTAAGAAGTAAATGAGAGAGGGCAGATAGATAAGATTAAGAATAATATTTCATAGTACTAATTGGTTGTTTTAAAATAAGGGTGTGTGACTGACCCACGTGTGTAGAGAGGAAGAGGGTAGTTTAAAAGGATGCACACACACACACACACACACACACTGAAACACGAGGAATTTACTAGAAAAATATGTAACTGTACAGATGGTGAGACAGAGTTTAGGGGGTGGGGAAGGGTCATTAATTTTTAGTTTGTTGTGGGTGAGCAGGGTGGCGAGAGGGGTGAAGGGTTGGGTTTCACATATATTCTGTCTATTCCCGATCTGACGATGAGCTGTGAAGCTTGAAAGCGCTAATCGGAATAATTTTTATATAGTGGTGTGCAACAGTGATCATTCTGATTGTGATTTCAACCACTAACACAAATTTCTTCATTAATTTCATTTTGTATCCATAACTTTTGTGCTTGTTTTATTGTTTTTTGTGCAGTCATATTTTTGTTGTTTCTATTTACATTAATGTATTTAGGTGTCAATTTGTGTTTTTGGCATTGTCTATTGAAGTATATATTCATATTTGTGTTTATAATATATGTTTTATAAAGTCATTTTAAAATATATAGTCTATTATATTCATCTAGAAACGGACTGTAGCAGAAAGTGTTTGAATTATAATGAATAATATTCGAATTATATCTACTAACATGAGATAGAAGAAAAAATTATTAGAAACCTATTGCAAATTGCTGCTTTGGTTAAATTCTCTAACTTACCAGTTGAAACTAAACTACCAGTTCGAATTATAATTGGTAAACTGTTAAATATTGTAAGATAAAAATATTTTGAGACGAGGAAGGTATTAAAGTTTTTGTGCACATGGTTTTCAACATGTTTTGGTGGGTTTACGTAACAGTATCCGAAGCAATATTAACGAAAATGTACTTTTGGATGCTGCTTAAATATATCTTTACACTTAGGGGTACTACAATTCTAATCACGTAGAAATAGGCACATCAAAACGAAGAGAAATTATTCAATCAGAAAGCTTTCTCTCTTACAGTTCTTTATTTTTTAAAGTTGATGGTTCTTTAATTGCGTTTAGAGCACTTCTGTAGAAAGGAAACTCGTTTGCAAGTATAATATTTTCAATGTTAATATAGGTGAACAATTAGGCAGAAACCCTGACTGATTTGAATTTTTAACGGAAAACTGCTAAATTGGTCTGATTGCTGTAAATTGATGTAAATTATATATATATTGATTTTGCGTCATTTGATTACTTAGTTTTCCAAGCACTTATGGATGAAATCACTAACAAGCTTTAAATAAACAAATTCTCTAAATCCTACAAGCATAATTTATATTAATAATAGTGACTCTCGCGTTCTTAAAATTGTAGGGAGTGAATGATTCCCTCAGAAATTGTCGCCACAGTGCACCAAGCCCGAGAATCAGAACCAACCTGGGGAAAAAACACTCACACCAGTTAATTAATGCAATTATAAAATATTTATTTTTAATTACTTAATTGGTTAAAGATCACTGTTGTACTTGGAAGATCCTACGATTGAGAACCTCATTTCCAAAAATAAGATGCCAACCACTAACAATTTTCATTAATAAGGGTAAAAAAATTTAAAAAATATAAATATTTAACAAAATAAGTAAAAACATATACGTACAAATTTTTATTTAAGATATACATTATCACTAATACTCTGTTTCACATTGTTAGCATTATTATTTAGGAAGTATTAACTACCACTCAGTAATACTATTTTATTGTCATTATTACTGTATACAATTAAGACGTATATCAAAAATAAAAGCTTGAATGGCGCCTGTAATCAGTGTTATAATTTATTCAATATTACCAGTTTTGGAGTAACATCCGCACACAACAAAAGAAGTGTGCAGTCTCTACTTAATGATTACACAAACCCAATGCCTGACGGATCTGTTCAACATATACATTTCGATAATTAATACTTATATGTTTTAGCCACATTTATGTAAACTAAGTCGTTTTCAAAGTTACCACGTTCGTTTATTATAGTTTTACGACCTGTTAATATTAGTAGTATCTCTGTTATTTCATTCCACTAAAAAATTGAGGTAAAAAGGCTAACTAATAAGTGTTGGAATAAATTTTGTGTAGTTCAAGAAACGGAATTATACAGTTTGAAAAAAAGGTTCCGTAAACGCAGTAAATGTTTTCATAATTAATTAAATATTGTATCTGATATTATTATTAGATATTAATAATTTCTTACGTATAAAAACATTTTACTCTAATACGGAATTTGACATATCAAACGCAATATTAAAATGTCGTGAGACGAGTGAAGGAAACCATTCTGACGGATGACGGCTACAGCCTTGGGTATAATCAACAATGATTTATGCACCGTTAGCTGGCAAATAATACTTTACTGTAATACCACTAAAATTTTATACTTTAGACATTTATAATTTTATAAGATTCAAGTAAATATTTTAAACTAATTACATTACAATTTGCTAATTTTTATTTATACATTACTCTGAGTGTTCGTGGGTTTTAATCTTTAGAAATACTTAAGGATTGACACTGGATAATGCAGCCTATCTCTCAATCTCTTCAACCCCATATATCAATTGTTACGAACATCAAACTAGTCGTGATCTTGAAATAATGGAATACATTGCTAAAGGTCAGAGACATCTTTACTCATTAATGACACGTCTATGTAAAAAACAAGAAACTGGTAAAAATAAACCTTTGTAAATAACGCTTTAGTTTTGTTGTATCTGGTGTCCTAATATAATGTACACACGTAAGGAACAACAGTTAATAAGTATTTAAATAATAATGTAGGAACAAAATTCAACAGTTATAACAATCTAACACACCATACTTGCGTTAATGCCGCTGTAAAACAATGCGCAGACTACACTAAGTGAACTGTGACGCCTAGTAACTTATCAAAACGTTGTGATAAGTCAAGGAAAAGTGATTTCTAGCTTAGATTACGGAGAACGACTGTTTATGTCAGGAGACTCAGCAATTAACGTGAGTACGGTGGTAGTAAGAAGACATCATGCATTTGTTTCGGTACGTCTTGGTCACTTTTACACTGTTCTAATAAGATCACTTGGGAAGGAAACGTAAAAAAACGTACTCTAGAAGCTGTCAAATGTATCACACAAGCATATCTAAAGTTCGATTTATACATTATGAATAGGACTGCAGACAGACTGATAAAACAACTGCACGGCTAAAGGTATAAATCAAAACAACCATACAAGCAACTTGAGGCAACGGAATGAATTTTATTTATACAGTAGAACAAACAGTTTATATTTTTAAAAAGAGCTGAAGACTCGATTACTAAACACGAATAACGTTAGTTATGGTTACTTTAGTTGTAATAATTAGTGTTTAGCTGTTAGTTTTATGTTTAGGTTTAAATTTTATAAAATTTATAAAAACGAAACTAACACTTATTTTTATACTCTAATTTCTATAGGCATAGGGAACTTACAACACCAAAATACACGAATGCTTTTGGCTGTCTATGTCACAAATACTTTTCACGTTAGAAACCAACAATTCGCAGCATAATGCATAATGCAACATTAAATTTAAGAAAGTAAAGGTCTAAAATGCATAAACAGAGAACAAAGAAATTACATCTATAGCATATTATTCAACCTAAACAACTTAAGTCACTATAGAACCAAACTTCCTTTCCATGTGTTCCTTTCACTTACCTACCTCCCTTAAAACCCCTCTATCGCGTACCAAGTTCCGTACATTACCCCTATTTATACCTCGCTTATTTGCTCTTTTATTTATCGCTCGTTAATCTCATCGTTTCAATTAATGTTCTTCTGCAGACTTTTGTAATTCATCTTGTTCGCACTTCCAATCCTTTATCGTTTAGTAGTTCCATCTTAATAGCGCCTAATTATTCAATTTTGTAGATGCCTTATAGTGTTAGATATTTCTCTGAAATAAATGAATGGTAGATAATTTGTTTATAATTAACCTGTATGTAATTAATATAAATATTATTAATTACTGATCAGTAAACAACAGGTATTTAAATTCATAATATTATTCTAAGGCACGATTGTCAATTTAAATTTGACAACGCATACACATATTTAAATTTCATTACTTTCTGCTACAGTCCGTTTCTTGATGTATATAATACTATAATACTTATAACTATTTTACCTCAAGATGTATTTTTTCCTTTAGGGACATGTTTCGGGAGATCCTGTTCTCCCATTTTCAAGATGGCGAAGGTTGAAAATGGGAGAACAGGATCTCCCGAAACATGTCCCTAAAGGAAAAAATACATCTTGAGGTAAAATAGTTATAAGTATTATAGTAACATATTTAAATATAATTACTTGTCTTGTTGAAATCGTTTTTCAAACCGTAATTCTGAAAGTTTAGTACATGTCATTTTAATGCAAGATTGTAAATTGCTAAGGGTTTACCGTGTTTGCAGAAATACAAAAACAGTGGCTTGTGCTTTTAACACAGTGTAGACATTCTGTCAGCGTATGCTGAGAACCAAGCAGACTTACTCTCACCAATGTTGTGAATGTATCGAACACATTTTACACTAAGCGATTTCCTTACTAGTGATTCCTGTCGCACTTTTTATATCTCCGTGTAGGTACCTCAATCTACTTAGGCCCACATGCTTTTAACTAACCACCTGTTCCACTAAATTTCGCTTCTCTCTCCCATATGTAAGTTAATTATATTTTCTAAGAATAAATACAACTGATAACTTCCAACCTATACTCACAGAGCAGACTGAATTTTTCTTATTGTTCTAAGAAGGAAGATTAAAAAAAAATGAAATACACCTTTTTTGAGCATAATTTTTTAAATAAACTATATTTCGTTTTGATTACCTTAACAAAATATCTATTGATACAGATATTTCTGACGACTCGTCAAAAAGCAAATCACGAAATAAGACTTGAGAATCTCATGACGACATACAATGCAATAGAAATATAAAAACTTTTTGCACTGACCTATTATGCTTACATTTATATACCTTTTATAATTAATAACATTAAGTTATATTTGGAAAATTTTTATATTTTTATTGTGTAATATTTGTACGCTGTAACAAACATAGACGACGTAAAACGGACAATCAAAGTTTTTCCCTTTCGGCCTTTTTCACCAATCGAAAGACCTTCTCTACATTCTACTGCAACATTGTGTCGATTGCAACATTCAACATTCTTCTACGATTGCCGCTACTGTCCGAAACTGAACATACTGTATATTTGCCAAGTAATAACTGTCCGGTTTTATAAACGAATACTACACAATTTCAACGCTTAAAAGGTAAAAAGTATATTAAAATATACTTTTCTTTTTAAACACTTTTGTTTTAGTTTAGCAGTAGTGGAATAAAAATTAAATTATAATGTTTCATTTTGACGCTAACGTTAAGTCCTCATTAAATACTGATATTTTTAGATACGATGAATTCAGTGTATTTCATATTCTCCCGAGTGCCGCTGATGATAAAGTTATGCTGCCTGTTAGGATAGAATCTTTATGGGGAACTTTACATGTAAGGTTAAGTACCCGGTCGTAAACACTCTAGAGCGACTTTCTTTGGCAAGCGGCTAGGTATCGCCAGGTATAATAGGTAATCAGAGGCAAAACATAGCCTAAGTGTTGACTATGGACTTACGTAACCGAGTGATCATCATCGAACTCGAAAGCACGGGGCAAAGTCAACTGGGTTGTGGCAAAGAGTGTTACCGGATCTTTTGTATGTGCATTCGCTAGGTGAATCGGGAATCTAGGTGAAGCCCGGGGTACTTCACGCTATTGGCCCAGGCCAACTCGACTTGTCTTACGCTCAGTTGCCGAGAACGCTTGAGGTGACTTCAGAATATTACCGCTACGCTTTTAGTAGCAGTAACGGCAACTCTCTGTTGAGTTTGTTCTATGATCAGCAGCAACAGCGGCAGTGTCATATCCGAATACAGACAGCCTTACTTCATCCACCCGGGGGGGGGGTGTTGTTGATGGACACCGAGAACAGAAGAGCCCCAAGGACGCTGCCCTGAGGGACACCACTCGTAATACGCCACTCCAAAGAAAGAGCGTGGTCTGTTCTCACAGGGAAACGACGGTCGCGCAGAAAGCTGGCGATAAATCAAACATAACAATCTGGCAGAACTTCCGTTAGTTTGTACAGGACACCCTCGTTCTACACGCAGTCGATGGCTTTTTCTATGTTAGAAAGTACGCGGTCGTCTGTATGCCCACTAAACAAATAATGCTCTCCACGATGTCATCAGTGATGAGTCGAAGAGTCCATCTCGCGAAAGCGGAACAGTTCGGAGATCAGCACGTAATCGAGGATCTCACGCTGGATAAGTCGCTCAAAATCCTTCTACGTCGCAGACAAGAGGTTCATAGGTCTGAGATTCTTTGCACGAGAAGAATTCTTCCCCGTGTTGGGAAAGAATCGTAATGATAACGGTGGAAGTTTTACATTTCGCAGGAAACCTGAGGCAAGAATTAAACAGTTCAGAAAGGATTGAGCGTACGGAAGATATTGAAGTGTGGTGTTCTTAATACTGTCTAGGCATAACGACTTTATGGGCTTGAGGTAAACGGTTTTCTCAGTGACATCTTCCTGCGAGATGGTTCCGGCTCGAGGTTAATACTCTCCGAAAGAAAGCGCTCTCTCTTTAACTGAAATGCGCTTAGTAAATTCACGGTTCTTCTATGGGTTAGGGATCAACTGTCGCTCAAAGCAATCAGCCAAGAACTCGGTCTCTTCATGAGGGCGGCTGAGGGGTTGACCACTGGGTCCTTCCAGTACGGAGAGTAGCGCGCTTGTGCACTTTTCCGTTAGAGCACTGGGAATCGGCCAGACATTACGGTCCTCGGTAAGGCCATTAATTTGTGCTACAGCCAGTTCCTAGCAGCGTCTACGGAACGGCAGCATTCCATGACGCAACATGCCGGTTGCTCTGTTGGACTCAGCCTTGTTCCCCGGGTGACTGGTCCTCAACCAGTGTCTCTGGAGGCGATTCGTCTTTCAAGCGAGCTGAGTCACGTCGTAGGGGTTTTGATAGTATTCGAGCATGTATCCAGTTTCCATTTAGGAGGTGCATTCGACGGTATTTACCTAGGCATCAAGTTCTTCAACAGTTCGTAGACAGTCTCGAGCGGTTTTTGGTTGGGCAGGCGGCGACAAAAGAAAGCGTTTACACTCAACTATCCGCTGTTCGTCGCAAATGGTGGGATGCTGGACAGCCAGATGCACACTAATGGGGCAGTGGTCTGAGGATAGTTTCTAAATGACGGCGACGTGGACTGGGCAGTAAACGCCCTTGACCTCAGCTATGTCCACTACATCGAGGCAAGCGTTTGCCCTTGTTGGATAGTATGTAGGCTCAGTCGGGCTCAGTCGTAACCCGAGTTGCATCAGAATACCTCCGTAAGCAGTCCCCGTTTTGTTGTTTGCTAATCGGCTCCCGCAATCGGGACGTCAGCGCAACTACCATCTTGTGTGTACCGAAGACGGCCTCCAAATTGCTAGACAGGAGCTCTGGATGAGGAGGCTTGTATGCGGACACCACAAGTAGACCGCAGACAGCACCATGGAGCTCTACCGCGGTGGACTAAAGGTTCCGCCGCTGAGGCAGAACAACGCGGTAATGGCTAACAGACACCCTCATCACGATCCCCGTGCCACCTCCTGCTCAAATTATCCTATCATCCCTGTAACACACGTATTTTGGCAGACAGAACCGACGAAGTGGGGCCAGGTAGGATTCACTAAAAAAGTACGTCGGGCTTGTGACGGACAGCAAGTTCTAAAAGCTCTGAATGCCGAGAGGCAAGATAGTTGACGTTGGATGCCACGGTTTTGAGCTCTCGCTTGAGGGATTGTCGCGTTTCTTCTTGGTTTATAACAGACCAAAACACGACAGGCTTCTACCAGAAAGAGAGATTTAGCGTAGGGAGAGGCAGTGGCCAGGCGCTTACGAATAGACCTGAAGATGGTAGCTACCTTTTTCTAATCGTAACTTGCAAGCAAATCAGTAACGGGAGTGAAATCGTCGCCGGATTCTGGGGGACAGCGCTTAGGTGCAGTTGCGTAGCTGCGCTAGAACAAGGCTGTGGAAGGGGTGGTTGCTTGGGCTTTTGGAGGGCAGGCTTGGGTCCGGTGACAGGTTTCGGCTGGCTCGTGGCTTTTGCCGAATTTTTCTTATTAGATTTTCCTGTTCTAGGCAATCTAGGCTTGGGCGGTGGCGGCAGGGAGGATCAAGGACTTTGTGATGCGGAAGTGAAACCTAATACGCGGGCGTGTTCTATTCTGTTCTGGCTTCAACCGGTTAGGCCTATAGGTTTTGGAATCGGAGCAGACTCGGGCTTTTGTTTCCGTACCACCGGAGCAGCGGGCTTGGCCGATGATGAAGCCGGAGACGGCAGTCTAGGCTTCCGTTAAATCGTCTTTACTAGTTTGTCCACTTGCTCCTTGTGTGTGATTGTAGGCGTCAGGGAAGGTCTGCGTCAAGTGATTGCAGCCACATATAACGCAGGCCGGCGCGTTCCGACAAGCGAAACTCATGTCGTCAAATCGCTGACACCGGTGACTTTGGGAAACGTGGCCTGGCTGGCGGCAGGGCTTTTTGCTAATGCAGAGTCCGAACAGCAATTTACATTCTAAGAGGGTAAGAGGGCTAAGGCGGACTCACCTTTCTCCACAATCAGCCTGTATAATGGCAGTGGCTTCCTAGCGCCAAAGTTTGTTTAAAGCCGGGTCGCCGGCACAACCTTATAGCTCTCGGCAAGCAGTCGTCAAGGACGGCCTTCACGTCAGACTGAATGTCAAGGCTTGCGTAAAACCAAGACCACTTCTCGTCGGGCCCTACTATTACCCAATCGGCGGCACCTAAATTCACCATTGTAAGGAAGTCACGTTCCTATGGAGGAATCAGGCTGACTGGCAGGCTAGCGGCCGTGCAGCCGGCAGGTCCGGACGTTGGGCCGATATCCGGCCCTAACAAGGACAAATCGTAATTTTGCATGTGTTCACCAGATTTTCCTGGAAGGTAGCCGGCTCTGTAGCCGACCAGATTGCCGCAGAGTGCTCTGGTGCGCTATCAGTTGGACTACTGTAGACTAGCTCTGCTGTGTCCCCAGCGGGGTTTTCCAGGGGACGAACTGCAACACCGCCACAGCTACAATGAGTTTGATAGCCGTAGACTCGGACAGCTTGGATGCCGCTCGGTAGCGATACCTAGACAACTTACCTGCACTTTGCGGCAGTTTGCAGTCGGAAGGCGAGGCAGGTCAGTGTCCATAGGTGTAGTTTGGACGTCTTCAGCTCCTTTTTCTTCCTTGCACTTTTGGGTGATTATTGCCTCTTCGTTACAGGTCAAGGTCAAGGCTGGTCCTCTCCTACGTAAATTCAAGCACACTGCTTACTCTTCAGTACCCATATGCTGAATTATCATGGAGAATGAATTTTTTCTATTAGAGAGCTGCCGATACCTGAGCTGGCTCGATGTGAGTTCTCCCGTTTGTGAGTAAGGATGCGGATTTGGGAACAACGTTTACCTTCTTCTTGTGTCTGTTCCACTTCTGTGTATTAAATAACACGTTACCATACCTATCATTTACAGTTGCACTGTTGTTCCAAATTATTAAAACGCTCTGAAATATGTCTATATCATATCACTGTTAACTGGGCGACAACGTGTGCAAATTTGTCTGTAAGAAATTTACTTGCTCATCATTGCTAATTACTGTTTCTTAGAAACGAGGCCTATTTTAACTATCCTGTAATTGTAGTAATGTTGATATTTTCTCTACAAATTGCATACGCAGGGGAATCATCGTTTACAAAATTAGGCTACTGCGCAAGCCAATCATGCTACATTTAATATTAATAAGCAACTTTCTACATAGACTGCGTCTGCGTTCAAACATTTCCTTCGTATTTTGTAAAACATGCATATTTAATATCTAATTTCATAAATTTCTTCATTTAGTATGTCCCAAGTGTTACACGCACACTCCAAGGAAGTTTTTAACATGTAACTGTTCGTTCTAAGCTACATTAAACCTATATATTATTTTACAAATTAGTTTAAACTGTATAAAAAACAAAGCTGCATTTCAGACTACTAGATTTCAATGTTTCAATCTAAAACCTTCTAAATTTAACCAAGTAGTGTCTACATTTCTATATTCAGGAATAAGTAAATCCTGGATTATAAACTTTTGTTACTTAAGTAATGTTCTTCAATAAAAATTAGTCGTCGGTAGGTTCATTTTTTCAACCTTTTCCAAACGCAGTCCCATGTATACACAAGTTAACATTCAAACACGTAAAAAGTTATTACTAAATCGTAAAGTAAATTAAACAAGAAGATACATCTTTCGTTACACGTTGTAATGGCACGCCACTAGCTGTAATATGTTTTCAAAATTTTATTAAAATAGAATATTTCTTAAATACACTCCATTTATTACATAGGCTATTTTAAGTTTTTTAACCTCCACTTTCTGGCGACTAATTAGGTCACTGAGACCATTTCCTAAGATAATTAAAACTATAATCAAACACTTCAAAACAATCACTTTTCTCCATTCCAAAGTTCTAAAAACGTGAACGTATGGGATGGTTCCTAAAAATCTGCAATACAATATTTAAAAATTATTATAATTTTTACTCATTAATAAACAGTAAAAGTTTTTGTTTCCAACGATAGAAAAGGGTGGTTGAGTACCTGAAGTTAAAGTTTGGATAACTAAGCACTCTTAACTTTTATAAATTAAAAACTAAATTTATAAATTGTCATTTTAGTGTGTATGTCTACAGTAAAGTTGACAAATCTAGTCACCCACATATTCAAACCGGTAAACAAATTTTTAGTTAATTTAATTCAATTGATTCCAATATTTCACTTAAGTTATTTCCTTTATAGAGAGAAATGGTCTGCTACAGTGTACTGGTAGGACAGTCAGCGCGACCCCGAACTTGAAGCTGTACTTCCAAACAACACGCAAGCGCAAACTCTGGCCTTAGTCAGCTGTTAACCTCTGCTATAGTGTACTGGTAGGACAGTCAGCGCGACCCCAGACTTGAAGCTGTACTTCGAAACGCGATCCCGGAGAAGAAGCTGTACTTCCAAACAACACGCAAGCGCAATCTCTGACCTTAGTCAGCTGTTAACGTCTGCTATAGTGTACTGGTAGGACAGTCAGCGCGACCCCAGACTTGAAGCTGTACTTCGAAACGCGATCCCGGAGAAGAAGCTGTACTTCCAAACAACACGCAAGCGCAATCTCTGACCTTAGTCAGCTGTTAACGTCTGCTATAGTGTACTGGTAGGACAGTCAGCGCGACCCCAGACTTGAAGCTGTACTTCGAAACAACACGCATGCGCAGCCTCTGACCTTAGTCAGCTGTTAACGTCTGCTACAGTGTACTGATAGAACAGTCAGCGCGATCCCGGAGAAGAAGCTGTACTTCCAAACAACACGCAAGCGCAGTCTCTGGCCTTAGTCAGCTGTTAACGTCTGCTATAGTGTCTGCTATAGTGTACTCGTAGAACAGTCAGCGCGATCCCGAACTTGAAGCTGTACTTCCAAAAAACACTCTTGCGCAGTCTCTGGCCTTAGTCAGCTGTTAAAGTCTGCTATAGTGTACTGTATAGTGTCTGCATAGTGATTATCGTCTGTTACAGTGTACTTTCAAAAGACAAAAAGTAATACAGTCTACTTAAAGAAGTAATTACAATTTGATAATATAAATACAAAATACTGTACTTTTTTTTTGCAATTAGCTTTACTACGACCTTTGCTAGACAGAGATTTTCCGTTAATATTGATTATTCAATTTATACTCAATACTGACTGAAAGAAAAATATTAATGAGAAATATATCGTACGCAACTGCGCTTAATTTTTGTGTCGTCTAATATTTACTAGCTAGCGATCGTGAGTGTGAAAATCATTGTTACGTGGTCATGGATACTACTGGTGTCGTTACGCTGCAGTGGCTGTTTAAGTACGTAATTACTGGCATTGGATGCGTCGCCAGCTGTTCACAACTACCTTCAGCCAATAATAGTTACCTTTTTATGGCTTTCCACAAACTTCTCTGTGGAACAGTCTGAGTCGTATTTATACTCGCTATAAAAGTCACTAATATTTTGTGTGTCAGTAGGCAACAGGCAACACTTACATATGCAAACGGACTGACGTTTTAGTATATACTTGGCTGACAGTCTCCGTATTTTGGTATATACTATATTACCCAACTTATTTTACTCATCTTATCATTATTACTGCTTTGTTGTATTTGTTCAGACTCTTTCAAGTATAGAGAGAGACGTGTATTTTTAAAAGGAGCTGCCTATAATCCTATATTATTAAAGTAGTGGCTCATAGGTGATTTAAAACCTTTCTTTAATAAAAGCCTTTGTATAAGTGTTTATAGCGTTTTAAATAGGATAGAACAACTTTAAACATCGTAAATGCTTACGTCATAGCAGGAAACTAGTAAGTCACCCGAAAATGTGGGCCGAGATATAACATGCAATTTTTTCTTAACTTTACGTTAAAAATGTTAGTGTTATTTATTTTACTCAAATATAACGTACAAAATAAACTAATTACAATGATACCAAACAAAACGCTGAATTTGTTTTAACGTTTGACCGAAGTTTTAATGACACAAATAACACACACACACATACAACTGCCTCTTCACCGTGTGCTGGCGACCGCTTCTTTCTGACAGTGGTTGAATCTGAGTTGTACCGCGGCCAGGAAGCACAATAGGCGCCCGCAGGCCTAATGCTTGAGAGGAGCAGAAGGAGAAAGGTAAGTTCAAAGGTAAATACTTATGCATTTTTCATTTTTGTAATAAACAATAAGTCTCGATAATGGGATGGATAGATACTAAGACAAATTCGTTACTTGCTAGGAATGATATACCACAATACCTCCTCCTCCTCTCCTTCTCTTCCTTCTTCTTCTTCTTCTTCTTCTTCTTCTTCTTCTTCTTCTTCCAACTGTGCAGTAGGTTAACAATAATCTCTTTTAAATATCATTCCACCTCTTTTTGGTCTTCCGAGGATCTCCTCCCTGCGGTTGATATTTATACATAATCTTTGGCATCTTCTCATTCTTTGTAAACATCATTCGAATTTATTCGTATTTTCTTTATTTTAGTCACATACGCTGCCAACTTCTAATTGTTCTCTTATTTCTGTACCCCTCATTCTATCTCTTCTTGTGCAAACAACGATACTTCGTAGCATTTTCACCTCTGCTCTTCAGATTCTTTTACATTTGTTCCTGTGAGTATCCATGCTTTACTGCTATACAATAAACTCGACATAGCCATAATTTTATAAAATTTTACTAATATATCTTTACTGACTTTATTCTTTAAATTTCTATATACTGAACTATTTATGTAGTTGAGTCGTATTCTTTTTTTGCCTATACCTACTTCATCCTTGTATGATACATAGTTACGTATGAAATTGAACCCCTTTACTCGCTCCATCTCAATGTTGTTAACAGTTATTTTGTTAATCATTAGGTCTGGTTTGCGTAGTAAACTGTATACTTCAGAATTTCTATGACCGTTTGTTTAGTTGCATGAATTTCAGAAATGGATTTCAAAATTGTCTTCTGCAGGTTGAAATAATTTCATTTTAAGTCATCTACTTTGCTTTCTGATATGCTCATTCTTTATTCTATCTTGCAATAATAGTTTAAAGTAGGCGTACTTTGAAGAAACTGCATATCAGCACTCTTACTCTTGCCGCATTCCTTTTTTCTCATAGCCCACGCCTCACTCGCATGTATCAATGTGGGTATTGCAATTGTCTTATAAAATTTAATCCTTGTCCTGTGTCTTGTTTTGTTTCTAACATGTCTGTGAATCGTAACACAAATATTCCTAAATTTTATTACCCAAGACAGCCTCAGAGTAACGTCTGGAATCTGTGGAAGTAGGACCCTGGCAAAGGATAAGGATTTGTTACTTAATATTCATAAAACTAATTATAGATCTGGTAACCATCGTGGTATACAGTTGAAGCATTAGTGTTATTGTGAAGTTTATAATAACGATAAACGCTACTTAAATTCCATTATTTGTAGCCACATTTTATTTATTATATTGGTATACAATACATTTATAAATACACTTTGTTACTAATTCATTATTTTTTCTAATTCTGCGTAAATTTATTTCCATAAGTACACAGCTTTACATTTTAAAACATTGTTACAGTAAAAATGGCACACAATACTATAGTATAATGTGCGTCTTGAAATATCTTTGTTCCTCAAAACTTAATAAAATTTAACTGGTAATGTTCAAAATGCACAAAAGCAATGCAAGTTGTCATACTTACGAATTCTGAACACACCCTCTGACTAAGAGTAAGGCGTTAATACTGCCCGGACACACTGTTGCAGTAGACGCTATTCCTGTGCCTACTCACGGGCGGTTTAATGTTTAATATCCACGCGTAACTGTTGATCCAATAATAAACTCTGCCCTCCTCGTCAATAAATAAATACTGTATACGGGGATACATTTTTACGACTGCAGGGAATAATGATCGTAGCGGTACATTACATGTGCCAGCCATGCCATTACATAAATTGTGTTCACTGTAACATAATCAGGGCTGATAGCGCATCTACACATTAATATTAAGATTTAAGACTAATTGTTATTAACATTTTGAAAGTAGTAATGTGTATTTTGTTTCTGTTGCAACTAAAATTAAAATTACTGGTAATTATACGCTTTACGAAACATTTATTTGTTCAAAAATCTGATTGTGACTGAAAAGGTTACTGAATGAGATAAATGAAGAACCAATAAAGGTTGATTATATAACTGTTTCTATCCATGGTTTAGATAGCCGACACGAACAATTGTTCACGCTACAGGATAAATTACTTGACAAAATCAGGAAAAGGAACCTTATTTTATATAAGCATATAAACAGCATCTAGAAGTTTAACTGACAGCATTTATGTTAATGCTATAAAGTAAATGTTAGAGTGTATTATAATAATACTTTTTCATTATGATTTTTATTACTTCAGAGCTTAAAAGAACTATCAAGTAAAACTCGTGTTGACATACCCTGACACAGCGATGAAGACGCCAAAATGAAACGTAACCGTTTTCGGAATAGAGCATATTTCAGCAAAATGTCCAGCTACTAAATGATCTTGGAGTGAGTAGCGAATCTGCTGCTTACTTAACTTACTGTAGGTATGACTGTTATAATGTAGTTAATCGATGTTTTACAATCTGTTTTGTTTTAATTGCAATTCTGTACATTTTAAAACATTTGATACTGGTTCACGTAACACGTGCATAATTTATTAATGTATTTCTCTATGGCACTGCAGAGTTGAACAATAGTATGGTAATTTATTAAGGTAAACAAATTACTTTTCCTGCCGAAGGTTGAGACCGACATTTTTTCACCTTCGGAGATTGGGCATACTTCCACTGCATACTTTGCAGTTTGGATTCTGGTTTATAGTGATAATACCAAAACTCATCACCGACAACAATTTAGTGTAGAAAGGGATTACATGTTGTTGATAGCGGATCAAATGCTGTAATGATAAGCCCGAAGGCAAATTTTTCTGGCCATCAGTATAAGCACTCGTAGAATCCACTGAGCAGCAACTTTGTGATAGCCAATGATGGAATGAAAGACTTTGTGACTATGAATGATGAAATAAAGAGTTCCCACTGTTTACATGCCTATTTGCGCGTAAAGCAGTTTCCAGCTGTCTCACATTTTCATCTGATGCTGCAACACGTGCAGGTCCGGGACAGGCCAAGTCTTTAGTGGATTCTCTTTCTTGTCGAAATTTATTGCACCATTCCACCACTGCAGTATGAGAATAACTATAGCCACCATATACAGCTTTCATTCTCATATAAATTTCTATTGGGTGACACCCCTCAGCGGCTAAAAACTGAATAACGGCGCGCAAATTATCTTTGGACTGATTTCCTATCTTATATCCCATCTTTCAACCCAGTCACAACGCTTAGAAAACACCAGATTGCAAATACTTTTGACAGACGCATCACTAGTACTTAAACAGACAATGTAAACAAATAATGAATTCCGATGCCATGGCGATGAAGTCACGGCTGCGCAGATCAAACATGTTTCTGTTGAACAATCCTCGTAGTTACGTAAATCTTATTGGTAATAAAACTTAGTGATAAATTAAGTCAAAAAACGAAATAAACATTTTAATTTATGTTAAACACGTTTCAAACACTAATGATTTGCTATCACGTACGTCAATACAGTTCAAAATATCAGTATATCTTTCTTGCGTCTTGTTTTCAATCTTGATTTTCCCGGTTACGTGATAAAACTAACAATAGTCAAGCTACTACGTTTCTATCAAGTACACAGATTTACGTAATAAAAAACTAATAATATCTGACCTAGATCAGACCCTCAAAAGCTGAGAAAAGAAATCGCTGAGAAAAGAAATGTATTCGTCAAATTGAATGAAATGAAACTGTCGCTGAAGCAAATCACTTACACCCTGACTATAAGATTTTACATAGAGACTTCTAGAAAAGGCCTGCTATGAAAAATTAGTGTTTAATATATCATTGAGAATTGTGCAAAATTCATTTCTGTGCTCTTCACTGTCTTCGTAAGTGCAATTAGATGTTGTAGTTATTATAATTATTTCATGTTATTAACGTTTCACTACTATATTTAAAAATAAGTTTATTGTGCAACCTCAATGCAACGAACACAGAAACATCCTACGACCTAGCCTGTGTTTGACACTATACAGAAGTATATTCAATAAGATAGTCGGATAGTTACAAATTAGGTATTATGTAAAACAACGAAAGTAAATTTATTTACTGTCTACCACGTTCTACTAGTATTAAATTATTACTGAAGCTTAATTAAATCAACAAATAATAATAATTATTATTGCTTTTGAAATTTGACCCACATTGCAGGATGATAAAGTAAGATAGTTTTTAACCACACGCTACATAAGAATATTACTTACAAAGATGATATTTTATTTCAATTAGTTTACATACCGTGAAGCTTTATGAGGTTCCTACCGTTCTCTAGTCTAGGATGTAGACCTACTAGATACCTAAAGGAATCTCAATTTTATTACAATTTTATAAAGATGACTTTGATTTGAATTATATGTATTCCAATACATTATACCAGAAAACGTTCAGGTAGCGACGTAGACGACAGCCATAGTAAAACATAATAGATTAAAATATAAAATATAATATAAATTTTAACATTATTTTCATGAATGTTATTATTGTAGCAAAAATATGAACAGCTTGATAATAACTTTCATCATTTTATTATTATTTGATACTACAGTATTTCACATCCTTTAATTTTCAGTTTAATATATTTTTGTATCACGTAGTAGTTTGATGTATGGATTTTTCAGCCATTGCCAAATACATGATATGCTTTTTATCCTATGTTTGACATAAATTTTTCTAGAAAATATACACGATTGACAGTTTTCTATGTTTTAATGTAACTCAGACCGCCAGAGATCATTTTATCTATTTTTAACTCAGTAGTTACTTAATCTTCTAATTTTGAGGCGCAGTTTATCCTCTTTCTATAGACACCTGTTTTCATGTCTAACCTATCACACTAAGTCAAATTGGTTCATTCTGTTTCGCCTTCGCACAAGTTTGGTATTATTGAGGAATCGTAGCATCTCGACATTCTGATGTTTACCAGGCGTTTCTCATGCTTCTTGGCAAATCGCTCAATTTCAACTTCATCTTCGACTGAAGCAATCTCCGAGTCACTGTGGATGTTCTCATTTTTGGATTGAACATTAAAAATACACCTTAATACCTTGTTTTGAAATGTCTGGACCTTTTTTCTACTTTTCTTAGTGTATCCCCAGATTGTATTAGTAGTAGTAGTAGTAGTAGTAGTAGTAGTACCATATGCCCAGACAGGGTTAAGGACATGTTTATGTACAATCAGTTTATTATGTATAGACAGCTCAGAATGTCACCCAAGTGCACATTTTTCTGAATTTTTCGCCAAGGTCAGTTTCTTTTTCCTTTTTACATGTTCTTTCCAGCGGAGCTTGGGATCTAATATCAAGCCTCAGTATCAAGCTTTTGCACTATTTTCATGTGGTATAATTAGTTGGATAATAATTACCAGAGGCAAGCAATTAAGTTTCTTTTTGGTAAAATTAACGTCGACAAACTTGCCGTCATTTAGTTTTATCCGCCATCCTTTAGGCCAAGAATTTACTTTGTCAGTGGCAGACAATATAAACTACATGCTTTACCTAGAGGCAAAGCGTATATTTTAAAATGTAAACAAAAAAGTCTTTAGATTTCTGAGTGCTACAGCGCATCGTTAAGAAAGTTTAAAATATGGTGCACGTGAATACAAAATTGATTTTATAAAAGAATGTATTAACATACATTTACGTTAACAATTACGTGCATTTATCGGTTCCTGCATATTTCAGATGAAAATACGGCAAATTTTAATATAACAGTATTTAGTTTTGAAAATGTTAAATAAGATTTAACAGCAGCTTTGGGAATACGTGGGTTGGTAATTCTTGCCAGTGGTGTTTGAGGTACATCATTATAAACTCTTGCAGCGTGTAGAGTGTTGGCGGCCCATAACAAGGTTACCGTACCAGTCTGTGCGGATTAGTTTCACTGCACCGCAGTCGCCGCTCTAATATGGCGATAATTCCATTACCCAACTTGTGTCGTCACTGATTTTACATCATAGTTAGTACCAGAATCTAAACTTGTAATTCTATTAATTTGTGCCACAAACACTCTCATTTCATAGCATTCATTTACAAAAATATATGATTATCTGACTAATTATTATTAAGCGTACATACGAAAGCCATGAACGGCCACAATGTATAATTGTATAGTTTAAAACAATCTAATACCTGAACAAATACAAATTAATACAAAACATGACACAATTTTCAAAGCACTCAACATAGAAAATACACAAAATACTAATATAGGCCTACACCACAATCACACACAGTAATACCAATTCAAAGCACCAGAGACCAACAGGAAACCAAAGCAACAACCAGCCAACACACAAATACCTCACAAGGCACAAAATCAGGAAGGCTGAAAATAGGAACACAAGGTTTCCCGAAACATGTTCCAAATAGGGAGAAAACGTCTTGAGGTAAAGTCATTATAAAATATATAATATACATATATTATATAACAAAAGTTAAATAACTTTAACAAAAGTTAAAGCTCCAATTGAACCCGTTAAAGGTCATGGTCTACAATCAACTAAACGATACACACACACACACACACACACACGCATATAGGGCTATTTGGGTTCCTCAAAAAGAAAAGGAAAAGAAAATTTTGATTGAATTAAGTTAGTATAATTTAGAAAATTACTTCTTAAAATCAATTTTATGACGAAGTTGCTGAACACATTTTGTGTGAGAGATGTATGTTGCAAGCGTGTAAAGTTTTAGTATTTATTACTTTTGACTTTGCTTCTCTTGGGTCCTAAATATAGATAACCGAGGTGAGCGAGGTGTTCCTAGTAAATTATACTTAATCTTTTGATAAATACCACAATGAGATATGTAGTCTGTCAGAGTCCCTGAGTACCTTTACTTTACAATAAAATGCTAGTTCAAGAAGTGTTAAATGCAGAAAGTGTTACTTGCTTTTAGTAACTTTAAATAATATTTATTACTTTAATCAAGTACGTTAAGCAATTTTAGAATTAATATTTTTTACAAATTTGTTTTAATTATTATTTGTGTGTGTGTGTGTGTGTGTTTGTGTGTATTTAAACTGAGTCTGCATTTTCAAATATTTATAATGATTTAATATAAACGTTTAGAACTAATATGTGTGTAATTGTATACAAACATAATATATACATATAATATATACAATATTAAATGTTTATATACCTATATATAATATATATAAACAATATTGTAATATATCCCGGTTTGTCTTCAATTAAGCCCCAAGTTGTTGGTGGCAATTTGTAAAGGAAGAAGAGACGAGAGATGGGTTTTATCTTCCTGTTATTTTGGGAATATAAAATTATGTTTGTATTATTATTATTATTATTATTATTATTATTATTATTTAAATATTTAATTCATTATTTTGTTTATTTTGTTTACTAAATTGCCTCGGTGATACCCAGTCGTCAACGACTTCACTGATACGGGAGTGGTGTTCGTAGCCGTACGGTTTGAATTGTCGCCAAAATTAATTAATCTTTTAAAGTGATTGTGTTGTTTTTTCACAATCGATTCCTGATTCGAATCGGTCTTCTCGGTTAGCCGGCCTCGTCTCCAAAATTCTCGGAGTTCTTCACTCTCGTCGTGGTTCTACTCTTCCTCGACTATCTCAAATTATTAAATCTTAATCCACTCTACAAAATAAAATGCTGGTTCTGTTAACAAATTGATTTATTTGGTATTATTTTAAAATTTGTATCAGTTGATCGGTTCGTGAGTCGATCGGGTATGGTCCGACTCGACTCGGTCATTAAACTCGATTTGAACAAACAATGTTTAAAATTCAGTACAATATTATTTTTAATACCTGGTACCTTTAGCTGTTAGTAAAGATCGGAAAACACTTTAGGACAAAATACAATGCATTACAATATGGTTAATTACAACTCTTAATAAATAACAAGGCATAAAATAATACTGTGTTTAAAATGTTATAATTCTTAGGTTGATTAACTTTCAACAAAATGGTTGGCCCCCCACTCCAAGATGGCGGACTTTCTCCAGCTGGCCGGCTATGCTATATGTCTCACCTAGTATCTTCAAATTCAATATTGTTTTAAGAATTTAATGTCAATAATGTCCCTGAATAAGGTTTTGTTAAGTTTCACAAGTGTCTGGATTAACTGTGTTTTGGTGAATATCGTGTTGCGTAGTGATGTGGTTGGTTCGTTATTAAATAACCAAGATTCTCACCACCTCGATGTCATGTTTGTCGAACTTGGGATGCGTTAGTTTAAATAGATGGTCCTTTTTTCAATCAAATTTCGTTTCTTCTGTTATTATGTTTTCCAGGGTTATTCTGAATGGTTCTCCTAGAATTCCTATTGCATTTTTTATGTCTCCTGGTATTTTATTTTTAGGTTTTTATGAAAGTGTGACTCTCTGCTACATGCAGTTGACCTATTCTGTTCGCTAGTTAACAATAGAGTATTTCAAAACATCCGTTTAGCTAACGATGAAGACCTAGCTTTTGTGATCTCTGATTGGTCCATTTTTTTCTTGACCCCGGTCACGTGACCGTAATTATTTGAAATTTATGAAGTTTATTTCTGTCACCTCAAATTATTCCCTATTTGTTTCTAGTTTAATTAAATTTGGATTATACGATGGTGTTGATTGGGAAAATAGAAGTATTTGGTACCGAATGTGGCCCATTTCAGCCCATCATTAAATGTTTTATCACCTTTATAATTTTGAGTTTTTTAGGCTTTGATCTATTTTCCTTAACATTTCTTATTGTTTGTTTTTTCTACTTTAGTATGTTCTAGTAGGGTTGTTCTTATTACTAAGAATAATGTCTGATACTTCTACAGTATATATAATATTACAGTTTTAAATACCTATGCATAAGTTTCTTATAATAACGATAATATTGGCAACATGTCAGCTCAATGGCTTGCCTGATGTGCTACTAATACTTTCTCTATCCATCTGGTTATTGCTATTGTGGGTTTTGACATATAATTTTACCCATACCTTCCCTGTTTTATTAAGGTCAGGCTTCTGTTTAATTTTATTTGGTTTGGTTAGGACTATTCTGGATATTTTAGTGTTCTTTAAGTTCAGCTCATCTCTTTTGGCCTACAGGCTTAGCATTTTGCCATTCCTTTACAATGATTTTTACATAATATGATGTTTCACAATGTACCTGATATTGACATTTCTGAACAGCTTTTACAGTTGTTCTTGAAAAATTAACAAATATTTTAACAAGTAATTATAACATAATAAAATCTTGGGTACATAGAGCCCTTTTAACAACTAATTATAACATAACATCCCATGGGTATAAAAAACCATTTAAACATAATACCATTTTAATTATAACATAATAAATCCTGGGTATACAACACCCTTTAAAAAACTAACTATAACGTAATAAATCCTGGGTATACAAAACCCTTTAAACACATACTAATTCTATTTACTGGTTCTTAATATGTATTAGTTTATACATAAGACCATTACTTCACTTTCTCCCTTCCCGATTGGTTTATAACATGATCTTTGATCATCACTATTTCCTTCTGTGTACACTTATCACTTCACTCACTTATAAGTTTTTACAATTATTCCTTAGAATAATGGACGTATTTTTTACTCTTATTTATACCATTTCATTGCATTTTCTATAATTTTACCTACAGTCTGATATTTTCTCTTTAATTATTATTATTATTAATTTATGGAGTATTTCTTATTTATTTTTTACCTGGTTATTAACATGTTTTAGTTTAGTTCTCTTGTCATTTTTATTTTCAGTTCTTCATGCATTTACGTTATTTTGTAATTAATGTGGTCTTCACTGTCTTGTTACTTATTGCATATCTTTATTTTAATTAGTTGTTTCGTCGTTAGACTTGTTTATACCTCTCACTTACCATATTTATTGGGTTTATGACGTTAATTAAGTTCTCTTCTTCTAATTTTCATTATAATTACGATATTACATTTCTTTAACATTTATTTTTCTTCATCCATTGTTTTGTTTTAGCATGGAACCAGAAAACTCTGCTTAATACACACTTATTTGTAAGTTTCTTTTCATTTATCATTTACACTAGTACTAGTTAACTATGGTTTCTTTATCTTAACAGTTCTTATATGCTTGGTGATGATATGTATCGTCACAATATATACAAATATTATATACAATATGTAAAATATATATGTGTAAATATATACAATTTGCATAAATATTTTACACAAATATATATATAAAATTTTGTATACTTTAGTTTAAACTTAGTTGTCGCTTAGAAAACATAATAATCATCTAGATAATATAAGTAATACAAAATAAAATTTGTGCACCCAACTAATAACTATTTTAAAGTATAATAATTTTCTAAATACAATTTTCTTTTTAAAAGTAATTGGTTACATTAATTTTCACAGAATATATTGCTAGTTTTGCTGCAAACGTCTATAGTGAGAAAAGTCTTTTAACTGAATTAACGTTTCTAATACTAATGGCAGACTGGTTGCTTAGTTGTGGCAATTTATTTATATCGATGGTGATGAGAGTAGCATTTCTTAACAAACAACTGTGAGCCTATTGCAAAAAATATTCCAACAAACCACACCAGAAGTAGTCCGGTCTACTTTTCCATCTGCAATATTGTCGTTATCTGAATCGTCGTTCCGTAGAAAACGCTAAGACCCTATTCTACATAAGGGTTACGATTACGGGATCTTAGCAACGAGTTGCCCGTTTGCTAAAATCTATTGGGTATTAGAACTCAAATAAATTAAATTATAAATTAAATAGTGCTGTCTCGCGCTAGTCAAGATTTTCCTCATAGGGTCAGGTGTATTTACCGAAATACATCTGGGTGAACGCGAGGACATATCAAGATACCGGAAGGTGTACGTACAATACACCGAAACTGCATTAATTAAAATTACACCCATTATTGAGCACTGAGAAACGAGATAAACGCTATCGGTGAACTGGTGTGGGTGCGTGTGTCGCGAGAATTCTACGCGTCGTCAGTGCAGCGGATTCAGCAGGCGGCGAGGGGTGGCAGTGAAGCGATTCAACGTTTACGTCAAAGGAATTCGACGATCAAGTAAAATAGACTATTAAGAAAGAGAAACATTCAAACCATTTACAGACAATATTTAAATTAAAATAAATAATTAATGTTCAATCACAGTCCATATTAAATTTGTTTAAAATAAATACCTAACTCCAGATAAGGCTCTGATATTATTTTGTTATTAACACTATGGCTTCTATTTGTTCTGTTGATATATATATATATATATATATATATATATATAATATATATATTGCAACAGTACAAATGTATAGGGTACTGTGCATTGCATGAGTAATTAAGATAATTAATTAAATAAAATAAATAATTCATATTGTTAGTAATAATTCATCTTTCAGTCTGAACTGTAAATGGAACGACCAAATTTCATGCTGGGACAGGTTAATCACGCCACGCAGCTGTGTCTGTGTGTACACGTGTATTTTACACGTGTGTGTGAGATCAGTTGGTTCCTGTAAAGCGTCATCCCTAAATGAACACTATTAATTACATGAATTATTTAAATTGTAACAAGTGTGTGCATAATATCACAAAACCAAATACGCCACAGTGTGTATAAAATAAAGACGCACATGGGTACAAAAAATAGTGCAAAAATAATAAAAATTGCGATTATAGTGAAAATAAATATAAATAGTACTCATATTAATTAAGATAGGGAAAAACGGTGTATACACAGTGAACACATAAAAATTACCGACAAGATGAATATCGGGTAATTTGCAAAAGACTTCGCATGTTGCGAAAACAAGTGAAATAAGTGTGAAAATAATCGTGTTTAGAAAGGGACGTCAACGGCAGACTGAGACATGCAGAATATTGTCGAAACATGATTTTTGCGCCATAGGGTATAAATACTCGAGACGCCCTAACTTATTTATCTTTCTCGTACAACTACCGTGATAGCCGGTGGCTCTGCCCAACGACAACAACTCTTTTTCTATCAATCACAGCAGCAGCCGGAGGTTCTTCACGACTACTCATCACTTTCGTGAGAGCACCTGCAACCTGAGGCCATGACTGGATACGAGGGAGCAGCCAAGTACATGGAATAGAGTCCAGCGTATGGGGCGAGGCAACGGACTACGGTGAGGATGTGAAGGACGAGGATCAAGGACTCCGGGACTACACAACTAAAGAGGAGCATCCAGGATCGAGGACCTAGGACCGAGGAGGATACGCTGTGTATTACCACGACAAATAAGGTGAAACAAAACCTTGTATTTGTAAAAACGAAAAGACTCACGTAAAGACAATTAACTATGTAAAAAGAAAGACAATATAATTCAAAGATGAGTTAATAATTTTTGGAAATATAAATGTTTATATGTATAGTAGTTTTAGAGTAATGTTTAAACTCACGAAATAATTTGGAGAAATAATTTAATCAATGATATTTAAAGTAATATGAAAGTAAAGAGTAAATATTATAATCTTGAATAAATAATTTAGTCAATGACAGATAAATTAATATGAAAGAATTAGTAAATTTTTATTAGAAAACAAAGCAATGGATATGCAATATAATAAAAAGAAAATAGATTATTAAAAAGAGATTAGATAATCTAATAGTTATCACAGTAATGAGCAAGTCGAGAGCAATATTATATAATAACAAATGTTTATTGTAGTATAAGAGTGTATATTATGTTCAATGTGTAATATGAGATATTACTTATATGTTAATAACTAGATGTGTGCTACGGCTACACACATATGAAAAATAATGATATTTTTAAATCGCAACAGAATAGAAAATGTTTAACTAATAAATTTTTAAATGATTCTAAACCGTTTCACGTTTTGTTATTATTATTACGATTACACCAGTCATAATTTTGTAGCGTAAGTAATGTTGCAAAATGAATGGCTCACAAGAAGTTGGGGGCTTCACAAGTACTTAACGTTGTAAATTAAATGTCGCCCAATGACGTGGTGCTCGACCATGCCATTTAATTATTTAAAAAATTTTAAAGTTAAATGTATGCTCTAAAAAGGTGTGTTACATGCAGAAATATATTATATGTAATAACTAATATTATATTAAATATTATTTGAATCTAATTTCAATTGTTGTGAATTATGATAGCACAAATGGCGATCAAAAGGTAATTATTGTAAATGAAAAGTGTAATCGTAATAGTAAGAGTAATAATAATAACAGTAATAATAATAAACAAAATAATAAATAAAACTAGTATAACCGGAATCACCAATAATAATTATTTAAAAACATAACATAAAAAAAATAATTCAACATGGTAGAACCAGGTAGTTTTAGTCTGGAGGCACTTCAAAATATGATGCGAGCCATGATGGACGAATTAAATATAAACAAACAGAAGAATTGAAACAGGAGAATATAAAACAAACAAACAATTAAAAGAAGAATTAAAGCAGGATATAATAGATAGTACTACACAGTTAGCAGATAAAATTATAGACAAGAATACGCGCGTAGATGCACTAGAAAATAAAGTTAAACAAGCCCTGCATGAACAATATGTTAGGTTAAAGAATAATCATAAAGAGTTACGCGTAGAATGGAGGAAAGACTTAAAGGACATTCATAAACCAATAAATGAAAATGTAAATGAGAAACTAAATACAATAAAGCATGAACAGGACAATAAAATACAGGATGTTCATCATCTGCTTCAAGCGACCACTAGTAAAACGAGTGCGATAGAAACACACACAATCGTAATAGAGAATAAGCTAGAAGACACCTCCAAGACTGCGAAAGGTTATTCTGGAGAGATGTCCAACATGAAGGAAGAGGTGAAGAGTGAAATGGATCAACTTCGAGAAAAGCTATGTAGACGTCGAGCGCAGATGATGATGTATCCAGCACCAGTAGAAGAAAGGGCTAAATTAACATTTGCAGGAAATAAATGGGAGAACAGCATGGAATTTTTTGACAACTGCGAAAAAGAAATGAAAAAAGTTGATAGTACCGTTGACGATAACGAAAAAATAAATTTTGCTACTCGCCATTTCAAAGATTCAGCAGCACAGTGGTATACTATAATACGTGATAATGTCACCAATTATCAACAATTCCGTGACTCGTTTGAAAATATGTATTGGAATATCCATACGCAACGTCAAATACGTGATTAGCTAGAATATGGTAAATTTAATATTCATGGTGTAATGGTACATATGACACTACCTACACCAACGTACCAAAAATAATTTGAAAGCCACTACTATTAAGAATACCTACAAGGTCAAACATACAATCATGGATAAGAAAGAGAAAGTATCATAAGTTAAACCAAGTGAGTCATTATAAAAAAGGAACTACCAGTAAATGTGCAAGATAAAAAAGACTAACGACGAGACGACTTACATACTTTACCCAATAGATCAGTAAGAAGGACACTATGGAAACAAGAAAGAAAAAAGAAGAATCAGTGAGAAGGATCAAACTATAACAACTTCAAGAAAGAAAAAGAAGAATCAGTGAGAAGTACACAGTGAAAACAGAAGAAAGAACAAACAGTGGGAAGGAAACACATAGAAGACAACACAGAGAAGAAACTCATCAAACAATGAGAAGGAAACAAGTGAAGACAACACCATGTATAAACTAATTAAGAGTGAGAAAGAGATCAGTGAAGAAAAGAAGAAAGATATCCATACCAGACACAAAAGGGGAAATAAAATGAAATATAATGAACTAACATAAACCTATGAAAGAATTATTATAAAAGAAGAAAGAAGAAATGGATATAAATAACAAGATATAAATCCCTAAGCTGTAAGGTAAACACTGACCCAAACTCATTTAATGAATACATTCCTTGACCATATAAAATAAACAATAATCAATGAAAATTAATTATTGAACAGAAAGAATAACAGAGAGGATGAACAATAATAGGATAAGTTCTTAGCTAACTGATGTGTAGACATAAAAGAAAGCTATATCCAAAATATAAATGACCAACAGTAAAGTAGAATTGATGTTAGAAAAAAACCACTAATTATCAGTAATTAAGAAAATAAAAGATAAACAATAGGTGCTCTAAAAATTAACAGCAAATGTACCAGCATTAAATAAAAGCAAATCAATCAAATATAATGCAGAAATACAAACTAACAGCAATCCAGTGCTGTATACCTAGTATGTAACATAACCTAATCTGGGCAACCAGTTTTCACTAAAACTGAAGAAAAACAAAGCCAAAACAATGTTAAACCAAAATGTATTAAAATGTGAAGTAACTAGATAATATAAGGAACGTTTTGTATACAATAGATCAGGTAATAAGTAAATATAAAAGCTGTATTAGTGTAATTCAGTATAACCATATGCTTGTCACAGCATAGATGCCTGATGTAACAAAATTATGTTGTAAAATCATTATAAACGAGTAGGAACTCAACTGACAACATTGAGTGAGGCAGAATACTATTCAATAGAGTAAATTCAAGAAGTATAACTACCTAAATACCAGTAATAACAATAATAATATTAAAACAATGTTAACAACTAGATGCAACTAATCTTGATAACTTTAAACCAAGATAATAATCAGTACAAGTGCAGAATGAAATACTACCCAATAATAACAATGATATCAATACAATAATAAGAGTCATTCAAACAATAATAAGAATAATATGAAAAGAGTACAAGTCATGTAACAATGTAACACCATGAAGTATAGTAAACATACTTAACAAGCTATAGTTAAGGTAATAAAACCATGATATGAGGAAAAAGGACACTATCAGTAGTGACAACGACCAATGCAGTATGCATAGGCCATAATAGAATGCAATCAAAAGTTAATATTAGTATAATATTGTAAATAAACAAAATGTATAACCATAGGCATAGGACTTGAACCTATGGAAATAGACATTGTGTAATTATTAATACACAATCTTAATGGAAAAGTGAATATTACGATAAGGATACGTTATCACCATCAACATATGGGATAAAAACAATGTATTTAAAGTATTTAATAGCTTAATGGACATTATGAGTTTATACCAAGTGCGATTTCAGCAACCCCAAATCTGAACTATACGATGAGGGTATGCAAAATACTCGCCATCAAAAAATAGAAACGATGAGGATAATAAAATTAACATCAGTGCAATTATAAATAAGATATTTGACTTATAAAAATAATTGAGAAGTGCTAAGCCCTTGCGCGTGGGTCGGTGAACCAAAAATTCATAATCTTGACACCAACCTACTGACGCAACTTTAAGCGTCTGTTTTGACGAAGCCCACCGAGTGTAAACGAATTAAAAACTATTAACCAATCAGAGCCTATAAAAAGTACGAAGTGAAGAATCCCGACCGAGGAACTACAGACAGTATTCTACAAGCAACGAGAGCGACCCCACGCTCGTCGATCGTCCAGAAAAACGTGATTTTGACAGCGAACAGCTGTAAACACCAACTAACCTCAAACTTTGAATGGAGGTTAGATCAACATAAGAAGACAGTGCAGTATATTTTTAAGTGAACTATTACAGAGTATATGCGTATAGGACTGAGTGCAGTGCATTTATTAAAATTAATTAATTAATTAAAAAATATTAATTAATTACAAAAATTATAAAAAAGTGTTAATTTTCGAACGACCAGTTACGCAAGTATCAATTCTACTATACTTGTCAAATAATTAATAAGTTACAGAAAGCTAGTAGCGAATCGAATTAATTTGAATTGATCGATAAATTGCCTGAACTCCAAAAGGAAGGGAACTTAGAAAAGTCTGATAAACAATGATAAAATTGAACGATTTTAATAACGACAATTTTAATTCTTTGTATAATTCAATTGTATTAGCATAAGGAAAGGACAATGAATGATCAATGAATGGAAACTGAACCCTAACCATTAAGAATTTAAGAATGTTTTATATTTAATTCTAATAAGTGAACTTAGAGTCACACAAGAGTGTAACTTAATTATATCAAATGAATTTAATTTACCTGTGTTATGTACATCCAATCTAGGAGATTATTCGGAACCATGACACTGAATTTAAATAATTATTATCACATCGTGAATCAATAATGCATCAATGAAAAATAATTAACCAATTTTAAATAAACCAGGTTACATGAACCATTATTAACCTCAATGACTAACAATGAACAGTTGTTCATATTTTATATTATAGTAAACTAACAATCAATGATTTTATGTTTTGTCTACTTGTTATTAGAGTAGTACATTTTATTATATATGTGTATTTTGCAGGCTCAAAGAACCTACTACGATTTTTATAAAGCATTATAACCTATTTGTTTACTAATGAAAAATAATCGACTAGCCAAATGCAGTCATACCAACCTGAAATATTAAAAGTTTTAGAGTCCATGTTCTATTTTAATTGTTTTACAAAATGAAGATAAACCATTTCACTGAATCAAATATTAATTTTTGCTTGAGTTGAATAAACAACCATTGTTTTATGAACCTTTAAAATTGTTGACTTTTATTGTAAACAATAGAAATACAGCTTAGTGAGTAACCAGAGACGGTTGGTACCAGAAGCCAAAAGCGGACACTCAAATTGAATGATTTTTACCAACCAAACTATCTAATATTTTGCTACACATTACAACCGATAGTAAGTATCTTGTATATGTTTTGTCTATGTTAGTGTCTATGCATGACAGTACTGATCAACTCACCGCAGCTGTTACTAGAAGAGTCAACGTAACTTCCAGAGCATCGAACTCAAGAAAGTGAATAAAAAACATTTTAAACAATATAAAACAAATTGCTAAACGACGATAAAAAGAGTAAGTGAAGCGATTTATTCACGACCGGATTCAATAATAGGTTGAATTGGGTGGAATAAATCACTAATACAAAACTTAATAATAAAAATCGAACTTTCAACAATAATAATAAAACAAACAACCAGACCCTATAATAAACAAAACGGGAGAGATTCTCGTCATAATTATAATGGTCGTCAGAGTATGGAACAGTTTACAATAGCACAAATTGAAAGAGTGAAACATCTTAAACCTAAATTTCTGAATATGAAATAATATCTAAACTGTCTTACCATTTTCAGAAAAATATCCAACTCCCTGTTTACACACAAGATATTAAAACAATTGAGGAATTTTTAATACTTGTAACACAATCTAAGAACATCACTCGCGGTGAGAATACACAACACAATTATCAACCACACGGTAATCACAATTATAACCATAATCACATCCGTGATAACTATAAACCACCAACGCAACACATGCAAAATCGATCAGCTGTGAATATAGGTCACACACCAACGACTCCACGCGTGGAATGCGGTCGTCAAGAGAAGGATAGAAGCAGCGATCAGAGAAAGAGTAGAGGGGAGAAGTGTAGCTACGTCTGACCAAGTTCAAAGAAAAGATTTCCGAAGCCATATGAACGAGCGGTTAATGCGGTAAAAACAAACAATAGCTCAAAGAGAGAATGCATAACGGAAACGGCGAGTTCTACGGCATCGACTTCTAAACAATGACTCGAGAAGGGTAAGCAGCAGTACACAATAAATAATATATACCCTGTCGACATACGAGGCGAATTGCTTAGTACAGACGAGGATGTAATCCAAGCGGAAAACACACACACATTTTGCCCGACTGTTAATGTTCGTATCAACAATTGCCTAATTAAAATGTTGGTGGTCACAGGTAGTCAACTGTCAGTTTTAAACGCTGCATGGGTGCAACGGAATAAAAACTATTTTAAAAATACAGCGATATTACCTGTTGCGTACTGGAAGCTCTTGAAGTTCTAGAGTTGTTCCAAAGACGCTAAGTGGAAAGGGCTGGTTTTGAAATATAATGAAGTGGACTGTATTGATGTTGTATAATTTTCATTTATTTAAAATATTAAGTTGTAGATGCAATTGCCGACACGTGCGGATGTTTTATGGCCAAAACGCCCGTTGATTTAGTTTCGATAAAAGTAAAAATCCATGGTGGATAGACGTAGGTCGTCTGAGTAATTTAGTGCAAGCTGCACATGCAAATAATTGAATAATGATCCAGAAGCTGCGGCTGGAAGAATAAATTTAACGAGACCACAGCTCGGAGTCTAATAAGTAACTGAACTAAACTTGACCACCGTCAGCCCAGCTGACTGCCGGCGGCGCTTGATAAGCGACGTCATCCGCTCGTGCCGCAATGCGGTGGTTACAACACACAGATAATAAATACAGTACAAAATTCGAACATTACCTGTGAATAATATGAACATTACAACCGCTACTAATAAGCGAGAAACATTTAAAAAACAAGCCTACGTAACAATGACATACGAAAAATTTAGAAATAGAATGTCCAATGTTTATTATGAAAAGGTTATATATGATGGTATTATAGGAATTGATTTATTGAATATGCTAGATGCTAAGATTGATATCATTAATAATAAGATAACATGTAATTATAAGAATGTTCAACATAGCATAAGTATGAATGAAGAAGAAAAACAGTATAAGGTAAATGAGACACCTATTTTCTTAACTAAACCCAAGGTTCAATATGTACCAACTCGATGTACAAGTCAAGACAACCGACAAGATTTCTAAACAGGAAGAAAAGGGGCTTCAAGAATTAATAAATGAATGTGAAGATGTATTCAATGAAACACCGACGCAGACGACAGTGTACAAAGATACTATAACTGTAACAGACCCAACAAAATTCGTCAAGAGGACATACCCTATTCCAATGCGCTACGAGGAAGAAGTATAAATGGAAATACGTCGCATGTTGGAAAATAACGTGAAAGATCGGTCCAACAGCAACTTCTTAAATCCTCTTGTTGTAGTAAAGACGAAAAGCGGGTATATTCGTCTATGCCTGGACATGCGGGAGCTGAACAGCATTATAATGAAAGAGTATGACTTCGCTCCTAATGCGGATGAGCTGTTTATGAAATGTGAAGGAGCACGCTACTTGACTAAACTAGATATACGTTCATGTTTTTGGCAGATTCCAATCCGAGAAGAGGATAGAAAATTTACTGCATTCCTGTAGAAGAACAAGTGTTACCAACATAAGGTGGTACCATTTGGATTAGGCACGAGTGTGGCAGCTATTGTGAAATGTTTGGAAAGAACATTAGGCCCAGAGGTGGAACCTTATACGATGATCTTCGTAGATGATATTCTAGTGATATCTAAGCATTCGATGAGCACATCAAAAATCTACGTACAATATTCCATAAGTTTAGGCAAGCAAACATGTAGGTACATGTAGGCGTATGTCTAAACCTAGATAATTGTGAATTCACAAAACCTACATCCAATTCCTAGCACAGATCATCTCATCCTCAGTGATACAACCAGATCCTACCAAGATAACCAGTATAACCAACTTTCCTATACCCAGGAACCTTAAAGATTTGCGTGCATATTTAGGTGTAACTGGATATTACAGGAGGTTTACACCATTATATGCTGAAGGACTCAACCTGTTTTAGTATTGACAAAGAAATGACGACAATGGAAATGGGAGAAGAAGCATCAAGAAGCCTTCGAACAAGTGAAGACGTTATTCGTAGAAAACATCATGATACATCATCCTCAACAAGAAGGAAAATTTGTGAATTATTCTGATGCCAGTGATTACGCCGTGGGAAGTGTACTATACCAGAAGGTTCCGAAGGAAGTCTCAGAGTCATGGCCTACGCTAGCAGAGTTTTCAAAGGAGCAGAGCGGCACTACTCAACATCAGAGAAGGAGATATTTGCGATTGTCTACGCTCTTAAGCAATTTCGATATTATATTTATGGTACTCATTTTGAAATACATACTGACGATCAAGCGTTGTCATTTCTACTGAAATGTAAAGTAACGAACTCTCGTTTACTGAGATGGATTTTAGCCATTGGTGAGTACTCATTCACTATCAAGTACTGCAAAGGGAAATATAATAGCGTTGCAGATATGTTAAGTCGTTATGTTACAGAAGAATGTGAGGAGATCTACAATAAAAAAGGTAACTAAGTACGTCTATTACCTATTAGATTTGAAGCTAGCAACGAAGCAAGGAGAATGCTACAAAATCTAGCAGAAGAACAAAACCAAGATATTACCTTACGAAATATAAAACGTCAATCTCACCTACCAGCTCAATATGAGCTACATAACAATATATTCTTTTCAAATTAATAAGACATGATTGGAGAATTGTGTTGACGAACGAGATGTTATTTAAACTGATAACACCAAGTCACGAGAGCTTAGCTCATGCCTCGGCATTAAAATGTTATTTATCCCTTAGAGAAGATTTTACTATAAAAGTATAACAATACGCACAATAAAATCTTATACAACAGTTTTAGTAAGAAAAGTATGCAACATTTTGCTTATCTCTAGCAAATAATTTTTTTTACTTCATAAAAACATTTCACAGAAACCAAAATAATTAAAACGTAAAAACATAATTAATAGTGATGAAAAAAGGAAAATGTAATATCTGTTTTAATGTTGGACTCTTCTGACCAAAAATAAGTACGTACTTGGGAGAAGAGAGACATTTTTTATTCCAATTACACCCTTGTTAATATTTCATCGCTTGGTTCGCTCCATTTAACATTACTGTTTTTACTACCAGGATGGTAGTACTTTCCCTTTGAAAAATTAAAATGTTTGCATTGTTTATAAAATCCTAGCCGTGAATTTAATTTAACTGTAGACTTTAACAAAATTATGCACTATTTCTTTACAAGTGTGAATGTTATTAAGTACAACGTAAACATAAGAGAGACAAATTAATATAGGGCAATGAAATACATTAAATTTTTGTCAAATGCATCGTGAAACATCTCTCTGTACGCTCGAAGGAACTACATCATCCTATAAAACTTTAAACATTAACTTTTGTTTTGGACTTTACAGTACTGAGATGGCGGAAGAGCAAGCTCTACAGAACAACTCTGGAAATCATAGGAACATATAATATGTAGTATATACCTGGAGACTGAATGAAAGTCGCAGAAGGCGAATAAGTCTGTCAGAGATGGTAGAGTTTTAAGAAGAGAAAAGAACAATAGAGCATTAAGCAACAAAAAGAATGGGTGTGGAAGGACATAATTTTCTCGAAACAGGAGGCCAGGAACTCACCTGGTACTTCGAGTCCACAAGATGATGGAAAGTGTACTCTCCGAGCAAACTATGATGTAGAAACTACTATTAAAAAATGAATGAGATAAAGATTGGACAGCACAACGAGGGAGAAGATATTCGTAAAGAACGTTGAGAGTATAGGAGTAATTGATGTCTAAGCACGGTATAACGTTAGTGCACATTCTAGCTTAACAGAAAGAGAGAGAGAGAGAGAGAGAGAGAGAGAGAGAGAGAGAGAGAGAGAGAGAGAGAGAGAGATAAAGAGGTAAGTAGAGAGAAGTAGAAAAACATTTGTTTTATATAAAACACTGAAACACTGTATGCCTATTTTGTAATAAACATCAAAACATATTTCTTTAATTTAGTGGAGTATTCTTAATAAAAATTTCTTATAATTAAATCGAAACTCCTGTAAACACAAACATAAATTAGAGTACAGCTTACAGACCCCATTTTATTTTGAACACCTTTAAAATTCATTTACACAATTTAAATGAAAAAGTAAGTAAACAGTATTTTCTTAAATTTATTGTCTTTCTTACACATTTTATTTGATAACGCCTTATAAATTTGTTCTAATTAGGCGCGTGTTCTCATATAAAACTCTACGGGACTTTAAAACTTGATATATGTAAAAACATCTTAAAAAATGCTCATATATACTAGGTAATCGACGATTAAATATATTGTGACGATTTAAATTGTACCAATAATCAAGAAAATAAAAAAATTTAAAAATTAAGGTTGCGAGCTCTTAAGCCATTTAAATCTCAATGTATTAATATAAAATACCTGTATGTACTCAGTATGAGAGGAAGCAGTAATTAATTAGTTATTTAGAAGATACTCTAATAAAAAGATAAATTGTAAAGAGTTATTAATATCGTATTTAACCCTTTGCTTGTGAGCAGGCGCTGTCCTGTTGATTCCAGACTCGACATGTTTTCAGAGTCTTGTGTGAGTTAGAATAAGATAAAAAAAATTAATGTTAATAATAAAGAAATCTGAAGACATAAATAGTCGCTAACACAACTGATATAAATTATGTATATTTGTTTAGGGATAGTTTGTATAAATAAAAAATGTTAACTTAAATATAGTTAGGAACTATATTCTCGCGCGGAAATTGTCCCACTAACTTTTGCCCAGTACCAGGCGAAGGGAGCGGAATTTCTCTCTCTTGCAATGGTGACTTCGTACAGTATAGACGTAGGAGCTGTGCGCTTAAAATATGTTAACTACATTTTGTCTCGTCTTAAGATGGTGTACCAGATGTCGCTGTTCAAAGCATCTGGATGTAGTAATTAATGTAGTCATGTGAATAGACAATAAGTTTAAAGTAATGTAAAACAAAAAGTATCGAAACGTAACAAAGAGTGTAACACAAGATGACATCGTGCTTGAACAAATAACAACAATTCCAAAGTCATACCCGGACATGTGAATCATCAGAAGCCACAAATTCTACTGCACGTGACAGAAGATGCAGATCGGGACTTCCTATAATCTACAAGATCATCTGAGATATCTACTCTGCATATTGTTCAACCTGCGAACTTTCGGAGCCTTTCACAGAGGAAGGCCAGACCGAGATGACGACGTAGCTGTTCCTGTTTCCCAAGACGGATACCCCCAGGACGAGTCTTCTGCATACCAATTAAAAGGTGACTCGATAGCCTGTCTATCGAGGGTTACTAATATTTGTTACACAACACATCTTGAAAGAGACTTTTCAGAAACTATAACTTTGTAAAGACTTATAAATTAAATCTAAGAATTTCATGTAACTATTCTAACTTCATACGTTGTAACAGTTTATATGCTAATGTAGAGTAATATAATTCAAGCCATAATACCATTCTTCCAATGGTTGAATAAAAGAAAGTCTTGCAAGCTAATATCATGAAATGAGTATAATTAAAAGTCTTAATTACAGAAATACAGAAAGTTGACCCGGATCCGAGGTATAGCTATATAAAATCAAGTTTGATCTTAAAGTTTAAAGAAACCTTTCAAGTAACTTAATAATTGAATTAGTAATGTCATGGGATCTGTCAGTATATGTTTTTTTAAATGTTAAATAAAAGAGAAGTCTTCTTGTTACACACATATGAGGAGTGCTTAAATCAATTGTATACCTTGCCATTGTTTCCTTACACAAAGTAAACAATTACGCAGTTAGTAAGTAACTTGTTACATTAATTATTTGTGATCAATTCTGTTACAACGTAGGCAGCCCATCTAATTAACGGAGTTTAATTACGAGGGGTTCCCTGGATTTGTAACGCGGAAAAAAGACGTTACAGAAATGCGCCACTCTGCTGATTTATGTAAAGGGTTGTTAAGCATCGTGACGCAAACAGAAATGCGCAACTCTGCTTACTTGTAAAAAATAAAAGGGTAATTGTTTACAGAGTGTCACAAAAGAGTGCCACTATGCTAAATTTTATAAAGGTGTTTTAAGCAAACAAAATTGCGTCATTCAAAAAAATAAAGGAAACAAAGGAAAGAATTTTAATTGTGTATATAGTGTCGCAAACAAAATTGCATTCACTATGCGTGGATAAATTGTAAGATCAATAACTAAATATATAATATTGATATATGCACTCAGAAAGTTACTTTAATAAATGTAATGTTCAAAACATATTTAATACACTATTAAATAACGTAATATGTATTAATACGTAGATGGTAGAATGTATAAGTAAAATGTCATTAGCGTCATACAGTGTAAAATGCAATATGCAGGTTCCTACCGGCATAACCTGCATAATTCGATGTAAGTACTTCCATACATGAATTGTGACCAAACATAACAATTTTGGTCAACCGAACAATCTGTAACAGGTTTGTTTACGACAATCTATAACCTGTGGTTTCCTGAATCATTCTGCACAGTGTATGTCCAACTATATAGCTTACATACACTAGTATATGTTATAAAAAAAAATTAATTAAAAATAACTTTGTTAATAATAAAGTATGTAATGTAGACCAAGGTAATTAAGTAGAAGTTCGTGATTTAAAACTTGTGAACAAAATAAGTAATTATTTAATTGAGAAAAGTTTATGAATGAACGGAGCCAAAGTGTTGTCTAAGCGGAATAATAATAAATGTGTTGCATAAGATTGCGCTCCCCTTCTCTCGTGTTTATACCGGTCGTTGGTGTTATTCACTCGCATTGTGTAGACAATAATATGTAAAAGCAAACACCCCATTGTCACACACGCTCAACCCTCCTTGTTAACTAAATATGTAGGCCACCCTCTGACCTACATTCCAGAAAACAGCTGATCGGCTATTTAACCTTGAAAGATATGTGTGTGTGATTTCTGTCTCTCCCTTAGAAGAGAAGTTGTTCTTTTCTAATTTGTGTAAATTTATTACTTATGAATTTATTATATGTATATGTAATATATGTGTAATATACTAGTATTAATTTTAAGTACGTGCTAATGTGTTAGAACAAAATGGCCCAATTTAACCCGGATTTGTTATTAAAAGACGAGCTGTCTTACGAAGCCCTTTTGCGTGGACTACCCCATGCTGATGTAACAGTCGCGGAATTACGAAGTTCAATTCGCGAATGTGGATTTGATGCGCCCGTGCAATTAAACACTCTAAGCCAACTCGATTATGAAAGCGAGAAAGAAATTTGTAATGCCAAGTATAGTGAACTATACTTATTGTCTCAAACACTCCAAGACGAGAAATCTCCGGCAAAAATTTTGCGGACTACCCAGAGAATAGAGCATTTAACCAGGCGAATAAAAAAATTTGTCGATCTGGCCGAATCTCACAGAAATACCCGTTGATGTACAAAAGCTAGCAGACGAAGCTCTACGCCGCTTACCTTCAATTATCAACGATTTAAGACGAAAATCCGACTCATTCAGGATGGACGAAATAGAGAAATCATTAATGAAATTACACATCTCCCCAGTACAATCCCCCACCACTGGTTTACCTCCGCCTAACTCGGATCGGAACTCACCTATCGTATCGCAAGTGCAAGCGAACCCAGAACAAAAAACTGATACAGATGTAAATGTCCCTCCTCCCGAGCATTTTCAGTTTCGTCCCGGAAATAATGAAGTGACCAACACCCCCAATGAATCTAATCACCCTCATTGAGGAATTACCCCTATGAACTATAACGCGGATCTATACGGTAAAATGACTCATCCTGTGGAGAAGATTTTAACCGAAATCCCTTATACAGATGGTTTAAATGTTTCCAAGTTACTAACATTTATTAGTTATCTTCTTCAGATAAAGGATCTACAGCAGCTGAATGACTGGCAAATTTTACAAGTTCTGTTACCAAAGTGTAAACCCCCGTTAAAAAATCGTGTGCTAGAAGCCCTAACCTCTACTTTCCCAGTAGAAGAGCTACATAGCTCTTTAATAAAATACTTTATTCCCACCGGCATCTATGAGGAAATAAAAAGGAAGACAGTACTCCGAGTACAAGGACATCAGGAGAGATTAGCCCACTACATCTCCGATATTAGGGAGTCCTCTCGACTACTACGTGTAAGCTGGAATGAAACACAACTGGTGGACACCATTTTAATAGGCGTGTCACCCGAAGAAAGATCTCGACTATCATTGATGAATAGACCCAATACTATTGCTGATCTAGAACAGTGCAGTATCCATTCTTCAAATGTATGGTACTCAGATCAAAATAGAGAAGCAATGAAAACCTCTGGAACTAATAGACATCAATTGCGAGCACTACTGCCTGATGTAACAACCTCGTATGAAAGACAAGTTTGTAGTAGACCTCACCCTGTGCGCAAAGCTGGTAAGTTAACTGTAAACCCAGATAAAGCGGAAACCAAGTACCCACCTCGCAGAAAACCCACCTGTTATAATTGTGGCAAGTATGGGCACATAAGAAGAGAGTGCAAAAGTAAGCCATTGGAACGGAATAACCCCAATTCAAAAAACATGTAAGGCAGGGAGACCCGAAAACCTGTGTCTTCCGCAGCTACTCAAAATTGGGTAAACTAAAAGAAACCAATAATAATAATAAGAATGAATTATTCTGTAACCAAGTGGAAAACAAAAAAGGTGCGAAAGATATCGACCCCTATGTGCGAGAATTTCGTGAAAAGTGTAATGCGATTAATAGATGTAAATGGAAAAAAAATCTACTACCATTAATACGAGTCGACTTAGGCGTTACATCCCCCATCGCCTTAATTGATTCGGGATCTAGTAGAAGCTTAATCAGCCAAGAATTAGCGGACATGTTAGCTAAACATCATCTAGTAAAACGGAACCAACCTGTGAATATAAAGTGTGATAAATAAATATGGTGATTAAATGGACGATAGTTCTAGGAGCGTTTCTTAAATCCCCAAAGTAGTTTAATAAATAAGAAATAATAAAGTGAATAATAATAATTGATTTAAATACTAGAGCTAAATAAATCCTAAGTTATACTAAATTGTGTGAAGTGTAGAAGTAAGTAGGAAAAAAGAAAATAATTATAAAAGTACAGTTACACATTGTAAACACTTCGCAGTGGTGGCCAGTAAGAGAAAATTAAAGCGTGTTCAGTAAGGTAGTAAGCAGCCGCCCACCCTCTCTATTGTGATAAACCGGTGCTAGCCTGAACAATTGAAAACCACCCCTAGTGAGTATGACAATGCATTGTGAAGTGTCTCCCCTCCCGCATAGTTTGTTTAAGTATTGTAAAAAGAGATAAAAGAGAATCATATTCGTGAGATTCCGCTTCTCTCAAACCAGTGATCTAAAGTGGAGTATGGGATCCTCTTTAGATCACATTAGAAATAAGTTTATGAGATATAATCAAGTAGTGATTATAAATGTAACGTAACAGGTCACAACGGCGCCGACTGAAAGGGTAATGATAGGGCAGAAATGTGCCAAAGATCATTAATAAATGCTGAAAGCTAACTTGATCAGTCAGAGTAAGCTGGTGTCAGTCGGGCCGGGATGTTGTGAGTTACGGAAAAGTAGGGATCATTCAAATCTAAGGTATGGAAATTAGTATTAAGATTAAAATGTAAGTTAGTACTTAAGAAGTAAGAAAAAGGGAATTTCACGAAGGCGATCATTTAAATGAACAATGTCATTTAAAGAGAATTAGAAAAAAACGAACTGTGCACTAACATTAAATAACTTCACACACTGACACTAATCGTACTCCCAAGCCCCAATTGTGAGTTAGACTCAAAAAACCAAAAACCGTAGCGTGCAATTTAAGCGGTGGGGTCTGTGACGATTTAAATTGTACCAATAATCAAGAAAATAAAAAAATTTAAAAATTAAGGTTGCGAGCTCTTAAGCCATTTAAATCTCACTGTATTAATATAAAATACCTGTATGTACTCAGTATGAGAGGTAGCAGTAATTAATTAGTTATTTAGAAGATACTCTAATAAAAAGATAAATTGTAAAGAGTTATTAATATCGTATTTAACCCTTTGCTTGTGAGCAGGCGCTGTCCTGTTGATTCCAGACTCGACATGTTTTCAGAGTCTTGTGTGAGTTAGAATAAGATAAAAAAAATTAATGTTAATAATAAAGAAATCTGAAGACATAAATAGTCGCTAACACAACTGATATAAATTATGTATATTTGTTTAGGGATAGTTTGTATAAATAAAAAATGTTAACTTAAATATAGTTAGGAACTATATTCTCGCGCGGAAATTGTCCCACTAACTTTTGCCCAGTACCAGGCGAAGGGAGCGGAATTTCTCTCTCTTGCAATGGTGACTTCGTACAGTATAGACGTAGGAGCTGTGCGCTTAAAATATGTTAACTACATTTTGTCTCGTCTTAAGATGGTGTACCAGATGTCGCTGTTCAAAGCATCTGGATGTAGTAATTAATGTAGTCATGTGAATAGACAATAAGTTTAAAGTAATGTAAAACAAAAAGTATCGAAACGTAACAAAGAGTGTAACACAAGATGACATCGTGCTTGAACAAATAACAACAATTCCAAAGTCATACCCGGACATGTGAATCATCAGAAGCCACAAATTCTACTGCACGTGACAGAAGATGCAGATCGGGACTTCCTATAATCTACAAGATCATCTGAGATATCTACTCTGCATATTGTTCAACCTGCGAACTTTCGGAGCCTTTCACAGAGGAAGGCCAGACCGAGATGACGACGTAGCTGTTCCTGTTTCCCAAGACGGATACCCCCAGGACGAGTCTTCTGCATACCAATTAAAAGGTGACTCGATAGCCTGTCTATCGAGGGTTACTAATATTTGTTACACAACACATCTTGAAAGAGACTTTTCAGAAACTATAACTTTGTAAAGACTTATAAATTAAATCTAAGAATTTCATGTAACTATTCTAACTTCATACGTTGTAACAGTTTATATGCTAATGTAGAGTAATATAATTCAAGCCATAATACCATTCTTCCAATGGTTGAATAAAAGAAAGTCTTGCAAGCTAATATCATGAAATGAGTATAATTAAAAGTCTTAATTACAGAAATACAGAAAGTTGACCCGGATCCGAGGTATAGCTATATAAAATCAAGTTTGATCTTAAAGTTTAAAGAAACCTTTCAAGTAACTTAATAATTGAATTAGTAATGTCATGGGATCTGTCAGTATATGTTTTTTTAAATGTTAAATAAAAGAGAAGTCTTCTTGTTACACACATATGAGGAGTGCTTAAATCAATTGTATACCTTGCCATTGTTTCCTTACACAAAGTAAACAATTACGCAGTTAGTAAGTAACTTGTTACATTAATTATTTGTGATCAATTCTGTTACAACGTAGGCAGCCCATCTAATTAACGGAGTTTAATTACGAGGGGTTCCCTGGATTTGTAACGCGGAAAAAAGACGTTACAGAAATGCGCCACTCTGCTGATTTATGTAAAGGGTTGTTAAGCATCGTGACGCAAACAGAAATGCGCAACTCTGCTTACTTGTAAAAAATAAAAGGGTAATTGTTTACAGAGTGTCACAAAAGAGTGCCACTATGCTAAATTTTATAAAGGTGTTTTAAGCAAACAAAATTGCGTCATTCAAAAAAATAAAGGAAACAAAGGAAAGAATTTTAATTGTGTATATAGTGTCGCAAACAAAATTGCATTCACTATGCGTGGATAAATTGTAAGATCAATAACTAAATATATAATATTGATATATGCACTCAGAAAGTTACTTTAATAAATGTAATGTTCAAAACATATTTAATACACTATTAAATAACGTAATATGTATTAATACGTAGATGGTAGAATGTATAAGTAAAATGTCATTAGCGTCATACAGTGTAAAATGCAATATGCAGGTTCCTACCGGCATAACCTGCATAATTCGATGTAAGTACTTCCATACATGAATTGTGACCAAACATAACAATTTTGGTCAACCGAACAATCTGTAACAGGTTTGTTTACGACAATCTATAACCTGTGGTTTCCTGAATCATTCTGCACAGTGTATGTCCAACTATATAGCTTACATACACTAGTATATGTTATAAAAAAAAATTAATTAAAAATAACTTTGTTAATAATAAAGTATGTAATGTAGACCAAGGTAATTAAGTAGAAGTTCGTGATTTAAAACTTGTGAACAAAATAAGTAATTATTTAATTGAGAAAAGTTTATGAATGAACGGAGCCAAAGTGTTGTCTAAGCGGAATAATAATAAATGTGTTGCATAAGATTGCGCTCCCCTTCTCTCGTGTTTATACCGGTCGTTGGTGTTATTCACTCGCATTGTGTAGACAATAATATGTAAAAGCAAACACCCCATTGTCACACACGCTCAACCCTCCTTGTTAACTAAATATGTAGGCCACCCTCTGACCTACATTCCAGAAAACAGCTGATCGGCTATTTAACCTTGAAAGATATGTGTGTGTGATTTCTGTCTCTCCCTTAGAAGAGAAGTTGTTCTTTTCTAATTTGTGTAAATTTATTACTTATGAATTTATTATATGTATATGTAATATATGTGTAATATACTAGTATTAATTTTAAGTACGTGCTAATGTGTTAGAACAAAATGGCCCAATTTAACCCGGATTTGTTATTAAAAGACGAGCTGTCTTACGAAGCCCTTTTGCGTGGACTACCCCATGCTGATGTAACAGTCGCGGAATTACGAAGTTCAATTCGCGAATGTGGATTTGATGCGCCCGTGCAATTAAACACTCTAAGCCAACTCGATTATGAAAGCGAGAAAGAAATTTGTAATGCCAAGTATAGTGAACTATACTTATTGTCTCAAACACTCCAAGACGAGAAATCTCCGGCAAAAATTTTGCGGACTACCCAGAGAATAGAGCATTTAACCAGGCGAATAAAAAAATTTGTCGATCTGGCCGAATCTCACAGAAATACCCGTTGATGTACAAAAGCTAGCAGACGAAGCTCTACGCCGCTTACCTTCAATTATCAACGATTTAAGACGAAAATCCGACTCATTCAGGATGGACGAAATAGAGAAATCATTAATGAAATTACACATCTCCCCAGTACAATCCCCCACCACTGGTTTACCTCCGCCTAACTCGGATCGGAACTCACCTATCGTATCGCAAGTGCAAGCGAACCCAGAACAAAAAACTGATACAGATGTAAATGTCCCTCCTCCCGAGCATTTTCAGTTTCGTCCCGGAAATAATGAAGTGACCAACACCCCCAATGAATCTAATCACCCTCATTGAGGAATTACCCCTATGAACTATAACGCGGATCTATACGGTAAAATGACTCATCCTGTGGAGAAGATTTTAACCGAAATCCCTTATACAGATGGTTTAAATGTTTCCAAGTTACTAACATTTATTAGTTATCTTCTTCAGATAAAGGATCTACAGCAGCTGAATGACTGGCAAATTTTACAAGTTCTGTTACCAAAGTGTAAACCCCCGTTAAAAAATCGTGTGCTAGAAGCCCTAACCTCTACTTTCCCAGTAGAAGAGCTACATAGCTCTTTAATAAAATACTTTATTCCCACCGGCATCTATGAGGAAATAAAAAGGAAGACAGTACTCCGAGTACAAGGACATCAGGAGAGATTAGCCCACTACATCTCCGATATTAGGGAGTCCTCTCGACTACTACGTGTAAGCTGGAATGAAACACAACTGGTGGACACCATTTTAATAGGCGTGTCACCCGAAGAAAGATCTCGACTATCATTGATGAATAGACCCAATACTATTGCTGATCTAGAACAGTGCAGTATCCATTCTTCAAATGTATGGTACTCAGATCAAAATAGAGAAGCAATGAAAACCTCTGGAACTAATAGACATCAATTGCGAGCACTACTGCCTGATGTAACAACCTCGTATGAAAGACAAGTTTGTAGTAGACCTCACCCTGTGCGCAAAGCTGGTAAGTTAACTGTAAACCCAGATAAAGCGGAAACCAAGTACCCACCTCGCAGAAAACCCACCTGTTATAATTGTGGCAAGTATGGGCACATAAGAAGAGAGTGCAAAAGTAAGCCATTGGAACGGAATAACCCCAATTCAAAAAACATGTAAGGCAGGGAGACCCGAAAACCTGTGTCTTCCGCAGCTACTCAAAATTGGGTAAACTAAAAGAAACCAATAATAATAATAAGAATGAATTATTCTGTAACCAAGTGGAAAACAAAAAAGGTGCGAAAGATATCGACCCCTATGTGCGAGAATTTCGTGAAAAGTGTAATGCGATTAATAGATGTAAATGGAAAAAAAATCTACTACCATTAATACGAGTCGACTTAGGCGTTACATCCCCCATCGCCTTAATTGATTCGGGATCTAGTAGAAGCTTAATCAGCCAAGAATTAGCGGACATGTTAGCTAAACATCATCTAGTAAAACGGAACCAACCTGTGAATATAAAGTGTGATAAATAAATATGGTGATTAAATGGACGATAGTTCTAGGAGCGTTTCTTAAATCCCCAAAGTAGTTTAATAAATAAGAAATAATAAAGTGAATAATAATAATTGATTTAAATACTAGAGCTAAATAAATCCTAAGTTATACTAAATTGTGTGAAGTGTAGAAGTAAGTAGGAAAAAAGAAAATAATTATAAAAGTACAGTTACACATTGTAAACACTTCGCAGTGGTGGCCAGTAAGAGAAAATTAAAGCGTGTTCAGTAAGGTAGTAAGCAGCCGCCCACCCTCTCTATTGTGATAAACCGGTGCTAGCCTGAACAATTGAAAACCACCCCTAGTGAGTATGACAATGCATTGTGAAGTGTCTCCCCTCCCGCATAGTTTGTTTAAGTATTGTAAAAAGAGATAAAAGAGAATCATATTCGTGAGATTCCGCTTCTCTCAAACCAGTGATCTAAAGTGGAGTATGGGATCCTCTTTAGATCACATTAGAAATAAGTTTATGAGATATAATCAAGTAGTGATTATAAATGTAACGTAACAGGTCACAACGGCGCCGACTGAAAGGGTAATGATAGGGCAGAAATGTGCCAAAGATCATTAATAAATGCTGAAAGCTAACTTGATCAGTTAGAGTAAGCTGGTGTCAGTCGGGCCGGGATGTTGTGAGTTACGGAAAAGTAGGGATCATTCAAATCTAAGGTATGGAAATTAGTATTAAGATTAAAATGTAAGTTAGTACTTAAGAAGTAAGAAAAAGGGAATTTCACGAAGGCGATCATTTAAATGAACAATGTCATTTAAAGAGAATTAGAAAAAAACGAACTGTGCACTAACATTAAATAACTTCACACACTGACACTAATCGTACTCCCAAGCCCCAATTGTGAGTTAGACTCAAAAAACCAAAAACCGTAGCGTGCAATTTAAGCGGTGGGGTCTGTGACGATTTAAATTGTACCAATAATCAAGAAAATAAAAAAATTTAAAAATTAAGGTTGCGAGCTCTTAAGCCATTTAAATCTCACTGTATTAATATAAAATACCTGTATGTACTCAGTATGAGAGGTAGCAGTAATTAATTAGTTATTTAGAAGATACTCTAATAAAAAGATAAATTGTAAAGAGTTATTAATATCGTATTTAACCCTTTGCTTGTGAGCAGGCGCTGTCCTGTTGATTCCAGACTCGACATGTTTTCAGAGTCTTGTGTGAGTTAGAATAAGATAAAAAAAATTAATGTTAATAATAAAGAAATCTGAAGACATAAATAGTCGCTAACACAACTGATATAAATTATGTATATTTGTTTAGGGATAGTTTGTATAAATAAAAAATGTTAACTTAAATATAGTTAGGAACTATATTCTCGCGCGGAAATTGTCCCACTAACTTTTGCCCAGTACCAGGCGAAGGGAGCGGAATTTCTCTCTCTTGCAATGGTGACTTCGTACAGTATAGACGTAGGAGCTGTGCGCTTAAAATATGTTAACTACATTTTGTCTCGTCTTAAGATGGTGTACCAGATGTCGCTGTTCAAAGCATCTGGATGTAGTAATTAATGTAGTCATGTGAATAGACAATAAGTTTAAAGTAATGTAAAACAAAAAGTATCGAAACGTAACAAAGAGTGTAACACAAGATGACATCGTGCTTGAACAAATAACAACAATTCCAAAGTCATACCCGGACATGTGAATCATCAGAAGCCACAAATTCTACTGCACGTGACAGAAGATGCAGATCGGGACTTCCTATAATCTACAAGATCATCTGAGATATCTACTCTGCATATTGTTCAACCTGCGAACTTTCGGAGCCTTTCACAGAGGAAGGCCAGACCGAGATGACGACGTAGCTGTTCCTGTTTCCCAAGACGGATACCCCCAGGACGAGTCTTCTGCATACCAATTAAAAGGTGACTCGATAGCCTGTCTATCGAGGGTTACTAATATTTGTTACACAACACATCTTGAAAGAGACTTTTCAGAAACTATAACTTTGTAAAGACTTATAAATTAAATCTAAGAATTTCATGTAACTATTCTAACTTCATACGTTGTAACAGTTTATATGCTAATGTAGAGTAATATAATTCAAGCCATAATACCATTCTTCCAATGGTTGAATAAAAGAAAGTCTTGCAAGCTAATATCATGAAATGAGTATAATTAAAAGTCTTAATTACAGAAATACAGAAAGTTGACCCGGATCCGAGGTATAGCTATATAAAATCAAGTTTGATCTTAAAGTTTAAAGAAACCTTTCAAGTAACTTAATAATTGAATTAGTAATGTCATGGGATCTGTCAGTATATGTTTTTTTAAATGTTAAATAAAAGAGAAGTCTTCTTGTTACACACATATGAGGAGTGCTTAAATCAATTGTATACCTTGCCATTGTTTCCTTACACAAAGTAAACAATTACGCAGTTAGTAAGTAACTTGTTACATTAATTATTTGTGATCAATTCTGTTACAACGTAGGCAGCCCATCTAATTAACGGAGTTTAATTACGAGGGGTTCCCTGGATTTGTAACGCGGAAAAAAGACGTTACAGAAATGCGCCACTCTGCTGATTTATGTAAAGGGTTGTTAAGCATCGTGACGCAAACAGAAATGCGCAACTCTGCTTACTTGTAAAAAATAAAAGGGTAATTGTTTACAGAGTGTCACAAAAGAGTGCCACTATGCTAAATTTTATAAAGGTGTTTTAAGCAAACAAAATTGCGTCATTCAAAAAAATAAAGGAAACAAAGGAAAGAATTTTAATTGTGTATATAGTGTCGCAAACAAAATTGCATTCACTATGCGTGGATAAATTGTAAGATCAATAACTAAATATATAATATTGATATATGCACTCAGAAAGTTACTTTAATAAATGTAATGTTCAAAACATATTTAATACACTATTAAATAACGTAATATGTATTAATACGTAGATGGTAGAATGTATAAGTAAAATGTCATTAGCGTCATACAGTGTAAAATGCAATATGCAGGTTCCTACCGGCATAACCTGCATAATTCGATGTAAGTACTTCCATACATGAATTGTGACCAAACATAACAATTTTGGTCAACCGAACAATCTGTAACAGGTTTGTTTACGACAATCTATAACCTGTGGTTTCCTGAATCATTCTGCACAGTGTATGTCCAACTATATAGCTTACATACACTAGTATATGTTATAAAAAAAAATTAATTAAAAATAACTTTGTTAATAATAAAGTATGTAATGTAGACCAAGGTAATTAAGTAGAAGTTCGTGATTTAAAACTTGTGAACAAAATAAGTAATTATTTAATTGAGAAAAGTTTATGAATGAACGGAGCCAAAGTGTTGTCTAAGCGGAATAATAATAAATGTGTTGCATAAGATTGCGCTCCCCTTCTCTCGTGTTTATACCGGTCGTTGGTGTTATTCACTCGCATTGTGTAGACAATAATATGTAAAAGCAAACACCCCATTGTCACACACGCTCAACCCTCCTTGTTAACTAAATATGTAGGCCACCCTCTGACCTACATTCCAGAAAACAGCTGATCGGCTATTTAACCTTGAAAGATATGTGTGTGTGATTTCTGTCTCTCCCTTAGAAGAGAAGTTGTTCTTTTCTAATTTGTGTAAATTTATTACTTATGAATTTATTATATGTATATGTAATATATGTGTAATATACTAGTATTAATTTTAAGTACGTGCTAATGTGTTAGAACAAAATGGCCCAATTTAACCCGGATTTGTTATTAAAAGACGAGCTGTCTTACGAAGCCCTTTTGCGTGGACTACCCCATGCTGATGTAACAGTCGCGGAATTACGAAGTTCAATTCGCGAATGTGGATTTGATGCGCCCGTGCAATTAAACACTCTAAGCCAACTCGATTATGAAAGCGAGAAAGAAATTTGTAATGCCAAGTATAGTGAACTATACTTATTGTCTCAAACACTCCAAGACGAGAAATCTCCGGCAAAAATTTTGCGGACTACCCAGAGAATAGAGCATTTAACCAGGCGAATAAAAAAATTTGTCGATCTGGCCGAATCTCACAGAAATACCCGTTGATGTACAAAAGCTAGCAGACGAAGCTCTACGCCGCTTACCTTCAATTATCAACGATTTAAGACGAAAATCCGACTCATTCAGGATGGACGAAATAGAGAAATCATTAATGAAATTACACATCTCCCCAGTACAATCCCCCACCACTGGTTTACCTCCGCCTAACTCGGATCGGAACTCACCTATCGTATCGCAAGTGCAAGCGAACCCAGAACAAAAAACTGATACAGATGTAAATGTCCCTCCTCCCGAGCATTTTCAGTTTCGTCCCGGAAATAATGAAGTGACCAACACCCCCAATGAATCTAATCACCCTCATTGAGGAATTACCCCTATGAACTATAACGCGGATCTATACGGTAAAATGACTCATCCTGTGGAGAAGATTTTAACCGAAATCCCTTATACAGATGGTTTAAATGTTTCCAAGTTACTAACATTTATTAGTTATCTTCTTCAGATAAAGGATCTACAGCAGCTGAATGACTGGCAAATTTTACAAGTTCTGTTACCAAAGTGTAAACCCCCGTTAAAAAATCGTGTGCTAGAAGCCCTAACCTCTACTTTCCCAGTAGAAGAGCTACATAGCTCTTTAATAAAATACTTTATTCCCACCGGCACCTATGAGGAAATAAAAAGGAAGACAGTACTCCGAGTACAAGGACATCAGGAGAGATTAGCCCACTACATCTCCGATATTAGGGAGTCCTCTCGACTACTACGTGTAAGCTGGAATGAAACACAACTGGTGGACACCATTTTAATAGGCGTGTCACCCGAAGAAAGATCTCGACTATCATTGATGAATAGACCCAATACTATTGCTGATCTAGAACAGTGCAGTATCCATTCTTCAAATGTATGGTACTCAGATCAAAATAGAGAAGCAATGAAAACCTCTGGAACTAATAGACATCAATTGCGAGCACTACTGCCTGATGTAACAACCTCGTATGAAAGACAAGTTTGTAGTAGACCTCACCCTGTGCGCAAAGCTGGTAAGTTAACTGTAAACCCAGATAAAGCGGAAACCAAGTACCCACCTCGCAGAAAACCCACCTGTTATAATTGTGGCAAGTATGGGCACATAAGAAGAGAGTGCAAAAGTAAGCCATTGGAACGGAATAACCCCAATTCAAAAAACATGTAAGGCAGGGAGACCCGAAAACCTGTGTCTTCCGCAGCTACTCAAAATTGGGTAAACTAAAAGAAACCAATAATAATAATAAGAATGAATTATTCTGTAACCAAGTGGAAAACAAAAAAGGTGCGAAAGATATCGACCCCTATGTGCGAGAATTTCGTGAAAAGTGTAATGCGATTAATAGATGTAAATGGAAAAAAAATCTACTACCATTAATACGAGTCGACTTAGGCGTTACATCCCCCATCGCCTTAATTGATTCGGGATCTAGTAGAAGCTTAATCAGCCAAGAATTAGCGGACATGTTAGCTAAACATCATCTAGTAAAACGGAACCAACCTGTGAATATAAAGTGTGATAAATAAATATGGTGATTAAATGGACGATAGTTCTAGGAGCGTTTCTTAAATCCCCAAAGTAGTTTAATAAATAAGAAATAATAAAGTGAATAATAATAATTGATTTAAATACTAGAGCTAAATAAATCCTAAGTTATACTAAATTGTGTGAAGTGTAGAAGTAAGTAGGAAAAAAGAAAATAATTATAAAAGTACAGTTACACATTGTAAACACTTCGCAGTGGTGGCCAGTAAGAGAAAATTAAAGCGTGTTCAGTAAGGTAGTAAGCAGCCGCCCACCCTCTCTATTGTGATAAACCGGTGCTAGCCTGAACAATTGAAAACCACCCCTAGTGAGTATGACAATGCATTGTGAAGTGTCTCCCCTCCCGCATAGTTTGTTTAAGTATTGTAAAAAGAGATAAAAGAGAATCATATTCGTGAGATTCCGCTTCTCTCAAACCAGTGATCTAAAGTGGAGTATGGGATCCTCTTTAGATCACATTAGAAATAAGTTTATGAGATATAATCAAGTAGTGATTATAAATGTAACGTAACAGGTCACAACGGCGCCGACTGAAAGGGTAATGATAGGGCAGAAATGTGCCAAAGATCATTAATAAATGCTGAAAGCTAACTTGATCAGTTAGAGTAAGCTGGTGTCAGTCGGGCCGGGATGTTGTGAGTTACGGAAAAGTAGGGATCATTCAAATCTAAGGTATGGAAATTAGTATTAAGATTAAAATGTAAGTTAGTACTTAAGAAGTAAGAAAAAGGGAATTTCACGAAGGCGATCATTTAAATGAACAATGTCATTTAAAGAGAATTAGAAAAAAACGAACTGTGCACTAACATTAAATAACTTCACACACTGACACTAATCGTACTCCCAAGCCCCAATTGTGAGTTAGACTCAAAAAACCAAAAACCGTAGCGTGCAATTTAAGCGGTGGGGTCTGTGACGATTTAAATTGTACCAATAATCAAGAAAATAAAAAAATTTAAAAATTAAGGTTGCGAGCTCTTAAGCCATTTAAATCTCACTGTATTAATATAAAATACCTGTATGTACTCAGTATGAGAGGTAGCAGTAATTAATTAGTTATTTAGAAGATACTCTAATAAAAAGATAAATTGTAAAGAGTTATTAATATCGTATTTAACCCTTTGCTTGTGAGCAGGCGCTGTCCTGTTGATTCCAGACTCGACATGTTTTCAGAGTCTTGTGTGAGTTAGAATAAGATAAAAAAAATTAATGTTAATAATAAAGAAATCTGAAGACATAAATAGTCGCTAACACAACTGATATAAATTATGTATATTTGTTTAGGGATAGTTTGTATAAATAAAAAATGTTAACTTAAATATAGTTAGGAACTATATTCTCGCGCGGAAATTGTCCCACTAACTTTTGCCCAGTACCAGGCGAAGGGAGCGGAATTTCTCTCTCTTGCAATGGTGACTTCGTACAGTATAGACGTAGGAGCTGTGCGCTTAAAATATGTTAACTACATTTTGTCTCGTCTTAAGATGGTGTACCAGATGTCGCTGTTCAAAGCATCTGGATGTAGTAATTAATGTAGTCATGTGAATAGACAATAAGTTTAAAGTAATGTAAAACAAAAAGTATCGAAACGTAACAAAGAGTGTAACACAAGATGACATCGTGCTTGAACAAATAACAACAATTCCAAAGTCATACCCTGACATGTGAATCATCAGAAGCCACAAATTCTACTGCACGTGACAGAAGATGCAGATCGGGACTTCCTATAATCTACAAGATCATCTGAGATATCTACTCTGCATATTGTTCAACCTGCGAACTTTCGGAGCCCTTTACAGAGAAAGGCCAGACCGAGATGACGACGTAGCTGTTCCTGTTTCCCAAGACGGATATCCCCAGGACGAGTCTTCTGCATACCAATTAAAAGGTGACTCGATAGCCTGTCTATCGAGGGTTACTAATATTTGTTACACAACACATCTTGAAAGAGACTTTTCAGAAACTATAACTTTGTAAAGACTTATAAATTAAATCTAAGAATTCCATGTAACTATTCTAACTTCATACGTTGTAACAGTTTATATGCTAATGTAGAGTAATATAATTCAAGCCATAATACCATTCTTCCAATGGTTGAATAAAAGAAAGTCTTGCAAGCTAATATCATGAAATGAGTATAATTAAAAGTCTTAATTACAGAAATACAGAAAGTTGACCCGGATCCGAGGTATAGCTATATAAAATCAAGTTTGATCTTAAAGTTTAAAGAAACCTTTCAAGTAACTTAATAATTGAATTAGTAATGTCATGGGATCTGTCAGTATATGTTTTTTTAAATGTTAAATAAAAGAGAAGTCTTCTTGTTACACACATATGAGGAGTGCTTAAATCAATTGTATACCTTGCCATTGTTTCCTTACACAAAGTAAACAATTACGCAGTTAGTAAGTAACTTGTTACATTAATTATTTGTGATCAATTCTGTTACAACGTAGGCAGCCCATCTAATTAACGGAGTTTAATTACGAGGGGTTCCCTGGATTTGTAACGCGGAAAAAAGACGTTACAATATATATATATATATATATATAACATAATTAAGTAATTATATACAACAACGGCTTCAATTTCTAAAATGTAGAATTTAATGACATTATTCTCAGAATATTTTAATTATCATGAAAAGTGCTAATGTTGATTACAATATTTCTGTAACACACTAAAAAAATATATATTCTATGAAAATAATTTGCATTTGTTTACAGCTACATTAACAACAACTCTCTTTTTAGAACGCCTCAGTCAAACCACTCACCGTAGTGTGGGTACAATTACCGTAACAGTGTTGTTCTAAACGACAATAACAACAGAAATAACTTAAGAGCTCGACAACTGCATTATATAGTACTAAAAACAAAAACTTTTGTAGTTAATCTAAGTACCATTTTGCCTTGTTTAATACAACTCAATTAAATTCGATATGATTCAATTGTTTTTATACCATTTTTTCCTAATACTTTTCTTTCCATTTAGCTAAAAATGCTTAAAAAGCTTGCAAACGTAATCAGCATCTGACTTTATAATTAAATTCAGACTTTAAGTCAGTATTTGAGTTTACAATTATAAAGCTGGTAAATTGGATTAAACATTATTGATTATGGTCCAAGTCACGTTATTGATAATAAATTACCTTATTTCAAATCCGTCCTGTGATTTCGTTGCGTTGTTTTTGTTGTTACGCGTTTCGGGAACTATGTCCCATCATCAGACGTAGCGCTCGGGAAGAGATCGTCAAATATTAAAATTCATAAAAGTGCATTATTTAAACACACGTGTCCGACTCGGTGCGCACCGTGTATCCAACCGAAAGTTACACGGTGCGCACCGAGTCGGACACGTGTGTTTAAATTATGCACTTTTATGAATTTTAATATTTGACGATCTCTTCCCGAGTGATACGTCTGATAATGGGACATAGTTCCCGAAACGCGTAACAACAAAAACAACGCAACGAAGTCACAGGACGGATTTTAAATAAGGTAATTTATTGGTAAATTGGAGTATATCTTATGTGCTTCCTTGCATTCTAAACACCTTTCAAAACATATTTACTCAATTTACATGATAAAGTAAGTAAACAATGTTAAAAAAATTTGATCTCTTCCTGATTATTTTACATCGTTCTATTCTTACCAAGCCTTACAGATTTTGTTCAAGATAATTCTGTTCTAAGATAAAGTCTTTTTACAGACTTTAAAGATTAATGTCTGTTGAATGTAAAAGAAAATCTAAAAAAACAAGCTCTGTAGAAAGAAGATACTAGGTAATTGATAACAAAATATGTATGAAAGATACTGGAAATTATGTAGAAAGATATTGAAAATTATGTTGTAAACTATGAGATCGACAGTTTGTATCTAAATGTCGAATGACCACCACATTTAAGAAAAAAACAGATTTTTTTTTAATAAGTAAATCGACAAAATATAATTGATTTATAACCATCAGGATGAAAAATCAGCCAAAACCTAGTAATAAATTTTCGCGTGACCGATAGAGGATCCGAAATAAAACTTTGCTGCAGACACGATTTCATATGACAGCATTTCACTTAGGAAGTGAACTTGATAAACTTTTAATGAAAAAACAAACAAATTTATCGTCATTCTCTTATTACATTTGTTATGTAGTAGTGATCCTTACAACCTGTGACTGACAGATGTAGTACACCTTGTTTTATAGGAATCTCATACATAGGAATCTCACATTTACACAATCAGTTGTTTTATCGTTTTTTTGCCACTCTTCTACCTGTTCGTCTAAATAAATGTTCTTGTTTGTGGTAGCAGCAAACTTTTATTTAAAGAATATTGAGGCTCTTTTCCCAGTAGACCAAATGTTTAGAAGAACAGCTTTGAGTCTTGGTTTTCACTTATCCTTATCCTTCAGAATTTGAACTTCAGAAAACACGCTCTGTGTAAGGAATGTAAATCTAACATTAAGCTACTAGAATGTAACATTAAGTCTTGTTTATTATTACAAGCAAGTGAGGACTATGGTGAATGAACATATATTATAAACAACATTTTCAAATATTGTTACTCCTAGAATCGTTCATCATATCTGTCGTAACATATTGTTTGCAAACTTCTGACACATTTCGTCAAGTAAACGTTACAAACTAAATTAAATTAAATTTATGTGTGTCTGAATTATTGTAGAAATTTAGAAAGTGAGTTGAGCAAAAGTGTTGTAACAAACGCTAACCAACACTTGAGGCCACCTTTCGTTTTGAAAACACTGCTACAGACATTTGTCTTGTAGGTGTATATATTATATCATAGTTTTTATAGTAATGCGGACCCAGATATTTTGCTCATTATTTTTACGTTTTTAACCTAACAGATTAAATAGGGTGTATAAGTAAATAAAAATTAAAGGATTGTTTACTTGCAACTAAATTACCTAAAAAGGAAATACTGTTTTTAAGAATGTCGAGCCGTATTTCGTCATAAAACACCAAATAAATAGTGTTTTCTTCTATAGATATTATACCCATATTTTACTAGTTTTTCTTCACTTGAATTTAATGTTTTGATTAATATTGTTTTGGAAAAACTCCTTTTACATCTATGTGTATCTATTTTTATTGTTGTGACCAGGGCCGGATTAAGGTATCTTGGCGCCCTAAGCTAATTATATTTTAGCGCCCCCCCTCACCACCCATAGACTACTCTTACGTTTATTTCCAATGGGCTGAATGAAGCTTTAAGCACTCTACAATATATTTCTTAAATAGGAATATTTCAAACATCTTACTGTTTTTGGAAATAGTCTCAAGAATTGAAAACTGAGGCTATTTTTCAGAGATTGTTTTAGAGTTACACCTTCAACCATTTATAGTTTGCACGGTTTTTATAAGGAACAAATTAACTATGTGCGCCGGCCGCCGATGACTCATAACCGGAGAAAACAGTTTGGAAAGCATTTCTATTATTTATGTCCAGTTTTACCATAATTTCTCGCAAACAGGCGCCTTTGTTCAAAATGAACTCAAATTTTTATCCTTGTAATTTATTACCAATTTTACATTTAGCTGTAAAATTATAATATTTTTAGCTAAAATTTTGCGCCCCCAAAGTGCCGCGCCCTAGGCTACAGCCTAGTCAGCCTAATAGTTAATCTGCCCCTGGTTGTGACGCGCCGTAAATAGCACCCTTACATATCGTAGCAATATTGCCTTTGAACAAACGGTAAATAGGGTGTCCCAGTATTTTGTAGCAAAACTGTGGCCTTTCCATATTTATGATACCTTCGATTTATATAATATCTGATACCTTTCATAGTATAAGAACGTCTAGAATCCTCTAAACTACATTCTATTATGCGCGTCTTTGTCTGGTCTACGCAAACATTGAATGCGGAAAAGTGAGGTTGTCAGGCTTGCGATTTCTTTATTCAAGCGTTCAAATTCGGTGTATTTGTAGAGCTATCGTAGTGAGTCTATAGACTGTTAGATAACGAATGGGTTTAAGTTTATAAGTTTTATTGCTTGTTGAGTATGGATTACTATATTGAACTGAAAATTGTAATATAAACTGAATTGTTTATAGAAGAGCTGACGGTATATTTGGAACATTACGTTTTATTTTTCCATCGTGTAATGATTATTTGTACTATTTTATATCACGAGACGAGCAGTTTTAGTAAAACTGTTATATAATACGTTCATGGTTGTTAACAGAAAGTATATGAGTGTTTTGGAGAAATGAGACAGAAATAAGTATGTTACAGATTGAGTCTGCAAAATAATAGAAGCTACCTTAGGAAACGTTTATTTTACAGCTGATAAATTTTCCTCAGAAGAACATGACACTTAATCTCACTGAATTGCAATGTACTAAATACATACGAATGAGGCGGGGGAGAGGGTGAACACTCAACTGTCAACAACATTCCCTGCTTACCTACTGGGACTTCGTTGTTACTTTTTAATATTTTATGTTCAATCTCATTATTGCTCTGGTTGTTGACAGTGTCAAGATAGTAACTAAATTTCAACAGTGACACGATTCGTCTTTGAGAAAATTTGTTTATCAAAAACATCTATTTAAATCTCGTAAGCTTTGCAATTGTTTAGTCATTATGAAAAATAGTATATGTTAATATACAAATACGTGTACAATTAATTACTTTTACACTTAATGATCGTAAAGGTAATCCGAGAAACTGCCAGTGACCGACATCTATTCTGAATGGTCGCCGTCGTCATCGTCGTCGTTGTCTGTTCCAGTCTCAATAGAATCCAACCATCGTTTCCAGGCTCTTCATACACTTCTCTTCCCCTTGTATGATAGTCAAGGGCTCTTCTTGAAAATCTAGTTGAATCCATTCTCTCTACGAATCGCCATTCCATTTTATACCGGGAGATTTTCTCATTTAAGCTTTCAGCTATGCCTAACTCTATTCGAATATTACCATTTCTGCTAACACTTTCCTGGTACAACCCTTTACATCCTTCAAGAACCTCGTTTCCGCTCCTTGTATTCTAGATATATCTTTGACCTTTCTAATCCGAGTCTTACTACCATACAGTAGTTGAGGTATGGCCAATACGTTACAATATTTCAATTGTGTCTTTTTATTTTTCTTCTTTAAGTGTTTAACTATACACCCAGAAAGCGACTGAAAGAGACCAGTTTTGCTTTCAACCTCCTGTCGTCTTGATATGTAATGCTACACCTGCAAACTTGAAATCTGGCACCTGTTCTGTTGGCGAGTCCTGTATGACAATCATTGTTCTAATATCATTTGTCCCAGAAAAAGCAATAACTTTTGTTTTAGGTAAGGAATAGTCAATACGATATTTTCGATTTGTTCAGTAGTAAATGTGCTATGCAGCCCCTTGTGAAACGGAAACTGTAAGCTGAAACATAATTACGCCTATTTCCCTACTTGTACAATCTACGGTAAATGCGGTATCATTTCCTGGTTTTAAGGAGATATTTTTGTAATGAAAATTGTGTTAAAGTACATTTTCCTTGCTTCGAAAAACACTATAGGCCCTAATTGAATAGAAATTTTGACTTAAAAAGGTAATAGGCTAATTACAGATTTTATATTACTTTCTTATTTAAAAAACGTACTAATAGAATTGTATTGTATAAATAAATTTTCAAACATTATCTTTATATTCAGCACTATGGTGTTTGGTTTACTCATATACAGCTTGTGTTTTAAGGTCAGTAAACTGATCCAATGTGTAACGAAATAGCTGAAACGAAAAAACGTGATCCGCTAGGGAGAGGAAAGCGGAAAACCCTAACAACAGGGTTAGGTTTCTCAACAGGGTCTTTCAACAGCCACTCACAGGTTCTGAGGACGATGCCAGATACCAGGGATTGAAACGTCAAGCAAGGACAATGTTTCCATAGAAGCAGTCCGAGTCCGAATAGTCTATTTTTCCGTAAAAAAACGTAATTCGTTATTTTACAAACCCCTGTGTCACTTGTGAGACTGTGACATACGGTTTCCTACCTCTGAAAACTAGTTCACTTTCCATGGACAAACAGTCGTGCAGACAACCTTAGCGAATAAGCAAGAGCTGCCCTTCTTTCATTTATACTATCAGTGCAAGTTCTACCGCAGACGATGACACCCATGACTTCACCTCCTGCCAAACATTTCCCATTCAGTATCAGGATATTCATATTTCCTTCACTTAACTAGCTGGATATTACTGAAACGTCCAGACCTACCTTCGAGTTAAAAACGCCTCCGTACAGAGAACGGAAAGCAGACTTAGTTAAGAATACTCGCCACACTCTAAATATCCTGCACATCAAACTAAATTATATATAACAAACTAAATACCAGTAAACACCATTTAAAGTGTACATAGTAAGACGTAAACATTACCGTGAACACACTAGCAAGTGTTACAGGCACCGTGTCAAAGATTTCCTGTATTTGTTAGTACACACGGACAGAACCTTTGAGGACTCAGCTGATACACGTGCATCTGATGTGTGCAAATACAGCTTGGTGTTCGTCATTTACAACAGTCGAGCTTATTCTTCCCATTATTCACCCAGCTGTTTTAGGCTTATTAGATGTTTACGATAGTCTGAAACATTGGTCACGTTAATGTACTTACTATAAATTAAAAAGTATTGTGCTTTGCAGGCTTTTAACTTTTAAAAATTTTAGTGTTCCATTTTTGCTTTAGAAAACGTACTTTTGTTTTAAAACTAGTATCTTCTTGCAAAAAACGTTGTTACTTTTACAAGTAATGATTAACAGTGAATCGCAATACAGAAGTAATTTGGAGCAGCAACCGCAAAAAAAGAGGAAGTAAAGATTTTTAAAGATAGAATTTAATTATAGGCCAAGTGGAAGCAATATACTTGAAGGGCAAGGAGAGATGCAATATTTAGCCGGAACGGTCCATACGCTTACTCCTTGTAGGTGATTTTGTGCTGCTGCTGTTGCTGAAATCGATAATAACAATGATTTATTTGCTTTATTTTAAATTGTTTATTTTTCTGCGTAGACAAAACAAGCTTATTAAGAAAAAATAACTTACAATACAATATTATTACTTATTTCGTACTCACATACCGACAATCTTTTGATTTCGAACTAATAATAACGGCGTGTCTCGCCATTAAGATAGACAAAATATCTAAATGTAAAATATACAGTAACTTGTATTTTAGCGTCAATTCATGAAATACGTTTTCTGACTAAAATGTATTTTCACACTGACGGTTATCAGGAGACGGTTTCTGAAGTACGCGAGAACAAAAGTTTCAGAAAATAGAATTGAGTTGTTAAAAATTGATGACATCTATCACTCAAAATACACAGGCAGTGTATCTCACCCCGAGTGAAAACTTTACAATTGCTTATCAAATATTAAATTGAATTTTAAAATGAAAATATAGAGTGACAGTTCTTAATGACACTCACTCCCCCCACAGGAATCGACATCTCTAACAAATACGGAGATATTTCGCTTTACCGACTTTACTTACGTGTTGCATAATTTATTTATTTTCAGCTCAAGATCACCGAGTTATCGTTCATAGAAAACTAACTTTTTAAAAATAAAATGTTTGACAATTTTTATAGATATTGTAACACTCTGGACCTGTTAATTGGTTACAAATAATTATAATTTCTTTGTGTAGTTTCAAAGAAAAAAAAAATTTTGTCAAAAAAAAATTTATGTTTGGTTGTTATGGTTAAAATTTATAATTAATCCTGGTTCTGCTTTTGTTTAATTTTTAAAAATTCTGTAAGTTCAATTCGGTTAATTTTTGCACTTCTGGTAGATCTTAACTAAATCTGGAGTTAATCAGATTATCTCCTTGCATCTATCGATTGATGATTTTCAGCGCTGCTCCAGTATCTCGCTTTTAGTTAAGATTTATCGCCTTCCAGTAAGTCTTGTAGTTAATTAAACCCTTAAATTAAAATGCGAAATAATTTTACAATCCAAATAGTTGAAATAATTTGATTTATTAACAATAATTTATTAACATCGATGTTAAATCGATATAGAGCAATTGTTCGACTCCATCACAGGGATAATATCGATTTGTGATTACAGGTTAATTTTTTATATAAGTCTTAAAAAGGTTCTTTCAACGATTATTTTATATAGTCAGAGAAGGGCGGGCCTAGAAAGTATAATATATACAGAAAATAATCTTAATAATTAATAATTAACAATTGTGAATAATATATAATATTTAGTATATTTGATTTTTCAAACCAATCTGCAGGCTATGAGATCAGTCTAGAAGGTTGCAGTGCATCACGGGACCATCATGGCGGCTAGCTGAATTGATGAGGTTAACGCATAACTGGTCGATGGAAATTCTCACAATAAATTCACCTTTAAAATTGTTTTATGGATCTCCGTAATCGTGTATACTGTCTATTATGTTGTTTGAGGTATCCTGGATGAGTGTTCAGTGTTCACTGGTGATAAATGTTTTCTGTTAGAGGTGTTCACTTTATGTCTGTTCGTGGCTAAGAATCGTTAATCTGTTGTATAGTGAAATATTAATAGTAGGTAGTTTAAATGGTTTAAATCACTTGTATTATGTGGTGTATTGTTCGTTTTCACCGTTGTCGTAGAGTATTTCATAGTTTTTAAATCGAAAAGTATTAATTTATGTAACTCCCGTTTTTCACTGATTTTAGGCTTTACTCATTACACTCCGTTATACGGTTTTAGAACGCGATTCAGCATCGACCGTTCTGTTTGAATGTTAACAAAGAACTAACTTACTTCCTTCATCTTAGGAAATATCTTGCCAAGTTAATATTGGAAAAGTGTTGTTAAAATAATTTTCACTTCCCATGTACATAATTCCAAGGTATATTATATATAGAATATTTTTAGTTTATTGTTCGCTTTCATGAACTGTTAACCATATAATTGGTTTATTTATCTCAATCTCTTTAATTTGATATGTCATAGTCCATATTTGTTGAGATTTTTGTTAAAATTACCATAGTTCTGTCTTTTTGGAAATCTAGGCCCAAAAAACCTGTTTCCGTTGTTGTACACTATTACTGCCATTTTAAGTGTTATTAATATAATTATAATAAATTTCAAATGGTCACAAATCTTTCCCTTTCCTTAATTTTATAAATTTAACATTTGAACTGTTTTTTAGTGATAATTTATTAATTTACTATTTCTCCCCTGAAATATTTAATTATTACCTTTCGAAAATTTCCAATAATTTAATATATTTTTCTATATTACTCTTTTAAATCATAGGATCATTTACAGTAGTTGTTAATTGACCTACCTTACCTAAATCTTGTTAGTTTACATGGCTCATTGGTGAATTAACTGGTTTATATTAATTTTTGTGAATTCATTATTTGGCCTAGAGTTTAGTATTTTACATTTATGGTTTTTTCAAATAAATTTAATTCTACTCCTCCTCTGACTCTTAAAAGTTAACATAACATAAAATAAAATTGTTTACATAATTATTGATATGTGTATCATCTAATTCATGCTACTGTTACAAAAATAATAATTAACATTAATCAGCAGTCTTCAAAGTTAGACATGTTTGCTTAAACTGTTTTGAACATACATTTAACACATTTCATCAATTAATACAGCATCCATACTTAAACATTTTAATTTGTATGTATGCTGTTATATGACTAAAACATCTTACTCTAAACATATAGGTACCTTATTCTATTGGAACTCTTTTAAAATATGGAGTTCATGGCTTTGAACAATATCAGCCATTTAAACTTCTTAACTCTATTAAAACTTAATCTATTTTCAGTCCTTTCTGATTATACTATTACTATCTAACATCCCCTTGTACAGTAAACATTTCCACCCATACTTTCTTTATTATTGGCATTCCTATGAATGTCTTGAGATAACAAAGTGACCTTATTTAATGAAATATTGGAAATATTTTCCATTTAATATTTCATTACTTGTTAATTATAACATATAAAAGTTATTTTATAGCACATTGTTTAACTTATAGATACCCTACAACTTGAAGTTTATTACATTTAAAAACACTTCCACTAGTACACATTCAGTGTTAGTTCTGACTTATATTTGAGTTTTATTATTCTCAGACCAGACCTTTAGTCATAATGGACTGTGAAGATTTGTTTATTTTTTATCATCTAATAACTTTAGTTGGTGCACTTCTTATCATTCTACACAATACTTTTGTTTATAAATAATTACAATTTCATAAGGTTTTGGGGTGTTATACTTTCTTTAATGGTATCATTTGGTTTGGGGTTAATGGTAGTTAATAATAGCTTTTTATTGTGGTTCTTCCCTCCTATTTCTTCCTTTCTTCTTGTCTTCCTTCTTGTGTTCATTCTTGGATAAACCAAGGTACTCAGTGTTATTTTGTCCGATGGTTGGTTCGGAGTATCTTCTTTATCATCTGCTTCTAAATTTCTTCTTCCTTCTTGGGTTTGGAGTATCTTCTTTATCACCTGATACTAACTTTACTCTTCTTTCTTGATTTCGTGATATCTTGTTTATCACCTGATACTAATCTTCCTCTTCTTGTTTCTTCTTGTGTTTGGGGTATTATATTTATCACCTGCTCCTAATATCCTGGGTAATCTCCTGATTTTTTAATATGAGTTTCCTTTAATTTATTTTCTTTGACTTTTATGGTTGCATTTTTATTATTTAATTATTGTTTTTATTTTATAGTGGTGTTTTCCTTTGAAGTGTAATTGAATTTCATTTGACATTTTTGAGTATATGTAATTTAATTATTTTTATGATCTTAAATGAATTAATTATTGGTGGAATATCTGTCATGCTACAATATAAATTAATTGTAACAGAAAATTGTTAAAACAAGATTCTATGATGTCACTTAAATTTACTTTTATATGATCTATTTATGTTCTTTATACAGTTAAGATAATTATATATTAACTTAACTTAAAATGTTTGTAACTACTTTATGATGAAATATATTTAACAGAAAGTTAGTTAAGAACTGATACTAAAACAAAGTTCTATAAGCCTAAAGTAATGGCAATACCTGTTCTTACATAATTCTAGTGAAACCTGAACGATAACTGGGAAAGCAGCATATACAAACCGCTGATGACTGCCGCATCCCCAAAGTACTATAGAAATATAAGCCAAAAGGTCAGACAGGCGTGGGGCGTGCGAAGAAGCGTTAGTGTGACCAAGCCTAGTCTATCTACTTGGCACCATTCTAGGTTTGATGCTTACAGAAGATGACCATGATAATAATAATAATGGAATACTCTGCAGTACAGTATTACTGATTAGAAAACCAGAATATTTAAAACACAGAATTATTAGCAGACTGCATTTATATAAATTGAAATTTAAAACATTGTTAGCAGCTCATTATTATTAATTACGATTTTTGATTTTTATTTTTTTCTTGCGTAAGTAGAAATGTTTTATGTCTTTTTCCTTTCAATTCAAGATTGAATATACAGTCTTAAACGTAACCACGTGTACAGTAAAGGCAAACTGTCTATATCTACTGGCAGATGTTATGTGAATTCACAATATTAATTACTTTAGCAGCATTTGCATAATCCTGATTAAACATATCGGAGACAATCTAGTTCCTGCTCAATTAGCATAAGCAATTAGTATAGCAAAACCAAACGTAAATGGGAAACGCAGATTACTAAATACATTTAGTGCTAGCGTAATACTAACAGTAAAATACTAGCTGAATACTTTTTCTGTAAAAATTTATGCCTTCATAAGATATGAGATGTATACTAGACTTGTTAATTCAATTTGAATTACTATAAAGGAACCAAGAATAGACTAAATAAACTAAACACATATATTAATACAATATTGTTTGCTTTAATTACATTTTTAAAATTCAGTAGAGAGAAAACGGTCACAATTAGTTTGTTATGTTTAAAGCTTCAGACTTGTCAACGTATCACCACATCAGACGTTATTTTCCGTGAATAAATTCTTCAATCTAAAATTTGTGAACCCACAAACTGTTTTAAAGTAAGTTATACAAGTACTATAAAACGTTTACAAGTACATATTTATAAATTATTCTACAGCCGGGTGTTCTATACAGACACAAAATAATTTAACATCATCATCATATGTTCATCTGCTGTATAGCAGGTTTTCTTTATGAACTCCTCCACCGTTCTCTGTCTTCTGCCAGCCTTTTCGTGGTAATGTAGTTTTCTACCTTGATGTTGTCCATCAACTGTCGTCTCTTTCTTCCTCTTCTTCTTTTTCCGCTAACCATGCCTTCTAGACTGTCTTTTATAATACAATTTCTTCTTAAACAGTGCCCTATCCAGTTCTTCTTTCTTTTCCTTATTGTTTTTAATATTTCTCTTATCTCTCCCACTCTTCTCAATACTTCCTCATTCCTCACTCTGTCTTCCCATGTAACTCCTTCCATGCTTCTCCACATCCACATTTCAAAAGCTTCAATCCTTTTTTCATCTTCCTTCCTTAAAGTCCACGTCTCCATTTTTTTTAATTAACAAATTTAACAAATGAAAAAAAATTATATTTCGTAATGAATTAGTAAAAATTGTAAACCGTGTATATTATACATTAATGAAACTAACCGTTATGTATTTTTTTTAATCACAAAGTATTTTAGGAGTTAGAAAGGGTAAGTTCGTTTGGGTAAGCCTTTCGGCGTACAAGGAAGGGAGTGTAGCGTACATTACGATTCGAGCGCCCAATATTTCTTATGATGTTATCCTAGGTATTCCACCATCTGATTGAATTTAGTGGTTCGAAAGCTCAGCTTGATTTTGTCATGCGCCTGGAAGTCGAATCAGGATCCTCCTCTAGATAAATAGCCATACACTCTTCCTACCTGCCTACTTAGAAAATCTTTCTAGTTTACTAAGCAAAAAAATTATATTATCTTTTCCAATTTTTAGTTTAATTTCTATGATAAAACAAAATTTCACTCTGTTAGCTTTTTGTGTGTAGTTGCTAACATTACTTTCACAATTAGTAAATAAAAAAATATATTTGCACTACTTATTACACCTTAATTTTGCTAACATAATTTATTACTTTGCAAGATCATTGCATACTTAGTCAAAAAGACTAATATAATGCAAACGTTTTCTGCTTGTATAAGATTTCTGATTACAATCTCGTTTGATTAGACTTGAATATTATCAATAGTAAGCAGGTGTAATTATTTTTACATGATATAATTTAAGCGCTTATGATATAGTTACTTGATAATAGGAAGTAGAGTCATTTAACATATTTAGTACAACAAACAATGGTAATGTAAGGCAAATACAATATGATGTAAATATAATTTATAGCTTGGCACCATCAAAACATTTATTTTCAACCACCAGAAATGTACGTAATGTTATTCCTTCTACTGTGACATAATTTTCTAACATCTATTAGTTTAACATGTTTTCTTCTTAAATAATATGGTTTGTAATAAGGTATTTTGAAGCAAAAAAGTAAACAACGGGCTTTGTATTCTTAGGTAAGTCAGAGACAATAGAGCACACGTTGATATAGGTTTTAAAACTGTTTAAGAAGATTTGAGATAGAGAAACGTTTTGTAAATTAAAATCAGAATCCTTAATAAATAAAAGTAACTTAACTACATGACACTTGTACAGAAATACATAGATATTAACAACCATAAAATATGCATTTCAACTGACGTCTACAAGCTTGCCTGTTTAGTTTAAACTAATTTAAATCAAGTCACTTTCAGTTTCAATTATACTACGCTAAAAACGTAAGACATGACATTATTCCCATTACAAAATTAAATCAATCAGCCTTACGAAGTCAGTCGATACACTCGAGTGACAACATTATACTTGCAAAATAGATCTTTTTGTATGAATACTAAAACAGTATCAGAATCTCATTAAATAGAGTCAGACGGGAACATAAAAAGCACATAAAGGGAAAAAATTGTTTGGTGGTACATGTATTTCAAGGTATGTACAACATGTACGATTTACGCATATACGATACATTAACATATACTGTCAATTGCCTTAAACACAAATAAACTGGCAAACAGGTACGCGAAAATGTGCAAAAAATTACAATTTCCTGTAATTTATATTTTTATGTTTTATTACCAACAACTTCTTTAACAGGTAATTTAATCAAGCATTTTATTAATACAAATGCAATTAATATTTTTCATTCTCACTGAACGTAACAGTTTTTAATGTGTCAAACTCGGACCCTGGGTAGATCTATATGGGGTGTCGATATTGCACGAATAATAGATGGTAAGGAAGAAGTATATTTGAAACATTAAAACATTTGGCTTTAAAGACTGATCAGAAAGGACTGAATATAAGTTCCGCTGTTCTATCCTCAGGACTGAAGTAAGGAAAAACTAACGAAATATTTGGGAAAATATATATATATAAGCGATATAAACCACGATGTTCAGGGTAGGCACGATAAGGTTTAAAAAATATTATGGCATTTTGATTAAACAGAACGAGATAACGTAAAAGTCAGTAGTATCGCAGGAAAGGAATGGTTTAGATATTATGACCAATTACGGGCTCAAGATGAACCGGTGGAATCAAAGAATGTGTGCTTCAATAGCAATGGTTGAATGCTTAGCTGCTCTACAATGCTGTAAAAATATAAAATCGCCATGCACTAATGGGCTGAATTTCAAGTGTATGAAGTATTCGCCAGCATTCCTGCACCATCGTTTATTGAACTTTATTAATCTAATAATTTATATAGATTTTTAATTACCAGTTTTGTACAAAATTTAAACCCTCTACATTACTGTAAGGAAGGACGTTTCATGGATGCAATGGAAGAATTTATAATTTAGAAAGCAAGTAAATTCCAGCGTGATGAGTTATTGAATGATATGTTGTCATTTAAATCCAACGTCTTCTTTGACACAGTAATACGCACACAACAAGAAAAAGCAGACGACTGCCTGTGTAAATTTGTGATAACAAATCAGTCGACTTTTAACTTTACGACGACGCGCACGAGAGCGAATACACATAGCTATGTGTTCGCGAATACGAATGTTGTGCAGTGGTTTTATTTTTAAAACTTAACGACGAGTGACTATTGCATGATTTAATTTTATAACCTGATGATGGGACTGTGTTCCTGAAACGCGTCGTTACACAACTAATTAAGTTGCAAGGAAGGAATTAGATAAAGGTACAGTAATTACTAATCTATATAATTTATTAAATTACGCAACTTGGAGGCCGAACCAAAAATGAACTTTATTAATCTAATCTGGACTACTGCTCATACTTCAGAACATTAATAGTTGGCAAAGTATTCTGCATATCCATGAAATGAGTTCTTAATCATAGTGATAACTACAGAAAGGTCAGCCTCCTTAACACGTCTTACAAATTGTATAATCTATCATAGTAAAACGAATGAATGCAATAATGGAGACTAATGATTGCATCTTAACAATAAAATAAGTCACAGAATCTCTCCTCACATTGTTGCCCACATACTCACAACCATGTGGCGTCTTGTAAAGTATACATAGGCTAGTGTATAATAAGACATAAGAGATTCTTAAAGCGTTAGTTGCCGGTTTGCTTTTTTGTTATAGGATTAAGACTTAGATCAGAGCACTAAGAACCCGTTAATCCAGATTGACACTAATAATTCTAATAGACAATTTTTATTAATTGGAACAAATTATGTAAAAACTAAATATTTTAAAGCGAATTTTCTATTGATATTTTTTGTCGGTAGGCTATTTGGAACTGCGTGTTATATCCAAGAAAAACCATCCTCTAAACTAAAAATGATTTAAAATTACCACTCAGAATAAAAATTGCCCTAACTCAGAATCGCTTGATCTTAGTCAAGTCCCGTTCGTAAATCAGCCAGTAGTATACAAATATTTTTATTTGTTTCCCTTTTTGTTAATTATCTATAGGGGCTCCAAACAGGTACCAAACTATAAGTGAAATAATGCTGTGACTGTCAAAAAATCTTAGTTACAAGTTATGTGCCGTTTCGACGTAAGGAAATGAGAGAAAGTCTTCTTGAAAGATAATAAATTGAAGGGTAATAATCGTCGCGAAAATGGTAATGCACGCGGTTGTCGTGATCATATCCCAGTGCATATGACAATAATCACTAGAGACAAACTAAGTAGTTAAGAATGAACATTCTATAGCACCACAGACCCTGCGCATTGTTGGCTATGCTTGTTGGAGTGGAAATCGTCAGAATTATTTACATCCAGCCAGACTTAAAGAATCTTAAGGAGACAAGATAAGGACAGACTTTAAAGCGTACCAGACCGTTAAATTATTTACAGGAATCCCAGGAGAGCAAGAAATATAAGTAGTAGTTTGTAATGGTAGCAAGTACTCGAAAATCGGTCGGCAAACGGCTACATACTTCAACGAGTCAGAGAACACGGGTTCAGTGAGTGTGGAAGGAACTGAAAACCAATTTAAACCAAAAAACCAGAAAACTCCGAAACCGTCGCTCTACTTTGAAACCGACAAAATACTGGCCGCCACGGAGCCGCTGCAGATGCGTAAAAGAAAATCTATCGAAGTAAAAAAGTCGGTTGCGTTCGGCAATAATGGCAACAATAAGCAGAGGTGTAGGACAGTACCTACTGATGTATCATGAGTGCCATAAATTCATTTCTGATCTTGCCTCGTCCTACACAAGAGCTTATTAGACCGTCACAAAGCAATTAAATAGACAGGTAGGAAACTACAATAGTGATTGATATTACTTACATGGCGAGGAAAGTAAAGCAAAGATGGTCATTGAATATAGCTAGCGAGGAAAACGGATAAAAGTTGTAGGCTGAAAGTCGAGACGGAAAAAGAGACCTTATTGACAACTTTATTTTAATAATGGACCTGGGGGCCAAACACGCTAGGGAAGATTTACTCCAGGAAGCAATTACTGCAAAATGCCTGAAGAGATGTTCGCTCAGCATTCAATAGTCAGCCTAATTATGGTATACAATGCACATTAAAATTATAAAATATATGTAAGTCCACACCACCTCCAAACCCACACACGAACGAGCACTCGTGCGGGCGTGTTTTTTGTGTACATACATATTCAATATGAGTAAATCATCATCACCACTCCAAGGATTAGGCATTAGAGCTGTTCCGTTACACATCTCCTCCTCGGTCTACCCTACCTCTCCCATTTCTCTTCCCATTAGGGTGATAACCGAAGGGAGCCACGGGTAGACGGATATCAGGTATGCTGTTCAAGTGTTCACACCATCTCTTTCTGTTGTCTTAAATATTCTGGTGCAACGATAAAATGTTTAATTAGTGTCTAATATTCTCGTTTCTTTGTTCCTTTTCCGGTGCAGGAGAGAACAGCCTTGGGTCTCTCTTAGAAAATTCATTTCAGCTGCCTGAATCCTCTCTACGTCCCTTTTACCAAGAGTCCATGTCTAACTAGCATACAGGAATGTGAGGACAGCCACAGTTTTGTAAAATTTAAATCGGGTATCATTCCGTGTTTAATTTTCAGCTACCTATGAATCGTTCCAAAGTTGCGTCTAAATTTAGTTAGCTTACTATCCAAACAATCCATGTAGATATTAAAAAGTGTCGGTGAAATAGGGCACGCTTGTCTCACACCTTTGTTGTAGGAATACCTTCTGATGATTTATCATTCAAATCCACGACAACTGCTCAACATGAGTAAAGTCATCCTAATTACTAAAAATTACTTGTAAATTACATAGCATCTAAATTTTTCGAAACTTAAATTAACTCAAAATTATAACACCTCTGAAATAACTTTCCTAATGCTTTAAAAACAAGCAAGTTTCGTCCTACACAATTGATTACAATTCTGTTGCTGGCCAAACGGTTGCTGCGCCACTGAAAACAAAGGTACCCATTTCCTTCTTCTAATCGAGTCAGTGGTATTTAAAACTGGCGTTAGGAAAGCTATTTAAATTAACCTCTATTTACATAACAGAAAGACGTGAAAGTAATAAATGTCATTTATAATTATTTATTCACATCTCTTATTTTTTAATTTTATTCTTGTAACTGTTTTTCTAAGAATATTAGTTTATAACTTATTTAACGTATTATTAATTTCGGTTCTTAACTTCCGACACATTCAATAAATTGGCATACTTTTTGAATACCAAATTAAATTTTTTGTCGCTGCGAAATGTCGTCATTTGGAACTTTCAGCTAACAATTTAATACGTATGCCATTAACCATTGGGACACAAAAATACTGAACTTTTAAAATTATTCCCTTTATTATCTTTTTATGTCACAATTACTTGTACGTCAACGAAAACTCATTAAATGCATACATTTAGATATATCTAATAAGTGAAATTAAAATATTAACGAGGATTTACTGAGCACGAAATTTCTACCAGAGAACTTCACACACACACACACACACACACACACACACACACACACACACACACACACACACACACACACACACACACACACACACACACACACACAGAGTTAATTGTACATTTTGCGAGTGCGAGCGCATTGAATACACAACTAGCAAAAGGTAGTTATTTCTATGTGAAACATTTTTTTTAAATTGTAACCAGGTTCACCATTTAACCAATAAACTTTTGATATAATTGCGTTAAATACTCCACATTTGCTTGCGATCACCATCAGTATTGTCTTTTTCTCTGCTAGAAGCACAATAATATCAACCTAAATTTCAGTCAACTTCCTATCACATACCGGTCATTACGTGTATCGGGATTGTTTGGCTTCAATAACCCCCATACTGTATAATCAAAGTGTGCACTGGTCTAGTTTCAATCGTCTGCATGACGAGCGAATAAGTCAGTTAATCTTGTAACATCTTTTAATCTTGTGACATTGGAAGATTAATGGACAACCGCTGGAGGACTGTCTACCAGTATGTTTTTTTTTTAATTAAAAACCTAACCTTAATTTTTTTTCAAAGTAATACACCCAAATTTTATAAAATTTATTACAAAATAATAGACGTAGTGTTCATAAAACACACAACCCAGTAACAGAAGTAGAATAAAATAAAAACAGAAAATTTTGTACTAATAAGTTATAATAACAAATAGCTTTGTTTGTTACCGAAAGCAACCGCTTCGTTATATTTATTTCAGTTTGTCCGCCGGGGAAAACCGGCATGCACCAAACGTAGAACTACCTGCCAGTTCCCACAACAGTAAACAACTAAAATAGCGATATCATTTACAGGACGAAGATAGTAAAGAGGAAACAAAGTGCATATAATGTAACAAAATTATTACAGATTATAAAATGAAGAAATCTAAGGAAATAGAAACAATTAAAGGAACAGGCAGCGTTGTAATTCGTCTTATTTTGTTCAACACATGCGTTTATAATACATAAACGTACAACTAACATTAGAAAGAGATATGTAAATAAATCCGATACTATTCGAGTATGACCACCTAATTATTAAGGAAACTAAATATGAAATTCGACGCTCAGTCTACTAGCTTTATAATTTATGTGAACCAAATACCTTACAAGTAGGATATACAATGTTACACAAACGATATTACGATAACGTATAATTGTAAGACTATAACATGTAATTATTGCTTTCAACAACTCCGAAAATACAGGCTGCATTACGGCTTTCGAAACACAGCGACCAGTTTTAACGAGCAAACCTTAAATAAAGTAAATCCAATTATTTCAACGTCTATAGTAATATTATTAGTTCTCACACAGACAGGTATATAGATGTCCAGTGATAAGTGGCTCTTGAACAGAATTTTTGATAACAAAGAAATTGGACACAAAAATTAATGTTTCGTAAACCTTATATGTTCCTGTACATTGTAGTAAGTCATGTATCAAAAATATAGAAAAATATAAATCAAATTGCAGTATTCTGAGGTAAAGCTCTAGCGTTGAAAGTGCATGACAGCTGACAACTAGAACTGTAAAGTTTTTTAAAAGGTTTTGTCAACAAAACGACAAAAGATTATAGGCAAAAGTGGAAAGAACATATGGAACAGTGATAACAAGTACTCTAACTTTAAGCTATCAAATATAAACCAAGGAATAGAAGAATTTAGGGAGCTTAAAAAAAATAATTTCTTATACACTCCTGAAGAAGAAACAGAGAAACGCCTAAACCATGTAGCAAACCAAGATAATGATAAATGTTTGTACATTAAAATTATTTGCAAAAAGTGTTTCACAATACAAAAATTGTATTTTTACCTATCATTTCTAAAGAAAAGAAAACATCTTGCTTATTATTAAAAGCGAGATTCAGTTTCGGTCAACTGAAAAATCAAAATATGCTAATAGGCCTACAACATTTTTTAACTATACTGACTATGATAAATAATTTGGGCTGCGGCTCATATATAATTATGTAAAGTGCGCACCTATTTTTATTAATGCATGTTTGTACTTGTTCGCGTATAATCACCCGAATGAACGACATGTGTTTACCAAATATTTTATAAGTTTAATGTATGAGTAAAATATAGTTTTAATATTTTTAACAGTAAATTAATAATCAAGGTAGAGTACATGAAAGTTGCGTAAACCTTATAAATTCATTATAAAATTTCTAAGTCATTTCAAAATGTTTAAAATCTCTCACGGTATTCGCATAAAACTCTCTGTACAGTATTACGCTATTCGTACTCACACACACACGCGCGCGCGCGCGAAATACAGCAACTACTTCATTGCGCTTCCTGCTCACGAACTTCAGTGTTTAACGTCTACGTGTAACTGCAGCACCATTGATAAACACTCACCCCCTCGTCAATAAATAAATAGCATGTAACGGGGTTACATTTTTACGACCGGTGGGAATAATGATCGTTCCGTGTGTTACGTACACGATCGGCCCATTACATAAATTGTGATTTCGATAACGTAATCAGAACAGGTATCACGGGAGATCAAAGTATTTGGCTACATCCGTTTCATAAAACGCATATAACATATTCTAGAATAAACAAAGTTTATATTAATTTAAAAAAATATGCTTAATACGAGCACATTGGTATCTGTTTGTACACTATTGTCTAGCAGGTAGTGTAATTCTGACAGCCATTTTATATATCGGCTATGTTTACTTATAAGCCTTTATCATCTCTTTACTCCTGTGACGCAATTACTGTAGAGAATTTTTTTTTGAGTAAACGGCACTGTAGCTGGCGTCAACTGTCAAGAGTGATGGATGTTATAGCCAAACGGCCGCCGTTAGACAATGACTTAAGAAAGACAATGTCTCAGCACACAGCAGATGTTAGACGTGAATGAACGACATAAGCGCAAAAGGCTACAATAACAAAGACACAAAAGACTATGTCTTTTCGTCATAATTACCGAGAAAACGTGTACTAAGGGGACGCCAGCATTTGTCGACCTACACGTGGGAGTTAGCGACTGCACATGGGCATGACAGATTCCACAAAGGCAGTATACGAACGGATGCAATTAAGAACAAAAGACCATGCATAGCCGCACAGCGGGTAACTTGCTTACTGGCACAAAATACGGAGCAGAAAAAACGGAGCACAAAAAACGCAAGCTACGACAGGAAAAAGTCTACGATGGGGTGATGCGTACGATTTATGAGTACGTCTGTAATCAGGTTTTAACCAGATGAAAATAAACTAATTAATACATTTTAAACCTGTGAACAAAGACTTAACCCAATTATAAAAACACCATTACATTAAGGAAATTTTAACGAGTATAGTGATGTAAAAGTATTGCAGAAATTTGCAATAATAATGACGCTAAGTGATTTAATGTTAATTACTAGTGTAATGAAATAGTAATTAATATTTGTGTTATATGTGAGTGACCAGAAAAAAAATACGCAAACAATGATATCGCTCATGCTACAAGTACGTTTTCGATACTTGGAGGGCTGCAGAGCAGATGTTCATTCCTGGAAGATGACCACCATCAGCGTGTGAACGTAACAAGGGAAGTCGAGGACAATACGGCGATTCGACACACCCGAGTTAGGGAACACACATGTGCTGGACGGAAATTGCTTGGGAAGGACAGAAGGGAACGTAAGACAATCACGTAACAGACAACCGTGTAATTAGGTCCGTCGTCATACGTGGAGGTGGTGCAAACAGCAAGACTTTTAGAGAGGGGTCTAGACTGACCTATCAGGAACAAGGAGTCCGGTTAAGGCGGGTGTTAAGAAGACATCACCATGGAGACGTGGGTGAAGAGCTAATGGGAAGTAGACCAGGGATCCCAGCCCAAGTATCTAGGAGGAGTCTTCGCAGAATCGGAGGCGAGAAGCCAATCATAACGGAGAGAGGAGTAAGGGTATGCGATCCGTGGAGAGAGTCGTGTTGCTGAAGAAATAAAATTAGGTGTTCGCAGAGAACGGGAGTTCAGTCGATTTTAAATTTTCAAACGGTCAATTTGAGTTCAGTCTTATTTCAAATTTCGTCAGTCTATTTTAAATCAGAGTTCAGTTCTTATCGTCATTTTTGGACAGTTTCAGTCTATTTTAAATCTTACTAAAAATTGGCAGTGCAGTTTTATTTCAATTTCAATCAGTCAGAGTCTTTCAGAAGGACTGTAGTAAAGTGTATTGATACAAGCAGATAGATCGTTCGGGAGTGAGTCAGAAACTATGTAAAACTGTAGCACGCCGAAATTAAGTAGTGGAAATGAAGTAGCAAATTAACTGTAGAACTAACCCGTGCGTTAAGAGAATTCATTAGATCGTGGGAGTTAAATATTAAGACAATGTCGAGTTAAGTTCAATCAGACTTTGTTATATCCAGTTTTAAGAATCGAACGCGTGTGATTAAGTATTGACAACATATCACTTTACCGTGACGTAAGTGACATGGGACAATATAGTGAGATTGCGCCACGAATTAACTTACTGAAGTGCAAATAAAACCATTTATATTCGCATAATAAAATACATCATAAACGGCACAATCGCTCTAGTTGAACGCGGCATAAACTATTACGCATGTACACCGAGAGTGACAGAGAACCCACACGCGAAAGTGTTCTAAGACAATGAAGTAATATACGAATGACCGCTATTAGTCATTTCCGTTAATGCGCGTATCCGAATCAAATGTGGAACAAATAGTGTCGTCGACGGAGTGTCAAGTGAAGTGGAGTTGGAGTATCACAATTCAATGACGTGGAGTAGATTAATCTTCTTATCTACAGCCAGGACCTCGTCGCAGAATGAGGAACTACGCAGTTAGTCACCGCAAATCGGATACAAACGCCAAGTAAATTATTATTATTCACGTACTAATAGATTAGGTTGCCACTGTCCTGCCACTCAAAAAGAACTCGCCACTGAGTAGCCTATACATTTATTTAATTGCTCTGAGTAACGCCAATTGAGAAATATGAATCTATAGAGTAGGGTATATTGAAATTTGTAAAGTAATTAATTAACCTTTATTGATTTGTAGATGTTCATAGATGTTAGAGACAATATAGCAGCATTGTGTATTTTAATGTATAGTATAGTAACGCTTACTTTATTTCAGAATTTAAAATGACTTTGAATATATAAAATAAATTTGTATTGTTCACAAATATTCATAGTGTCTGAGTCATATAATTGCTATTGACCTAAACACCTGTTTACATATGGTGCTCCAGAACGCGGGACGTATTTAAATTCAGTGATATCCAAGTGTATCATTATATATGGTATGCCCGACCTGGAGCAGTAAGCACGATCAGTAGTGAAAACACACAGTTATGGAAAACTCCTTAGAATGGACCACTATTAACTATCATTTCTTACATGGTTTTATATGTCAATTAGGCAAGGTAAACATAACATTGTAACAACACGCCCATGTGTAGTTAGAATCAAATGGATTAAGTGAGTAGTAGACATAACACATTATATGAAACATAAAACAATTAGTTTATTCGCGTAATGAAGTTCCTATGAACAGATATATATATATATATGTATATATATTGCAACGAATCACAGGATCATGATAGGCGGGGCAAGTTCATATATTACACAGACAATGGACATTCATATTATATTGGTAGATGGTTAAGTTTGGTTGTTATCAATTGTATTTAGTAAGGTTAAGGGTTTAGTTTAGAAAAACTGTGCATTAGTATTTATGGTTATTCATGTACTGTGTTAGTGGAAATGTGCGCGCGTGCGCGAGTGGGAAACGTTTCCCGGGCGGTGCGTGAAGTATTACCGTTGTTTTGACATTAGCTGAACTGAGACATGTGTATCGCTACAATCCCTATACCTGTCGGATTATTGTTTACGTTCATGTATATTATTAGTATGTAGGCAGTCATGCATGAGATACGAGTAGTCTGATTACCGCTATGCATGCTGTTACAAAGTAAATGCACTCTACTGCATGAAAAGTGCATGGTCATTTATACTAACCATGTGACTTTCATCCACCAATAGAATGCTGACTGGTGGTTGGAAATTTTCTTAAGCCTGTCGTTGCACAGGCAGTTCTTCTACGCCATCTACCGCGAACGGGTCGTGCACTCCTTGTACAAGAATTCTACCGCTTGCAAGGTGTTGTAAAGACTATTCGTCGATAGTGAAACGGGAAGGCTCAGAACTGTGTATGTAGTACATCTGCACGCAGGAGTGTTTAAACGCATTACGCGTATAATTACGACAGTTCTTCTACGCCATCTACCGCGAACGGAACGTGCACTCCTTGTACAAGAATTCTACCGCTTGCAAGGTGTTGTAAAGACTATTCGTCGTTAGTGAAACGGGAAGACTCAGAACTGTGTGTGTAGTACATTTGCACACATCAGTGTTTTAACGCATTGTGCGAAAAATTACAAGCAGTTCTTCACTGCTGCTACCGCGAACGGTACATACAATCCTTGTACAAGACTCTACCGCTTGCAAGGATCTGTTAAGACGTTTCGGGGATAGTAATGCGTGTGACGCATAACAATTGATTTTATATCTTTACACACGATATTAATATTGTAGTATTACGTGTGTAAGAAGTGAGTGTAACTGTATCACTGTGCGAGAGTTTCCGCAGTGACAGTATCATTAATTGTTACGCAATAGTTCCATCAAGACGTTTCCGTGCTAGTGCAAGATTTCCTCATAGGGTGGTCTGCTGATCGCGGTGGACCTTGTGTATTCGCGAGAACACTTGAAGAAGCCGGAGAGGTATAAGCTCAATATACCGTTATTGATTAAACTCATGGTCACCTGAGATATTACTTGGTCTTAAACTCTATATAAGTTTGGCGAGTAATAAAATCCGTAGTACCGTTGTGTGCGAAGTGTCGGATTCATCGTGGGAATTGCAGGACATCAGCCCAGCTGTTATAGGACATCAGCCCAGCTGTTATAGGACATCAGCCCAGCTGTTACAGGACATCAGCCCAGCTGTTATTGGACATCAGCCCAGCTGTTATAGGACACCAGCCCAGCTGTTATAGGACACCAGCCCAGCTGTTATAGGACCAGCCCAGCTGTTACAGGACGCCAGCCCAGCTGTAAACGTTTCTGGTGAAACGTCTGTCATTTGTAAGCCACACCTGACGAACCATCTATACCGCAAAGACCGGCCCTTCTCTTCAACAACATCATCGTGGGAGTCTTCTTATGTAACGTATCACGTCTTGCGTATGAACATTATTTAACATTTTGAAAGAAAGACTCTATATCAAACATTACATTCTGTACATTTCAAATATACCATATAAACTATAACTTGTGTTTGTACAATAAATAATCTTAAACCCTCCAATATAGACTTGTAATTTGAAATACACATACTATCATATCCTATGCGCCAATAATTTAGTAATTTGTGTTGTCGCATAGAGATATTTTGGCGCTTAGCAACGTAGGGCTTGTAAAATAGCGGTAATTTTATGCTATTATATATTTGTCTATGAATATAAAATTTGTTGGAAAAATCCGACGTATATGTATAATTAACATAAAAATTGTATGTGTATTGTTCATATGAAAATCTGAGGATATAATTTTTCATTTGTGCATATTCTCTTGTATATCAAATATGAACAGATTTTATCAGTATATTGGAGGTAGATTATTAGTTGTTGTATGTTAGATAAGGTATTTACATGTTGATATTTTGAACTGCTTTCTGTTTGCATATAAACTGGTTACAATACGTTCTAATCTGGTAGTAATAATAACTTTCTTTGCGTAAATCAGTAAATTTAACTTTACTAAATTTTAAAGTAAATTTTGATCATTATGGCGGAGTCAAAAAGGATAGAGAATCTTTTAGCGGCCGTATTAGCGAAGATGGAAACAGTGTCCGAAGAAATTAAAGACAGTAATATGAGTAGGCAGAAATTTTGGGAAGAAATGGATGCCGACAGAGAGGAGAGGATGGCGAAACTACAGGAAATGTCAGCTGATATTGAAGTAGATTTATCTGTTGAGAATATTGCACCTTGTGATAATTTTGAAGTACCAAATGTCCTTCTGGAACATACTCTCAAAGAAAGTAATATGGAAGTTAACCAAGATGTTACATCTGGAGGATTAACGGAGAACAGTAGCGTAGTAAATGAAATTGAAAGTGATTATACAGAAACCACCTTATTAGGGCCTAGTAGTTCATATCTCGGTAAAGTCGAGTATTTAGATTCTGCATCGGATTGTAGTGAAGATAACAGAAATGAAATTAGTAGTAACAACACTATTAATCTGGAACATACTTCAGGTAAGCGCTGTGATGAGGTGATATTTTATAGTGTAACAGATATAGCATGCGAGAACCGTGAACGTATGATAGAATCTGAAGCTATCATGGATGCGGACAGTGTATGCATAACACATAAAAATTCCGAACCAGTAGTAGAGCCTGGAACTAGTATGGATACTAACGGTGCAGGTATTTATGACACATGGCCTAATGATGAGGTACTAGATGAATCTATATCAGGTACTGAGGTGTTTACGGAGGACGGAGAGGTGAATGATACTGGTGACAATAAGGTGACAACAATTATGGTAAATAATAATGAACCGCCGCGTAATCAGTTTCATGTTCAAACACCACAAATTCAGCCGCAATCACAACAACATAAAAATACAACTCAGCAAATTAATACCAACTTATTAGCAACAGTTACTGAAAATGATTCAGTTGAAAAGCAGTTCAATCAATCAAGTATGAAAAATGTTAGTTATAAGAATGAAACTGTTATGTATGGCCTATATCCTGCCGAAATTAGGGATAATTTAATGTATAATAATGATAATAGTAGTAGGTATGAGGGTAATGTTAATATTGAAAATGGCACCGATCTTGTGGTCGAAGCAAAAATTAGGGGTTATGTTGACGAGATATTGTTTGACAGCGGCACAGGAATATCGCTGTTGGACGAGCAGTTGCTAAAGAGGTGTAAAAACCACTTCATACAAATGCCGATTCTGCCGGTAAGTCACACAAGGATAAAATCAGCAGCGTGTGCGTCGCAGATAGTTGAGAAACAGGCAAGTATAACAAGATATGTGCAGGGAACGGAAATAGATGTGACAGTAATTGGAGTTAGAAAACTCGGACATAATATTATATTGAAAATTGACGAATTGAATAACCTGCCAGTTGGAGTTCCAAACCATACATTACGAGATAAGGTTGATAGTGTAGAGCACCTTATCAGACTAGGACGCTCGAAAGATAAGATAACGAATAACTCACCGACCCCCAAGGTTCAGTTAATGAGTTGCGAGATAAGGCAATTACGGCGTATATTAAACAAATTCAAATCTGTATTTCCAAGTAAACGTGTGCGTTTCAAAACTGAGAAAAATGTATACAAAAAACTCAGAAATAAATGTCAGGATATAGGGGTAAGAATGTGTAGTGATTTAAATATGTCAATTCAGGTTTAAATGTTGTATGTAAGATGGCTCTGTGAATGAACAATAATCTAGTTTTGTTAAGGAATGTTGTCTGTGTACCCTATGACCCTGCATAAGATTTCGTTATCTGTGTGTCAAGAACATGTGTGTTTGTTTTGGTTTGAAGGTTACCACGTGTCTTTTGATTTGATGCTTCTGTCAAAGTGACAGTCGGAATTTTTAGTATTAATTGAGGATGTTTATTTGATTTTAGTTCGAGGGTATTATTATTATTTCAGGATTAGAAAGTTGTTTTGGGTATATTAAAAAAAAAAATTTTTTTTATTTTTTGTTAGTTAAAAAAAAAAAAAAAAATTTTTTTTTTTTATGCGGGAAGGAGTTAATCCTGCAACGAATCACAGGATCATGATAGGCGGGGCAAGTTCATATATTACACAGACAATGGACATTCATATTATATTGGTAGATGGTTAAGTTTGGTTGTTATCAATTGTATTTAGTAAGGTTAAGGGTTTAGTTTAGAAAAACTGTGCATTAGTATTTATGGTTATTCATGTACTGTGTTAGTGGAAATGTGCGCGCGTGCGCGAGTGGGAAACGTTTCCCGGGCGGTGCGTGAAGTATTACCGTTGTTTTGACATTAGCTGAACTGAGACATGTGTATCGCTACAATCCCTATACCTGTCGGATTATTGTTTACGTTCATGTATATTATTAGTATGTAGGCAGTCATGCATGAGATACGAGTAGTCTGATTACCGCTATGCATGCTGTTACAAAGTAAATGCACTCTACTGCATGAAAAGTGCATGGTCATTTATACTAACCATGTGACTTTCATCCACCAATAGAATGCTGACTGGTGGTTGGAAATTTTCTTAAGCCTGTCGTTGCACAGGCAGTTCTTCTACGCCATCTACCGCGAACGGGTCGTGCACTCCTTGTACAAGAATTCTACCGCTTGCAAGGTGTTGTAAAGACTATTCGTCGATAGTGAAACGGGAAGGCTCAGAACTGTGTATGTAGTACATCTGCACGCAGGAGTGTTTAAACGCATTACGCGTATAATTACGACAGTTCTTCTACGCCATCTACCGCGAACGGAACGTGCACTCCTTGTACAAGAATTCTACCGCTTGCAAGGTGTTGTAAAGACTATTCGTCGTTAGTGAAACGGGAAGACTCAGAACTGTGTGTGTAGTACATTTGCACACATCAGTGTTTTAACGCATTGTGCGAAAAATTACAAGCAGTTCTTCACTGCTGCTACCGCGAACGGTACATACAATCCTTGTACAAGACTCTACCGCTTGCAAGGATCTGTTAAGACTTTTCGGGGATAGTAATGCGTGTGACGCATAACAATTGATTTTATATCTTTACACACGATATTAATATTGTAGTATTACGTGTGTAAGAAGTGAGTGTAACTGTATCACTGTGCGAGAGTTTCCGCAGTGACAGTATCATTAATTGTTACGCAATAGTTCCATCAAGACGTTTCCGTGCTAGTGCAAGATTTCCTCATAGGGTGGTCTGCTGATCGCGGTGGACCTTGTGTATTCGCGAGAACACTTGAAGAAGCCGGAGAGGTATAAGCTCAATATACCGTTATTGATTAAACTCATGGTCACCTGAGATATTACTTGGTCTTAAACTCTATATAAGTTTGGCGAGTAATAAAATCCGTAGTACCGTTGTGTGCGAAGTGTCGGATTCATCGTGGGAATTGCAGGACATCAGCCCAGCTGTTATAGGACATCAGCCCAGCTGTTATAGGACATCAGCCCAGCTGTTACAGGACATCAGCCCAGCTGTTATTGGCCATCAGCCCAGCTGTTATAGGACACCAGCCCAGCTGTTATAGGACCAGCCCAGCTGTTACAGGACGCCAGCCCAGCTGTAAACGTTTCTGGTGAAACGTCTGTCATTTGTAAGCCACACCTGACGAACCATCTATACCGCAAAGACCGGCCCTTCTCTTCAACAACATCATCGTGGGAGTCTTCTTATGTAACGTATCACGTCTTGCGTATGAACATTATTTAACATTTTAAAAGAAAGACTCTATATCAAACATTACATTCTGTACATTTCAAATATACCATATAAACTATAACTTGTGTTTGTACAATAAATAATCTTAAACCCTCCAATATAGACTTGTAATTTGAAATACACATACTATCATATCCTATGCGCCAATAATTTAGTAATTTGTGTTGTCGCAATATATATATATATATATATCATCAATAGTAAACAATTTATTAAAACTGATAAAGAATTGTCAATCATAGTAATCAAGATAATTTAATTAATTGAACAATTAACATTTACAATCATAAATTCGCATAAAAATAACATTGTATATGGCGTCCAACTGCGGGGCTAAATACACGTAAGTACGACAAAGTTCGTACAGGCAGCACTTTCATAAATACAGATAAAACTTTATATAATTAATGGAATAATTAATTTATGCAAATACATTTGCATATACAAATATAATGTTGTACTCCATGAGACTTTCGTCTTTCAGGCCAGATTCAGATCATGTACAAACTTTGTTTGCTGCATTTATCTTAGGCCGGGCTCCTTCCTACCATTAATTACAACCATCCTCACTCACTTAATCATATATCTCTATCGCCTTCTCTCCATGTGGTATCATTATCAAAAATACTTTCCTCGAAGCTAACAAAATTAATTATTTCAAGAGTAACTTAAACACCCGAATTTTATCTTGGACCACAAGGATCATATTATTTTCGCAAAGAGCATCTTCTCTTCATTTGCACCTGTATCCTGAAATTCTATTCCTATTCATTATATATGTAAAAGAAAGATTTATTCTACGCCTGTCTATTTTTCTCTCTTTCTCTCTCCCTCTCTGTCTTTATTTCTATCACTCCCTCTGTTTTATCAATATCGCTATGTTCATTATCAGCATAGAGCGAATGGTTTGAATTACATTTTGAATTAAAAATATTATTTCCAATTTACACAAAAATGTCAAAACATAGATAATTTTCTTATTGTTCTAAGATTGAATGAGTAATTGACACATCTTATGTCACCAAATAATATGAAAATATTTTATTTACTTTCATTACAATAAAATCTCATTTAAATTATCCATAATAGGCTATGCATAGATAATCGTGAGTTTACAGTATATAGTAATCTGTAAAAGAAAATGGTACTTTTAAGTTTCATATTTGTTCTATTTCTGTGTTTCAGTGTCTAGCTGTTAGCAAATGTGTAATCAGTATACGATGTTTTAATAGCTGTTGTATTTTTCAGTTCATAGTTTCTATGCAATAGTGTTTGGTTCAGTCATCACACAAGATGGGTTAACATGTGTCAGGTTTGTATATTACAAACCGAATTACGCATAGTTTTTCCTAATTAAAAATACCACTCACCTCAACGGAAACGTACATACGTGTATGGAGAATCAGATTACCATACACACACTCAAACTCAGGAGTGTACAAACGTACATACGTGTATTGAGAATCAGATTACCATACACACACTCAAACTCAGGAGTGTACAAACGTACATACGTGTATTGAGAATCAGATTACCATACACACACTCAAACTCAGGAGTGTACAAAAGAGAATACCAACAAACTAAAAACTATGGTTTCATAACTGTGTTTTAATGTAAAAATAAATTGTCGTTTTGTCTACTGAACATATTTTGTTGTAGTCGAGGTAAAAAAATCAACCATAATATTAATCAGCCGCAAACTGCAGTGCCTTTCTGGAATCTACAAAAGGATTCAGCAACTGTACAGAAAGTAATGTTTCTCTTAATGATTATGAATTTTTGGTAAGGTTTATCAAAGATAACAAGTTACTATTAAATTATCTTATGACAATAATATATTTTGATTACACAGACATTTGATTTTACTTACAAAAATATTTTCTTTTTCGTCGAAATCAAACAATATATTTAGTTCTACATGAGCCCCGCACCAGGACTGTGGAATTCCCGGACTGCCAGAAGATCTTGACGACCCGACCTTAAAATAAAATCAGTAGAATAGTTTTCGGGTAAGAAAAATGTGTACGTAAATAATAACAAGCGCGCGCGCACACACACACACTAACACACCAACTCGTTGGAATCAGGAATAAACATATACAGATTGAATGTAAACTTACAACTTCCTCCCAATTTCTTGCGAACATAGTAGTTTCCTGCTCCTTTTCTATAAGCCGTTTATTGGAGATACTCGCGCACAGCACAAACCATACTGTAAACAAGATTTTGCGACTGTAATGAAATTATAAACAAAGAAATTTTTACTAAAAATGTAGTGCAGTAATAATTTTTGTCTTAATGAAGTGTAAAGAAGTAATCGTTTTTACAAGTATTTGTTTAAATATTTTCTGTAAATACAATAAGCTTATATTTTAATGTCAAAATATGTGCTGAAATTGTTGTAAATTATTTTGCCCATACGAATGTGGATATAAAACATTTTAATTTTATAAAACATTGAAATTAAGCGTGAAGAAACACACACATACACACACACACACACACACACACACATATACATATTTGCAACGATACATATTTTTATATTAGCCCAGAGTAATTTAATTTTACATATAAAATAATATAAACAGTTGGACATAGTTTCACAAAATGTACATGAGGGAAACAGACGAGATGTGGACAATTCTTAACCTGTTAGAACACCTGTTTTTGTTTTTTTTCTAAAGAGTTACTTGGTTACTGAGGGGTGGCGAACTGCGCGCCCGCGCCCGCGCGCGCGTGTATACAGTGTTTCTGATGTGTGTGTGTGTGTGTGTGTGTGTGTGTGTGTGCGTGCGCGCGTGCGTGCGTGTGTACAGTGTTTCTGGTGTGTGTGTGTGTGTGTGTGTGTGTGTGTGTGTGTGTGTGTGTGTGTGTGTGTGTGTGTGTGTGTGTGTGTGTGTGTGTGTGTGTGTGTGTGTGTGTGTGTGTGTGTGTGTGTGTGTGTGTGTGTGTGTGTGTGTGTGTGTGTGTGTGTGTGTGTGTGTGTGTGTGTGTGTGTGTGTGTGTGTGTCGCATCACCTGATCGAGAGCGTCTTTGTGTACAGTGCATTTAACATGTGGTAGTTAGTTCCACAGGCAGTTCAGACAGGCAGAAATTGCAAATAAATAAGTAAGTTTATTTGATAAAAATTCTCACACTGACAATACATACACCAGCGTGACTGATTTCATTTTAGGACGTGCAAAATAAAACATGTGTAAATACAATTTGAAGGTGAAAGGAAAAAGTATAACCGAACTGTAAACAAATTAATTACTTGCTCAGTTAATTAACATGTGACGATCAATTAATTAACATTGCAACAGTCTATTTCTTAATGCATGTGTTACTTATTTAATATTTGTAAATTTTTACCTCTAGGTATATTACACTGGCCAACAAAATTTAATTTTTTTTGTTAAATGAATGTGAACAATTGATTCTTATAGTATTTTTAGTGCTGATTTCAAATATGTTAACAGTGTTTTCCTATCGGGCATAGTTTTTGAGTAATTGACATTTTTCTTTTGCAAAAAGAAAATTATGTGACGGTAATATAACAATACGTTACATGCACTTTGTACTTACCTAAAATCTACATTTTTGGATTTTCTGCTGTAAATTACTATAGGTAGATACCTCTTTAGATTCCAGCAGTAGTCAGCTAGCATTTTTGGGTTCCATTTTCCCGGGTAGCGTGTTCCCATGGTGGATATTTCCTGGTGAAAGCGTTTACCATGTTCGTCACTCACGGCGCCAAGATTGTTAGGGAAAAAATCCAAATGTGAATATAAGAAATGTATGTTGAGTGACATTTTACATCCAAGTTCTCTGTAGTTTTGAAGAAGCTCAGTTACAAGTTCTCTGTAGGTATCCGCCTTATGGTTTCCCAAGAAGTTGTTAAACAAATTTTGAAATGATTTCCATGCAGCAACCTCAAATTCATTCAAACATTCTTCAAATGCACGATCATTCATTAGTTTTCTTATTTGTGGTCCAACAAATATACCTTCCTTAATCTTAGCATCACTTATATTAGGAAACTTGTTTTTTTTAGAAACTGAAATCCTACACCATACGATCCATTTCTTTAACAAAATTTTTCATTAAACCGATCTTAATGTGCAGTGGCGGAAGATAAACTTTTTCAGGTTTTACTAGTGCTTGACTTACAAAATTCTTCTCTCCTACAGTCAGTGCCTCTCTCTTTGGGCACTGCTTTTTTATATAATGATTCTTCCTATCCCTGCTGTCCCATTCAGACAAGAAGCAACAGAATTTAGTGTATTGGAACTTGTTTAGTTCAGTTTAGTTGTTAAGTTTAGTTTACTTGGAATCCAAGTGAAAGTGCTATAACTTTCAGATCTCCACAAATATGGCATGAATATTTCTCATACTGAATTCTGCTCAATACAAGTTTCATGTGTTTGTATGACTCCTTCATGTGAGAAGCATAAGCTAAAGGGATTAATAGGTACTTATTTCCAGTGTGAAGTAGGACTGCTTTCAAACTATGCTTTGAAGAGTCTATAAATAAACGCCATTATTCAGGATGGTGCATATGTCCCAAAGCTTCCAGTAAAGAATCCACGTCGTTGGAGTGCAATATGTTCTCGTACTGGGAGAAGAATGTTTAAATCCAGACTGCCTGTCACGGAAAACACTTATTTTAGTATTCTGCTGTAAAAGATTTCGTCCTTTCAATTTTGATGCCACTATTTCTGCTTGAATCTTTGATAAATTAGATCACGAACGAGGTCATTTAATTTTGACTGATTAATTAAGTGAGGTTCAGTATAAGTATTTTCCAAAAAATGTGGGTCACTTCTTTCTTCATCACCTGATAAGTCCGCACAAGGTTCAACATCAGTAACAACTTCATCTTCGTCTAAGTTCCATGTTTTGGTGGTACTAGAATTGGAAGCTCTGGACTGTGTGGCACTGACCTTATCGCAGAGGGTACATCGGGATATTTAACATTACGTTTAGTCTTAGCTGTTATCCCAGATGCTTTATTTATACAAAAATAAGAGTCCGTGGTGTGATTCTTCGGTTCTCTCCAAACCATTGGAACTGCAAATGGTATGTGACGAGATCCATTTAGCCAACCAGTCAACTGCGTTACACGTGAAGCACATCAAATATGAGGAGCCAAAAATTTAGCCTGAATACCTAGTTTACATCCAAAATACAGTTCGTATGACTTTTTTATCAATGCAGTTATATTTCTTCTCTGAGACTTCAACGTTACCTCGCCACATACGTAGCAGAAATTGACTAATGCAATTGCGAGGCTTTGTTAATATATGATAGCTAACACTGTATAAAAACAAACACTTTATAAACACACACTAATGTAATATACGCTCACCTGCTTTACAGAAAAAAAATTAAAACGCAAACAGATACAAAAACTAGCTGCAGCAGTAAATCTTACACACACGAGAACTCGCACTCGAATGAAGTATTCAAAAAGCTAGCTCTAGCCTGCATGATAGTTTATTGTTTAATTTACTTATTTTATAATGTACAGCTCTGAGTCACCAGTCTACAGAAATAAAATGATAAACAATATGTTACGACCAATGGATGAAATGTTTACATTAATAAGAAAATAGGAGACATGAATCATACATTCTTGTTTGTTTTGATTAGTGTGTAAGTAACAATAATGTAAGTAACAATAATAAATAAATAATGATGACTATTCACTAACCCAAACAATTACATTTGACTTATCAATTTAGTTGCTGCAGTAAATAAACCAAGCTATTTAGTTGATATTATTTAAGTTCACAAAATTCTATGCATATGAAGTTCATGCATGGTACTTACTGAAAAACAAAAAGGGCAGTTACAAAAAAACAGGCTTACAGAGAAATTATGACTACACATTCAGAATCAGCACCCAAAAATTCATAAGAATTAGCAAAAATTGAGCATTTAACAAAATAACAAAATAATTGTTGACCAGTGTTATTTCTTTGGAACATTTTTCGCTAATCCTATTTTCCCATCTTTAGCCATCTAATTTTTGATCTTGTTGAGTACTTATTGGTTCCGGTTGGTTGTTGCTATGGTTTCCTGTTGGCTTTTGGTATTTTAAATTTGTATTATTGTGTGTGATTGTGGTGTACATATTTGTTTTTGGGCATTTTCAATGTTAAGTATTTCGGAAATTGTGTCATTTTTTGTGTTGATTTGTATTGGTTTAGTTATGAATTTGTTGTGTGTTTTGTTTTTCTATATTTGTAAATTTTTCCACATGTTCATTATCGTGCCTTTGTGAGCAGTGTTTTATTAGTGGCATGTTGGTTATGTCTGGGAATTCATGTCATGTGTTTATTGCATGTGTGGCCAAATTGGATTCATATATTTCTGTTTTTTTATACGTTTAAATGTTCAAGTAACGTTTTTTCAGTTTTTTTTTTGTTTGTCCTATGTAACATCTATTGCAATCTCGGCATTCAATTTAGTATATTCCAATGGTCATCGTATTATCTGTGTTGTGTGAGTTATTTAAAATTTTGTATTAGTTATTTTGTTAATTTTGAATGCTATTATAATATCTGTGTCTTTAAATAGTTTTGTTGGTTTTGTCAGCTTATTATTTATGTATATAGCCAATTTTTTATTATTGTTGTTGTTGTTATTATTATTTTATAAGCAACTTGGTAGAGTGTATTTCTTTCTTTCTTTATTTCCTGTTTGTTTAGGAGCATTTTGTACATTCTGTTGAATGGTAAATAGAAAGCTGCCATTTTCTGTTGACGGGTGGTTTTAATGGTTAGGTATAGTGATGTTAGTTTAGGTTAGATTTCTGTATATTGTATATTGTTGCTGGTTATTGTTTCTTGTGATAGTTATCTCTGAAATAGTTGATTTTATTATGTTATTCTTTTTTCTGTGAATTGTATTTTTGGGGGTATGTTATTGATTTGTTTTAATTGTTATCTGAATTTGTGTTTTTATTATAAAACACATATAATCCATATGCCATTTGGATCAAATGAACTTACAATTTTTTGTACTTTGGTGTCTATGTTTTGTAAGAATATCTCAGTTATTATACTTGATAATGGAGAACCTATTGCCAGACATTGTTCTTGATAAATTATGTTTTAAATTCAAAATAATTTTGTTTTTACAAAATTAGTTAGAGACTATTTTTTACTTCAGTTATACATTGTACTCAACAAGATTCAAAATTAAGATGGCTGACGATGGGAAAAATAAGAACATGTTCCAAATAAGGGAATAATATATCTTGAGGAAAAAGTTACAAATATTATATACATTACACACACACACGCACGCACGCGCGCGCATGTATTGCAACAAAACATATATTTGCCAAGGGCGGTATGTTTGTAAATATTTAGCATAGAAAATATATGATGAACAGTTTTAACAATATTATGCAGGCTAAGGAATCTCAGATAGCGTACACCTGCCCCGCGTCAATACAGCGCTTGTGTTTGTGTGTGTGAACGCAAGCTACGACAGGAAAAAGTCTACGATGGGGTGATGCGTACGATTTATGAGTACGTCTGTAATCAGGTTTTAACCAGATAAAAATAAACTAATTAATACATTTTAAACCTGTGAACAAAGACTTAACCCAATTATAAAAACACCATTACATTAAGGAAATTTTAACGAGTATAGTGATGTAAAAGTATTGTAGAAATTTGCAATAATAATGACGCTAAGTGATTTAATGTTAATTACTATTGTAATGAAATAGTAATTAATATGTGTGTTATATGTGAGTGACCAGAAAAATTACGCAAACAATGATATCGCTCATGCTACAAGTACGTTTTCGATATCGGAAAATGAACCAAAAAGTGATTTGTAATTAAAAGGACGCTTTGGACGAAGTGACAATATCTAACAGGTCGAAAACAGTCCTGGACTTGTCAGATTGCCGTCCAGTATAAATACCACCGGCAATTTTGAGGCGGGCTCAGAGACTCAAGATATCTTCACACAACGTCACGCTGCTGGTCTGCCGATCGACCGATCATCGTTACCACACACACACCAAGACTTATGGAGCAACTCTGGACCATCACAAACCACAACTCGTAGAGACAGAGAACACAGCATCAGCATAATCATCATCATCATCATGAAATTCTCAGGATTCAGGACACACACACACACGCAACGGTAACGTTGGCACCTGTACGCAGGTGATGAATAAAGAATTATATTTTTTGTTGATGAAAAGAACTTTCAAAAACAAAATTATACATGAACAATAAAAACTTAAAGTCTTCAATTTAAATAGTAGTTAAAGTAAATAATTGAATTTAATAAGAAAATTTAAAAATTACTAATCTTCTCTTATATGTTAAAATTTGGGTGTGTCAGTAGAATTAAATAATAGGTTGAAAGTAAATATTATTATTTTATTGTGTTTATAGCAACAAGTAATTTTATTCTTGAGTTTAATATTATTTTTGTTTATATATGAGTTGCTATTATTATTTAAAATTTTGAGTAAAGTCGGACACACTGAAATAAAAAGGGTTTAGATAATTTGTTTAACATGTCTGTTTAGCTAGTAAGATTATATGGTTGGTTATTTTAATATGTCATGAACAGCAGAGAAGGTTATATGGTACTTTATGTAAACTTATAAAAGATAATTGTTTTATATAATTAAACATTTTTAAATTTTTTCATCTTTCGATTAATATTAATAAATCTAGGTATGATTATTGTGAAAAGTTTTAATTAATTATTTCATGTCAACAACATCTCACTCCTCTTTTAAAAGTATTTATTATTGTGCAATTACATAGCCTATACTTGACGCAACGAGAATAAAAAAATCCTGCGACCTGGCCGGTGTAATACACTTCATAGTTGCGTTGAGTACACGGTAATGTATTTGTGTCAAATTTGAAAATACCTGTAACGTTGCAATATATATATATATATATATTTTTTTTTTTTAACGTTACAAAACGTCACAGTACCACTAAAACCAAAATTGAACACTCCTAAACATTCAGATACCACAAGAATCCACCAAGTATAACCTTTGAGGAAAGAGGAAAGAGATTAAATACCAAATTAATTTAAAAGAAAAAAGAATAACTCCTTAGTAAATGATCATGAATGCTAAAGTAATGAAGACAAACCGACATATAGACTAGATAAAATGTGACTAAAAAATACCCAATAGATTAGGATAGTGAGTAGACTAATCATGAAACTACACAGAGAAAAGAATCAGGACAACCCAAAAAAAACTGGTAAAGGAGATATGACAATTGAAAATAAAGAGATCAAATGAATCATGAAAAACAATTAAGTTTATAAAGTAAAGGAGAAATAAGATAACTTAACCACTATAAATAAAGAAGAGAGTATCTACAAGATAAAGGGAGTAAAAAATAGAACTCCAAATTGAAGGAAAAATAATAAATAATAGATAGTACCATTAATAAATAATAATAAGGGGGTAATATATCTAGTAAAAACAAAAACATGTGAATCTATTTTAGTCAGTGAAAGTAAAAGGGCTCAACATAACCTAACCAGCTGTGAAATTACACTGGTAAATACAAAACTAGGTATTAAAAATGATATAAAATTATTATATATTATACTTAGATAGAATAATATAGGAACTTATTAGATAATAATTATCTAAATTACTATCATCTTATTAGATAAATATATTAGATAATACTTAGATAGGAACAGGACGTCAAACCAAGACGGTCAGTAAGCAAATAATGTTAGAGAGTTAACGAGTAACGGTGTAACTATTCCTGTGATATTTTTAGTAGCCAATGGCTTTCCTTTTAGTATTTTGATAGTCTGTGATATGTTAAGAAAATACTCAGCTATTATTGATATGAGCAGAGCAAAAGTATCTCTGAACTCAGGGTGTATTGAATGGACGGCTGAGTTAATTGGAAGCAAGGAAGCCCCTCAGGACCAGACCATCTATCATGTTAGGGAATGTAAAAATTATAGGAGTTACACACCAAAGGAAGAAATAAAGTATCAAAATGACAATGATAGCTTGTGGAATGCGAAGTTAGAAGAAATTCGCAGATTCAAATCAGAGAAGAGTGACGCGCAACTAACAGAAGATCAGGTAGAGAATTTAATAAAAATATATAATAAATACCGACATGTGTTCTCAGACACACCCGGTAAATTTAAGAACTATCAATGTGAACTCAAGTTCAGAGAACCAGTAAACGTCAACAAAAAATCATACCCTATAGCACACTCTATAAAGGAGACGGTAAGAGCTGAAATTAACAGACTGTTGAGTGATGACATAATTGAATACAGTAATTCCCCATATACCAGCCCTATTGTAGCCATCCATAAGAAGAATGGTAAAGTAAGACTTTGTTTAGACGCAAGAGAAATAAATAAAACGATAATCAATGATCGGACATCTCCTGGAGAAATTGAGAAGACACTCAAGAAATTTCACGGCACTAGATTTATTAGCACCTGGGATACACTTTGGGGGTATTGGCAAGTGGAATTACACCCAAATAGCCGTAAATACATGGCATTCATCTTCGAAGGGCGTAATTACCAATTTAAGCGACTACCCTTTGGACTTGTCAACTCCGTAGCAGTGTTTGTTAAATGTATGGATCAGATCCTAGGCCAAGAAGCACTCCAATTCACTACCATCTATGTTGATGACTTACTCATTGCATCATTCAATTGGGAAGATCATTGCCGTAGAATAGAACATGTATTACGTAAGCTGTCTGAAAATAACATAACTTAAAAACTCGAGAAGTCTAAATTTATCGCTGATGAACTTCAGTTCCTACGTTTTAATTTATCTGAATATGGTATAAATCGGTCTTAAGAAAAGATAGAATCAATTCAACAATTTCCAACACCCAAAAATAGGAGACAGTTACAGTAATTTCTTGGTATCTGTAACTACTATCGTAAATTCCAGAGGAACTATTCGGAACTAACACCAAACGTTTCTCACCAATTATCATCAAAAGACGAGTGGACGTGGGGCCCAGAACAAGACATCACATTTCAGTTAATTAAAAACAAATTTTTAGATAATAAATTAATTTAATTTACGTCCGTCTTGTGGCTGCTTGATGATCTTCTTATCACTAACGCGTTTCGGAATCTAAGATTCCATCATCAGAGTGTAAAATTTTAATCAGTCTAAAAGACGTCGTTAGTCATTAAACATAAAAATAAAATTGCAAAAACACACAAATAAAAACGAAATTTTAACCGCACATGCGAGTCTTAGAGTGCACACTCTACGATCGATCGCGACACACTGATAGTTCTGTAGTCATGTCGTCTTATCTACCTGCGACGTTGCCTAACTTATATTCACTGCACCCACAAATCTATCATACAAATCATGCGATTTGAAATCCAGTTGGTCGTTTAATACATTATTTTGGTTGGTTTTGAAGGCCTTGTATATTTCAAACTCTTCCGCCGCGTTCATGTAACGTCCTTTATTGCATACATATAATGGTATGAAGTTGTTATCAAAATCGGTGTAATTGTGATTAAACGCCATTAAATGCTTAGCATAGTTAGACCTAACTCTGTTTACATTACTTTTTGGCAGATGTTCTTTAAATCTCTCTTTGAAGGCCCTGCCTGTCTGGCCGATATAAAACATATCACAGTCATCACAGATCATTTTATATACGCCCGTTCTTCTCTCCATAGGTCTATGTACGGTGTTTCTTATGAATTTATGGATGTTATTGTTAGTGCGGAACGTTACATGCATGTTGTGTTTAATAAAGATATTTTTTTTAAATCATGGGTAAATTGTTGGTGTAATCAACGGAGATGTACTTCATGTTGGTCTTATCGAGACATGGTTTTTGGTCTTATACTTTAGTTTATGTATTAGCCGTTCTATTAACGAGCTGTGGTAAACATTCGCCACTGCTATATGTTTGATTACGTTTACTTCCTCAGCGTAATCAAACGGATCCAGAGGTACAATATGTAACCGATGTATAAGGCTATTAAAAGCTGCCATCTTTTGTGATATAGGACGGAAAGAATCAGCGTGCATAACACCATCTGTTGCAGTGGGTTTCCTGAATATTTTGTACTGAAATTTTTTATTGTATTTTATTAATGTTAAATCCAGAATATTAATTTCACTATTCGACTATATTTCAACCGTAAAATGTTTATTTGTATTGATATTATTCATGTATTTCAGTAACGTGTGTATTTGTCTCGTGGTGCCGTCGAAAATGACAAAGGTATCGTCAACATAGCGTTTGTAAAATTTTATCTTGTTATGTAATTTGTTGTTTGCTGAAAGCAAGTATTCATTCTCGTAATAGTTAAGATAAATGTCCGCCAACAATCCCGATAGAGGAGATCACATAGCCAGGCCCTCTTTTTGAATAAAAAATCTATTATCAAAAGTAAAATAGTTCTGCTTTAGTATGACCTCAAGAAGAATTAATAACTCATATATTTCTTCTGAACTCAAAGAAATTTGGGTTTTTTCGAAATTAATTTTCAGAATGTTCATAGTTGCCTGTATTGGTACACTAGTGTACAGGTTAGTTATATCAAACGACACAAATTTTTGGTGGCTACTAATATTCATTTCTTTAGTTAGATTTACCAATTCAATACTATTTTTATGCAATGATTATTATTCAAAACTACGTTGTTTTTTATTATATTGACCAGTTTCTTCGAAATTTTGTACCCCGGTGCCGTGGTGTAATTTATAATTGGCCTTATTGGAGTGTCGGAATTATGAATTTTAGGTAATCCATTGAATTGTGGGGCATATGCTGTCATAGGTTTTAGATGACGGCGCGTGGCTTCATTAAAGAGATTTGTGCACTTATTAATTGCATTATTAAGATGTTTCATGTATTTCTGAGTAGGATCTGAACCTATAGATTTTATATTGTTGTTCTTGATAATATCATTTACTTTTTGGTGGTATACTCGTATGTCTCTTTGCATGATAACCAAGATATTGCCTTTGTCGGGTTTTGCGACTATTGCATTCTGTTCTATTATTTTATTGTTAATCTGTTTTAAAACTCTTATGTCGTTTGCATATTGTTGTTTAAGATTATTCGGTGATGACATAATACTATTATTATTTGTTCTGAGGGACCTATCTATTCTGTTATTGATTGAAACCCTTAATTCATTCTGTGATTTCAAATCTGGTACGCTTTTGATAGCCGCTTCAGTATGTATCATTTCACGTACTGCTTGATTTTTAGTCAAGTCAGGCAAATTATATTTGAACCCCTTATTGAGAAAATTCAGTTCTAGCGAGTCGAAAACAATGTCTGTTAAGTTAGAAACGCGTTTGTGATATTTGTGTTTACATTCTGTAATCATGTCGTCATGTTGATAACTGGTTAAGGTAGTTAATTTCTTATCGTGTCTATGAATAATCGGTAATATAATCTTTCTGATGCGATCATTGATATAACTCATTACACTGTGTATAAGTACTGGATGTATCTTGCTCAACAAATCTAAATGCAATTTATACAGTGCTATGTTAAGTCTGGTCTTTTTATTATATAATTGTTTAATCTCCCCTTTTCCCATGCTATCTCGGCTATATGTTTAACTTTGTTTGCGATTCTTGCAGTGCCGTTTATGCGTATAGTGCAGTATGTAGGTGTAACATTAGATTGGATGCACTATCTATTAAATCTGATGTGCAGGTTTGTTTTCAGCAATTTACTCTTAATGTTTATGAATTTATATACCGTACTTGCTTGACCAGCTTCTAATTTTAAAACCATATTCACGGTATCCGAGCCACTATATAACATAATAAATTAATTTAGTTTACCTCCGTCTTGTACTGCTTGATGATCTTCTTATCACTAACGCGTTTCGGAATCTAACATTCCATCATCAGAGTGTAAAATCTTAATCAGTCTAAAAGACGTCGTTAGTCATTAAACATAAAAATAAAATTGCAAAAACACAAAAATAAAAACAAAATTTTAACCGTAGGCTACACGCGAGTCTTAGAGTGCGCACTTCGCGATCGATCGCGACACACTGATAGTTCTGTAGTCATGTCGTCTTATCTACCTGCGACGTTGCCTTACTTATATTCACTGCGCCCACAAATCTATAATATATTTGCCAAAGCCCACTCACTGACTCATCACTGTATCTCAACAATGACAAGGCCTAGAAAGATGAAACTTTACATAGATATTCACTAGATACTTTAGATGTGCAATAAGACGGGGTTTGACAAAATTCAAAATTTTAGGGGGGTTTTGGAGGGGTCAAAGTGACCGAATATTCTCATAAGAAATACATGATATTTAAAACGTGACAACTGTTAGGCAGCTTCTAGATGAGATAGAAACATGAAATTTGTTCTACAAATTAACTTAACCCTCTTTTAAAGGACACAAAGGTCAATCTTAAATAATTTTAATTAAAACTACCCTAAAGAAATATATAATATATTTGCTAAATACCACTTACTCACTTAGTCATCACTGTATCTCAAGAACAACAGGGCCTACAAAGAAAATATTTCCGAGTAAATTGATTCAAAGTTGTAAAAGGAGCGTAATAAATATATAGAAAACATTTGTCGGTAGAAAACAATATTATACGATATATTAACTATTGTCTTAAATAAATATTAATTACTTATGAACACATGAATTTTATGCATTCCTGCGATAAGAACGTGTTCCCAGAAGTACAGAAGTCCCAGAAGTTCCCAGGTGGTACAGGGAAAACCTTTTTGATTAATTTAATATTAGCCACGGTAAGACAAGATAGGAAAATTGCTATATCTGTGGCTTCGTCAGGTATAGCAGCAACGTTGTTGGATGGAGGGAGGACAGCTCATTCTGCCTTCAAACTCCCTCTCAACTTAAACCACTCTGAGACCCCATTTTGCAACATATCAAAACAAAGCGACACAGCGAAGGTACTTAAGGATTGTAAGTTGATAATTTGGGACGAGTGCACCATGGCTCACAAGGGAGGAATTAAAGCTTTGGATAGAACTCTGCAGGACATTAGAAGCAATAAAAACCTGACGGTTGGAGTCACACTTCTAATGGCCGGGGACTTCAGACAGACTTTACCTGTTGTACCTAGGGGAACTCGAACAGATGAAGTTAAAGCCTGTCTAAAGAGTTCTGTCCTGTGGCCTAAAGTCCAAGTTCCTTCCTTGAGAGTCAACATGCGGGTGCATCTTAAAGGCAGTTTAAAGGCAGACGAGTTTTCAAGTTTACTTTTACAGATCGGTAATGGAAGTCTACCTGAAGAAAATGGCAAAATCAATATTACAAAAGACTTATGTAAAGTTGTATGCGACTTGACAACGTTGGCTGAAAAAATTTACCCAGATTTAACTAATTTTTACTTAAAAGATGTATCTTGGCTTGTGCCGAGTCTAAGAAAGATCGGCGCGTATACGGTATTTAACATATTCGCTAAAGAAAAATAGGTTTCGGCTTTTGCGGTGGGAGTTCTGCCGTACTGTGTTTAACAGAAACACGCACACAATCTACAGCAGTGGTAATTAGGCTGCGCCTGATTGGTGCTGCACTATGGCGTTCGCTGCTGATTGCGAGTTGAGAAAGCCGGAACTGCGTTTCTTTAGCGAATACGTTAAATACCGTATACGCGCCGATCTTTCTTAGACTCGGCACACACACCCCTACCCCAAAAGGGCAACATAGTTGCCCCACACTTAGACAGAGGAGCAGAACAAAAAACTCCTCACAACTGCTACCATCCCCATGCGACCCTCTCCGCCATGCCAACCCCACAGGACCGCCCCAACACGTCACCCTCTCTGGTGACCACCACCTACTTCTACTGGTCCCACTCACATACTCGTCCGAAGACCAAACAAGGTATCACCCACCTTGGTATGTGAATGACCGTACTACTCCTCTCGTCCACCTCTCGGACCGACCAGCCACATGCACCAACAAGGCATCTCCATCCTTGCCATATGGCTGGCCCACATCCCTACACTAGGGCGGACGGCCCCGCTTAGCCGGACAGAGAAAACCGCATAGAGGGCACGCGAACATGATCCCTTCTCTTACTCTTTAAATACTGCGTAACTAGCAAGAGGGGAGGTTTACTTCAGCACGGCATCGTCTAACAACCCACACTTAATCCAAAATAACATACCAGGGAAATCAACCAGGGAATGCGGCATGGCCCCGACTCTACAATAATCAACAACAAACTACAACAAAGAAAAATGAAAACAACAAACAACAATCTAACACTAACATCACTACACCAACCTAGTCACAACTCTTCCAACTAACTTCTTTTCTAACTCCTTTCTGAAATTTTTCTTTTTTCCTTTTCAATTTTTTTTCTTTTTCCTTTCTAATTTTTATTTGTTTTTTATTTTATTTTGTTTTCTAAGGGGAGGGGTAGGAAAATTGGGAAGATGAAAATGGCAAGGATCATTGAAAGGTCAATAGCTAGGACTAAGGGTAAGGACATGGTTCCCTCCGAGAATAAGGATGGGTGGAGAAAACCAAGGCTCGCGGAGGCAGGGGCGCAACCCTGAAGTAGACGAACACGACTGTGACTGTGGGGAACATCTACCCGCTACCCGTTAACCACTTCTTCTCACCTTTTTATGACGAACTTTAGGTACTCGTTCCTTTTGGACACCACTCTCTGAGAAACTATCCCGTGTTGAGCTGTACTGATTTATTTCTTCTGAATTAGAATCAAGGAAACTTACCTGACTACTTTTACCCCGATTTGGATTATCCTCAACCTCTAACTCCTCTGCTTCTACCTCCCCTGGTTCTCTTTCTTCCACCTCTTCGTTTTCTTCCTCTACATAATCCAAATCACCATCACGACACTGCACGTCTTCATCCTCTAGTTGCTCACCTGGTCCGCATGAAACTTCTTTCCATTCCTTGGAATCCTCAACACTACTTACAGAAGCCATCCGCAAATCTGCACACACACTCCACAACGCTGCCACCCACTTTCTCCTCAACTTCTACCTCATCTACTTCTACCACACTTGCAGCATGGACATCCCCTTGTCCATCCGCAACCTCAGAAACACTTGCAGCCTCCCTAACACTTACACTTATACTCCCCTGCGCAGCATGTGAAGACCGCTCTTCTGCCTCTTCCTTCGATTCCTCTTCTTCACCACTCTCAGCAACTACAACTTCCTCAACATTTCCCAACCTGGAATCCAGCTGTCCAGGTCCATGTGCAATGTCTAAATTAAATTCTACTGACGATGGTAAAGCTCCACCATCAAGCGACTTCTCATCTCTCGGCGTAGGCGGTGATGATGTTACCGGATCTGAATCCGTCATGAACTGAGATGGAGATACCGGGACAAATTCTGCGGCATCTGGATTCAACCATGACGTCCTCTCAGAGTCCTGTAATTCAATATCAACAGACGTGTTCTGTCGTCTTGTATTGATCCACAGAAATTACTTCGCTTTTCTTCTTTCTCCTCACCTTCTTCATCCACTACTCTATTAGGCACTGGTAATTCCTCTGGAAGCTTTAAAGTTTCTTTTCTCTCCAAATAGGAATAACGCCTTGCTACAGACTCCCTACTTGCCGATGTTGGTTTACTAATGTAACTTCTTCTTTCCCTGTTAATTTCATACTTATGTCTTTTCTCTGCTGTAACCGTTGCTACCGTCTTCTCACTTGTCATCCCCTTGTAGCCTCCATTACTTCGGGAATATTCAGTTTTTCTGACAGTCTCTTGTGTTCTTCTCCAACCGCCATGTTTGTCCTTTTTAGCTCTTCCTAACAGGCCACTGGAGTATTGGACATCCGTAGCAGCTCTTCCCCGGGACTCGTCCCCTGCCTGGACAGTCTCAGAAACCACACACAACCGGTACAGATCCGCGAAACAACGTGGACGGTCTGCGAATATCAAACGCGATCTCTCTTGGGGATTCAGTCCTTCCAGGATTGCTTGTATCACTTCCGTCTCGGGCAACCCTAATCTTAATACCCGGGCAGCTTTCCGTATGTCGTGCACGAAGTCCCCCAACGCCTCCCCGTTGGCCTGTAGGCGATAGAATAAATCTAACTTAAGCTGGGAACGTCGTCGATGGGGTATGAAGAAATCCAACACTTCCCCATGAAAAGCGTCGACACTGCCGCCCCGACGCAGAGTGTTGGTGACCAACCCTGCCAATGAACCCCGGCAATACGGGTATATAAGGGACAAGACCTCCCCATCGGACACACCCGGGAAATCTGCCAACTGCAGGACAAGATCCAAGAAGACCAGCAACCCATCCTCGTCTATTCCATCTACCACCGAAAGTTTCTGGAGAACTCCTGAAAGGGGATGGGGCAATTTCTGATAGCATACCGCCGCCAGAATTGCACAATTCACAACACACAATCAACAAAACATAATTCCCACAAAACACCTAACACCCTACAAAAATTGACAATCAAAAAACACAGGTAATCAGAAAAAACTCTAGTACTATACTCTTCCTTCGAGCAGACTGCGGGTCCCCCTACCGTTGCGAGGACCCAGCCCACTTACCTGAACTGGCTCTCAACAACACTACACATTAAGGAACGCGACACATACACTAACACACAACATGACAAAATTACCGACCAACGACAAATTCTCAAAAAATTTGCAATGACATCGGCTCCCGTATCTCGGAGGAGACCGCCTGCCGATCGGGCCATACCGCATAAATAAAACGCCTCCCCTATTATGGGCAAGGTAATACGCGAACCATATCTCCACCTAGGCCCAGATCTGCGATAATTCGAGTTTCCAAGGAATTTTTCCCCCTACAATTTCACACCGCGTGGCAACCTACAGTTCAACGACACCAACGGGCGGGCAAGTATACACACATATAATAAACAAAACCTTAAACCTAACAAGACATAGTTACTTATAGATATAGGGACTTCTAGAGATTATTTCAAGTCCGATTCGAACCCCAAAATGTTTCCTGAGTTTGCAAGCCCCGTCACACCCAAAGGACCCAAGGTTTGACCCTAATATCAACCACGCCCTGCTACCAAATGTAACCCCTCTTTAAGTATGGTATTGACTTGTAAAAAAAAATGGGTTTTTGAAATTTTTTTTTTTTTCTAAAGAGGGGCCACAAGATAATTAAAACTAGGCCAAAGCCTAGAGAAGCCAAAAATGCGCTGGATCCAGTGAGACGGGACTTGCAATTAAAACTCACAAAATTAACAACCAATAAAAATTTTTTTTTATTATAAACAAACTCATTATATCTCCTTAAATATGTCACTTGAAAAAATCAATAAATATCACATTTAGATCCTATATTCTCCTTAAAAATGTTACTTGAAATAATTAATAAATATAAAATTTATATTCTATATTCTCCTTTTAGATGTTACTTGAAAAAATTAATAAATATATAATTTATATTCTATATTCTCCTTTTAGCCCTATATCTAACCCCCAAAGTACACACGAATATACAATACATATACACGTTCCACAACACAGGACAATTACAACTTCTATCATTAAAATCTTGCCACACCTTTTTCACCCCATGAGGTACATAATCAACAATTTATAAATATCCTTGCACGTAACACCTATTGCAACGTCTTAATACCTAATATGTGTATAATATATTATATGTGTATAATAAGATATATGTTTGTAACACCAGTGGCCCCAGGACATACTAAATTCAGGAGTTGGCATAATACCTGATACTATTATAAAGTGCTCCCACATTGAGCACTTAGACTTCGAGTAAATATAATTAGAATTCAGTAAACACACAAGTAATCATAATCAATTAAAAGAATTTAAATATGATAAATTTTGTTAAATATTGAAAACAGTAACGTGTCATAATGCCTTATAACCTTTTAAAATTAATTTGGCCCAAAGGCTGACATGTTCCTAGGCAAGATCGTGCATAACTCAACCTGTCCCAAGAGCATGTCAAGTCTGCATGAAAATCCACCTATAAGGATTAAACTGGTGACCCGACTGAACTACCAAAGAAACTTCTATCCCTATATGACCCAAACTGAATATAAAAATGTGAAATTAAAGCATAAAATGAAAACTAAATTTAACCAGTGAAATTACATGTTGATTGATAGAATTACTAGCACTAAGGTAACCCTTCTACTGAAAACAAGAAAGAAATTTACATGCCTGAATGGTAAGCAGATGCAGATGCAGATGCACAGATGCATGCCAACTTCTGGGCTCACAATTTATACAAACAGAGTTACAAAATGTACAAAAGATTCCCCCCCCCCAAGTCCACGCAATATTCTGTCCCGTTAACCGGGGACCCAATTAAAATGTTTAAAGATTAAAGTCATTGATGTAGTGTGACTATATGTCCACGGGTTCTAGTGGGTTACATCCCACTGTATAAAAGTAATATGGTTTGGTGTCACCTGATTTATTCCATGGTGTGAAGTTGTGGTATTCTGGTCTACATTTTAGTGTGTTGGTGGCCTGTCCTCGCTATTCTCCTCCGGCAGATAAAGTTGAGAGTTTAGATGGTCAATGTGTTTATTCAGTAAAAACCGTAGCGAAGCACGGGTATACAGCTAGTCTATCATACAAACCATGCGATTTTAAATCCAGTTGGTCGTTCAATACATTATTTTGGTTGGTTTTGAAGGCCTTGTATATTTCAAACTCTTCCGCCGCGTTCATGTAACGTACTTTATTGCAAACATATAATGGTATGAAGTTGTTATAAAAATCGGTGTAATTGTGATTAAACGCCATTAAATGCTTAGCATAATTAAACCTAACTCTGTTTAGATTACTTTTTGGCAGATGTTCTTTAAATCTCTCTTTGAAGGCCCTGCCTGTCTGGCCGATATAAAACATATCACAGTCATCACAGATCATTTCATATACGCCCGTTCTTCTCTCCATAGGTCTATGTACGGTGTTTCTTAAGAATTTATGGATGTTATTAATGCGGAACGTTACATGGATGTTGTGTTTAATAAAGACATTTTTGTAAATCATGGGTAAATTGTTGGTGTAATCAACGGAGATGTACTTAATGTTGGTATTATCGAGACATGGTTTTTTGGTCTTATAATTATGTTTTTGTATTAGCCGTTCTATTAACGAGCTGTGGTAAACATTCGCCACTGCTATATGTTTGATTACGTTTACTTCCTCAGCGTAATCAAACGGATCCAGAGGTACAATATGTAACCGATGTATAAGGCTATTAAAAGCTGCCATCTTTTGTGATATAGGATGGAAAGTATCAGCGTGTATAACACCATCTGTTGCAGTGGGTTTCCTGAATATTATGTTTAAAAAAGGAGATTATACAATTCTATAATAAAAAGACCAGGCTGAACATAGCACTCTATAAAATGCATTTAGATTTGTTGAGCAAGATACATCCAGTACTTATACACAGTGTAAAGAGTTATATCAATGAGCGCATCAGAAAGATTATATTACCGACTATTCATAGACACGATAAGAAATTAACTACCTTAACCAGTTATCAATATGACGACATGATTACAGAATGTAAACACAAATTTTACAAACGTGTTTCTAACGTAACAGACGTTGTTTTCGACTCGGTAGAACTGAATTTACTCAATAAGGGGTTCAAATATAATTTGCCTGACTTGACTAAAAATCAAGCAGTACGTGAAATGATACATACTGAAGCGGCTATCAAAAGCGTACCAGATTTGAAATCACAGAATGAATAAAGGGTTTCAATCAACAACAGAATAGATAGGTCCCTCAGAACAAATAATAATAATATTTTTTCATCACAGAATTATCTTAAACAAAAATATGCAAACGACATAAGAGTTTTAAAACAGATTAACAATAAAATAATAGAACAGAATGCAATAGTCTCAAAACCCGACAAAGGCAATACCTTGGTTATCATGCAAAGAGTCATACGAGTATACCACCAAAAAGTATATAATTTTGTCAAGAACAACAATATAAAATCTATAGGTTCAGATCCTACTCAGGAATACATGAAACATCTTAATAATGCAATTAATAAGTGCACAAATCTCTTTATTGAAGCCACGCGCCGTCATCTAAAACCTATGACAGCTTATGCCCCACAATTCAATGGATTACCTAAAATTCATAAATCCGACACTCCAGTAAGGCCACTTATAAATTACACCGCGGCGCCAGGGTACAAAATTTTGAAGAACCTGGTCAATATAATAAAAAACAACGTAGTTTTGGATAATAATCGTTGCATAATAAATAGTATTTGAATTGGTAAATCTAACTAAAGAAATAAATATTATTAGCCAGCACAAATTTGTGTCGTTTGATATAACTAACCTGTACACTAGCGTACCAATACAGGCAACTATGAACATTCTGAAAATTAATTTGGAAAAAACCGGTAACTTGAGTTCACAAGAAATATATGAGTTATTAATTCTTCTTGAGGTCATACTAAAGCAGAACTATTTTACTTTTGATAATATATTTTTTTATTCAAGAAGAGGGCCTGGCTATGGGATCTCCTCTATCTGGATTGTTGGCGGACATTTATCTTAACTATTACGAGAATGAATACTTGCTTTCAACAAACAACAAATTACATAATAAGATAAAATTTTACAAACGCTATGTTGACGATACCTTTGTCATTTTCGACGGTACCACGAGACAAATACACACGTTACTGAATTACATGAATAATATGAATACAAATATACAGTTTACGGTTGAAATATAGTCGAATAATGAAATTAAATATTAAAATTAATAAAACCAAATAATAAATTTCGTTACAAAATATTTAGGAAACCCACTGCAACAGATGGTGTTATACACGCTGATTCTTTCCACCCTATATCACAAAAGATGGCAGCTTTTAATAGCCTTATACATCAGTTACATATTGTACCTCTGGATCCGTTTGATTACGCTGAGGAAGTAAACGTAATCAAACATATAGCAGTGGCGAATGGTTACCACAGCTCGTTAATAGAACGGCTAATACATAAACATAAGTATAAGACCAAAAACCATGTCTCGATAAGACCAACATGAAGTACATCTCCGTTGATTACACCAACAATTTACCCATGATTTTAAAAAATGTCTTTATTAAACACAACATCCATGTAACGTTCCGCACTAATAATAACATCCATAAATTCTTAAGAAACACCGTACATAGACCTATGGAGAGAAGAACGGGCGTATATGAAATGATCTGTGATGACTGTGATGTGTTTTATATCGGCCAGACAGGTAGGGCCTTCAAAGAGAGATTTAAAGAACATCTGTCAAAAGGTAATCTAAACAGAGTTAGGTCTAACTATGCTAAGCATTTAATGGAGTTTAGTCACAATTACACCGATTTTGATAACAACTTCATACCATTATATGTATGCAATAAAGTACGTTACATGAACGCGGCGGAAGAGTTTGAAATATACAAGGCCTTCAAAACCAACCAAAATTATATATTGAACGACCAACTGGATTTAGAATCGCATGATTTGTATGATAGATTTGTGGGCGCAATGAATATAAGTAAGGCAACGACGCAGGTAGATAAGACGACATGACTACAGAACTATGAGTGTGTCGCGATCGATCGCGGAGTGCGCACTCTAAGACTCGCGTGTGCGGTTAAAATTTCGTTTTTATTTGCGTGTTTTAGCAATTTTATTTTTATGTTTAATGACTAACGACGTCTTTTCGACTGATTAAAATTTTACACTCTGATGATGGAATCTTAGATTCCGAAATGCGTTAGTGTTAAGAAGATCATCAAGCAGCCACAAGACGGAGGTAAATTAAATTAATTTATTATGTTATATAGTGGCTCGGATACAGTGAACATAGTTTTAAAATTTTTAGAATCTGTCATGCTACACCACCCTGATTTCAAAAAACCATTTTACTTGAATTGTGACGCAAGCGATTTAAATTTAGGATCCGCATTGTACCAAGACGATGAAGAAGGGAATCACGTTGTAATTAGTTTCGCCTGTAGGGTGCTGAATAGCTGCGAACGCAACTACAATGTAACCGAGAAGGAGTTATTAAGCGTAATGTTTGCATGCAATAAATTCAGAACTTATATTTTGGGCTACTCAATAAATGTCAGAACTGATCACAAGTCCATATCATTCTTGAAGAACTATAAACTAAGCCACGGGAGATTAACAAGATGGATACTAGCGTTGCAGGAATATAACATCAGTTGAGAGTACATTTCAGGTAACAAGAATATTGCAGCAGATGTATTATCCTGAATTAATGTGAAAAAACAGACATTTGAGGGAGGAAAGGAGACCATAGCAAAATTATACCACCTAATCAAAAGTAGATCCGATCTAGCTGACATTATTAAAGAAATTGGAGAACAACAGAAGAAGGACACTAAATTAATTAAAATTCAACAAAGACTGACTGAACAAGATAACCGAATAACACCATTTTACTGCATGCATAAGGATATTTTATTCATAGAAACAAATACCGTTACAATAGGTGGAAGGTAGTCATACCACGAGCCATCGAAAAAGAAATAATACTCGATTAACACATCCGATATGGTCACATGGGAGCGTTAAAGGTGGTAAAGGCGCTTTAGGAGCATGTGTACATCAAGGACATCAATAGAAGGGTACGCAATTATCTTAAACATTGCCACATCTGTCAGCTAGTTAAGTGCAACAACGGTAAAAAAGAGGGGATAATGATACCCATAACATAGTCTAGTAAATTAGAAAAGCTCTTCGTAGACATATGCGGTCCATTCCCACGCAGTGGAGGACGACTTCAATACAAGTTCATCGTAATAATCATTGATCATTACAAAAATTCAACAAATTATATCCTATAAATCGTACAACCACAAAGAAAATTTTAGGGGTAATCGTTCGACGTTACATACCAGAGGTGGGAACGCCAAAATCAATAATAACCGATCACGGGACGCGATTCAAGGGGAGGAAATGGAAGGACACTCTATTGGATAACGGGGTAAAATCTTATAAAACGTCGGTGTACCATTCAAGCAGCAACCCTGCTGAAAGAGTATTAAGAGAAGTGGGGATAATCCTCAGAACCTATTGCTACGACCAACAGAGAAAATGGAAGGAGTACCTATCGGCAGCAGAAGACTTCATCAATTTAGCTCATCACCAATCCATAGAAACCACCCCATACACAGCAATGTTCGAAAAACTACCACCTCGAGAAATTACTGAGCTAATCAGTTTTCCTAATTGTACTGAATACCAATTTGACAGTGTAAAATTTTATAATAAAACGGTAGAACAGGCAGAGAAAAGAAAAAGTAAGTACTAGAAAACACAACCCAATGTGATACAGTATCAAGTCGGAAACAAAGTATTATTAAAAAACAGAGAATTACCCAGTACAATGGAGAATTACTCCATCCAACCCAGTAACATACACAAAAAGAAGAACTATAACAATATATATTGTAATAAATCTAATTGGTGTGACTCTGTAGGTTGTAATGTGCTTAATTGGTGTGTTTATATTGGTGTGGCTCTCGACGTCTCACTGGCCTGAAACACTTCCTTAAGTTTCCCAGCTGGTCGAGTCCCAATGGTAGCAAGACCGGTCGAGTAGCGTAATGTTGATGAAGAAATATGTGTTCAGCTTCACCGAAAGTTTCAAAACAAAAATTATTGTTTTGAAGAAAATTAAAAAAAAAAATTGTTTATAAAAAAAAATAATTAAAAAAAAATGTTCTTTTTATTAATTAATTAATTATAATCAATTAATTAATCTAGGGCTGTGAAGTTTTAAAAAGTGTAATGCTCTTCTGAAAAATTTTATTAAAGTTTTGGTATATTTTAAATAAACTATCACCACTCATAAGATTGTCTTCAAACCAATCGATACTTGTTTACCTTTTTATTTTTTAGGTTATCTTCACTTATAGGTGGTAAAGTCCTGGTAGATTATTAATTAGAATTATATTAGTGAATACTAGTAATATTTACGAAATAAAGAACTATTTAGTGTTGAAGAATATTAATGTTTTATTAATTAATAGCAATATTGACTCTTATCGACTATAATATCGATTCTCAGGATGTCGAAAAAAATTACAAAGTATATTATATAAAAATCATACAGGGTTCTTTAAACAGCCAATTATTATCAAAGTCAGAGAAATCGGGCTAATATTTAAAAAGTATAACGTTACAACAAATTAATAATTATTACTAAATACAGACATTGAATAATAATTTGAAAATAATATAATTGTTTTTCACCAGCAGCTGATATGTGCACGGAAGGCATTGGAATTGACAAAGTAAGATGGCTGCCGTCAAGTTGATCAAAATGTCGCTCGTTCTTGCTACGTTCCAAATAATGTATTTTCTGGCAGTATTCCTGTTCTGGTGTCTGCAAATCTCTTGTTAAATGTTGTTTAGTGCCTAGTGTAATGTTTCTGGGTTGTATTTAGTGTATCCGTGTAATTATAAGTCAAAACACTTTTCCCTATTCCGACACTAATTTGGTTAATGTATTATTCAGTTTTCTGGTGTTTTGTGGTGTTTTTCGGAGTAGGTGTGTATTGTTTAGTGTTATTTATTGTTTCTTGATTGTTTCTGTTATAATGTGAGAGTTCTAGATGTATTTTATAAGTCACTCGCGATTTCACAATAACGTACTATTCACTCGCTTTATATGACCATTATAAGTTAGGTTAGGCACGTTACAAAACGTTTGTCATGTTAACCGTTCAAATACCAATAATTAACTAACTGTTTCCTTCAGTTTCAATTAAACTCTTAGCCCATATAATATTATTCTTAACATTGTTCAAATATATTTTCACATCCTGTGCACACTTTAATATTCACTATATAAATGCCTAAACTTTGGTTATTTATCAATTTTATTCACTAGATGTTATTTAAATTAATCTTTCAGTTCATTCGGCTTATTTTAAGATTAAATAATGCCGTTTTATAGTGTTTTCTGTCCAAAAATAGTAATTTTACTTTCAGTTTGGTATACTCTGATAAGTCAAAACATTTCCAAAATTTACTTCCTGTTATAATGTAAATTCAGCCATTTTATCAGTTATATTTAATATTAATAATCCTATATTGTATTAAAAGGTTTATATTCCCTTATTTTCTTGTAATTAATTGAATTAGTTGTATTCTGAAACATTATTCTGGAATATATGACTCCCATGTCCAAATTTCTGAGTTTAGTCATTTTCATTTTTATTTATAATTCTGAATATAATTTATTAAAATCTCTCTAAATGGTATGTGCAATTATATGGCTTGATCTCAAGTTTATTTTGTCTAAATCCCTTTTGTTTATTTGCATTTAAATGAGCAATTTCTCTGTTTTGATGAAGTTTGGTTTCCATTCTTTTGGCCTAGGTTTTTTAACAATTTTTCCTTACAAAAACTTTACAAACAATATATGATGTGTGATACCCTCTCTAACTTTTACATATAGTATTATAAATTAAACATGTTTTCAAATTACACAATAACAATTAGTATTGGTTACAATACAGATAACAGTCAAACAAATAAAGAATATCTTTAAATAAATGGTTGTCTTCGAGTCAGACATTTTACAACAAAATCCTTATTTCTAACATGGAAATATGGTTCACAGAAAAAGGTTTTTTACTAACTAACATCTTAATTACTTCCTACTATTTACAAGTAGTAATTATTTTTATAGTTCTGATGTTAGTTGTATCAGACCCAAACAAATTGCCTTATATCTAATAAATTTTTAAACATTCTTTTACTATATACATAAAAACCTTATATTTATATTCTTATTTCTAACTATTATTATAAGTAGGATTCTACAGTTTTTATACCGTCTTTTACACATTGTCTTTGGGGAATTGTACCCTGTCATTAATAAATAAATAGCATAAATTGTTCAAAAAGTATTATGAAATCTGTTTTTCTTTTTGCCTATAAAACAAAATGTTATTTTAAACAGATTTATGTCTTATGAACAACATATTGTCACAGTACACATTTCAAGTCATTGAAAATTGCATATTTCATTGCATTCAATGTTTGTGATTGCCAAGAATGAAACACAAGGTTCATTTTTTATAATACCCAAAACTATCACTGGTTCACTTTGCACTTTTATATTATGTTATTGCTAAATGGTCGTATAGTCTTATTAACATAATAAATTGGTTAGCGTTTTTCAATGGAGATTTGTTCCATGGGTACTATATTATTGTTTCATCTTAGTTCACAGGCAACTTTTACTTTATACACTTCTCTCTCTTAAATTTGTATACATGTGGTTTTCAATTCGTTATACTTTTATTTTTAAATATTTATTTTGGGGATATAGGGATTTGGGTGTCTTTTATAAGAGCATGACATCTTCAGGATGCTGCCTTCTTCTTCTTTCATCAGTCTTCTTTTCTCCTGCCTTCTGGGATTGGTATCTTCTCCATCTTCTTCTTGATGCCATCAGGTTTCTTGGGATTTTCTCCATCTTCTTCTTTATTTTAGAAATACACAACCTGTATTGGTTGATCTTGGCTTATTTTAGGGTTTCTATTCTATTTATTCTCCCTCGTTGTGGGTTTGGTCATATTCTGTACTGCTTGGTTATTTACTTTCTTACCTTCCTGGGTTATACCTTGAAAACCTTTGGTTATGAGACTGGTTTTGGATGACTCATCGCTAGTAACTCCTTTTATTTGAACTTGTATTTTCTTTATATAATAATGATTTCTTTCCACAGTTGCTATGAATTAATCTTTTTATATTAAACTTAATGCTTTCTTCCAAATTTAAATGTCAAAATTTTATTATTCTAATGATCAATTGCCATTCAATATTATGCTTATATCTGTCACGTTACAGATTGCTCTCCTCCAGAAGTAATTATATCAGACATGTTTATGGATGAAATAATTTCTTATGATAGTTTCATCATTTCTTATAATTCAATTTCTTCTCCATTTTTATATCGACTTTTTTATATTAGAGTTTTATTAATTTTATATATATGGTTACTTGTCTTACTACTGATCCTTTTCGGATAGTTAGTGTCTTCTGAGATATATTATAATTGTAATACATTTTCTTTCTTTATCAACTTCGTGTTGCATCCTTGGGATATTAATTCCCTAACATTCCCTATCACGTGGGCTGGGGCAGATCAGAGGGGCACTGTACGCTACTTCTCTGCTGGCCATACACCACTTCTATAAATTGAGTACAGAGGCATATCCATCCCTGCTCAAAAAAACATAATGCTGCTGGAATTATCTTCAGTCAGTCATCGAATAAATAAATAAAAAGTAGTCTCATTTTCGACTAATAAAAATATCTTTGGATTCTCCACTTCGTAGTTTCTCAGATTATCTCACATTTTCTATCTTAATAAATCTTCATAATTATTATTATACTCATTATATATATATTTTTTTAAAACTCTTAACTTGTCTGATATATTTATTTTTATTATGGTTGAAAACCTTTCTTTTAATAATTCTGGTTACTGTTTACAGTGTAACTCTCTTTCTTCTCCATCTGAATTCTCTTTATATTTTCTTCTGGTTACTCATGGTATTAGCATGGTCTTTATATATAGTCTTTCCTTTTCATTATTTGAATGGTCTTAATATATTATATTCAATTTTAAAAATTGTATCTTTACATTAGATATACAGGTTGTTATATTGATCATTTTATTTAAACATTTTGGTTCTTTCCTTTCTCTTAGAAAGTTATTAATCCGCCTTCGCATTCATTAGCATTAATTCATTTATATTATATTTCATGTGGTATTTCTTCTCTTTGCATTTCATATACGTCTTATTATTATCATTTGTTCAAAATCATCTTCTCCATCTGTTTGGTATGAGTTGTTCTTCTTTGCTCTTAATTAACTGTTTTTATTATCGTTTCATAGGTAATTAGCCTCTTTGCTTCCAAATTTTTTCTTCTCAATTAAATTATAATTGACACTTAATTATTTTTTGGAACTTGGTTAGTTTTAATGTAAAATTCAAACTATTCTTTTTAATTAATTGAAAAATATTTCTCATAAATCCTTGTAATATGTTGATCTTATCTTGTTTCAAAGTTCTGACGTTCTATCAACATTCAAATTCTGTTTAATTCATTTATTCCCAGAATTGTTTCATTCCGAATTGTTTATAGTACGGTGATCTTACTATTATTTCTGAATGTTTTGGTATTTCTCCAAATTCAAATTCTTCTTAATTATTTACCATAAAGTTTTCTCATAAACTTAGTTATAGTAAGTTGGTCTTACTTCATTTTTAAATTTTTTGTATTTTAAATTCAAAATTCCTTTCTTCTTAATTCTTCCAAAATGTTTTTCTCATTATTCAGTGGTAGTAAGCTGTGCTTGCTTAATTTTAAATTTTTTTAAATTAAGTACAAAATTCTTTCTCTTTTTCTTTCTTCCATAAAGTTTTGTTCTAAATTATCAGATTGTAGTAAGATGTACTTACTCAATTTTAAATTTTTATAATAATATTTCAATTCAAAAGTCTTTCTTTTCCTTTCTTCCATAAAGTTTTTCTAAAAAATTATTAGGTTGTAAGTTGTTCTTACGTATTTTAGAATTTTTTAAAATATATAAAAAAAATTCTCTCTCTTTCTCTTTCTTTCTTCCATAAAGTTTTGTTCTAAATTATCAGATTGTAGTAAGAAGTACTTACTCAATTTTAAATTTTTATAACTATATTTCAATTCAAAAGTCTTTCTTTTTCTTTCTTCCATAAAGTTCGTTCCAAAATTATTAGGTTGTAAGTTGTTCTTACATATTTTAAAATTTTTTTAAATAAATTCTAAATTCCTTCTTCTTATAATTCTCCAGAATGTTCTCTTCAAAATATTAGGTTGTAAGATGTACTTTGATTATTTTAGAATTTTTTAAAAATAAAAAAAAAATTCTAAATTCCTTCTTCTTATAATTCTCCAGAATGTTCTTCTCAAAATATTAGGTTGTAAGATGTACTTACATTATTTTAGAATTTTTAAAAATAAATTCAAAATTCCAAAACTCACAACTCATTCTTCATAATATTTCTTCATAGAAGCTTGATTGTACACTCCTTTGATTTTTCCTGAAACGATTTCCCTCAACTCATATGTATTGTTATGCTTATCATTTACCACAACATATGGGCCAGTGTATAGTAATAATAGTTTTTTAGTTATGCCTTCTAAGGTGCTGGGTAGCTCTCGATTTTTTAGGAGGACTTTTTCACCCTCTTTATATGTTACAATTCGCCCTATTGCCTTCTGGTATTTGGCTTGCCGTTTTTCCTGATCTTCTGCTACCTTATTGTAAAACTTCAACTGGTTGAATTTCCTATTGTTGTTCGTTGGAAATTCAATGATTTGTTCAATGTCTCGGGGAGTCGGCTTCTCATACATGGCTGAGTATGGTGGAATTCCTATAGCTGGATGGTGGGCGTAATTTAGGAATGTTTCTGTCGCTGCTAGATACTCTTGCCACTTTTTCTGTTGGTTGTGACAGTACGTGCGCAATATCCTACCCACTTCTCTCAGTACTCTCTCAGCCGGATTGCTACTTGGGTGGTAGACTGATGTCTTATACGTTTTGACCCCAAGTGCTAATAAAGTGTCTCGCCATCTCCTCCCCTTAAATTGTGTACCGTGGTCGGTAATAATAGAAGATGGTCTACCGACCTCTGGGATATACAAATCGCTAATCACCGCCAAAACCTTTGCTGTTGTTGCCCGATTAACCGGATATAGCTTTATATACTTGGTGTAGTGATCCATTATGATTACCAAGTATTTATATCTGTGTCGACCACCACTACGGGGAAATGGCCCGCAGATATCCAAAAACACTTTTTCCAGTTTTGCGTTGGAAGTTATTGGTATCATGATACCCTCTGTCCTTTCATTGTTTATTTTGGCACATTGGCAGATCTTACAGGATTTGATGTATGTTCTCACCTTGCGGTTGATATTCTTGATCTTACAGTTTTCTTCTAGAGCCTGTATCACTTTTAACGCTCCCATATGACCATACCTGACATGGTAATCGATGATGACCTCCTTTTCGATTTGGTGTGGGATTATCACCTTCCATGTCTCATCGTCTAAAGCGGTTTTTATGAATAAAATTCCCTTGTTAAGGTGGTAATATTTAGAAATGGTTTCATCATTGGCTTCCAAACGACTCACAATGTTTTTCAGCTTAGGATCAGACTGCTGATGGATTCGAATATTTATTAACAAAGCTTGTAAATCGGCTCTGGTCGTGAATATGTTATAAATTTTGACCAAGCTCTCCTTCTCCCCTTCGAAAGTCTGATCATCCAGATTTATACGTGACAACACATCCGCTACCACGTTCTTCTTTCCTGGAATGTATTCCCATTTCAGGTCATATTCTTGTAGGGCGAGTACCCACCTAGCCAATCGGCCGTGACTCAACTTGCACCTACGAAGGAACGAGATGGATTTATGATCAGTTCGTACCGTGACTTGATATCCGAGAATGTACGTCCGGAACTTGCTGCATGCGAACACCACGCTCAACAATTCCTTTTCTGTCACACTGTAGTTCTTTTCGCACTGGTTCAGTGTGCGACTAGCGAAGCTTATTACCAGATGTTGTCCCTCCTCATCTTCCTGGTATAATATCGTTCCTAAGCTTAAGTCGCTAGCGTCACAGTTTAGAAAGAACGGTTTCTTAAAATCTGGGTGACGAAGTATAACACTCTCCAGAAACTTCTCTTTTATCAAGCGGAAAGTAATACCTTGATCTTCACCCCAAGTCCATTTGTTCTTGGCAGATAACTGTGGTTGAAACTTGGCGGTCAACTCGGAATATCGGCTCTGAAACTTCCTGTAATAGTTACAGAGTCCGAGGAAAGATTGCAATTGTTTCCTGTTTCTTGGTTGCGGGAACCTCTGAATTGCCTCCACTTTCTCTGCTGATGGGGTAATACCTCGGTCGTCTAGGTTGAAACCTAAGAATTGTACCTCGCGCGCTATGAACTTGGATTTCTCCAACTTCAGTGTTATGTCGTTCTGCGCTAGTTTGTTTAGTACAAATTCCACTCTGTAACAGTGCTCCTCCCAGGTTCCGGATGTGATTAGTAAATCGTCAACATAGACGGTGGTAAATTGGAGCGCTTCTTGTCCAAGAATCTGGTCCATGCATGCCACAAATATGGCGACAGAATTGACAAGTCCGAAGGGCAGTCTCTTGAACTGGTAATTGCGCCCTTCGAAAATGAACGCTACATACTGGCGGCTTTGTGGATGCAGCTCTACCTGCCAATAACCACATACCGTATCCCAGGTGCTAATAAATTTAGTACCATGAAAACGTTTTAAAATCTCTTCTATTTCACCGGGAGAGGTTCTGTCATTCACAATTGTCTTGTTCAACTCACGCGCATCTAAACAGAGCCGGACTTGTCCGTCTTTCTTCGGAACAGCAATAATTGGACTAGTGTAAGGTGATTGACTAATCTCAATTATGTCATTATCTATCATCTTGTTTATCTCTGTTCTCACGGCTTCTTTGAGCGACTGCGCTATTGGATATGACCTCCGGTTAAACTCTACGTTTTCTTTAAAACGAAGTTGGCACTGGTAGTTTTTTACCTTCCCTGGTTCATCAGAAAACACCGCCTTGTATTTCTCATATATAGCGATTAGACGATCAGCCAGATGAGTTGTTATTTTCTTGTTATCTCTTCCGCACTGGAAATTCCGTATTTCTTGGATCTTAACTGACCATAAATCCTCTCCTCCATGATTGTATATCATGGGTTTAGAAAGAGGGCTGTTTCTAATAACATTTATTTTACGAAGTTGTTGATGTATAGGGCTGGGAAGTATAGTTGTGCTTCCTACCAGATCTGCGGTCCATGTTACTCCGTCTGGGAAAAGTGATACTCTATTTAAATTAAGATCGATTACTGCCGAATATCTACGAAGAATATCGCAACCGACTAAGATGTCAAATGGTAATCCGGTGGCGATTAAAAATTCCATGTCTAAAGCTATATCACGGCTAACGACACTTAAGGAAACTTGCTTCCTAATGGTTTTATTCTGGCGGCCAGTTGCACCTACCAACACAATGTTGTTGACTGGTAACATTGGCAAAGTTTTACCACATGTACTCTGTATCCTCTCCAACTCATTGGAGTTTATTATTGAAATATTAGCTCCAGTGTCTATCATTATTTTAGCGGAAACTCCATCCACCTCCGCTGTTATATAAATTATCTCATTATTACTGTTGCTGAGACTCTTCTCGTTCTCTTCCAAAAGTTCAGTTCGTATGTCTTTCAGATAATGGTTACTTATAATAGTGATGTTTTTATGCTGGTTTTCTTGTCGCAATTCATCCTTTTCTAACCCAGGAAGTATAAGCAGTAACGGGTCATCGTTGTTGATTACTGCCTCCTCTCGTTTAAAGTATTTTGGTCATTGTTTATGTTATTATTGACCGAGGCATCGTTCGGGAAACTCTGGTTTGTTTCCTGACGTTCTGTACTCTGGTTGATGTTTAACGCCCTGTTCTGTTGTCTGCCAAGATCTTCCAGGCTGGTACTTCGTCTTTCCTGTTCGTATCTTGGGCCGTCTCGTTCCGCACTCCTCCATCTTCGGTCGGCGCCGTGGAAGCTGCTCCTCCTCGGTTGATAATATCTCCTGGGTCCGCGATCTTCTGCTCTTATAAAATTTACCCTAGGGCGCGACACTCGGTTATTATTACTGCTATTGTTGTTAATACTAAAATTATTATTATAGTAATTTCGGTTAGGTGGGTAAGGTCTGTCACCATTATTGTTGGGATATGGATTTCTCTGACTGTATGGGACATTATTATGTTGGTAAAAATTGTTTCTATTATTTGGGTAAGGGTTATTATTCCTCACTCCGTTAAAATTACCGTTAAACTGGTTATTACGCGGCGGGTTGTTAGGGCCGTCGTAATTATTGGGCTGGTTCCGGTTACTTGTATGGTTATTGCCGTTATTGCGGTAGGTAGTCGGCCTTGCTTCTGGTCTCTCATTTCTCTTCCTGCTCTGCCGATAATACTCCTCGTTCTCGTATCCCTCTAGTAACTCGGTCATTCCCTGGATCGTCTTGATCTGACTACCTCTCCGGGCCCTGATAATGTCCTCATCATAGTGATACGATATCTTGTTCACTAAACATTCTTCTGGGATTGCTGGCTCAAGGTGTTTTGCCATACACACCTTCCCCAAGAAATATGCCGTCATACTGCTACCTAATTGTGACCTGTATCTTCCATTACAAATATTGTCACGGATCAAGTTCTGGGTGGTCTCAGACCAGTATTTTGTCTTAAACATTTTCCGGAACTGTTGGTAGTCGGAAATTTCACTCCGGTTGGCCATCCACCAATTATCAGTTATGTCTCGGAAAGACTCGTCTAATATCTCCCTGCAATTGCTCCATTGAGTAAATTTATGCTTGGTCAAATATTCTTCTACCCTAGCCAGGAACTCCATCGGCTTGCGTTTGTATTGCCGGAAGTTGAGCCACTCTCGGCTTTCGTTGACGGGCAATCCAGTGAAATGAGTCGGTCTGTTTCTTATCGCCTCCATCTCCTCTCGGCTTTGTCGCACCTGACCGGTGATACTGGCCACGGTCTCTTGTATATCGTTACATCGTTCTGTGACTTGGTTGCGTACTTTTCCGAACTCTTCTTGATTTTCCTTCCTCTGTTCTTCTACCTTCCTGCGACTATGTTCTTCAATATTGGTGAACTTGATGTTCACCACTTCTTTAAACTCATGCACCTCCTTTTCGGTCTGGTTGCACTTTCCATCAATCTCTCGAATCTGTCGATTGACCATTATATTTTCTTCTTCCATCTTCTTATTCATCGCTTTTTTGTTAACCTTGATTTCTTTATTCAGTTCTTCTTGCAACAATTCCATCCTTTCGTCCAGTTTGTCCAAATTCTCCTGATTGACTTCTCTTAATTCTTCTCTTAAAATTTGATTATCCTCTCTCAATTCTTCCAATTTCTCCCGCATTTTCTCTTCCAACTTCTTGTTATCTTCTTTCAACTCTTCCTTCAATTGTCTGTTGTTCTTCTCTATCTTCTTCCTGGTTTCATCGATTTTCTGATTGGTATTTTCAATTTTATTAATCAGTTCTTCTTTAGTCGACTTGAATTCTTCCTTGAACAATTGGTTGTCTTCCTTCAATTCTTCTAACTTCTCTCCCATCCTCTCTTCCATCTTCCTGCTGTTTTCTTCCATCTTCTCTTCCATCTTCTTGCTGTTTTCTTCCATCTTCTCTTCCATCTTCTTGCTGTTTTCTTCCATCTTCTTGTTTGTTGTTTCGATTTTATTTCCTAAATCTTCTTTCAAGGACTGGTTATCACTCCCCATTTTCTTACTCAAGTCTTCCTTTGTAGAGTCCAATTTCTTGTCCATTCCTTCCATTTTGGATTCTAGGTTCTTATTAATTTCATTCATTGCCTGCATCATCCGCCTGAACATTTCTTGGGTTGTCATGTCCTCTGTTTGCGACGGTCTCTCCTTTTCTGGAACATTGACTACCCCTGTCTGTGTGGGTGCCTCCGGTTGTTCCTCTGGTTGCTCAGTTTGTTTGGACAACACCGATTGAAATACCTCTTCCACCTCTACTGGCGTTGCCTCTTTGTTGTCCATATCAACTTCTATTTCTTTTTCGGCCTCCGCCGCCCGTTTCTTAGATGTTGCACGTCGTTGCATTTTCCCTTGAAATTCTCTGGCTTTGTAGCTGTTGCCTAGCTCCAACTAGTGATTGGGCAGAATGTATTGGCCTTCCAATCGCTAATTAAAGCCCCTAAAGTTGTGCGCCAATTTGTAATAAATCTAATTGGTGTGACTCTGTAGGTTGTAATGTGCTTAATTGGTGTGTTTATATTTGTGTGGCTCTCGACGTCTCACTGGCCTGAAACACTTCCTTAAGTTTCCCAGCTGGTCGAGTCCCAATGGTAGCAAGACCGGTCGAGTAGCGTAATGTTGATGAAGAAATATGTGTTCAGCTTCACCGAAAGTTTCAAAACAAAAATTATTGTTTTGAAGAAAATTTAAAAAAAAAATTGTTTATAAAAAAATAATTAAAACAAAATTCCTTTTTATTAATTAATTAATTATAATCAATTAATTAATCTAGGGCTGTAAAGTTTTAAAAAGTGTAATGCTCTTCTGAAAAATTTTATTAAAGTTTTGGTATATTTTAAATAAACTATCACCACTCATAAGATTGTCTTCAAACCAATCGATACTTGTTTACCTTTTTATTTTTTAGGTTATCTTCACTTATAGGTGGTAAAGTCCTGGTAGATTATTAATTAGAATTATATTAGTGAATACTAGTAATATTTACGAAATAAAGAACTATTTAGTGTTGAAGAATATTAATGTTTTATTAATTAATAGCAATATTGACTCTTATCGACTATAATATCGATTCTCAGGATGTCGAAAAAAATTACAAAGTATATTATATAAAAATCATACAGGGTTCTTTAAACAGCCAATTATTATCAAAGTCAGAGAAATCGGGCTAATATTTAAAAAGTATAACGTTACAACAAATTAATAATTATTACTAAATACAGACATTGAATAATAATTTGAAAATAATATAATTGTTTTTCACCAGCAGCTGATATGTGCACGGAAGGCATTGGAATTGACAAAGTAAGATGGCTGCCGTCAAGTTGATCAAAATGTCGCTCGTTCTTGCTACGTTCCAAATAATGTATTTTCTGGCAGTATTCCTGTTCTGGTGTCTGCAAATCTCTTGTTAAATGTTGTTTAGTGCCTAGTGTAATGTTTCTGGGTTGTATTTAGTGTATCCGTGTAATTATAAGTCAAAACACTTTTCCCTATTCCGACACTAATTTGGTTAATGTATTATTCAGTTTTCTGGTGTTTTGTGGTGTTTTTCGGAGTAGGTGTGTATTGTTTAGTGTTATTTATTGTTTCTTGATTGTTTCTGTTATAATGTGAGAGTTCTAGATGTATTTTATAAGTCACTCGCGATTTCACAATAACGTACTATTCACTCGCTTTATATGACCATTATAAGTTAGGTTAGGCACGTTACAAAACGTTTGTCATGTTAACCGTTCAAATACCAATAATTAACTAACTGTTTCCTTCAGTTTCAATTAAACTCTTAGCCCATATAATATTATTCTTAACATTGTTCAAATATATTTTCACATCCTGTGCACACTTTAATATTCACTATATAAATGCCTAAACTTTGGTTATTTATCAATTTTATTCACTAGATGTTATTTAAATTAATCTTTCAGTTCATTCGGCTTATTTTAAGATTAAATAATGCCGTTTTATAGTGTTTTCTGTCCAAAAATAGTAATTTTACTTTCAGTTTGGTATACTCTGACAAGTCAAAACATTTCCAAAAGTTACTTCCTGTTATAATGTAAATTCAGCCATTTTATCAGTTATATTTAATATTAATAATCCTATATTGTATTAAAAGGTTTATATTCCCTTATTTTCTTGTAATTAATTGAATTAGTTGTATTCTGAAACATTATTCTGGAATATATGACTCCCATGTCCAAATTTCTGAGTTTAGTCATTTTCATTTTTATTTATAATTCTGAATATAATTTATTAGAATCTCTCTAAATGGTATGTGCAATTATATGGCTTGATCTCAAGTTTATTTTGTCTAAATCCCTTTTGTTTATTTGCATTTAAATGAGCAATTTCTCTGTTTTGATGAAGTTTGGTTTCCATTCTTTTGGCCTAGGTTTTTTAACAATTTTTCCTTACAAAAACTTTACAAACAATATATGATGTGTGATACCCTCTCTGACTTTTACATATAGTATTATAAATTAAACATGTTTTCAAATTACACAATAACAATTAGTATTGGTTACAATACAGATAACAGTCAAACAAATAAAGAATATCTTTAAATAAATGGTTGTCTTCGAGTCAGACATTTTACAACAAAATCCTTATTTCTAACATGGAAATATGGTTCACAGAAAAAGGGTTTTTACTAACTAACATCTTAATTACTTCCTACTATTTACAAGTAGTAATTATTTTTATAGTTCTGATGTTAGTTGTATCAGACCCAAACAAATTGCCTTATATCTAATAAATTTTTAAACATTCTTTTACTATATACATAAAAACCTTATATTTATATTCTTATTTCTAACTATTATTATAAGTAGGATTCTACAGTTTTTATACCGTCTTTTACACATTGTCTTTGGGGAATTGTACCCTGTCATTAATAAATAAATAGCATAAATTGTTCAAAAAGTATTATGAAATCTGTTTTTCTTTTTGCCTATAAAACAAAATGTTATTTTAAACAGATTTATGTCTTATGAACAACATATTGTCACAGTACACATTTCAAGTCATTGAAAATTGCATATTTCATTGCATTCAATGTTTGTGATTGCCAAGAATGAAACACAAGGTTCATTTTTTACAATACCCAAAACTATCACTGGTTCACTTTGCACTTTTATATTATGTTATTGCTAAATGGTCGTATAGTCTTATTAACATAATAAATTGGTTAGCGTTTTTCAATGGAGATTTGTTCCATGGGTACTATATTATTGTTTCATCTTAGTTCACAGGCAACTTTTACTTTATACACTTCTCTCTCTTAAATTTGTATACATGTGGTTTTCAATTCGTTATACTTTTATTTTTAAATATTTATTTTGGGGATATAGGGATTTGGGTGTCTTTTATAAGAGCATGACATCTTCAGGATGCTGCCTTCTTCTTCTTTCATCAGTCTTCTTTTCTCCTGCCTTCTGGGATTGGTATCTTCTCCATCTTCTTCTTGATGCCATCAGGTTTCTTGGGATTTTCTCCATCTTCTTCTTTATTTTAGAAATACACAACCTGTATTGGTTGATCTTGGCTTATTTTAGGGTTTCTATTCTATTTATTCTCCCTCGTTGTGGGTTTGGTCATATTCTGTACTGCTTGGTTATTTACTTTCTTACCTTCCTGGGTTATACCTTGAAAACCTTTGGTTATGAGACTGGTTTTGGATGACTCATCGCTAGTAACTCCTTTTATTTGAACTTGTATTTTCTTTATATAATAATGATTTCTTTCCACAGTTGCTATGAATTAATCTTTTTATATTAAACTTAATGCTTTCTTCCAAATTTAAATGTCAAAATTTTATTATTCTAATGATCAATTGCCATTCAATATTATGCTTATATCTGTCACGTTACAATATGTATATATATAACTGAACCTCATATAATACGATTAATGAATTCAAATTTCACTTATGTAAGTTCTAATTTAGAATGCAGAATGTGTTCCACCTGGAATAGCCTACCTACAATAATTTAAACGTGGGTTCCATAGGTATGTATGTAACGTGTGTGTGGTTGGTATGTATATGAAGATGTGGGACTGTAAAAGAAAGATGAAACCAATCCGCTAAATTATTTAATTAATTTTTGTGTAACTAACTAATGTATAATCGTTAATTTAATTAACTAATAAATGCCACTTCCAAGAGATTAGATTTAAATCTTTGTATTAACATAAATAAAATTAAGTTTTTCTAAAATATACAGAATATTAATATTTTTGTTGCCATGAAAAACGTTAACATCTAAGTGAGCATTTAAAAACGAGTATATTACATTAATATCATTTGAATGCAAAATTAATATTATCTTGATGATAAAATGTAGGCCTACTCATCTTCGTCTCTCTTCCTTTTATTTTTTTATTACATACTTATAAAATATCTCATATTGTAAACATAGTTACTGTTAATGTTACATTAAATATTGTCCTACAGAAATGTAGGTGTTAAAATTATGTGTCCACCAAAACAATATTATAAACAAAGAAGGCACTACTTCATCAGTCACGTATAAACGAAACCCGTTTATAAATTATAAAAGAATTAACTGAAAATCTATGCTGTGTTATGATTAAATTCGGAATCCATTTTAAGTATTTAATCTGTAGGACGTCTATGCACGTTTTAATAGGCAGTCAGGATGACATAAAGTTGAGGAGTTAGGGTTAGCATCAAAATCAGTATCCGGGTTCTGGTGGATAAATGTCTGCCGCTTTAATTGTTATATATTTATGTTGCTACAATATAAATTTTCATGTGGAATCTACAAAACTAAGAATGTACGTAAATAAGAATGTCTATGTGTTTATGTCAATCACAATGAGAAAATTTAATGGACACTCCGTAGTTTGAATGATCAGCCCGAGCAGAACTGTCACCTTATTTGACGTCACGTTGGGTGTGTTGGAACTGTGTGGGCCTCTCTCTGTCTCTCTCTTCCTCTCTCTGTCTCTCCGTCTCTCCTTGTCTCTTTCTGCCTCTCTCTTCCTCTCTCTGTCTCTCTCGGTTATAACGTCTCACACGTTATAGTATCGGGAACCTGGTTAATTGGCTCAGGTCAATTAAACAGGCTGCCATAATATTAACAAACTCAAAATTAACTGAAATATAAACAAACGCTAAATAGGATCCCTTGAATTCAGGAATTTAGATAGGGGTTTGTAGATTTATTCACTCACCTTTTTGGACCATGACATCTCTTTATTACATACTGTGTTAACATCCTAGAAGAAAATTAGTAATAGTTATACTAAAGGCAAAAATATTTGCACATTTCGTACAATTGAAATTAGTGTAAGTCATGGGTGAACATAACTTGTACTACCCTCGGATCCGAGTTGTTTTTTCCTGTATATGATATTACAAATAATAATCTTTATTGTGTGCCATCTGAAGAATGGGCTTTTTTAACTTTAGAGTGTTATACTCATTAAATTCATTAAATTTAGCACATCTTAATACATATCATGAAATTACAATTTTATGGTAATTAGGTCAGCCTTTGTGTTTTATTCTTCTTTTATTTTGTTATTTAACTGTCTTGCTTATATATTAGTTTAAGTTAAGTTCTGAACCACGGAAGTAGAACTTCCGTGTCACCTGTGTGTAACATTTCCTCGGCGAATCGGAGCTTCTGTCTGTTGTGCGGGGTGTCTGGGAGATCTTCTGTCTATCGTATGTTGGTGAAGTATGGTGTCATTTTTAAAGATGAGTAGTCTGTCTCTTCTGTAGATTCTTGTGGTCTGTTTTTGGTGGTAACTTTCACTTGTGTTCACACTGTCGTACCGCACATACTGCTTATGGTTAACAGTTACATTTTAAAAGTTTAACATCACATTTAGGTGATGTTATTTAATTATAGAGATGTCATCGTCACACACTCAAGTTATTTACAACATTCACATCATTCTGCGATTACACAAGCTTTACCTAGTCTACATGTTTTATATTGTCAACATAACTTTCTGTACGCTGTATCAGCAGCGGAGTCTCTGAGTCAAATGAACTAACTAATTATAGGGGTAATGGGGCTGTCCGCGCGCGGGTGGTTTCTCAGCGCGAAAAGTAGTTCTCAGTTATTATTAATTATTTTCCTTTAATTTGCTTACCATTTAATTACATCACTCTATACTGTTATTATTCTTTTATGTAACCCGAGGTTGTTAGGGATTTATTGGGTTTCAAAATCTATTTTTATTAATTGATACATTGGCAAATCGGCATGTTACTACCGGTTTGGGGCATGGAGAAAGGGTTCATCAGTACCTTATTAAATTATTTTAGTATTATAATTATTAATTTTTTTTATTTATTGTGGGATTTAGGCATCTTAAATCGTCACACTGTCTCTCTCTGTCTCTCTCTGTCTTTGTGGGTGTATACGAGTGTTAGTTGCGTGTGCGTTCTCCAACCACCACCAACTTTACACGGATGGTGCATTGCCGAACCATTATACAGACGTTCAAACATCAACCAGCAAATTGCAAGAGATAGATGGAAGATGTATTAACTTTTTATTCACCCAAACAGTTATAAAGTCTCCCTCATGTCGTCAAATCAGGGAACGCATTTCCGCCTCCTTTTCCATTCAAATTATAGAGTACATATTGGTAGTTTATTCTTAATGAAAACTATCTTATTCATTTTTATAAGTGCTACACGTTTTTTATTTTGAAAAATTCTTAAAATGTATTCGAATTATTCTATTTAGCCTTGATCACATTTTACTTATTTTTTATATATTTTATTTATTTCTAGTATGTTATCAATTTTAGTTTCAAAATTAAGAAATACAGAGACACACATGCAGATATTCCTTAAACATTCATATTACACGAAGTATATACATACAAGAAAGACTTAAGGTATTACATTCGCAAACGAACAAATCGCTTAGGTTTGTAGTATGAAATATTAACTTAAAACGTTGTGTAGGCCTATTGCTTTTAAAATCGAATTGTAATATATAATATAGGAAAAGAGTAATTATTTAAAACTTACACAAAAGCAAATAAAGAGCAGACAAACAATCACGGGAAGCGACTTCATTGTAGTAGGCCTACTATTATAGTATACAGAAGTATATTAATGTTCGTTTGCTGTCGACAAATGAGTTGGTAGCAAAACACTATTTCATAGTTAATATCATATGACTTGAGTACATATTTGTTGTAATCTTGAATACAAATATTGGTTAATAGCAATAACTAACAACAGAGTTTTCAAAACAGCTAGTTTTTATTTACTAAATAGTATGCTCGTAATATTATACACGTGTTAAATGGGATGTAGGATGCCTGTTTCCTCTGGTATCTAAGTCACTTGTATGAATTGATAAACTAACATTTTAAACCACTTTGTGACTTCTTGTTTAAGTTGAGAGTACGCGTTTCAAAGCAAATACTTCATCATCAGATAGTAAAAATTCTCAGTTACGAGATCGTCACTCGTTAAAATATAAATTTCGTATTTAAACTGTACGCGTTAGAAATTTATAGAATTGGGTTAGAAATTAATAGAGCCTGCGCAAACACAAGCAGTTGCAGTCTCGTATCGAATGACCAGCTAAATTACAAATCCATCCGCTAGAACATGCTTTCTCATGTAGAGACGAACAACTGCTCAGTGGTCGACCAAAGGTTATTTAATGAGCACCTGCTAAAGCGTAGAGTTTAAATGCGAAATTTGTATTTCATCAAGTGACGACCTCATAAGAGAAATTCATTACTAACTGATGATCAAGTTTACGCTTTGAAGCATATCATTCTCAGCTGTAAACAAGAAGTCACAAGCTTTTAGTCACAAGAAGTCATAAGACGGACGTAGTTAGATTATCTAAAAGAATTCGCTGTTATAAATACTTACACAACCACAAACTAAAAGAAAAATAAAATGAATATATTACCGCTAATATACAAAGTGTTAATGTTTGTCTAATATTTAGAAATCTAGTATTACAAAAAACTAGCATGTAAAGAAAATAATTTAGCACTTCGCAAAATATATTCCCTTATACATATTATCACTTTTTCTTACTATAATAAATAGTTGAACACATGATTAACGAATATGTGTGTTTTTGAGCCTTAAGCTAAATAAATTGTTTATATTTGTATGCATTGTTGATTAATATTCCAACTCATCTAGTTTATTTATGAGCATTTTATTAGAAGAAAAGTAATATTATAATTTTTGTATTTTAAAATTTATAGTTATTACGTAAATTAGCTTTAAGGGTGTTACGTATGAACAAATACTTTAATGTTCATTAGTAGTGCTGTACTATGTCAAGTGAATTTTTAGTTTTAATTTCCTTCCTGCTCGTAAAATTTAATAATGTTTGTAAAGAAAATAGTCCGACCTTGGAGTATTTGAAATCTTCTGCCGCTTTGAATCGCCTCAAAAATGTCTTTTAAGGAAACGTACATCCATAGTACAGACTAAAATAGGGTCGTATAAATCTGAGGATACCCGCTGCATTCCTTTTGGTAATTCGGAAGTAATTGGAAAAGTCAAGCGATATATGGTAAGCCTACTTGAGTGAGCCATACGAATACAAAGTATTAGGAATCTAGTATTACAAAAATCTCGCATGTAAAGAAAGTAATTTAGCACTTCACAAAATAAATTCGTGAAGCGTAGTGTCGGTCTCGCTACCTTCTTTATATGGCGAACGGCCTACATAAGGCTGCTTAACCCTCATAAATCAGAAAATACATGAGTGGTGTAAAAAGAAACTATTATTTTATTCTCCGCATCGCTTTTCGACTTTTCTACATCAACTGTCTTCGCAATAACAAACCACCATACTCATCCCACTCTCCAAAAGCGTTGTTGTTTTTACCTAAAGTTTGTCCAAATTAAAGTTAATCTCCGAAAGATATTCAACAGCACTGATCAAACTTTCTTCCCGCAGCTTTCACAGTCGTCTTTTTAATAAACTTTCATGTCACTACAGTTGATACTCTTTTCACTCTTCTTCCACTTTCTTGTCTTGACCGCAAAAGGTTTATGTTATAAAACAAAACTCTCATGACGAGTTATTCCTCAGCTAGTTATTCTTTAGTTAATCAAATACGTTAACTGTACCTATCACACATCTGAGCGTGATTCCATTTTCCTTTGGTTAACCACCCATCACTGCCTATAAAAACCCACTAGAGTTAATAGGTGTTAATATCGATCATTTATAAACAGTAACAATAAAATAGCTACATCGAGAGCTTGTTATTCGATCTCAGGTTGACACAAATTCAATTCCCCCCCCCCCCGTCGAAAAGTTCACAAGTAGGCTGAAGATACTTTGCTTGTAATGGATAAACTATGAATACTGTTGTGTTGGACAGTGTCAACTTATTTCATGTCGTTTTATTATTTAACTATCGGTTTTCTTTTCGTAGTATGAAAACTGAGAAGTAGGTTTGTTATTCTTCCCCTTAAACGCGCTTTTTTTTCATATTCAAACACTAAGATCTTCTCACTGTTGCTAATTAACCGTGTAGTCAGACTATGTGGCGTTATTTCCGATATGGCACATGTTTGTCGAGTTGGGATCCAATAAGAACTCTTCTTCAGATCAATAGTATTAAACCCGATCCTAAAGTTGTTTATTCATATGGTAGCTTCTTTTGTGGTTACATTAGGCTATCACTGCAAAGGTATTGTTTTAATGTTTTTTGCGGTTGTTCTTTACTGGTAATTTGTTGATTTCTAAAGTATTGGTTTTATTAGTGCTTTTTTACTAACAAATAAATTCTCGTGTCTTGCTGTTGTTTGAATTTCTAACTCTTGTTCATGCCTTCTTTAAAAATGTTCTATTTATAAATACCATTTTTATTTGTTTTAAACAATTCCTCATTACTACACATATACAAACACATATACTCATCATCATCATCATAATTATCATCATCTTCAATGATTACACCAAGGATGGTTTGTTCCGGTCTCAAATAGGCAAAGATTAGAGCTGGTCACTCCAGCGCTTCCTCGGACGTCCCACACGTCTCCCTCCCCTCGGCTTATAGTTCCAGAGTTGTTTGGGGATGCGGCAGTCATTCATTCGGCAAAGATGTTCCCACAAATTCATCCGATATTGGGCGATCCTGTTGAGTATACTCATATCATATGAAGGAAAAGCTTCAGTTCCTACCGTATATCTGTGTTTCTTCTATGATCATGGAGAGTATACCCCGCCACGTGCCTGAGAAATCTCATTTCAGTCGCTTGGATGCGACTGGCCTGGCTTTTCGTTAAAGTCCAATTCTCAGACCCATAAAACGTGTGGGAAGAGCCATCACCTTGTAGAATTTTAGGCGTGTTCCTTTACTTGCTGACTTAAGAGTTCGCCTAATAGTCCCGCCCATAAGGTTGAACTTATGCAACTTATTCACAACATCGTTTCATGCATTATAAGACACACTATAGACACATCACTACTTGTAACTTAAATTTTTGATATGTCTCTTACCTGGTATCCATGTCTAATAAACTCAGATATCCACCTTTGCCGGTAACAACAAATTATACCAGAAAGAGAAAACGATTTATAATAATTTCCATACGAAAATAATCTCCAAGTAAGCAAGAAATGTTAAGAACTATTGCAGCGTTATAGTAAAAATAAAAACTTGTTCACTAAAGTAAATGTCTTATAACGATATTTGATTCCAACTATCATTTCGTTTTTGTGCCTGCTAGTTTTATCTCTTAATGTTTTTAAAATTAAAAAAAATTAATTACATCAGCAACTGAATCATGTACAGTAACATCCGTACCTGTTTATTAGTTCACCTGTTAAGCTACCTTCGTTCGGAGAACAAATCCCAATAGCCATTACCACAGCTATATCAATAAAGTGACCGCGTGGGTACGTGACTTTTCTGCACAAATGGTACGTGACTAAACTGAGGAAAGTTATTGGAACCATTAATTAATTTCTAAATCAGCACCACGGCTACTGTTTGCACAATAACAAAAGCAATCGATATTTCCATTATTATATATATATATATATATATATATATATATATATATATATATATATATTATAACTTTACTATCTGCGTGTTGTTGTGTTGTGTCAATGTATGAGCACCTACCTGCTGTCCGATCTTGCGGTTTTCTTCCGACTAGGGCGTGTGGATTTTGGATTTGATTTCGCAAGTATGTAAACTCAAGTGTATAACAACAGCACACTAAATAAGTTATTTTAAAAGTGAAGAGTTTTGTGAGGTTGGTAGGCTCCGTAGTACAGCAATAAAAATACAATGTGTGGTAATAAAACGGGGTTTATTACTCCAAACACACAAGAATGAAATGGTTATAAGTTCACATATTCTTACAAACTAAACAATAAATAAATCTTGAATAATGTTTCCTGACTGATTAATAATTTTCAGAAGTTGAGCTCGTTATTTTGAAAGAGTTTATTTTAACTGAGAATTTAATTAATCAATTTAATTTAATTCAATTTAATTTCAATGTCTTTAAACATTTGATTCTAATGAAATAAAAACTCTAAAGTTACTTGAAAATATTCAAAATAAACTAGGCGTGACAATCTAGTTCACGTCCCTTTATTTACTAGTGATCTGACTCACGTATACTGCAGTATGAGCAAATTATTTAATTCTTTGTTAAGATTTGTATAGTGCTTTTTGTTTTATCTACTATTAATTCTTAACTAATGCTTATTAATTACTTATACTGGCTATACAGATTATCACACGTGAATAATTCTTATTTAACTAGAGTCTTTGATTTCTGGCATCTGAATGATTTATATTACATTGATTTTAATTAAAAAAGAAAGAAAAATTTAACGGTTGAAAAATAAATAACTTGATTTTGACTTTCCTGATTCTGAAGTGGATTGTAGAGTTGCTCCGGATGTCCCTCGCTGTCCTTGTCCAATCGGCTAGAGATAGTGATCTACTTGAGCGTCCTGGGTTTTGGCGGTGAGCTCGGAAATCAGCAACACTCTGCTCTCCTGCTATTTGATGAAGTTTTTACGTCTGTAGCTTTCTGCGAGAACTGCTTCACGTCCCTCGTCGATTCACGTTCCACGTCAGCGTGTGTGTGTCGTTTCGAGTTGTAGCTCTGCTTGTCAGCTGATTCGCAAATGGTTTAGACGGCCTCTCTGTCGTATTCTTGAAGTAATGTCTTGTAGTCTTGTAGATCTCTTGCGTGCGTACGCCCACAGTTAATGTAGAGCACAATACGCTTGTTTGTTGATGTGGAAGAGTATCTTGACTGGACGCTGTAATTACGAGTCGTTGCAGTTATCTGTTTTATGATGATCGTAATTAGGCGTGTTGACCACGTAGAGTCTTCAGATGAGTCTTCACAAAACTATGGTTTTGAGACGATCGAAGATATACTTGAATACTGGCAGTAGAGTGTTTGATCAGCCCCAAAACTCCGCGTTGGTTCCAATTTCTTCGAATGATTTTATTGGCTGACACACTCTCCCTACTACTCAAAATTTGAATCACCTCAGCCCGTGAGAACAAAACTACTTTCCCACAGACGGAGAATTTATATTATTATTAATATTCTTAACACAACGGAACTGAATTGTCGTTCCGGATTTCCTGTGGCACTTTTATATTGCAATTATCTTGGCTGCAAGCCAATTTGTGCTAATTCTGAAACATACAATTTGTTGTAAATTCTTATAGATATAACATATTAAAAGCTCTTTTATGTAGCTCAATTATTACGGAAGTTATTAACATAAAATTAATTAACTCTGTTATTATTTAATTATATTGCATAAAATTCGCACACCCTATTATTAATATTTCGGCAAACATTTTGGCTATAATGGATTTCGCCTGAATTTACTGGTTTCCGAAATATTAATAATTGAAAGTTTGGGTGTGGTCGTATTCGTTACACAGTGAGTTGATTATGTAACAGCCGCGTGTGCGCCTTGTACAATGCATTATTATGATCGCTATAACATATGAGTGGAGTTTCGACTATTAAAATTTATTTAAACATCAATATAGTATACCCTTAACATATAACTCCAAATTAATGATATTTGGTCCTGTTATAATATACATGGGTTTATTAAATATTAAAACTCTCTTCTTACAGTGAAATACAAAGAAAAACGTGAAAGTTTCAGCCAACATAAGAAACTGTTTTTATTTGTATTAGTATTATGAAGGAAAATAAAATTAAAAGAAAGTCACGTTTAAAATTATGTTGTTCATTTTTTTGACATGAGCAATATACATAACATTTTTACCCTACGTATGTCTCAGTGAGAGATAGATTCTATGACGTGGCATTCTCAGCGGAAAAGCTGAACACAAATATGTTTGTTGTGTATAGTAACAATATAAATAAAGAACACAGGCTTTCACGGCCGGTATCTGACTCATTAACAGTTGCCAGACAGTTAGGCTGTGGCCCATCATTTTTAAAATTACGGTTGTTACCGCAAAACCGGTCCATGGTAACAGCACTGTCCACAAACTACATACAAATTTCACAACGAGATTCTCAATAGAAACAAAACCAGTCTCTTCTGCCGTGCCACGACTGCCTTCTTCAGTGGCGCGGTAAGAGTTATAATGTTCCCACGAGAGGCTGATATTATGAACAAGACTCCCATGAAACGCACCTATATTTTCTCGTTTTGAGAACACAGAAACATTATATTCGTCAAATAATAATTCGTAAAATAACTCATTCTAATAGATTCAAATTATTTTTATTTCACCATGTTAAATATTTGTTTCCATTTTCTGATTATTTTTATTTTATGTTATTTTACTATTCATCACAATATCCTTAACACTGTTTAAAAAAATCATTGAACAGCTACTACCATCACATCTCCTCATTTCTGCTTTTCCTCACCCAGTCTTTCCTTCTAGGTTCAATTTAACATAAAATAAATATAGGTATTTTAGAAAAATCTATCTGTTCAGCAGGATATAAGAGTTTAATTTCGTAATTAATTTGTAATTAAAGACTTGTAAATAATTTGATATTGTACAACTAATGAAATATTATATAGTTAAGTGAAATTAATTTTAAATTGATGAAAATGAAACTAAAGTTGTCGTTATTTATTCCTACAGTTATATTTCAAAGTTTATTGTTCGCATTTATACTTTTTTAATGTTACATTAATTTTATGAATTTATTATCACAAACATGTCTCTAGAAGCTTTCAATAATTTTGCGTTTTAATTATGGATACGCCATACATGAGCAGCGTCGGAGCTATATTGTTTTCGTTGCTATCAGCATAACAACATCAACCAGATTTCCAAGCGACCTGTGTTTGGCAATATGTGTATTAGGATTGTTTGTGTTCTGCAACACAGGTCGTGTAATTGAGGGGCGAGTAGTATTGACTGTCGCCGACTGCAAGAGAAACTTTGTTTTCGTAAAACAAAATAAATCACTTGTTTTAACCGCATAGCATTAGATGCCATATGTGTGTGTTTGAGTTTAATTATTAGTTATGAGCGCAATGTGCGTAGATGAGTACCTTATTAAGTGTTTTTATTCGTAAATAACTACGACCGATTTAAAACAATATAAGTGTCTGAATTCTCTGATACTTGGAATTTTCCTGTATTTTATGATAAAAGTCAATGCTTGCATTTTGTGCAGTGGAATACAAGGAGAAAATTAAGGGCAATTGGCAGTTACAGTAACGGTTAAACACAACACAGCGTATTTGATTCTAATATAATTAAGTTTCTTAATTCTGAAAAGTCTGTTATCGCTGCCACAGTTAAACGTATTCTTCAGTAAACACATTCCGTTCCTCTAGTGGTAAGGACCAGTCTAATAGCCTTCCTTGTTCTTTGAATTATGGCTTGACCTTTCCGTGACCATTTTGTGATATTATTTCGAGAATGTGGTACAAATGTAAACTAAACTTTCAACTACTGCTTGTTACTACTAAACGTGTAATACTGTAAAATTTGTAATCCTCTTATGTATTTAATTTCTTTCTGTCGTCCAAATGGTTACACATATTTTGCTGGCATTTCATTTTTTAGACATTCAGGTATCCGATATCAATCATAATATTTCCGTTGCTTTGTCTCTTTGACTTTAACTATATTATTTTATAACTCTTATTTCTTCCCATGAATTATTTTCTACGAACATTGGCTATATATAAACTAGTTGTCTTTATGCTACTCTTATCGTAAGACCAACTGACCTGACGTGATTTCAGTTAGAGAAATTTTGAAGAGTAAATACATAATTTTGTGCATTTCTACTAATCTACATATTTTTCACACATCGTTTCAGAACATATATTTATAATTAAGGAGTGATAACCTTGATTTAAAAAAATTTCATATTTTTCAATCTAGAAAAGTGAATTATTTTATAACATAGATGTTACAAATTATGACTTCGTACATTATGTTTCAGGAAATATATTTACATTATAATCTGTTACCTTATTTTGAATTTTTTAAGACTAACTCGCTCCGCGGTGTAACGTATTTGCAGCCGGCAGGAACAACACATAGACAAAGGTACACGTTGTAGCATAATCGGGGAACTAAGGAGAACAGCTACAGCACACTCAAGAACATTAGACTTTACTCTTTCAGCTGTTCACATTAAACGCGTCTATTATAAAACGCTATTACACCAGATCCTATTATATTGGCATAAGACTGCCCCTCCTTAAACGCTCGCCCCAAACTGAAAATCTTGCTTTCTTTGTCTTATGTTTGACTTTGGAAACTCTATTTGCACTTCCAGAGTACTTTCATCATAACTAACAAGTACCCGTTAATTGAATCCATTATGTCTTCCTAGTTCAATCAGAATATACAGGAAGAGGATTTTGTCGCGTTTTCTTTATCTCTTTCCTTCTCATTTCCGAGCTCATCTGCCTTCTCTATTACCAGTACGCTTTCATTTCCGCTTGTACCTTTCTTTACTTGAAAACAAACCCCTTGTCAGCCATTTCAGTTCCTTTCGATCAGTCTTGTAAAACCTTGGGCAATTTTTAGGTATTTTCTTTTAAATCCACTACAAATTCTCGCGCATTCATAATGACTGATCAAAGAATCACTTTATCCACAAAGTCTGTAACGAGCATTTCGTGGCTAACCGGATAATCCTTATGCACTAACGTACGTCAAAGGTTCCTGACAGATTGACAAGGCTTCCAAGTGTCTGTAGATAAGAAGAGCTTAATCGAGATATGAGATTGCTAACTACTAAATGGCGCGCAATAGCATCTGTAGCTACCTTCACTTCAAAATGCATCTGGTTTGTTTTTAGTGAATACTTTATCAATCAGATTACCAGTGACTATATAAAGGGTGTAGACTCTGCGTTGTATTAAAACCTGTATGTTTAATTTTCCGTGTATTCTGCTATTTCCTCTGTATTCTGTTCTTTCAACAATCTGCTTGAAGGTGGCACTTTGTCTATTTGTAGCCTTAGATCTTCTTTCTCTTTTCCACTACCAATATTTCTTTAAATTGTTTATGTTTTATAATTTTGTTTCCACTCAATTGTAACAACAATATGACATAGGATCTTTTGACTATAATGTGTCGGCATACATCCATTAATATATACGTGGAGACTGACGTGGCAGGTTTAAGCTTGAGGGCATGAAGAAAAGCACCTGAGTTATTCAGTGTTCTGACTGTTAAGTGGCACTTTCCGTAGTAGCTCTGCGGCTGGTTCCTATGGCGAGAACAACTGAAAAAGGCTTCTCTTTGTCTCTCCTAATTTGTGCATGAAGTGGCTTCAAATTGTCAAAGATACGTTGCCCAGTAAAATATCCCAAAATTCTAACATATGTTGGTACCTTGGTACGCCTATAGAGTAACTTAACTACAGGCAAAGTCACTTTCTTTATTATCAAATTTTTTGTCCCTGTTTCTTAATTGGTACTGTTGCTTTAACAATGTTATCTAAAAAACATGGTTGTGTATTCATTAACTCCTCGATTTTATTTTAATATTCTTTAATAGAGCAATTGACTTATCTACTACAGATATTTTTATATTTGATCATTCTATACTTGAGCCAGATTCTCCTACCTTACATATCAAACTTCGTAACAAACCATATCACCACGTAACTCACTCAAGTTACAACTTAAAGGACGCAGGAATACGCTCTTATATTTGTTTCTTGTAATTGCGTCAAAGGTTTAATGCCTTCAGCTTCCTGCTTGCGTTTTTCGTCTTGTCGTTTTTTCTTCTTTTACCATGAGTCCCTACTGTCGTCTTATTGCGCCTTCTGCTTTCTTTCGGCGTTTTGCATATCGTCTTCATCTGTCTCTCTGCTTCCCTCTTACGTCCCTTTTCGCTTCTCTGTTTGCACGAGTAGCGCTTAAAAAGCTTCTATCCTCTGACCGCAATACATTTTTGCAAAAGACTTATTACCCACACGAACTCTTCTATTATATAGCCGTATTCCTGTTTGTACTGCTAAAGGTCTTACTTTGCACTTTTTAATACGGCTGTTATGACGCGGTTTAGCGTGAATCGTCGTACATAAATATAGGAATAAAAAAAATGTACAACAGATAGATCGTTAATTACAACTATGATTAAAGGTCTAATAAACATAACACAACCTCTCCACACACTAATTCACAATAATCAGCTTTACAGCAATCTGCGGTAAGACAAGTACCCAACTGCAAGTAACAACTACAAGTATTCTTGGTATTATTCACAACAGGCGTCTGACTCCCTCCACAAGGTGATGCTACATTTATAGTCGGGAAGAATGGGACATCGTAAAAGTTCCATTCAGTTATAGCAAAATCAGGAGAATAAACTGCTGTCATAATAAGGTCTATAGGCCTAAAATTCGTAAACTAAAAACGGTTTAAAATACCTGTGATAAGTGAATTGTGCTATTCAACCTCTTCTATCAAGATTTTTTTCGTTGTTGTGTTTTACTTTAATAAAGTCCCCTTTATTAAAGTATAAAGTTTTTTTGCACATTCGGCTATCTTTTATAATATTTTACGGAACATTATGTTTACGGAAAGTTAAAGTATTACCAAAAATTATTGAAAGCTAAAATGTAGCTTTAGGATAATAGCTGGCAGTTAGTAATTTTGACTACACTATATAAATTGTTGAAAATGTTTTAAACATCTTGTGTCATAAGAAGACATAAATTTCAGTTAACTTTGGTTTCGTGGCAAATATTAAGTTGTTCTAACTCTGTCTGCACCTAACGTATATGTAATCTAGCTCATTTTACACAATAAGGGACTACAGTGTAATACCTGCTTTTAGGTAAAACTAGAAGATATGATTAAAAATAACACAATTGTCTAAAGTTTCTTAGGTTTAAGTGAGGCAGGATAGAGGTATCATATGGATAATTTTAAATATTAATAGACAGTGAATGTAAGTTAGGAAATTTATCTATATTGTTGAGAGTTAGGAAGATGTCAAATATAATATTGATAACTAATTTATGTATCCATATAGGCCTAATCAAAATTGTTCTAGCCAAACGTATTCTGTTCTATGTTCTCTTCTTGTGGATAATGTTTCTCAAAAATAAACTTAATCTCATATATATAAGTATCAATTATTATAATGATCTTCAGGTCCCGACAGGATTATCTGATTGTAATCATTTATTATAAGTAATTATAACAGATAGACCGCAACTGAGTTAAAACAAAAAATTATTTAACATACGCAACAGAGCATTCTATATTCTATATAGTTTATACTAAACAGGTTTTTTATGAAGGAAGAAAATTGACATAATTTATTACTACGTAGTTTATAAAAATATACATAAGGTAAAGCTCACTACACACAGAAATGTTAAAAACTAATGTAGATAGAAAAAAACAACGTAATTGTAGCAAATCCTAAAAACAAATCATAGTATTCGCTATTCACCTCTGCATACCGTAGTATTTAAAAATAGGTTTAGGCTGCAATAAGATAAGTATTCAATTACTTTTAAAATATGGCATTGCACAGTGGTTATACAAAAACATTTGCATATTTATTATGTTATACAAATTTAGTAAAATATATAACCATTGTATGCATTAGCCTACATGTGATAAATTTTGAACAAATTTTACTGTTTATATGGTGTCAAGTACATCTCTTATCTTAAATCATACTGATACGTACTATGTTTAATTCTGACTTCAATCCATTATTCTTAAATGTACACTATTTTTTAACGTACACAAAATAATTATTTGCCATAACACGCATTCCCGGTAACAACGATTGATGTATCCTCGCTGTTTCCGTCGGAGACTGTGCAGTTTGATCGCCGATGATAAGTTTGATCATCATCCGGTGATTGATTCACTGACAAACAAACGACTGTCTGCCAAATGCTGCTGAAAAAAAACCACTGAAAAGCAATTTTTCTGTATTAACGGCCTGTCGCCGGCAGGCGTTTCGGTAGAGTCGATGATTTGCTATGAATCACGGGGCCGCTGGAATTTGATTACTCGTTTGTAAAGTATGAGTAGAGAAAGTAAATATTAAACAAAATATTAAATTGTTCAGTTTATTGTAAATAATTCCTTTGAAGTATTTTTCAAATTTTGATGTTAAAATGTATAATTTCTTCTTAGAGATTTTAATATAACTGGGTTTCCAACATTTTTAGATTTTTAGTGTAATAAACTAAAAACGTTTATTTTATTCATTCCTGGTTACAATCAAAAGTTAATGGTTTAATTCCTAGTCAGAGCTATAAAATTAATGAGAGTTTATAGCTCTAAGATCAAACCAGCGTGCCAAACTGAGTAACGCAACCTGATATAATATCGTGGTATTATCGAAATCTGCTAAAGAGAAAATATTGATGGCTGAAGCTTAGTGGCAGCCACTCCACCAGTCGACGTTCCATGACTAAAACTGGCAGCCTAACCTTCCCTAAACTCTAAGCTACCTCGTCGGTACAAAAAGTAGCATTTAAATTTGCTCTGTACTTTTGTAATTTGTTCCATTTTCCCGCCATAATATATTATTCATTAAGAAATGTATACTTCATGATACGGCCATTTTAATTAAATTACTGTATTTGTAGAAGCTGTTGAAAAATTGAAACGACGGAAACGGCTAACATACAGAGACCCTACGATGATAGCGGAGACCTTGAGCCTTAAATAGGAAAGGGAGACTGGTGTAGACTTTTTATTTTTAATTTAGTAAACTGAAAGAACGAGACAAACAGAACACAACTTATACAAAAGCCCAAACTGGCTAGACCATCAACTTGTAGGTTTGACACATCCGTTTACTGGTTTGCTTAAGAGCGTTGTTTGTAGAATCTGTATGTTAACTTGCTTACATCTTATAGGTAAACTTACATCTTGGAAATAATTGTTATTTTTAACAGGTATTGGATTTGCCAATTAATGTATTTGTGATGTAACTACTATCCACCTACTGTTTCGATACTTAAACACTGTATGTAATGTCTTTCATTTGTAGAGAATTTATTTTCTTATTGACACCGTATATGTCTTATATTTCTTGGTATGCGTCTCTGATATTTTACTTCCTAAATACGTTAGGTTAACTTCTCTTAGTTTATGTTTTGTGTTTTATTTTGAAGATATTCCACTTTATTTTAGAATGCCACGGCTGACTTTTTTTAAGATTTTTTTTAATCTTTAGGATGACTTACGAAGATGTTGGGGATACTTTCCTAAAAAAACTTAAAATTAACTCTTTGGGTTTGCATATCAAACTTATTTATAAAAAATTGTTCATGTAGTGCTCGGTTTTAAGAATTTAACAATTTAAGGACACAAGGGTTCAATAAGTAAATAAACATTCTTAAAGTATTGTAAAAGTACATGCCGGGTATACGAATAAGAAAACTTTAACCCAATGTTAAATGTAGTGTTTGCTCTGAAAATATCACTACTTTACGTGGGTCAGTTGAAAATTTTTAGCTCCGTGGTAGAACTAAAATCTTTCGTGTGCTGTAAGACGTATATTTCGCGTGAACACCCGTTAACTTCCAGATATATCTGTAAATTTATTTACTTTTAATCGACTGTATGAAATTTTTCTGTCACGCATGTTTTTAAAATGCACAAAATCACACATCGCGTTGTTATGAGTTCTCTGTTAAAAACGTTTTAGCGCCAATGCAAAATAAAACAAAAATTGTAAATCTGTTAGGAGATGGTTCACCTTCAGAAACAACGGTAAGTGGGGCATACTCGAGTTTAAACGTCGTTGTACAAGAGCACTGAAGACTATCCCAGCAGTGGGCGTCCAAAAAGTGCAACAAAAATGGCATTATTGAGAATATTTTATAGGGTGTTAGAAGACCACAGATTGAGTAGTGGATGACGTTGCTGAAATCATAGGCATCTCATATGACTCAAGAACTTTGTGCGAAAGAACGTTGTGCAAGATGGCTGCCGCATCTGGAGTTTTGCATTTTTTGGTCGTCCAGTGCGACCAAGTTTTCAATGCTCGTACCCAGTGCCGGATTTAAGATTTTTGAGGCTCTAGGCCAATTTTTCCGAGCGCCTCCCCCACCCCACGGATGTGACTTTGAAGTAATATATGTACTACAAATTAATTTGATGTCAGATTAATATTGTCAAACTTAAAACCAGTAAGCTACTACAAAAGCGTGCTTTCATTTAGCAAACTTTTTCAAAATATTAAGAACCCTGCAAAATAAATGAGCAAATTAATTTATTTTTTAAGTAGAGTAACTTAACTGAGCTTATTCAGAAATTTAACATAAAAAATTTCTTTTTTATTGTCTTGGAATAGCACATTAATTTTTTCTTATAATTTTTATAAAATTAAAAAAATTTGTCTATTTTTATTTTTATTCTTTGAGTAGAAAACAACAAGCTAATGGTTAACTAATATTCAGAGACCATGTAGCTTAATGGAATTAATGACGGAGAAGCCATGCACAAAAAATGTTGCGGGAAAATTTATAAATTAAAAAGAAAACTATAGAAAATTGTTTTTAAATAACGTAGACTACGATTGTGTATTTTAGGAAGAGATATAAACACACTTTCTTCAATTATAAGTGGTTTATATTTACAAACCATTATTTTATGTGTACAAATCTGATGTTAAAGTACCCCATATATTTGAATCTAATAAATTACTCCCTGGAATACAAGCGATACTTTTTAAATTATTTCGGTTACCTTCAATGTTTAAATTACGTACGTGGTTATTAATGGTCTGAACATCTTCAACCTCTGCTGCAGAAGTACTTGGAACATTGAAATCCGTTTCTGATACACATTTAACTGCAAGGCTATCATTAGAAACTGGCGTAGTTTTAAAAATTGATATAGTTTTTGAGTATTTTTTTATTGTTCCCAAACGAGCTAAATCTTTAATTTTTAGCTTACATTTGTAGGCTTCACTAGCCGTGTGAATGTTTTTGTTCATGTTCATACGTTTACGTTTAGTGTACACGAATAAGTTTAGTGTACGGGTTCAATTCTACGTGCATAAAGTTTTCACACTTATCAGCGAAACAACACGCTGCCCACCACACAAAGCTAAAAACCTTCTTTGCATTCAAAACTAAATAAAAACATAACCTCAAATCGCCTCAAACTGTTCAGTCACAACGCAGATAAACAATGATAACAAGCAAGGGTGGTACCACGGTCGTGTAAATTCGGGGGCAATATAGGGGACATTCAAAATTTGCATGCGCAGATTAGTTTTCAAGGATGCCAACGCCTTAAAAATGAGTGCGTAATATTTAAATAAGAACTGTCTTCCATTTGTATTATTAACTAAAATCATTGCGTTTCAAAAAACTATAGGCCTACTTAAATAAATCGAAGTGCCTCCTAATTGTTTTAAAATGCTTTTGTTCAAAAAAAAAATCTGTAGTTGCGGCTCCTTCTAAGCTCTAGTGGTAAATTCAGCACTGCTCGTACGACCACTTTTCAACTCAAGTACCTACTTACAAACCGTTTATTTTAAAGTCGCAGCATCTCCTGACACATTTACTATTTCGTTTTTAATTTCCGTTGCCGCTAAACAATTTTTAACAAAGAATCTCACCACGATGTTTGATTTTGTCCGTTTTTCAAAACACACATGACACGTCAATTTTCAATAGCTTCTAAATAATGAATAAATTGATAGATTTATTTGAAAATTAACAGGAGATCACATAAAATTCAAATCTTGCAGCTACAAAACATTTTAGTTTAACCGCTAAGCTACAGGTGTCGCTCCGCGAACTTTTCAACTGACCCTCGTAGAGGCATCAATTGAAGCCAAAAATGAAAGTTAACATTTTGAAAAAATAAATATATTCAAATTATAAGCTAGTTGATTGAAATACAAACTTAGTGTACCCGTCAGTATGACAAAATTAATATTCTTCTACATTATTATGGCCATAATTGATAAAATTCAACGGTGCAACACCTCTTGAAAAGTTTGGACTGCCTTCAAGGAGTTTGTAAACTGCACTTGCAAAACATTTTCTATATTCTTATCAGTTGTGTATATTTATGAAAAGTATTAGATACGTGTATATAGATATATGTAAACATAGCTGTAATGTTAAAAGTTCTGTTACAGCCATAGGACTAAAAGCTATGTCATTTATGCATTATGTTTATACTTTTAAGGAAAGAAATAAGTAGTTGGAAATGTTAGTGTCATATGTTTTTAGAGATGAGTACAATGAAATACAGTGGAATACAAATAAATCATGTTTTTCTGATTTATAATTTTACTGAAAAATGTAGTAGAGTAGTAGAGTTACTTTTCTATATATTTTGTATTTTTAAAATGCAACATTGCATTGCATTGCATTGTCTATGCGGGGTGTCTTTGCACCCGTAGCTTGTCTGGATCGTCTGGATCGAGTCCAATGGCTGCCAGTAGATAAACATAGTGCTGGTTCATGTCGACTGGTTACCTAAAACTGGAGAAGGAAACCGCCAACCAGTTAACTGAGAAGGCGGGGGAGAAAAAAACTTTGTTTTTGTAGCACTGCCGCTGGTACCAATTCGAGCAACAGGTGTTGCCCGTCTCAAGTCCACCCAGCAGACTCCTTGAGGCGTCGGTCTCTCGCCGCGAGGCGGAAAGCCACCGTGCCGGTGATCAAGGTAACACCAACGAGGTGCAGCAAAACTATGGTAATGACGGGCAGCGTTATGTCCGAATGATAAACAGGTAACAGAATAGCCATGTTTCAACTGATGCCAGCGGGAACTAAGAATACCGACGGAAAATGCCGTGAATGTTTCATTATGTAACAGTAATTATTATGTTTATCTGAATAAAGTACTATACTTAAAAATTTACTTAATTAATGGACATAGCACACAAATTGTATAATAAAAAGATTCACATTGAAAAATACACTAGTGTGTACATCGAGGTGAAGTATATTGTGCCCTAATTCAGGTGTCGTTAGTTCATTTGACTGTCACGCCGGATCCCGTGCTCCTTGTCGGCGTACGATCTCCACAATTAGTGCCACTGGGTTCCAACATTTACGTAGACGATATAACATGATTTCTACAGTGTTGTATGATGTTATCGGACCAACCTCCAATTCCACTCTATTTCTCCACCGTCTACATAACACATTCATAAAAACGTGTTTCGGGAATTGTTGTCATCAGAATCACCAATACAGGGATGCTGGGTTTGCCCACCTTAAACAGATAGTCACGAAAACACCCGTAACCTCCGAGTATCTGTGTGATGTAGTAGTTTACTTGGCCATACTGCCGAACCAGCTACTCCGTCAGACTAGGTAGTAGTCTCGCGATCCATCTATCTCAGGTCTCCTTGTTCTAGTTCTACTCCATGTCTTATCTCCATCCATGACGTTAATTTCGAGTCTAGGCGCAGATCTAAGTACTTGACCACCTTTTTAGAGACGATTGCTTCCCCCTCTACATACATTTCTACTGTAGCCGGGATGTGCAATTTGGTAAGCATGGCTGTCTGTTTATTGCCAAGATTAGGCCTTGAGTTTCCAATCAAGATCTAACTCAAAGCATCACTTGTTTCAACCTTCTCTGAGCTTCTTCTGTATTTCAGGCAAGAATCACTGCAGCGACACCAACAACGTCTGCAGCGTCTGCGTAATCAACAAGAAATGTGTTGTCTGACACTTGCAAGTGCATGCTCCGTAGCAGGATATATTCCAGAGGACTGGACACAAGATACTGAGGGCACCAGAGGTAACTTTCCTTCAGCGAGGCCCGTACACAGTGGTCCGTGCTCATTTCATAGCTTCTCATTATCCACAGTAGATATTCTGTTATTCGGAAGACGTTATCAAGAGCACCGAGAATGTCAGATCGTCTGGCAGAATTAACAGCGTTCCTAACGTCCTACTAGCTCCGCTACCCTACTTGAGTAATGGTTCCGTTGCTCCGCCACATGAAAAGTAGTTTTAATGTAATAACAATAATAATAATGATGATGATGATGATGATGATAATGATGATAATAATAATAATAACAATAATAATAATAACAACAATAACCTGCCCAACAGAAATCCAACCTTAGTCCGACCCTACAATACCTTGCCCGTTACGGGGGGGGGGGGACAGCTATTTCTCGTTAGGTGGCTAACAGGTAAGTAACAAAGTTTTTTGCACTGCTTAAAAACACACCGTAATCCACGGTGGTGTCGATCGTGCTAACCGGTGGATGGATCTACGTTAGTGAGTTCCAAACGATGGCCTCAGGGCAACAGGACGCACCCTGTTGTATTTAGTCCTCGCCGTGGCAATCGAAGGTTCTGCCGCCATGATCTGCTATTTACCAGTTATTCATAGGAATAAGGTGTTAGTATTGCAAGATATTTCTGGGATTGACAAATCCCTTAAAAATATTTTTTTTTAAAGAAAAAGGAAGATCACTCCCAAAAAGTGAATCTCTTCCTGAGTGAAAAGGCTATCACAGCTTGCGCTGGATCAGTCGTACAGGATATCAGAAAGGCTGCAGGTGGATTAGTAGAACACATCAACAGGTTTCACAACTGCTCAAACTGCTAGAGATAAGAGACGTAGATGCAAAACTTGTACTTCGTACTTCCCTGGACAGTACAAAGGGGATCATACTGTACAGTGACGTACTTAAGCGAACAGAGAAAAGAGAAAGAAATTACCACTGAGCTTGGCCCATCTCGGCGTTATTTCATGGCAGAGGCTAACGGTGCGAAGCGGTGGACTGACGCTCCAATCTGCGTCCCACGTCTTAACCTTTAACAGGACAAATTCAGCAGAAAATATCAGAGCAGGCATTCATAGGCTGAATGTGAGAGCTTTCATCGCTCAGCCAATGCATTGTTAACAGTGCTTCCGTTTAGAGCACACTGAGTTAAGGTGTGCTTGTTAAACACGTACTTTTGTAAGAGTCGGCTTTTTGATACGATTTAAGATGTATAAGGTCGGCTTTTTTGAGTTAAGCCAGATCTAGGATCTGGATCAGAAATGTAAAAGAGTGTGTGTGTCATCGTGGGCAGGGTTAGCTGAGGGCGGGTCCAGAGCCCTTAATTTTGTACTCAAACGGGGTGTTGCTTGTTTCCGACGTTGTTCGTTGTTAAACTTCCGTCAGTGTGATTGTGTTTATAATTCTGTCCAGTGGTCTTGGAGGGCAAGAAGTTTTCCTTTAACTGTGTTTAACTTTGTAGGTCGTGATGGGATATTATATTTTTTCTAGCGGTTAACACTTGTAAGTGAACGAGTCTCGAGTAAGCTTAAGTTTGTAGGCCTATTTAATGTACTAGTATTACTTACTACTGAAGAAGACCACAGATTATTTATAATGTTTCGTATTTGTGTAAAAATATAATTTTTCAAATTATGTTACTAAAAATTTAGTCCTTTCAATAATTATAAGACACGGTTAAATAATTATCTATGTTTATGTTCTAAGTAATCAGAAAAGTGTTAACAACATATTTAGAAACGTCGCAGCATAATAAGTATTTAAATGGTTTTAATACAAAACAGTTAATAAAAGTCCTAATTACGCAGATAGAAACTTAATTCAGAAAATAATTAAAAACCATGTAAAACGATAAAGGATATAGTGCTTCCAGATCCTGCTAAAATGTCTGTCACGTAGGTAGGTTCACACAATTCTATACGCTTATATAACTGCGCGACTCGTTTTTCCGTGCTGATTTCTCTCTGTCTCGTGATCAAACTGACAAGCATCTCTGCATTCCTGTCACATAGCGGTCTCAAACCGTACAGAATTCTTAATACACAACGTCGAGTTTTTCTGACCTACTTCAGGTCAGATACGTTCTTTCTAAAGGAAATGGAAAAATAAAAATAACTGGAGTGAAAAGAAGTCGGTGAATAACCAGTGAAACATACTATTGTGTACTGGAGAACTATTGCATTATTTCTGCGGAAGAAATTATTGATAAAATTAACTTTCTTTAAATAGAAACTGAAACTCGCAAATTGTTGGCAATGTAAAATTAGTTGTCTTGGACTCTTGCCAATAATCTTTAACTGTCTGCAGTTATGCTCAAATCTCTACTTTAGTCTCACATGCTCCCATATCGTGTATTCTGAATTATTAGTTTTCCATTTAATGAATTTCAGCTTTCATCCCATTAATGAAGATCTACTATTTTTTAAAGTTTTAAATCTTTGCACGTACTAAAGTATTTACTTTTGTACTTTGCAAAAAAAACTGTTCTTTATTTACACAAGATAGAAGATTGAGCCAAATGTTCCTTGTCTACAGAAGATAGAGTATGAATGTAAAGTAGTGGATAAAACTGTTACTGCAAAAAAAAAACAGTATAAAAAGCAGTTTTTGTAAACTTAATTCATTTCTAAGCGGCTATTCGAACTGTAACATCTATGCAGAATATATTTCTTGTTTATAACTCACACCTCGGTCGCTCTTTTTTTTCCTTGTATGACAACAAGACAAAACTATAATCAGCTCACGCCAGACTTGTTATTTATATTTCAATAATATAAGCGTAATACGAATAACAAATTTGCAGTGAAATAATGTTGTCTACTTTAATGCTTAGAAAACATATTCTATTTTACAACAAAAATATTATATATTGGTTATATATTTAGTTTTTATACATCATAAAAATAAGTAGTATAACTATTTCGTTCTCATAAATAACGGCATAAATAACGGATTTAATCAAAGGTTTTACAAAGCCAAAGTGAAAACAGTCTTAACTTTACGTAGAAAAGTATTGTAACTGTTATTTGAGATTGGTTTGGGAAACTAAATCAGTAAAAATTAACTTACCTTTTTAATTGACAAGTAACACGTTTACAATTCTACAAAATGAGACCTTTAGTAACTAGGACCTAGTTTATCAATAAAATTATATCAAAGACATCAGGGCGTGACAACGTAACAACAGACGTGACAAGACAAATTAGGCTTACATAATTTTGGTTGAAGATGCTGCAAACAATAACTCATTAGAAGATACTGGTTTTGACATAGTACTTTTTAGGCAGTGATATGTACTGTTGATTAGTAAATAGATTTAACATTATAACAGTTTTATAATAATTTACATACTTTATTTAAAAGTAATATAATACGACGGTCAAATAAACGTAACTGTATCTAAGAAATCACAATACTACTCATGATAAATAATGTTCTAGAACTGATATCAAAATAAGTTATAAATCGAATATCCGTCTATGGAAAAAACAATTGTCATGCTATCACATTAATAATAGGCTAACTACGTGATAATGTAGAAATAAAAAAGTATGTGTGTGTACCAGAGTACACAGGTAAGAAGTGAAACTTCTTTATGACATATCATTTTTCTACTATTTACAACTTCACAGAAATTGGGTAGATAAAGCTTAAGAAAAAATTATGTTCTAAAAAATTAGTATGTTATTAATGTCATGAATATAATGTATTGTGATTTTGATCGTATATAACTGAGAAAATCTCACCTGTTGACTGGGTTTTACCCTATTTTCGGGCTCTGTACTCTCGCGCACGCTCTGCATATGATTTTTTACGTTTCCGATGATTCTCTATCGGAATTTCTTTCTTTTTCCGGGCTCTATACGCTCTCATTCGCTCTGCAGCTGTTTTTGGATATCCCCGTTGGACTGAATAAAGATCACTCGCTGCTTGAGTTTCATTATTTTTCTTATCTCTGTACTCTCTCGATCGCTCAGCTGATGTACTGATTTGTGAACAATTACGATGATGAACATCTACTTGTACAACTATTGCATTTGGATACTCAATAGAGTTTTCGGACTCTGCCATTATTTAATCTAAAAATTAGTTAATCAGTTTACAAAAATTATATAACGAACTTTAATATTCATATTTCATGTCATAACTTAATAAAAATAATTCAAAGCAGATATTTAATAACTTACTCAATTACACAAGTTATGAGTAAATAATTGGAATTATCTATTCAAAGTAATACAATTATATGATGACAGTTAATCTTGTAGACATGCAATGATTTTATAGAATTCAAAATGAATAAATAAATCATTAAAAACGAATAATTAAAAAAGATGTACGTATACATATTTTTATTTTCTAATTGTGTTTTGTTTTATTTTTAAATTATTATTTAATTTGTTTTTTTTTATTGTTTTTAGAATTAATAATGTTTACTAGATTTACAGTCATATTTATTAATACTTGCTAATTTTAATAGATTTATATACATTTACTGATACTTACAATCAAAAAGTGAGGTTAACCTCAAATAAATATTAAAATCACGCTCACGTGTTGGATTTTTAATACTTGCTAATTTTAATAGATTTATATACATTTACTGATACTTACAATCAAAAAGTGAGGTTAACCTCAAATAAATATTAAAATCACGCTCACGTGTTGGATTTATCAAACGAAATATATAATCACTCTCACTTTTACTATAAATTCACTTGAATTTGAATTACTTTGCTTTCAATAACCAATTTTTCATTGAGGATGATGGATTGGCCATGGGTTCACCTCTCTCTCGTCTATTGGCCGACGTTTAATTGAATTTTTATGAAAACTCTCATTTGCTCTCAAATAACAAATAATAAGTCTTTTTATTTTATCACTTTCAAACTAATATATTATTCTTTACGTCACTATACTGGACTTTGATAAAAAAAACAACATGGCGCGTAACCGAAAATCGTGATGGTTTTTTTTACATTGCTATAAAATTTCTCTCATACGTCGATAAAGAAGTTTCACTTCAAAAATTTTAAATGTGAGTAATAAAAACTTTAATTTTGAAATGAAGATCTAGACGAGATAATATTTGGATGTAAAGTAGCTTTCTACAATTTATGAGAAGGTCACATCAAGAAATACGTTTTGAATTAAATGGAATAAATCCAATTGTAGTCCCAAGCCACGTGTTTGTTAACCAAATACACTGTACTCACCGTCTATGGCTTTTTCCGTGATGTTTTTTCCAGTTTACATGTTTCAAGGCACTTGCCTCATCATCAGAACTTATAAAATCAATCTATGTCATAAATAATGACATTTGTCAAAATATTAAAAACACAATACGGCAATTAAAGTATGTACATAAATTCGCTTTAAAAATGTTCGGTGTGCCTTGCAAGACAACACGCGCCGTACTAACGTAATGTAAGCCTTATCTCGACTATATCTCATAGCGGTATCGTACAGTATATTTGATTTATACTGTAATTGGTCGTTCAACACATGTGGCTTGGTACTGGCGTCGTTGTATGCTTTGTAAATTTCATATTCTTCAAGGGCGTTCAAATAACTCCCTTTACTGCAGAAATGAAGGGGTATTAAATTTGAGCTAAAATCCGTGTAACTGTGACTGTTGTCTATGAGGTGCTTGGCGAAATTTGACTTGATATTGTCGAAGTTGTAAACTCGTGTAGAGGGTTTTTGTTCAGAAAATCTTTTCAAAAAACCTCGACCCGTCTGGCCCACATAAAAAGCCTCACAGTCGTTGCAGACTAGCTTATAAACACCCGTTTTATTTTCAAGACTGGTATGTTCACGGGTGCGGAGATTATTCAAGATGTTATTACTAGTCTTATAGGAAACGACTATGTTGTTAACTTTATTAATAGTTGACTTAAAAATCCTCGGCATGAAATGCGTATAAGGTGCCGCAATGTACTTGCGTGTCTTTGTTTCGAGGTTCTCATTTCTATTATTTACATCATTAGTTTCATTTTTAATAGTGTTACTCTTCTTTTTCTTTTGTTTTTTTAAAATATTATCTACTATTCTTTCATTGTACCCGTTGTTAAACGCAATGACTTTAATGGTACTTAACTCTTCGATATAATCCTCGATGCTAAGGGGTATAGACAACAAGCGATGTATCATGCTATGGAATGCAGCTAATTTCTGTGAAATGGGGTGGAACGATGAGGCATGTATGACAGCGTCTGTCATCGTGGGCTTCCTAAATATATTAAAACATAGTTTTTTAGTAACAAAATTCTTAGTTACTTTCAAATCTAGAAAATGTAACCGACCTCCAACTTCATACTCCAAAGTAAACTGTATCTTGTCGTTAATGCCATTCAAGTAATTGTGGAGCTTGTCAATTTGGCGATTTGTGCCTTTATACACCACAAAAGTGTCGTCGACATATCTACCATAGAACACCACATTGTAATTATATGTAGGGTTTGCAAACAAGAAAGAATTTTCAAAGTAATTTAAGTATACCTCCGCTAGAATACTAGAGAGTGGGGAACCCATAGCTAACCCCTCCAGCTGTCTGAAAAACTGTTTGTTATGTGTGAAATAATTCTGGTCCAAAATCACTTCCAACAATTCTAATATTTCATTTATGCAATTAGCATCCAGTTTATTGGTGTTAACAAGGTTAGACCTTAATAGGCGTAAGGTTTCACTCACCGGTACATTTGTATACAAGTTCACAATGTCAAAAGAAATAAGTTTATAGTGGGGTTCAATCATCAGGTTTTCACTTTTTCAACGAAATCACAACTATTAATCAAACTTCGATTATTAATCAAATGTAAATTATGTTTTAATATACTCACTAATTTCCTAGCTGCTTTGTAACCGGGTGCAGTGGTAAAATTTACTAGTGGTCTAATAGGAATCCCCTCCTTGTGAAGCTTTGGCAGACCTGATAAAATGGGCGCTTTAGAATTAATTGGTTTTAAAGAACGTCTAGTACGTTCATCAAAGAGATGTGTACACATGTTTAAGCTACGATTAAGACGTTTTACGTATAAATCCGTGGGGTCAGAGGTTAGCAGGGTGATATTATTATTTGCAATGAAATCGCGTATTTTATCGTCATAATCATTCTTATTTATAATAACCAGAGTGTTACCCTTATCCGCTTTAGTGACAAGGGATTGATCGTCAGATAGTTTTTTCTTTAATGTTTTTAAAACCCTACGTTCGGCATTATAATTAGTCATAGAAGGAATGGGAGAATGTACGTTATTAAGTTGGTTACGTATAATTTTGATAAATTTGTTATTTATTATGAACCGTGCTTCATCTTGTTCTTTTTGTTCACTAATTGCTTTAATTACAGTTTCGGCACTAGCAACTTCAGTTAGAATGTGCTTTGTGTTGAAGTTCGGCTTATGTAATGGGAGATTGTATTTTAATCCCTTATTTAAAAGATTTTCTTCGTCAGTATTTAATTTAATCGAAGTCAAATTACATAGTCGTGTATGGAATACGTGTTTACAACTAGTATTACTGGTTTTAGGTATTTGAACGTCTATTAACCTTTGTAACTTGTTAAGGTGCGTCGTACGCATATTGTAAACAACAATTTCTATCGTACTGTTTATAAATTCCAGATAATGATCTAGTGCAGCTGGATGTATGTCATTAAGTAGTTGTAAGTGTGCTCCATACAATTTAGAATTAAGAAATTATTTCTCAATATATAACGACCTCAATTCCTCTTTAATTCTAAAAATCTCTGCGCATTTTTTAGCTTTCATACCTGCAATCTCCCATTACATAAGCCGAACTTCAACACAAAGCACATTCTAACTGAAGTTGCTAGTGCCGAAACTGTAATTAAAGCAATTAGTGAACAAAAAGAACAAGATGAAGCACGGTTCATAATAAATAACAAATTTAACAAAATTATACGTAACCAACTTAATAACGTACATTCTCCCATTCCTTCTATGACTAATTGTAATGCCGAACGTAGGGTTTTAAAAACATTAAAGGAAAAACTATCTGACGATCAAGCCCTTGTCACTAAATCAGATAATGGTAACACTCTGGTTATTATAAATAAGAATGATTATGACGATAAAATACGCGATTTCATTGCAAATAATAATATCACCCTGCTAACCTCTGACCCCACTGATTTATACGTAAAACGTCTTAATCGTAGCTTAAACATGTGTACACATTTCTTTGATGAACGTACTAGACGTTCTTTAAAACCAATTAATTCTAAAGCGCCCGTATTATCAGGTCTGCCAAAGCTTCACAAGGAGGGGATTCCTATTAGACCACTAGTAAATTTTACCACTGCACCCGGTTACAAAGCAGCTAGAAAATTAGTGAGTATATTAAAACATAATTTACATTTGATTAATAATCGAAGCTTGATTAATAGTTGTGATTTCGTTGAAAAAGTGAAAAACCTGATGATTGAACCCCACTATAAACTTATTTCTTTTGACATTGTGAACTTGTATACAAATGTACCGGTGAGTGAAACCTTACGCCTATTAAGGTCTAGCCTTGTTAACACCAATAAACTGGATGCTAATTGCATAAATGAAATATTAGAATTGTTGGAAGTGATTTTGGACCAGAATTATTTCACACATAACAAACAGTTTTTCAGACAGCTGGAGGGGTTAGCTATGGGTTCCCCACTCTCTAGTATTCTAGCGGAGGTATACTTAAATTACTTTGAAAATTCTTTCTTGTTTGCAAACCCTACATATAATTACAATGTGGTGTTCTATGGTAGATATGTCGACGACACTTTTATGGTGTATAAAGGCACAAATCGCCAAATTGACAAGCTCCACAATTACTTGAATGGCATTAACAACAAGATACAGTTTACTTTGGAGAATGAAGTTGGAGGTCGGTTACATTTTCTAGATTTGACAGTAACTAAGAATTTTGTTACTAAAAAACTATGTTTTAATATATTTAGGAAGCCCACGATGACAGACGCTGTCATACATGCCTCATCGTTCCACCCCATTTCACAGAAATTAGCTGCATTCCATAGCATGATACATCGCTTGTTGTCTATACCCCTTAGCATCGAGGATTATATCGAAGAGTTAAGTACAATTAAAGTCATTGCGTTTAACAACGGGTACAATGAAAGAATAGTAGATAATATTTTTAAAAAACAAAAGAAAAAGAAGAGTAACACTATTAAAAATGAAACTAATGATGTAAATAATAGAAATGAGAACCTCGAAACAAAGACACGCAAGTACATTGCGGCACCTTATACGCATTTCATGCCGGGGATTTGTAAGTCAACTATTAATAAAGTTAACAACATAGTCGTTTCCTATAAGACTAGTAATAACACCTTGAATAATCTCCGCACCCGTGAACATACCAGTCTTGAAAATAAAACGGGTGTTTATAAGCTAGTCTGCAACGACTGTGAGGCTTTTTATGTGGGCCAGACGGGTCGAGGTTTTTTGAAAAGATTTTCTGAACATAGACCCCCTACACGAGTTTACAACTTCGACAATATCAAGTCAAATTTCGCCAAGCACCTCATAGACAACAGTCACAGTTACACGGATTTTAGCTCAAATTTAATACCCCTTCATTTCTGCAGTAAAGGGAGTTATTTGAACGCCCTTGGAGAATATGAAATTTACAAAGCATACAACGACGCCAGTATCAAGCCACATGTGTTGAACGACCAATTACAGTATAAATCAAATATACTGTACGATACCGCTATGAGATATAGTCGAGATAAGGCTTACATTACGTCAGTACGGCGCGTGTTGTCTTGCAAGGCACACCGAACATTTTTAAAGCGAATTTATGTACATAGTTTAATTGCCGTATTGTGTTTTTAATATTTTGACAAATGTCATTATTTATGACATAGATTGATTTTATAAGTTCTGATGATGGGGTAAGTGCCTTGAAACATGTAAACTGGAAAAAACATCACGGAAAAAAGCCATAGACGGTGAGTACAGTGTATTTGGTTAACAAACACGTGGCTTGGGACTACAATTGGATTTATTCCATTTAATTCAAAATGAATAACAATAGTCGTGATAACGTAGTACGCAGATTTCAGACTATTAAAACACAATTGCATAAGACCATTCTGCATATCAGATTTAATAAAGCATGCTTGAAAAATAAGGTTATCCCGAATTACGCTATTATAAATTTTAAAGGCACGTCTATTGCAGATATGAAAGCTAAAAAACGCGCAGAGATTTTTAGAATTAAAGAGGAATTGAGGTCGTTATATATTAAGAAATCATTTCTTAATTCTAAATTGTATGGAGCACACTTACAACTACTTAATGACATACATCCAGTTGCACTAGATCATTATCTGGAATTTATAAACAGTACGATAGAAATTGTTGTTTACAATATGCGTACGACGCAGCTTAACAAGTTACAAAGGTTAATAGACGTTCAAATACCTAAAACCAGTAATACTAGTTGTAAACACGTATTCCATACACGACTATGTAATTTGACTTCGATTAAATTAAATACTGACGAAGAAAATCTTTTAAATAAGGGATTAAAATACAATCTCCCATTACATAAGCCGAACTTCAACACAAAGCACATTCTAACTGAAGTTGCTAGTGCCGAAACTGTAATTAAAGCAATTAGTGAACAAAAAGAACATGATGAAGCACGGTTCATAATAAATAACAAATTTAACAAAATTATACGTAACCAACTTAATAACGTACATTCTCCCATTCCTTCTATGACTAATTATAATGCCGAACGTAGGGTTTTAAAAACATTAAAGAAAAAACTATCTGACGATCAATCCCTTGTCACTAAAGCGGATAAGGGTAACACTCTGGTTATTATAAATAAGAATGATTATGACGATAAAATACGCGATTTCATTGCAAATAATAATATCACCCTGCTAACCTCTGACCCCACGGATTTATACGTAAAACGTCTTAATCTTAGCTTAAACATGTGTACACATCTCTTTGATGAACGTACTAGACGTTCTTTAAAACCAATTAATTCTAAAGCGCCCATTTTATCAGGTCTGCCAAAGCTTCACAAGGAGGGGATTCCTATTAGACCACTAGTAAATTTTACCACTGCACCCGGTTACAAAGCAGCTAGAAAATTAGTGAGTATATTAAAACATAATTTACATTTGATTAATAATCGAAGTTTGATTAATAGTTGTGATTTCGTTGAAAAAGTGAAAAACCTGATGATTGAACCCCACTATAAACTTATTTCTTTTGACATTGTGAACTTGTATACAAATGTACCGGTGAGTGAAACCTTACGCCTATTAAGGTCTAACCTTGTTAACACCAATAAACTGGATGCTAATTGCATAAATGAAATATTAGAATTGTTGGAAGTGATTTTGGACCAGAATTATTTCACACATAACAAACAGTTTTTCAGACAGCTGGAGGGGTTAGCTATGGGTTCCCCACTCTCTAGTATTCTAGCGGAGGTATACTTAAATTACTTTGAAAATTCTTTCTTGTTTGCAAACCCTACATATAATTACAATGTGGTGTTCTATGGTAGATATGTCGACGACACTTTTGTGGTGTATAAAGGCACAAATCGCCAAATTGACAAGCTCCACAATTACTTGAATGGCATTAACAACAAGATACAGTTTACTTTGGAGAATGAAGTTGGAGGTCGGTTACATTTTCTAGATTTGACAGTAACTAAGAATTTTGTTACTAAAAAACTATGTTTTAATATATTTAGGAAGCCCACGATGACAGACGCTATCATACATGCCTCATCGTTCCACCCCATTTCACAGAAATTAGCTTCATTCCATAGCATGATACATCGCTTGTTGTCTATACCCCTTAGCATCGAGGATTATATCGAAGAGTTAAGTACCATTAAAGTCATTGCGTTTAACAACGGGTACAATGAAAGAATAGTAGATAATATTTTAAAAAAACAAAAGAAAAAGAAGAGTAGCACTATTAAAAATGAAACTAATGATATAAATAATAGAAATGAGAACCTCGAAACAAAGACATGCAAGTACATTGCGGCACCTTATACGCATTTCATGCTGGAGATTTTTAAGTCAACTATTAATAAAGTTAACAACATAGTCGTTTCCTATAAGACTAGTAATAACACCTTGAATAATCTCCGCACCCGTGAACATACCAGTCTTGAAAATAAAACGGGTGTTTATAAGCTAGTCTGCAACGACTGTGAGGCTTTTTATGTGGGCCAGACGGGTCGAGGTTTTTTGAAAAGATTTTCTGAACAAAAACCCCCTACACGAGTTTACAACTTCGACAATATCAAGTCAAATTTCGCCAAGCACCTCATAGACAACAGTCACAGTTACACGGATTTTAGCTCAAATTTAATACCCCTTCATTTCTGCAGTAAAGGGAGTTATTTGAACGCCCTTGAAGAATATGAAATTTACAAAGCATACAACGACGCCAGTACCAAGCCACATGTGTTGAACGACCAATTACAGTATAAATCAAATATACTGTACGATACCGCTATGAGATATAGTCGAAATAAGGCTTAGATTACGTCAGTACGGCGCGTGTTGTCTTGCAAGGCACACCGAACATTTTTAAAGCGAATTTATGTACATAGTTTAATTGCCGTATTGTGTTTTTAATATTTTGACAAATGTCATTATTTATGACATAGATTGATTTTATAAGTTCTGATGATGAGGCAAGTGCCTTGAAACATGTAAACTGGAAAAAACATCACGGAAAAAAGCCATAGACGGTGAGTACAGTGTATTTGGTTAAGAAATACATACTGCAATATCTATATTTCGATACACACTTAAGACAAGGTGGGGTATTTTAAAGTTAAATAGCGAATTGACTCCATATTGCCAAGTCACTCCTTGTGCAAAAATATTGTAAACACTAGTCCGTATAAAATAGGAGGTGATAATAAAATTTATAATTTCTTAAAGAGTAAATTAAATTTTAGGAAAAATTAAGGGATTAAATACTATCTATACAGGTTAAATAAAAATTAGTCAAAGTATATATTTTAATAATCCTGCTGAGATATTTCTCGATTGCTATTTATTATTTCTGAATAACAAAACATAATTTTAAAAACTAATTTCTGAAGGTTATGGTAGGTAATTAATTGTATTGAAAATTTAAGTGTCTTAGGTCAAACATCAATTAATAAATATTTTCTGTTACTTAAAACTTTAAATTTTAAGTAATTTCAAATCATAGCCGTAGTACGAAATTCTGCGCAACTACTGTGAAATATCACAATACCACCCCATAGTGTGAAGCAGAGAGATGTAGGCTACACGGGTAGAGAAGACACAAGTACGCGAGGTAAAAGTCAAGACCCAGCACAGCAACAAGTAGGCCTAGTGCGAAAGTAAACACTTTAAGCAAAAACAGACATATTTTACCTAAGAATATTTCTGTGGATGTCGAAACGTAGTGCAAGATATAGAGAAAAAAAATAGTCCGAAAAATCAACAGACGCGCACACACACGCACACACACACACACACTATATATATATATATACATGTGTAAAATTATAAATGCATAATTTTTTTAATATTATAAAAATATGAAAATTTCCGGAATGCTTAACATTCACATAACTTTGTATAATGGCACTTTGAATTTAAATGAAAATTATTTAATTTTTATTTTTACTGTTAAAAATTTACGAAGTCTAATTCTTAACCTTTAAAATTAAGAGTGTATTGTAAATTAGTAGATTTAAGTGAAGTTAAAGCAGTTTAAATTTAAATAATTACTCACTGTTGAATTATTGGATTTTTACATTATGTGAAAGAATGATCATATTCTGTCTGTCAACAAACCTTTATTAAGCAAAAATAACTTGTGTACCCCACCCCGTAAGGAACAATACTGCATGCCGATTAAAAGTGTCAAATAATACTTAATCAGGGCACAGTCTTGTTTTTATTTCTTTTTTAACGTTTGTTCTATTCGTTATTTGCTAAAATGTGTACTGGTGTGTTGATAAAACATTTGTTATGTTTGATTTGGTCGATTTCATGTCGTATTAGTGTAGCCAATAACCTGATTCGACTGGCAGTACAAATTGTAGTCGCCATTACCACTGCTATATCAATACAGTGACCACATCTGTACGTGACTTTGCTACACATATCGCACGTGACCGAACTGGGAACGGTTATTCTAAACGGTAATTCATTTTAACGTTGTTGCCGTAAAGGTTCTTCGGACAGTACAAAAGAATCAGTATATACTTTAACATGACCCATCCGTACATCTTTCAACCCCTTTTCTTATTGTCTGTATAACCCAAAGTACAAACTACAAACCTGCTCACAATAAATTTCTTTCTTATGTGTTAGTCATTAAACACAATGATATTATTAATCATTTTAAAAAATAGAAACTTTTTATATTTCATAGTCAAATTCATTATTTATATATAAATGTAAGGTTATGTACATAAGCGTACATACAATATTTTAAGAAGTCTAAACAAATATTTACGCTAATACCTACAATAAAATGAACACTTCAAATCATAAATTATACTCATAAGTATAATAAAAGTATAAAACTAATATAAATCATAATATGTAATTTTCCACAAGTTTACTTTCGTGCTATTCAAAAATTTAAATGTAGCGTGAAGGGTCAATTTAGTGTAGTGGCTGCGTCAATTTAAATTTTAGGTGGTAAGTATTTTTATTGGCCGGCCATTTTGTCTCTGTACAGGTATGCCAACTTAAATTATGGCATAAGAAAAATTTGCAAATAAGGAATTTGTGGGAGAAAAGGTATTGGTTGTATGGCTGTAGTGTGTAGTGTGTAGTGTGTTTTCCGACGCCATAAAAACGACATCCTAAACAAACAGACAATTAAAATCACACATACTATTCGAAAATATCACACCGCACACACACAACATCGATCATTCAAACGAAGTCGCCGTCACCAAGCACAAGGCGGACAGCGTCCCTAGTGGCAGCCTCTGACGAAGCTTATAATATGCAAAAACTGGTTCAGGCTACAAGGTAAACCTTTTACATTTTTACCAATAAAAACTTTGTATTCCGAGTCAGTATTATTAAATTAATAATTAGTTAATCAACGGACACGTCATGGACAACAAAATCCAAGAATTTGACAATATATCTCATCATTATTCCGTATCCTACGTTCCCCATTTCTACATATAGGATCCCAGGAATCCGTCTCAGGAGCTTCCTTTTATTTATTTTCAGGCATTCGATTGCTTTTTGTGTTAATGTCCAGGTTCCACTCCCATAGCTCAGTATAGGTCGTATGATAATTTTGTATAGGCCTATGAGCATTTTTGTCTGCCTATGAATATCTTTTGGCTTAAAGGTGGTGAAAAGCGATAAGTAGGCCTTGTTGGCTAGAGTTATCCTTCTCCTTATCTGTTCCTCTTCTTTCCCATCTTCAGACATTGTTGCTCCCAGGTATGTGAAACCTCTGACTGCTTCTATACAGTCTTCTTCTATAATGAAATTTTACCTGGGTCGGGTAGACCTTCTCTGACTTATCATTTTGGTTTTATCCAGATTTATTTATCGATAGTCCTACCTTTTTTGTACTTTTTTACAGGTTTAAGTATGTCTCCCTTGCAGTCACACATGATCGGGTTATGATGGCTATATGTATATGTCCTGAGGTTAAAAATCTATATGTTCATGCTTTGAAATTAAAAAGTCAATTATTCACTGAGAATTTATTTTGTTTTTAAACAGTATTACGAATAGCACGAATTTCAGTTCCTTGACACAAACACACATTATCGACTTAAAGAAATGTCTTTAAAACTAAAAAAAATCATAAAATTACCATTTAAAGACTTTTGTAATATATTAGTGGCACAAGAATTTATAAACGTAAAGTTAATGTAGTTTCTTAGTTTACTTATTACTTTAAGTATCTCAAGAATCTTATTTTTCTTATTTTGTTTATCCATTGTTTTTGTTTTACTTAAATGTATAAATGTTGTATTTTTATAATAAACAATAAACTATTTTATCTCACGATTAGCTTATAAGTTTTCATATTATTTAATTTTACAATTGAACAGTACAATTGTAAATTAAACAGAAAGCGAGAACGGATATTTTGACACATTCCATAACCTGAAGCGTGCAGAAAATATTGTGCTGAAAAGCCAGGAGCCAGCAGTCACAATGGTTGACACTGGTCACGTAGACATTACTAATCAGTAACACCTCAGGCTGTCATACTGACAAATGGTACTACAGTACACAATCGTGTCCCTAACGTAACCTACGTGAAGTCTGATGTCGTAAATCTCCTATGTATCCTATTACTGAAGATGGAGAAACTGCTTTAGCCTTAAACAGGAGACGGTAAATCGTTTCGTGACATGTTACACAATGTTTTGAATGACATTAAAATTTATACCTGCCAAGAATGACCTCACTTTTTAACATTACGTAACCTACAATTCTTATTACACACATTTCTCTATCTGGCTTTATTTACCAACATTTTCCTTAACTAAATTCTTTATCTAAAATGGATTTTTACAGGAAAGTCTTTGACATTCGCAATGATGTCATCACCATGTTGCCGCTTTGTAACCACGTGTTTCTGTTGAATGTTGAAAGGTTCGTTACTGTATTCACTCAAAACATACTTCGCGCAGACAAAACAAATCCAGTACGCGCAGACTAAATATGTATTAGCGTACTTAAACATGACTATTTAGGCCTATCTAGTTTCAACATCAGATAATTCATGAACTAAATATCTGAATTATTACGAGAATAATAAACTAGAACTTGACTAAATTCAGTGTTTTTTAATTAACTTCAAAAGTTTAGTACCTTTAATTTTTTTATTTAAAGGTAAATGTGACAATGTGCAGTCATCAAGTTAGTGCATAAATATCTGTAAATAAAACTAAAATTAACAATATTATAAAGTATAAGACAGCAAAGTAAGATTCAATGTTTAGTTTTTGTTACTTTTTCTACAAAATCAAAACTAAAAATAAAATGATTGTTACCTGTCTGTAGTTTTCCGCCTGTGCCGTTAATCTAAAGGTGTTACACCACTTATGTCGCTATCAGAGTCACACAAGTCACTGGATGCTGTGCCCAAATTTATTATCAGTTGTTCCATGGCATTTTCTAATATTCTCTTGTTGCTCCATGCTTCGTCAATCACTTTGCTTGTATGCATCACTGCTTCCCCCAATCGTCTGCTGTAACATTCGTAATACCGTCATGTATTAATTTTTCTACTTCTGCTGCAGTATGTCTTATAATTTTTTGCTACATATCCCTATACTTGTGACCAAATTAATTCAATGTGATTAAAACGACAGTGATACGGGGATAATCTTATTACCTTTATAGCCATGTTATTCCGCTATATGGCAATTAATTATTCCGGAAATAGGGGGTTTACAACCTGACACCAGTTCCAACAGGTCTGCTTCCTTCATGCTAACAATGGTAGCAAAGTTATTTTTATGAAGCAATTGAATAATATCTTCTTTACGAGTAAGTAGCCAATGCTGGCGCTTTGTAGTATATAACGGAGTGATAAGGGGAGTTATCCATTATGATAATTGATAGCACTGTGATGTTTTTTAATAACGAGTATGTGAATCACTTGGTAAAGTTTTAAGAGCTCATTTCTTCGTAGAAGTCACTCGTTCTCTTTGAATTAATAAATAATAATAGCTCCCATGTATACCACCGAAGTAGCTTAGGAGTAGGAGGGTAGGCTGCCTAATGTGAGCCGTACGGCATACAAGGAAGGCAGTGTGGCCAGCACTACGCTTCAACCCCCCATTATTATCACCAGGATGCTATCCCAGGTACTCATTTTCAACATGCTGAGTCGATCTGGGGGCTGAAAAACATACATTGATTTTATGGTGCGAGCCCGGGCTTCTCTTTGTCTTAAAGGCATTAAAACAGTTAGATCTAAACCCTTTGGATGTCCCAGTATGTACAATAATATATTAACTCCCTCGACCTAAAGGTACTTTTATTGTTCCTTTCACAGTATCATCTCTCCAGCATTTTCGTAAACTGTGACCTATATTTATTCATGTTTCCTTTAACCAGACTATGACTTCAATAAATTTAGTTTCAATTTCTCTTAGAAATCTACAACGTAAAGAATCTACAGTTTCACTTTCCATTAGAACCTTTCTGCTCGAAATGTTTGTAAATTTAAAACCGATATTTTGCATTACTTTTCTAACACATGATTTACTACCGGCAAAAAGGTCAACTTTTGCCAAAGAGTTATGAAGTTTAGTTAGATTATTTGTGGGTGCTCTTTTCTACAATAGTATCTGTAAACGTGCTGTCGAATTGCATTTTCTTGGAAAGAATCTAACTTCGTAACTCTTTTGCCTATGTTTCTTTTTATTTTATTAGAGGTTTGAAACTTGGGCACAGTATCACTAAAATCTGTGAGAAGATCGTCTTTCTCTTTTCCTATACGTACTACAAAGGTTTTTCCTACTTTGTATGCCGCAGCTGTATGCTCTAAAACTTTATTCACGGAAATTAACTGTCCATCGTTTGCTTTTTCTTTTTCAAAATATTCACGTACTGAACAAACCAGTTAGCTTGCCTCTCCATTAAAGACTTCCCTTTTTCTTGTCTAGCGTGTAACTGAAGAACTTGTACTGGCGTCTGACATAGCTGAAAGGGTGAAAGGGTGACTACGTCATGACGTCAAGGGTCAAGGGTGATTAACTATCATGACTTAATGCACTAAATATTTAAATGTTACCATAAAATCACTTCTGAATATTAGACAAATAATCACTAAATTTAAAAAAATCAGTAAATTATGTAAAACGCACTAAAATATGACAATATTTTAAATTTTAAAATAGATAAGTTTGAATTACATAAAACAAAAGTAAACGTAAAACCCTCTAAACAATTAACATTAAAAACGTTCATAAGATCAACAAAATTCGTAAGTTAAATCATTTAAAATACAGCAGAACGTAACAATGTGAAAACACTTTTGGAATGTGTACGTGACTGGAAAGGTTCCATAATAGTATTTGAACGTGATTCAAACCATACAGACGGTACCGGCTGTTTGAAACTACGTTCCGGTCAATGGTACTTGCTCAGGTTAATAAACAGAATTCAGGAATTCAACGACTCTGTTGGAACATGGACATTATAGACATCATAGAACAGCAGTATTCTATTTCATAAAGTAAATAATAAAGCTTATAATTTAGAATAAAAGTCTACTAATGATGTTACAAGGAATATAACATTTGTAGACTACAAACGTAAACATAAATTTATAACAAATATATTAAAAGGACTCTATATTATACCAGAAAAACAGTGAAAATTAAAAACTGACAACGAAAATCGCAAAATATTATAATGTTATAGGCCTGATACTTTCACAGAATAAGCTAATCTTATTTAATACTAAATAAAATAACGTTTAAAACGCCAACGGCATATTTTACATTAAATGTGATACTCCAAGTCGTATAGAAAAGGAGAACAAAATAAAATTAATGAACCTTAGTAAGTAATCAAAAATTTTAAATGTTAAAAATTTACAATGTTTGTATTGTTAAGACGGTCTAACTGATCGTCGTATGGTACAGTGGAAAACAAAATACAAGACACTAATTAAGTCACTAATCACCAACTTTAATTATCACAATTAAACAGTTTGTAATCAGCAAGATAGTCTCTTACGACAAATCAAATAAAAATTGTTCACACCCAATAAAATGTCAACTAATATAAAACACAATTGTATTACAATTATCTCGCACGATTATAAAACACATAACACTTCGCCACAATACATCGAACCGCACTGTGTAATCTCCCGACAATAATTAATTGAAAACTAAGCAGCAGGTATGGGCCATTTATAGCCTGCAGGGTTCCATGATATGCGTCCTTAACAAGCCATCGAACATTCTAGAGGACACTTCAACGGGACCTTCGGAGAAACACGCACCGAAAACTGTACTAACGATTGGGCTAATTGAGAAACTTCTCGAACAACGCTATCAAATGTACGAGATTGTTCCGTAATACGTACCACTGCCTCGCGTGTTACGTCACGTACGCATTACAACTGGGGGAATAGAGTAGAACAACATTCTCCAATATACAAGAACGCTCCGTAATGGAGTAAACCGTTTTCTGCATTACGTAACAATATTAAAAAAATGAAAAAAATGGAAGGTGATTTTTAAACTCCACTACTTCCAGTACTTCTGATAAGCGCTTTCCAGCGTTTCGTCTCCAGATCACTACTTTCGGACTAATTAAAAATCTGAAGTGTATTAAGTAATATTGTATAAAATCTACAGTGCACTAACATAAGTATGTTATTAAAAAAAAATAGATCAGAAGAGGTCACTATGTGAGCGCTGACAGATTTTAAGAATAGCGAAACATAAAATGTTGAGTATGCAATAGAAATATAATTATATAATTCTTTTTTAAGGGCATTTAAGTTAGTAATACGGTTAGTAAACAATACCAAACTTGCTGAACTACTTTCTTTTATTTATTTTGAATAATACGTACTTTATCAGAGTATGTTTAGAATACCAATCATATATTGTACATTGTAGAGTAGTTTGGATTCGCAATGGACTTTGATCAAAAGAATTTGATTACTACAGCAACAAGACAAGATATATTCTTACAACATATAATTGTATTGTATGGTTAGAATTTCATTTTTATAATTACAAAATATTTTAGGGAGAATTGTCTTTTGTATATAATAAATATGTAGTTAAGTTGAAGTAGTTTCTATTTAATACTATATCAGAGTGAGTAAGCTGATGAATGTGTAGTAGTGGAAAGGCGATCTAGTATTGAAGGTCACATGAAAATTTAAGTATTAGATATAATACGAGTATAACATAATTTATAATTAAAATTCTTTCAGTTAAAAAGCGTAGAATAAAGGCATGCTGTCGCCTGAAACATAAATGGTCAGTCGAATCATCGTCTTCAACTTGCAAAGACACACACATACAATTAATAATTAGTAATGAAAACCCTTAGAGAAAATTAATACATGAGGTATTCTGATTCAAAGGCATTCGCATTGGAACTTTCCACTATTACGACAAAACACAGTCAAATTAAACATCAAAATGACGATAACACTTATTTAAACGATTAGATCTTTTAATGATCTGTGCAGTACTTGTTATCGGTCGCCTGACATCTCTTTCTATCAGTCTCATGTTTCAAGGACGTCACTGATAATCAGTTATGTAGCATACGGCAAAACTGTTCGCACTATCGCCTTTAATGTCTTTATCTGTTCCTGCAGGTTAGAGGCCAGTAACTTAATAATAAAACCCTGTAAATAGGTGCAGAACTCACATGAGCTTCAGTAATCATATGAAAATTGTGGTAAAAAACTTTAAATTAACGCAAGCTATATAGTCATTTAAACTAATAATTTTATGTAAAAAGTGCAAGCAATAATAAAACCATGGTTTTATGAATTACATAAGGTGCTATTTCAAGATATGTAACACGAGTATTTTTAAGATTTGCGTTAAAAGTAGCACAGAAAACAACCTATAAATATTTAAACATATTTCCATATATTGTGTTCGGAAGTAATTAAAACGTACTATAAAACAAAAAATATTATCATAATATACTTTTAAAATTAATATAGATTTACAGAGGTTACAATATTATACATACGGGCATAATAAGAGAGAAAAAAAATTACTGTTATTCTCAGAAAAGAAAAAAATTGAAACCACACACACACACACACACACACACACACACACACACACACACACACACACACACACACACACACATTATATATACATTGTTGGTTATAGCTTAAGTTTATTCCAATCATAAATTTCAGAAGTTATAAAATAATTATTTTAAAAATTCTACAATGTTTTAATACAATACTAGTTATTATTGAAGAGAAAATCAATGTTATATTTAAAAAATTTCATTTCGTAATTCACCCCTTAATTTCTTTGTTCTGTTTTTAACAGTTGTTTGATTATTTATTTAATTAAAAAATATCAGAAATCTTAATAAAACTTTACTGAGAAGCTACAAAATAGACTTTGCAGCTTTACAAAACAAATCATATTATCAAATTCTTGCAAATGTTTCACCAATAAATGACTCAAGTTTTTTATTGTTTTAATATATTCACCAAATACCAAACGGGATATGCGTTATTAAAAATTTACTATCGATTGTAAGAGCAAACAATAGTGTTTCATACAAACCCATAAAACAAATTTATATTTTATCCAAAGTTTCAATATACCTAATAGTGTAACGGTCCCGGATTACTCAGCCTAGGGGGTGGGTAGACAATAACTCAAAATATTATCCTCAAGTCACTTCAATAGGTAATCGTTTGAGGGCGCCACCTTGTTTTCACACAGTGGTATTACTACGACCATAACAAGGAAAAGGCCGACACTGCAAGATGATGACCTGAGAAGAAAGTAAAGCCTGAGGGCCATCCAAATAAAAGGCAAAAAAAGAAAGCTTTATAATGACCACTATTTATGTTTAATACCTTAGGGGTAGTGAGTAGAATTGGAAAATAATTATTAAATTGTAAACAACCAAACAAAATTCTTACGATGTGAGTGAAAGTGTGCTAAATTTTGGTCTGAACTATTTGTGAAATTAATACTAAAATAAACGAAAATCCAGTTAAATTGATTACCTTAATGTACAACCACAGGTTTCGAATAACTGTACTCAACATTATAGAGAGCCTGATTTATTACAAAATTATCAAACTGTATCAAAATATCAATTAGGCTTAACCATATAATAATTCAAGATCAAATATCTCAATAATAGCATGAAATATAATATAATACAATTTAGGTGTCAACCTCCAATATAGCCACTTTTAGGTTTCAATACAGTAGATTATAACCAAATAGTTAATTAGTTGTACAACCAACGACTCACACCTCAGATAACTTCCTTAAATTATTCCAAAAATTCTAATTACCATACCCCTTATGGATCCTTATTCCCGACAAACCATTACTCATAATACATTGGGTGGCCACCACAACGCTGAAAGAATTAACATTAACAACACATACAAATACACTTAACATTTAATATACTTTTGGACAAATAAATTCATGAAGTCACAATATTTAACATATAAATTAATTAATGGGGTGGCAGTTAGACAGTTGCTCCACAAGCCGGTGTAGTCGAAGTTAGGTTGCCGCACTAACAAGGTTGCTACTCTTTGTCGGACACAAGAACAGATCCCGCAGTCCAGTAGACCGAGTATCTATATGGGAGTTCAATAATTCGAAGTAAGATTAACTACTGAGTCCCCTTTAAGAGAATTTTTTGATAAGTCACTGATACCGGATAACAATTCAGAAATGTTTTATTAAAGATAAGATATAATGTCCGTTAGAATGATAATTTTCCACTTATCGGTTTGGAGAGCACCAGCCGTTGGCAACCAGGAATGTAGTACAGCCCCCCGGAGCAGGCAGTCAGGCAGCAACTCCGGCAGTGAAGGTATAGGCACCAGGTAGATGTGATACCAAAGGACACAGCTCCCGGAGAAATCCCTGAGCATTTTAAAAAAGCATTAAAATCTAGATTGGCTAATTTATGTTACACCAAATAATTACAATAATAATTAAATTGGAAAAAAGAAAAATATTGCTAGAAGATGGATTAATGACATTTGTTTTAAGATAGCCATACAATATAATAAAAGTGTAGAGGCTATACATCCCTAGTATAGTATAATAACTGACAATGTTGCCAAAAGATGACGTTCTTTCTTTGGTTTAAAATATAGATTCCAAATCAATATTTTTCCTCCTTTTATTAATTGTAAATATATGTATATATATATATTTTTTTTTACAAAAATGGCAGCTATCAAAAAATAATTTTACACCAATTATCAGGTTAAATAATCAGTTACATATATGAACATATAAAACAATTTTTCCAACACATCTAACACGTAACACATTTGTAGGCAATTACCTTTCTACATAAAACTCATACAAATGGCTTGATGGCTTTAAAATATGTTGGTATAAAGTATCAAAATGATTGCTATGCCCTTTACTATCAGTTAAAATAACTATTTTCCAAAGCATACTGGGACTAACTTGTCTGGTTGGTAGACTTGAAATAACAGGTGTACTGACAAAGTAATTTAGTTATCTACTCACACGAATATATTCTATGAATATTATTATTATTTTGAAGTTACATAATCTGTGAAATTTGATTTGAGAAATTCATGAACAAATAAAATATCTCACCTTAACCAACTGGAACATTGGATTAGGAGGGAGCAGTGCAAAAGTAAGGGTCTGGTGTGGTGATTTCCATGGGCAGCTAACTCACGCTGAACTATCCAGAACATCTAGGCAGCAGTGGGGTTGAACAGGTGTTCAGCCGATCAGGCCTCACTTGGCTTGCAGTGATGACCAATAAGCGACAGGAAAAGTAAAGCAAAATTCTTGTTTGGCCAGTTGGAGCTACAGCATTTTTATCCCAACTGATAAGCTTATCAACAGGTTGATCAGGCCTGTGTCTCGTCTCGAGTTGAATTCAACTTACTTCTCAGTCTTAATTCTTGGTTATTAAAATTAAAAACATTACAATAGTCTTTATAAACAACTGACAAATGAAAGTCTTTAGACTATAAATATAAAAGTATAAAATTAGTATACATTACTAATCAGTACCACCTCATCTGTCACTCTGACAAATTGCACTGCACAATAGTGGCTCAAACAGGAACTGAGAACAATGTACTGCAGTTTTCGAGAAGTCATGAGAGGAAAAATGTGTTTTAATTACACCATGATGTAACAAACAATTTATTTATATTACACATGCGGTTTAGGCAAAAGTCTTCTTCAATTGTATTATAATTTAACAGAACCCAATGAGATTATTTCGTCAGTGAAACTTTGGAAATTTCAATGATGCAATATCAATCTGTCCTATTAGATCAGCTACATATTATTTCTAAAATTTGTTAAAAATTTATTGCTTTTCTTTTTTCAAATAGTTTCAGGCTTGTCCCGAGGGCAAAGCACCCTTCACCCGTATGCGAAAATTAAGATGAGACGTACGCCCGAGCATGTCAATATAGTGTGAACAACCAAATGTGTTTCGGAAGATGCTGATGGAAGTGCCAAAATAAAAACTATAATGGACAGTCAAGACGGGGTTGCATAGCGCAGGACACTAAAGATTGAGGGGAGCGTCCATGCGGTGTCAACAAGGTAAAGGCGGGGGACACAAAGAAGAGAGCAAATGGTGGTGAATGAAGACAGGAGACTTTAAGGAGTTTGAAGATCAAGAATGATGCAAGGGCGAGTATGTGTGATGTATGTATTTAGGTATTTCTGTGTCTGCGAGGATTCCTTGGAGGAGGCTCGTCGGCAATAGCTTGAAGACTGTTTATGAGGAAGAAAGGTATGTGTGTGTTCCGGGTAGTTCTGCTGACAGAGGCTGCAATGGATTGGATGGAAACACGTTGCTTAACGCTTAGAGAATATTTTCAGTTTAATTTATAAAGGAAAGAGTCTAGGTTGGTAAAGCGTTTACTGAGGGCATACAGAGCGTTGTTGGTGGTTTTGGTTTTGGGAGATCTACGGTAAATCACTCGAACAACTCGTCGTTCATTGATTCTGTAAGGTTCACGACGGGGTGTTTAAGGATCCTATCAACAGTTAGCAGGATGGGATGTGTGTAGGTCATGATGTGACCGAGACAAACAGTGTAGATTCGGCTAAGTATCACGCTGGAGCAACAGTCAACAGTAATACACAATACAGATGTGTTCGGATTCGCTTGCGCACTTGGTCTGTGATTCGTTTGATGTGTAGTCGCCAGGTTAGCTTGGAGTCAAGCGTAACGGCTAAATATTTGCAGACTCGCTTCGGGGTTACTGTAGACAGGCCAACGCGGACCGGAGATTGAAAGAATTGATTCATGTTATAACAAATTTATAAATGATACAAATTAATCGTTTAACACATGCTTTTTAGTGTCATCTGCTTTATAGGCCTTCCCATGTTATTTCTTACTACTAATGAACATACATCGGAAAAGATACAAATGCTGAAAAAAGGCTTACAAGTTGCATCGATTAAAATAATTTTGCAAAACAGCCTCTTTATTTGAACGACTTAACCTATTAACTTAAAAAATAATCAAAAATGAAAACCAATATGTCTGCTGGCAAGTTGATAATTTTTAACAATAAAGGTATCTATAACTTAATACTTATATGAATGAAAGTCTACACAACATACTAATAACATTAAAAAGAGATATGTAAAAGAAAAATAATACTTTGATGACAAATAACAACTTCATAAACATTCATGCAGATTAACCCTGACAGCACAAACTACTAAAATGTTCTTGTTTAACTGGTCCTTTATTTCGTAACTTCACAGCAGTTTCAAATTTCTTGTGTGGAAACAACTGTGCTCATATTGTTATTTATCAACTCCCTGTAGGACTACTCTTTATGTACCAACAGAGCACACGTAGAATTCACTTTATGACTAAACAATTTACAATTATTGAAGATGGCCTGCGAATAATTTATTAAACAACTTTAATGAGATTTAAATACGTTCAACTATAAATACATTTTTCCTAAATTTTTTCGTGTTATTGACTAAAATAACGATATACTTTAAGTTGTACTATTAGCTCTAGATACTATCAATGTCTTCTGATATTTTGTTTGTAATTTTTAAATTTACTCCTGATATCTTGTATTCAGGTAACTTATATCAATAGAGAGTGACAATTTTTATCAGCTTTACAGTACACGTATTTTATTGTTTATTACTCTAAGAAACTGCAATATTTAATATTTAAATAAGACAAGAAAGATTAAAACAATTCTACAAAACTACGACTGAAATAGTAAAAGAATTATTTCAACAAAATACGTTTCTAACTGATTATCATTCCTAGTTTTGCAGATGAACAAATCATTATACGATATACTGGAAAAAAAGACCGTGCTGTAAGACAAGGGTCCAACATCGTAAAAATTATGGTTGTTATCAAAACGCTCATTCATGATAACAACACTGACACATAAACTATACATAAATCTCAACTAATTTACATAAACACAAAAACAGACATTCCGGCTGTCCCCACGACGGCTTTCCTCAGTGGTGCGGGAAAGAAGTTCCTCGAGAGACTGATATTGTGAATCTACAGGCATTTGTAGCGTCTACATACATATGAGATTGATTTCCTCAATTAATAATTTATATTCCTTGTATGTAGTTTTGAGTTACAGTCAAATGAGGATGTAAACTGTACCCGAGAGAGCCAATAAATGTTTGAGGAAATCTAGCGTAAATGTCATTATCTCTTGAAATAACCTACGTTTTAGAACGCAAAGCAATGTTGAATTGTCAGAGCAATAAAACAGAAAATTCAATCCCATTTACATAACAAAAGTTAAAGCCATACCGACGCGAAAGAAAATCAAGACTACTGAAGCATGGCACGATCAGTGTAAACTGAAACAAATTTATGCCGTTGTAAAAATCTCTCATCGATAAGTAATGGGGTTCTTGTATGCGTTTTATAATTTAAACAATTGCAAAAAACGTACTGAACCGCAAGACGCAAATGAGTTTTTTAAATTTGTTGGCTACCTTGTGTGACACAAACGAGAATTTTTCTTAGGTTTGGCATTTACAGCTTTAAGACTAGGCTATGATGGCCTAACGTAACAATACGTAAATATTTTTGATTGTGATTGGTTGAAAGCAATGTCCTCCAATAGTTGGCTGAAAAGGTTATAATAACGATACTATACATTATACTATAAACCGACGTTAAAGGTTTGTTAGACTGTACTCACCATAGAGATATTAAAACAATATGCCCTATCTCTGCTTTATTTATAACGTTGATAGGTCTACTTGCTGGAAAGGACGAAGAGTACAATAACTCAATAGTGTTTTGAGCAATCTTATACAGTAGCTGCAACGTTACAATTCATTGATAAGTTTGTAAGGTTTTTTTGTTGTTACATTTGCCAGATATTTACTATCTACGTTAATAGATTAACAAATTGAAAAACGCCATGAATATTATTAATAATTGTGGCAATGTAACAAAATGAGGCGACAAAAAGTACACAAAATTTCTACCAGTAACAATTAAACTCCTTATGTCACTTTGTTCAATTTATTTTCAATTTGAAAACATTTAAACTACGTTTTATATTTTGAGTTTGTGTGATAAATATTCACAAAATGCAAATGTTAAAATAATAGTATAAAACAAATGACTAAATAAAAAATAAAATACAAATGTCTAAAACTATTAAACATATGAATTTACGTACGTATATATGTATAACACATAAAGATATAAATAATAATAAAACTTTTAATTAACACATTTTACTGTTTAAAGACAACCAAGAAGAACAATCACGCAAACGTTTGGGTGTGTTCCTTCATGAAACACTGTAAGCCGTAATTAATGGATAAACATTCCTATAAACCAGCATAATATACATAGCAAAACTAAATGAAAGGAACTGTTGACTAAGGATTTACAAAGCCAGTTAATATAACTTTTCAAATGGATTAAAAACACGTGTACTCGTTAGCCTAACTTGAAAGCAGTTATGCAAATCGCGTGAAATGATTTGCGCTCATTACCAGACACACTGCGTGTTGAAATAGTTTTAGTATCTTCTGGTATAACAGAAAAATTGTTTACGAGCAAATACCGTTATAGGTATGAATCACAGTTTTTAAAATAGAAAAACCGATACGGGAACTTTATAGCAGCGCCCCTATAACACTGGCCCCTTACATATAGTCCTTATAGTTTACACGTTTTTCTTCAGCTTAAGAAGTATCGTCTCACACAAATGACTGTCCTTTGTACCTCCGTCCTCTCCTTTTCTTCTACGAACTGGTCATAAAACAATAATGACAGTGTAAATTCCAAAAATAGATACTTACAACTGCTGAAACTCAAAAAATTGTATCTTGTATTTTAGTTATTTGAATGGCCAAGTTTGTCCTACTTTTGAAAAATGCCACTTAGTTGTACGAACCCAGTACTTTTATTTCTCTTACTTTCATTTGAAAGTAGCGAACATATTAGAAATCCGTACAGTGACGAGTTCTCTGTGGCAAGAAGGTGTAACCCTACTGAAATTCACCGCCAGTTGAGGCACGTGAATGACGACAGGATTTTTACATGAGGCAATCACAAAACTAGGCCAGGCCATCACGCATGAATTAATGGAAAATGGTGGCACGGATAACGGGGGGTGATCACCGGCAAGGAAAGCCGTTAACTCCGACAACAGATGACAACGTTGAACGCACTCACAAATTGTTAACAATTAAGCAATTATTAGATAATTAATAGGCCTACAATTTCCATAAATATGCCTCCTGATTTTCTTGTTACGAAATTATCTGATTGACTGTTCTTTGTACATACTTCCGTCCTGTCCTACGTTTCTCCACTTCTAGGAAGCTTTTCACCATTTTCCCGATATCCCTTTTTACATTTCTGTTACTCTGGTTTATTTTTATTTTCCTTCTCTGCTTATATTATTATAGAAAGTGTTAGTGTGTAGCATATATTTTATTGAAGTAATAATTTTTTGGCTGAAACGACTTTCAACTATGTGTGTAGTTAAAAATGTTCATCAAATATAAGTTAACAGTGTTTATTGCAATTACGTTTAAACAATTACTTTGAAGTGCAAATAATGAACTAGAATATTCACGGAACTTGTTTCGTTACAGAAGGAACGTTTCCTTTTGTTAGTCCACAAGGCACCTAACGCCCGATAGGTGGGCAGAGTAATTACGCTTAATCGTGTGATTAATGGTACCTGCCAGGTGAGACGGGCTGATAAGTGTTGTTCCGGATTAGCGCATCCTAGTACCTGTTACGTCCCTACGGTCATTTATCTACTACGACAAATGCACCAGTGTGCAACAGCTGTTCATCTGGCAATGCTACTTTACAGTAAATTGTATTAATGTTGTATTAAGTATACTCCTCATTAATACTTTTCGACTTACTAGAAATCCATTTTACTGATATATATTGCAACGATACAATTTTAAAACTGCATAGATAGATATTATAGAAATTTGTTCAACAGAATCTATATCTGGAGGTAGGAAAATTTATTGAATTAAATCATTAAAATTTACTATTGTTTTATTAATTTATAATATAAAATTATTTATTTAAAATTAGTCTTTGAAAATTGAGTGTACTGGATTGCTTTAAAATTATGTTACTTGTTCTGTTGAAATCCACTCTTTGCGTAGCCACTCGACGCTGCGCGCACGTAGTTCGACTGGATAGCTGGAACTCTACCCGTAGACTGTTCGAAGATCACTACTGCAGACACTTCACCTCGTTGCACCCACGCACACTGCGATACGAACTGTTATTGTTTATAATGGGAATAACCTTAACCTCAGGGATTTAAAACTGGGTAAAATAGATCTGTGTGTATTGAGCTTACACAAATCCGGCTTCTTGAAGTGTTCTCGCGTAAGTATCAAAATATCTTGGTAGATAGTTTGTCCTGTAACGATCCGTTGTTCTTGGGGTTACAAAAATTATAATATGAAGATGTAAAAATTTTGTTTAAATTTAATTTAAAATTTTTGTATTTATTTATGAATTATTTATCAGTTTATTATTTATTAGTTTATCCCTCGTTATTATATTAATTCCCTTCTTATTTTATTTTCTTTGGTTGTTTATTAAAATTTTGTTTAACGCGTTAAATAGGTTATGAAATATAATAATCGATTAGTGGTATTTGGATATTTAGTGATTATACTCCTTTGCGATGTTATACTCTTCTTCCTTGAAGTCCAGGTTTCAAGTGCTACCTGAAATTCTTCTAAATATATGTTCACAAAGAAATAAAACTCAAAAAATGGAATGTTGAAATGAATTTATTAATCTTGTTGCTATTAAGCGACTTTGAGTCGAAATACTGTTTCACAGCTCGAAAACTCTTTATCTCAGGTCGTTCGTTTTACTTTATTTAAACTATTAACATTTAAAAATTCATTGGTTCTTTTAACTGTTATCAAAAGTCAGAGAAAGAGTAATGCTGAAAGATACAATAGTTACAAATAAAAAGTTCTTAATGATGAAATAGAAATAAGATTTATTATAAAAATGTTATTAAAAATTGAATTGTTCGAACCAACAGCTATGCTTGAGCTGACGTTATCACAGCTGACGTTCGGGTATTCGATTAAAGATGGCCGCCTTCTTGCTACGAAGTTCACCAAGATTATCAAGTCGAGTCTCCTCCAAATAAATATTGATTCTTTATGTGTCCTTCATCATACTACTAGTGATTAATTTTCTTCGTCTTAGAGTGATTATCCCTTATTAGTGATCCGTTGTTTGGTTCGGCAATAGGTGTTTAACAGTGACCTCGTTCAAATATCTCGTCCAGTAATGCAATGGTCATATTCACGTCGGAAAATTCTGAATTAGTGCCTGGATTGTTCCGATATCTTGATTACAATTTCCAATCTTCCTACATGTAATGGTTGGATTTCTTTTATTTGACTTTAGTGTTATTAAATCATATTTTAAATTTCTCTTTTTTTTCTTTTATAGGTTTAGTTCATGTCAATTATATTTTTTATCTTTTTGAGCTCTCTCGTTCTGATGTGTTCACCTCAACGTTTAACAATTAACTCCTAGTATTTTTCTTCATCATATAAAAGGTCCTGGCTGATTTATTAGTAAATTTACATTTTTTCAATCAGCTGATTGAAGCCTCAAGTTTGGTTTTGTACAAAAGAATTGAATTTTACATTATATTATTAATTATATTTTGTTTATTATCTTTTATATTTAATTCCAATTACTTAATCAAATTCCTTATTTGATTCTGAATAATTTAAGACCATACATGATATATTTTATAGTATCTTTTAACTGAAAAGTCACATTTACAGTATATTTGGTTGTAGACCTTAATTAATTTATCTTCTCCCACATTAAATGGTTTACAATTTATGTTATATTCCCATTAGTATTAAATAAGATTATTGGTTGAATTCTTATTATTTGGTTTCTCTAATTCTGAGTAATTTTATGATTTACTTATCTAATTTAAATACTATCTTCAATTTAGGCTATTATTTAGACTTCAGTGTTATTATGCCTTCATTTTCCCTAATACTATCCTACACATTCCTTCATTCTTTTCACCAAGTGTTGTTACATTTATTATAAATGGTTAGTGATTTGCATTCAACAAATTTCATTCATTTAATTAGTTTCATTCTGATTTACTTTTAAGTTATAATGTTGAGATTTACAATTTGGCCTATATTTTTATGTTAGTTCATTTACAAAGTTTATTATTCTTTCAGCTTGCTAATACACTTTCTGACATACAATTCTAATAAAATCTTATCAACTAAATTGACCTTACTCAATTACAATATTGTTTTTGATTTACTGATACCATTAAAACATAATAAAGATATCAATTGAAAAATAAATCCAATCTGAAGCATTCAATGCTATGAGTTCAAGGAACTGCTAACACAACAAACAAATCTATTTTTATTTAAATAGTTTCTTAAAATTAATTTTTATTCAGTCTTTTGCTGTTTTTTTTTAATTTAGGGATTTACCCTGGTTTCTCTCAGTATTCACTATATTCCCAAATTTGATTTCTGCCATTTTATCTAGTCATTGGGGAATAAGCAACATCACTTAAATGGGATTATTGTTAGTCACTTTTTCACACTCAAAATAAATTATCTTTGTACACTTTCCATTATATATCTAATATTTTTACTTATATTTAATTTACATAGTTTTTATTCTACTGTATTGTACCTTTCCTATGTTATACGTTTTTGGGGGTTTTATTTTTATGTGGTACTGCTTTTTTACTAGTTATTTCTTTATTCGGTGGTTTTGTTTATATATGGTTTTTTCTTAAGTGCTCCTATTCTACCTGGGTATATTTATTATATAAGTTGGACTATCACTTAAGTTGGTGTTAATGAATTTGACTTCTTTGAATTTAGGATTTCAGTTTACTTTTGTTCTTGTTTAATTATTATGGTACTTTTCTTTTTTTCCAGTTTAGTTTTTTATCCTATTCTTGCTTATTTATTTATTTTTTTAACTTATAATAAGATGGATTTTCTGTCATGCTACAGTCCCTAGCGGATATCTTCTACTATACGCGAAAAGCAGTAGAGTATGATGATCTATTTAAATTGAGTTCTGTAAGTGGTAATGGTTTCGAAGATTCTGAACCGTGAACCAACTTCTAAGTTTAAAGGAAAACGACCTGTCTGGTCACGAAAAACTCGTGGTAGCAAGTACGTCTTTCTATAACGAGTCATTGGAAGGAACTGCGCGATCCGTACGCAAAAAGCGTCCGTCTCAAATGAATTTTAGATCCTCTGATTGGTTAAAACTTTAGCAACGTCACAGATGGGAACACCGATAGACTGAAATCAGGCTTATACTCTGTCCGATTCTGCAAAGGCCTGTCCAGATCTAATCTATAAATTGTATTACTTTTTTGAAGATAACGAGAATAAAAGAAGATTGAATTCATTAAAAAAAAAACATAAAATTCATAGGTGTGGAGAATCGAGTATATGGAAAATGTAGCTTATAACCATGAAAATACTCTGTCCAAGTTTCAGAACGAAATGTTAATTTTCCTGGAAGTTATTAAATTAAATATGAATCGCACCCGCACCCGCGCACTTACACATCAATATTTCACATAACATAAAATACAAAAATATTGTGGACATTTTGACATAACATAATTATTTAACATAGCTTGGTTCTAAATTTATGACTATTTTACAAAGAAAGAACAAAATCAATTTAAAACGTGTCTATGGCCGTTATAAAATGTTATATAGCAGTAGTATTCCACTCAAATGACTTTCATATCCTGTGTACTGTTGCAATATATATATATATATCGCAATATGAGCAAGATCGCAAAGGCTGAAGATGAGACCACGGGAGCTCTCGAAACATGTTCCTAATAAGGAAAAAAAAGTATATCTTGAGGTAAATTTATTTATAAATATTAAATGTAATATATATATATATAAATTTCTTGAGTACAATCTTCAAAATTTTTTCAATTTTTTTTAGCTAACGAGTGTGCTCCTTGTAGTGACTGAGTAAATGCTGTAACTGAATAATTATATATTTGTTTTGCGACAAAACAAGCATAGGCTGTAATGCGCATATATAATTTAAAATAAATGTTTAAGTTAATTTCAATAATATATAATAGACGAGAAGGTGTGAGATTGGAAGCTGGCTTTCAAGCAGGAACCAACAGGTAAACATCACGCGATTACCGCTGCATGTGTGTATACAAGTAAATAGTGTGTGTGCGTGAAGCCTGTTTAAACCTCAATGTTTGCAACCTCACCCCAAGTCAATGCTACATTAAGAATATATTTAATATTAAGCAAGCCATAAATTTTAGCGAGAAGGTAAAAACTTCTAAAAATGTGTAAAAATCAGACACAAGTGCAGTACGAATTTTACGTAATTCGGAAAATCAGTGCGAATCCAGTGCGATTTTTAAAGCATTATAAATACACTAGTGGTGCGAGCATCATGATAATTGCACATCACGTAGGTCATTAAATTAGACAATATTTTATCGCCGTGAAGTCTGCGTTAAACAGTGCGATTGGCGAAAAAGTGCAATTATGTGAAATGAGACGAGAGTGGGGGCTATCATGCCATGGTTCAACTGTCAACAGGCTGATTCCTCAATCGACAGCTGCAGTTTTCTTGGTGAATATAAATAGAAGCCCAGGAGAGCTAATCCCTCTTTTCTAACAATCCTCAGTCGCAGCGGTACGCTATGTCCGTCCGAAACGCGAATTTTTTAACTACTTTGGACAAAGTTAGACGCTAAGTCTAACATCAGTATGATTTTTTTAAAGCTTAACTTATAAAATAAAGTATTACGGCAAATGTTTTGATTTAAAGTATTAATGAAAACAATAATTAAAAAGTACCGTAACGAAGAAATCGTCTAACGTCTACAAGCAGTCGACAACTAAGAACATCAACTCCTGACAGAGGACGAGAGAACGACTAGCAGAGGAACGAGACGCAGAGGACTAGAGACGGTTCTATCATAACATCTACAGATCCAGAGCAACATGTCGTTATAATCTACAGCAGCCAATGTACCATGAATGACGAGAGACGAGAGGACGAGCAGTGAGTACAAGAGGATATCCAGGAGGAGCGAACCGACGGAATCACTGGAGGACATGGGACAACTCTGCAGAATTTAAGGTGACGGAAAACCAATATATAATTATTAGAGAGAAAGACATTGAAAGACTTTAATAAAAAAAAAGGAAACAAGAACAAAACATTTTTGTAAGAGTAAATATTAAGTATGTAGATAAAGATAAAACCAATGTAATTTATGTGTAATCAGAATAGTCTTTAATTATTTTTCTTTAATAAATGAACAGTCAATGTAACGATAAGTTAAATCCTTGCTTGGAAAATGAACAAGTAATTAATTTATTTAACTTCTTCTTAGTGAAAGTGCATAGCGTAGAGTCATTGAAAATAATCAAGTAATTGTGTTAAAATGATTATAAAGCCGTAAAATGTATAAAGAAAATATAGAATAAGAATGTATTAACAATTTTTAAAAAAAGCACACATTTAGACTGAGTAGTCAAGAAATGATAGTATAATGAAGAAAAGTTTTTAATTAAAATTTATAATATAATTTCTAGAATACAAGATATATGTTTGTGATGATAACACGGCAAGTAAAGAAACTTTGAAACCATAGATAATGGATATCGTATGGCGAATTAATCATTATTTTTATATTATTATTTTTTTTTATGTTTGTTTAAATTAATAAATGGAAACATATTACGATTCCTAAATAGAGTTACTCTTATTATAATTACACCTGAACCCCAATTATACATACACGTTGTTGGTAATATTATATAAATTTTATATGAGTATAAACACAGAACAATAAATTTGCAACAACGTTTGTATCGTTGTATAAAATTGTCGCTTCCAACGTGTGGCTCGATACATTTAGCAATGTGTATCGCTGAAATATATATATATATATATATATTATGTAACATGACAAGATTATGCCTTAGAGTAAATGTAATGTAATCATCAAAATTCGTTGTGAATTATGCCTAAACGCAATCTTTCTTATAAATGAAATACAAATAAGTATAAAATCAATTTAACAATTAAAGAAATGGACATAAAATGTAACTATTTAAAGATAATTAATAATGTCAAGGAGTAAAATGTAATAAAAAATAAAAGTGAATTATCATAATAAACAAATACAATGGAAATTGGAAATGAAAACTTATTCATTAAATAGTTTAATGACAATGACAAGCCAATGACATGACGATGACCATTACACCCAGGAGGGAAGATCGAATGATAATAAATATGTAAATAATTGTAATAAATAAAAATATAGTGCATAGATGTTAACAAATTAGGAAGTAAGTAAAAAAACATTTGTTATTGCATACGCCTATTAAACTATAGGGAGATCTGCGAACCTCAAGCAGTTATTTTGTGTAATCGCACTACGAACTGAAAGTGATTTAAATATTAGAATTAAAATAATATTAAACAATAATCACAAACATTAGGTAGTTTAATAACGTAAGAAAGTGAAAATAACGGTGATTGATGTTAAATACAGTGTATAGTGAAAGTGAATAGGAAATAGACCTGGTTATAAATAAGCAGTGAATAAAATATATAATTTATATAAAACAACTGTATAGATAATATAGTAAGATCAAACAAAGAGTACAATAATTAAAATAGTGGAATAGTGCATTAGAGAAAACAAGATTCAACTGAATCATGTTAATTAAAAAATATAAAAACAAACCTGTGACCCATAAACATGTCATAGCCAAGAGCATTACTAACTGAATCGGGAGTTTTTAAAAGAAAGGGTATTGTTGGAATAATTTTGAACTAAGTCAGAACACATTAATTTGAAGCTGGACATTTTCTACAAAAAAAAAATAATGTTACACAATGAATTAATGAAGGAAGACTTATAAAATAATGAGAAGCATAATGGTTTAATATAATGCACGGAAAACTGAAGGCCAGAAGATAAATATCAAGAAATAATATGTGGACTAAACTACAAATTTGGTGAGATTGTTCCATCATGTTAAAATATACCTTTGATGAAACATTATTCAATTCAAAGCACAAGAACAGTGAAATGAAATAACAAAAACACTATAAACATTATGATTATTAATTTTATTTGTTCATTGTAAGTTTGTTTTATTAGTTGTTCCTATTAAGGTTGTTTCTTTTGTATGATCCAAAGAACCCCTAACTCAACACACGTATACAACATCACTTTACTAACACATATTTATAATTATTATATTTTATTTTATATGTGTGACTTTAACTGTACATAGACATTAATTAATTTTTTATTAACTCTGAGAAAGAGTTTTCATGTTATCGAACCTAAAGGAGCTACTAACTGAAGAGAAGGGCATTGTATGTTAGTGAATATCAATACACAAATAATAACAAACAACAGTTAGTGTGCAAAAGTACGAACAGTAATGATACTGTGCATTGCACAAATAAATAATAAATAAATAATAAAAATGAATAAATATGAATTAATAAACATGATTCAGATTGCACAAGCTGAATCGTAGTAAAAATAGGGAGTACAGAATTCATGCATGAACATGCAGTTTCGACACATCTGTCGCTAGCGTTGTGTACGGGCGTATTTTTTAGTGTATGTGAAGCCTGTCCGTTCCTAAAATGTAACCAACCCTTTTCAAGTAGAATAGTTATATGTTTATTGTTAATTATAAGAAAACTATGTACAATAGGATAAAACAAAAGACACCAAAGTGTGTAGAAATTGTAGATAAATAAAATGTTAAAAAACCATACAGAGGTGACGAAAAGTGCAATTACTATACATAAAAAATGAATAACTCTTTTGTGAATACCATAAAGAAGTGCAATTTACGTATAGTAATCACATAAAAATTAGTGATCGATTGAACATCGAGTGAGGTGAAACAAACTTCGTAATTCGCGAAAATAGTGAATTGAACCAGAGTGGGGATAGTAACGCCTCGACAGAATCTGACAAGTTGAAAAGCGTTCAGACAGGAATTTTTGCATGACCTGACTATAAATACCAGGTCGCGCTAATAAAGTTTCTTCTTCTCGATTCAACCATTGCCGCAGGAGGCTATGTCAGTCGACGACACAAATTCACAATAAAAATATGGTTCTTCCTTGACCATTTATTTATGAGATTACTACAGTTATATTCTATATTATCAATTATACTTTGAACATTTATTTATTCATTATGAAAATTTAAAAATATACTAATTTCTTACTAAAAATTGACGATAAATTGACAGTGGTATTTATAACTGGAGGCGATTTGACAGGTTCAGGACTGTCTTTCGACAGGTCAGATATTGTCAATTCGTGCAAAGCATCCTTTTTATTACACTCACTTTTTGGTTAATTATCGCGAACTCATGAACATGCACTTCACATGAGCGATATCATTGTTTGCGTAATTTATTTTTGTCATTGACATATACCACACACATTAATTATTATTCAATTACACTAGTAATTAATATTAATTAGTTAGCATCTTTAATGTTGCACATTTGGCAATAATTTTTATATCACCATATTCATCAAACATTCCTTTATGTAATGGTGTCTTTATAATTGGGATAAGTCTTTGTTTACAGTTTTAAAACTTACTAATTAGTTTATTTTAATCCTGTTACTGATTAATTGACAACAAACAATTCGTACGCGTCACCCCATATTCTCGTGTCGCAGCTGGCGTTACACACACAAACACACACACGCTGTATCTTACGCTGGCACAGCAGGTGTTACTTTTGACAGGCCCGAGCCTGCATATACCCGCATTAAACTGCATAAAACTGTTCGTCTTATTATTTTTGCACTAATTACAATACACACTTACCGCCCTGGGCAAATATGTATTGTTGCAATATAAATCTCAATTCTATTTGCAGAAAAATATCGGAAGCCACAGTTGTAAATAAAATTGTATCTATCGACAGGAGGGTATGCCCATATAAAAGGAAAATGATTGTAGGACTTACACAAACGTGATTCATCTCAACTAGCGTGACATGGATGGAAGCAAGGTCGTTGTTTTTTGTCCTAAGCTCATACGGCCGGTGTCAATATTATCAAAATGAATAACAATCGAGCTGTTCGTTGCTATATAACAGCGACGTCGTTGGCAACCTTTCGAGTCCTACCCTCGGGGTTCTTCTTCAGACTACAAAAAGTGACATAGTGTTATGAAACAGTTGCGGCGGGTCTTGGCCGAAGAATAGCCAACAAAACTGTGTCTCTTTTTGCGGCCTGAAGAAGATCCGCGTGTATGGGATTCGAAATATTGCCGAAGAGGCCGCTGTTACATAGCAACCGACCACGGCCTAGCAGCACGGTTTGTAATCATTTTGATAATATACTCGTTCTTTGCTTTTCTGCATGTAGCCTGCATCATGCTTTAACTGTACGAACGTAACTGTCATACAGATCACTCACAGGTGAATGTCATGATTTTTTTCCTGTCGATACTATCTGCCTTTATGTGGTGTCTTAACTGTCTCGTAAAACTGACAACAAAAATTGCGGTTACTGGCGCGATGACTAAGTCGTAAAGATTTTTTACATGTTGACAAACATCTAACTTAATTTACGCTTTAACTGCATGACTGTATTGCTCTTTCAGAACTCAGGCAAACACACGGAGTAATGGGTAACCTGAAATGAAGACTTAAAGATAAACAGAACTCTGCCGTTTCTAAAAGCGTGAGGATTACGGTTTCGGTTCTGAAAATGTCGTTTTGCGTCTTGGTGTGTATGAATTTCCACTGTAGTCGAGTAACCAGAAATTAGGTGATAATAAAACATACAGTCGAGTAACACGCCCTGGTAAATGCCGTTGGGCTAAATGCCAAGTCCTCAAAACATATGAAAAAGAAAGAGAAAAAGAATTAAAATAATAATCAATATTTTGATAATCGTAATAACGACAGAAAAAATAAAAGATGATGGAAAAATAAATGCCTTGGAAATATCTAAATTGCCTTAATAAAATATTATTTTGAACAATTTAAATTTAACAGGAATTGTAACAATTTATTTTCTTTTAATTTCGACGTATTTAGAATAAATTTTACACCACTAAATAGTAACATAGCTGTGGATAATAAATAAATAGCCATATAAATATTGTTACCTTTGCTACCAGCAAAAATGTCACACTTTACGCCATAAACCGCTAGTAGTAAACGAGAATATCGGTAGGTAGCAACGTGGAGAAGAACGCAGTTGACGAGAACAGGTTTGTCTCACAAGACTACGTATAGAACCGTCATCGTCGTACCTGATACAACCTTATCAACAACGGTCAGTATGTCCATGTGGCAGAGTGTTCTCAGTAAAAAATAGATAGAGGAGAGCTCTGCTTTTCGAGACTTAAGACAAAGATGCGGGGTCAGAGGTGATCTCAAAACAGACTTGGCTGATGAGAGGACATACATTGAGAGAATTGTGAAGTTCTTAAAAGATGTTGGTTTGATTAACTGGTAACAAAGCAACAACCTAGCTTAGAATTAAGGGCAGCCTTTGAAATAAGACCTTACTTTATGACTACAACACTAAAAAAAAAGAAAAATGTAGATGGATTAACAATGAGGGATCCGACTGGTAGAAACTAATCTTCTATGCTACAAATAAGATAGATTCATTTCAGGACCATCGTCCTTAATAGTTAATGAAAGTCCTATAAGTTTTATTAATCACTTAGTACGCTTATAAAATATTTAATACGTGTATTGATCGTTGTTTAAATATGGTAAGTAACAGGGAAAAATTAATAAGTGACACGGAATTTTAATAAATTCTATAATATCCTTTTTTACAGCCTGCTCTTGCAATCCACACTACTTGCTGTCAACAAGACTTAAAAGAGAAAGCATTGCCTACATCCCTCTTTCTCGTCTCACACATACATGAATATGAGCCGCACGTATTCAGACACGTATTCGTGAGACAAAAATAAATCAGTTAAATTATGCCTTTAGAATAATCTTTGAGATACATGAATACATTAACCTATTATTATTTTCAGAAGAAATATATTGACCTACGCTTATGATACCCATCATGAAGAGTAGGCCCTCTTTGTTTTTACACCAAAATCGAAAGTGTCCTATTAACTTAATGTAGCAACATCTGAAACAGCAGAAAACCGTTTGTGTTACCAGAACATTACATTCCTTTGGTTATAAAAAATAAATAACCTTATGTTTTCCTAGTACATCGCACATTTAACAATATATTTGGAATTTAGAAAAGTCTTTTTCAATATGTATGCGTACTGATTACTCTAGGTGCGTTTCACTTATGGCAAGTAAACTTGGTCAGTTACTAAAACTACGTCTACTTTGATTAAAGGTTCTTAATTTTTTGCACTTTTCTCTCACTACAACCATTTTCTTCACAACAAAAATATTTCCCCTTCCAATTACTTTCAATAGAAAACGTGTGTAGTATACGTTAACTCCATTTGTGATGTCTGTTAAGCGTCAAAGAACCAAAGCAAATACGTTGGTTGCATTGTTAGCTTATAGTTCGATACTTCCCTTTTTTCTTCTTCCAACAAAAGAACATATTTTTTCTCAAATGTAACGACCACTCCTGCTGATTTTTTAGTTCCATCTTACTCCATATTTCACCTTTAATTTCCACCACCAAAGGTTTAGCTTTTCGACACGTACAATTACTCTCATTAGGTTACTTATAATATTTGAGCCAATATTTCCTGTAATATCGCTTAATTTTTTAAGAATGACTTAGGGCAACGCTTAGGAAACTTTCTTTGAGTCTACATTAACCCCTATATTATCGACCGTAACAAGATCGATTTGCTCAACTTGTTGTACATGTAATTAGCACTAACCTTGTCGACATCAAATCGACAAAGCTGTAAAACTGTCACAGATTTTCCCAGACATTTATCAAATCTTCCTGATGCATTCTGTTGAATTAGAAAACATCACTTAGACTCACTACATCATGAACTCAATTCGTACTAAGGCACCTGTAAGAGACACTGGAAAAATAATTCCGCTTGTAATTAAATTTATTTTTTTCTTTGAAGTACGCGTACGTTATACACAGGCTGAAATTTAGGTATGATTCTTAGGGTTGTAAAGACATAGACCTAAAAAAGCAAAACAATCAGGCGTTTATTAATCACTCTCGTAGACATTGCAATGTTTGATATGGTTTTGGAAACAGCATAAAAATCCAGTACACAGGTCATATAACCATAGTCACTAAAAACTAGTTTTCGAACAGAATATATATACTCTTACAAACACGACTCATCTACCCAAACTTGCAAATCTCTTTTGAATGTAGGTTTTTTAACGGTATTACCAAATCACAATAATATTTAAGTTTGTGTACTCGTAAACTATCGTTTTATTGGACAAAAATTGTAAAGGTTTTTACTTTTTTAATTAATAAACTGGTGTTAATTTTCTATAAGTGAAAAACCTGGCCTACTTAGTTCTAAATTAACTTTTTATGTACTGCTTTCGTGTGGTTTCTTTTGCTTTATTCGCCGTCATGTAGAAATACAAAGAAGACTTCTAGGCATTTTTCAAACGCACTAGCTACAGAAATCCATACTACAATCATATCTGTGAAATTACTAACTGTTTTCTTAATTATGAATTATTTTAGTATCTGTTATTCACATTGTTTCTCTAACAACTCAACATAGATTCTTATTTTTTAAAGCAGTGTAAAATAAATAAAAGTGCTAAATGTTAGATAATCGTCTAAATTATTAGCTTCCGTACCCAAAATAAATTTAACCATTATACGGAGTCATTAGCGACTGTAATCCTTGCACAAGATTAAACAATATCCTCGCAAAACATTAAACACCAGCACCCTATTTTTACCTCCTAATTCTATCAGATTACCAAACACAATTGTATATCTTTGTAATTTGTCTGGGATAACGCTGCTGAAACTATAAAGGTTGGAGGGCGGGAGAGATTGTATGCGCTTCCATCCTCGTTTTGTCCTGCTAATCCAGTTACAACGTTTAAAGCGCATTCTATTTTGCTGGCACTTTAATTTGCCAACATAGCGTGGATGTTTCCCTATGAAATGATTGCCACCGTGTTAATGTCACCATTAAACACTTTATATGTGATCCAATTCCGCAAACATAGGCACTAGTATTTATCATATCCAACACTTCACCGTTATTTAGGAGATGTGAATTAAATAAGTGTAGTCTACTGTTGTGACAAGGAAAGAGTTACAAATATTTTGTTTTCATTATAAAATGAAGGAACGAAAGTATATAAAACGGCAGCATTCTAAACAAAGAAATATTTTCTAGATTTATAAGCTGGTCGATATATTGGAGATAATGACACCATTTTATTAAAGCAAGATTAAACGTATTTAGAGCAAGGGTAAAGAATTACTTAAGTATAACTAAAACGCTCTATTTTTTAAGATCAATTTGCAGAAATGTTAATTGCAACAATATACGTAAATACTTATTCCGATCACAAAGAAAATCGTCACTACCTTGTAATGGGACTCCTAATGTATGTTGCCGATTTTTACGATGACTAGACTTGATGATATTGACTCGTAAGCGACGATGTTGTGAAATAGGGACGATTTAAACTACGCAATAATATTATTTACTACTTAATACATAAAATTAGGCCGTACATAGTATAGAAACGTGGGTTACGTAAGCACCACAGCACACACGCTTGCAGTGAATCGGTCAAGATGAGCCACATTAACTCGGTTTTGTTAAGGCTCTATAAAGAGTGGGTATGCGCGTCCGCCATTTTGGTTCTATGGCAGGCGATTCTCCTTACCGCGAATACAGATTGCTGTGTAACGCTGAAGACCTACGATTTGTATTTTCTTGTGTTTTTTTTTCAATAATGGTGTGTTGTTCTGTACCAAACTGTTCTAATAACAGTGCTGCAGGACATCGCTTATTCAGATTTCCCTCTGACAAGTCCAGAAGAGCAATTTGGCTTCAAAATTGCAGGCGTGATAATTGGAATCCAACATCTACTTCAAGGCTTTGTGAGGTAAGTTTAAAATTTATCTTGAAATTACAAATAGTTCTTCTAAATAGTGATACATATTGTGTGATTGACTTAAAAAAATAAAACTTAACTCTCAAAACATTAAATATTATAAGTGATTAAATATATGAATCAGGATGAGGAGAAAGGGAACAAGTCATTTTTTGCAACTTTTCAGGAGGAAGGAAAATTTTAAAGAAAACTGGTTACCGAAATCATAAATGCAATAGACTTTACTTAATACTTAAAAATATTATATTTGTTTAGTACAATCATTTATCCATCGAAATAAGGTTAGGTTTCCCAAGTCGGAATGTATGAACTACACAGCTACTAATATATGGTCGAGCAACAACTCCAGGATCATCAGAACTAAAACTAAATTCTTTGAAACGACTAGGCATAAAAGACTGCTTTTTATTTCTAGGCGTTTCTGCTGTACTTTTCTGCACAGTTTTCTTGAAGTATTTCGGCCACCATTCATCAAAATCAAAAATATAACTACTGTCCACCATACACACAAACGTATTTGATTTAGCATTGCAAATTATTTCCAAGTAGTCCCTTGGAGTTTATCATACGATGTGCCATATATTGTAATACAAAATAATATATTTGTTGTAGGTACACTTTGAAGAAAACAAGTGGGAACATCACAGGGCAGATGGATGGAAAAGGTTGAAGCCAAATGCAATTCCCACATTGTTTAAAGTATGGTACCAAATCCTCCTAGAAGACTTACATCCACAAGAAAATCTCAGAATAAAGTAAATGCATTAATTACGGTGTAAAATTCTAATTTTCCATTTTTTCCTCAGTTCTTGTTATGTCAATGAAAGAATATTAAGAACATAAAACAACTTATGAGCTCAACTTTACTTTTAAAGTAATATTCAATAAAACAGTCTAGAATAAAATATATTTACACTCCAGGTCGTAAAACAGTTGTGTCAATTACATTATGAGGGAATAAATTATTTTATTACAAAGAAAGATTTTTAAATTTGTGGATTTTAGCAAACAAAATGGATATGGTGTACCACCTGCTACTGTTAATGTGGAATTTTTCATTAATTATAAATATTTTACTTTTTTCAGGTTTCAAATAGTCAAGATAAAAATTCTGAGGTTGCAAGCGATGTTCAAGATCAACTTTGCAATGAAGGCTGGTCATCAAATGAAGAAGGGACCGTTTCAAACTTTAAGTTACAAGAAGAGATCAATTCATTAAAATGTCAACTGGAGCAACTGAATGCATTAATGAGGAGTTTCCTCACTGAAGAACAGATTTCTGCTCTAAAAACCAAACCTACAACATGGAGTAGTGAAACCATTATTCTTGCTTTGAAACTGAAGTTCAGTCTAGGCATTCATGGTTACAACTATTTACGCAATACAAACTATCCATTGCCATCGTACAGTACCCTGAATAAGAGACTCAGGAACTTGGAAATGACATTTGGGGTTTTTGAAAGTCTTTTTGCACCTCTAAAGTGTAAAGTACAAGCTCTTGATCCTTTAGACAGGGTCTGTACTATGTCAATTGATGAGATGGAGGTGAGTGGATCAATTAAATTTGATAAATATAAAAATTCATTTTGTGGAAACATTACACTTGGTGACTCTCAAACAATAGGAAACCACATCACTGTAATACTAATTAGGGGTGTGAAAACTGTCTGGAAACAGGTTATAGCCTGTGAAGTGACTGGTCCATCAACAAAAGGGATCTTACAAAAACAGGTAATTGAAAAATGTGTAAAGTTTGCAGAGTTGTGTGGACTTCGTGTTGTCTCTCTCTCATCAGATATGGGAAGTAATAATAGAGCTATGTGGAGCGCTTTTGGTGTTGAAGTAACAAGAAATGAAAATCAAAGAAATATACACTTTACTATCGACAGTAACGACATTCATGTTGTCCCAGATGTATGTCATGTAATTAAAAATATGAAAAATACTACCTTAAATGTAGGTCTTCCTCAGTCACTTGTAGAAAATGAAGACCTCCCAAGTAACTTTGTCTCAGGTAAATATATTGTACAACTTTGGCATTCTGAAATTGAGAAAGATAAAGAACTAAGATTGTTGCACTATTTAAAGAGAGATGATGTGGAACCAAGTCACTTTAACAAACTGAATGTTGGCTCAGCTGTTCGTTTCTTTTCTGTAAAAACAGTAGCAGCACTGGAACTGGCTGTGAAATTAAAATCATTACCTCCAGAAGCATTAACTACAGCATATTTCTGTAGGTTAATAGAACAATGGTTTTCAATATGTTGTTCTAAAATTTCAAAGGCTGGTATTACTGCAACAAATAAATCTGCTAAGTTCGAATTTCTTTTCAGGTTTGTAAAAATTTTCCAGAACATTTCAATAGGCAATGGCTGGAAGCCTTTAAATACAGGCATGATCATGTCTACATTGTCCTTATGTAGAATAACAGAACAGCTGCTAAATGAAGGCTATAAATTTGTATTGCTGCATAGATTTACACAAGATGCTGTGGAGAATATTTTTTCACAAATTAGAAGAAAAGCAGGTTCTTGTCCTTCTGCATTGCAGTGTCTGAAAGCTTTGAATCTTATAACAGTTTCCCAATTTATTTCTGATATAAAGAGATCATCTTACTTCAATGATAGTGATATATTTTTGATTGATAATTTACCATCCAAAGACTGTAATCCTAATACTATTACTGTAACAGCTTCTGCTTCAGTTCCTGTCTCAACTGTGTCCTCTTGCAAAGAAGTTGGCACATCTTGTACATCAACTGCAAAACATAATGAGCTTTCTGCATCAAATTATTTTAGTTTGCCTCCTTCTTCTTCATTAGTTATGCCTTTTATTTGTGTTTCTGCCTCCAATGACAGAGTTCCTGAATTCAGTTTTCATACTGTACAGTTGGGAGATTTACAATTGACTACATATGAAAAAAATAATTTATTTAATATAGGTGGTAGTACAACAAATGCAATGTTAAAGAAAAATGTATGTGATAAATGCAAACAGTTTTTAAATGAAGACCACAGTGATGAAACCTATGATACATTTGTACATTTTTTAAACTTGGGTTGGTCTAAAGAAACCAAACAGTGAAGTTTTGACCTTGATTTGTAACTGCGAGGTGTTATATAGACAAAATAAACAACATATATTGCATAATGATGCCAAATTGCTGATAAATAAAATTGTACAACACATGCCCATCTTTCCCTGTGTGCTGTAATTTAAAAGAAAAAGTTGTTAAACACTTCTTTACTGTAAGATCATATGCAGTAATTGATTTCAATAAAAATGTAAAAAAAATGTGTAAAATGTTTAGCAACAGTTGTAAGATGTTTCGACTTTAATGAAATAGCATCTTCATATTTTACAAACAAATTTTAAAGATACACATATTATCTGGAAATATTATTAAGATTGTTATTATTATTATTAAGTTACAAAAAAACAAAAAAAATTAGAATGTTTTTACATTTTAAATATAGAAATTTTAAACAGTGGTAAACAAAAAATTAGTGAACGATTGTTTATTCAAGCTGGAAAGTAACGTCTGTATGTTCGTACGATGTATCAAATATTACTGAAATATTAAAATTCCTTACTATTTTTGCGTCACAAAGTTTTCAAAAACTCGTGTATCGCTAACATCTTTCTACACAACAATATAAAGGGTATACTAAAGGAGCAATAATTATTTTCTAACGTATGTTTCCACTTATGTATGTAACAAATAATTTTTTGACTACTCAAGTAGTGAAAGTCTCAGTGGTAAAATGTTAAGTGAAAATTTCAATAAACTATGACGTAATAAACGATTTAAATAACTGTATAAATTGTAATAAAATAGTAGTGTGAATTTGTAAAATTATTTTCATGTATAATTAACATATTTAATTATGTGTTAATGTCTCTAAATTGTGTGTATGTTAGTAACAAAATGGTTGTTAGTATAAGTGTAAGTTAAATCATTTCAAATATCACCTCACCATATTATAGCCTGTGTTCAGTGAGTTTACCTACCGGATTAGGATGTATTTCGTTTGAGGGAAAAAATTGTTCGAAACTTTATTTACCTGGAAGAGTGACATGGCATACTGACTGTCAAATATTGATAGGGACTGGGTTTTCAGTTTACCTTATATTTTAAGTTTCTCTTCTCTTCTTTACTGTTTCAATGTTATTCATGAGATTAATTTTCTAATAAAATAATTGTGCTATTCATGAAACAAATCTATATATTTTAAAATATAGTTCATATTTAAACCATCAAGAATCGACTCTTACAAACCTTATTTAATCTCTCATATATAGCAATAGGAAACAAGCAATAGACTATTGCAACTAGTCTCATATAAAAACTAGCAGCAAATAATTTATATCAAGATATTCTGAAAAACGTAATATAGCAGACAAGTAGATACCTGTGTTTTTGTAGAAAATAATTTAGCCGTCTTTGATTTTTATTAAAAAAGACATTTGTTACCCCACTATTAACATATATTGTCTAACGGGACTGTATCATTATAAAAGAAAAATGCCAGTACCATACTAAATATTCTCTGCTTGTTCAGAAGTAAATTTTGCTTTCTGAACAAATATCTGTCTCTTACACAAACTGCCTACATTGTGTAAGCAATAGTGTGTAATAATTTTGGCCGTTGCTACATTTAAAACTTCAACAGCACAGTGGTTATATTCAACCCATAACGTTTGCGCACGATTAAAATATTCTAGATCAATTCCATTGCTGTCGTCTGAATAACAACGAACATGGCAATCAACAATCACTGTCTTATGAGCAGGATTCATAAGTATATTACACTAAGACTTTAAAACGCAGAAATGAGTCCAGGCAGTCTGTTTTGTGGTATTTGCCATTAACTACAGGGGAAAAAAGGAGTTGGAAAGTAAGGAGTGTGAAAGGGATATTATTACGACTCTGTGGATCATCGATGATTATATGAAGTCGTATGGTACAATAATTGCTTTGACTAGACATTAGGCCTAAATATTCCGATTCTAGTAGTCAGACAAATTAAGACCGTTTTAATCTAAGCCCTGAAATTTTACAAAACCCTGTCTCCTGCAGGTAGAAGTACTAGCACTACAGTAACAGACACCACACATCACGTATGGACTGCTGTCTTGGTACACAGCTGACTGACAAATTGTTCTACACAAATGTGGATAGCCAAATTTAACGGACTTGAAGAAAGTAAAATTTGCACTTAGTTTATTTTTGAAAATTATATGTGGTTTATTTTCTTGTTGAATAAGAAACTGCACTTAGATTTCATTCAAAGGAACAAAATAAAATTAATTACTTCTGAATCACTATACAATACAAATCATTACAGTAGCATAAATCTATTTTCCTACAGACGAATTTTGTATAAATAGTTATCAGTTAAAGTGTTATTTTAAAGACTCAAATTTGTATCATAAAGTTGCTTACCAATATATTTATCTGTTCTCTTTACTGTTGGTAGACGTTTTGAGACTTCGTTACTTTTGCATTCGGTATGACACAATTGTATCTGTCGTCATATATTACACCTATTTACATTTGTGGTCACTTAGTTGTAGACTCAGAAATTATAATTGTAGTCTCCCGACCTAAGTGTGCAAATTGACGTGTAGATTATTGATAACAAGGGTTTTGACTGCAATTTTTAAAAAGGACTGCACACATCTATTTATAAGTGGTACAAAATTTAGAAATCAAATGTGTCGAATTAATATGACTGTAGTGTGTAATATGGTAGTGTGGCTGCAACAACTTTGAACTAATTCCATTTTCCGAGTTAAAAAATATTTTTATTCAAATGCATTAATTTAGTGACAACAGAATGAATTTTCTAACCAAATATATAAAACTTAAAGTTCACAGACGATTTTAAATTTCATCAACTGCCAACAGGCAAACCAACTGATAGAATACGGTAATATAAAGGTGTACATATTTTGATATGTGTTAATCACAAATAAATGTAATGAGGTGAACGATATATTTTTCTGTTACTGTTATGTATAGACCTGAATGCCAAAATGAGTCACGCATACATAGCGTTGTTAGATTTCTGTCACCAATTGTATTCATAAATTTAGTGCCTCTAATTGTTCAAAATCGTTTGTGAAACATTCAACAAAAAAATTAAAATTGGTGAAGTATATAAATAATGTAAACTTATTTATAAACCAAACTTACATCAGTGTGGTAATGCTTCCCGTTTTTTTTTCAGCGGACTTAGAGGGTAAGTAGCGGTTCTTTTTTATATATTTATATAAAGCGGTTTATATATATATATATATATATATATATATTATAACGGAACCAAATATTAACTATTTGGGGTTATATGTTTACCGCATACTGAAAGCATATTTAAATAAAAGTAACAGTCAAAACTCCATTTGAATGTAGCGCATTGAAAATAATGCTGTGTAAAGCAACGCACACGTGGTCGTTATGTAATCAGTTCGCTGTACAAGGAAGCGACCACACCCAAACTGTTAATTATTAATATCAAGGAAACTAATAAATAAAGGCGAAATCTAATATAGCCAAAATGTTTGCCGAGATATTAATAATGACGTGTGCAAATTTGATGCAATATAATTAACAAATGTAAGAGTTAATTAAAATAATTAAATAACTTCTGTTAAACTAGTTTACTATGTTATAAAGATAATAATTTGTGACAGATTGTATATTTTAGATTTCACACAACTTGATTTGCAACTAAGTTATTGCAAAATTAAATAAGTACAGGATATCCTGAGCGACAAATTGGTTCCGCCGGATAATTATATATTAGATAATAATTCTATTCTCCGTCTGTGGGAACCAGACTTCATTCTCACGGACCGAGGGAATTCTAAATTTTATGTGGTAGGGAGAGTGTTTCGACCAATGAAATCATTTCATGCAGCCCCGGCCAGTGCGGTGTTTTATGGTTGGAAAATCACTCTTCTGTCAGTACTCACGAAGTTAAGACGTAGTCCTTCGATCGTCTAGTAGCCAAAGTGGTGAAGATCAACAAGAAGACTCTACGCGGTCAACACACACGCAATTACGAACACACTAAGTACAGATCATCTGTATAGCTCGTAATTGTTGTGTAAAGGCGAGATACTCTTCAAGACATCAACCAAGCTTATTGTGTACTACCAGATAGTCATAAGCACGCAAGAGATCCACCCGACTTCAAGACCAGACTTCAAGAATACAGCAGAGAGGCCGTCTAAATTATTGGTTAACAGCTGACGAGCAGAGCGACCACTCGAACGAAGCACACACACACACACGCTGACGTGCAACGTGCGAATCGACGAGGGACAGGAAGCACTTCCAGCAGACAACAGCAGACGTTAAAATATTCACAAACAGCAAGGAAGCAGAGTGTTGCCGAATTTTGAACTCCACGACCGAATCCAGCAGTTCTAAGCAGATTACTTTCTCTAACCAAGGACTCGAATCGACGAGGGACAAATCGGGACGACATCCTCTTCAGTAACAGGAAAGCAAAATCTATTTATTTATTTTTCAGATCAAATTTTATATTTTTCAATTAAAACATTGTAATTCAAATAATTCAGGTGCCAAACAAAAAGCAAAGACTCTAGTAATTAAAAAGTAAGTTCGTTGTGATAATCTGTATAGCAGTTTAAGGCTTTAGTAAGTTATAGTTAAGAAATAGAAGTAGTATAAAAGCGCTATACAAATCTTAACTGACAATCTAATCTTAGATCATACTGCAGTAGATCAGAAGTAGAATCACTAGAAATGAAATAACGTGAACTAGACTGTCACGTCTAATTTATTTTAATTAATTATTCTAATTAATTTCAGAGTTTTATATTTTGTTTCATGAACACTTAGATTCAAATTAATTAAATAAATTTAATTAAATTCAAATCAATTAATAAAGTCAAGTTTAAATTGCAATTAACTCGCAAAGAACGAGTTCAGTTTCTTTCAACTATTAATCAATCGAAAAACATCGATTCATTGTATAGACTATAAGAAAATTCATAAGATTATAACCATTCTATTCTTGTGTGTTGTTGGTGTAATAAACAACGTTTTATTACCCCATATAACAGTGTTTTATTGTTGTACGATAAAGCCTACCAGTCTCACAAAACTCTCCCCCTTTAAAGTAACACATTTTCTGTGTTGTTGTAATAAATTGAGATTACTAGCTTGCGAACCTCAAATCCAAAATCCACACGCCCTAGTCGGAAGAATCTGCAAGATCAGACAGCAGGTGGGTACTCACACACAACATTACATTACAATAACGCATAGTAGTGTAGTTATAAATGGCTTGCCCGGAACGTGGGGCACGATTCAATTAAATTAATTAAATCACAACGAGATTGAAACGCCACATTTGTAATAGAGTTATAAATGGCGCTCCAATCTCGTGGGGCTCGAGAAAATTAATTAAATTCAATTTAAATTTAATTTCCACGTGTTAAACAAACTTTGCTGTTTTAACTTATAAAACAGCTGGCGTCCAACTAAACAATCCCCAAAGAGTTTTGTGACTGGTGTGTGTACAACAGTAAAGTTATTGTGTGTATTTGAAACTGTTCTGTGTATTTTAAATTGTGTATATTTGACATTGTTGTCTATTTAAAATGGATATGGATAAAATACTTAAACAAATACAGCAAATGAACGCGCAAATGAGTGCGGATTTGACCGCTAATATTAATGCGAAATTCGAGAAAACAAATGCCGAATTAACCGCGAATATGAACGCGAAATTTGAGAAAATTGACGCGAAATTTGAACTTAGCAACGCAGAAATAACTTCTAAAATCGAGGCACAAAAAGTTAGTCTAACCGAAGCATTAGAACAAAGTAACGCTGACATAAACGCCGAGATTAAGCAAAGTAATAAAGAAAGTAGTAAAGAATTAACCGCGAAAATAGACGAAATCGCGGAAACCAATAAAAAAATCGAAGAGAGTAATAAAGAGCTAACGGAAAAAGTCGTTGAAATCGGTGAGAGTAATAAAGAGCTAACTGTGAAAGTCGCAGAGATCGGTGAAAGAGTAAATACGGTCGATACTAAAATCAAAGAACGGTTTAAGGTTTTTGAGACCACTATGCAAAAATCGTTTATTGAACAAGTAACACGTATGGAGGGCCGGTTCAAGGACCACATAACCCGCTGCGAGAAACAGACCCTAGAGGTCTCTAGGAAGGTCGAATCCCTAGAGGTAAAAATTCACGCGGACGTGACCGAAACGCAACGACGAGTAGATAAATTAGACGCTTCAATTGTAGAGACGCGATCTAACATTGACTCTAATAAAGAGAGTGTTTTACAAACGTTAAGCGACGAGATTCTGAAAGTACGACAGGAGGTACGAAGGAGGTCTGCTCCAAATATTTTGGTACAAGGCCCTGTCGACGAGAAAAATCGCGTGTATTTTACGGGGGAAAATAACGAAAACCCCATTGAATTTTTATTAGCATGTGAGAGTGAAATGGCTAGAGTAGGTTCCCGACTAGAAGATCAAGACAAAATACAGTGGGTGGTTAACGCGATGCGTGATTCGGCGCGTAAGTGGTATAACATTGTACGCGATAGAGTGTCCACATACGCGGAGTTCAAACAAAAATTTGAAAGCCGATACTGGAACTCGCATACCCAACGACTTCTGCGCAATGAACTGGAATATGGCTGTTTTGATAAGAAAATGGGTATTACCGCCGAAAATTATATAATCCAGCAGGTCGAACGCGCGAAGCATTTAACCCCAGCATTTGCGGAGATTGACATAGTCACCAAGCTTGCCTACCATTTTAATCATAACATTAGAGTAGCTGTATTCACGCAGGGTATTCGCACGGTAGATGAACTCCTTATTCTAGTGTCCCAAAGTGAGACGGTTTTTGATTTTGGTGGATGGCGTTATAATCCCGATTTTCGCCGAAATAATGAAGGGCAGAATACGCGACTACAGTACCATCAGCAAACGGATCAAAAACCGAGTACCAGTTCTACTCCACCCCAAACACCGTCAAAACAGCCAAATAAAACCTTTGAGTACAAGGGAAAACAAAATTTTGGTAGACCAAAGGGGCCGGGTAAGGGCAACGATGGAGCACAAATTAGAGCGATTCAAACGGTCGATTTAGCCAAAGCAGATACAACTGAAAAAGACAGCGACTCCCAAGGCAATAAAAATTCGAACAATAAATCGAAAAATTACCAAGCTACAAAAAACGTGCCAAAATGCGCATCCAGCAAGGACGCGCTATAAATTCGGCAAAATTGTGTAAATATAAGCATGTTAATTATAAGGATTATATATTGTGTGAAATGTGTACTTTTAATTATGTAACTTGTGTGCCCGTTAATAATGTGTTCCCACCGGATGTCAGGGATCCGTTGCTAGAATCCGGTCCCACGCGACAAAGGCCTGTGAGCGCGGCGTGTCCGGTGTTACACGCCTTTGTCAATAGCGTTCCCACGCGGATTTTGTTGGATACCGGTAGTGTTGTATCCGGCGTCAGTGAAAGGTTCCTGCGTACCAATAAAAAATATTTTCGTACGGCCCCATCACTCCCAATCAATCAATTTTATATACGAACCGCTACCGATACAAAAGAAAAAATTGACACTCAATACTATCTAACTATCATGCTAGACGAAGTGCAATTTGAAGTGTGTGTAGTGGCTATAAACAATTTAATATGTGATATGTTATTGGGGGTAGATGTATTGGAACAAATACGTGCGGAAATTAACACCAGTGAACACTTATTAAAATGTACCATTGACAATGTTAGTTACACTTTTAAATTGAACACACAGACACACACACAAAACCATGGTGACCCAATTAAAATCACACGGCCACCAAAACAAGTAAACCATTATAAAGAATGTGAAGAGGGGGAGACCACCTTAGATTCCCGAACTGAACGGAGATTGTCGTCGCTGCAAGAAGAATTCAGCGATATCTTCAGTGAAGAACATTCAATCTCATCAGTGTATGAACACAGAATCCACCTCACAGAGCCGGAGAAGTTCATAAGGAGAATCTACCAGGTCCCTATAAAATACCAGGCCGAGGTCCAGCAGGAGATACAGCGGATGTTGGAAGAAGATATTATTGAAAGATCTAATAGCAGCTTCCTCAACCCACTGCTGGTCGTCCGCAAGAAGACTGGAGAGATCCGACTCTGCCTGGATATGAGGAACTTAAACAGTCTCGTAGAGAAAGAGTTTGACTGCGCACCGACAGCGGAGGACCTCTTCATTAAATGTGAAGGAGCCAGGTACCTCACGAAGTTAGATCTAACAGCAAGCTTCTGGCAGGTCCCGCTGTGTGAGCAAGATCGTAAGTATACAGCATTTATATTCAATAACAAATGCTATCAACACAAGGTGGTACCTTTTGGCCTTAGCACGAGTCTCGCTGCGATTGTAAGATGCCTCGAGAGAGCTCTAGGACCTGAGGTAGACCCATACACGGTAATATTCGTGGATGACATCCTCGTGATATCCCGCACGTTGGAGGAACACTTCGAGCACCTGCGGAGCGTCTTCCAGAAGCTGAGGTTAGCAAACATCAAGCTCAAGCTACACAAGTGCGAGTTTGTAAAGTCCCAAATGAAGTTCCTGGGACATATAATCTCAGCTACAGGTATCAGTACGGACCCAGAGAAGCTCAGGAGTATTATGGAGTTCCCGGTGCCCAAGAACCTCAAAGCACTGCGAGCATTCCTTGGACTCACGGGATATTACAGGAAATTTACCAGCAAATACGCAGAATATACAGTCCCGTTGCTACAGCTGGTACGCAAAAATATAAAGTGGAAATGGGGTTCTGAACAGAACGATGCGTTTGAGAGGGTTAAGGGCCTGTTCCAATCTAATTTACAATTGTTCCATCCACAGCAGGGTAGGAAGTACGTAATGTACACTGACGCTAGCGAGTACGCTATCGGCGCCGTGTTGCACCAAGAAGACGAACAAGGTAGTCTTCATGTTGTAGCATACGCCAATAGGACGCTCAAAGGCGCTGAGTTGCACTATTGTACTTCCGAGAAAGAAATACTCGCCATAATAAACGCACTCAGAAAATTCAGACACTACCTATACGGTACCCATTTCGAGATCCACACTGATAATCAGGCGTTATCGTTTATATTAAAATGTCGATTAGCAAATTCCCGACTAACACGATGGGTGTTAGCTATTCAGGAGTACTCATTCACTATTAAGTATTGCAAAGGATCAGAGAATACCACCGCAGACACTCTAAGTAGATATCCGCCCGTAGAAAAGGAGGAGGTATATGAAGCAGCTGACGACGAGTTGAGAGTGTTAAATATGCAATACACTGTCGCGCCTGAAGCTACTAATATGCTACAGAACTTAGGACGCGAGCAGGACGATAACCTCGCACCCCTTGCTAAAAAGCTAAGGTTAGCAGCTCACCCAAATCCTCACTATCTTATACAAGACAATATATTGTATAAATTGTTACAGGGCGAATGGAAAGTGGTATTGTCTCCAGCGATGCTTGCGTGTGTAACACAATCTTTACATATAAAAATGGCGCACGCATCTCCTGTAAAATGTGTCAAAATATTGCAGGAGGATTTTACAATAACCAACATGTACCGTAGGGTAAAGATTGCTAAAAACATGTTATCCATGCCAGACAGCGAAAGTACCAAACGTGCACACTTACGTTCCCATGGCCAATGTGATAACGGAAGGTAAGGGACAGATGATCGCCATCGACTTTCTGGGACCATTACCCAAGGCTACCAGAAATCTAAAACACATGGTAGTTTGCGTCGATGTGTTTACTAAAAAAGTTAGCCTTTATGCGATCACCTAGGCCCACCACAAAGTCCGTTTTAATATTATACTTAATAAGTATATCCCACAACATGGACCAATAAGGAACGTACTTAGTGATCAGGGAAAGCAGTTCCAAAACAAACACTGGGCAGCCACCCTGGAACGTAACGGTATCAAAGCAGTCCTAACCTCGATACGACGACCACAGGGAAACCTTGCCGAAAGGGTGAATCGGGAAATCGGTAAAATGTTCCGTATCTATTGCTATAAGGAACAAAGTAAATGGCCCGAGTTCTTACCATTCTTCGAAAAGGCAATAAATGAGAGTTATCATGATACCACGGAATACACACCGGCAGAATTAGACTCTGGAACCACGCCAGAGAGGTTTTGGGATAATTATTTAAATAAGCCAAAGACTTATAATCTACCTCTGCCGGTGCAATGTAAAAATCAACTTGTGAGGGAAAGAATAGTTGAAAAAGGGCGAAAAAGGGCAGACAAATTTAATACGACGCATAAACTAACGAACTTTGTAGTAGGCGAGAAAGTATTGCTCAAGGCGAATCCTGTAGGCCGAAGAGACATAAATGTGGCTGCAAAGTTTTTTCGCTTATATAATGGTCCCTATCTGTTGGCTCAACAACTCGCATCTCACACGTTTATCGTCACGACGCTGGACCGAACGAAAACGATCGGTAAATACCATGCGAGCTCTTTGAGAAAATACTTTGAGTAGCATGGCGTTACAAAGCGCGTCGCAACGGAATAATAAGACTTTAAAAAGATAAATAGTATTTAGAGTTAATAATAATTGTATTATAATGATTAAAATTAAAATAAGTAATTTGTGTTTTATAATATTATTAATAATAATTATAGATAACGTGTGTATTAATAATAATGTTTTCCTAGCGCGATAAATAATAAGCGTATAGAATTGAACGAGCTCGCGGCAGGAAACAGTTACGTCACGCGATAACTACCTGACCCACATATGAAACTAGGTCAAGCAATTAGACGCGCGCCCGGCGATAACGGTTCTAAATCTGTCAGCAAATTCTTTGTACGCGTGCCATTGTTTATAAACAAAAGGTACTACTCGTTTTAAAGACATTATACGCAATAAGTTGCCAATACGATAGTTTAATACATGTATTTAGAGTTAAATTGTATATAATGCAATAACATTAACACTTGTGTACGTGTCTTCAGAATAAGTAATACAATGTTTAGCTAGTAAGAATAATGATTACAGAATATGTGTGTAATGATTAAGAAAAAAAAAAAAACTGTAATTATTACATACATTTTTTTTTTAAAGCGGGTGTGGGAATATATAACGGAACCAAATATTAACTATTTGGGGTTATATGTTTACCGCATACTGAAAGCATATTTAAATAAAAGTAACAGTCAAAACTCCATTTGAATGTAGCGCATTGAAAATAATGCTGTGTAAAGCAACGCACACGTGGTCGTTATGTAATCAGTTCGCTGTACAAGGAAGCGACCACACCCAAACTGTTAATTATTAATATCTCGGAAACTAATAAATAAAGGCGAAATCTAATATAGCCAAAATGTTTGCCGAGATATTAATAATGACATGTGCAAATTTGATACAATATAATTAACACATGTAAGAGTTAATTAAAATAATTAAATAACTTCTGTTAAAATAGAGTTACAGTAAAGAGATTTTACTATGTTTAAAAATAATAATTTGTGACAGATTGTATATTTTAGATTTCACACAACTTGATTTGCAACTAAGTTATTGCAAAATTAAATAAGTACAGGATATCCTGAGCGACAAATTGGTTCCGCCGGATAATTATATATTAGATAATAATTCTATTCTCCGTCTGTGGGAACCAGACTTCATTCTCACGGACCGAGGGAATTCTAAATTTTATGTGGTAGGGAGAGTGTTTCGACCAATGAAATCATTTCATGCAGCCCCGGCCAGTGCGGTGTTTTATGGTTGGAAAATCACTCTTCTGTCAGTACTCACGAAGTTAAGACGTAGTCCTTCGATCGTCTAGTAGCCAAAGAGTGGTGAAGATCAACAAGAAGACTCTACGCGGTCAACACACACGCAATTACTAACACACTAAGTACAGATCATCTGTATAGCTCGTAATTGTTGTGTAAAGGCGAGATACTCTTCAAGACATCAACCAAGCTTATTGTGTACTACCAGATAGTCATAAGCACGCAAGAGATCCACCCGACTTCAAGACCAGACTTCAAGAATACAGCAGAGAGGCCGTCTAAATTATTGGTTAACAGCTGACGAGCAGAGCGACCACTCGAACGAAGCACACACACACACGCTGACGTGCAACGTGCGAATCGACGAGGGACAGGAAGCACTTCCAGCAGACAACAGCAGACGTTAAAATATTCACAAACAGCAAGGAAGCAGAGTGTTGCCGAATTTTGAACTCCACGACCGAATCCAGCAGTTCTAAGCAGATTACTTTCTCTAACCAAGGACTCGAATCGACGAGGGACAAATCGGGACGACATCCTCTTCAGTAACAGGAAAGCAAAATCTATTTATTTATTTTTCAGATCAAATTTTATATTTTTCAATTAAAACATTGTAATTCAAATAATTCAGGTGCCAAACAAAAAGCAAAGACTCTAGTAATTAAAAAGTAAGTTCGTTGTGATAATCTGTATAGCAGTTTAAGGCTTTAGTAAGTTATAGTTAAGAAATAGAAGTAGTATAAAAGCGCTATACAAATCTTAACTGACAATCTAATCTTAGATCATACTGCAGTAGATCAGAAGTAGAATCACTAGAAATGAAATAACGTGAACTAGACTGTCACGTCTAATTTATTTTAATTAATTATTCTAATTAATTTCAGAGTTTTATATTTTGTTTCATGAACACTTAGATTCAAATTAATTAAATAAATTTAATTAAATTCAAATCAATTAATAAAGTCAAGTTTAAATTGCAATTAACTCGCAAAGAACGAGTTTAGTTTCTTTCAACTATTAATCAATCGAAAAACATCGATTCATTGTATAGACTATAAGAAAATTCATAAGATTATAACCATTCTATTCTTGTGTGTTGTTGGTGTAATAAACAACGTTTTATTACCCCATATAACAGTGTTTTATTGTTGTACGATAAAGCCTACCAGTCTCACAAAACTCTCCCCCTTTAAAGTGACACATTTTCTGTGTTGTTGTAATAAATTGAGATTACTAGCTTGCGAACTTCAAATCCAAAATCCACACGCCCTAGTCGGAAGAATCTGCAAGATCAGACAGCAGGTGGGTACTCACACACAACATTACATTACAATAACGCATAGTAGTGTAGTTATAATATATATATATATATATATATTTTCAATCACTTTCTGCTACAGTCCGTTTCTTGATGTATATAATACATTTAATATTTATAATGAATTTACCTCAAGATATACCTTTTTTTTCCTTATTAGGAACATGTTTCGGTTACCTTCTTGTACCCATCCTCAGCCTTCCGGTTTTTGTATCTGGTGAAGTACATATGTGTTGGTTGACTACTATTATTGTGGCTTCCTGTTGGCTTCTGGTACTTCAAATTGGTTTTATTGTGTGTGATTGTGGTGTATGTGTTAGTTTTTTGTGTATTTTCGATGTTGAGTGCTTTGAATATTGTGTCATGTTTTGTATTGATTTGTATTTGTTCAGGTATTAGTTTGTTTTGTGTTTTACGTTTGTATATTTGTAAATTTTCCCAAACGTTCATTATGGTGCCTTTGTGTGGTATATGTTTTATTAGTGTCATATTGGTTAGGTCTGGGAATTCATGTCCTGTGTTTATTGCGTGTGTGGCTAAATTGGATTTATATATTTCTGGTTTTTTGTATGCGTTTAGGTGTTCAAAATAAGGTTTTTTCAGCTGCTTTTTGTTTGTCCTATGTAACATTTATTGCGATCTTGGCATTCAATTTTGTATATGCCGTTAGTTGTTGTATTATCATTGTTGTGTGGGCTATTTAGTTTTCGTAAATTATTTTTATTAGTTTTGTATGCTATTGTTATATCTGTGTTTTTCAATAGTTTTGTTAGTTTTGTCAGTTTATTATTTATGTATGTGAATGTGGCCCATTGTTTGTTGTTGTTATTATTTGTGTGTTGTTAATTTTGATTAATTCTTAATTGTTCAGTTTTTATTTTACATTTGATTTTATTTTCTATTTTGTTTACAGTATTTTTATTGTATCCATTTTCATAACCAATTTGGTATATTATATTTCTTTCTTTGTCAGTTTCTTGTTTGTTTAGGGGAATTTTGTACATTCTGTTAAATAGCGAATAGAATGCTGCCATTTTATGATGTGGTGGGTGGTCAGAATGGTTAGGTATAATGATGTTGGTAGAAGATGGTTTTCTATATATTGCATATTGTATGTGGTTGTTGTTTCTTGTGATGGTTATGTCTAAATAGTTGATTTTGTTATGTTTTTCTTTTTCTTCTGTGAATTGTATATTAGGATGTACGTTATTGATTTGTTTCAGTATGTTCTCTGCATTTGTGTTTTTGTTATTTGATACATATAGCCCATCATCTACATATCTTATCCATATGCCATTTGGATCATATGATTTTATAATATTTTGTAATATTAATATTAATATTTGTAATATAATATTTTATAATATTTTGAACAATTAAGAATTAATCAAAATGAACAACACATAAATAATAACAACAACAAAAAATGGGCCACATTCACATACATAAATAATAAAATGACAAAACTAACAAAACTATTTAAAAACACAGATATAACAATAGCATACAAAACTAATAAAAATAATTTACGAAAACTAAATAGCCCACACAACAATGATAATACAACAACTAACGACATACAAAATCGAATGCCAAGATTGCAATAAATGTTACATAGGACAAACAAAAAACAGCTGAAAAAACGTTATTTTGAACACCTAAACGCATACAAAAAACCAGAAATATATAAATCCAATTTAGCCACACATGCAATAAACACAGGACATGAATTCCCAGACATAACCAATATGACACTAATAAAACATATACCACACAAAGGCACCATAATGAACATTTGGGAAAATTTACAAATATACAAACATAAAACACAAAACAAACTAATACCTGAACAAATACAAATCAATACAAAACATGACACAATATTCGAAGCACTCAACATCGAAAATACACAAAAAACTAACACATACACCACAATCACACACAATAAAACCAAGTTGAAGTACCAGAAGCCAACAGGAAGCCACAATAATAATAGTCAACCAACACATATATACTTCACCAGACACAAAAACCGGAAGGCTGAGGCCACCCATGGTACAAGATGGTACCCGAAACATGTTCCTAATAAGGAAAAAAAAGGTATATCTTGAGGTAAATTCATTATAAATATTAAATGTATAAAGAGCGGTTTTTTAGTTGTGTTGTGAAGAAGTTAAACTTAGACCTGAAGACGACTGCAGATTATTCATTGGTCGAAACGCTGTGTGATAAATTATAGCGTTGGTAATTGTCCGACTTTATCATTGTGTTAATTTTTACGTACAGTCGAAAGGTAGGTTTCAAGATCGAATGATGTGTATTTTGTTTTGAGACGTAGTTGACCAATTTTCTTTCAGGCGAAATTTGATGCGGTTTACTTTAAGATAAGGTGTAGGTGAACGTCAAGCATGGCAGTCCCAGATGTAACTTAAAAGTCTCATAGTTGTGGCTTTAAAAGGATATAGTACTCCCGAATTTGTGTTTCATCTTAAACTTCTGCCTTCCAGAAAACACGGTTACAGAATCTCGTGGGATCGGAAGGTAACGCGCAACATAAATATTATTATCATTATTATTATTATGTGCAACATCAGCAGCGGCAGCAGCATCAGCAGCAGCAGCAGCAGCAGTAGTAGAAGTAGTAGTAGTAGTAGTAGTAGTAGTAGTAGTAGTAGTAGTAATTGTAGTAGTAGTAGTAGTAGTAGTAGTAGTAGTCATAGTAATAGTAGTAGTAGTAGTAGTAGTAATGTAATTTACAATTTGTAACTGTTCATGACTTTACGATATAATTATTTTTCAGCAGGGACATATTTTTGTAAACGAAATGCATGTGATTAAAGCCTTTGTAAGCAGAATTAACACTGTTGCACACCACTATACAAAAATTATTCCGATTAGCGCTTTCAAGCTTCACAGCTCATCGTCAGATCGGAAATGAACAAAAAACCTGAAAACAAACCCTTCACCCCTACCCGACTCCACCTTGCTCACACACAACAATCTATAATTTAAATGTCCCTACACCACCCTCTGAGCCCTGTCCCTCCATCTGGACAGTTACATATTTTTCTAGCAAATTCCTTGTGTTTCAGGTTGTGTGTGTGTTGTGTGTGTGTGTGTGTGTGTGTGTGTGTTGTGTGTGCTAACATTTCTTTTTCTTCTGTATTGAAAGTTACCTCTGTAAGGTTTACTACTCTTTTTTCATAGTTATTCTTAGAGAGGTGTTCCTTTTTACTTCGTTCTTTCTTATTAATTTATTTAACTTATCTACCATTTTTATTTTCCAATTTCTTTTCTACGTAGCCAAACCAAATTTATATAATATTTCTTCTAACTCTACATACAAGTATATTCTTAAAAATTCTATATGTCTGTCATATAATTCCCTATTATATCTATTGATTAAGCCGTAAAGTGACCTTATTTCTAATTTTATCGACAACTTCTCGCTTTGTTCTTTTACTTTTTTAGCTACTGTGTTTTTATTTTTCATTTTAACTTACGCGTATTTTGGGATGACATTATTATCTAGACATTGTTTATTAAACCAAATTATACTTAAAACCCTCTTCAATTTAGCTTATAACTTAAGATATTTAAAAACTATACTTACCTTATTGTTGTCGTTTATTACCTCATTGTTGTTGTCCATTACCAGTTGTCGATTGCACATCTTAACAGAAGTTTAATGAAGAAATTTGTGTTAGTGGTTAAAATCACAAGCAGAATTATCACTGTTGCACACCACTATATAAAAATTATTCCGATTAGCGCTTTCAAGCTTCACAGCTCATCGTGAGTTCGGAAATGAACAAAAAACTGAAAACAAAACAAACCCTTCACCACCACCCCACCCCACCCGATCACACACAACAAGGTATAATTCAAATGTCCCTACCCCACCCTCTGAGCCATGTCCCTCCATCTGGACAGTTACAGTTACAGTTAAAGTTATTTTTCTACCAAATTCCTAGTGTTTCAGTGTTGTGTGTGTGTGTGTGTGTGTGTGTGTGTGTGTGTGTGTGTGTGTGTGTGTGTGTGTGTGTGCATTCCTTTTAAACCTAACCGTCTTTCTCATCCACACATGTGGGCCAGTCACACACCCTTATTTTAAACCATCCAATTAGTCCTATGCAAATTAATTCTTAATCTTATCTATCGGTCCTCTATCATTTATTTCTTAATAATGTTATAAAATATTTCTTCTTTATCAAATTTAATTTTAGTATTATTTAAATTGTCTAAACCTTTTTCTCTTTCTTTCAATATTTCTAACTCCTCCCTAAGCTTCCTTTCAATTGTGTTATTTACTACTTTTACAATTTCGTAGTCTTCCAAAGGATTAACACACTTATGGTTGTCTTCTATTAAATGTCTCGCATATAACGAATTCGTTGTTCTATTACCTTCTCCACGTTTGTGGTCAGACAACCTGCATACGAATTTTCGTCATGTCTCACCTAGGTACACTTTGTTGCAGTCTTTACATTTTAATGTATAAATTCCGCTTTTCTGTAATACTTGGATTTTTTCTATATTTGTATTCCTTATCTTATCAAACACCGTTTCACATTTTTTAATAGCTATATCTACTCCGTTTTTGTTAAAACTTTTTATAATTTTTCTAGTATGTGAACCTATGTATGTCAATTACCCTGCATAATTCTTTTGTTCTGGTTCTATTTTAGCGTTTTGTATGTTAACCCTTTTCATAACTTTATCCACTATGTAATGAAAGTTGTAGTAGCAGTTGTTGTAGGAAGAACTTAATAATGGTTGCGAAACCGAAAGGCCTCGTTCGAGGTGTTTATAGCAGGGAAGCAACAAAATTTGACAAAGTTGTGATGAAGACTGCTAACGTAGAGAAAATAACTGATTTATCCACTATGTTGGTGTTATAGTTATTATTCCTTACAATTCCCTTTATCGTTTTTAACTCACTATCTTTTGATTCGGTCTCTTTTAAACACTTCTGAGCTCTATAATAAAATGAATTAATTACCACCATTTTATATCTATAAGGGTGGTAAGACTCTCTTGGTATAATTATATCAGAATACGATTCTTTCCTAAATATCCAAACTGTAGTTTCTCATTATCTTTGATTTCTATGTTTAAATCTAAGTAATTTATTTTCTTACCTCCTATCTCTTCTTTAAATTGTAAGTTTTATCCTTATTAATAACTTCATTTATAAACTCATGCACTTCTTCTACGCTTCCTTCCCAAATTACTAATACATCGTCAACGTATCTAGTCCATAATTTTATATTGTCTTTATACTTAGTGGAACTTATTAATTGCTTTTCAAAATCATTCATGTATATTTCCGCAAGAATAGGGGATAATGAAGGTAATCCTTTTTTCTGTATATAAAACTTGTTAATAAACCTAAAATAGTTCTGATTTACACATTCTTTAATTACTTTAATCAATTGCTTTTTATACCTGTATTTTTCCCATATTATTATCGTTTATTAACGTAATAACTTTATTTACTGTGATATTGTTAAACTTGTCCTTAACATCCAGTGATATCAAGTTTGTATTTTCATTAATTCTAATATTTTCTAATTTTTCTATCAATTTTACATTATTCTCTATGTTGTATTTTGTCCCAAATTCATATTTCTCTGTCAGTACTCTGCTAACTTCCTTTGATAATTTATAAATATGTGCATTAATAAAAGAAACAATCGGTCTAATTGGTTTTCCTTCTTTATGTATTTTAACCTGAGTTTTAAAAGTTGGTGATGTTGGATTACCTTCCAATAAATACTTTTTCTTATTTTCTTTACTAAATGTTATCTGTTTCATCATTTGTTTTATTCTTGACTGGTACTTACTAGTATAGTCATTCTTTATTTCTTCATATGGTCCTTCACTTATAAATTTTTCCGTTTTCTTTATGTATTCATCCTTTCTCAGTAGCACCATTGTGTTTCCTTTGCCTGCCTTCGTAACTATAATATCATTCTTTTTTATTTTATTCTTTAGTTTAGTTACAGTTGATTTGACATTTTGTTCATTTTTTGAATTATACAAATTTTTCTTAAGCATTTTATCTACTACATTCCCTACTTCCCACCTTTTTCTTTTTTATCATTTTCATATCCTACTTTTTGTATTATGCTTTCGCATTCAATAATCGTTTTTCCTTGATTTAATTCTGGTGGCGGTGCGTATTTTAAGCCTTTTGCTAACATTTCTTTTTCTTCTGTATTGAAAGTTACCTCTGTAAGGTTTACTACTCTTTTTTCATAGTTATTCTTAGAGAGGTGTTCCTTTTTACTTCGTTCTTTCTTATTAATTTATTTAACTTATCTACCATTTTTATTTTCCAATTTCTTTTCTACGTAGCCAAACCAAATTTATATAATATTTCTTCTAACTCTACATACAAGTATATTCTTAAAAATTCTATATGTCTGTCATATAATTCCCTATTATATCTATTGATTAAGCCGTAAAGTGACCTTATTTCTAATTTTATCGACAACTTCTCGCTTTGTTCTTTTACTTTTTTAGCTACTGTGTTTTTATTTTTCATTTTAACTTACGCGTATTTTGGGATGACATTATTATCTAGACATTGTTTATTAAACCAAATTATACTTAAAACCCTCTTCAATTTAGCTTATAACTTAAGATATTTAAAAACTATACTTACCTTATTGTTGTCGTTTATTACCTCATTGTTGTTGTCCATTACCAGTTGTCGATTGCACATCTTAACAGAAGTTTAATGAAGAAATTTGTGTTAGTGGTTAAAATCACAAGCAGAATTATCACTGTTGCACACCACTATATAAAAATTATTCCGATTAGCGCTTTCAAGCTTCACAGCTCATCGTGAGTTCGGAAATGAACAAAAAACTGAAAACAAAACAAACCCTTCACCACCACCCCACCCCACCCGATCACACACAACAAGGTATAATTCAAATGTCCCTACCCCACCCTCTGAGCCATGTCCCTCCATCTGGACAGTTACAGTTACAGTTAAAGTTATTTTTCTACCAAATTCCTAGTGTTTCAGTGTTGTGTGTGTGTGTGTGTGTGTGTGTGTGTGTGTGTGTGTGTGTGTGTGTGTGTGTGTGTGTGTGTGTGTGTGTGTGTGTGTGTGTGTGCATTCCTTTTAAACCTAACCGTCTTTCTCATCCACACATGTGGGCCAGTCACACACCCTTATTTTAAACCATCCAATTAGTCCTATGCAAATTAATTCTTAATCTTATCTATCGGTCCTCTATCATTTATTTCTTAATAATGTTATAAAATATTTCTTCTTTATCAAATTTAATTTTAGTATTATTTAAATTGTCTAAACCTTTTTCTCTTTCTTTCAATATTTCTAACTCCTCCCTAAGCTTCCTTTCAATTGTGTTATTTACTACTTTTACAATTTCGTAGTCTTCCAAAGGATTAACACACTTATGGTTGTCTTCTATTAAATGTCTCGCATATAACGAATTCGTTGTTCTATTACCTTCTCCACGTTTGTGGTCAGACAACCTGCATACGAATTTTCGTCATGTCTCACCTAGGTACACTTTGTTGCAGTCTTTACATTTTAATGTATAAATTCCGCTTTTCTGTAATACTTGGATTTTTTCTATATTTGTATTCCTTATCTTATCAAACACCGTTTCACATTTTTTAATAGCTATATCTACTCCGTTTTTGTTAAAACTTTTTATAATTTTTCTAGTATGTGAACCTATGTATGTCAATTACCCTGCATAATTCTTTTGTTCTGGTTCTATTTTAGCGTTTTGTATGTTAACCCTTTTCATAACTTTATCCACTATGTAATGAAAGTTGTAGTAGCAGTTGTTGTAGGAAGAACTTAATAATGGTTGCGAAACCGAAAGGCCTCGTTCGAGGTGTTTATAGCAGGGAAGCAACAAAATTTGACAAAGTTGTGATGAAGACTGCTAACGTAGAGAAAATAACTGATTTATCCACTATGTTGGTGTTATAGTTATTATTCCTTACAATTCCCTTTATCGTTTTTAACTCACTATCTTTTGATTCGGTCTCTTTTAAACACTTCTGAGCTCTATAATAAAATGAATTAATTACCACCATTTTATATCTATAAGGGTGGTAAGACTCTCTTGGTATAATTATATCAGAATACGATTCTTTCCTAAATATCCAAACTGTAGTTTCTCATTATCTTTGATTTCTATGTTTAAATCTAAGTAATTTATTTTCTTACCTCCTATCTCTTCTTTAAATTGTAAGTTTTATCCTTATTAATAACTTCATTTATAAACTCATGCACTTCTTCTATGCTTCCTTCCCAAATTACTAATACATCGTCAACGTATCTAGTCCATAATTTTATATTGTCTTTATACTTAGTGGAACTTATTAATTGCTTTTCAAAATCATTCATGTATATTTCCGCAAGAATAGGGGATAATGAAGGTAATCCTTTTTTCTGTATATAAAACTTGTTAATAAACCTAAAATAGTTCTGATTTACACATTCTTTAATTACTTTAATCAATTGCTTTTTATACCTGTATTTTTCCCATATTATTATCGTTTATTAACGTAATAACTTTATTTACTGTGATATTGTTAAACTTGTCCTTAACATCCAGTGATATCAAGTTTGTATTTTCATTAATTCTAATATTTTCTAATTTTTCTATCAATTTTACATTATTCTCTATGTTGTATTTTGTCCCAAATTCATATTTCTCTGTCAGTACTCTGCTAACTTCCTTTGATAATTTATAAATATGTGCATTAATAAAAGAAACAATCGGTCTAATTGGTTTTCCTTCTTTATGTATTTTAACCTGAGTTTTAAAAGTTGGTGATGTTGGATTACCTTCCAATAAATACTTTTTCTTATTTTCTTTACTAAATGTTATCTGTTTCATCATTTGTTTTATTCTTGACTGGTACTTACTAGTATAGTCATTCTTTATTTCTTCATATGGTCCTTCACTTATAAATTTTTCCGTTTTCTTTATGTATTCATCCTTTCTCAGTAGCACCATTGTGTTTCCTTTGCCTGCCTTCGTAACTATAATATCATTCTTCTTTATTTTATTCTTTAGTTTAGTTACAGTTGATTTGACATTTTGTTCATTTTTTGAATTATACAAATTTTTCTTAAGCATTTTATCTACTACATTCCCTACTTCCCACCTTTTTCTTTTTTATCATTTTCATATCCTACTTTTTGTATTATGCTTTCGCATTCAATAATCGTTTTTCCTTGATTTAATTCTGGTGGCGGTGCGTATTTTAAGCCTTTTGCTAACATTTCTTTTTCTTCTGTATTGAAAGTTACCTCTGTAAGGTTTACTACTCTTTTTTCATAGTTATTCTTAGAGAGGTGTTCCTTTTTACTTCGTTCTTTCTTATTAATTTATTTAACTTATCTACCATTTTTATTTTCCAATTTCTTTTCTACGTAGCCAAACCAAATTTATATAATATTTCTTCTAACTCTACATACAAGTATATTCTTAAAAATTCTATATGTCTGTCATATAATTCCCTATTATATCTATTGATTAAGCCGTAAAGTGACCTTATTTCTAATTTTATCGACAACTTCTCGCTTTGTTCTTTTACTTTTTTAGCTACTGTGTTTTTATTTTTCATTTTAACTTACGCGTATTTTGGGATGACATTATTATCTAGACATTGTTTATTAAACCAAATTATACTTAAAACCCTCTTCAATTTAGCTTATAACTTAAGATATTTAAAAACTATACTTACCTTATTGTTGTCGTTTATTACCTCATTGTTGTTGTCCATTACCAGTTGTCGATTGCACATCTTAACAGAAGTTTAATGAAGAAATTTGTGTTAGTGGTTAAAATCACAAGCAGAATTATCACTGTTGCACACCACTATATAAAAATTATTCCGATTAGCGCTTTCAAGCTTCACAGCTCATCGTGAGTTCGGAAATGAACAAAAAACTGAAAACAAAACAAACCCTTCACCACCACCCCACCCCACCCGATCACACACAACAAGGTATAATTCAAATGTCCCTACCCCACCCTCTGAGCCATGTCCCTCCATCTGGACAGTTACAGTTACAGTTAAAGTTATTTTTCTACCAAATTCCTAGTGTTTCAGTGTTGTGTGTGTGTGTGTGTGTGTGTGTGTGTGTGTGTGTGTGTGTGTGTGTGTGTGTGTGTGTGTGTGTGTGTGTGTGTGTGTGTGTGTGTGTGTGTGTGTGTGTGTGTGTGTGTGTGTGTGCATTCCTTTTAAACCTAACCGTCTTTCTCATCCACACATGTGGGCCAGTCACACACCCTTATTTTAAACCATCCAATTAGTCCTATGCAAATTAATTCTTAATCTTATCTATCGGTCCTCTATCATTTATTTCTTAATAATGTTATAAAATATTTCTTCTTTATCAAATTTAATTTTAGTATTATTTAAATTGTCTAAACCTTTTTCTCTTTCTTTCAATATTTCTAACTCCTCCCTAAGCTTCCTTTCAATTGTGTTATTTACTACTTTTACAATTTCGTAGTCTTCCAAAGGATTAACACACTTATGGTTGTCTTCTATTAAATGTCTCGCATATAACGAATTCGTTGTTCTATTACCTTCTCCACGTTTGTGGTCAGACAACCTGCATACGAATTTTCGTCATGTCTCACCTAGGTACACTTTGTTGCAGTCTTTACATTTTAATGTATAAATTCCGCTTTTCTGTAATACTTGGATTTTTTCTATATTTGTATTCCTTATCTTATCAAACACCGTTTCACATTTTTTAATAGCTATATCTACTCCGTTTTTGTTAAAACTTTTTATAATTTTTCTAGTATGTGAACCTATGTATGTCAATTACCCTGCATAATTCTTTTGTTCTGGTTCTATTTTAGCGTTTTGTATGTTAACCCTTTTCATAACTTTATCCACTATGTAATGAAAGTTGTAGTAGCAGTTGTTGTAGGAAGAACTTAATAATGGTTGCGAAACCGAAAGGCCTCGTTCGAGGTGTTTATAGCAGGGAAGCAACAAAATTTGACAAAGTTGTGATGAAGACTGCTAACGTAGAGAAAATAACTGATTTATCCACTATGTTGGTGTTATAGTTATTATTCCTTACAATTCCCTTTATCGTTTTTAACTCACTATCTTTTGATTCGGTCTCTTTTAAACACTTCTGAGCTCTATAATAAAATGAATTAATTACCACCATTTTATATCTATAAGGGTGGTAAGACTCTCTTGGTATAATTATATCAGAATACGATTCTTTCCTAAATATCCAAACTGTAGTTTCTCATTATCTTTGATTTCTATGTTTAAATCTAAGTAATTTATTTTCTTACCTCCTATCTCTTCTTTAAATTGTAAGTTTTATCCTTATTAATAACTTCATTTATAAACTCATGCACTTCTTCTATGCTTCCTTCCCAAATTACTAATACATCGTCAACGTATCTAGTCCATAATTTTATATTGTCTTTATACTTAGTGGAACTTATTAATTGCTTTTCAAAATCATTCATGTATATTTCCGCAAGAATAGGGGATAATGAAGGTAATCCTTTTTTCTGTATATAAAACTTGTTAATAAACCTAAAATAGTTCTGATTTACACATTCTTTAATTACTTTAATCAATTGCTTTTTATACCTGTATTTTTCCCATATTATTATCGTTTATTAACGTAATAACTTTATTTACTGTGATATTGTTAAACTTGTCCTTAACATCCAGTGATATCAAGTTTGTATTTTCATTAATTCTAATATTTTCTAATTTTTCTATCAATTTTACATTATTCTCTATGTTGTATTTTGTCCCAAATTCATATTTCTCTGTCAGTACTCTGCTAACTTCCTTTGATAATTTATAAATATGTGCATTAATAAAAGAAACAATCGGTCTAATTGGTTTTCCTTCTTTATGTATTTTAACCTGAGTTTTAAAAGTTGGTGATGTTGGATTACCTTCCAATAAATACTTTTTCTTATTTTCTTTACTAAATGTTATCTGTTTCATCATTTGTTTTATTCTTGACTGGTACTTACTAGTATAGTCATTCTTTATTTCTTCATATGGTCCTTCACTTATAAATTTTTCCGTTTTCTTTATGTATTCATCCTTTCTCAGTAGCACCATTGTGTTTCCTTTGCCTGCCTTCGTAACTATAATATCATTCTTCTTTATTTTATTCTTTAGTTTAGTTACAGTTGATTTGACATTTTGTTCATTTTTTGAATTATACAAATTTTTCTTAAGCATTTTATCTACTACATTCCCTACTTCCCACCTTTTTCTTTTTTATCATTTTCATATCCTACTTTTTGTATTATGCTTTCGCATTCAATAATCGTTTTTCCTTGATTTAATTCTGGTGGCGGTGCGTATTTTAAGCCTTTTGCTAACATTTCTTTTTCTTCTGTATTGAAAGTTACCTCTGTAAGGTTTACTACTCTTTTTTCATAGTTATTCTTAGAGAGGTGTTCCTTTTTACTTCGTTCTTTCTTATTAATTTATTTAACTTATCTACCATTTTTATTTTCCAATTTCTTTTCTACGTAGCCAAACCAAATTTATATAATATTTCTTCTAACTCTACATACAAGTATATTCTTAAAAATTCTATATGTCTGTCATATAATTCCCTATTATATCTATTGATTAAGCCGTAAAGTGACCTTATTTCTAATTTTATCGACAACTTCTCGCTTTGTTCTTTTACTTTTTTAGCTACTGTGTTTTTATTTTTCATTTTAACTTACGCGTATTTTGGGATGACATTATTATCTAGACATTGTTTATTAAACCAAATTATACTTAAAACCCTCTTCAATTTAGCTTATAACTTAAGATATTTAAAAACTATACTTACCTTATTGTTGTCGTTTATTACCTCATTGTTGTTGTCCATTACCAGTTGTCGATTGCACATCTTAACAGAAGTTTAATGAAGAAATTTGTGTTAGTGGTTAAAATCACAAGCAGAATTATCACTGTTGCACACCACTATATAAAAATTATTCCGATTAGCGCTTTCAAGCTTCACAGCTCATCGTGAGTTCGGAAATGAACAAAAAACTGAAAACAAAACAAACACTTCACCACCACCCCACCCCACCCGATCACACACAACAAGGTATAATTCAAATGTCCCTACCCCACCCTCTGAGCCATGTCCCTCCATCTGGACAGTTACAGTTACAGTTAAAGTTATTTTTCTACCAAATTCCTAGTGTTTCAGTGTTGTGTGTGTGTGTGTGTGTGTGTGTGTGTGTTTGTGTGTGTGGAGGGACAGTGCTCAGAGGGTGGGGCAGGGACATTTGAATTATAGCTTGTTGTGTGTGAGCAGGGTGTGGTGTGGTTGGTGGTGAAGGGTTTATTTTCATGTTTTTTGTTCATTTCCAATCTCACGATGAGCTGTGAAGCTTAAAAGCGCTAATCGGAATAATTTTTATATAGTGGTGTGCAACAGTGATAATTCTGCTTGTGATTTTAACCACTAACACAAATTTCTTCATTAAACGTCTGTTCAGATGTGCAATCGACGACAGGTAATGGACAACAACAATGAGGTAATAAACGACAACACTAAGGTAAGTATAGTTTTTAAATATCTTAAGTTATAAGTTAAATTGAAGAGGGTTTTAAGTAAAATATGGTTTAATAAACAATGTCTAGATAATAATGTCATCCCAAAATACGCGTAAGTTAAAATTAAAAATAAAAAAAACAGTAGCTAAAAATGTAAAAGAACAAAGCGAGAAGTTGTCGATAAAATTAGAAATAAGGTCACTTTACGGCTTAATCAATAGATATAATAGGGAATTATATGACAGACATATAGAATTTTTAAGAATATACTCGTATGTAGAGTTAGAAGAAATATTATATAAATTTGGTTTGGCTACGTAGAAAAGAAATTGGAAAATAAAAATGGTAGATAAGTTGAATAAATTAATAAGAAAGAACGAAGTAAAAAAGGAACACCTCTCTAAGAATAACTATGAAAAAAGAGTAGTAAACCTTACAGAGGTAACTTTCAATACAGAAGAAAAAGAAATGTTAGCAATAGGCTTAAAATACGCACCGCCACCAGAATTAAATCAAGGAAAAACGATTATTGAATGCGAAAGCGTAATACAAAAAGTAGGAAATGAAAATGATAAAAAAGAAATTAGTACTATGATATTGATGTAAAATCAGTGACGACACAAGTTGGGTAATGGAATTATCGCCATATTAGAGCGGCGACTGCGGTGCAGTGAAACTAATCCGCACAGACTGCTACGGTAACCTTGTTACGGGCCGCCAACACTCTACACGCTGCAAGAGTTTCTAGTCGTTTATCACAAATAATGCTTGTAAGAGTAACCAGCCCCAGTCATTCTCATAGCTGACGATAATTTTCATTTAAAATTTTCAAAAAAATATTATTTTCGTACTGTTGCAATATTCTTTATTCTCGTTTGGAAATCAAAATATATAAGTAATGATAAATTTACGTAAATGTAAAAAAAATATTATATTAATAACAGTTTTAACAAAAAAGGAAATCAGCTTAATTCAATCAAATTTACTATCTTGTTTCTTGATATGGAATTGGGATATGGTAGCAAAATAAGCTGCTCCTACAATCCGTTGGCAGAACAATGTTCATCAAAACGCTAAGTCTTTTCTGAGGGTCTTTCAAAATAAGAAGTTGCGGCAAGAAGCCGGAATCGTAGGACCCATCAGTCACAAGCGCTCAAGGCGTAGTACGGCTAAAACACTAGGGAAATAGATTTTCATTTAACAAGGTACTTACGCTATTTGTTGGTATAATTTTAAGGTTTATTAATCCTGGTAACTTTGGAAAAGTAATTTGTTGCTTGTTTATTGTGTTGTCTAATGTCAATATTGCTACCATTAGAAAAGTGACTAGGGTAGTGTCATCAAATTCAGAGGATACTATCACACAGCTGATTCAGAATCGGTATAAGTACACTTTCCCTGACAACTCACGGCTTGGTGTCTTTCAAATAAGACCAAACGTCACACTCTTAATACAAGTTCCATTTGTATTTAAGTAAGTGCCTTTTCATTTGATACAACTGCAATATTGTGGATTTGTTTGAAGGATACCCTGTTATATTTAAAACTAATTTAAAACGTGTAACTTCATTACTCATTACCGAACTCTATCAAAATCATAGCCCTTATTTATTAAGGCTGATAAGCACGTATTCTGCACTTCTAACACGTTTTTGGTAATATTGTTTGCATTGTGTACTTCATCAGCCTTTGAATGTGTAATTTTAACATTCTGTAATCTGGTTTCATATTTTATTAAGAGGTAAGACCGAAGTGTTTTTTCTTTACAGTTTCCTTCGACAATGCTGTTAAGCCCCACTTCTCTTCTCATCTAATCTAATCCCAAAACTATTTTAGAATTTATTAGTAGTTTTATATTTTTGTACTCATAAAAGTATAATAAAATTAAAATCTTAGTTATTCTGTGCAATTTCTTCTTCATGTCCTTTATATACAGTATCTACAATAAATTTTCTCTATATTAATCTTTAGATTCAAAGCTGAATAGTTTGTAAAACTCTTGTAAGTTTAGTATCTGTTTAGTTATCCAATTTATTTTCCCAATTTTCCAAAGTAAATAGATCTTTTAATTTCATCTCATCTTGAGTCTTTCGGTTTTTATTTTTTTTCCAACTTTTTAATATGATTATTCTTTCATTAGTTGTTATCTGAAGTTATTCAGAATTCGTAAATGAATTGTGTTTTATGGCAATTATACATTTTTGTATACTATAATGTGTACATTCCGATTAACTTTTACTCGTGTACGTTTTAAACTTTCCAATACTATATAATCTTCTATAAGCATTGCAATACTTATTTTCTATATATTGTTGCAGTTCAATTTAACTGCAATAGTGCAAACTGTTCAAATCTCAAATGCTGAATGCTGAACAGGTTTTAATTAAGTTGTTTAACAATATTTAATTAAGTTTCAACTCATTTCGAATTGTTATGAATCCATTAGACAACGTATCCTTTTTGGATCGGTCAGCCCCTAGGTCCCGTTTTACACAGTCCCTTAAAAGTAGTAAACTGTGAAGCATAAGAAATAGTTTCATTCCAATTATTCAAAATTATTGACGACTCACAGACACTTTTAATTATATACTAATAATTTTTATACTACTACTAATAATAATATATAATAATCAATAATAATATAATAATTATGTACTGATAAATATATACTAATAAAGCCTATTGCTATGTTCAGAATTATCGTACAGTAAATATACCATAAAATAAATAATAATATTTTTAGTGTTTTTAAGATATTGCACAAACTGTTTCAAAGAGCAAAATTATTATGTTATATAGAAATAATAACATTTGACTAAATTTTGAAATGCTGAGCAAACACAGGATTTCAAACAATATGTTTCTCATAGCACAAACATAAATAACAAATTTTTTTTCGATGTCGTACAGCTACTACAGTTTACATTTATGTAACTCTTGCAAATTTATCAAAGACGCTTAAGAATAGTTTTTTTGCAATAAATAGAAAATTTTATCACTTTAGGAAGGAAGAATTTTGACTTTGTTTAAATAGATTATTTTAAGTTATTATTATGATAAATTGATGCCGTAAGTAAAGTTTGAAAGATAAGATAATAATTAGTATATTACAATAAGTTTCTAGTCCTACTGTTTTATTTATACACTTTTATTTATACAAAATATTTAAAAAAACCGCGAATTTTTCAGAAATGGATTATTTTACACAAATGAATTAAAAAATAAATTGTGTTAATAACCCCCCCCCCCCAATGTACCTTGCAATTTCTCATAAATGTTGCCTAATAGGCCTATTCATTGATTTAACGCATTCTAAATATGAAATTTGCTATACAAGTTTTTTAATATAATGTTTTTCATTATGTTTATAGACGTAAATTAATCTTTTTGTTCTACGAAAATATAAAGAAACAAATTTGAACGACAGACTTTTATAGGCTACAACATTTTGACGGAGGCCCTTACGACCAAAGTAATCGGTATAGAAGTACATAGTATTACATTCGGGTTGTACGTAGGTCAGTTTTAAAATGTAATCAAAAATACGATTCTCAAATGTTTACTATGTGGAGATTATTTTACAAAACATATTTTTGTATAACCCCTTCGTGTATAAGTTTCTTGAGTTCCTTTCTTAATTTAGAATTTATGAGCGTAAATGTTTGATAAGTAATATTAAAAACAAAACAAATTAAAAAAGTATTTACTAGCCTATGTAGAGAAACCTCTACATAGTAAATATTTTATAAGTTTATTCAATTTTAAATTCGTCTTTTTTAATTTTGTCAAAATGCATTCTTTTGAAAGTACTTTGATAAATGTGGTTTTTTATTTTTGAAATCCATAAAAAAACGTGGGTGTGCCAAATTTTAGTTCACGCTGAAATCCAAGTGTACTCAGTTTGAATGTACTGCAATTCTAACATTTTTTTTACTGAAATTATACGTACCTTATGTGGGTTGTCCATTCTTATGAGGCATACTGCCGAAATATTGTGGAAAAATTATAAATATTTTTTGCAGAGACAAGCACCTTTGGTTTAGATGACTGCAAAAAACCACAAAAATAGTTTTAGTCTTTTTAACAAAAATATAGTAGTTTATTTTATAAAATATATTTTTGTATACCCCCTTCGTGTATAGGTTTCTTGAGTTCCTTTCTTAATTTAGAATTTATGAGCGTAAATGTTTGATAAGTAATATTGAAAACAAATCAATCAATGTAAATGGTTGACAGTCTATTTTAATACTTGTATTTTAGACCTAAAGCTTGTAAGTCTTTATATAACTTACAAACTAATAAATAAACCACATGACTATTTGTACTTATAATCCTATGTATGTCTAAAAATTGTATAATTACAATTAAGTATTTATAAAAAATATGAGAATCCTAAAGTTCTCATTTGGGAGGGGGTTTTGAGGGAACTTCAACTTAGTTTTATCTCTCCGCGATGTAAATTCTAGTTTCGCCGCTGTTCAGCCTAGTAATAGTAATCGCAACAATAAAACGTCGATGGCCAAGCGTCGTTACAAGATGTTATTAATATTTTGAATACAGCTTTATGTATTGATTCTCGTGCATCTGACATTAAAGCCAATGTAAGGCGTCTCAAACCTACGTTTTATTAAGGACATATTGATTGGTTTTAATTTCATAAACATGACGTACGCAGGAGAAATATTGGATAAAGTAAGGTAGACAAAATTATTTCATTAACGATTTGTAGGCCTGTAAGTTATTTTGAAGGCTTTACCTTTTTCATTCAGAACGTAAATACTACTTACAATTATTTCTAGTTGTATGTACCATTATAACCCCAACACCTTACCATGGAATACTCTACATAAAATGAACCTATGAAAACCGAAATCTAAACCTGCCCTTCAAGTACCTGGTTAATGCATTTTTTTAAGTGGTAGAATATGCAAAATGTAAAAAATCCATATCAATTGTGGCAATAGAAAAGTAAAAGAAGTTAATATTGGAGTGTATTCTTTTAATTGAAGAGCCATGCAGAACGTATTTTACTGAACTGCCATTTTGCTTCTGCTAATTTGTACAGTATTTATCTCCAATTTAGAAGTGGCACGACAAGGCAAAATCAGCCTTTCACAACATGAACGGGAAACATTTAGTATGATTTGTAGAAGCAAACACCCCAGTTAGGTAACGTTACCAAGGCCAATGAACGACATCGTTGCCACAGCCATACAGATAAATTGCTCTGTGAAAACTTTATTGCTAAACGTGAACATAATGGTAACTGTTCCTGGAACCATTATTACATTTCAGATTAACGTTACAGTTTATTATTTACTAAAAAAAAAATTTTAATTTTAAAAACGTATGTTTTAATAAATGTTAATTAAAATAGATATTGTTTGGCAAAGAAATTAACGTCTGTCCAGTTCTTTTGTAAAAGCGATTTACTTTTTGTTAACGTAAAAGTATTATCTCTGATTTTAATAAAATTTATATAAGATATAATCTAATTATAATAAAGTACGTGCAATAAAATACAAATTATTTACTAATCTAAATAACGTAGCTGGAATTTTCTCTGTTATAATTTTGTTGGGCTTGATTGGCAATTGTTTAATAAATGTATTGAAACGTAATTCAAATGTTACAAATTTTTGTTTTCAACATATCGACACTAATAAAGCTTTTATTAATTTTTTTAGTTAATATGTTTTTTTTTTTAAATAATATTGTCGAAAAGCAACGCAATTCACTTGCGTTGTCATACAGCTCAACAGTATACTAGACTCACCATTCGCACATAAGATGAAATTACCCGCCCTAACTTCATAGTATTAAAATGACACGGAAATATTAACTCAACTCTATAACGCTAAAAATAGGCCTACATGTATGTAAATGAAAACGAAAGAAAATGAAATGCATACCGAAGTGGCATACTTTTAATATCGTATATTTACTTCTGCTATGATCTTTACTCTTTACCATGTAAGTTATTCATACACATTCTGTCAACGGCTCCTTTCTTCTATATTTGAAAAAAAACTTTACTTTGTAAACACAACCTTTTTTCTATCAGTATTAGAACAAAATCAGTTTAACGTTAAAGAAACTTACAAAGGAGTACAGTATCTTTGAAGATAGAAATATTCTATTTACTAAGAAAATATGGTCACTTAAGTAATTTGTAATAAGCCTAATTAATTTTGCTTTAAATAATTTTTAAACGGTCAGCTTCATAACAAAACCTTTCAAAATTTCTTTTTAAGTGAAATACTTTTGTACCGGCCAAATTTGAATGAGATATGACCATTCACCCATATGAGTATACATATGCTCTATTTCGACCACACCGAACTCAATCATATTCTTCTCTGTGACAGTGCATGTCAATAGTAGTTTTAGTTGGTAATTTCTTTGATAAAGAATAAACACATGAGAGAAGAAGTTCAAGTTTTAATTTAAACGAAAGACTAAAAGATTATAATCAACGGTGGAAAGAACGCTTAGAAAGAATGTCAGATTCAAGACTGCCCAAAAAAGTCTGGAAATATAAACCTATAAGACGCAAGTATGTGGATACACCCGGGAGGATGTTGCTGGGTGATCATTAAAGGCAATGCTTTAGAGCAGAGCTGCAATCGTCTGTTTGTTTCCCCGGTACTCGTTCGATCGTCTATTTCACTAACTAATTCTGAAATTTAACTACCATTTAAAACACTTTGCCTTTAAAAAAACCTTTTTGGAGAATGAAGCAATGTACGCAGTATTCCATATTTGGTGGAAAGAGATTTAGCAGTGAGGCAGCAGATCCTAAATATTTACTTCTAAGGAGGGAAGAAGACGATTTTACGAAACTAAACGCCTTGTTATAGCAACAGCCGTTACCGTTTTCTCTGGATCAGCGTAAAAAACAAAGAAAACGCGCAGGTAATTTACTGATATAGACCTTGAACGTTAAAAGTTGCTGAAGCTGCAAAACATAGGCGAGATTAATGTACAGGATATACTAAATACCACTTTGAAAACCACAGAGGTGGTGGTAGTATGCAGGGGCTTGTTTGACTGTACAGAGGATGAAATTGCGACAGAGCTTGTCCCTTAAGCAGTTGTATCATGTTGGAAGCTAATAGTATGAAGAGATAGACAGACTCTCTATTCTCCGTCCTATGTCTTAACCTCCAATAGAACAACTCTGCAGAAAAAATCAGAGCAGGCACTCACATGATAAGTGCGAGAGTTTTGTTCAATCAGGCAATTCACTATTTCCAATGCTTGCTTTTTCGACACACTGCAACACGATATTCCCGGGCCAAGCCCTACTTCTGTGGGAAGTCGACTCATGGTGACGATCATTGTGCTGAGTCCACAAAATTTCCACAAAAATAAATATGGGTGTGCGGTGTAATCTTCAGCCAGGAGGTTGTAATCTAAAATCCTGTGCAAAATTTTGGGTTGCACTACGGAAAAGAACATTCTTTACTACCCCGGTACAGAGGTAATATTGTGAACCAGGTAACACTTTTTTACATCTCAGACGGCAACTACTGTTTCTGAGCCATGTGGCTAAAATGTTATTGTTACCAAGCCACACACACCAGGTCTTGACTGTGGAATACAGACTTACTACAACATATAATGGTCACATTGTTTATTTACTCAGCCAGTCTGTACATGAGTTCTGGAAATATCCCGCCGTTTCAACATCCAGGTCCAAACGTACGTTCCATGCGAGGTGCCGCCCTGGCTGCTTTGTGAACCAAATTCTCTCCTGAACGTTGGTAGCGGATGCCTGAAATTGTAAAACCCAATTGAATTGAAAAATATTGAAAAAATTTTTTTCAGGCATATTGTGAAGAACATGTCATTGTGTACACTGAAGATAAAGAGCAGAGTGAGTAGGTGGCAGGAGTGTAGACTGCAGAAGTATATACAGTGTGGGACACTCTTTGACACTTTGAACACCGAGGGGAGGGGAAGGTTGTTATCTATAGGGATCCGTTGAATTATTTAACTACTTTAGACAATGCGAGCACAGTGGATCCGCTGTTGCAACAGTTAACTGTCAATATACCATACGCTAAACAACAAAGGTTCATCCTTTACTTTTGGTTTGTGTCTGATCATGTAATGAAGAATGTTACCATCAACGTAATGAAGAAACCTACGCTCCAGCGAGAAACGCTTCAGATAGCCCAAATGTAGATGCAGTTGCCATATGACCTGAAAACACAAAAGTGCAAGGCAACACCTTAATTATTCATTGTAGGAGGATACATGGTATTCACAGCATAGCAAACTTTCTGGAGTAAAACAAATAGTATGTAAAAGGCAAATGACAGGTAACCTTAGTAATCGTAAACAAGATTGCATCACGAATTGGGTACACGACCTAACGTTTTCTTACTAAGACGAGAACAACCCGAATGCACTCGAGACGGATTACTTACGGTGATGTATGGTGTTGGAATACATACTGTGAAAATTGAAAAAGCTGAACTCAGATAGGGATACGGAGTAAAAGCTAACCTGAATTTGGACCTCGGAATGTCGTATTACCTTTGACAAGACTGTTCTGCGTCTTTCTGTAATCATATTTGTATTTTCATTTTTCATGCTTGTATGTGAATGAAAAGAAATCAGAATCACAAGAAATATATTTCATCAACGTCGCTGCTTGTAGTTGCCAGGCACCCACAATTATTTAAAAGTAAAGACAAAAATATATAATAATATAATTTAAAATGTCCATTAATTTAGTACTTTAAAATAATTAATAGTCACATTTAAATAGTCAGCCTTCGGTTAGAATGTTAATGTTATAAAAGTACTCTGTTAGTTTGAGGTGTTTGTGTGTTGGGAAATGTCCGTTGGTTGCTGGATACTGTATCTCCCAACTCTATCGGCCCTGATTATGTTACAGTAAACACAATTTATTTAATGGCGCGGCTCGCACATGTAATGTACCGCTACGATCATTATTCCCTGAAGTCGTAAAAATGTATCCCCGTATACGGTATTTATTTATTGATGAGGAGGGCAGAGTTTATTATTGGCGGTACAGTTACGCGTGGATATTAAACATTGAACCGCCCGTGAGCAGGCACAGAAACAGCGTCTACTGCAACAGTGTGTCCGGGCAGTATTAACGCCTTACTCTTAGTTAGGAGGTTGCGTTCAGACTTTGTGGCCATGACAAAGTGTGTAGCTACATGTTTTTTTGTTTTGTACATTTGAACATTGTAAATATAATTTTGATACTTACCATAGTATACCATACCATACCATAGCATACTTACCATAGTAGGTTATATTTAGTATCAGTTTTATTTTAACAGATTTACTAAATACAAAGATGTCCATTTTTAGCAACAAATTTAAACAGAATTATGTAAGTGAATTGCATTAACAATCAAAGTAATGTTTTTCAAATAATATATATTATATCAATACTTTAAGTAAAATGTGCCTTACATGCATTAGAATTTAACTTGTGCTTATGTTTATTATAAGCTTTACAATAAACACCAACACTTCAGCTTTTTAATACTATAGATACCAACTCTGTAATTGTCTCTGTAATTATTATTAACATAATAACTAATGCTAACTTGCAACAGTACTGTACGTTTGTGTCTGTTCCGTCAGTGTGCTATTGGTTTACCTGAAAAGAGATCTAAACCATGCTAAACATCAAACCTAAATCAGACATGTAAGAAAAGCCCCTACCACTTTTAAATTATTCACCAACCTTGGTCTCTGAGTTGGTAATGTTTGTAGAACAGCACTAGGTCTCACATACCAGTTACAGTATATCCAAACAGAAAGCGAATTAGCTATTTCTATGAGTAGATTCACTTTGTAACTTAAACAGATTAAAATTAAACCAAACTAGAAAGACAATGCGGTAGTAAGGATTGCCTACCTCTAAATACCAAAATTTTCTACCATTCATAAAAAACACCGTCATTCATATATAAACAGCTGATTCTATAAAACAAGAGCTAACTCAGCATTGTAGAGGTTAGAATGAAAAAGAAATGCCTATTTTTAAAAACATATATTATGTATCTTTTTTCTTGACAAGTATTATTTTATAAAATTATATATGTCTAGTAGGCTCTGTATCTACAAACTTTTTCTATTAATCTATTGTCATTGACATGACAAATATATTGATAATACATTGCCGCGATTGTTTAAATTGCCTGTGGTGTATATCAACAGTGGTTGCAAACTACTACACAATTTTTGCGTACTGGAAAAACTGTAATCTCAGTTATTCTTTACTCAGTACAGCTCTGTTCTTTTTCTTGTATCGATCTGTTACCAAAAGTAATATATAATTAGGCGGCAATTTCCTAGAATACGATATAATGTTCCTACAATCTGAAGTTAATTTGATTTAGTCGAAGAGTTACAGAAAATAAAAATTTACTTTTACTTTTATATAGTATGGCAATTATTTCTTATAAATTGACACAAATATTAGAAACTAAGAATGAGGTAAACATATACACGCATACCACAATACCACACGTAGACGCACATAGACCACTGTCACTGTGTACCAATGTCCTCTAAACTACGAATTTAAAGTCAGTCCCTCGCCACATTAGTTAAGCCATGAATGAAGCTTGGGGGGTTTTAATTCAATAAATTGAACTAACAGTGCAGTGACTGTGGAGTAGTACCTATAACCAGATTAAATATGAAAGTTACAGACTACGTACAGGCGCCTCTTCTAACTCTGTTATCTTCAATACACCACAAGTTCATGTTCAGTTAAGTCTAGAGGAAATGTTGTGGAAAATCGTGGCTTTTATTTAAAGATACAACATTTAATTTACCGGCATTGAAAGCTTGTTATATTGCTCTAACCAAATCTTAGACAAGAAAACCAAGTTGCACGCGTATTTTTTCTACAATGTTATAGTTAATAGTATATACGGATGTTACTTTTTTACACGTAATGACAGAATAAGTAACAGAATAATTATATAATGGACACAAATTAAATATTTATAAGTTTATATTTTCAGTTGATTATATGGGTGTAAAACTAACATTGCTTTACAACAGACATATGAATTTTTAGCTGATTTGATTTACCTTAAAACAAAGACAAGAAAAATATAGTAAGTTTAGAATCTTTATATTTTAGTGTCTGGGCAGCAAGAAAAGAAAAACACACGGCAAACGTCACAACTTTCAGTTGACGGTTAATTTCTTACATAACCAAACAAAAACAAAATAGAATTATGACATGGTATGATACTCTGTAGTGTATTTGACTATAAAATTGTCATTTGAAAAATAATGGCTCCTTCCTCATCGCCTTAGCAACCTAAAAGTTATGAAGAGTAAATTGCCTAACAGACTCGCCCAGTAACTGCCTGTCGACTTCCAGTAACTACTCAGTTTTTCTCGACGCGTCAACCAGAAAGCGGTCAATTCTTCTTGAACTTCGGCGAAGTATAAAAATAAATGGCTAATAGTCCTGCTCTTCAGTCTGGATTTGTGTTTAATGTGTGTTAGCAGAGTTGTTGTTACTGCGACTTACGGTTTAGTGTGAAGTCATTATTATGTATTACTTAGTGCAACACTATTTGTAAGGTGACATAAATTTAACATAACATTTTAAATGTTAACATAAATTTAATACACATTGTGGTACTTAGAATTTACAGCAGTCTGTCTTTCCTTATAGTAGTTGTATACCTTATTTTATAATGATTTAAGGTAAACAAATCTTGTGTGTTATTTAATATTGTTACGACGGTCTACTTGATCGTCGTAGGTACAGTGGAAACATAATACAAGACACCAATTAAGTCACTAGTCACCAGCTTTAATTTTTACAGTTAAACAGTTCGTAATTAACAACACAGTCTCTTACATCAAATCAAATAAAAATTGTTTTCACGTAACAAAATGTCAACTAATATTAAAACACAATTGTATTACAATATACCGCCCGATTATAAAACGCAACAATTCACTAATAACCACTTGAACGTACACAGTCATCACTTGTAATCGCCCGACAATAAACTCGAGGCGTACTGTAAATATATCGCCACTATACTGAAAACTAAGGCCGCTGCCGCCATGTATTTATGCCTCCGCTCACAGACCAGAACGTTCCAAACTACGTCTTAGCGCCAGTGTTTACTACGTAATTAATTGCGGCCTTGTCACAGTCCGTGCGGCTGGCGACTTCCATAAAAGCCTCGCGAATGCGTCAAGAGTCACGCACCCACCGCATTATATTCTGGATCCCTCTGGGACTTTCGATAAACACGTAGATTGTTCTGCGATGTCGTAACAATATCTTATTTTTCGTGGTTTGTTTAAGTAGGAAACTCTGTGTGCGATCAGTTCTTTATTTAAAATTTTTACATAATAATAAACTTTAAGAATTTAGTAGGTTATATTAAATTTTATTCTATTTTGCAATTTGCAAACAAAGTGTTTGTTATAAATTTGAATCAAAACAAATAATATTATTTAATAACTTTGTCTGAATTTGTTTCAAAGGTGTTGCACTTCAGTTTACATACTGCGCTACTACTTATTATTTTCTTTCAGAAATAAACAACAACAAAATAAGTGACTACAATTAGGTTTTATTTTTCAAAGCATGAACATAACGTACCTTTAATTTCAGGGCCAGCGTGTATAAATTATGTTTACAAACACATTACCTGTTTTTGATTTATTTACATTAATACAAAAATTCATTGACAATAGTTTAACTTAAGATATTCTCTTTTGAAATTCTATTTGTTTTAAGTTAACGCTAGTCCAAACAAAAAATCTTTATTTAATTGAGACACTATAACAAATAATGAATACTATCTATATACTTCATAGGTCTCACGTGTTTCAATTTGGCTTTGAGGAATATTTTGTAGGTGGTTTTACTAATATTTCGTGTATTTTTTTCAAGGTAATTATATTTAACTAATAATGTTTTACTAACTTTTGTCCCAATTCATACAGATCTCTTTGCGTCAGTTAAATAATTAAAAATTACACTTCTATATAATACGTTTGCTATAAGGGATTAATGGCTATACTAATGGCTATATTTTAAGTTGCCATGATAAGTGAGATATGGTATATTCGTATGATATAATCATATGTCGCATGATATAAAATGATATATCGCATGATATATTCGTATCATTTTAACATAATTTTTTCAATAATTATTTCATACTTATACTTAAGCCAATAATCTTATCTTTTCGCCTTCAAAAAGCTGTTAAACTAAAAATCTTATTACTATTAACTTATTATTGAGATAACTCATTGTTTTCAATTGAGCGCTCCGGTAATCAGTATTTGCTATTTAAAATAATGTTATATAACTTTATCGGAAGATGCCACAGAAGATGACAAGCTCTTACATAAGCTTATACAAAGCTTATACAGCTGATGCTGGTTTATTTTCCAATCATGGATAGTCTAGTGTGCTGTCATTTTATTACAGTTATTCTAAATCCGCTTTTCCACTCACTCGCTTATAGCGCTGTTTGTTTTCTGTACTGTCGGTTGAAAGCTGGAGACTGCAGTGTTGGATTTACAATATAAATACGCCTAACACTGTAATAATTATAGAACTGACAACTGTAATCAGGATTAAAGAGGAACAGAAATAACTAAGGTCTGTAAATGCGTATCTCTGTTAACACTAAGAGTGTCTCTGCAGCAATTAATGACGACTTGATGTTATGTAAATCTGTTAGGCTTGCGTTCAAAAACACAGATTTTATACCACGGCAATGTTTGAATATTTATTTCATCTAACGTCAACCACAGCTAAAGCCTGCTTCATGTATTTTGACTGCAAATGTTTGAACAGTTTACGTCATTCTCTAAGTTTTATATATTTAAATGTATAGGAATGGAATGTCTTTTTACAATAAGCACAAAACTGTACTATTATCATCATCCCATTATTGCAACATATTGCAAAAATATCAAAGACGACCATGTGTTTTTATTTCAGGTTAATAATAATTATTTTTACAAGTGTAACAGTTAGGCCTACAATACCTAACAAACGTCAAGGTTTCATATTAAAAAACTAACTCCTTAAAAGGCGTTAATACTTTTTTACGTTACGCTTAAATCAATTAACACTAGTACCATTCAAGGTAAGTTTAAAAATAAATTCCGTATTACTCCTTGGCCCACATATTTAGATAGCTCTGACAAAGATTAGTTTTCCTCTACCCCGTAACAATTTCTTACAAATAAAGTGATTTTGTCTTGTTTAAAGTACTGTAAACATTTTTTTTTTGCCGCTTGATTTAAAAATAGTTTTATTGTCCTGAGACTAACTAGGTGAATAATAAGAAATTTTACAGAACTGTTTTTCAACTGCAAATAAATATGACAAAGCATTAATAATAAGAAGGTAAGTAGAATGGCTTAAGTAAGACAGGGTATATCAAAATACAGCAACCGTCAGCCAACAATAGATTGACATGTCACTCCTCTGAGGAATGAGAATGTTGTCTATTACCTACTGATACAGAAGGCAAGTTTAAGAAGTGCCGCTTGCTGATTGTTCCAAAACAGTTTGTGGAAAGCCATAAAAGAGTAATTGTTGTTGGCCCAAGGTAGTTGTGAACAGCTGGTGTCGCACACAATGCCGCAGTAATTACGTACTTAAACACCAACAGCCACGTATAGCGTAACAAAACCAGTAGTATCCATACTATCCTGACACTGTGCTTCACACTTACCATAGATAAACATTAAATATTAGGAGACACGGATAAAAATTGATAATAGTTGTTTATAGCCTATTCTTACTTCATCGATTATTCTTGCACTGTCGAGTTTATAATTACTTAATTAATATTAGGGGACATCATATGCCTTGAAAAATTGATAAAAAATATTACTTCACATTAAAAATCATTGTTTTTATTATAATACATCTAACACAAAAAATTTAGAAATCTATAAAATCATAACTTTAATAAAGGTTTAAAATACGTTTAAAACTTCTCGAACGGACAGAACTTACTGAATTTTAAAAGAGACCTACGCGGCCGAGGTCAATTGCTTGAAGGTAATTTTTAAATTTTGTATCAATACGTTTTGGCCAAAAACCGGAGGCCTTCTCCAGTATATTTAAAAAGGTATAGTAGGCTGAACGTATCCCAAGGTTAGGGATAAGCAACAAGTGTTTCGGAAAAGCGACATTCCCTTTAGAAGTACGAACAAACTAGCCAATTACGACGCAGAATTTCGGCCTACAACGTTCGGCCTACCATCCTTTGTCGAATATTTTCCTGCTGAAGAAGGCCTCCGGTGGCAGCCCGAAACGTCTAGAAAAGAAAATATCTCACAGTCATCATCAACATGTATTACTTGTTTATCCTAAACAAGTAATACGATACAGACCTCAAGGAAGGCGAGATATACCAAGGTAGACCAAGGAAGAGATGGCTTCAGTGATTGCGGAACAGGCTGTAAGCCTACACCTTGACGTGGAGATGAGGAAAAAGAACCTATCGAGACCACGGCTCAATAACCGGTAGTTTGTAATTCATGCTGACTTCGGCCGTGGTAGACTTACTGAATCGGAATAATACATTTAATTTAAGCTTCAAGAGTGGAAATTGTTGCAGAATATTATTTGACGCTTACGTCTATTGGTGATCAATCAGATACGTATATTGCAACTTACCGTCTGTGACTTTATGCAACGACGTCTTCAATCAAAAGTTGACATGTTTCGGGACACTTGTCCCATCCTCAGAACTTGAAAGTGTGTTCTTATATCATCAAACGATGATATAGTTGTCAAATAATTAAAATATTAAAATCCAATTAAACAAAAACCACAATACTTATGTATAAAGACGAGCGCGACGGTTAAACGGTGCACACCGTACGGTAGCTGACCGCGCACTGAATCAAGACTGACTCTTGTCACTACAAAAACGCAAAGCCGTGTCGTACAATATATTCGATTTAAAAAGCAGTTGATCGTTTAGGACACGCGGCTTGGTATCAGCATTGTTATAAGCTCTGTAAATTTCGAACTCCTCAAGGGCGTTCATCTGTCGCCCTTTCTTGCATATGTGAAGAGGTATCAAGTTTTAAAATTAGTGTAATTGTGATTCTCTATGATGAGGTGTTTTGCAAATTTTGATCTAATGTGGTCCAAACTGTGAAAGTGTGTAGGCGGTCTATGTTCTGTGAACGTTTTTAAAAAGCCACGGCCTGTCTGGCCTATATAAAAGGCGTCACAATCTTCACATAACAATTTGTAAACACCTGTATTGTGTTCGAGGTTGGTAGGTCCATGTACGCGGAGGTTATTCAAAATGTGGTTAGTGGTCTTGTATGTGACGTTTATATTGCTATTTTTATTGAAAATTGACCCAAAAACCTTAGGCCTCTTGATACCTCTTCACATATGCAAGAAAGGGCGACATATGAACGCCCTTGAGGAGTTCGAAATTTACAGAGCTTATAACAATGCTGATACCAAGCCGCGTGTCCTAAACGATCAACTGCTTTTTAAATCGAATATATTGTACGACACGGCTTTGCGTTATTGTCATGACAAGAGTCAGTCTTGATTCAGTGCGCGGTCAACTACCGTACGGTGTGCACCGTTTAACCGTCGCGCTCGACTTTATACATAAGTATTGTGGTTTTTGTTTAATTGGATTTTATTATTTTAATTATTTGACAACTATATCATCGTTTGATGATATAACAACATACTTTTAAGTTCTGAGGATGGGACAAGTGTCCCGAAACATGTCAACTTTAGATTGAAGACATCGTTGCATAAAGTCACAGACGGTAAGTTGCAATATATTTGATTGAACAACACGTGGCTTGGTACTAATTTCGGATTTATTTCCTTTTAAATATATTGGTGATCGTTGTTTATATAAATTTATTTCAATGGGCTTACTCATATAAACAAGGTCGTATGGACTTTGTAATGTTGAAATATTACAACGTACATATGAATGTCGTAATATTTCATCATTCGTTGACATTAAAAGTACTACAGAAATGTCTAATTATATATAATCTATTTTTTGAGATTACTTAACTTTGTTATTGTAATTTAACTGACAATTACAATGAAATTTATGTAATGTGTTACAATGAATGGGAGAACTAATTAACAAATATGAAACTAAGTCTGTTTGACATACCACTGTGCCAATGTTAGAATAAGAACGGATTATTACAGTAACAGTGCTTCTGCTTGCGAACGCGTCTTTCTGTAACAATGATAAAAATAAAGAAATATAAGTTGAAAATAGCAGATATTTTTAGAATCTATTTAAAGTGTAACTTTGTTAACAGGTGTACATTGTAGAGAATGTATTTCCATAAGTGGAACAAATGTATGTTGAAGTGTACCCTTGCTATGTTGGTTAAAATAATAGATACAATTATATCAGTACTATAACAAACACGGAAATAAATTTAAGATCCAATGATCCAATGACAATTAAGTCCTTTTTGAAATATTAGAGTAATAATAATTTAGCTAGTTATAATGATTACACGGAAAGTTACTAAAGAGTAGAATTAAAAAATAAACTATCTAATATTACTTTTTTGTCATTTACAAATTCATCTCTAAATAATTAGATATTAGAACATTATTAAACATTAGAACCATTAGAGCCTCGAATCAGAAAACAATTGGAGGAATTGTGAACACAATCCACACACCACCCCCACTATACCTTCCAAGCAATAACCGTTACAAAGTCTGGCAGTCTGTCTCTAAGCTGACGAAGGCGAACACTACGCCGGAACGCGTTCGACGAGAAAAGACAAGTAAGTTCACAAGTGAAAGTTTCATTATTATATAAATAGTAGTGCTGTGAAAAAGGATGATGAACAATCAAGACAACTCTAAATAATTATAATATACTGCACAACTTTGAAAAGGCTCTAAATGAAGTATGTGTATAGGTATTAGAAGTTACAATTTATAACAGATATGTATCTGAGCAATCATAGCGTTATTAACATAAAATATGTTTTAGGTGATGATTAAGTAACAAAGCCGCAGTGTCTATGAAGTAAATTATGATATTTCTGGAAACGTTACGCGTAATCCAGATATTAATTTCGTGAAAAGTATTATGTACTATGCTTTATAACGACAGAAAAACGTTCGTGTTCCCCTGCTTCCAGACTGCCTCTATTGTAGTAATTTGTTTTTTGACGTTTCGACCTTTCAGATTTTTGGTAGTCCTCATAAACTGAGAGTATCGTTTGAAAGACCTTATTTGGAAACGTATAAATGAAAGATTTTAAATGCAGTTTCTAAAGATACCACAGATATTTGTGGTAGCAGACACGGCGCACCGGCCTGTGGAAGCACGCTTTATTTATCACATATTGTCTGTCATTAAAAGCTAAGGAGTACTATGTTTCGCTGAGTTAATTTTTGAATTACATATAACGGTTTTTCAAATATATTAATTACTTTTACTGATAATGTGACTAAGTGTTATCTTATAATATTCAAATTCTTTAGCTCAAAAGTATATTTTCGTTATTTATACTACAGCTGATTACCACGCACCGAGCTATTTGGAAAACAAAATCTTCAAAACCACAATGCAACCCTTGCTATATAAGTTGTGGGTAGTCAAATAGGCACATTTTATGTGCAGTATTTGGTTAAACCAAGCGAAATTCACCATTATGTTATAATTTTAAAGAAAAAACTATATTTCATCTGTATATTATCTGGAAACCTAAACGCTATATTTAAAATCTAAATTATGGATAAAATAAATAGGAACGACAACCGCCGAGTCGTCACATTCAAAAAATTGACTGTTATCCATTTGAAATTGACTGCTTTTTTGTTTGAATTCCGTCTGAGAATGTTTTTATCATGATCGTATCAAATACATCGCCTAACATGTGTCTTTTAAATTTAATTTATAAAATTAAACGTCTCAAAATAATGTTTAATTGATGATTACGTAATCACTTACTGAGCCACGTAATTGATGTATTCTGAAATATAAAGTCTACTGACACGACACGATAGACCATTATACTATAAAAAAATTACTAGACATTGCTGTTCATTTAGGTAACATTACAACTAACAACATAAATGCCAAAAACAAAATGTACAAACAATGTACAAAATTTTTAAATAAAGACTTTTCTATGAAACCATAGGTCTAGTATACAATAACATAACGAATACAAACATATTTAAAGCGGTCCAGGTCACTGTATGATATTATATATAATTTACCTTAATTTCCGTCCAGTGACGTCACGTGACGTCACAGACTTTTGATGATCCCCCTAAATAATGATGATTTCGAGTGTGAACTCAACATAATTAAACACATAGCTCTGGCCAACGGATATGAATCCCAAATGATCGACAATATTCTTAGAAAACACAAATCCCGTCGTTCCAAACAGACACATGATATTACACCTAACAACAAATACATCACAACAACATACACTGAGTTGATGCCCAAGATCCTTACATCCACTTTAAATAAATTAGGTTATACTGTCATTTTTAAAACAAATAACCGTCTACGGAACTTAGTTCGCCCAGTCATTCAAACAACAATTGAATCCAAAACTGGTATTTACAAACTTATATGTGACGATTGTGACCGATTTTATATCGGCCAAACGGGTAGACCGTTCATCAAAAGATTCCGCGAACACAAACCACAAGGCCATTTTAACAGGGGTAATTTTCCCATAGATAATATTAAATCCAACTTTACAAGGCATCTGATTTCATGTAATCATTCTTATACAAATTTCAACAATAATTTCATACCCCTACATTATTGTGCCAAAGGCCGTTATATGGATGCGCTTGAAGAATTCGAGATATATAGAGGTCATAATAACCCAGATGTGTGTGACGACATACTTAATGATAAACTTAACTTCAGGTCCAACCCACTGTATGATACCGCGCTGCGATCGATTACAGATAATAATAGATAACAGGTTCCATTGACGCAGTTCAGGCATGCTACACGCGGTGCACCGTGTTCGTGTAATAGAACGCCTCTATATGTTTTAATATATTTTTGTATTTATTTATTATGTGTTTGTTTTATTGTGGATTTTTTATTTTTTAACGAGCGCCTCTTGGAGTGATGGTCTGAGGATGGGCCACATGGCCTGAAACGCGTAACCAAAACAAATTACGCTTGACGTCACTGGACGGAAATTAAGGTAAATTATATATAAATAACGAATACATTTTTGTAATTTACATGAACGTTTTTTATTTAACAAATTACCTTTTGTTTACCATACTGCAGGAAAGGGTACTAATTGTTTATTAAGATTTCTAGACTAATGATTGAGACTAAAAATAATTAACTAAAAGCAAAAATAATACATTTTTCTGGCAAAGTATAGATTAGGTTAAGCTTTGCTTGAAGAGCTTAACAGAATACTGTATTGTAATTTATTTTGCAAAAAAGAGTTACAGCTTGAGGCATTAAGTAACAAACTGCGCCATTTCTGTTGCATTCCGTTTAAGCCTGATTACAGTTTGTATCTCTAAAGTTATTACATTATGAGGTGAAATTAACGTGCAAAGCCGCTAGTATAGGCCTACAGTCCACCGCGCTAGCGTGAAAACTCAGTATCGCCAGCTATTAATTTATGACACAGGGATTACAGTTTTAAGCTAAAATTCTAGTACTTAGTATCGTAGTATTTAGTATATAGTTTTATCTAGAATTTAGTATTTACTAGTATTTAATGTATTACCAACATGGAGCAATGGAGAGTTGAATATCGTGCGTTTATTTTAAAAACGATTTTTCAAAGTACCGATTCCTATATAACAACAACGGAAATCATTTCAACGTTGAGAGACATAGAAGAGTCCAACAGTATCGAACTGGGTAAGAACATTAGAACCATTAGAACCTCGACTCAGAAAAAAATTGGAGGAAGTGTGAACACAATGCGCGCGCCAGAAAATGTGGAAATGATGAGATCTCTTGTCACGCGTAGTCTGCTAGGAAGTAGCCTGCAAATTTCTACTACTGGAATTAATTAGACCTACGTCTACAAAAATGCACGATGTTCAACTCACCGTTGAGCCATGCTTACTGAAATTGCGTAGTTTAATTAAAGTTATTGAACAATCTGTTTATTTATTGTTGCCATAGTAATCAAACACGAGGTAACACAAATTGTTGTGTTTTCATTGCCTCACCTTATATTATATGTACGACGTTCGATGCTTACACGGATGGATACATGTTATCATAATATATGAAGATTTTAGAAACGCTTTACAAAAACTAAAAATCTATTGCGTATATATGAGTTTATATAATACGTTGCCAACTGTCTATGTGCTATATATCAGTGTATGCGTATATGTGTGACGTAAGCTGGTATTGAAACTTGTGTCTACTGTGGACCTGTGGACGCCTGTGCACACTTAAGCTGTTATCTGACTCATCTCACAGACTAGAGTTGCAAATGTTGTTTGGAAAGAAGTACTAATCACTGGAACTCCTCGCTTCCCAAGCTATAAAAACTAGGTTATTTGATATGGGTGAAAATTGCAGGCACAAAAATATCTTATCAAGAATGAGATTACGATACCAGTTAAGCATATAGAACCTTACAAGTGTCCACTTATGGATCGGACAAAAATATAAATATAGGTACCACCAAACAGGTACTGATAAATTCTGTAGTCTACTTGATCGGTACTTCCGCTTCTTAGTCAAATGACTGTCGTCCGCATATATTCTTACAGTTTCGTTATTATGTGCCGACTATATTAACGTCTTAGATCATCTTAAATAATATACAGTAAGCGTATTTTAGTGGAATCTGTCTTAAATAAGGTAGCGTATAAACATAGTGTCGTAACGACAAAGTTTATTTTTTATTTGTAGTCTTCGGTTTAGTTCAGACAACACATTTTTTATTACGTACGCCAGTAAATCAATAGAAATTGCTTCTGTTTGTCATGATTACGTCACGATACCGATTGACGAGATTATAATAGTACTTAGCAATAATGTGGCTAACCACCACCAAAATAATCAAGACAATAGCATGTTATATAATTACTCGGGTGTCGCATATAATTTATAGTTTTCTAAACACTTTTACTTTAGCCGTATATTATTTGTCACTGTTTTATATAAAAGCATATCTCACTTCCATATTCTTTGTAATTAACTGTAAAAAAATCTGGATTTCTGTCAACCATGTTAATTTTATAAAAGCCATCTGAGCTTCCCTTGAATTAGGAATCTGCATTCATTATATTTTACCTTATAATTACGGAAAAAAGAGAATGAAATTAAAAAAACTCATGAATGAAAATAGGAAGGATATAGGAAGTCTAGCGTAAATGTCAATATCTCTAAAAGTAATGATGTTTTAGAATTGCAGAGTAACGTTGGATTGTAAGGGCAATAAAACAGAAAATTCAATCCCATCTACATAACAAACGGTAAAGCCCTATCGATGCGGAAGGAAATCAAGACTACTAAAGCAGAGCACCGTCAGTATAAATTGAAACAATTTTAGTGTCGTCGTAAAAATCTCTCATTCATAAGTAATGGCGTTCCTTGTAGTAATTGTTTTATACTTTAAATAATTGTGTAAAGGATGCATTGTGTAACCAAATTATTTTCTTCATTGGTTGGCTACATTCTGCGGTACAAATGACAAGTTTCATTACTTTTTATATTTATAGATTATATTATCATGACGTACGTGAATATCAAGAGTACTACGTACTTTAATTTGCATAGTTTGATTTCATTTTAAGATTAAAGCTAATGTTTCGTTAATGCCTAAAGAGGTAATAATAACGTTAGTATACAATACGATAAATACTAGTTTAAAAATTTTTTTAGACCATAGTCTATCACAGATACTAAAACGCAATTGCCACTTTATTATAATGCTTGTGTTTACGGTAGAAGGTGAAATATTACAAGGAAAATTCAAAATTATCTTGAGGTGTGTTGTTTAATTATTAATTGAGTTTTTCATTTCAGCTGCTTTACAATTTATTTACAGTTTTGTAAGCATAGAAAGCCTTGATTTTAATATTATGTATTCAATTACACTTGTCAGATACTTATTGTTTACAACGATAAATTATCAAATACAATAATTTTATCAATAATCGTTACAGTGGAACAAAACCAAAACAACCAAGATGTTGTTCTGTCATAAAATTCCAGAAGTTAAAGTAAATGTAGTACTCCATATATGATTTGGCTAGATTTACTTTAAATTCAAAATAATTAAAAGATATGTTAAGTGTTTGCTTTGTTGTCAAATCTCTACAGAATATAAACATTCTGCTAGTTGTTGCCATTAAGAGAATAAAAACGTACATTTCTTGTTTCAAAAATAACAAAAAAAAAATGATCAGACGTCTGATCTCTCACGTTTTGCAGCAATTCCGTTTCAAGCCTCTATTATTGTCATTCGTAACTTATGTAAACCTTTCCCAGCCTGAAAGTGTCAAATGTCGACACTGAGGCACTGTTAGTCTACGTAATTCTAAATTGTCATATTCTGAAAACCGCTACTCCTATTTGTTCTGCTGTTTCCGTTTGCTTACAGCTTAGTAGATCGGACTATGTACTTGTATGATGCGTTTATAATGTTGTAGGATACGTTTGGTTTACAGGGTGATTCACAAAGTTTTATACTCACTTCCACAACTAGTACAAAATCTAAAATCAGGAAACCCTTTCTCTTTGGAATTCTGAAACTGGCTGAATTGTATTATCGGCAGTTGCTAAACTTTCTTTATTTACAGGTTAGATACAGTTTAATTGAATTGTGCCAATAGCGTGTGCACCAAACTCACCTACGCGGAAATCAGTTTTCATACAACGATGGAAAGTAATTTTCAACACCGTTTTCGAATCAGTGTTTGTTGTGGCATTATTCATGCCGATCAGATTGGACTGTTTACTTTCCCACGACGCATAACTGCTGATGACTACATATATTTTCTACAAGGAGAATTACCGTAGTTGTTCGAAGACGTTTCTCCGGCATAGAGATACCATATGTACTTCCAGCAGGACACTGCCCACCCCCACTTCTCGCTCGATGCTTTAACCCACTTCAGAAAACGTACGCATTTTCCAGAGAGACGTCGTGGCCGTCCACACACCTGGGCACTGACAGTATGTCTAATACTGTTAGATTTTTATATATGGGGATGGAACTATATTTTTAGAAAACATAGTGATTGATTCATTAGTTGCCTCCATTATGAATATCGTTCCCCAAATTAAAGGCAGTCCTGCGGAACTAAAAGAAAGACCAAGCAGTCCACGAATTTACAGCCAAAACTATTCAAGTATAGAGGCATATTTTTCAAAATTATTGTAGAAGGATAAAATTCATTTCAAATAATTAGCACATAAACTGACAAACGTGTTACGTCCATTGAAGCTGTTTTTATGTAAAACTCGATATTTTCAAGTTTGAATTTGTATTTACAATATTTTGTCAGATATGAATGCTCTATAAATGCTGTTTCGAAATTCTATTTGTTTATTGGCTACCAAATAAAAATACGCAAAACCCAAAAACTGCTTTCTCGCAAACTATTGCAAATGGAGTTGTGGGACGCACGTTGTAATTTTGTAAAGAATATAAACATATCCATTTTTTTAAATTAGTGTTTCAAGAATTTTGATATAGGGGTTTTTACCTTTCAGATCTAAAGATTAAAACAATTTTTGACTGGTCGTAACTTGAAATAAAGCGTTCTGGATAAATATTTATGTGCTGCTCTTTATTTTTATATTTTAACACTTAGAATACGCTCTATGTTGAAATAATAGAAAAAACTCTAAGAACCAGGCAGTGTGGTATGATAAACTGTATCTATTATATTTGCTCACATTCCCGGATGAAACTTACAGTTGCGGTACAGCGCGTTTTCCTGTGTTTTGACTGCATTTGATTATTTCCTTACTTTGTATATGTAAAATGTGAAATGTGTGAAAAACGTATACTTGAACATGCACGTGATGAATGATTTCGACTTCGTTTTGCTTTAGTAATGAGTAAAGGAAAGGTAATGATTAAGGCAATAACGTTGTGGGTTCAACGACTCTCGTACAATGTTACGATGAACTAAAGACAGGGAGGCCTAGTGTTGAGACAGATGACCTTGTTGAATAAGGTTAACACAGAACCTCAACCGACGATTAGGGTTGATGCCCTTATCACAAAATTTCACAAAGTACAGTATACAGAATTGTTACTGACTACCTAGCCTGCAGGAAAGTAACCTTAGACAACATGGATTTTTAAAATGCAGAATGATTGGCTTACACACAGCAATCCTTAAAGTGATACCGGCATGAGCATTTCTGGACAGCTAATAGAAAGAAGGAAATCAATTTCTTCCCACATCGTGACTGAAGACGAAGACGTTTGTTATTTTAATTTTGAGTCAAAACTATAATTCTTATCTTCACCGAGTGTAGAAAAATCAAGTGAATGTAATCAACACGAATGGTCACTGACATGTGAGAAGAAGGCGTTTTTCGTGGATTTTATGAAGCTTAAAAACAAGTACAGCGGAGCTTATATTGTGAAACTGTTTAGAAATGAAGGTGTCTCTTTCAGAACCAATGAAGTGGGGTGATGATTTTAGAAATTGTTTTCATTCACAACGCACTTCAACTCCCGCAGTGCGTGTTATTCAGATTACCCAGAAATTTGGATAGGAAATTTTAATTACCCTGCATATAGCCCAGGCCGCGCATCAATAATTTCAACGTTTTTTCTTACCTCAAGGAGTTTAGATCTCTAGATGTGAGCAGAGTAAATTGTTAAACACGTCAATGCTTAACTGGATGCAATTCCAACCAGCCACAGTTTTATGCATAGCGTATAAAAATGCTAGATACAAAGTTTGCTTACAAAACAATGATAACAATGTAAAAACATTTCAAATAAACTAATCTTGTTATATGAATTAGCAGTTTCTGTAATTTTAGCTTCGTCTTGATTATATGATAAACTGCTAAATCATGTTCTGGACATGTAATGCTAAAACTGTCATGTTCTGGACGAGGACTTTCAATGTTGTGGTATAGGACTTGAAGATGGTAGAAACACTGAAAAGCCTCGTCCAGAACATAACATTTTGCAGTTGGCAAATAAGCACGACGAAGTCGGGAATTTCGAATAAATGTTTACAGATACTGAAATATTTGGCTTCTACTTTTGGAATACTCCTCACAATTGTGCAAAGTCCCTAAGTTTTATTGCACAAATTTAGTAAAAATTTTGCAAGATACCAACAATAAAGTGCATTATTTTGTATTTATTTGATACAATTTAAGAAAAGTACCTGATATAAACTTTAATTAGTATCATAAAATTATTCGACATATTATTAGTTAAAGTAACAAAAATGTGTAAAAGTTATTAAAAGTATGTTAAAAGTATCGTTAATAATTGGAAACTTTTCAAAAGTACTTCTTTTATACAATAATCACACAAACAACACCATATTTTCTTGAGTTGTAATTTTATAAAGACGGCACCATTAGTCATTTGTAATAATCATGAACATATAGCTTACACATGTGTAAAGTTTGGAAGTGACCAAAATAATATTGTTTTTGTCGTTATCAGAGTAACGATATCAACCGAATTTTTAATCAGTCCTCGTATTGCCGACAAGCCAATATGTGTGCCGGGATCGCATGACTCAAGTAGCACCGGCTATGAAATTGAGGGTTGACAAAATGATAGGCGTGTCCATATTAAAAATGTTAACCAAATAATGAAAAAAATACATGTCTGTATATTCGTTGTTCACTACAAATTCATATTTCACATGGATAACCAGATAATAAGTTATGCGCTATTCAGATATGTATGGTTCGTACATTTTGTACATTTGTATTGTATAGTGATACTGATATATCTCTTTCTATGACGTTTTTATATTTTATGTACCGTACTGAAAACATTTTAGTGACTGATATTTCCTTACGATTAGTTCAGAACATACCAGAACATCACAGGTAAGTTTTAAGGTAGTGGAATATCTTCGCGTTTAGGAAGAAGTAAAGTATCACCATATTATATAGATTATAAAGAACTTGACATGAACCAGAAGACAGATAAGAACTGGACATTTTTTTTAAAAGCATGTGTTCAAAGCAAGAAATATTCGTTATAAAATTTCCAGGCTCCGCACGATGAAGTTAATTAGAGCGGATCCTAGATTGTATGGACTGTGATTAAAATTTCCTATCCAAAATGCTGGATAGTCTAAACAAAACGCACAGCGGGAGTTGACATGCGTTGTGAATGCAATTAATTCCTGACATCATGTTTACACATTATTGGTTCTGAACGAGACACGTTCAGAAATTTCTAAAGCGTTTCAGAGTATACGCTCCGCTGTGGTTGTTTTCTGGCTTTATAAAATTAACAAACATACGGCTCTTTGCCCCAGAAGTCAGTGACTTTCCGTGTTGACTGGAATTACTTGAATTTTGACCTTCACTGAAGACAAAAATTCTAGGTTTGACTGAGAATTAAAACAACAAACCCATGTTTCAACTCCAGTCAGGAAGATATTTGTTTCTTTCTTTATACAGGGGTATTAGGGGTCCAAAATTCATTTACCAAGTATTGCAATACATATGTAATAAATTAACTAGTTTTTCCACAATCAATAAATAATAAACACTGATTTAACCCTACTATTTATTTTAACTTTATGTTTTCTTCTAGACCCACTCGTTTTCGGAAACTGACTTTCCGTTTTCAGCTAACTGATTAAACCTAGGTATATCATATTATGGTGGTTACTATAGATTATACCTTTCTTCTTACTTGAACAATGGTTTTTATATTTCAGGAATTCTCAGGTCATGTTTATTTGTATCGCAGCGAAGGTATGCTTACAGTCAAACTTTTAGACAGCATACAATGTTCTTCGCATATCAGTGTATACGGTTTTCTTTAGCTGAAGAGAAATTTTTTTATCAGTTTAGAGAAATTTTTAAATGTTTTTTCATCGGACTCCTTTTCACCCTCCACCCCCTCACACACTCTCTCTCTCTTTCCTTCGCTGCATTTCCCACTTTTACTTTAGGATACACCTACAGCTACGCAAGCGCAACACACTCATAAACATTAGCTCAGGAGCGTGCCTGGCACATACACATATTAAATACAACACATAATTCTCAAGCGATTGTCATAACCAAATTGTAATAAAGTAGAAGATAAAACGTTGTGTACACATAAAATTACATGTAAAAATTCCAACCACATCCATGAAATTAGAATCCCTTTAAGGTGTAAATAATTGTTTTTATACCCATTATTTTTTCTATCAACAACAATTAAATATTAAATCTTATTAATCAATCACGCGTAGAATAAATGATCCTATTTTCTGACAAATCGTTTACTTAATGACTAGCTTATGTAGTCAAAACAAATTTTGCCAATAAACTGAGTCATTAGCGTTGATAATTATAGCACAAGCATAAACAAAGTCCTTAGGAAACATTAAACAACAACACCCTATTTTTAACTCTTAATTCTATCAGATTAGTAAAGTACAATAGCATTCCTTTGTAATTTGTCTGGCTTAACACTGCTGAAAATGAGAGGCAGGAAAGTGGAGGCTGTATGCCCTTTCTCTCTTGTTAATCCAGATTGCAGCATTTAACCCCAGTTCTTATTTGTTGCTACTAGTTTCATGTACCAACATAACGTAGACATTTCGAACGAAATCATCATTGAGTTACCCTTAAAAGCTTTAAAATTAAAGCTTTGTTTTTTCGTTTTACGTTTTGTTTTTTCGTATACGCGAACCCACGGTAATTTAGGAAATATGAACTCAGTAATTTCAAGCTACTATTATTGGAACATACATTTCTGTTCACATTGTTATAGAAAAAAGAACTCGATGTAGTAAACGATGGCGTTTTAAGCAAAATAGTTTCCTTTACATCTACAGAGTAACAGGTACATTGAAATAATGAATCATTATTATTAAAGTAAGACTTAAAAATATTAAGACTATAGTTATGCATAAGTTATATAATTAGCTGTCAAAAAGACGATATATTATTTATGATCAGTCTTCATAAACGGTAAACGCAACAGTCGATATTAATATTGAGTTTGATAATTAATTAAAAATGATTATGTTATTTATCAGACCTATTTTTATAGACTAATAATTAAACTATTCAGAAGATAAACATCGATTTTTTTAAAAATATTGTTCATACTTGGTTAATAAAGGTGTGACTTTTGTTGAGCTTGTTACTACGCGCTTGTACAATATTATTGATTTCAGCAATAAACAAATTACATTGGCGAATTGTGTTAAAGCTAAGCTAGGAAGTGAGTAAGTATTATAGTCAATACATAATATTAATCCGTCTCGAGATTTGATTTTTATGGAGGTAGTTGTTTATGACTCTATTTATATTAGATATTGGGTACTGAAGCGGTTTCTTATAAACAAAAAATACGTTTACAAAATAACCATTTTCATATTACACAAAAAAAATCTTTACTGTATCAAAACACACAAGCGTTTAAATCACTAATACTATATTGTTCAAACGGTACTACTCAATAATTATTTGGCCGTCACTAAAAATTTTTACTTCAGAGTTTGCTGTTTTTATAAATGAAAAGGTTTTGCGCTTGTTTAAAAATATTATGAAGAATTTCATTTTTTCCGTGTAAGTAATAAAAAAAAAAATAGCAGTCAATAACAATGATTCATAAGCAAGGGTGTATAAGTAACAACAGAATTATAGACGATATAAGATAAATTACACTTGAACTTCAAAATCACTGCAATGATTACAGACCTGCGGTGATCACACTGCGTTTGTGTTACTGACCACTAACAACAAATTTTTTTTAGCATTATACAGAGAAGCTAAGGACCGGATCAAAAGCATAGCTCACCTATAAGTGTAATTTCAGCTTTGATAAAGGATATGGTTTAGGTGATTAAAACTAATAAAAATATGTTACAAAAACATTTTAATGTAGCATAGTAATGTTTCTTAAAAAGTTGTTTGAGGTTGAGATCTAAAGTGAATTAAACAAGAACATTGTAATATTTGTAATATTTGAAAATAATAATGTATATCATAACGGACATAAGTGTCAGACGTCTGTAAATAATAAACAATATTCTCAGACAAAATATGTAACAATATATATGAATAAGAAGTGCCAAAAAATAAAGTCGGGGAGTTACATTGTTTAAACAAGAGATCAAATAGCTTTGTGTTTATAGAAGTAAAGTATATGGTTTTTCTAATCATAATATCGTTGTTATGACGATTGCACAGATTGTCGTCTTTAAACAAGGGATGAAATGTTTTGAACGTGATAGATATTGATCGCGCTTTAACGACAGTTTGTAATAAGTAGCTCGTATAGTTACCACATTACAACAAATAATAAAATTCAACAATTGTAAAAGTCCGCACGTGTAAATTAATAATTAATATATTAAATTAATATCGCAGTCTAGACCCATTGCTCCGTCACACTTTGGGTCTGGGCAATAACTGTTTCTTCAATACACTTATTTTCTGAACCTATCTTCGTTGTTATTAATTGTTGTGTCCTTTTAGCTATGTCTTTCACTAATAGCTCCACTTCAAGACTAATTCGTCTATTTTTCAAACAGATGTTTCTTCAAAGATGTTTTTATTCATACTCTTTAATAACTTGTTTATCCAGCTCACCGTACAGTAGAAATAATTTTTAGTGGTATGCTCCTACAAATCTTTTTTTCTGCGTGTGTTTTGTACGTTAATGTCTCACTCTTCAAGGTTAAATTTTCAATCTCTACATTTTTTTTTCTCCATTTTAACACTTAGTCTACAACCATCCTCCTTCTTATGCTTCTTTTTTTAAGCTTATGTTATTTTTTTTAATAGTTTTTCTACTTCTTTTGATTTCCGCTTCCTCTCCTCTTTATTATATTTAGACGGTATTTCCGTTTCTCTCGTCGTATCTTGGAATGCTTCCAGCACAAAAATCTGACTTGTATCTTTTATTATTTTGAAATAATATCTCAAGCACATTAAACTCTGGCTTAGTATTATAGATATGGTTTTCACTTCTGTATACCCTACAGCCCATTTGTAACCTATATTTTACGATGCTCGCACGACCGTCTTATTTGAACAACAGAATAACTAAGTAATCATCAGGGAAGACTTCACTGGTACTTTTTGTATACATACTGTCATCACAAACAAATCAAACAAGTCTTTTTTTATAACCAATTTTTTAATTTTATAACTAACACACAAATTTGCCATAAATAATAAACGTTATTAATAACAAAAAGTATTTTCGCTCAACAACAAATAAGTCGACAATATTGTGTCCGCTCACAACAATTAATATTTAAAGGATTCACAAAATACCGTGAATTGCAAAACCCAAACTAAAGGCGGCAGGTCATTTTTTCTCTACTTAACGCCAGCGGTATGGCACGACAACTTTTCGAGGGAGTTCAACATTATTGTAGATGTACATGGGTGCATGAATGTATGTGTGTGTGTGTGTGTGTGTGTTTAATTGATGAAACAACAACAAATGAGAAATTTTTGTTGTTTTAAATCGTTTAGATGAAAATCATAGATTCATCTAAATTCACCATACGCAGTTTCTTTTATGATAACAGTGTCAGTCGGTTGGTGTAAATTGCTTGTAACAGTGCAGCAACGTGACAAGACAACGTGATAATGCAATAAAGCAAGAGGTGTTAAGGGTTAGACCAGCTTAACCTGTTCTACTGACTAGAGACTCCCTGAGGATGTATTAGTCCTATGCTGCAAACACTGATTCAAACTATGTAAGCCAAATGCTCAACGGGTTTGGATCTAGAGCATTCAGATTACGTTTCCAAATTGTTACTGTACTACTCAAGTTATAAACAGGCCTATTTTCTAAACAATCTCAAATAGTTAGAATATTGTCATATGAAAATGTAGCTTTACACGAATAAATTTGTTATTTACAATACTTTCCCCTTAAGTTGAGAATGATCGCTGCTTTGCAGTGGCCTCCTTGCTCAGACATTTTTTATATTTCCCTGTTTGTGACGATTTAAATTCTAACTGTAATCGTAAAAATAAAAAATTAAGTTTGCGAGCGATAAAGTAATTTTAAATCTCACTATAATACCTAAAACCCCTGTATTTACTCAGGATGAGAATGAGAAGTAATTAAGAGATCCAAAGAAACACTAATAAAAAGGGCGAATTGTAAAAAAGTTATTATTATCATAATTAACCCTTTGCTTGTCATCATGCGGTGACCTGTTAATTCCGGACTCGACGTGTTTATCGAGTCGTCTGTAATTTAGGAAGATATAAAAATCATAATGTTTATAATTAGAAATCTGAAGACACAAATAGTAGTTAAAATAACTCACTTAAATTATATATGTATAATTAAGGTATAGTTTTTGGTAATAAGAATGTTAACTTAAATAAAAATAGGGACTATATTGTCGCGGAGTAGTTGCCCCTCTCCTTTGTTAAGTACCAGTTGAAGCGAGCAGAAAGTCTCTCGCTATGTTGCCTTCATGCAGGACAGACGTACGAGCGAAAGCTCTACCTAAATGTTTTTAATTTGTTTGTTTATTTAAATGTAGTATATAAACTACCACTGCTAAAAGTGGAAAGCGTGTGTTATGTATCAATAATATAAATATGTGGTAAGAAGAAGAGATAAAATGTAACACAACAAAAACAGAACTAGTGGTAAACAAGATGACGACTCCTTTCAAGAGGTAACTCCATTTACAACATCACTTCTGAAGATGTGATCTGCAGTAACTTCATAAAGACACGTATACCATGCATAAGACGCTGCTTAGGACATCCGAGAATCTACATATACTTACACCAAGGAAGCTTCAATCTCCTCTGTGAACATCCGACCTATTCTTGCCGAAGACACGACCCAGATGATGACGCCGACTACAAGGATTCCCAAGACGGACACCCCAGGACGAGGTTTCTACGTTCAATTGTAAAGGTGACTCGATAGCTTGGCTATCGAGAGTTAATCATATTTGTTACACTACTCACTTCTAAAAGAGACTTTTCAAAGACGATTAATTTTATGTAAACATTGTAATCAGAAAATCTAAGAGTTTACTGTAAAAATTCAATTATCATACGTTGTAACGCTTTAAATGTTAATGTAACTTATTATCGTTCCAAGTAATAGTACCATTCTTCCAATGGTTAAAGAAGTCTTGCAAGCTTCTAAAATGAACTGAAAATAATTAGAAGTCTGTACTATAAATATACAGAAAGTAAACTCGGATCCGAGGTATATGAATATATAATCTATTTGATCCCAAAGTTTTATGAAAAGCATTTAAATATTTTAGTTTCAATAATGATGTCATGGGATCTGTCACTAACTGTTGTTAAATAAAGAGAAGTCGTCTTGTTACACATGAAAATGAGTGCATAAATCAGTAAAATACCTTCCCTTGTGTCCTTACACTGATAGTGAGTAACTTGTTCAATTAATTTGATTTTAATACAGTTCGTTACAACGTAGGCAGCCCATGTAATTGGCAGAGGTCAGTTAAGATGGGTTCCCTGGATTTGTAACGCGGCAGTACGTTACATGTTAATTTTTGTATTTTAGAATATAACTTATTATAAGTGTTTATGTTATTCTTGTTTTTGCCTGCTGTATATGTGCATCTTCTTGTGGCCACTCCGTTATTTGTACAGTATACTATTAACATTTGTTCCATTAATATTATACTATGTTAATGGAATATGGTGTGCTACTATATTCTTCTTCCAATAATATTTGTTACACTTTCTTCAAAATTTTCTACGCTACTTGCTGTCTCCTCCAAATTTGTATCTTCTGTGAATCACTGAAACCCCGATTATCAATACATTTCACTTACTATTATATTCTTCACAAATCTTTTAGCGCCATTTCCTTTTGGTTTATATCATGTTCGTACCTGACACCAACTATCATCGCCTTATCAAACTGTTCCTTTAATTCAATTGTGAATATTATCTTTGACATATTTATACACAAATTTTCTTGTATTTGTTAATATTATGTTTTTTTTACAATACGTTAATAGAGTCGTAATTTTTTTTTTGTTGAATTTACATGCCTATCGTCTTGTCGTTAACTACTTTTTACATTTATGAAGCAATCATATATTGATATATGTCTACTGTGTGATATGTTTCAAAAGCTGTTAGGTTTGCCATGACTAACACGGGTTGGTTTTCAGCTTACGTCAGTAAACATGGTGGATATCGCGTGATCAATTCGCAATGATTAAACATTACAAACTCGATAACTACATTACAATAATGCTAAGAAAAAATAAAATCAACAACAAAATAAAAAAATATAATATATAAGTTCTCTTGAAAGAAAGCAACATTTGTTATGTTTTTGGTAAATACTGAATTTTTGGTAAATTACCCTTGATATAAATTACTTGCTGCGTAATACAGCTACCGTGATAAAAATAAAGAAGAAAATTCATATATTTTGTTGTTACAGTCCAAACAAAGGGAAAATTTATGTTCTCAAATAGATTAAAAAGTCTACTGGATAACCAAATGGGGTAGTTCGGGAAGGAGGGTTGTTACAGTAAAGAAGGGGCAGTAGCAATTATATCCACAACCCCTTCAACTGTGCCACAATATTTCCTTCCTTCTCGTCACAACTGTGGCTTTTCAATTGTCGTTGATATTTTAAAACTCAGAAAGTACGTACTGAAAATACGTCCTCGTATATTTAGCTCTGTAGTTAGGGACCTAACCAGATTTATGATACAGGCACGTAAAGCAGAGTTAAAATGTTAATGAAAATAATGAAACTGTTAACCTTTAAACAGTTTTTGATATTGTGTGACAGTTACTTATAAACATTGTTATACTTGAAGTGAATATAAATTATTACATGACAACAAATCTTTTGACATTACTTTGACACATTTCTTTACTCCCTGAAATTTGAATTAACTGCTAACAACTTTAAAAATTTCCGTAGAAAATTGCGTTCTGCGACACCTGCTCTGTTACTCTGGCTTGGGACCAGCAACTACTCCCATACAGGTAAAAAGGAAGCTGGATTCTGATCCCGCTAGCGTAAGCTGGTACCATCCGGATTCATAAAGATTCCAAGTGACGTTCTGCAACCCGCTATATCAAGAGGAACCTTATGGAAAGCCAGCAACTTTACTCAGAAGCAAGCCAATAACCGGGTTCTCTAAGCTTGCGTTGTTACTTCACAGACGTAATAATTCTTATGATAACGAATCATGGCGCAGAGATTTTCAAGAAAAATTCTGTCAGTTACAGATTTGAAAATTTTTGTTTTATGTAGGCCTACCAATATCACGCAGCTAGTTTTTCACTTCCTGTACACCCATACATATAGTTTACTTTAAATAGGGTCAAGTGCACCCAACTGAGAAAATTATATTTAGTTCATTTCAACTTGGTAGACCTTATTTCTAAGTTATATCCAAATTCACATCCTCTAAAGTAAAGCAAGGAACTAAAAAGTTACTTCAAAAATGTATTAAAACATGCAAAACATGTGCTGAAGCACGTATAATTAATATTCAATAAACAGCCTTGCAGTAAGGATAGCGCACACGGAGTTTGTAAGCTCAAAATTCATCAAAAGAGTGGCCGATGATTTTCTGTTGTTACAGCATCGTCAAGCAGCCATAATTTATCCATGTTGCATCCATACATTTACTGATGACTGGAAATTTTGTTTCTCCTAGTTGCTTCTGAGTTCACAGCTGTTCATAATGTATAAGCTATTGCTTCCCAGCCAGAGATATTACCGAGCTTCATGTTTTTCCGAAAAATGATATTTTTTCATGTTTTGAGGGTAGTACAATCAGAATCTGCAATTATCTGGAACACGATTTTTTTCGCCATCACCATACTTCCATTTCCTTATGGAACATGGAAGTAAAAATAATATTCTCTGATATGAAGAGTAAGTGTTGAGACTAAACGTCATATCCTCTAAAGTGATTTCTATCTTCCACTAAACTCCATAGTTTTACATTAAATAAACGATAATCAATTATTGACTGAGATTTTCTAGCACACCTAGTTTGCATCTCTTTAAACCGAACAAACGTGTTGGCCGCCGTTCATTTCCATTTTTTCTTCTTTCACCATTACTTTCCATTATAGCTGTTATCGGGGAATTACCCATACATGCATTAAAACCTCTGTTACTAATATATAATTATTTCTGTTTATGTTACTGGCCACTCTATGTAGAATCTCATAAAATTTTTCTGAATTTTCTTTAAGACTATCCTCCGCCCTATATAGGCATAAAGTTACAAGAGTTGTGTATCTACTTACTCTTTTGTACTCTACTGTTATTATTTTTTTATTTACAAGTTGGTAGCTATGTATCCTGTTTTAAATTCTGCCTTTATCATTACTTCTATACAACACTAAGTAAAGGCTTAATTTATCTTCTGCAGCCAACAGCCTAAACTATGTTACTCGGTGGGTTAACGTAAAGAGTATGTTTATCCAAATAAATTATTCATCCCTAAAAGTTAATGTGTGCACTATCAACCTAGTGTGTGTGTGTGTGTGTGTGTGTGTCTGTACGGGACTGAATACTTAAGAAAACATTAAATTAAAATTTTGAAACGTTAGTGTTTCACAATGATACCAGTCTCAAAATTTATAAGAACACAAAAATTGCGTTGGGCCGGACATGTTATGAGGATGGCAGGAACCCCAATGAGGGCTTTGCTGGGTACATGGGAGGGAACGAGACCCAGAGGTAGACCGAGGAAGAGGTGGGAAGATGGCGTTGCAGAGGCCGCGAGAGACATGGGGATAAGAAACTGGAGGAGAGTTGCAGTGGATAGAGTGGATTGGAGGCGGAGATTGGTGGAGGCCAGGGCCCGACTTGGGCTGTAGCGCCATAGGAGGAGGAGGAGTGTTTCACAATAACGGTTTTTAAGATTGACCAATTTTATATTTGCAGTTTGTCTATAATAAACAAGTCACAAATATTAATTATTTTAATTCTTATCGTAGACAACAAACTCGTAATGGCGTTATCACAAAATCACAAGACACATCTAATATACGTAAAAAAATTGAAAATTAAATAACAAACTTTACGACTAGGACAATCGATGCTTGTAGAATTCGTTAATCCTACAGGTTAACACAATGTAGAACAACGTTATGATTAGTTCTGGGTTTTTAATAGGACAAAATATTTCAGATTTGGAGAGTAAACATTTAAATTGGTAAAAATTAAAGCACGTTGAGAAAAACTGGTGTCACCAAAGTTTTCATGTGTTACTGTATATTAAAATAAATTTTGATTTACTAGATGTCATTCTGAAAAGTATGATAATTATCACAAAATATCTAATCATTGTTTTGTTTATTTGTGTAAATTTTGTAGTTTGTGGGAAATATAATTATTGTCATGCAAACAGCAACGACACTATTGAATATTATTAATTAATTAATCTAAATTTAAGAAGTTTTACGTCTACTCCAATAAAATGTAAATTAATCTGATTTCAGAATAATAGTCTATATAGTGCATTTAGTGTATTATTTTATAGTCTAAAAATGTGACTACGGATGGAAGACAATCTATGTAGATATTCTGGATTACAGAAATTAGGGAAAGGAGGAAATTGAGATTTGAGAACGCTATGATATAAGTTACGACTTCAGAAGGGAAGGATACAGACAATAGCATAAAAACTGATGCACTTTGCTCTTTATGCAGATGATTTTAGTAAGAAATTGAAATATATTTAAACGTAAATTGACCGTAACAAAGTCAGTTGTAGTGTGCATAGACTTTAAATGGCTTTAGTTTTTGGGTGAGATATAATTTTCTATGGAACGTGCTACACTAACTATAGGAACGTAGAAGGAACAGTGTAATACCTAGGTAACATATGTGAAAGCAGTCTGACAGTGAGCTGGATAGTAGATGATGCAGACCGTGCTTCGAACAGTGTTGTAGATGTAGCTACAGGGCTGAATGACAAACAGAAAAATGCTTATTTTTCGAACAAATGTATACTTTTTCCAAAGAAAAAAAAAACAATTTGTAAAACACGCTATAGCTCATAACCTAATTTAATTGTGTTCAGGTTTACTTCCATATTAAATTATACAAAAAGGGCGATGCAGATAACAAGGAGAATAAAACGAATATATTAAAAAAAGTACCCTTTTAACATAACAAATATAGCGTTTTTAATAAAAAATTGTTCGCTTACATACTGAAATTGAAAACAATGTGTGCATAGGGTATTTCATTTTAAGCTTCTAGTCGTACCACTCTAATAAATTATTAACCCATGTTGCACAGTAATGCACGTTGCTGATGGCACTGAAGGCTTTATATGGTACAGTCAGCTTCTCGTACAACAACTACAAAGCTGAAAGCTGTAATCAGGCTTAAACGTGAAAGTGAACGCGACAGACCTAATGTAGTTGCGCATTAATGCCTATGCCTCGAGCATGGATCTTTAAAATAAATAACCCAGTGGTCCGTTAATCTCTTACAAACACATGAGATTCATTTAATACTAGTCTATTGTAACCAAGATCAGTTAAGCTAATTACGTTAGTTTCACACAGTAATTCCTCTGAGAATGTAAGCGCTTAATTACTTCTTCAGTGAATGAAGTTTATAACCTATTATTTTTTTAATTATGTACAGTATATAAATTGTAATTTACGTGTAGTCTCTAATTATGTTGTGTAGACACAGTGACGCCGTCCTTATGTTCATTCACATATTATTCGGCATTGAAGTATTGTACCATATGCTTTCGGTGTGTCAACCACCATGGATTCCCTATTTCGAAAAAATAACATAAACGTCTTTACAAATAACAGGGTAAATAAATGTTCACAGTATTTTCACACCATGTTCATAATTTCCATAAACACTAAATGCGAATGGATTTACAATAAACTGAATAATATGAGTCATGCAGTTTTAATTCGTTTCTTAAACAACAATTTAAATTTTTTGAACTATACCTTATCAAGGGTTACTGTTAACGTGATTAAGGTTTTGTGTGTGTGAGTGTGTGTGTGTGTATATTGCAACAGTACACAGGATACGAAGTACATTTAAGTGGAATACTAATGCTATATAACAATTTCTGATGGCCATGTACATATTTTAAATTGATTTTGTTCTTTCTTTGTAAAGTAGTCATAAGTTTTGAACAAAGCTATGTTTAAAAAAGTATGTTATGTCAAAATGTTCAAAACTTTATTCTCTTTTATGTCAGGTGCAATATTTGTGTGTAAATGCGCGAGTGCGCGTGTGATTTACATTTTATTTAATAACTTCGAGGAAAATTAACATTTCGTTCTGAAATTTGGATAGAGTATTCCCATGGTTATAAGCTACATTTTGCATGTTAAATTGCAATTCTATGTTAAATGCGAAAATATATTACATGTAACAATTAATATTATATTAAATATTATTTGAATGACATTTCAATTTATTGTGTATTATAATAGCACAACTGGCGCTCAACAGGTAATTATTTTAAATGAAAAGTGTAATCGTAATAGTAACAGTAATAATACAAAACAAAATAAAAAATAAAAAATAGTATAACCGGGATCACCAGTAATAGTTATTTTAAAAACATAATATAAATAAAAAAATAATTCAACATGGCAGAACCAGGAAGTTTTAGTCTGGAGGCACTTCAAAATATGATGCGAGCCATGATACACGAATTAAGTATAAAACAAACAGAAGAGAATAGAAAACTAATAGGGTAGAAGAATTAAAACAAGAGAATAGAAAACTCGCAGAAAATTTAAATAATAAACTAGGTGAATTAAAACATGAATTAAAACAAGATAATGTACAATTAAGAGAAAAATTAAAAGAATTTAATGCAAAACTAAGAGAAGAAGTAAAAGAAGAATTAAAACAATATATAATAGATAATACTACACAATTAGTAGATACAAATATAGACACTAATATGCGCATAGATGCACGTGAAAATAAAGTTAAACCAGCACATCATGAACAAGCTGTTAAAATAGAAGATAAGCGAGACGAAGTGTTGAAAACTATTAAGGACGATTCTAGTGAAATAATTAATATTAAAGAAGAGTATAAAATAAAATCCAAACAATCGTACCTCGTTTACAAGAATATCCAACTTGCTGTTTACACACAAGGTATTAAAACAATTGAGGAATTTTTAATACTTGTAACACAATCTGAGAACATCACTCGCGGTGAGAATACACAACACAATTATCAACCGCAAGGTAATCACAAATATAACCATAACCACAACAGTGATTATTATAAACAACAAATGCGAAATAACTCTTACGTTAACGCAAGTACCGCATAGGTTTCTCTAACACAAACCAATAACCAAGGCGATCGTCAAGAGAAGGAGAGTCGAGAAGAGAGTGAAAGGGGATACGTCTGGCCGTCTCCTCGGAATAAATTCTCAACGCCATATGATCGTCAACGTTACACGGTCAAAAGAAACGAGGAAAACATGAACAAAAGCTCAAAGAGAGAATGCGAAGCGGAAATAGCTGTGCAGTCGGCTACTCAACGACAACAAGCAATACATATTTCCTGACAACTGACGAGAAGCATTGTTTAGGACGGATGAAGGTGAATCAAGCGGAACTTCACTCTGTGCCCGACTGTAAATAAAAATTATTTTTAAAATACAACGATTTTAACGGTTAATAATATGAGAAACAATATGTTAATAATAATATGTCAATACGTCAAGAATTGTCATTTCTATGGAAATGTAAAGTAATGAACTCTTGTGTACTGAAATTGATTTTAGCCAGAAGAATGTGAGGAGATCTACAATAAAGAAGATAACGAAGTACGTCTATTACCTATTCGATTTGAAGCTAGCAACGAAGTAAGAAGAATGGTACAAAACTAGCAGAAGAACAGTATCAAGATATTATCTTATGAAATTTAAAACGTCAATCTCACCTACCAGCTCAATATAAGCTACATAACAACATTCTTTTCAAATTGATAAGACATGATTGGAAAGCTGTGTTGACAAACGAGATGTTATTTAAACTGATAACACCAACTCATGAGAGGTTACCTAATGCATCGGCATTAAAATGTTATTTATCCCTTAGAGAAGATTTTACAATCAACATGTTTAGAAAAATTAAAAATGAATTGAAGAAATGTTATGATTGCTAGACTGCTTAGCAACCTAATCTTCATACATATGTGGAAATGCAAAGTATACAGAAGGAGGCGAAAGGGGAGTTAGCTGCAGTGGACTTCTTAGGACCTTTACCACGATCAAGTCGGGGGATTAATCACATACTAGTCTGTATAGACGTGTTTTCTAAGGCAGTTCATCTGTATCCTATTATGCGACGCACAACGAAAGCTGTCCTAAAAATTCTGTTACAAAAGTATATTCCAATATATGGTAAGATGAGAGGATTCTTAGTGATGAAGGAGTGCAATTTCAAAGTGAGGTAAGGAATAGAATATTAAGAGAAAATGGAATCCAACCCATACTAACACCCATCAGACATCCACAGGGAAATTTAGTCGAGAGAGTAAATAAAGAATTGGGTAAGTACGTACGTATTTACTGCCATAACGAACACAATAAATGGGCGGAGTATTTACCATTCTTTGAGAAAGCCATTAATGAGAATTATAGCGAAGCAACGAGCTACACATCGACAGAGATTGAATAAGATCGTCAGCCGGACCGATTTTAGAAGAGATATGTTCACAAACCTGCTAATCTGAACTTACCGACACCTTTAAGCATTAAGATTGAACATGCGAATAGAAGAATAATGGGAAAAGGTAATAAGACACTTTGCTAAGATAAATTTGCAAAAAACTTTCATTGTGTATGATGACACAAGACAGAAAGAATTGGGTAAGTACCATGCCAGCTCTTAAGAGAAATTCTATGAATGAATAACTTGGTCACTGTGACAGTTAAAGGAGAACGTGCACTCAAACAGATACTGTGAAGCGAGCACCAAGTCAACGTGAATGGGAGGGGAATAATTTGCTCAGCCCACCACACATAAGGGTAAATTGAATAATAGTTTATTCATTATTATAAGCATAATGTAAATAAATATTGTATTGTTAAAATGTACTGTATTATTTTGTCTAATGTAAAAAGGCAAAAATTTAATAAACCTCTTTATTACATTTTTTTTTATTAAACATGGAAGTAATGCAACACTACAAATATATAGGGTACTGTGCATTGCACAAATTAATTAAAATAATTAATTAAATAAAATAAATAATTCATATTGTTAGTAATATTAATTCAGCTTTCAATCTGTACTGTAAATAGAACGACCAAAATTCATGTTGGGACAGGTTAATCACGCCACTTTGTTGTGTCTGTGTGTACACGTGTATATTACATGTGTGTGTGAGACCTGTCAATTCCTGCAAAGCGTCACCCCTTAATGATCGCTATTAATTAAATGAATTATTTATTTTGTAAAGAATGTGTGCATAATATCACAAAACCAAATAAGCCACAGTGTGTACGAAAATAAGACGCACATGTGTATAAAAAATAATGCGAAAATAATAAAAAGTGCGATTATAGTGAAAATAAACATAAATAAAACTTATATTAATTAAGATAGGAAAAAACGGTTTATACACAGTGAACACATGAAAATTACCGACAAGATGAATATCGGGTAATGTGCAAAAGACTTCGCATATCGCGAAGACAAGCGAAATAACTGTGAAAAGAATCGTGTTTAAAGAGGGACGCCAACGACAGACTCAGACTTGCAGAATATTGTCGAAACATGATTTTTGCGCCCTAGGGTATAAATAATCGATACGCGTTAACTTAATTTTCATTCTCGTTCAACCATAGTGGCAGCCGGAGGCTCTGCCCCACGATAACAACTCTTTTTCGATCAACTACCGTGGCAGCCGGAGGCTCTGCCCAACGACAACAACTTTTTGTCTATCAACCACAGCAGCAGCCGGAGGTTCTTCACGACTACTCATCACTTTCGTGAGAGCACCTCCAACATAAGGACATGACGGGATACGAGGGAGAAGCCAAGTACAAGCGAAGCGTGTCCTACTACTAGGCAACAATTGGTACATTTTTATGGTACACTTTACAGAAAACTACTGAACCTCTAGACTTGAAAAAGAACATAATTATTCATATTCATGTCTAGATGTGTCATCAATCATTATTTTTATAAAAAATTAATTTTTACAATAAATAATTGTAATAATTTTTTTGTATAAAGCTATACATATATATGTAAAGTGTCGCCATCTGTGGGTTTTCTTTAATATTACTATATGTTCTGTTACTAATGCGTTCCGTGGTTTTAGACAAAGAGTGTATATACCGAATATTCTACCGTTTTTCTTGAATGAAAGATACCTCATTCTATCGATACTATTTCACAATATATTTTTGTTAGAAGGCATGAGGGTGAAGGGGTATAAAGATTTTATTGTAAATCGCAAAAATGTCAAGGCTGCTTTGGCATATCTTAAAAACAATAATCCTTGGTATCGTGATATTATAATTGATGAAAATAATTTAGAAAAATTACCTGATAATGAAAGTGTTTTCCGACAAATAATATGTAGTCAAGAACAACAAAATATTTTGTTTAATTTGGATAATGTTAATTTGGATAGTGAAGATGATGACCAAAATCCGTTGTTAAATAATATTTATGAATCTGGAGCTCCAACGGTCACTTTTGAATGTAATCGACAGGCAGTAAATAATGTATTGGGAATTCAGGAAGATATTGATGGATCTCGTGTTTTACCTTGGCCTAGAATAAATTCTGTACCTATTAATGAATTTACGTGCGACGGATATATTTGTAGAGCTTTTCCAACTTTATTTCCTACTGGAAAAGAATCTTAAAGATGCGAGGTTTCGTAAAATTTCCAATAGTGAGTATTTTAAATTTCTCAAGATGTATGAAAATGGCAGATTTGCTCAACATCCAAGATTTCGATTGTTTGCTTTTAACAGCCTGATGCGTAGGAGAGCTTTGCAGAATGGGAATATTTGTGTTAAAGAAAATTCACGTTTACATGGTATTGAAACAATCGAACAACTTCAAGAAATATTACAAAGCGAACCAAGATTGTATAAATCAATTTTACCTTACAATGCTAATCTAAGGTCATCAAGCTCTTATTGGTACATGAGGTCTCGAGAATTATTGGATATGGTTGAAGAATTAGAAACTCCTACTGTTTTTATTACATTAAGTGCATCTGATTTATATTGGCCAGAGATTTATCGTATTCTTGATCCTGATTATGATTATGCTAATCTCAATCAAAATACTGAATTCATTCGTATATCAAAATTATTGAATTCTAATCCTTTAATTGTTGCCTATTTTTTTCATAAAAGTTTAGAATTTTTTATGGAACATTTTTTTAAAAAATATTTCAAAGTCAAAGATTTCTGGTTTCGTATTGAATTTTAACATAGAAGTAGTCCTCATATGCGTGGTATTTTCTGGCTTGAAAATGCTCCTGATCTCAATAATCTTAATCCAGATGATATTGTAAGAATACAAGAAATTAGTAAGTATTTCGATGAATTTATATCTACTTGGCATCCAGATCCTTCTCAAACTTATGATATACATCCATCGAAAATGCCTTTTACTGACGTACCTGATCAAGATGTTGATTACAATCATTTAATACGTGCAGTACAAATGCATAAATGTTCTAAAGCTTATTTTAAAAAAAATTCTTCTGAAACTACTTGTCGATTTAAGTTTCCAAAAGAATGTGTCACCGAAAGTAAGATTTAGTTTATTCATGGTGAATTAGAATATATTTCAAAAAGAAATAATTTATATTTAAATAGTTAAATTTTGAAAATTTTGCGAGCAAATATTGGTTCACAACCCATCGTTTCTATTCATGCTGTTCTTAACTATATTGCTAAGTATGCTAGCAAAGGTGAACCAAGATCGGAAGGTATGAAACATTTCATTAGACAAACAGTGCAAGCGTCACATAGTAATGTTAATGTTCAACAAATAGTTCAAAAGATTTTGATAAAAATGTGTGCTGAACGTGATTATTCTGCTCAAGAACTTTGTTTGGATTTTAATGAGTTGGCCTTTGTTTCGATCATCTCCTCAATTTGTTTTAATTAATTTATCACATAATGTATGTGAACAACTTGATATGAATAGAGAGGATGGAAGCATTTCTATTTCAAATTCTTTGGAGATATATCAACAGCGATCAGCGGAATTTGAAAATATGTCTTTAACAGTTTTTTTACAAAAATTTATAAAAGAGGTGCAAATTATAGTACCAAAAAAGTACCTTTTATTCTCAGAGTAATGCCAAAAATTAAATATGATCCTGGTGTTGAAAACAATGAAAATTTTTACAAGCAACAAGTTTTATTACATATTCCCTGGCGACAACTGAACGATCTAAATCCACATAAAAGTACTTGGAAGATTATATATGAGCAGCATTTTGGGAATGACGATATTCTGAATTATGATTTGGATTATATGCTACAAAATTTGGAAGACGAAGAAGATTTTTAAGAAACAGACCAATTAGAAGTAGATCAACCATATGATTGGATGGACGTAGCTGCTGGACCAAATACTATTCAGGAAGAAGTAGATATAGTAGAAGAGAAATTGATATCAGATATAATTGGCATTCTATTTTGAATCAACAAGAGTTGAATACATTAGAAAATTTCATTGAAAAAGGAAAGTAATAGAAATTCAAAGAAATGACATTGTTAATGTTCAATATAATCTGCCAAATATTGTTTTCTCTGATGAACAACAAGAACTGACAAATATATTTGAAAAACAACTTAGTTATCTACAAGGTAACGAAGAAGAACTACCGATTAAAGAATTTTTATTCAAGGAAAAGCCGGTTCTGGAAAGAGTACTTTAATTAATTATTTCACTTGTCGATTGAATCAAACGTTGGGATCATCTTCTTATCAATTGCTTGCACCAACTTGTGCTGCTTCTGTTAATATTAATGGATCAACAATACACTCTAAACTTTTATTAGGAGTACATAAAGTATTTAGAGAACTCAGTTCACACTCACTTGCTCAGTTTCAACAGGAAATTCGTGGTTATAAGTTTCTGTTTATAGTTGAAATGAGTATTATTGGATGTAGTGTTTTGAGAAAAATTGATTTAAGAGTACGCAGAGCTATTCCATCAAGACAAGATGAACCGTTTAGTGGATTATTTGTATATTTTTTTGGTGATATTAATCAGTTACCTCCTGTTAATGACAGACCACTTTACAGTGATAAAATTGAAGGAAGTGAATTCCTTTTAGAAGGAAAGTTATTATTTACATCAAGTATTCAAAAGTATTTTTTTTTATCGTCATCATTTCGACAAAATGAATCTCAACAAATATTTCGAGATATACTTGATCGTGTTAGTAATGGTGAATGTACAGTTCAAGACTATGAAATATTAATGACACGTAGTATACAAACGTTTTCACAAAATGAACGTCATTTTTTCAACGATGCAATTAGGCTATTTGCAACAAATAAAAATGTAAAAGAATTTAATCATCAAAGTTAAAAGAATTTCGTCAACCAGTTGCTTATATTCCAGCTATTCATAATTTCTCTAAAGCAAAATCAGCAAGTGCAGAATTATCAGGTGGACTTGAACCATTTATAATTTTATCAATTGCATCTAAAGTTATGTTACGTTCTAATTTGTGGGTTGAAAAAGGATTAGTGAACTGAGCTTTATGTTACGTTGAAGATATTATCTATGAAGGAAATCATGGTCCACCTAATCAAATGCCACGAGTGATAATGGTTCGTTTTGAAAATTATTATCATTCAACTTATGAAAATAGTGGTTGTGCTCCAATTCCACCTGTAACTAAATTTTGGAAAAATGGAAATATTAATTGTTCAAGGAAACAATTTCCGTTACAATTAGCCTTTTCAATTACAATTCATAAATCACAAGGTTTAACCTTAGATAGAGCTGTCTATTGTGTATTGGAGGAAAGGCTTCTATTGGTTTAACATATGTTGCGTTGTCGAGAGTAAAAACTTTAGAAGGTTTAGCATTAAACAGAACATTTTCTTACGATAAATTTTTAATATTAAAAAATTCACATATGTTAAAGTGTAGAAAACAAGAAGAAACTCGAATGAGAAAGTTTGTATCTGATTAAAAATGTATCTAATTGCTTAATTTTATAAATTAATTTTCTAATTATTTAATTATTAATTTTTTAAAAATAATTTTCTATCGTTTTTTTTTATATTTAATAAAATAAATATAAAAAATCAAAATATAGTTTTTTAGCCGTAAAATTATTTCGAAAAACCAAAAATTACTTTTTTTTTAACTAGCTGAAAGCATGGTTTGATGGTGATTCCTGAAGCTCAAATATAAATATTGTGATTATTTATTTGTACGTAATATTTTTTGTATTTAAGCTTCGCGAGTCACCACAAAGACATGCTTTTAGCTAGTTTTTTTAATTATTTCCACTTGGTTTCATTGCACTATATGAGTTACCTTGTGGTTTCATATAAATTATATGTTTCATGTGATGTTCATATTGTAAATATGTTTATTCACTTACACTATACACTGTTTTTACTTCTTAAAGTCTATCACCGTTATTCTCACCTTCTTACAGTGCTAAACTTTTATAATTATTGTTCAATATTTTTATATTTGTAATTTTATATTAATTACAGTGCGGAGTTCACTTATACACAACAGCTGCTTGATGTTCGCAGACCTCCTCATAGTTTTAATTTAAGGCTATACTCAATGTCTTATTTCTTACATGTTAATTTTCATATTTGTATAAAATGTACATTATAATTGTTTATTAAGAACTATTTACATTTTTGATCATTTGATCGTCTCTTCTGGGTATTTGTCACCGTCAGTTATTGTTTTGTCATGTTAATTGCATGTTAATATTTAATTCCTAAATTTGCATTCTCTATTTCCCTATTTCCAAATTATTCATTTATGATAATATTTCCCTTTTCGTTTCAATTTTTTTTAGTCCTTCAAAATATTAATTATCTTTAAGTAATATATTGTCTCTTCATTACTGTATTTATTAAGTTTATTTTATTCTTCTATTTCTTTTAATATTAATAAGATTGCGTTTCTGCAAATTTCACTACGAATTTTGATGGTATACTTGTCTTTCTTTGGAGGTGGAATCTTGTTACCTTATTATATTGGTTTTTAAATGTTACCTTTTGATATTGTACAATAGTAGGATGACAATACCATACCTACTTCCAACCCGACTTAACATTTCCTAACCCCCGTCGCCAGTCAGTGTCTGTAACCCGATAAATTACGCACTGTAGGTTTTATAGTTGTTCTGTTTTAGTTATGCTCAGAGAAATAGCGTGTGTGCGTAATTTATAAAAACCACACAAAAGATTTCGCATATTCATAAGACAACATATTCGATCTTGGGAAACGGATACCTGAAACATAAAAGTATATCACGTCGTGTGTGTGTTTCTAGTTGATTATCATTCTTAGTTTTGCAGATGAAAAATCATTTTACGTTTCAGGCCTACTGGAAAAGAAATGCCGGGCTGTGAGACCGTGGTCCAACACCGTTAAAATTATGGTTATTATGAAAAAGCTGGCCCATGATAAAAACACTGTCACATAAACTACACAAAAATGTTAACTAATCCATATAAAAATTAAAACAGACATTTCGGCCACGCCCACAACGGCCTTCTTCAGTGATGCGGGATAGAGGTAATAGGTTCCTCGAGAGACTGAGATTGTGAATCTACAGGAATCTGTAGCGTCTACATACATCTGAGATTAATCTCTTCAATTGACATTCTTCGTATGTAGTTTGGAGTAGAGTGGAAATGAAACCCGGGCTAAGTGCCCAGAGTCGCCTAACGTGTTCTGAGGTTATGTTTCATTGTTTACTGTGATATTGAGAAGTGTGCTCCTGAATTATTTTACTTAAAATGAGTGATACAGAGTTGTTGGATTGTAATGAGAGAAAAAGGCGTAGAAGTGGAGAAGGAAGTGAGAAGAATTTTCAGAAGAAATTGCGATGTGAAGGTAAATCCTATGTTAACAACAAGAAACAAAGTGTGTTGGCGAAGCAGCCGCCACCAGATGAGGTAGGCCTATAACCCAGTTATTTAATTTAGTCAATTAGCAATAAGACTTATTAAGATTATTATTAAGATTATTGCAGAGTTAGTAAACAAAAATGTTCTTAGTGGCACAAATGAACATAGCTTCTAATAGAACATTTTTGTTTTGTGACTTACAAGTGCAAATACCAATGCAAGAATATAACTTATGATCAAAAACTGAAAATATTTAAAGAATATTATGATATGAGTGACCAAATTCAACAATATTCTTACCTTATGGGCCTACTTAATATCACTAATATCAACAGACGAAGGCATGGTACCCCTACGACGAACCTGAATGAAGCCGTCGGCAAGCCACAATATATTTCACTTTGCCAAATGGACAGGGTGAAATTGTTCAAGTATGCAAAAAAAACTTTTTGGATACACAAAGAATTACCAAAAGGACTGTTGAAACCTTGGTGAAAGCTAAAAAAAGGGGTGATGTCGTTTATGTTGAAAGGTGAGGGAACAAAAAGAAAAATAGAAAATATTCTCCTGATGATGAGAAAGCTGTTATTGATCATGTAAATAGTTTTCCAAAACGTAAAAGTCATTACACAAAGGCCAAAAATGACAGAGATTACTTAAGTGAAGATTTAAACTACCACAGAATGTATCTAGCATTTAAAGAACTCCATCCAGAAACTGAAATACAGCCTCGTTATTATAAAGATACTGTAAAAAAGCATTTCCCCAAACTAAAATTTCAAAAACCACGACAAGACACGTGTGGAACATGTGATTTATTGAAATCAAAAATACTTAATGAATCTAGCAATAGAGATGTAAACAAGAAGTCGCTAGAACTACACCATCGAAAGGCGGAACGAGCTCGCTCTGTAATGAAATTAGATAATATAAAATCCCAAAGCCCGAACAGTAACACCTGTACTATTTCAGTTGACCTGCAATAAGTCTTGTCTTTGCCAAACGTGATCCACTCACAGATATACTATGTACGCCAATTGTCTTGCTACAATTTGTGTGTGCACGTAGGAGACAACAATAAAGGGTTTATGTTCGTCTGGCACGGAGGTTTGAGTGGAAGAGGGGGTAATGAGGTAGCTTCCTCTTTATTGAAGGACTTGACAAACAGACTTACTCATAAAAAAAAAACTTGTAGTGTGGAGTGCCAACAGTGTAGGGCAAAATAAGAATCAATGTTCATAAGAATGCTGTTATTTCTGTGAATTTATCTTCTTTGCAATAATATTTTTGACGAGATCGATCATAAATATCTTGTATCTGGTCACTCATACCTCTCTTGTGACCGAGATTTTTCCCAAATAGGGAAGAGGAAAAGTGTGAAGTTCCCTCGGATATTGTTCGACTACTTCTTAGAGCTTGCCACAAAAATCCTTTTATGGCAACACTGATGCAAAAAAAAGACTTGTTTGATTTTAAGAATGCAGCTACATTATGTTTAAATGCCAAAAAGCTTGAAATTTCTAAAGCCCAGTGGATTAAAATAAGGAAAGAAAGTCCAAGTGTGATCAGCGTTAAAAAATCTTTTAGTGAAATGGAAGCAACAACCAACACAAAAGTTCTTAAACAAGGAATAAAAATAGAAAAAGTTATAAGCATACTTCAGCCATTGAAATTAAAAACAATATAACACAGGAGAAGAAAGAAGATCTTAAGAAGATGATTCCATTTTTGAAGGAAGAAAGCAAAGACTTCTACGAAGAATTAGTTGATTGATTACAAAATTAATACTTTGTTGCAGGACGACCAATTTTTAAATTTTGATAGGCTAGCTACAAAGTGATTTGTTTCTTTCAGTTTCATTTCTGTATTTTATTTAATAAAGTAAATAAAATTTTAATTTAAACCCAAATCTAATTTTATTATAACTCACCACTCGTTCTACCTTCAAATTTAATTCAAAACCTGATGTTTACTAACTCTGCACTTGACCCGTTATTTGGTTTTAGAATTGGTACTTAGTCCACTTTTCATTACTAGGTTTCTGGACATACCTCTTGCCTCAGTATTCTGACTTCAAAACGTTTTCGCAAGTAAACCTAAATGACTGCGATTTTTTTTTCTAAAATATAATTATTTACATATAAAAAAGTTATTATAAAAATGTCACTGCAAAAATATGGTTAGTTTTAATTTTAAACACTTTTTTTCATTTTCTTGGAATTAAGTTTTTTGAACTTAGCCCGGATTTCACTTCCACTCTACAGTTATAGTCAAATAGGGATGCAAATAAAACCCAAGAGAGCCAATAAATTTTGGAAAGCTAAAGGAAGTCAAGCGTAAGTATCATTATCTCTTAAAATAAGCGACGTTTTAGAACACAAAGCAATGTTGAATTGTTAGAGCAATAAAACAGAAAATTCAATCCCATTTACATAACAAAAGCTAAAACCATATCGAAGCGGAAGGAAATCAAGACTACTAAAGCAGGGCACCATCAGTGTAAACTGAAGCAATTTTAGTGCCATCGTAAAAATCTCTCATTGATAAATAATGATATTTCTGTATGCGTTCTGTAATTTAAACAATTGCGAAAAACGTACTGAACCGCTAGACACAAATGAGTTTTTAAAATTCGTTGGCTACCTTGTGTGAGAGAAACGATCATTTCTCTTAGTCTTGGCATTTATAGCTTCAAGACTAGGCTATGATGGCACATCAGAATTGTAACAATACGTACATATTTTTTATTTAAGACTAGTTGAAAGCAATGTCTTTCAATAGTTGCCTGAAAAGGTTATAATAACGATATTATACATTATACTATAAACCGACGTTAAAGGTTTGTTAGACTGTACTCACCATAGAAATACTAAAATAATACTCTGCTTCATTTATACCCTATTTTTCCTTCATTCATAGGCCTACTTGCTGTAAAAGGACGAAGAGTACTTTGAACAGTCAATAGTGTTTTGAGCAATCTTATACAGTAGTTACAACTTTACAATTCATTGATAATTTTGTAAGCTTACCGATCTTTGTTGTTACGTTTGTTCAATATTCACTACTTACGTTAATAGAGTAACAAATTGAAAAACGCTCTGAATATTGTTAATAATTATGGCAATGTAACAAAATGAGGCGACAAAAGTACACAAAATTTCTACCAGTAAAAATTAAACCCCTTATGTCACTTTGTTCAATTTATTTTTAATTTGAAAACATTCAAACTACGTTTTATGATTTGGTTTCGTACGATAAATGTTCACAAAATACAAATGTTAAAATAATAGTAAACCTAAAACTATTAAACATATAAATTAACGTATAAACGTATAACACATATAGGTATAATTAATAATAAAACTTTCAATTACCACACTTTACTGTTTAAAAACAATCAAGAAGAACAGTCACGCAAAATTTTAGGTGTGTTCCTTCATGAAGCACTGTAAGTAGTAATAAATGCATAATCATTCATTTAAATTAGCATAATATAAAAAAAATTCTACAAATTTCGCATTTCTTAAATTATTTCTTAAAAACAATAGTTTCGCAAACATTTCTAAGACGTGTGCTCTGTACTTTATAAATAAGTTATTATTAACCTCCACGCGTTGTGTAGGCAATATTATATTAACTACGTATGTGTAAATTATAGAAGTGACCAAAACAACATCGTTTTCGGCGCTGAAGCGTAATAACGTCAACCGACTTTCCAATCAGTTACCGTATCGTGGGCATGTCAATATGTGTGCGTTGAGGGGTGGTATTCAATTGACGTCAATTGACGCTCAAAATATAAATTCGTTTTTTATTACAAATTCAGTTTTCGCATGAATAAAAAGGTACCGTATCTGAATTGGCGATACGCACATGTATGAATGAGTCGTTTATCTTCTAGATTTTTTCTGTGCCTCTTGCGCATGATTTTGAAACGTGTTTGTGTCTTTTACGTATGCTTTATGTAATTATAACATTTCAACTTAAAGAAGTCCGTGTACCTTGTGGTACAAATACAAACTTGTAGATAAGTTTTAAAATAGCGCAATACCTGTGCATTTAAGGGGACGTAAGGTACCACACTGTTATATAAGTCACAGAGGCACTATAAAATCAAATACAGTAAAAAGTTGAAAATTAAACATACTCACATTGCTCAATGCAGAAACGTTTCTAACGAATATACTTTTGACTAATTTTAATATATATAATAATTTGGATGGTTTACATAATCAACAAAATAATGTGCATTGATTGAAAGAGTCTTCTGCAGTTAATAATATGTGAATAGCTCAGAATAAGCAAGCTTCAAATTCTTTGGGACTAGTGCCTAATTTGTGGAAGTACTAGTAGTACCAAAGGTTAGGCAAAAACTGTCCGTATTACATACGATTTCCATTATTCTTCAATTTAATTTTATCTTTTTACATACTTATTTTCAAGATCTAACTTCATGTTTAATTAACTTTTTAACCCTAGGTCCATTATATTATATGTTACAAGCAACAGATTATATGTTAGATGACATCGAGTTTTTACTTCATATTGCCTATTCTAGGCATATGTTTATGTATATCGTAACAAAATAACTGTACAGCCTAATTTCTAGACCGTTCTCTCCGCCGATATACTTGTATGTCAGATTTTTTACAGCTCAAGTACCTTCGTTTTTGGCAGTTTCTGAATCCCTTCGTTGCACTACTTCTACGAAGGGCAGCCAAAAATCAAAAAGTTGATCGCTCTTAGTAGAATGTTTTTATAAACGAGATATTTCGATTTACGTTGTTGGAAACACTGGTATACTTTTGTTTACGCCAGCTGTAGTAACGTTTCCCACTAAATACTAACGGTTAGATTATTGTTACTTGCGGAACATGTCACATCCTTTGAAAGTAGAGTCCATATTAGAAATCAGTACAGTGACGCGTTTTCTGTGGCAAGGAAGTGTAACTATACTGAAAGTCACCGCCAGTTGAGGGAGGTGAATGGCCATCACAAAACCAGGCCAGACTATCACGTATAAATTGTTAGAAAATGGCGGCATGGATAACGAGGATGATCACCGGCATGGAAAGCCATTAACTTCGACAACACATGACAACGTTGAAAGCGTTCACTAATTGTTAACAACTAAGCCTAAGCAGCTATTTCATAAACAATACAATTTCCATAAATATGCCACATAATTTTTTGTTACGGAATTAGCTCTATGACTGTCCTTTGTACTTCCAACCTCTCCTACGTGTCTCCACTTCTAGCAAACGTTTTGCCTTTTTCCCGATAGATCTTTTTACATTTCTGTTACTCTGGTTTATTTTTACCTTCCTTCGCTCTTAATATTATTACAAAAATAGCGACAACGTATAACATAGGCCTATATTATACAGAAGAAATAATTTGTCTGGCTGAAACGACTTTCAAATCTGTGTGTAGGTGAAAATAGTCCGCAAATAAAAGTTAACAGTGTTTACTGCAATTATGTTCAGACAATTACTTTGAAGAGCATATAGTTGACTAGAATATTCACGGAACTTGTTTGTTACATGAAGGTATATTTCCTTTTGTTAGTCCACAAGGCACATAAAGCCCGATGGGTGGCCAGAGTAATTACGCTTAATCGTGTGATTAATGGTACCTGCCAGGTGAGACGGGGTGATAAGTGTTGTCTCAGATTAGCGCTTCCTAGTATCCGTTGCGTCCCTGTGGTCATTTATCTACTACGACAGCTAGTTACTTTATTACTTTATTTAATGTTACTTTAGAGTAACGTGTATCAATGTTGTATTAAACATACTTCTCATGAATACTTTGCTACTTATTAGAAATCCACTTTAGTGATATATAAAAATTGTTTGAATACAGTCTTCAAAATATTTCAATTTTTTTTAAGCCAATGAGTGTACCTTTGTAGTGACCGAGTGAGTGCTGTAACTGAATAAGTTATATACAGTGTATTCATCTCACTTTTAGTTGAAGGAAAAACATCGGAATTTTATGTTTGAATAAAATTGTATCTATCGACATGACCGCACGCCCATATAACAGGAAAATGATTATAGGACTTACACAAACGTAATTTATCCCAACTAGCGTGACATGGATGGAAGCAAGGTAGTTGTTGTTTGTCGTAAGCTAATACGGCCGGTGTCAATATTATAAAAATGATTAAATACCGGTCTGCTAGGCCGTGGTTGGTTCCTACATTACAGCGACATCGTTGGCAGCTTTGCGAGTTCCACACTCGGGCATCTTCTTTACACTGCACAAAGCGATTGAGTGTTGTGAAACAGTTACGGCGGATCTTGGCCGAACGACCAGTTGACAATCCTGTGTCGCTTTCAATCATTTTGATAGTATAGTTATTCTTTACTTTCCTTCACGTCGTCTGCATCATGGTTTAACTGTACTAGCGTCTTACTTATGTTGCACAGGTTCCTCACAGGTCGTCATGATTTGGTTCTTGTCTATATTAGCAGCCTTCTCTCGTGACACTTCCGGTAAACCTAGAAATTATTTTCCACACATTAATTATAACACAAAATATTTCTTGTAGCCTACAGTAGGACTGGAACGTCTAGAGCAGTTAAGATTTTCATACCAGTTACATCGGTCATAGAAAAAATTTTAACACATTCAACTTATAGAAAATAATACAGGGTTTTAGAGGTAGTTCACAAAATACTATCAAACTTAATATTTTTAATTATGTATGGTGAGAGTCTGCAGGAAGAAAAGGAAAATCACATAGAGTTCCTTTTTTGTTGAAATATTTCCCCCTTCCAATTACTTTTAGTAGAAGACGTAAAGTAAGTGCCAAAGAATTAAAGCAAAAACATTGGCTACATCATTAGCTTATATCTCATTTGATACTTCCCTGTTCACTTCATCCAACAAAAGAACACAATTTTTTCTCAAATGGAACGACCACTGCCGCTGATTTTTTGCTTGCCTCTTACACCATTATTCTTTCTTCTTTCATCTTCACCACGGAAAGTCCAGCTTATCTGTACGAACAATTACCCTCATTAGGTTACTCTAAAATGTTTGAGCAAATATGTTGATTTTCTGTAACGGTGCTTAATTTTCTAAGAATTACTATCATTAGGGCAGCGCTTAAGAAACTTTATTTGAGTCGATATTAAACCCTTTTTTATCGATCGTAACAAGATCGAATTACTTAATTTTTTGTACCTGTAACAAGCACTAACTTTGTCGACAATTAATTGAATTGAGCTGGAAAACTGTCGCCGTTTTTCCCAGAAAGTTATCAAGTCTACCCTGTGCTTTCTGTTGAATTAGAAAACACCACTTAGACCCACTATATCAGGAACTCAATTCGTACTAAGACATTGGTGCCTATAAGTGGCACTGGCAAAATAATTCCGCTTGTAATTAAATACATTTTTTATTTGAAGTATGTTACACAGAGGATAAAATTTAAGTATGATTCTTAGTGTTGTAAAAAATACAAACCTAAAAAAACAATCAGGCGTTTGTTAATCACTCTGATCGACTTTTCAGTGGTTGATATGTTTTTAGAGATAGTACAAGAATCCAGTGCGTAGTTCATAGTCACTAACAACTATTTTCCTAACACACTAGTTTTACTGTTACAAACACGACTCGTCTACTTGACCTTGCAAGAGTCTTTTGTATGTAGGTTTTCAATGATATTACCCAATTATAATAATATTTATATTTGTGCATTTGTAAAAATTATCTTATACGACAAAACCTTTGCATCTACAAATTTTGTACCCTTTGGCAAGCTGACGTTAATTTCCTACAAGTGAAAAACCTGCCCTAATAAGTACCAAATTTATTTTGTATGTACTGCCTTCTTGTGATGTTTTGCTTTATTCGCCGCCATGTGGAAAATGCAAAGAAGAGCTTCAAGGCACTATCTATAGAAATCCATACTACAAATATATCTGTGAAATTACGAACTGTTTTCTTAATTATGAATTGTTTTAGTATCTATTATTCACATTGTTTCTCTAATAATTGAACATAGACTCTTATTATTTAAAGCAGTGTAAAATAAATAAACGTGACAAATGGTAGATAGTCGTCTAAATTATTAGCTTCCGTGGCCAAAATAAATGTTACCATTATACGGAGTCATTAGCGACTATAATCCTGGTCCAAGATTAAACAAAGTCCTCGCAAAACATTAAACAGCAGCACCCTATTTTCACCTCCTAATTCTATTAGATTACCAAACACAATTGTATATCTTTGTAATTTGTCTGGGATAAAATGGTGAAGCGGTAAAGGTTGGAGGGCAGGAGAGATTGTATGCGCTTTCGTCCCCGTTTTGTCCTGCTGATCCAGATTACAGTGTTTAAAGCGCATTCTATTTTGCCGGTACTTTAATTTGCAAATTTCATTTGTTTTCCAGTGAAATGATTGCCACCGTGTTAATGTCACCATTAAAAACTTAATATGTGATCTAATTCCGCAAACATACGCACTAGTGTTTTTCATATCCAGCACGTCACCGTTATTTAGGAAATGTGAAATAATTAAGTGTAGTCTACTGTTGTAACAAGGAAAGAGTTACACATATTTTGTTTTCATTATAAAATGAAGGAACGAAAGTATATAAAAAGGCAGCATTCTGACGAAAAGTATATTTTTCTAGATTTATAGGCTGCCCGATATATTAGAGGTAATGACACCATTTTATTAAAGCAAGATTAATCATATTTAGAGCAAAGGTAAAGAATTACTTAAATATCATGCTAATAATCTATTTTTTGATATCACTTTGCAGAAATGTTAATTGCAACAATATACGTAAATACTTGTTCCGATCGCAAAGAAAATCGTCACTATCTTGTAATGGGACTCCTAATGTATGTTGCCGATATTTACGATGACTGTTCTTGCTGGTATTGAATCGTAAGCAACGATGTTGTGAAATAGGGACGAATTAAAATACGCGATAACTATTATTTACTACTTATCTGACTTAATACATAAAATTAGGACAAATACGTGTATGTAGGCGCGGCCATATGTAGTTTGTTTAGAAACGTGGGTTATGTGAGCACCGCGGCACACACGCTTCCAGTGAATCGGTCAAGATGAGCCACATTAACTCGGCTTTTTGCTTGCGTACTCAGCATTTTAGTTTGGTAGGCGGGATACACAACAGGTTGTTTTTAGATCAGTCGCAGCTCACCCAGCATATGCAACGGATGTCTGGAATCGCGAGCAGGCTGTGGCTGCGACTCCTACGCATAGAGTTATTGCGCAACATGGCAAAGTGCTAAGAATAACTACAGCTGGTAAAAAAGAATTACATTTTTTAAAGGGACAAAAATATTGAGTGTTCCTGAATTTGTAACTTTTAACATAAAAATATAAAGACTTTATTTAAATACTTTGAGACTTCAATTCAGTGTGCGTGTGTTCAGCGTTACCTATACAGGTTAATTATACTTAAGCATGTTGTTCAACACACACACACACACTTCCCCTAAATACAAACATAAAGAAACATTGATTTGTTTTATATATACAGAAATTTGCAGTTTACTAATACATCCAGAACTTTGAAATTGTTTATAAAATTACATAAATTGTTCCTAAGGAAGGTTAGTGTTATTTTATAACTTGAATGATTAGATAATTATCTTTCAAATAGCTGTGTGTAAAAAAGTTTGTTTGCCACACGTTTTTGTCAGTTCCTAAGGGAAAACGTCGCATTATCACAGTTAAACAGTTCGTTATTAACAACACAGTCTCTTACAACAAATCAAATAAAAATTGTTCACACGCAATAAATTGTCAACTAATATAAAACACAATTGAATTACAATTATACCGCCCGATTATAAAACACAACAAACACAATAACCACTTGAACGCACAGAGTAATCACTTGTAATGGCTGGACAATATACTGAAATAAAGCCGCTGACGCGTTGTATTTATGGAACGCTCACAGACCAGAACATTCCATAACTACGCGTTATCTCTACACTACGACGTAATTAATTGCGGCCTTCACACAGTCAGCGAGGCTGGCGGCGTCCAGAAAGACTCGCAAACGCATGTTGAAATCCCGTACGCCACAACATTCAGCCGGTTACAATGGACCGTTCGAGAAACACGTAGATTGTTCTGTGATGTCGTAACACGACCCCCTCCTAAGCCTGTTCGTCCCGAACTAGCAAACCGTCTCTAAAATAATACGAGGGTAAGTAAAAATGTAAAGGCAAATTTTTAAAAAGGAACTTTTTATTGTGAAAACAAGATGACAAGTAACATCATTTCTCTACATAATCTCCCTCAACTTCTATGCACTTGGTCCAGCTCTTGACAAGCTTCGTAATTCCGTCCTGGAAGAAGATTTGTGGCATCGTGCACAGCCACTCGCGCACCGCCTCCACAACCTCGTCATCCGACGAAAACTTGGATTCACGCAGGTGCTCCTTCATCGGACCGAAAAGGTGAAAATCACTTGGAGCTAGGTCAGGACTGTACGGCGGATGCTCCAGCAGCTCGAAACCAAGATCTTGAATACACTGGATCGTTTTCCCCGCAGTATGAGGACGGGCATTGTCCTGAAGCAAAAGCACACCTTTTGAAAGTTTTCCTCGCCTCTTTGTTTTGATTTTGGGTTTCAGATCTCGCAGTAGCTCACAGTAGCTGTCACTATTCACTGTTTGACCTTTAGGAGTGTAATGAATTAGAAGTGGACCTTCCATATCCCAAAACACTGTCATCATCAACTTTTCTGCAGAAAATTGTCTTTTGAACTTTTTTGCTGTAGGCGAGGATGGATGTTTCCACACCATACTCTGCCGCTTACACTGTGGTTCGAAGTGATGGACCCACGTCTCATCAACGGTTACTATGCGACTGGGAAACTCTTCTCCTTCCTCTTCTAAACACCTTAAATGTGATTTCGAAATTTCCAAACGTTTCTGTTTGTGCTGGTCTGTCACTAGATGTGGTACCCAACGAGCACACACTTTGCGATAATTTAGTGATTCGTGGATGATTGCAACTGCTGAACCGTGGCTAATGTTCAACGCATGCGCAATAGCATCAATTTTGACACGACGATCATCATGAATCATTCGGTCAACTGTCTCGATGTTCTTGTCCGTCTTCGAAGTGGATGGCCTACCTGAACGCTCTTCGCCGCAGATAGATACACGACCATTTTTAAAGCGATTTATCCACTCATAAATTTTGCGTTCACTAAGACAGCTCTCACCGTACTGCTGCTGCATTCTGGGAATAATCTCCGCAGGTTTAGTCCCTTCAGAGTGCAGAAAACGTACCACTCCCCTCATTTCTTCCTTGGTGCACACGGACAACGGGGCACTCATAATAAAATGCCCTGAAATCACTACGAATGGAGCTGAGCACTGAAACAACTCAGCTAAAGAACAAAAAACCTTGAGGTTATGATATGTCATTGTTCAGTCAGTGCTGCCATCTATTGGAGCAGGGAAAATAAAATTTGCCTTTACTTTTTGACTTACCCTGTACTTAGCCAGGCGATCTAGTTGGTCGACCTTGAACTTTCGCTGTCCTTCCTGTTGAAGCCGATAAGCAACAACGCTGATTCTTTCTTTCACAGTGTAGGGTCCAACCCAGTTAGTCTGAAGCTTAGGTGAGCGACCACGACGGCGTTTTTGGATTGAACAACCAGACCTGATTTCCTTCTTGGAAACCCACACTATAGCTGCGATTGTTATACCGAATTTTCATTTTATCACTGGCAATCTACAGCCGTCCTCTTACCAAGCGATTCGTTTCTCGTAGTTGGTTTTCTAATTGCTAGGAATAGTTCTGTGGCTCTTGGGACTGAGTCTCAGGTGATCCAAACATCAAGTCCCCAGGAAGACGGAACTCCTGCCCAAAACACCAATTTTGCTGGAGTCATGCCGGTTGTGTCGTGTACTGAGCCTTGTACATACGCCATGAGGAATAGTGGTATACGTTGATCCCAGTCTGTTTGCTTCTTGTCAAAAACTTTCGAAAGATGCTGCTCTAGTGTCCTCTTGAACCTTTCAACCAATCCGTCCGACTGAGGATGGAGAGGTGTTGTCCTGGTCTCTAGAATTCCGAGTAGACGTCATAATTCTTTAAACACTCCTGATTCGGAATGTCTCTCGTATGGATTTCCATAGGGGCTCCATAACGACAACTGAAGTTGTGAACTAACTCGTTTGCCACAATCGTAACCTCCTGATTTGGAATTGCGTAGGCTTCCAACCACTCTTAGTAAAGTAGTCACCTACAACCATGATGTACCGGTTTCCATCGTCAGTAACTGGGAATGGTCCAACAATGTCTATGGCAATTCCTTCGAAAGGCAGTCCAACGTTATACTGTTTCATTTTTTCCCCTCCTTCTGGTTTGTGGGCCCTTGCTTGCAGCACATATTTCACACGTTCGAACCCATTCGTCCACGTCGTGGCGAAGATGAATCCAATAGAATCGCTTCCGTATTTTGTCAAGGGTTTTGTTAACTCCAAGATGGCCTCCAGATGTTCGATCATGCATCTCCTTCAAAACAGACTGCAATTTATTTCGGGGACTGTCAACTGCATGACCACGTCTCGTCCATCTGCACTTTCCCAAGCCCTTTTCAGCAATCCGTTTTCTAAGGTAAGAGATTCCCATTGTACCCAGTAGCGCTTCAGCACTTCGGAACAATGGCAGATATCTTGCCGATCCGGGCGGCGACCTTCCTTTCTTTTGCTGTCAAGATCGGTCCAATGTCTTCATCAGTCATCTGTTCTTGTCGACAGTCATGGGTTTTCTAGCCGTCTGCTAGGAAATGTACAGTGATGAACATGTTTGCTTGAGTTTTATTCTTCCTTTCTGTGGCAATGTCGGCAGCCTTCCGGGCACGTTCTTCGTGATAAGCCATCCGCATTACCATGCAGGCTCCCCACCGATGTTGTACCTTGAAGTTGTACTCTTGCAGACGTTCGAGCCACCTTGCCAACTGCCCTTCCGGATTTTTAAATTTTAAGAGCCATGCAAGCGTGGCTTGGTCGGTGCGTAGTGAAAACTCTCTCCCATAGAGGTATTTATGGAAGTGCTCCAAAGCTCTGACAACTGCCAACAACTCTCTCCTTGTAACACAGTAATTTTTCTCTTGTTTAGAAAGCGTCTTGCTGTAATACGCTATTACTCGTTCTTCACCCTTCTGCACTTGAGACAAAACTGTTCGTAGACAAATACTGCTTGCGTCTGTGTCTGTGATGTACTTCCCTTTGGAAACGGGTAAAGCAGAAATTGACTGTGAACATATTGTAATTTTGAACGTCCTAAATGCTTGATTACACTCTCCCGACCACTGGAAGTTTCGTTTATTTCCGTTAGCTTATGTAGTGGTTTAGCAATATTTGGGAAGCCCTTCACAAAACGTCTGTAATATGAGCATAACCCCAGGAAATTCCGAACTTTGTGTTTACTCTTCGGCACTGGCCAATGTCTTACGGTGTCTATTTTATTAGGATCCGTGCTAACACCCGCTACCAAAAGCAGATGGCCCAGATACTGTATTCCTTCTGGATAGAGAACACGTCTTCGGGCTCAGCTTTAGTTGGGCAAAGTGAATTCTAGTCAAAACCTCCTTAAGGTTTTCCAAATGGTCTTTGAAAGATTTCCTGATGACTATGACATCGTCTAAATAAACAAGGTAAGTTTTCCATGTCAGTCCCCGGAGTACCAGGTGCGACAACCTTTCGAATGTTGCCGGTGCATTACAGATTCCAAATGGCATGACGTAAAATTGGAATAAGCCACTTGGGGTCGAGACAGCGGTCTTTTCCATGTCTTCTTGATGAAGACCCACTTCCCAATATCCACTCTTCAGGTCCAATGTGGAAAACCACTGTGCTCCGGACAACGTGTCGAGTGTATCGTCAACGCGAGGTAATGGATAGCAGTCTTTCATTGTAACGTCATTTAACCTCTGGTAGTCTACGCAGAAACGCAATCCACCATCCTTCTTCGCTACCAGCACTACAGGGGAAGACCAAGCACTTGATGAAGGTTCGATTACTCCCTCTGTCAACAAGTCCTGTATTAACCGAGACATCTCATCTTGTTTGGATAATGGAGGCCTTCGAGGAGGTTGGCGTATCGGTGTTGTGTCCCCGGTATTGATGCAATGTTGTACAAGAGAGATTCTTCCCAGTGACTGCCCCGAACTGCAGAAGAATCTTTGAATTCATGTAAAAACTGTTTGATCTCTTTTACCTCACCACTTGAGAGGTTGTTAGAAGATCTGTTCAATAATTCCTGCAGTTCCTCTGGTAATTTGGAATTAGGCTATCCGAAGCACTGGATCTTCGTTGTGTCATTCCGGCTACCCAGCCACAGGAGTCAATTTGCCTAGCAGTGTATTGCTTTGTAAAGTGACAGTTTGATCCAAAATATTCGCCACTCTAAAAGCTACATTTCCGGTTTCGTAAGGTTTTACTAAACTTCTGGCAATTAATATGCCAGCTAGCTAGCTGTTCGCAAGCTGCAAGAGCACAAGATTAGCTTGAGATCTTTCACCACGTCGGGGCGCACAATGGAAACTGTTGCACCTGTGTCAACTGTAATCGAGGTTGGCCTTTCTTGAACAAATCCGGCAACCACCAAGCTCCCGCTGTTTTTCTGAAATGTAGAAATTGCGTATTGTCTAGACCCTTCGTTCCTCCAGTTAGTCAGCACACGCCCCGTTGTACCGACAATTGCTCATTCCCTGTTGCTGAATTCTAACCGAACAAGCTCGTTGTAGATGTCCAGGTTTCCCACATCTATAACACTTCGGTCTTTCATCCTTTCTTATTTTATCCTGAGGCGCCGACAGTCGAGACTCTGTTCCTTGTTCTTCTTCCTCATCGTCTGTGCCGTCGTGATCTTTTAGCGCGTGCACTTTATGACTTGTCCACTGAAACGCTGATTTGGCGACCTCAAATTGCAAAGCATGTACCAGGGCGTCCGTAATGTTCTGGTGTCTTGCACAGCCTTCTGGCGCTTCAGCATACACCGTTCTAATTAGTCTGTCGATACTTACTCCACAATTCTAGAACTTTTATCAACTCGGTATAGATGTTCTGGCTGTCAGGTGGCACTTTCTGTAATAGTTCTGCCGCACGTCCCTATAATGCGAGGACAAATGAATCTGCCTTGTCTTCCTCTGTCCAATTATTTGCGCAAGCAGCAGTTCCAAATAGGCGGAGGTACGTTGCCCAGTGACTGCTTCCGTCAAAGGTTGGAACTTTCAAATGAACTGCCCCTACTGAAGGCAAAGTTACTTTCTCGATTAACTTATTTTCTGTGTCTTTTTCTGTCTTTATCATTGGTACAGTCTGTTCAGAATATTGTTTTGGTTGAATCTTCATACACTGTTCAACTTCACTTTTAATTTGTTCTCTTATATTTTCCATTGAGTTTTCTACTGCAGATATTTTATTTGACACAGATTCTTCTACTACAGATATTTTTTGTAGACATAGATTTTTCTAGAACAGATATTTTTGTAGACATCGATTCTTCAACACTCAAAACAGATTTTTCAATTTCAGCTATTTTTATTGTCATTGATTCTTGTACCTCCGATGTTTTAGTAACTTGTTTATTAAGCTCACCTCGTAGGAGACCCAACTCTGCAGCGGTTTGTTCTTGTGTCTGCTTTTGCTCCTGTATTTACTCCTTGATGTCTTCTGTTTCACGCTTCCGTTCTTCTTTTTGTCTTTATTTTGTTTCTAGCATTAGTGCTTTCTGACGTCTGACGCAGCGCCTGCAAATTGTCCATCATCTGAGTGGCATCCATTGCTTACCAATTAATTAGGATTTACACTCGTCTTGCACAAAGTGTCCACTGCTTCCACTGTTAACGGTTCTATCCCACATCTGACACCACTGCTACGACGGTCTGTTGATCGTCGTATGGTACAGTGGAAAGCAAAATACAAGACACCAATAAATCACTAATCACCAGCTTTAATTATCACAGTTAACAACACAGTCTCTTACAACAAATCAAATAAAAATTGTTCACACGCAATGAAATGTCAACTAATATAAAACACAATTGAATTACAATTATACCGCTCGATTATAAAACACAATACTTTACTAATAACCACTTGAACACACAGAGTAGTCAGTTGTAATTGCCCGGCAATATACTGAACTAAGGCCGCTGACGCGTTTTATTTATACAACGCTCACAGACCAGAACATTCCATAACTACGCGTTATCTCTACACTACGACGTAATTGATTGCGGCCTTGACACAGTCAGCGAGGCTGACGGCGTCTAGAAAAGTCTCGCAAGCGCATGTTGAAATCACGGACGCCTCAACATTCAGCCGGATTCCAATGGATCGTTCGTGAAACTCGTAGATTCTTCTGTGATGTCGTAAAATATTAAAACAGTTCACAATTGAACCATCAAGGATCGACTCTTACAAACCTTATTTAGTTTCTCAAACAAAGCAATAAGCAAACAAGCAATCGACTACTGCAACTAGTTTCATATTGAATCTAGCAATAAAAAAATTATATCAAGAAATTCTGAAAAACGTGAGCTAGGAAACATGTAGATACCTGCGTTTTTATGGAAAGTAATTTCCCTTCTCCTTTGAATTTTATTAAGAGAGATATTTGTTACTCCACTGTTAACAGATATTGTCTAACGGGACTGTTTCATTATAAAAGAAAAATGCCAGTACTATAGTGAAGATTTTTCATTGTTCAGAATAACTTTTGCTTTCTGAACAAACTTCTGTCTCTTACACAAACTGCCTACGTTTTGTAAGCAATAGTATGTAATAATTTTGGCCGTTGCTACATTTAAAACTTCAACAGCACAGCGGTTATATTCAACCCATAACGTCTGCGCACGATTAAAAAAATTCTAGACCAATTCTATGGTTGTCGTCTGAATAACAACGAACATGACAATCAACAATCACGGTGTTATGAGCAGGTTTTAACCGCAACTTTCATTAAGGACTCCACCCATGAATTTATAAGTGGTACAAAATTTAGCTGCATAAACGAAGTTTGAAATCAAATGTGTGGAATTAATATGACTACGTAGGTAATGTGGCTGCAGTAACATCGAAATGATTCCATTTTCCGAGTTAATAAATATTTTCATTCAAATTCATTAATTTAATGATAACAGAATGATGTTTCTAACCAAATATATACAACTCGAAGTTTACGGACGATCTTAAGTTTCATCAAGAGGCAACAGGCAAATCAACTAACAGAATACGATAATATGAAGATGTATATATTTTGATATGTGAGAATCACAAATAAATGTAATGAGGTGAACGATATAAGTTTCTGTCACTATCTCGTGTAGAGCTGAATGCCGAAATGGTTCATGCATACATAGCGTTGTCAGATTTTTGTAGCAATTCTTAAAAAGCGAGAATTACTATCTACAAATATAGGGAAGTAATTTGTAGAGTAGTAAAGTAATTTGATACTATCTACAAATATCAAAGTAACGAGTAAAAACCAGTGAAAGATAGACAAAGGTAAACAAAGGTAAACAAAATGCAGGGACAAGCTCAACAGCATAAAATATTCATCCGTTGCTATACTCAGTTTATCAACAACGGAAATAATAATGAGCTAAAAATGTTTTCAGCCATCAGAAGAAAACAAAAAAAATAATTTTCTTTTATCTAAACTTATACGTAAACAAATATATGTATTGCATAGTGCGTATGAGTGCGTGTATGTGTATATGTATAGAGAGAGAGAGAGCAAGAGAGAAGAAGAGAGGAAGAGACTGATTTAATTAACAAGAATCTCTATGTTAAAACGCGTTGTAAAATTTTCTGAAAATTATATAAAAATAAGAGAGAGTTTTTTAAGAATTACATCGCATCCGATGCTTCACATCAGGTAACGTTTTATAACACAACGCTTACATTGATGTTCTTGTCACGCTGCGTAATATTTCACCTTTCACGTTGCCCACACTTGTGTGTTGTTAAAAATTCGGCTTGTGTGGTTTGTGTAAACTCCGAAACACAAATTGTGTAGTGAACATAACAGTGTCACCTGAATCAGTCACGTCACCAAGCCCAATCTTGCCACAGCCATATCGATAAATTGTACTGTGTAAACGTGACTGGTGTACGTGATCACAATGACAAATGTTACTGAAATCGTTGTTAGAGCTTGGGGCTGAGCCCGCGGCAGCAACGTTGTTTATAAAGAAAAACAATTCATAAATTTTGTCAAGCAAAATGAGTTTTCAGCAATAAGTCGCAACACCTTAATTGGAATCAGTATTGCTGTTTTTGCTATAATACAATCTAAGCCACGAACTTTATTCCTAATATTCAGTTAACAATAAAAATCTGTTAATGAAGACTTACTAGATGTTAAATATTAGTTGACATTGTTTGGTGTGTAATATTTGTTGTAAAATGTAGTATTCTTCTTGTGTAATGGCAAAATTGTAATATGTAAACACTCCCCATTTCTACCAGTAGGCCTACATATTTCTAAAGACACTGTTCGGTAACATTCTCTCATTCCTTTTATTAGTGAGTGCTTCGTGAAACCAGAAATAAACTGAACTGTAGCCGTGTTGTTTTTATGGGCAGACAAAAATTTAACCGTATGAGGTAATTTTCTGAGATAATTGGTCTAAGTGATTGTCTACTTACTGTCATATTCTTACGTGACACGTTTCACATACGTATTCTATGCATGTTATTTGTGCATCCAAGGAAATATGTTAGTACACTACACAAAGTATACAAATTTTCTTAGGTTTTTGGTGGCGATTTAGTTTAGAGTTTGAACTTTTACAATATGAGATAGTATTTGTTGTTATTTACAAAACACATTAAACACGTATTAGAAAAACATAATAAAAATTACTTATATATTACTAATTATTTAAAATCAATAATCATATTAAGTGATTATAAGATTTCCTTAAATTTTCTTTATTTGCACAAGACTTTGGCCAGCATCTGTGTGATACATACTGTGGTCAACTAAGAGACAAACAACAGCTTTTTGAGAAGGGTCTTCAAGAGTTTGAAAAAGAATCGGCAGATTTATTAAACTGTCCTATCTTAAAACTCCGAAGTGTTCTGAGTTTGCTTTGCAGTGCAGTTATTTAGGGGTTGGGGATAGAGAATGATAACTAAACTTAGTGTTACGAACGGTACATCAGAATAGTAGAAATGCTGTTGTACATGCACAAGATTGTGAGACCGTGTAGTTACAGTCCGATTGTGTTAATCACAAAGTGCAAAGTGCACTGTGAGATTGCGACGGCACAGACGGTCAAGACGGAACGAAGGGTACAGAGATTCAACGGTCGGAATCACAATGCAAGACAATAAATTATGGAAGACCAAATGTTCTACTAGTAGGTAACCTAGGTATCTAAAAACAGATTTCCGGTTCAAAGTAACTTCAAGCAAATATCAGGGAAAACGACTTTAGTTAGTACAAAGAAACGTGTTATGACTAACTGGAAAACCGAAGCCGCACTTACTAACTGGAGAATTGACAACACACAATTTTTACACCTCAGAAGAGGAAAGAGAGCTTGGTCGTTAACGGATTGTTTCGAGAAAATCCGACCACAATTAGGCCTACTGTTGACACAGGTGCCGGAGTATACATTGTGCATTCCAATGTAGTGATCAAACTCAAAATTATTTGGTACTCTTGATCTTACTCACTGCTACTGGAAAGCCTGCAAAAATATTTGAGAAAGTGAAGATCCGGCTGTGCCTGGATCGTCTTGTGTTAGGTCACAAAGTACTTGCTGCACGAACGTTGTGAGTAAGGCAATTCTAGGTGTGGACATTTTGAATTCGTATGCAACTTAAAAAAAAAAATGTCCTAAGGATCAAGCAAGAAAAGGTAATTTCTACCTGTTCAGATTTAAAATGTGTTCAAACCATGATTCGCCTGTGATGTCGGCTGCATATCACGTTATTGCCGGACGAGCTAAGGTCGGTCCGCCCCTCGTTTCCAATCTTGCAGTCGACTCACGGAGCTCCAGGAGGCAACAGCCTGTTCCGTGCGTGTGTTACGCAAAATTCAATTTACGGCCGTCAATATGTGAACAATTCAATTAATTCAAATTTAATTAGCTTAAATTATTAGATATGAAGTCGTACGGGCACGCGCGGATTCGCAGAATCGCATGAATATGATTTAATCTGTTTTTTATAATAAACCGTTTATACAGTCCACTTTATCGTTTTATATTTTGTTTAAACGCAGCCTATAGTTTAAAGTGTGAAGAGCCGTTAACCCCAAGCTACGCAAGGGGACAGCAAGTTAAACGCAACATATGGTCCTCTGGGCCGTATGTAATTTTGATCTCAAGGTGCGTAAAAAACTTACTAGCAGTTCGGAGTGACGGACTTTAAGCGTCGTAGGGGGGTTAGTGCGTGCTTCTTTTCTGATATTAGTGTGGCATAGCTGTATGCGTCCGAGTATTATTCCGGCATTGAAACTGTTATGCGTAAGTTCCGCAAAATCATTAACTTGCATATCAAATACGTAAAATTGCGGTTCACAATAAGTTCGCAAGTGCCTTCCGGACAGTCTATTACATGCAGCGCAGACAGAATTAGACAGGTACGACACATCTTCGCAGTGGCAGACAGACGCATCTTATCTCACCGCATTGCAGAAATCCGACGTCACGAGCCTGCCGCTATCTCAAGAGATAACAACCTATTCTACTTAACGGCAACTACGTCATCCTGGTTATCCGCCATCAGCTGATAATCTCTACCACCGTATGTAACTTATTAACTCGAATCAGTGGAAATTCAAGTAAGACGTTTTTGCCACGGTATGTTTTGAACTGTTATGTACTCATTATGTTATGTTGTATTATTTGTTTGGAATTATTCTAATTAACTATTAATATACAGTAATTATATTGCTGAGAACTGAGTTCCCTGTTCTACTTTCGTTCCACGTCTTAATACGCTCAATATGGCCCGAAAGCAAAGAGCTCATAAGGCGAAGGGCCGTTATTAAGGCCTCAATAACAAGAATCAATATTTTTGCGGATACTTTCGACATAAAGAAAATTACGTCCACGCGTTGCATGTTAAGTTAATGTCGCTGGCGGAACTCCAGCGCAAATATGACACAATTCAATCCGAACTCGAGTTGTCCGAGGACGGTGTTTTTGACGCGGATAACGATCGAATCCAAGTCGAACATGATTTATGTATAATCGAGTGCAGACTGCACAATCTTATAGAAAAATTCTCGACTAATCTTACTGAGAATTCTAATACTACTACTAATGACAGTAGAGCGGAAAGATTCGCTCATGTCACGGAACTGGAGCCCATTAAAACCCCGGAGTTTAGCGGAAATGTTATGGAGTGGCAACACTACATACACATATTCAAAGACTTGATAGATTCTAGCTTGGATCTTACCAACATACAAAAGTTTCATTACTTACATAATTCATTAAAGGGTGAAGCGCTCCAAGTTATACAATCGCTGCCGATAACTGGTGAGAATTATGGCGTAGCTCTAGGGTTACTCAAGGCTAGATTTGACAATAAGAATATCGCCATCCATCATGTCGAAGATATACTGAAAATCAATTCTATCGATAGGCAATCGGTGTGTAGCATATCTAAATTTCTTTATAAAATAAGCGCAACAATAAACGCGCTCAAGGTTATGGCGTTACCCGTAAATATTTATGAGCTTATTGTCACTCAGCTATTAGCGTCGAAATTAGACCCCAATACTTCCAAACGTTGGAAGGAGTTACTGTTTAACGTCAACTTTTCCGATTTTGAAGGGTTAATAGAGTTGTTAAACAATAGGAGATCGGTGCTGGAAACCGTGGCGGCAGATTCCGTGTTTGGTCGGGCAGGTAACTCAGCAAGGCCTAAACAACTGATAAAATATGTAAACAATTCAAAACAAGGCAAGGTGGTCAGCTATCATGCTAATTCTAAAAACGTTCAATGTGCAATGTACAATGCTAACCACCAATTATATACGTGTAAACAATTTGAGGGGTTAACCATTGACAAACGTAAGGAGTTATTAATTAAAAATAATTGCTGCTTTAACTGTTTGCGGGTGGGCCATTCTGTAAATGAATGTAAAAATAAGCACACTTGTAAAACTTACTCTAAGAAGCATCACTCCTTAATACATACAGGACAGGGCACCTACTGTGCCCTCAAACTAAATCTAATAGGAACATACTATTGTCTACTGCGTTGTGCAAAACCTTAGAAAATTCTGGTAAACCCCGCCTTTGCAGGATTTTACTGGACTCTGGTAGCCAGGCGAATTTCATTACACAGGCCTTTGCCAAAAACTTAAATTGAACCTTGTAAAAAATGAGTTGCCAAATACAGGCATCAACAATGCGACCTATCGGTCCCACCACAGCACCACTATCACCTTACAATCGCTGTACGAAAATTCAATTTTAGCGTACAATGCTCAATTCTGCCTAATCTTACTGACAATCTCCCCACGGAATCCTTTGAACTGCGCAGTTGGGATTGCCCGAGGGTATATTCCTAGCGGACCCAAACTTCAGCACGTCCTCGAGGATTTACGTTCTGCTGGGCGCCAAATTCTTCTTAAGTTTGATTAAGCCCGGCAAATTTGTCAGGGACGGGAACTTCCCCATTCTTCAGAAAACTAGACTTGGTTACATTGTGTCCGGAAATCTTCCTTTCAAATTTAAATCTCCTTATCGTGCTTCGTCATTTATTGCGAAAATTGACAATAAAGGGCTCACTTCTATGGTTGAGAAATTCTGGCAGGTCGAGGAGTGTCCTGTTGATTTGCCCTCAGCTGCCGACGAGTCATTTGAGGGACACTTTGTGCATAACACGCTGAGAAATAGTGACGGTAGACTTGTTGTTAGGTTGCCCCGTAGGGCTGGTGATGTGGCTCTGGGCGATTCGCTGGCCCATGCTAAACAGCGTTTTTAGACTCTTGAGCGTAAACTCATGAGGAATCCTGGTTGAGGCATGACTATTCTAAGTTGATCAAGGAATACCAACTGCTGGGGCACATGTCACCACTCAGTCTCAGCGACAATTTGGTTCATCGCTCCAAGGTGTACTTCTTACCCCATCACGCGGTTTTCAAGAACTCAAGTTTGACTACAAAGCTCCGCGTGGTAGGCTACTTGATGTGTCCGCAAAATCCGCTAATGGCCGTTCACTTAATGATACGCTACTGATAGGGTCGACAATACAGCAGGATATTTTTTTCTAATATACTCACATTTAGGACCCACGTCTAAGGCTTAACGTCCGACATCGAGAAGATGTATAGACAAATTTTGGTCGATTCAAGCGATTGTAACCTCCAAAGAATACCTTGGCGGGATTCCCCCGACTTGGAGTTGAAACATTTCGTGCTCAGGACTGTGACTTGTGGCACAGCCAGCCCTTCATTTCTTGCTACCAGGTGTCTATTCCAGGTTGCGAATGACAACCTTAATCAGTTTCCCTTGGCATGCCGAGTTATTGCTAACGACTTCTACGTCGATGATTTAATTACCGGTTGCGATAATATAGATGAGCTCAAACGGTTGAGATCGGATGTAGGCGAATTACTGCGACAATATGAGTTTCCCCTGCACAAATGGTCTTCCAACAGCCAAGAAATCATAAATCAATCCGGCACTGCCATACCGCTAAACAAGGGTGAAAATATGAACACTTTAGGGCTACTATGGAACAAAGGTTCCGATATGTTTGTTTATAGGACAACGCTCAAACCTTGCAATGAGGCATTTATCAAAAGAACTATTCTTTCAGTAATTACGGGCATTTATGACCCGTTGGGTCTACTTGGTCCCGTAGTTTTTCTATACAAACATTTCATGCAGCAGCTTTGGCAAGCAAAAACGAAATGGGCTGAGGTTTTATCAGATTCTCTTCTCCCCAGATGGAGGGAATTGTATAGTACATTAAATCTAGTCAATAAGATTAATGTGAACCGTTGCATAAAGTCTAACCCATACATGAGATCGTTTCAAATTCACGGGTTCGCGGATGCTTCCTGTGAGGGTTATGGTTGTTGCATATACGCAAGAATTGTGTATGATAATAGGCCTGTCTTATCTAATTTACTGTGTTCGAAATCCAGAGTAGCCCCCCCTAAAACAAATTACACTGCCCAGACTTCTGCTTGTCCGTTTGCTTCAAAAGGTTATTCGTGCATTGAACATACATGCTCATGAGATTCATTTGTAATCCGACTCCATGGTCGCCCTCCACCGGATACACGGTGAGTCCTCCAGGTGGGAGACCTTCGTCGCCAATCGTGTGGGTGAAATCCAGCAGGGTTCCAATAACGCTGACTGGCATCATGTGAAGTCCCAGGATAATTCCGCCGATATTCTATCTCGTGGTTGTCATCCAGACAAATTGCAGAACTTCCAATTGTGGTGGCATGGTCCGGCATGGCTTTTGCAAGATCCAATTCGCCATCCCAAATTCAGCACAAATGATTCGGCCACCATACGGGAGTGATGATCCGAACAAAAACAATCGGCATTTCTTGAATGTATGGCTAGCGTCGTCGCTACCGACATAAGTGAAGACTTTTCCACTCTTCAGAGATTGATGCGCGTTATCAGCTATTGCTTCAGATTTATTTACAATCGGAGATCAAATTCCCCTGGTTCGGGACATGACCTGCGACTGTCCAGGGAGGAATTAAACAACACTTTAAATTTCTTTATACGCCAATCACAATTGACGTACATTCACAAAGAAATCATTGAGATAAAGAATGGCAATCTGGCCGAATCTAGTAAAATTATCTCTCTTGATCCATTCATCGACGTCGTCTCCAACATTCCGATTTGCATTACGATAGTAAGCATCAGATTACTCTGCACCCGAAGGCCCACCTCACTAGATTACTAATAGAGGCTGAGCATTCGAGGCTGCGGGCTTTCAGTTAAGGCATAGTTCTGTTCGTCAAAGGTATTGGATCGTCAACGGTAAGATTGTTGTCAGTTCTGTCATCCGTTAGTGCATCAAATGCTTTTGCTTCAGAACCCACAAGCAGACACAGTAACTTGGTCAGTTGGCTTCGTCAAGAGTGGTATTGACCAAGGCCTTTTCTTCGTCTGCTGTAGATTACGGCGGTTCTATCGTGATCCGTCATGGCGGGCAGCGATCCAAGACTACCTCAAAGGCATACATATGCCTGTTTGCCTGTCTCGCTACAAAGGCGATTCATTTGGAATTGGTGTCTGACTTGATTGCTGAGGCATTTTTGCCGCCTTTAAACGATTCATTGCCCGCCGCGGCATTCCCGGGGAAACGATGTCTGACAACGGCACTAATTTTAAGTCCGCGAGCTCCATTTTGCGCGAGTTATACAAATTATTTACCTCTGAGAAATTTAAAACGAGTATTCACTCATTCTCACTTGCCCAAGGTTTCAAGTGGTCGTTCATTCTACCCTCCTCACCGCACTTCGGCGGCCTTTGGGAGAGTGTTGTAAAAAGCGTCAAGCATCATCTGCGACGCACCATTGGCGCCACTATTCTTAACCTTGAGGAATTATACACGATCCTTACTCAAATTGAGGCGTGTTTGAACTCCCGTCCTCTTTCTGCCATCTTATCTGATGCTAGGGATCCGCCCCGGACACTTCTTAATTGGCTCGGCCTTGACAGCCCTCCCCGACGCTGGCAACTGCTGCAGAAACTTGTACAGTCTATCTGGAGCAGGTGGTACAAGGACTACCTGCACCAGCTTCAACAGCGTAATAAATGGCAGACACCCAAGGGGAACCTCGCGGAGGGTGATGTGGTCATAATTATAGAGGATAACGCCCCTCCATTACACTGGAGTTTGGGTGTGGTCACTAAGGTTTTCATGGGCGACGACCAGCTGGTGGGCGTCGTTGACGTCCGCACTCCCTGTGGTATTTTGCGTCAACCTATTCACAACCTGTGCGCTTTACCTGTGTCCAACGAATAAGGATTGTCGTCACTCGTATGGGTTTCACTCTATGCGAAGGGGTGTTATTGTTCTGGTCCTCAGTAATGTTGCCTTGTGCAGAGGACTATATTCAATTTATGCAATTCATGTATTTTATTCAATCTATGTATTCTTTTAAATTTATGTATTGTATTCAATTTATGTGATTTATGCGATTCATGTTTTCTATTCAATTTACGTATTGTGTTCAATTATGTGTTACAACCTATTTATGTAGCCGCTGTTGGCGTCATGAGTGAGTAAACTGCTCACTGCATCAAGCTCGGGAAAAATCGAAAGCTTCGATTTTTGACGGGGAGTATGTTCAGATTTAAAATGTGTTCAAACCATGATTCGCCTGTGATGTTGGCTGCATATCACGTTATTGTCTGTCCGCCCCCCGTTTCCAATCTTGCAGTCGACTCACGGATCTCCAGGAGGCAACAGCCTGTTCCGCGCGTGTGTTACGCAGAATTCAATTTACGTCCGTCAATATGTAAACGATTCAAATAATTCAATTTTAATTAGCTTAAATTATTAGATATGCAGTCGTACGGGCACGCGCGAATTCGCAGAATCGCATGAATATGATTTAATCTGTTTTTTATAATAAACCGTTTATACAGTCTATTTTATCGTTTTATATTTTGTTTAAACCCAGCCTATGGTTTAAAGTGTGTACAGCCATTAACTCCAAGCTACGCAAGGGGACAGCAAGTTCAACGCAACACTACCTTTCGTAAAACTGGTAATGCCTCTAACAATTTTCTTTAAAAAAAATCTGTGAACGTGACTAATGAAGGTCTGGTAGTTACACTGCAAAACTCTGATAAAACACATTCTCTGCAAAATAGTTTTAACTTTTTATGTGACATAGTGTTTGAAGGTAACTCAAATAAGCTAAACTCTGACGATCTGGCTGAGTACCTAAATGGATTAGACACACAAACACAAAACTTAACAAGTAGGATTCCTATTAGAGACTTACGCTACCAGTGTCCTGGTAACAGAAAGCGAAAAGAAAGGATTAATTAACATTACATGTCATTTTCCAATTACATTGGGTCGTGAATTATTTTTTATTGATTACTTGTGTTGAAGCAATAATTTGGACCATATAGGAAAAAGATTCTTTTGAATTTAATACACAGTTGATTGCACAATTAATTACATGTAGGGTACCCTTGTAAAAGCATATTAAAATTACTTGCGTAGGAATAGTTAAAATTAACCAAAAAATAAAGCTTCCTTTGAAATCAAGAATTATTTGCTAGTTTTGGAACCGAGTGAATAGATTAGATCGTGCATCTATACTTACTTTAAATTAACCTGAAATAAAAATTTGTTTATAGTTTAAAATAAAAGTTATTTGTAACCACAGATGCGAGATTGGGTTTCTAAGTTTAGTGTCTTTAATTGTTCTAACCCGAAATAAAAATTTGTTTATTGTTTAAAATAAAAGTTATTTGTAACCACAGATGCGAGATTGGGTTTCTAACTGTAGTGTATTTAATTGTTCTAACCTGAAATAAAAATTTGTCTATTGTTTAAAATAAAAGTTATTTGTAAGCTCAGATCCGAGATCGTGTTTCTAACTTTATTGTATCTAATTGTTCTAAATAATTTGTGTAACAGATAACAACAAAAAGTAAATATTGGCAAAGTGTATAAATAAAGTATATTTATAAACTAACTTAAGTCAGTGTTGTAGTGCTTCACGGTTTTCTCCAGCGGACTTAGAGGGTAAGTAGCGGTTCTTTTTCACATAGTTTTCCTCCAGTTGTGTTGTGAAGATGGTGATGGTTTAATAACTTTCTGACTGTTATCGTTTGTTAGCGAACTAACCTCGGGTGCCCTTAAGATTTTATTTAATTTACTAGGATAACTTTCATCTGAAGACGACCCCAGATTATATAGTGGTCAAAACGCTGTGTGATAAATTATAACGATGGTAATTGTTCGACTTTAAAACCTCTTCAAAATTCTGCTCAATAGTCCAATAGGCATACCGCACGGCTTTTGTGTTTTGTGGACGGTTGCATGGCTAGTACAACGCGTCGCCAGCCGCTAGTTGCGGTATTCACAGCCGGGAGGCGCCGCTCTTATCTCAGTTCTGCCTCCCGACGCTGAGTGCACGCCAAACGGACCCTCCGACGGGAATCGAACCCGGGACCACGCGAACATGAATCGCCCGTGGTAGCCACTAGACAATCTGGAGGCTCAATTGTTCGACTTTACCATTCTGTAAATGTTTATGTACCGTCGAAAGTTATGTTCAAGATCGAATTATGTGTATTTTAGTTTGCGAAGTAATTGACCAATTTTCGTTCAGGCGTAATTTGATCCGTTTTACTTTATGATAAGGTGTGGGTGAACGTCAAGCCTGGCAGTCCCAGATATAAATTAAGGATCTCAAAGTTTGTGGCTTTAAAAAGGTGTAATACTTCCGAATTTGTGTTTCCTCTTAAAATTCTGCGTTCGAGGAGAGACTGTTACAGGTCCTCATTGGGATCGAAAGGTAACGCGCAACATAAATATTATTATCATTATTATTATTATTAAGTACAGCATCAGTAGCATCATAAGCAGCAGCAGCAGCAGTAGTAGTAGTAGTACTAGTAGTAGTAGTAGTAGTAGTAGCAGCAGTATTATTATTAATATTATTAGTAGTTGTAGTAATACCAGTAGTAGTAGTGGTAGTAGTAGTAGTAGTAGTAGTAGTAGTAGTAGTAGTAGTAGTAGTAGTAGTAGTAGTAGTAGTAGTAGTAGTAATGTAATTTATAGTATGTAACTGTACATGTCTTTACGATATAATAATTCTTCAGCAGTTACATATTTTTGTAAACGAATTGCATGTGATAAAAGCCTTTGTGCCACAGATTGAATCTTTCCTACAATCAGAAGCTTAGAGATTAGTACTATGATATTTATATAAAATCAGTGATGTCACAAGTTGGGTAATGGAATTATCGATATATATATTGTAACGGCGACTGCGGTGCAGTGAAACTAATCCGCACACACCAGTCACGGTAACCTTGTTACGGCCGCCAACACTACACTCTGCAGGAGTTTGTAGTGGCTTATCACAAATACTGCTTGCAAGAGTAACCAGCCCCGGCCATTCTCATAGCTGACGTTAAATTTCATACAAAATTTTCAAAAAATGTTATTTTTTTACTGTTGCAATTTTCTTTATTCTAATTTTAAAATCGAAATATATAAGTAATGATAAATTTACGTAAAAGTAAAGAAAATAAATATAATTAAATCACTACTGACTCGGAACACAGTTTTTTATGGGTGAAAACGTAAAAGTTTTACCTTGTAGCCTGAACCAGTTTCCTCTTTTAAAAAGCTTCTTCAGAGGCTCAACGAAATACAAGAAAGTAAAAAAAAATATTATATTAATAATAGTTATAACAAAGAAAGAAATCAGCTTCATACCTTAATTCAATCTAATTTAGTATCTTGTTCTTTGACATGGTATTGGGATGTGGTAGCATGAAAAACTGTTGCTACAATCCGTTGGCAGAACATTGTTCATCAAAACACTTAGTCCTTTCTGAAGTGCGTAAATGACAAGCTGCGGCAAGAAGCCGGAATCGTAGGAGGGCAATAGTTAAAAGCGCTCAAGGCTTAGTACGGTTGTAACACTAGGTAACAGTTGGGCTAGGTAACAGTAGGTTTTCATTTAGCAAGTTAATTATGCTATTTGTTGGTAGAGTTTTAAGGTTCATTAATTGTTGTAACGTTGGAAAAGTTATTTTTTTACTTGTCCATTGCTGTTGTCTAATACCAATAATGGCACTCTTCTCAGATTCAGAGGATAATAGTGTCTGATTATGCCAGACACAGCTCATACAAAATCGGTATAAGTACACTTCTCTGACAACTCTCGCCTTAATGTCCTTCAAATAAGACCAAACTTCAAATTCTTAATACAAGTTCAATTTTGTACTTAATATAAGTACATTTCCACTTGATACGACTGCAATATTGTTGGTTTGTTCGAAGAGTATCTTGGGTTAATTAAAACTTGTATTGCACATATCAAACTATATTATAATCTTATCCCTTACTGAGTAAGAGTGATTTTACTTCTAACGGGTTTTCGGTAATATCGTTTACATTGTATAATTCATCAACAAACTGTTAACTGTGTAATTTTAATTTTCTGTAATCTGGTCTCATACTTTATTAAGAGATAAGACGAAAGGGATTTACTACAGCCTCCTTTGCCAATGCTATTGAGGTCCACTTATCTTCTCATCTAATCGAATTCCAAAACTGTTTTAGAATTTATAGGTAGGTTTATTTCCTTCTTACTTCTGTAAGTATAATACAACTAATATCTAAATTCTTCCGCGAAATTTCTTCTTCTAGTGCTTTGTATACCTAGAATAAAATTTCTCTATAGTTGACTTTAGATTCAAAGCAGAAGTCTGTAAAACTGTCTTAAGTTGGGTACTTTAGGTGTTCACTTTTGAATATTTTTTCATAATTTTCTAAGTAATTAGGTCTTTTCATTTCATATCGTTTTGTCTATTGCGGTTTTTCTGTTCTGTTCTCTTTTTTAACTATCATTAAGCTGATTTTTTTTAATTATTTGTTATTTGAAGTTTTCAGAATTCGTGAGTGGTTTTATAATGTTTATACATTTTACTTCCTTGTTCATAAGGAAATGGAAGTATGGTGCTGGCAAAAAAAATTGAGTTCGAGATAATTGCAGATTCTGATTGTACTACCCTCAAAACATGAAAAAAGTAATTTTTCGAAAAGTGTCTGTGTGTGTGTCTGTCTGTCTGTGTGTCTATGTGTCTATTGATTTTTTTCTATGGCAAACGATAACAGCCGCAAATTCAAACAGAATCAAATAATTTTCTGCATACTGTCCTGAATTGTAGAGTACTCAAGACCTATTATTTTTGGTGAAGATCGGTTAAGGGAAAGGGGTAGTTTACCAGCAACTTTTTTTTATCAAGGGTAATTTTTTACTTCCATATTCCTTAAGGAATGGAAGTATGGTGATGGCAAAAAAAATCGTGTTCGAGATTATTGCATATTCTGATTCTACTACACTCAAAACATGAAAAAAAGTCGTTTTCCGAAAAGTGTCTGTGTGTGTGTCTGTCTGTCTGTCTGTCTATCTGTAGATTTTTTTTTCTATGGCAAACGATAACTGCCGCAAATTCAAACAGAATCAAATAATTTTTTGCATACAGCCCTGATTTGTAGAGTACTCAAGACCTATTGTTTTTGGTGAAGATCGGTTGAGGGAAAGGGGTAGTTTACCTGCAACGGTTTTTTTTTATCAATGGAAATTTTTTTTTTTTGGCAAACGATAACAGCCGCAAATTCAAACAGAATCAAATAATGTTTCGCATACAGCCCTGAATTGTAGAGTTCTCAAGACCTATTGTTTTTGGTGAAGATCGGTTGAGGGGAAGGGGTAGTTTACCTGCAACATTTTTTTATCAAGCGTATTTTCTATGGCAAACGATAACAGCCGCAAATTGAAACAGAATCAAATAATTTTTTGCATACGTCCCTGAATTGTAGAGGTCTCAATGACTTTCGATTTTGGTGGAGATCGGTTAAGGGGAAGGGGTAGTTTACCGGCAACCTTTTACGTTTTAACAAGAGTAAAGTACTTGAAAATTTATTTAAACTTTTTGAAACAATGGTAATTGTTAAAAATAAAATAATTTTGTTGCCAGGCAATAAAATTATAATTTTTTATTTTAATGTAATATAATATTTTTCATTTAATACAGCAATAAAAAGGCAGGTAAGACACAGCCTGGCTGTTTGGCTGAAAATGATTTTAAATATAAATCTTAGAATATGGAAGTCATGTATGGTTCTCCATACCGATATTTTTTCTATGGCAAACGATAACAGCTGCAAAGTCAAACAGAATCAAATAATCTTAGTACGTAGGCTTTCACGGCCGGTGTCATTATGATTAACTAAAACTTCCGGGCTGAAAGGCCGTGGTCGAGTGCTCGATCTACTGTAGCTAAACGTTTCGGCCACACGACCGGTGGCCATCTTCAGTACCAAAAAAATGTGTTCGAATAGATGACACGTCGAACACGTCTCCCAATGAACTGGGAACAAGCAACAGTGAGTTACGGCTACGTTGCTTCTATTTATAACTTTTTGGCCGCTTAAGATGTATCACGCGGACCAATGAGAAGCCAGCTCGTCATTCTCGATTCTGATTGGCCATGGAAAATAAACCATGCCAGACACTATTTAAGGAGATGCTTTCACCTCGGCGGTTCATAGCGACGGACGCATTCTTATGAATATGGATGGACTCCAGATGCAGGCGAGTGAAGTAACCCCGGACAGAAGACAACACGCGGGCTTCATCAAACATCACCCGGTGATCGTCGTGGGAAAGAGCGTGTTCCGTAACTGCGGACTTTTCCGTCTGGCCCAGGCGGCAGTATCTCCGATGTTCAGAGAGGCGCGTCCGGACACTACGCTTCGTGGTGCCTATGTAGACCTGGCCACACGTACAAGGAATACTGTCATCTATTCGTACTATATCTGAACCGCCGATGTAGCATGTAGCATCATAGTATCGGGGCGTCTTTGCACCCGGTGCATGACTGCAGCATCTCGGTCGAGCCCAATGGCTGCCTGTGGATACACTTAGTTCTGGTTCATTCGACAGGTCCCTAAAAACAGGAATGGACAACCGCCAACCAGTTAACTGAGAAGGCGGGGGAGAAAGGTTCAAAATTTTTATTTATTTAATATTTCAGCAATCAGTGTGCACTGCCGCATGAACGGGTTCAGGTGACAGATGTCACCCGTTCCCAGTCCCGCGTGCAGACGCCGTGAGGCGTCAGTCGCTCCCCGCGAGGCAGAAAGCCTCCGTGCCAGTGATAGCGCGTAGCAGCGGCATTCAGCGCGGTCGGCATACTAGGAAGGGAGGAAGGAAACAGCTTTGCAGGTAAATTCTGGGGCATGGGCAGATAGTGAATATGCAAATTAAATGAGCTTTAAGCAGTTTACTTAAACTTATGGCGGGTCATCGAGAATCGCCCGAGGGCGTTTGACCCGGACAGGGGGAGGTGGTTGCGTGGTGCTGATGGTCCTGAGGTAAGGGAAGGAAGAGGTCTCAGCTGCGGCAAAGAGAGTCGCAGCTAATGACCAGACAAAGGCTGAGAGAGCAGGAACTCGTAGACCTCCTCGAATTACACTGTTTCTAACAAACCAAGGAGATCCCGACAAGGAACGGAGGGTTCTGGATTGGAAACTTTCCAGCCTACGCCTGTTGGTGGCGGAGGCAAGTGACCACCAAACAGGTGCCGCATAGGTCAATACAGACCGGAGGAACAACAAGATAGAGGGTAACTTTCGTGCGCAGCGCCAGGGGGCTGCGGCACGCGAGGTATGGGTAAAGTTTGGCTCGGACGCCACGAGCCTTGGCAAGGGTGTCCGTCACGTGGTTGTTGAAGCAAAGGCGACGATCTAGCCGAACGCCTAGATACTTCACCGACTCTTTGTAGGCGATAAGCCTCCCTTCCAGGGAGAGGGGCTGGCATCGGGAGATGGACTTACGAGTGAAACAGATCGCCTCTGATTTCTCCGTATTGATCGTCACCCGCCATTTCCGTAGCCAGTCCGGAAGCTGGTCCAACTGACGCTGCAACTGTGTACTCGCAAAACGCGGGGACACAGAGCTGTAATGATACATTGCATCGTCAGCGAACAAAGACAACGTGATTCCGGGCAAAACAGGCAGGTCGTTCGTGTACACGAGGTACAGAACGGGGCCGAGGACAGATCCCTGAGGTACGCCGGCGGCGACAGGACGAACTGCAGCGCAGGTTCCGTCGACGCTCACCCTGAAGGTTCGGTCGCTGAGATACGACCGGAGGAAAAACACTATGGACGATGGTAAGGGGGAGTTGGCTAGTTTGAAGAGAAGACCTTCGTGCCAGACTTTATCGAAAGCCTTGCTCACGTCCAGCAGTGCGGCGGCCGTAGCCGCTCGCCTGTTGGTGGCGGCAGAGAGTTGCGTTACCACGCGGACTAGTTGAAGCGTGGTCGAGTGCTCTCTGCGAAACCCGAACTGTTCGTTGCGGATAAAGTTATCCAACAACGGCGAGATGCGCGCCAGCAGGAGCCGCTAGAACACCTTCGAGATAACTGGCAAGAGAGATATTGGCCGATAGCTTTCAGGAAGCATGCGCAGCTTGCGGGGTTTAGGAATCATAACGATATTGGCAGTTTTCCACAGGCGGGAAAAGTACTGTAGCCGGAGACAAGAGTTGAACAGCTCGAGAACGAGGTCAACGCCTGAGGCCGGGAGATATTGTAATGCAGCGGCCCCGATCCGGTCAGGACCGGGGGCGCGACGGCGGTTTAGTCGACAGACAGACGAAACGAGTTCGTTTCTGTCGAACGGGAGGTCGGGGCCAGCGGGAGGGCGAGAAAAATAACCAGATAGGAAGTCCCGGACTTCTGCCGAGTGGGCAGGGTCCGAAACGCCTCGATGAACGGTAAATTGCGACTCCATGCAGTCGGCGAAGACCTCAGCCTTGCCTTCTGATGAAGATACAATCCCGTTCGGGGTTTCCAGCGGGTTGCGAGTTCTCTTCTCGCGGGTCAGTCTACTCATCGCTCTCCAGACGGAGGCGTGGTCGACTTCAAGAGACTCAAGGTATGAGTCCCATCGATCAGAGTTTACGTCCCGCAGTAGCTGGTGAACGTAAAGGGACTGTTGTTGAAATCGTCGCTTAACGACTGGGTCTCGGGTTCTTTGCCATCTGCGGCGGAGCTGGCGCCGTAGCCAGATGGCGTGGAGTACTTCCGCAGGTAAGGCCGATTTACGATGATTCACCTCGAGTGCGTAGGTGTGTCGATCCATGACACCTTGGACCAATTCCTGAAGATTTGTGGCGCGGAGATCCAGATCGTCACGAGTGACGATTGGGTCCGCCGGGAGAGATGGTAACCTTCGAGAGAGCTCGTCATGATAGGATCGCCAGTTGTCTCTCCTAACAATCTGAGCGGGAAGTCGGGGTGACGCCGACAGCTCTCGAACAGTTATAACAAGGGGATTGTGATCGGACGAAAGGTCCGACACAGACGAGACCTCGATGTTGCGGGCAACGTTCTTGACAACTACTATGTCAAGAACGTCCGGCCGATGGCCGTGAAAGGGGAAGTAGGTAGGGTCTTCAGGGCCGATGACGTTAAGTGCCGGGTCGCCAGAGACGAACCGGAACAGAGAATTTCCATAGGCGTTGACAACGCGGCTGTTCCATGAAGAGTGTTTGGCGTTTAAGTCGCCGGCTACAATGGTTGAGAGGGGGTGGTCGAGGAGGGCGTCCCACTCCTCGGGCGGTGGCGGAGTTCGCCGGCCAGGCCGGAGGTACGCAGAAACAACGCGCAGCTCCGATCCGCCGGCGTCCACCGCCACCGCGCAGCCTTCAATAATAGATGTATCTAGAGGAGGCAAAAGCCTGTGGGATATCCGCCTGTGGACTAAAACAGCTGTGCCCCCCGAGGGGGGACAGCGAGGCCGTAGGGGACGATCCTGACGATAACAGGCATAGGCAGGAAGGGAAAACGAGTGGTAATGAGCCAGATGAGTCTCGGAAAGAAGTATGATATCAACATAATACTCCGTCACGAAAGTCATCAGTTCAGATCGTCAGGGGAGTAGCCCGAAGGCGTTCCACGCAACGATCCTCAGGCTATTAGCCATTTAGGGGAAGTAGAGGAAAGAGGGCAGCTAATGATTGGAAGACCAGGGCAAGCACTGTGGTAGTGTCGCGAGCAGTCCTGATAGACGCAACAAGATTATCTGCCCAGGCAGTCAGGGGATCCGCCGAAGCCCGAGAAGTTTCCCGGGATTCGGGAGGACAAGCCTGACTGGCCTCGACAGGGGTAGCAGATGGCGCTGGGCTGGTGGACTGAGTAGTAGACTGCTCGCTGGGAGGTTGAGGACGATGACTGGGGGCGGGTCGAGCCCGCGGAGAGGGTACAGGTGGAACCTGTGACGATGTAGGTCGGCCGGCGGAGTTCCGGCGACGACGAGAGCGCTTGGATTTGCCCGATCGGGCTGGAGGCGGGGCTCATTTAGCGGCCATGGCCGCGTAGGAAGGTGCGGGCGCTCCGGCAGGCGCCGGTGTTGAGGCCGCTACAGGCGGCGCCGAAGCGACGACTGCAGGCGAGACAGCGGCACCGGAAGCAACCGAAGTTGCTGCCGGGACCTTGGCAGATGAACCAGAGAGAGGAGGTGAAAGCATCTCCTTAAATAGTGTCTGGCATGGTTTATTTTCCATGGCCAATCAGAATCGAGAATGACGAGCTGGCTTCTCATTGGTCCGCGTGACACACCTTAAGCGGCCAAAAAGTTATAAATAGAAGCAACGTAGCCGTAACTCACTGTTGCTTGTTCCCAGTTCATTGGGAGACGTGTTCGACGTGTCATCTATTCGAACACATTTTTTGCTACTGAAGATGGCCACCGGTGGTGTGGCCGAAACGTTTAGCTACAGTAGATCGAGCACTCGACCACGGCCTTTCAACCCGGAAGTTTTAGTTAATCAGAATCAAATAATGTTTCGCATACAGCCCTGAATTTTAGAGTTCACAAGATCTTTTGTTTTTGGTGAAGATCGGTTAAGGGAAAGGGGTAGTTTACCGGCAAGGTTTTATGTTTAAACAAGGGCAATTGTTTTCTATGGCAAACGATAACAGCCGGAGCTTCAAACAGAATCAAATAATGTTTCGCATACAGTCCTGGATTGTAGAGTTCTCAAGTTTTTTTGTTTTTTGTGAAGATCAGTTAAGGGAAAGGGGTAGTTTACCTGCAAAGTTTTATGTTTTAACAAGGGTGATTTTTCCTATAACGAACGATAACTGCCGTAAATTCAAACAGAATGAAATAAATTTTTGTACACCTTCCTCAATTCTAGCGTACTCAAGGTCTGCTGATTTTTGTAAAGATCGGTTAAGAGAAAAGGGTAGTTTACTAGCAACGTTTTATGTTTTAATAGGGTAATTTTATTTTTATGACGAATGATAACTGCCGCATATTCAAAGAGAATCGAATAATTTTTTGAATTAATTTCTAAATTGTAAAGAACCGAAGGCCTATTGATTTTGGTGAAGATCGGTTAAGGGAAAGGGGTAGTTTACCGGCCAATTTTAATGTTTTAACAAGACTAATTGTTTGTATGACGAACGATAACTGCCGCACATTCAAACAGAATCAAATAATATTTTGTATGCATCCCTGAATTGTAGAGGACTCAATATTCGTTGATTTTGGTGAAGATCAGTTAAGAGAAAGGGGTAGTTTACCTGCAAAGTTTTATGTGATAACAAGGTTAATTTTTCCTATGACGGACGATAACTGCCGGAAGTTCAAACAGAATCAAATAAGTTTTTACATATGTGCTTGAGTTATAGAAGACTGAAGGGCTATTGATTTTGGTGAAGATCGGTTACGGGGAAAGGGCAGTTTACCAGAAACATTTTTTGTTGTAACAAGAGTAAAGTACTTAATTTTGATAAATAAAGTATCCTGATAAGAAGATCTTAATAAACCACTGTAGAAACGTAAATGAAATATCTATAAATGAAGAGGCTAGTTGAACGGGGTGGGGGTAATTTTCTATAAATAAAAGTTATAGTTGAAGTGGGAGTGGATAATTTTTATATGTGTACTACGTTATCGGCAACAAAGTAGTAGTTTGTTGTTTAAATTCCTTCCCGGGCTGTTTGGCCGTAGTCCAATGTTTTCTGCAAAACCAGACGTTTCGGCACTGCTGTCGACTGCCATCATCAGTGAAAATCGAGTGCGATAACGTGTGGTGGTATACGTTAGTGACCACAGTACTGTGGTTAAGACTGAAGCAATAAGTGGAAAGAAGTAGTTTCTATGGAAACATTTCATTTCGTAAATGATTTTAAATATAAATCTTAGAACATGGAAGTCATGTACGGTTCTCCATACCGAAATTTTATGATAATTATGCACATCCCAGTTAATTTTCACTCGTGTTCGTTTTCAACTTTCCAGTCCTGTATGGTACTATATAAGCATTGCAATAATTATTTTCTGTACAGGCCTACTGATCCAATTCAATTTAACTGCATTACTGCAGATTGTTCAAATTTCCACTTTCAGTAATTTTTAATTAAGTTTTCTGACTCATTTCGTATTTAAATGAATCCACTATGCGACGTTTCTTTCTGGATCAGTCAGCCGGTCGGCCGGCCCTTTTACACAGTCCCACAAAAGTAGTAAATTTTGAAGCACTAAGAAATAATTATATTTCAATTATTCAAAATTATTGAATTTTGACTCACAGACACATTTTTTTTTTATTTAATTAATAAAGCCTATAGCTTTATTCAGAATAGTCGTACAGTAAGCATAAAGTAAATGATAATATAGTTAGTGTATTTAAGATATTGCACAAACTGTTTCAAGGACCAACCTTTTAATGTTATTTAGAAATAATAACATATTACTAAATTTTCAAAATTTTAAGTTAAAATAGGATTTCAAGGTATGTGTTTCACATAGTATATGTTTCTGGATGGATTTTTCCATCGACTGGTTCCTCTCCATCCTTAATTTTTTTCTGAATTTCCTGCCATCTTCCTTGATTGATTCTACAGTTTTATTTAATGTTTCTTTCATCATTCTCTTCAACATCTCTATCATTTCTGCCTCCTGTGTTTTTGTTAATTCCGACATCTTTGTAGCCTTCTAACGCAACTGCTGTCGAATTAGGTTTAATATATATGTAGTATTTATTTATTTTGTTAAGTATTGTCGACCTAATTCGCTGCTCAGACGTTGGGCGCCACGTTGTAATAAAACGCAGATTTCCATATAGATATATTCTCTGGAATCAAACCCCGCGTTGGAGCGTCACGTTATAATAATTCACGCAATATCTATCTATCGTGTATTTATGTGTTAATCTTGTTATCTTCAAACCACGTTGTTATATAAAAATTACAACGTTTTATTAAATGTTGTTAATCATGCACCGCGATGGGCGCCACGTTATAATAAAACAATTTAAATATATTTAGTTCTTTTTCAATCACTCAAGCCCCGCGTTGGGTTCGTTACTTTGTAATGATTCTTAGTGTTATTATGATTTTAATTATTACAAAGTTGTTTAAAAGGAATGTTAAAATTCTCTCGATGCACTCTGGTAGGTTTACCTTTTCACTTACCATCGGTGAATGTCCTCAGTCTTCCAATATATGTCCTGTATCACTGAAATGTCACAACACAAATTGCAGAATATGTCACTTGTGTATTAGTATGTGTACAGTAAATAAAATAATTTTTGTATTTGATACTGAATTGAAATTCAAATACTGGCTGCTCGTTTGTCGTGATGCCACCTTAGGAAACAATTGCTCTTTAAATAAACTTTTCTTGTGCCTATTTTGAAAAAATAATAAGACTGATCCACAGGTAAGAGAACTATTACATTATTAACGTTAAGTTAATTCAAATTGAAATCCTTTTAAAACAATAAATAATTGTTAAAAAACAAGTTAATTAATTAATGAGAGTCTTTCAGCTCAGGGTTGGTAACATTGATATGGTATACAATATTATTGCTAACCTTATTCGGTTCATTTTGGTTATAACTACCAAAATTCGTATGTTCTTTTAATTGACATGATACAAGTTACAAAGATGCTGAAACATAACGATATTATTTTATACAGAATAATAAAAAATCAAAAAAACTAACTTTAAATACTATATCAGAAATTATCGTATTATGGTACAACTGGTGTACAATTATCAGCTATTCAGATAGGTGTGATGCACGTTCATAAACGCTGCGTATCAAAAAAATATTATTTGGCTAAGTATTAACAATGAAATTTATTTTATTTAAGACATAAATTCTTATTAATTGAGTCTCTTCAAATGATTATAAATTTAATACAGGACTCAGTGTTGATATTGAACGTTTGTACCGTATAGGTTAACTTAACCTGTTGCTCAAAGTGAGTTGCTAAAATATTTAATTTATAATATAAAAAATCTTAAGACTATACATAACATATATTTAAAGTGATTGCATTGTTTATTACCGGCAATGATTGTTCTCGAATGTTAATTTATAAATGACTTGATTCTGTAATCGACGTAGTCAAGTTAGCGTCTATATTCACTCTTGTTATTTTCGACATTTGTTATCATATTGAATTCGTTTATTATTTTCCTTAAAAATGTCAATAATATTTTATTTAATCAGTATAATTAATAAAATCGAGAACCTTTACTCATATGCCTATTAATTGACAATTGTATACTACTTTAGCCATGTACAACCCGTGCTTGACTAGAGTAGTGTCAACATAAAATTCATCAATCGGTAATTATTAGGTTTCATTTTTTTAAATATTGTTAATAAATAGTACTCCCTGCATTTAACACTCCTCATCGCCCTTATTATACACTGGCGATGGTTATTATTTATCACATCACTCGTTGCACTGTCACACGTAATGGTTGTTTACTTAGGTTAGTTTACAATGCTTGACTATACTGAGGGACGCGCACAAATTCAAAAATCTTGTCACTAACTGACGTGCGTTCCATTCGCTTTGATGGTCCAAGAACAATTGATGCTTCTCGTCGAAGTTGTTTCTGGCGTCTCCTAACATTCGCTCTTCCCATTGGTTGAACATTCTTTAATCTCAACCCCAAACGCTTTAGTAACATTAAAAATTTTATTTTTTGGCGTCAGTTTTTGGGTTTGAGAGTAAGCTGTGACGCGTTCAATCCTTTTGGAAATGATAGAAAATTTGTTATTATTCATAACTTTCTTATGACTTGTCTAATTAATAAACTATTGGTACCATTATTCTGCGGATACTTGGGTCTTTCTATAAAGTCCAAACAAGCTACAAATCCGTTCATAAATAACCTAGCTCACATCCCGAAAATTCACTTATTGTGGTTCTTAATATAATTAAGTCTTTTCCACTTTATTTTTATGTAATTTTATTCTAATACTTATATTTACGTGTTCAGAGTCCATTTCTCTCACCAATTATTTCTAAATATTAAGATATTTACAATTTTAGTAAAATGAATTTTTGGCGTGTATGCCATACATGTCCTTGCACTTGTATTTACTTATTCTAACATATTATCTTATCATAAGGTACTTCTCCGGTATTCAAATGGTACTTCACATGTTTGTACACCTTTGTTGAAGCTTTATTTCTGTATATGGTGCTTCATTTAGTCATATAGTATTGTTTAAGTACACCATGTCACAATTCCGTTACTTTGATATTCTTATTTTGTTATTGTTTGTATTAATGTATGTACATTTATCTATCAAAGTGTACCTAGACCTTGTACATTGTCTGTCTAGTGTATGTACTACCTTTCTGTTGGTTTAAATATCTCTAAATTTCAGTAGGATGGTTATTTGCACCTAGTCCTACTGGTCAAGTATATTTGTTTATCATTATTTTGATATTAATTTATACATTTAATGTTTGTTAAGTGTACCCATAGAGGAATTGAGTATTCTACTTACTACTGGTAAATTATTTTCCTCTCTATTATCAAGTTTTAATAGTGTATTTTGTGTAAATCTGGTAGTCACCTTGTGTTTTGGTTGATCTGGCTATTTTTTGTTTCAATAATTTAAATTATATAATTGTGTTTCTCAGCTTATACTGTGTTCATTATCTTATTCATTTGTCTTATTTTGGTTGTTGCTTTGAACAATTACTTTTGATTGCTTTTTCCAATTATTATGTGTGGTTTTATGTTGTAGGTCCTGCTCAGATGAGGTTATGTGTCTCTTACTGATTTGACAACAATATACATCCTAATCTGTTCAACATTCTGCTTAATTATTATAATCGTATTATGACATGTTATTAATATTGTCTATTACAATGTTCTCACTATTTTATACACATTTTATAGTATTTGTTTATACATCAATACCTAATTTTTATTTATTTATGTTACACCCATTATGTGTTTGTATTTTGGTTTGGGCAAATTGTCTTGTCTCTCTATAAAAAATTGTCTTATTTACAATACATTAGTTATCACATTATATATATCTTGTCCTTTATTATTTTGATATTTAGGCATATATCTTATCAAGGGTTTTATATTCTGTTTCAATTGTTTTTGAGCAATTATTTCTCTTTTTAATCTCAGTATATTGGTGGTCTTACTATGTTTGTATTTTGTTACAATCTTGGTTCATAAATCGTACACTAAATGTTTGTGTAGTTTACTTGGTAATCACTGTTTCTACTTGTTAGCACTTTTTTATCTTCCTCTTCTATAAACATTACACTTTTATTGTCTGTGGTGTTTACTTGGGGTAGTGTTATTTTACTATTTATCGATGCACTCACATAAGATATTCACTATCATTGTTTGTGGCTACTTATTATGTTGTCGACACTTGATTTTTAATCATCTTGTCTTCATTATGTTCTTCCTTGTTGGAGGGTATTATAATCACTAATCTGGCAGTTATTACACTTGTCTTATCATTTTTCTGGTCGTGGTGCCTTCCTTACACTGGGAATGTTGTTGTCTTGTTCTTGTTATATATTCTTCATTATTTATTATACATTTCTTCTTCTTCTTCTTCTTAATATTTACATCTCCTCTCCTAGTTATCAGGTTTCTTCTTTTTCATATTTATTTTTCATCACTTATAGGGTATTTGTTGTTCCCTCACTTATATGATAACTCATATTATACTTATATCATAATTATTTATATCATATTCATATTCAATTGTCACAGTTCATATTTATTTTGCTTAAATTATATGTCCACTTATTTGTATGATCTATTGTTGATATGTACCCTCACTTTGGTGATAATTTATTTTCCTTAGTTAATATGTCCCCTCACTTTTATGATAATAGTTGATATGTCCCTTCACTTGTATGATAATAGATGATATGTCCCCTCACTCTTATGAGCTATTGGGCCTTTGTTGCTAACGTATTGGTTTGGTTTTTTATCTTCTATTCTCCTCCTATAACTTTGATGATGCTTTTATTTATAGTTCTTCCTTCTCCTGCGTTGGCTTGCTTCGACATTATTTGTATATGGATACACACTTGGCTTTATACTTTAGTTATTCTTTCTCATTTTTGCTCAAACATGTTCGTGGTACACTCTTATTCGCCGTATTGTATTATTTATATGTAACTACAATTTTGTTACGTTACATATGCCTTCCTATAAGAATTGATTAATTCTGAATCCTTATACTATCTTCATGAGGAATTTATCAATTGCTGTATTATTTTCCATTATGAATCTCCTGTTCTTCTTATATCCTTCCATTCTCTTTTATGAAACATATTTGTATTTCTCTCCTTGTAGTCGTCTTCCCTCAACTATTTAATTCCCTAATTCCCTAACATATTTTACCTGGGGGATTTCAGAGTGGCTCGCTGTGGCATACATCTCTGCTGGCCATACTAACATCAACAAAATTCAGAGGTACATCATCTCTGTTAAAATATAAATGATTGCTGGAATAATACTTCAGTCAATTCATCTTACAAAATAAAAGTAGTCAATCTTCCGACTAATAATAAACATTCCTGGGATTACTTCACGCAGTTGGGGTTTATACATAATTATATTCTTCTCTTCTTGATTCATCTTAACTTAATCTACATATTTTTCTGGGATAGTTCGTTTACAGTTCATCACTGGTATCTTCTCATGATTTTCTTCGTTAGTATGTTATCTTCATTATTCTTCGTTATCAATTAATCTTTCTTTTGGTAGGTCATTTAACGTTACTTTATAATCTTCTCCATCTTCTCTACCCACGTATCTGTGTCATATATTATTTAGTATAGGCTCTCGTTTGGTTTTGCCTCATGTCTTGTGTATCATATATTCAACTTATAATAATAATATTCATTTGCTTTTGTCTTCCAACTTCTCATATTGATTCCATTGTAGATCATCTTTTCCTTTATATAGTAGTACGGGTAAGATGGTAAATTACTGTTGACTGGCTCTAGGAAATTTTTATTTATATTCTAACTTATTATATAATTAAATAGCTTCTGTGTGTTTTTAATTGTTTTGGCTCTCGACGTCTTACTGGCCTGAAACACTTCCTTAAGTTTCCCAGCTGGTCGAGTCCCAATTGTAGCAAGACCTGTCAAATAGCGTTATGCTGTTGAAGAAATATATGTGTAGCTTCACCAAAAGTTTCAAAACAAAAATTGTTGTTTTGAAGAAAATTTAAAAAAAAATTGTTTAAAAAAAAATTATAATTTAAAAAAAAATTTCCTTTTTATTAATTAATTAATTAAAATCAATTAATTAAGAGAGGGCTGTGAAGTTTTAAAATGTGTAACACTCGTCTAAAAAATTTTATTGAAATTCTGGTATTTTTTAAATAAACTACAACCACTCATAAGATTGTCTCCAGGACAATCGATACTTGTTTACCTTTTTGTTTTGTAGGTTATCTTCCCTTATATGTGGTAAAGTCCTGGTAGTTTATTATTTAAAAATAAATTAGTGATAATCTGTAATATTAGTGAAATAAAGAACTATTTTGTGGTGAAAAGTATTAATGATTTATTATATAATTGCAATATTGACTCTTTTCGATTATAATATCGACTCTCAGGGTATCGAAACAGTTACAAGGTATAGTATATAAAATTCAACAAGGTTCTTTAAACAGCTAATTATTATCGAAGTCAGAGAAATCGGGCCAATATTTAAAAAGTATAACGTTACAACAAGTTAATTACTAATACTAGATACACACATTGAATAATAAATTTGAAATAATATAATTTGTTGTCACCAACAGCTGACGTGGACACGAAGGCATTGAGATCGTCAAAGGAAAATGGCTGCCATCAAGTTGGTCAGAATGTCACTCGTTTCTACGATGTTCTGAATAATATATTTTCTGGCAGTATTCCTGTTCTGGTGTCTGCAAATCTCTTTTTAAATGTTGTATAGTGCCTTGTGTGAAGTTTACGGGTTGTATTTTGTGTATCAATGTATTTATAAGTTCAGTCACTTTTTCCGATTCCGACACTAATATATGGTTATTGTGTTACACAGTTTTCTTGGGTTTTGTAGTGTTTTTCGGGGTAGATATGTACTGTCCAGTGTTATTTAGTCTTTCTTGATTAATTTTGTCACTATGTAGATGTTCTAGAATAATTTCATACGCCACTCGCGATTTCACAAAAACGTGCCGTTCACTACCGTTTTTTGGTTTGGTTAGTTTGGTTATAAAACGCTTGTCAAGTTCACCGTTCAAATACCAATAATCAACTATCTTATTTCCTCCAGTTTCAACTAAACTCTTAGCCAATATAATATTATTCTTAACATTGTTCAAATATAATTTCGTATCCTGTACATATATAAAAATACACTATATAATAGCTTAAACTTTGGTTATTTATCAATTTTATTTACTAGATGTTATTTAAATTAATCCTTCAGTTCATTCGGCGTATTTTAAGATTGAATAATGCCGTTTTATAGTGTTTTCTGTCCAAAATTAATAATTTTTCTTTCATTTTGTATTTTCTGAAAAATCAAAACTAACTTCCTGTCATTATGTAAATTCAGCCATTTTATCAGTTATATTTAATATTAATAATCTTATATTGTATTAAAAGGTTTATATTCCCTTATTTTCTTGTAATTAATTGAATTAGTTAAATTCTAAAACATTATTCTGGAATATATGACTCCCCTGTCCAAATTTCTGAGTTTAGTCATTTTTATTTTTATTTATAATTCTGAATATAATTTTATAAAATCTTTCTAAATGGTATGGTATCTCAAGTTTATTTTGTCTAAACCCCTTTTGTTTAATTGCATTTAAATGAGTAATTTTTCTGTTTTGTTGAAGTTTGGTTTTCTTTCTTTTTCCTAGGTTTTTTAACAATTTTTCCTTACAAAATATTTTTACAAACAATATATGATGTGTGATACCCTCTCTGACTTTTAAATATGGTATTATAAACTAAACATTTTTTCAAATTACACATCAATAATTAGTATTGGTTACAATACAAAGAACAGTTAAACAAATAAAGAATATTTTTTAAATAAATTGTTTTCTTCAACCTTCAGACATTTTACAACTAAATCCTTATTTCTAACATTGAAATATGGTTCACAAAAAAAGGTTTTTTGCCAACTACCATCTTAATTACTTCTTACTATTCACAAGTAATAATCATATTTACAGTTCTGATGTTAGTTGTTGTAGATTTAAATAAATGGCCTTATATATAATACATTTTTAACATCCTTATACTATATTCACAAAAATCTTATATCTATATTCTTATTGCTAACTATTATGGTAAGTAGGATTATACAGTTCTCACACCGTCTTTTAAATATTGCCTTTGGGGAATTGTACCCTGTCATAATTAAATAAATAGTATAAATAGTTTAAATAGTATTATTAAATCTGTTTTTCTTTTTGCATGTATAAAACAAAATGTTACTTTAAACAGATTTATATCTTGTAAGTAACATATTCTCACAGTACACATTTCAAGTCACTGAAAGTTGCATATTTCATTGTATTCAATGTTTGTGATTGCCAAGATGAAACACAAGGTTTATTTTCTATAATACCCAAAACTATCACTGGTTCACTTTACACTTTTATTTTATGTTATGCCTAAATGGTCGTATAGTCTTATTAACATAATAAATTGGTTAGTGTTTTACAATGGAGATTTGTTCCTTGGGTACTATATTATTTTTTCATCTTAGTTCACTGGCAACTCTTACTTTACACACTTCTCTCTCTTAATTTTATGTACATGTTGTTACCATTTCGTTATACTTTTATTGGTTAATATTTATTTTGGGGGTATGGGGATTTGGGTGTCTTTTATAAGAGCATGATATCTTCCTCAGGATGCTGCCTTCTTCTTCTTTCTTCTGTCTTCTTTTCTTCTGTCTTCTGGGACTGGTATCTTCTCCATCTTCTTCTTGATACCATCAGGTTTCTTGGGATTTCTTCATCTTCTTCGGGTTTAGAAATACACCACCTGTATTGGTTGATCTTGGCTTATTCAGGGTTTCTTGTCCATTTATACTTCCTCGTTGTGGGTTTGGTCATATTCTGTACTACTTTGTTATTTACTTTTTACCTTCCTGGGTTATAATTTGAAAACCTTTGGTTATGAGGCTGGTTTTGGATGACTCATCACTAGTAACTCATTTTATTTGAACTTGTATTTTTTAAATAATAATGATTTCTTTCCACAGTTGCTATGAATTAATTTTTTTTATATTAAACTTAATGCTTTTTTCCAGATTTAAATGTTATACTTTTATTATTCTAATGATCAATTGCCATTCAACATTATGCATATATCTCTCACGTTACAATATATATGCCATTTATGTTGGGTGTCCGTCTCGTATATCTTTTTCTTTATATATAGTACGGGTAAGATGTTAAATTACTGTTGACTGGCTCTTTGAAATATTTATTTTATGCCATAGGTGGTATTTGTCCTTCTCGTATATCTCTTTCTTTATATATAGTACGGGTAAGATGTTAAATTACTGTTGACTGGCTCTTGGAAATATTTATTTTATGCCATAGGTGGAAGGTGTCCTCGTATATCTTTTTCTTATATATAGTACGGGTAAGATGTTAGTTACAGTATTCATCATATTATACATTATTCCTTTGGGTTACATTGTTATATTATTATATTAATAGCTCGTCAACACTCATTTTTATATTTATAATTATCATTTCCACACTTAGTATCATCATTAAGTAATTTCCACTATAATATTCTGGCTTTCCACATTATTTAATTTTCAATATACCTCTTTACTGAGGTCTGATTGTAATTACCCTTGATTCTCTTTGTTATACGGTCTTATATCTCATAAGTATTATTCATATTATTCTTGGTTACAGTATACGATAGATTGGTTGCGTTGGTCAGTATCGAAAGAATCCGTCCCTTTTCTCAATGTATTTTTATTCAGTTTATCCATAGTCACTTATTCATCTGTACTTGTTGTTCGGACTTCTTTAGTGTTCAGACTTATTTCTGTCCTTGTCACGTATCTCGCTATCATTCGGCTCTTCCATTTTGCCGCTACCAAATCTTCATTTACTTTATGTTCTTCCTTCTTCTTCTCCTCATTGTTTTTGATACCCACGTGTTTAATGTCCTCTTGGTTTTCGTTATTTTCATCTTCTGGTATCTCTTCTAACTCTGGTTTATTGTCATCTAACATCTGGCAGGATTTTTCCATCGACTGGTTCTTCTCCTTCCTTAATTCTTTTCTGAATTTCCTGCCATCTTCCTTGATTGATTCTACAGTTTTATTTAATTTTTTTTTCCATCATTCTCTTCAACATCTCTATCATTTCTGCCTCCTGTGTTTTTGTTAATTCCGACATCTTTGTAGCCTTCTAACGCAACTGCTGTCGAATTAGGTTTAATATAACTTATATGTAGTATTTATTTATTTTGTTAAGTATTGTCGACCTTATTCGCTGCTCAGACGTTGGGCGCCACGTTATAATAAAACGCAGATTTCCATATAGATATATTCTCTGGAATAAAACACCGCGTTGGAGCGTCACGTTATAATAATTCACGCAATATCTATCTATCGTGTATTTATGTGTTAATCTTGTTATCTTCAAACCACGTTGTTATATAAAAATTACAACGTTTTATTAAATGTTGTTAATCATGCACCGCGATGGGCGCCACGTTATAATAAAACAATTTAAATATATTTAGTTCTTTTTCAATCAATCAAGCCCCGCGTTGGGTTCGTTACTTTGTAATGATTCTTAGTGTTATTATGATTTTAATTATTACAAAGTTGTTTAAAAGGAATGTTAAAATTCTCTCGATGCACTCTGGTAGGTTTACCTTTTCACTTACCATCGGTGAATGTCCTCAGTCTTCCAATATATGTCCTGTATCACTGAAATGTCACAACACAAATTGCAGAATATGTCACTTGTGTATTAGTATGTGTACAGTAAATAAAATAATTTTTGTATTTGATACTGAATTGAAATTCAAATACTGGCTGCTCGTTTGTCGTGATGCCACCTTAGGAAACAATTGCTCTTTAAATAAACTTTTCTTGTGGCTATTTTGAAAAAATAATAAGACTGATCCACAGGTAAGAGAACTATTACATTATTAACGTTAAGTTAATTCAAATTGAAATCCTTTTAAAACAATAAATAATTGTTAAAAAACAAGTTAATTAATTAATGAGAGTCTTTCAGCTCAGGGTTGGTAACATTGATATGGTATACAATATTATTGCTAACCTTATTCGGTTCATTTTGGTTATAACTACCAAAATTCGTATGTTCTTTTAATTGACATGATACAAGTTACAAAGATGCTGAAACATAACGATATTATTTTATACAGAATAATAAAAAATCAAAAAAACTAACTTTAAATACTATATCAGAAATTATCGTATTATGGTACAACTGGTGTAAAATTATCAGCTATTCAGATAGGTGTGATGCACGTTCATAAACGCTGCGTATCAAAATAATATTATTTGGCTAAGTATTAACAAAGAAATGTATTTTATTTAAGACATAAATTCTTATTAATTGAGTCTCTTCAAATGATTATAAATTTAAAACAGGACTCAGTGTTGATATTGAACGTTTGTACCGTATAGGTTAACTTAACCTGTTGCTCAAAGTGAGTTGCTAAAATATTTAATTTATAGTATAAAAAATCTTAAGACTATACATAACATATATTTAAAGTGATTGCATTGTTTATTAACGGCAATGATTGTTCTCGAATGTTAATTTATAAATGACTTGATTCTGTAATCGACGTAGTCAAGTTAGCGTCTATATTCACTCTTGTTATTTTCGACATTTGTTATCATATTGAATTCTTTTATTATTTTCCTTAAAAATGTCAATAATATTTTATTTAATCAGTATAATTAATAAAATCGAGAACCTTTACTCATATGCCTATTAATTGACAATTATATACTACTTTAGCCATGTACAACCCGTGCTTGACTAGAGTAGTGTCAACATAAAATTCATCAATCGGTAATTATTAGGTTTCATTTTTTTAAATATTGTTAATAAATAGTACTCCCTGCATTTAACACTCCTCATCGCCCTTATTATACACTGGCGATGGTTATTATTTATCACATCACTCGTTGCACTGTCACACGTAATGGTTGTTTACTTAGGTTAGTTTACAATGCTTGACTATACTGAGGGACGCGCACAAATTCAAAAATCTTGTCACTGACTGACGTGCGTTCCATTCGCTTTGATGGTCCAAGAACAATTGATGCTTCTCGTCGAAGTTGTTTCTGGCGTCTCCTAACATTCGCTCTTCCCATTGGTTGAACATTCTTTAATCTCAACCCCAAACGCTTTAGTAACATTAAAAATTTTATTTTTTGGCGTCAGTTTTTGGGTTTGAGAGTAAGCTGTGACGCGTTCAATCCTTTTTGGAAATGATAGAAAATTTGTTACTATTCATAACTTTCTTACGACTTGTCTAATTAATAAACTGTTGGTACCATTATTCTGCGGATACTTGGGTCTTTCTATAAAGTCCAAACAAGCTACAAATCCGTTCATAAATAACCTAGCTCACTTCCCGAAAATTCACTTATTGTGGTTCTTAATATAATTAAGTCTTTTCCACTTTATTTTTATGTAATTTTATTCTAATACTTATATTTACGTGTTCAGAGTCCATTTCTCTCACCAATTATTTCTAAATATTAAGATATTTACAATTTTAGTAAAATGCATTTTTGGCGTGTAAGCCATACATGTCCTTGCACTTGTATTTACTTATTCTAACATATTATCTTATCATAAGGTACTTCTCCGGTATTCAAATGGTACTTCACATGTTTGTACACCTTTGTTGAAGCTTTATTTCTGTATATGGTGCTTCATTTAGTCATATAGTATTGTTTAAGTACACCATGTCACAATTCCGTTACTTTGATATTCTTATTTTGTTATTGTTTGTACTTAATGTATGTACATTTATCTATCAAAGTGTACCTAGACCTTGTACATTGTCTGTCTAGTGTATGTACTACCTATCTGTTGGTTTAAATATCTCTAAATTTCAGTAGGATGGTTATTTGCACCTAGTCCTACTGGTCAAGTATATTTGTTTATCATTATTTTGATATTAATTTATACATCTAATGCTTGTTAAGTGTACCCATAGAGGAATTGAGTATTCTACTTACTACTGGTAAATTATTTTCCTCTCTATTATCAAGTTTTAATAGTGTATTTTGTGTAAATCTGGTAGTCACCTTGTGTTTTGGTTGATCTGGCTATTGTTTGTTTCAATAATTAAAATATATAATTGTGTTTCTCAGCTTATACTGTGTTCATTATCTTATTCATTTGTCTTATTTTGGTTGTTGCTTTGAACAATTACTTTTGATTGCTTTTTCTAATTATTATGTGTGGTTTTATGTTGTAGGTCCTGCTCAAATGAGGTTATGTGTCTCTTACTGATTTGACAACAATATACATCCTAATCTGTTCAACTTCTGCTTAATTATTATAAACGTATTATGACATGTTATTAATATTGTTATTAATATATTCAGGGTTTCTTTTCCATTTATACTTCCTCGTTGTGAGTTTGGTCATATTCTGTACTACTTTGTTATTTACTTTTTACCTTCCTGGGTTATAATTTGAAAACCTTTGGTTATGAGGCTGGTTTTGGATGACTCATCACTAGTAACTCATTTTATTTGAACTTGTATTTTTTAAATAATAATGATTTCTTTCCACAGTTGCTATGAATTAATTTTTTTTATATTACACTTAATGCTTTTTTCCAGATTTAAATGTTATAATTTTATTATTCTAATGATCAATTGCCATTCAACATTATGCATATATCTGTCACGTTACAGATTGCTCTCCTCCAGAAGTAATTATTTCAGACATGTTTATGGATGAAATAATTTCTTATGTTAATTTCATCATTTCTTATAATTCATTTTCTTCTCCATTTTAATATCGACTTTTTTATATTAGAGTTTAATTAATTTTATATATATAGTTACTTGTTTTACTACTGATCCTTTTCGGATAGTTAGTGTCTTCTGAGATATATTATTATTGTAATACATTTTCTTTCTTTATAAACTTCGTGTTGCATCCTTGGGATATTAATTCCCTAACATTCCCTATCACGTGGGCTGGGGCAGATCAGAGGGGCACTGTACGCTACACAATCTCTTCTGGCCATACACCACTTCTATAAATTGAGTACAGAGGCATATTCATCTCTGCTCAAAAAACATAATGCTGCTGGAATTATCTTCAGTCAGTCATCGAATAAATAAATAAAAAGTAGTCTCATTTTCGACTAGTAAAAATATCTTTGGATTCTTCACTTCGTAGTCTCTCAGATTATCTCACATTTTCTATCTTAATAAATCTTCTTAATTATTATTATACTCATTATATATATGTTTTTCTGAACTCTTAACTTGTCTGATATATCTATTTTAATTATGGTTGAAAACCTTTCTTTTAATAATTCTGGTTACTGGTTACAGTGTAACTCTTTTTCTTCTCCATCTGAATTCTCTTTATACTTTCTTCTGGTTACTCATAGTGTTAGCATGGTCTTTATATATAGTCTTTCTTATTCATTATGAATGGTCTTAATATATTATATTTAATTTTTAAATTTTTATCTTTATATTAGATATACAGGTTGTTATATTGATCATTTTATTAAAAATTTTGGTTCTTTCCTTTCTCTTAGAAAGTTATTAATCCGCCTTCGCATTCATTAACATTAATTCATTTATATTATATTTCATGTGGTATTTCTTCTCTTTGCATTTCATATAGGTTTTATTATTATCATTTGTTCGAAATCATCTTCTCCATCTGTTTGGTATGAGTTGTTCTTCTTTGCTCTTAATTAACTGTTTTCGTTATCGTTTCATAAGTAATTAGTCTCTTTGCTTCCAAATTTTTTCCTTCTCTTGCATATTACACTCTTTTTTGTTATTCTTCTCTACTCCTTCAAATGCTATTGTGAATATCTAGCATTTAATCTGGATTAAAGTTAATTCTCTTTTCTGAATTAATCACTTTACTTTCTTCTAAATTCAATTATAAATGGCACATAATTATTTTTTGGAACTTGGTTAATTTTAAAGCAAAATTCAAACTCTTCTTTTTATTTAATGGCAAAATATTTCTCATAAATCCTTGTAATATGTTGATCTTATCTTGTTTCAAAGTTCTGACGTTCTATCAACATTCAAATTCTGTTTAATTCATTTATTCCCAGAATTGTTTCATTCAAAATTGTTTATAGTAAGGTGATCTTACAATTATTTCTGAATGTTTTGGTATTTCTCCAAATTCAAATTCTTCTTAATTATTTACCATAAAGTTTTCTCACAAACTTAGTTATAGTAAGTTGGTCTTACTTGATTTTTAATTTTCTTGTATATTAACTTCAAAATTCCTTTCTTCTTAATTCTTCCAAAATGTTTTTCTCAAAATATTCGTTGTAAGTTGTTTTTACATAAATTTAAATTTTTTCATTTAAATTCAAAATTCTTCCTTTTATATTAAATTGCCATAAAATGTTTTCTCCGAAATATCTGGTTGTAAGTTGTTCTTACTTAATTTTAAATTTTCATGTATAATACAAAATTCTTTCTCTTTTTCCTTTCTTCCAAAATGTTTTTCCCACAAATCAGTGGTAGTAAGATGTGCTTACTTAATTTTAAATTTTTATGGTTCTCCCATAAAGTTTGTTAAAATTTATCAGGTTGTAAGTTGTTCTTACATCATTTTTGAATTTGTTTGTCAAATTCAAAATTCTTTCTTTTTCTTCCATAAAGTTTTTTTTCAAAATTATTAGGTTGTAAGATGTACTTACTAATTTTAGAATTTTTTTGTTAAAATTCAAAAATTCTTTTTCTTTTTCTTTCTTCTATAAAGCTTTTTTCAAAATTCAGTGGTAGTAAGATGTACTTACTTATTTTAGAATTTATATGTTTTTATTATGGTTTATAAATTCTAAATTCAAAACTCCCAACTCATTCTTCATAATACTTTTCATAGAAGCTTGATTGTACACCCCTTTGATTTTTCCTGAAACGATTTCCTTCAACTCATAGGTATTGTTATGCTTATCCTTTACCACAACATATGGTCCAGTGTAAAGTAATAATAATTTTTTGGTTATGCCTTCTAAGGTGCTGGGCAGCTCTCGATTTTTAAGGAGGACTTTCTCACCCTCTTTATATGTTACAATACGCCCTATTGCCTTCTGGTATTTGGCTTGCCGTTTTTCCTGATCTTCTGCTACCTTGTTGTAAAACCTCAACTGGTTGAATTTCCGATTATTGTTTGTTGGGAATTCAATGATTTGTTCAATTTCTCGGGGAGTCGGCTTCTCATACATGGCTGAGTATGGTGTAATTCCTATAGCTGGATGGTGGGCGAAATTTAGGAATGTCTCTGTCGCTGCTAGGTACTCTTGCCACTTTTTCTGTTGGTTGTGACAGTACGTGCGCAAGATCCTACCCACTTCTCTCAGTACTCTCTCAGCCGGATTGCTACTTGGGTGGTAGACTGACGTCTTATAAGTTTTGATCCCAAGTGCTAATAAAGTGTCTCGCCATCTCCTCCCCTTAAATTGTGTACCATGGTCGGTAATAATGGAAGATGGTCTACCGATCTCTGGAATATACAAATCGATAATCACCGCCAGAACCTTTGCTGTTGTTGCCCGATTAACCGGATATAGCTTTACATATTTGGTGTAGTGATCCATTATGATGACCAAGTATTTATACCTGTGTCGACCACCGCTACGGGGAAATGGCCCGCAGATATCCAAAAACACTTTTTCCAGTTTTGTGTTTGAAGTTATCGGTATCATGATACCCTCTGTCTTTTCATTGTTTATTTTGGCGCATTGGCAGATCTTACAGGACTTGATGTACGTTCTCACCTTGCGGTTGATATTCTTGACCTTACAGTTTTCCTCTAGAGCCTGTATCACTTTTAACGCTCCCATGTGACCATACCTGACATGGTAATCGATGATGACCTCCTTTTCGATTTGGTGTGGGATTATCACCTTCCATGTCTCATCGTCCAAGGCCGTTTTTATGAATAAAATTCCTTTGTTAAGGTGGTAATATTTAGAAATGGTATCATCATTGGCTTCCAAACGACTCACGATGTTTTTCAGCTTAGGATCAGACTGCTGATGGATTCGAATATTTATTAACAAAGCTTGTAGATCGGCTCTGGTCTTGAATATGTTATAAATTTTGACCAAGCTCTCCTTCTCTCCCTCGAAAGTCTGATCTTCCAGATTTATACGTGACAACACATCCGCTACCACGTTCTTTTTTCCTGGAATGTATTCCCATTTCAGATCATATTCTTGTAGGGCGAGTACCCACCTAGCCAATCGGCCGTGACTCAACTTGCACCTACGAAGGAACGAGATGGATTTATGATCAGTTCGTACTGTGACTTGATATCCGAGAATGTACGTTCGGAACTTGCTGCATGCGAACACCACGCTCAACAATTCCTTTTCTGTCACACTGTAGTTCTTTTTGCACTGGTTCAGTGTACGACTAGCGAAGCTTATTACCAGATGTTGTCCCTCCTCATCTTCCTGGTATAAAGTCGTTCCTAAGCTCAGGTCGCTAGCGTCACAGTTTAAAAAGAATGGTTTCTTAAAATTTGGGTAACGAAGTATAACACTCTCCAGAAACTTCTCTTTTATCAAGCGGAAAGTAAGATCTTGATCTTCACCCCAAGTCCATTTGTTCTTAGCAGATAACTGTGGTTGAAACTTGGGGGTCAACTCGGAATATCGGCTCTGAAACTTCCTGTAATAGTTACAGAGTCCGAGGAAAAATTGTAATTGTTTCCTGTTTCTTGGTTGTGGGAACCTCTGAATTGCCTCCACTTTCTCTGCTGACGGGGTAATACCTCTGTCGTCTAGGTTGAAACCCAAGAATTGTACTTCGCGCGCTATGAACTTGGATTTCTCCAACTTCAGTGTTATGTTGTTCTGCGCTAACTTGCTCAGTACATACTCTACTCTGTAGCAGTGCTCCTCCCAGGTTTCGGATGTGATGAGTAAGTCGTCAACATAGACGGTGGTAAATTGGAGCGTTTCTTGTCCAAGAATCTGGTCCATGCATGCCACAAAGATGGCGACAGAATTGACAAATCCGAAGGGCAGTCTCTTGAACTGATAATTGCGCCCTTCGAAAATGAACGCCACATACTGGCGGCTTTGTGGATGCAGCTCTACTTGCCAATAACCACAGACCGTATCCCAGGTGCTAATAAACTTAGTGCCATGAAAACGTTTTAAGATCTCTTCTATTTCACCGGGAGAGGTTCTGTCATTCACAATCGTCTTGTTCAACTCGCGCGCATCTAAACAGAGCTGGACTTGTCCGTCTTTCTTTGGAACAGCAATAATTGGACTAGTGTAAGGTGATTGACTAATCTCAATTATGTCATTTTCTATCATCTTGTTTATCTCTGTTCTCACGGCTTCTTTGAGCGACTGCGCGATCGGATATGACCTCCGGTTAAACTCTACGTTTTTCTTTGAATCGAAGTTGGCACTGGTAGTTTTTTACCTTCCCTGGTTCATCGGAAAACACCGCCTTGTACTTCTCATATATTGCGATTAGACGATCAGCTAGATGTATTGGTATTTTCTTGTTATCGCTTCCGCACTGGAAGTCCCGTATTTCTTGGATTTTAACTGACCATAAATCCTCTCCTCCATGGTTGTATATTATGGGTTTAGAAAGAGGGCTGTTTCTAATAATATTAATTTTACGAAGTTGTTGATGTATAGGGCTGGGAAGTATAGTTGTGCCTCCTACCAGATCTGCGGTCCATGTTACTCCGTCTGGGAAAAGTGATACTTTATCTAAATTAAGATCGATTACTGCAGAATATCTTCTAAGAATATCGCAACCGACTAATATGTCAAATGGTAATCCGGTGGCGATTAAAAATTCCATGTCTAAAGCTATATCACGGCTAACGACACTTAAGGAAACTTGCTTCCTGATGGTTTTATTCTGGCGGCCAGTTGCACCTATTAACACAATGTTGTTGACTGGTAACATTGGCAAAGTTTTTCCACATGTACTTTGTATTCTCTCCAATTCATTGGAGTTTATTATTGAAATATTGGCGCCTGTGTCTATCATTATTTTAGCGGAAACTCCTTCCACCTCCGCTATTATATAAATTATCTCATTATTATTGTTGCTGAGACTCTTCTCGTTCTCTTCCAAAAGTTCAGTTCGTATGTCTTTCAGATAGTGGTTACTTATGATAGTGATGTTTTTATGCTTGTTTGCCTGTTGCAATTCATCCTTTTCTAACCCAGGAAGTATAAGCAGTAACGGGTCATTGTTGTTGATTACTGCCTCCTCTCGTTTAAAGCATTTTGGTCATTGTTTGTGTTAGTATTGACCGAGGCTTTGTTCGGGAAACTCTGGCTCGTTTCCTGACGTTCTGTACCCTGGTCGAGGTTTAACGCCCTGTTCTGTTGTCGGCCAAGATCCTCCAGGCTTGTACTTCTTCTCCCCTGTTCGTGTCTTGGGCCGTCCCGTTCCGCACTCCTCCATCTTCGGTCGGCGCCGTGGAAGCTGCTCCTCCTCGGTTGATAATATCTCCTGGGTCCGCGATCTTCCGCTCTTAGAAAATTTACCCTAGGGCGCGACACTCGGTTATTATTATTGTTATTATTGTTATTACTAAAATTATTATGATAGTAATTTCGGTTAGGTGGGTAAGGTCTGTCACCATTATTGTTGGGATAAGGATTTCTCTGACTGTATGGGATATTATTATGTTGATAAAAATTATTTCTATTATTCGGATAGGAGTTGTTATTCCTAACACTGTTAAAATTGCCGTTAAACTGGTTATTACGCGGCGGGTTGTTAGGGCCGTCGTAATTACTGGGCTGGTTCCGGTTACTAGGATGGTTATTGCCGTTATTGGGGTATGTATTCGGCCTTGCCTCTGGTCTCTCATTTCTCTTCCTGCTCTGCCGATAATACTCCTCGTTTTCATAACCCTCTTATAACTCGGTCATCGCCTGGATCGTCTTGATCTGGCTACCTCTCCGGGCCCTGATAATGTCCTCATCATAGTGATATGATATTTTGTTCACTAGACATTCTTCTGGTATTGCCGGCTCGAGGTGTTTTGCCATGCACACCTTCCCCAAGAAATATACTGTCATACTGCTGCCTAGTTGTGGTCTGTATCGTCCGTTACATATATTGTCACGGATCAAGTTCTGGGTAGTCTCAGACCAGTACTTCGTCTTAAACATTTTCCTGAACTGCTGGTAGTCGGGAATTTCACTCCGGTTGGCCATCCACCAATTATCCGTTATTTCTCGGAAGGACTCATCTAATATTTCCCTGCTATGGCTCCATTGAGTAATTTTATGCTTGGTGAAATATTCTTCTACCCTAGCCAGGAACTCCATCGGCTTACGTTTGTATTGCCGGAAGTTGAGCCACTCTCGGCTTTCGTTGACGGGCAATCCGGTGAAATGAGTCGGTCTGTTTCTTATCGCTTCCATCTCCTCTCGGCTTTGTCGCACCTGACCGGTGATATTGGCCATGGTCTCTTGCATATCATTACATCATTCTGTGACTTGGTTGCGTACTTTTCCGAATTCTTCTTGATTTTCCTTCCTCTGTTCTTCTACTTTCTTACGGCTATGTTCTTCGATATTTGTGAACTTGATGTTCACCACTTCTTTAAACTCATGCACCTCCTTTTCGGTCTGGTTGCACTTTCCATCAATCTCTCGAATCTGTCGATTGACCATTATATTTTCTTCTTCCATCTTCTTATTCATCGCTTTTTTGTTAACCTTGATTTCCTTATTAAGTTCTTCTCGCAACAATTCCATTCTTTCGTCCAGTTTGTCCAAATTCTCCTGATTGACCTCTCTTAATTCTTCTCTTAAAATTTGATTGTCCTCTCTCAATTCTTCCAACTTCTCCCCCATCTTCTCTTCCAACTTCCTGTTATCTTCTTTCAACTCTTCCTTCAATTGTCGGTTGTTCTTCTCTATCTTCTTCCTGGTTTCATCGATTTTCTGATTGGTATTTTCAATTTTATTAATCAATTCTTCTTTAGTCGACTTGAATTTTTCCTTGAACGATTGGTTGTCTTCCTTCAATTCTTCTAACTTCTTCCCCATCTCTTCTTCCATCTTCTTGTTGTCTTCCTTCAAATTTTCCATGTTCTTGCTCACCCCAGTCAACTCTTCTTTTGTGGACTGGTTATCCTTCTTCAATTCTTCTAATTTTTCTACCATCCTCTCTTCCATCTTCTTGCTGTTTTCTTCCATCTTCTCTTCCATCTTCTTATTTGTTGTTTCGATTTTATTTCCTAAATCTTCTTTCAGAGACTGGCTATCTTCTTTCCTTTCCTTATTACTTTCGTCTATCTTCTTGTCCATTTTCTTACTCAAGTCTTCCTTCAATTCCTTACTTGTGGATTCCATTTTCTTACTCATTTCCATTATCATTCTCATCACCTCTTGTATACTCCCATCCTCTGTTCGTGTCGGCTTTTCCAATGGTTCCTTCTGGACATTGACTTCCCCCGTCTGTGTGGGTATCTCCGGTTGTTCCTCTGGTTGTTCAGTTTGTTTGGACAACACCGGTGGTAATAACTCTTCCACCTCTACTGGCGTCGCCTCTTTATTGTCCATGTCAATTTCTAATTCTTTTTCGGCCTCCGCCGCCCGTTTCTTGGAAGTTGCACGTCGTTGCATTTTCCTTTCAATTTCTCCGGCTTTGTAGCGGTTGCCTAGCTCCAACTAGTGATTGGGCAGATTGTATTGGCCTTTCAATCGCTAATTAAAGCCCCTCAGTTGTGCGCCAATTTGTAACAAAAATTTACAAATACTGATATTCTGATGTAATCAAGCCCCACTGTTTGGGCCTGCCAATTTGTAACACATGATATAATTAAATCGCTTCTGTGTGTTTTTAATTGGTGTGGCTCTCGACGTCTTACTGGCCTGAAACACTTCCTTAAGTTTCCCAGCTGGTCGAGTCCCAATTGTAGCAAGACCTGTCAAATAGCGTTATGCTGTTGAAGAAATATATGTGTAGCTTCACCAAAAGTTTCAAAACAAAAATTGTTGTTTTGAAGAAAATTTAAAAAAAAATTGTTTAAAAAAAAATTATAATTTAAAAAAAAATTTCCTTTTTATTAATTAATTAATTAAAATCAATTAATTAAGAGAGGGCTGTGAAGTTTTAAAATGTGTAACACTCGTCTAAAAAATTTTATTGAAATTCTGGTATTTTTTAAATAAACTACAACCACTCATAAGATTGTCTCCAGGACAATCGATACTTGTTTACCTTTTTGTTTTGTAGGTTATCTTCCCTTATATGTGGTAAAGTCCTGGTAGTTTATTATTTAAAAATAAATTAGTGATAATCTGTAATATTAGTGAAATAAAGAACTATTTTGTGGTGAAAAGTATTAATGATTTATTATATAATTGCAATATTGACTCTTTTCGATTATAATATCGACTCTCAGGGTATCGAAACAGTTACAAGGTATAGTATATAAAATTCAACAAGGTTCTTTAAACAGCTAATTATTATCAAAGTCAGAGAAATCGGGCCAATATTTAAAAAGTATAACGTTACAACAAGTTAATTACTAATACTAGATACACACATTGAATAATAAATTTGAAATAATATAATTTGTTGTCACCAACAGCTGACGTGGACACGAAGGCATTGAGATCGTCAAAGGAAAATGGCTGCCATCAAGTTGGTCAGAATGTCACTCGTTTCTACGATGTTCCGAATAATATATTTTCTGGCAGTATTCCTGTTCTGGTGTCTGCAAATCTCTTTTTAAATGTTGTATAGTGCCTTGTGTGAAGTTTACGGGTTGTATTTTGTGTATCTGTGTATTTATAAGTTCAGTCACTTTTTCCGATTCCGACACTAATATATGGTTATTGTGTTATACAGTTTTCTTGTGTTTTGTAGTGTTTTTCGGGGTAGATATGTACTGTCCAGTGTTATTTAGTCTTTCTTGATTAATTTTGTCACTATGTAGATGTTCTAGAATAATTTCATACGCCACTCGCGATTTCACAAAAACGTGCCGTTCACTACCGTTTTTTGGTTAGGTTAGTTTGGTTATAAAACGCTTGTCAAGTTCACCGTTCAAATACCAATAATCAACTATCTTATTTCCTCCAGTTTCAACTAAACTCTTAGCCACTATAATATTATTCTTAACATTGTTCAAATATAATTTCGTATCCTGTACATATATAAAAATAAACTATATAATAGCTTAAACTTTGGTTATTTATCAATTTTATTTACTAGATGTTATTTAAATTAATCCTTCAGTTCATTCGGCGTATTTTAAGATTGAATAATGCCGTTTTATAGTGTTTTCTGTCCAAAATTAGTAATTTTACTTTCATTTTGTATTTTCTGAAAAATCAAAACTAACTTCCTGTCATTATGTAAACTCAGCCATTTTATCAGTTATATTTAATATTAATAATCTTATATTGTATTAAAAGGTTTATATTCCCTTATTTTCTTGTAATTAATTGAATTAGTTAAATTCTAAAACATTATTCTGGAATATATGACTCCCCTGTCCAAATTTCTGAGTTTAGTCATTTTCATTTTTATTTATAATTCTGAATATAATTTTATAAAATCTTTCTAAATGGTATGAGCAATTATATAGCTTGATCTCAAGTTTATTTTGTCTAAACCCCTTTTGTTTAATTGCATTTAAATGAGTAATTTCTCTGTTTTGTTGAAGTTTGGTTTTCTTTCTTTGGCCTAGGTTTTTTAACAATTTTTCTTACAAAACATTTTTACAAACAATATATGATGTGTGATACCCTCTCTGACTTTTAAATATGGTATTATAAACTAAACATTTTTTCAAATTACACAACAATAATTAGTATTGGTTACAATACAAAGAACAGTTAAACAAATAAAGAATATTTTTTAAATAAATTGTTTTCTTCAACCTTCAGACATTTTACAACTAAATCCTTATTTCTAACATTGAAATATGGTTCACAAAAAAGGTTTTTTGCCAACTAACATCTTAATTACTTCTTACTAATCACAAGTAATAATCATATTTACAGTTCTGATGTTAGTTGTTGTAGATTTAAATAAATGGCCTTATATATAATACATTTTTAACATCCTTATACTATATTCACAAAAATCTTATATCTATATTCTTATTGCTAACTATTATGGTAAGTAGGATTATACAGTTCTCACACCGTCTTTTAAATATTGTCTTTGGGGAATTGTACCCTGTCATAATTAAATAAATAGTATAAATAGTTTAAATAGTATTATTAAATCTGTTTTTCTTTTTGCATATATAAAACAAAATGTTACTTTAAACAGATTTATATCTTGTAAGTAACATATTATCACAGTACACATTTCAAGTCACTGAAAGTTGCATATTTCATTGTATTCAATGTTTGTGATTGCCAAGAATGAAACACAAGGTTTATTTTCTATAACACCCAAAACTATCACTGGTTCACTTTACACTTTTATTTTATGTTATTGCTAAATGGTCGTATAGTCTTATTAACATAATAAATTGGTTAGTGTTTTACAATGGAGATTTGTTCCTTGGGTACTATATTATTGTTTCATCTTAGTTCACTGGCAACTCTTACTTTACACACTTCTCTCTCTTAATTTTTTGTACATGTTGTTACCATTTCGTTATACTTTTATTGGTTAATATTTATTTTGGGGGTATGGGGATTTGGGTGTCTTTTATAAGAGCATGATATCTTCCTCAGGATGCTGCCTTCTTCTTCTTTCTTCTGTCTTCTTTTCTTCTGTCTTCTGGGACTGGTATCTTCTCCATCTTCTTCTTGATGCCATCAGGTTTCTTGGGATTTCTTCATCTTCTTCGGGTTTAGAAATACACCACCTGTATTGGCTGATCTTGGCTTATTCAGGGTTTCTTGTCCATTTATACTTCCTCGTTGTGGGTTTGGTCATATTCTGTACTACTTTGTTATTTACTTTTTACCTTCCTGGGTTATAATTTGAAAACCTTTGGTTATGAGGCTGGTTTTGGATGACTCATCACTAGTAACTCATTTTATTTGAACTTGTATTTTTTAAATAATAATGATTTCTTTCCACAGTTGCTATGAATTAATTTTTTTTATATTAAACTTAATGCTTTTTTCCAGATTTAAATGTTATACTTTTATTATTCTAATGATCAATTGCCATTCAACATTATGCATATATCTGTCACGTTACAATATATATGCCATTTATGTTGGGTGTCCGTCTCGTATATCTTTTTCTTTATATATATGACGGGTAAGATGTTAAATTACTGTTGACTAGCTCTTGGAAATATTTATTTTATGCCATAGGTGGTATTTGTCCTTCTCGTATATCTCTTTCTTTATATATAGTACGGGTAAGATGTTAAATTACTGTTGACTGGCTCTTGGAAATATTTATTTTATGCCATAGGTGGAAGGTGTCCTCGTATATCTCTTTCTTATATATAGTACGGGTAAGATGTTAGTTACAGTATTCATCATATTATACATTATTCCTTTGGGTTACATTGTTATATTATTATATTAATAGCTCGTCAACACTCATTTTTATATTTATAATTATCATTTCCACACTTAGTATCATCATTAAGTAATTTCCACTATAATATTCTGGCTTTCCACATTATTTAATTTTCAATATACCTCTTTATTGAGGTCTGATTGTAATTACCCTTGATTCTCTTTGTTATACGGTCTTGTATCTCATAAGTATTATTCATATTATTCTTTGTTACAGTATACGGTAGATTGGTTGCGTTGGTCAGTATCGAAAGAATCCGTCCCTTTTCTCAATGTATTTTTATTCAGTTTATCCATAGTCACTTATTCATCTGTACTTGTTGTTCGGACTTCTTTAGTGTTCAGACTTATTTCTGTCCTTGTCACGTATCTCGCTATCATTCGGCTCTTCCATTTTGCCGCTACCAAATCTTCATTTACTTTATGTTCTTCCTTCTTCTTCTCCTCATTGTTTTTGATACCCACGTGTTTAATGTCCTCCTGGTTTTCGTTATTTTCACCTTCTGGTATCTCTTCTAACTCTGGTTTATTGTCATCTATCATCTGGCAGGATTTTTCCATCGACTGGTTCTTCTCCTTCCTTAATTCTTTTCTGAATTTCCTGCCATCTTCCTTGATTGATTCTACAGTTTTATTTAATGTTTCTTCCATCATTCTCTTCAATATCTCTATCATTTCTGCCTCCTGTGTTTTTGTTAATTCCGACATCTTTGTAGCCTTCTAACGCAACTCCTGTCGAATTAGGTTTAATATATATATGTAGTATTTATTTATTTTGTTAAGTATTGTCGACCTAATTCGCTGCTCAGACGTTGGGCGCCACGTTATAATAAAACGCAGATTTCCATATAGATATATTCTCTGGAATCAAACCCCGCGTTGGAGCGTCACGTTACAATAATTCACGCAATATCTATCTATCGTGTATTTATGTGTTAATCTTGTTATCTTCAAACCACGTTGTTATATAAAAATTACAACGTTTTATTAAATGTTGTTAATCATGCACCGCGATGGGCGCCACGTTATAATAAAACAATTTAAATATATTTAGTTCTTTTTCAATCAATCAAGCCCCGCGTTGAGTTCGTTACTTTATAATGATTCTTAGTGTTATTATGATTTTAATTATTACAATGTTGTTTAAAAGGAATGTTAAAATTCTCTCGATGCACTCTGGTAGGTTTACCTTTTCACTTACCATCGGTGAATGTCCTCAGTCTTCCAATATATGTCCTGTATCACTGAAATGTCACAACACAAATTGCAGAATATGTCACTTGTGTATTAGTATGTGTACAGTAAATAAAATAATTTTTGTATTTGATACTGAATTGAAATTCAAATACTGGCTGCTCGTTTGTCGTGATGCCACCTTAGGAAACAATTGCTCTTTAAATAAACTTTTCTTGTGGCTATTTTGAAAAAATAATAAGACTGATCCACAGGTAAGAGAACTATTACATTATTAACGTTCAGTTAATTCAAATTGAAATCCTTTTAAAACAATAAATAATTGTTAAAAAACAAGTTAATTAATTAATGAGAGTCTTTCAGCTCAGGGTTGGTAACATTGATATGGTATACAATATTATTGCTAACCTTATTCGGTTCATTTTGGTTATAACTACCAAAATTCGTATGTTCTTTTAATTGACATGATACAAGTTACAAAGATGCTGAAACATAACGATATTATTTTATACAGAATAATAAAAAATCAAAAAAACTAACTTTAAATACTATATCAGAAATTATCGTATTATGGTACAACTGGTGTAAAATTATCAGCTATTCAGATAGGTGTGATGCACGTTCATAAACGCTGCGTATCAAAATAATATTATTTGGCTAAGTATTAACAATGAAATGTATTTTATTTAAGACATAAATTCTTATTAATTGAGTCTCTTCAAATGATTATAAATTTAAAACAGGACTCAGTGTTGATATTGAACGTTTGTACCGTATAGGTTAACTTAACCTGTTGCTCAAAGTGAGTTGCTAAAATATTTAATTTATAGTATAAAAAATCTTAAGACTATACATAACATATATTTAAAGTGATTGCATTGTTTATTAACGGCAACGATTGTTCTCGAATGTTAATTTATAAATGACTTGATTCTGTAATCGACGTAGTCAAGTTAGCGTCTATATTCACTCTTGTTATTTTCGACATTTGTTATCATATTGAATTCGTTTATTATTTTCTTTAAAAATGTCAATAATATTTTATTTAATCAGTATAATTAATAGAATCGAGAACCTTTACTCATATGCCTATTAATTGACAATTGTATACTACTTTAGCCATGTACAACCCGTGCTTGACTAGAGTAGTGTCAACATAAAATTCATCAATCGGTAATTATTAGGTTTCATTTTTTTAAATATTGTTAATAAATAGTACTCCCTGCATTTAACACTCCTCATCGCCCTTATTTACACTGGCGATGGTTATTATTTATCACATCACTCGTTGCACTGTCACACGTAATGGTTGTTTACTTAGGTTAGTTTACAATGCTTGACTATACTGAGGGACGCGCACAAATTCAAAAATCTTGTCACTAACTGACGTGCGTTCCATTCGCTTTGATGGTCCAAGAACAATTGATGCTTCTCGTCGAAGTTGTTTCTGGCGTCTCCTAACATTCGCTCTTCCCATTGGTTGAACATTCTTTAATCTCAACCCCAAACGCTTTAGTAACATTAAAAATTTTATTTTTTGGCGTCAGTTTTTGGGTTTGAGAGTAAGCTGTGACGCGTTCAATCCTTTTTGGAAATGATAGAAAATTTGTTATTATTCATAACTTTCTTATGACTTGTCTAATTAATAAACTATTGGTACCATTATTCTGCGGATACTTGGGTCTTTCTATAAAGTCCAAACAAGCTACAAATCCGTTCATAAATAACCTAGCTCACATCCCGAAAGTTCACTTATTGTGGTTCTTAATATAATTAAGTCTTTTCCACTTTATTTTTATGTAATTTTATTCTAATACTTATATTTACGTGTTCAGAGTCCATTTCTCTCACCAATTATTTCTAAATATTAAGATATTTACAATTTTAGTAAAATGCATTTTTGGCGTGTATGCCATACATGTCCTTGCACTTGTATTTACTTATTCTAACATATTATCTTATCATAAGGTACTTCTCCGGTATTCAAATGGTACTTCACATGTTTGTACACCTTTGTTGAAGCTTTATTTCTGTATATGGTGCTTCATTTAGTCATATAGTATTGTTTAAGTACACCATGTCACAATTCCGTTACTTTGATATTCTTATTTTGTTATTGTTTGTACTTAATGTATGTACATTTATCTATCAAAGTGTACCTAGACCTTGTACATTGTCTGTCTAGTGTATGTACTACCTTTCTGTTGGTTTAAATATCTCTAAATTTCAGTAGGATGGTTATTTGCACCTAGTCCTACTGGTCAAGTATATTTGTTTATCATTATTTTGATATTAATTTATACATTTAATGTTTGTTAAGTGTACCCATAGAGGAATTGAGTATTCTACTTACTACTGGTAAATTATTTTCCTCTCTATTATCAAGTTTTAATAGTGTATTTTGTGTAAATCTGGTAGTCACCTTGTGTTTTGGTTGATCTGGCTATTTTTTGTTTCAATAATTTAAATTATATAATTGTGTTTCTCAGCTTATACTGTGTTCATTATCTTATTCATTTGTCTTATTTTGGTTGTTGCTTTGAACAATTACTTTTGATTGCTTTTTCCAATTATTATGTGTGGTTTTATGTTGTAGGTCCTGCTCAGATGAGGTTATGTGTCTCTTACTGATTTGACAACAATATACATCCTAATCTGTTCAACATTCTGCTTAATTATTATAATCGTATTATGACATGTTATTAATATTGTCTATTACAATGTTCTCACTATTTTATACACATTTTATAGTATTTGTTTATACATCAATACCTAATTTTTATTTATTTATGTTACACCCATTATGTGTTTGTATTTTGGTTTGGGCAAATTGTCTTGTCTCTCTATAACAAATTGTCTTATTTACAATACATTAGTTATCACATTATATATATCTTGTCCTTTATTATTTTGATATTTAGGCATATATCTTATCAAGGGTTTTATATTCTGTTTCAATTGTTTTTGAGCAATTATTTCTCTTTTTAATCTCAGTATATTGGTGGTCTTACTATGTTTGTATTTTGTTACAATCTTGGTTCATAAATCGTACACTAAATGTTTGTGTAGTTTACTTGGTAATCACTGTTTCTACTTGTTAGCACTTTTTTATCTTCCTCTTCTATAAACATTACACTTTTATTGTCTGTGGTGTTTACTTGGGGTAGTGTTATTTTACTATTTATCGATGCACTCACATAAGATATTCACTATCATTGTTTGTGGCTACTTATTATGTTGTCGACACTTGATTCTTAATCATCTTGTCTTCATTATATTCTTCCTTGTTGGAGGGTATTATAATCACTAATCTGGCAGTTATTACACTTGTCTTATCATTTTTCTGGTCGTGGTGCCTTCCTTACACTGGGAGTGTTGTTGTCTTGTTCTTGTTATATATTCTTCATTATTTATTATACATTTCTCCTTCTTCTTCTTAATATTTACATCTCCTCTCCTAGTTATCAGGTTTCTTCTTTTTCATATTTATTTTTCATCACTTATAGGGTATTTGTTGTTCCCTCACTTGTATGATAACTCATATTATACTTATATCATTATTATTTATATCATATTCATATTCAATTGTCACAGTTCATATTTATTTTGCTTAAATTATATGTCCACTTATTTGTATGATCTATTGTTGATATGTACCCTCACTTTGGTGATAATTTATTTTCCTTAGTTAATATGTCCCCTCACTTTTATGATAATAGTTGATATGTCCCCTCACTTGTATGATAATAGATGATATATCCCCTCACTCTTATGAGCTATTGGGCCTTTGTTGCTAACGTATTGGTTTTGTTTTTTATCTTCTATTCTCCTCCTATAACTTTGATGATGCTTTTATTATAGTTCTTCCTTCTCCTGCGTTGGCTTGCTTCGACATTATTTGTATATGGATACACACTTGGCTTTATACTTTAGTTATTTTTTCTCATTTTTGCTCAGACATGTTCGTGGTACACTCTTATTCGGCGTATTGTATTATTTATATGTAACTACAATTTTGTTACGTTACAACGTTCCATGCGAGTTGCCACTCTGGCTGCTTTGCGAACCATATTCTCGGCTGGACGTTGGTAGTAGATGCCTGAAATTGTAAAACCTAATTGAATTGGAAGTTATTTTCGAATCTTTTTACAGGCATATTTTGAAGAATATATCATTGTGTACACTGAAGACAAAGAGCAGAGTGACTAGGCGGCAAGAGTCTACTAATTGTGGAAAATTCTTTGACACTATAAACACCGAGGGGAGAGAAAGTATGTTAAATATAGGAATCCATTGAATTACTCAAACTACCTTAGACAATGCGAGCACAGTGGATGCGTTGTTGCAACAGTTAATGGCTATAGGCTATGCAATGCGTTTAACAACAAAGGTTTATCTTTTACTTTTGGTTGGTGTCTGATCATGTAATGAAGAATGTTACCATCAAGATAATGAAGAAACGTATGCTGCAGCGAGTAACCCTTCAGATAGCACAAATGTAGATGCAGTTGCCATATGAGCTGAAGACACAAAAGTGCAAGACAACACCTTAACTATTTATGTGTAGCAGGATGATACATGGTATTCACTGCACAGCAAACTTTCTCCATTAAAAGGCAAATGACAGGTGACCGTAGTCATTGTGAAGTAGGTTGGATCACCAATTGGGCACACGAACTCGACGTTTCCTTACTAACACGAGAACAACCCGAGTGCACTTGAGGCGGATAACGTACGGTGATTTATGGTGCTGGAATACATATGGTGAAAACTGAAAGTACTCTTAATGAACTCAGATAGGGTTACGGAGTAAAAGGTAATCTCAAATTGGACTTTGGATATTAACAGTCAGCAACTAACAGAGTACTGTTAATTTGTACAGTACTGCTTAAAATCAATGGGTATATCGTAATAGCTTTGTGTAAATGCGTCTTTGTGTAAACAAATTTATATTTTGATTTTATTATGCTTCATGAATCTAGATGAGAAACAATCAGAATCAAAAGCAATATTTATTATCGCTGCATTAAAGCGTTTAGTTGCCAAGCACTTACAATTATTTAAAAAATGTGATGACAAAAATATGTAATAATATAATTTAAAATATCCATTGATTCAGTACATTAAATAATTAATAATCACATATAAATAGTCAAGCTTCGGTTAGAATGTTAATGTTACAAAAGTACTCGGTTAGTTTGTGCTGTTAGTGTGTTGGGAAATGTACGTTGGTTGCTGGATACTGTATCTCCCATCTCTAGCGGCCTTGATTATGTTAAAGTAAACACAATTTATGTAATGCCGCGGCTCGCACATGTAATGTACCGCTACGATCATTATTCCCTGCAGTCGTAAAAATGTATCCCCCGACTACGGTATTTATTTATTGATGAGGAGGGCAGAGTTTATTATTGGCGGTACAGTTACGCGTGGATATTAAACATTGAACCGCCCGTGAGCAGGCACAGAAACAGCGTCTCCTGCAACAGTGTGTCCGGGCAGTATTAACCCCTTACTCTTAGTTATGAGGTTGCGTTCAGACTTTGTGGCCATGACAAAGTGTGTAGCTACTTGTTTTTTTGTTTTGTACATTTAAACATTGTAAATAGAGTTTTGATACTTACCCTGTAAATTATATTTAGTACCAGTTTTATTTTAACAGTTTTACTAAATATAAAGACGTCAATTTATAGTAGCAATGATAAACAGAATTATGTAAGTGTATTGCATTAACAACAAAGGTAATTTTTTCCAATAATATACATTATATTAATACTTTAAGTAAAATGTGCTTTACAAACATTATAATTTAACTTGTGCTTATGATTATTATAAGCTTTACAATAAACACCAACACTTCAGCAGTTTAATACTATAGATACCAACTCTGTAATTGTCTCTGTAATTATTATGAACATAATAATTAATGCTAACTTGCAACAGTACTGTACGTTTGTGTCCGTTCCGTCAGTGTGCTATTGGTTTACCTGAAAATAGATCTAAACCATGCTAAACATCAAACCTAAAATAGAAATGTAAGAAAAGCCCCTACCACTTTTAAGTTATCCACCTACCTTGATCTCTGACTCGGTAATGTTTATAGAACAGCATACCAGTCAAATGCAATTTCTATGAGTACGTTCACTTTGTAACTCAAACAGAATGAAATTAAACCGATCTAGAAAGACTATGCGGTAGTAAAGATTGCTTACCTCTGAATATTAAATTTTTCTACCTTTCATAAAAACACCGTTACTCATATATAAACAGCTGAGGCTAGAGTGAATACGAAATGGCTACTTTAAATCACATATGTATCTTTCTTCTTGACAAGTAGGCCTATTATTTTATAAAATTATATATGCCTAGTAGGGTCTCTATCAACAAAATTTTTCTATTAATCTATTGCCATTGACAAGACAAATATATTGATAATATATTGCTCCGATTGTTTAAATTGCTTTTGGTGTATATCATGAGTGGTTGCAAACTAACTACAAAGTTTTTTGTAATGAAAAAACTGTAATCTCAGATATTCTTTGCTCGGTACAGCTCTATTCTTTTTCTTGTATGGATCTGTTCCCAAAAGTAATATATGGTTAGGTGTCAATTTCCTACAATACGATATAATGTTCCTATATTCTGAAGTTAATTTGACTTACTCGAAGAATTACAGAAAATAAAAATTTACTTTAACTTTTATATAGTATGGCAATTATTTCTTATAAATTAACACAAATATTAGAAACTAAGAATGTTGTAAAAACGTACACGCATACCACAATACCACACGTACACGCACATAGACCACTGTCACTGTGTACCAATGTCCTCTAACCTACGAATTTAAAGTCAGTCCCTCACCACATTAGTTAAGCCATGAATGAAGCATGGGGGGTTTTAATTCAATAAATTGAACTAACAGTGCAGTGAATGTGGAGTAGTACCTATAACCAGATTAAATATGAAAGTTACAGGCTACGCACAGGCGCCTCTTCTAACTCTGTTATCTTCAATACACCACAAGTTCATGTTCAGTTAAGTCTAGAGGGAATGTTGTGGAAAATCGAGGCTTTCATTTAAAGATACAACATTTAATTTACCGGCATTAAAAGCTTGTTATATTGCTCTAAACAAATCTTAGACAAGAAAATCAAGTTGCACGGGTATTTTTTCTACAATGATATAGTTAATAGTATATACGGATGTTACTTTTTCACACGTAATGACAGAATAAGTAACAGAATAATTATATAATGGACATAAATTAAATATTTATAAGTTTACATTTTCAATTGATTATATGGGTGTATAATTAACATTGCTTTACAACAGACATATAAATTATTAGCTGATTTGCTTTATCTTAAAACGAAGACAAGGAAAATATAGTACGTTAAGAATCTTTATATTTTAATGTCTGGACAGCAAGAAAAAAGCACACGGAAACCTCACAACTTTCAGTTGACGGTTAATTTCTTACATAAGCAAACAAAAACAAACTGGAATTATGAAATGGCATGATACTCTGTAGTGCATTTGACTATAAAATTGTCATTTAAAAAATAATGGCTCCTTCCTCATCGCCTTACCAACCTAGAAGTTATGAAGAGTAAACTGCCTAACAGACTCGCCCAGGGCAGTCGACTGCCTGCCTGTCGATTTCAAGTAACTACTCAGTTTTTCCCGACACGTCATCCAGAAAGCGGTCAGGTCAATTATTTTTGAATTTCGGCGAAGTATAAAAATAAATGGTTAATAGTCCTGCCCCTTCAGTCTGGATTTGTGATTTAGTGTGTGTTTAGTACAGTTGTTATTACTGCGACTTACGGTTTAGTGTGTAGTCATTATTGTGTATTACATAGTGCCACACTATTAATAAGGTGACAAATTTAACATAACATTTTAAATGTTACAAATAACTTTAATACACACTGTGGTACTTAGAATTAACGTGAGTCTGCCTTTCCTTATAGTAGTTCTATACGTTATTTTATAATGATTAGAGGTAAACAAATCTTGTGTGCTCTTCAATATCTTATTTTTCGTGGTTTTGTTTAAGTCGTAAATTCTATGTGGGATCAGTACTTTATTTAAGACGTTTTACATTATAATTTTGACATATTAATAAACACAATTATATGAATTTAGTAAGTTATATTAAATTTTATTATATTTTGTAATTTACAAAGTGTTAGTTATAAATTTGAATCAAAACAAATTATATTAATCAATAACTTTTTCTGAATTTGTTTCAAAGGTGTTGCAGTTTACTTTACATATTGTGCAACTGCTTACTATTTTCTTTCAGAAATAAACAACGAAATAAGTCAATATAAATAGGTTTTATTTTTCATAGCTTGAAATTTATATACTCTTAATCTCAGAGCCAGCATATATAAATTATATTTACAAAGACATTATTTGTTTTTTATTTATTTAGTTTAATACAAAAATTCATTAACAGTAGTTTAATTTAGGATATACCCTTTTGAAATTCTATTTGATTATAAATTAACGCTAGTTCAAACAAGACATTTTTATTTAATTGAGACACTATAACAAATAATGAATACAAGCTATATAATTAATACGTCTTACGTGTTCTAAATTGGCTTTGAGGAATATTTTGTAAGGGGTTTTACTACTGTTTCGTGTATTTTTTTTAAAGTTATATATTTAACTAATAATTCTTTACTAAATTTTGTCCCAATTCATACAGATCTCTTTGCGTCAGTTAAATAATTAAAAATTACACTTCTATGTTATACGTTTGCTATATTAGTTAAGGGATTAATAGCTATATTTTAAGTTGCCATGATAAATGAGATATGTTAAATATTCGTATCATTTCAACATAATTTTTCCAATAATTATTTCATACTTATACTTAAGCCAATAATCTTATCTTTTCGCCTTCGAAAAGCTGTTAAACTACAAATCTTATTACTATTAACTTATTATTGAGATAACTCGTTGTTTTCAATTGATTTTCAATTGGTAATCAGTATTTAATATTTAAAATAATGTTATATAACTTTATAGGAAGATGTCAGAGAAATATCGCTATTATATAAGCTTACACAAAGGTCTAAGGCTGATGCTGGATTATTTTTCAATCATGGATAATCTAGTGTGCTGTCATTTTATTACAGTTACTCTAAATCCGCTTTTCCACTCATTCGCTTATAGCGCTGTTTTTTCTGTACTGTCGGTTGAAAGCTGGAGACTGTAGTGTTGGCTTTACAATATAAAAACGCCTAACACTGTAATAATTATAGAACTGACAACAGTAATCAGGATTAAATAGGAACAGAAATAATTAAGGTCTGTAAATGCGTATCTCTGTTAACACTAAGAGTGTCTCTGCAGCAATTAATGAGGACTTGATGTTATGCAGATCTGTTAGGCTTGCGTTCAAAAACACAAATTTTATATCATGGCAGTGTTTGAAAACTTATTTTATCTAATGTTTAACGTCAACCACAGCTAAAGCCTGTATCAGATATTTTGACTGCAAATGTTTGAACAATTTACGTGATTCTCTAATTTTGATATATTTTAAGTATAGGAATGGAATGTCTTTTTTCAATAAGCACAAAACCGGTCGTATTATTATCATCCCATTATTGCAACATATTGCAAAAATATCAAAGACGGCCATGTGTTTTTCTTTCAGGTTAATAATAATTATTTTTACAAGTGTAACAGTTAGGCCTACAATACCTAACAAACGTCAAGGTTTCATATTACAAAACTAACTCCTTACAAGGCGTTATATACTTCTTTACGTTACGCTTAAATAAATTAGCACTAGTACCATTCAAGGTAAGTTTAAAAATAAATTGCATGTTACTCCTTTGCCCACATATTTAGATAGCTCTGACAATGATTAGTTTTCCTCTACCCCGTAACAATTTCTTACAAATAAAGTGGTTTTGTCTTGTTTAAACTACTGTAAACATTTTCTATTGCCGCTTGATTTAAAAATAGATTTTATTGTCCTGAGACTAACTACGTGAATAATAAGAAATTTTACAGAACCGTTTTTCAACTGCAAATAAATATGACCAAGCATTAATAATAAAAAGGTAAGTAGATTCACTTAAGTAAGTCAGTGTATATCAAAATACAGCAACCGTCAGCTAACAATAGATTGACATGTTAGTCCTCTCACGAATGTGAATGTTGTCTACTGACACAGAAGGCAAGTTTAAAAAATGGTGATTGCTGATTGTTCCAAAACAGTTTGTGGAAAGACATAAAAAAGTAAGTGTTTTTGGCCCGAGGTAGTTGTGAACAGCTGGTGCCGCACACAATACCGCAGTAGTTACGTACTTAAACACCCACAGCCACGAGTAGCGTAACAACACCTGTAGTATCCATACTAACCTGACACTCCGTTTCACACTTACCATAGGTAAACATTAAATATTAGAAGAGAAACGTCCCGCAAAATATTTTAATTTTTTTTTTTGAGGGGCATCACTTAATTTTTTAAAAATTGACTCTTGGTCTAGATGGAAGAAAAATATGTGCTGGAGCCCAGAGAGACAGAACTCGTAATAAAACGCTTGTTTAAATAAATAACAACCTTTTATTAGTGTTTCATAAGTTTTGTTACAATGTTCAACAATAAATTCTTGTATCTTAATAGCTGCTCTTGATTTTCATTATATCATCAATATATATATTACAACGATACAACGTTATTAAATGTAAGTGTGTCGGGCGCACGCTCATTTGCGACAAAATTATACAACGGTAAATAACATTTCTAACAACGTGTACGTGTAATTAGGGGTTTAGGTGTAATTATAATAATGGTAGCCTTTTTAGGAAAGTCAAAATGTTCCCATTTATTAATTTAAACAAACATATCAAGAAATAATAATATACAAATAATGATTATTTCGTTATACGATACTCATTATACATGGTTTCAAAGTTCCTTTGTTTGCTGTAATCTCATCACCAACATAAAGCTTATATCCTAGATATAATATTATTAATTTTAATTAAAAAACATTTCTTCATTATGTTATACTCTCTGGATTACTCAGTCTGAATGTGTGCTTTCAATATAAAAATATTTAACTAAGTTAACTATTTGTTCATTCTTTGAACAAATCTAATTGATTCTTTCAAATGTACATTAAAATATTTTCAATAAATTATCAATTCAAAAATTATGCTTTCATAATTACTCTATAATTTAAATTAAAGTATTTTCAATAAATTATTAATTCAAAAATTATGCTATAATTTTTTATACAAGACATTTGTATTTATAAGTTATAAATTACACTTGTTTTTTAAATTATTGTCTTTCTTTTGAATGTTTATCAATCTTTGATTAAGTCTTTTGTTATGAGGAATACATAGCTTTCTTTCACCTTAATTGTAGCGGTTCATCAGCATACCCTTTCTTGGTCCTGAGTCCTTGATGTTGTGGATCTTGCATAGTCGGAAGTCGTGGATCCTTTTATCTTCCTCCGGGTCCTCTCGGAAGTCCTGGATGCTTTCCTCTTCCTCCGGGTCCTCTCGGAAGTCCGATGACTCGTCTTTTACGTCTGGAATTTATGCCATGTAGTGCTCTCGTCCTCGGTCTGGAGTAATGCTCTTAATGTAGATCACTTGTAGACATCTGACGATTTCTTTGTTACGGTAATTTTTAATTACTGTTTTCCATTACTATTTTAAATTGAAATATTTATCGTAATACTTTGTAAGTTATGCTTAACAAAAAGTCTTATTGGTGTTAGACATATTGTCTAACTCTGTCCAAAGTAATTAAAATTTCGCGTCTCTGAAGGACATAGTGTTCCGCCACGAATGAAGACTGTTAGGAGAGAGAGATTAGTTCTCCTAGGCTTGTATTTATATTTACCAAGGAAACTGCAGCTGTCGATTCAGGAATTAGCCTGTCGACAGTTGAACCATGGCGTGATAGGCCCCACTTTCGTCCTACTTCACATTTTTGCACTTTTTCGCCAATCGCACTGTTTAACGCGGATTTCACGGCGATAAAATATTGTCTAATTTAATGACCTATGTGATGTGCAGTTATCATGATGCTCGCACCACTAGTGTAATTGTAATGCTTTAAAAATCGCACGCAATTCGCACTGATTGTCCGAATTACGTAAAATTCGCACTGCACTTGTGTCACATTTTTACAGATTTTTAGAAGTTTTTACCTTCTCGCTAACATTTATGGTTTGCTTAATATTAAATATATTCTTACTTTAGCATTGACTTGGGGTGGGGTTGCAAACTTTCAGGCTCAAACAGGCTTCACGCACACACACTATTTACTTGTGTACACGCATGCAGCGGTAATCGCGTGATCCTGCGTGTTGACTCCTGTTTGCAAGCCAGCTTCCAATTTCACACCTGCTCGTATATTATATATTATTAAAATTAAATTAAATATTTATTTTATATTATATATGCGCATTACAGCCTATGCTTGTATTGTCGCATTATTCCTCTACTTGGAAAAAAATTTAATAAATTTATTTATTAAAATATTTTTTTTCTATCATTAGATATCTTATATTTTTATATTTCATATTACTTATATACTTTTTTTTTATTTGTATTTATACACTACTATCCATGATAATGAATATTAATTGTTCAAATTCCCTTAGTTGGAGGGTAAAACAAGTCTAGTTCCTATCTCCCCTCCCTACGAGTTGCTAACAATTGCATAAGCGTAGCTGCTTCTTCCCATTGTTCTCCTTTACTCTGGTTCCACTGACCTATTTATTTTTACGTGTAAAACTTTCTGAGTGAACTGGCATAGTAGTGGTAGTGAAGAAGAAAAGTGGTGAGATACACCTATGCCTTGACATGAGGGAGCTGAACAGCATTGTGTTAAAAGAGTATGACTGTGCGCCAACTGCGGACGAATTATTTACCAAGTGTGAAGGAGCGAGGTATCTGACGAAGCTGGATTTACACTCAAGTTTCTGGCAGATTCCAATTCGTAAAGAAAATAGAAAGTACACCGCTTTCCTGTATAAAAGTAAATGCTACCAACACAGGGTAGTACCCTTCGGATTAAGCACGAGTTTGGCAGCCATCGTAAGTGTCTAGAAAGAGCCCTAGGACCTGAGGTGGAACCCTACACCATGGTATTCGTAGATGATATCTTAGTTGTATCTAAAACATTAGACGAACATATAAAACATCTAAGCACGATGTACCACAAGTTTAGGCAAGGGAACATATCCCTTACCCCAGACAAATGTGAATTTATCAAATCCTCTATCCAATTCTTAAGCCACATTATTTCCTCCTCTGGTATTCAACCCGAGCCTATCAAAATCCCCAGCATAACTAATTTTCCTATACCCAGAAATCTCAAAGGGTTAGGAGCATTCGTAGGACTAACAGGATACTGCAGAAGATTCTCACCATTATATGCAGAGTATACGCAACCGCTACTGGAGCTGACGAAGGAAGGACAGAAGTGGAAATGGGAGAAGTATATAAGTTTACGCAATTTCTTTCTTCTTCACATCGTCATATACTATAAATGTATGTCTCGCAATTCGTTGTTTTAATGTATATGGTCCGTTATACAGTTTAAAGAAATTTTTCGCTGTATTATCACTTCGCTTTCCCACTGGATTAGCTTTTACTAAAACTTTTTCTCCCACGTCGAATTGTTGTAGTTTGTGTGTCCTGTTAAACCTTTCCACTCTCTTGTTACCTCTTTCTATTATCCGTTACTTTGCGTATTCAATTTTCACACTTATTGGTACAGGTACATTCTGGTTGTTAGGTTTGTTTACATACTTGTTCCAAAATCTGTTCGGCTTTTTATCTTCTTCCAATTCTATTGGAGTATATCCGGTTGCTTCACTATAATTTTCGTTGATAGCTTTCTTAAGAAATGGTAGATATTCTGCCCATTTATTGTGCTGATCATGGCAGTATATTCTTAAATATTTACCTAATTCTTTGTTAACTCTTTCAGCAAGGTTTCCTTAAGGATGTCTTATGTATGTGCGTATAGGTTGTATTCCATTTTCCCTTAACGTCCTCTCCCATTTTTCTCTCTGGAATTGTACACCTTGGTCACTGAGTACTTTCTTCGTTTTTCCATATGTCGGATATATTTCTGCAGTAGTATCTTTAGAACAACTTTGGTTGTGGGTCGCATAATTAGGTACAGTCGGACTACTTTGGAAAACACATCGATACATACCAATATGTGCTTCACACCTCGACTTGATCGTGGTAGTGGTCCCAGAAAATCCACTGCAATTAGCTCTCCCTTATTTTCCTTCTGGATGCTCTGTATTTATACGTACGTGTGTAAATTCGGTCCTTTCGCCGTTTGACACTCATAAGACTTCTTCACCTCCTTCTTTATTTTTCGAAACATATTATTAATCGTAAAAGCCTCTCGTAGACTCAGGTAACATTTCAGAGCGGCAGCATGTGCTAAACTCTCTTGTGGTGGTTGAATTAATGTCTGTAACATTTCGTTCGTTAGTACTATCTTCCAGTCTTGTCTTACTAACCTGAAAATAATTCCATTAAGCACTTTATAATGATTTGGTAGCTGTCATTGGTCTTTCATTTCTCTTATTGTAACGTCCAATCCTTGTTGTTGTGCTAAATTTTTTTAGCATTTGTTTTATTTCATCGTTCTCTTTAAATTTAATTGATAGTAGTTGTAATTCTTTTCTTTGCTCTCATAGATTTCTTCACATTCTTCTGTGATGTATTGGCTTAGCGTATCAGCTATAATATTGTCTTTACCTTTACAGTATTTAATGGTGAACGAGTATTCGCTAAAATCCATCTTATTAATCAGGCATTTGTTACTTTGCATTTCAGTAGAAAGGATAATGCTTGGTGGTCAGTATGTATCTTATAATGAGTACCATAAACATAATATCTGAATTGCTTAAGAGCATATGCTATAGCAAGTATTTCTTATTCTGATGTGGAGTAGTGTCTTTCAGCTCCTTTGAAGACTCTACTGGCGTAGGCGATAACTCGGTGCTCTCCCATAGTATCTTGTTGATACAGTATACTCCCTACTGCGTAGTCCCTGGCATCGGAGTAGATTACGAAATTTCCTTTACGTTGAGGATGATGTAACATAATATTTTCTATGAACAACTTTTCCACTTGGTTAAAGGCATCTTGGTGTTTCTTCTCCCATTTCCACTTCTGTCCTTTCTTCGTCAGCTCCAGTAGCGGTTGCGTATACTCTGATATAATGGTGAGAATCTTCTGTAGTATCCTGTTAGTCCTACGAATGTTCTTAACACTTTGAGATTTCCGGGTATAGGAAAATTAGTTATGCTGGAGATTTTGATAGGCTCGGGTTGAATACCAGAGGAGGAAATAATGTGGCCTAGGAATTGGATAGAGGATTTGATAAATTCACATTTGTCTAGGTCAAGGGATATGTTCGCTTGCCTAAACTTGTGGTATATCGTGCTTAGATGTTTTATATGTTCGTCTATAGTTTTAGATACAACTAAGATATCATCTACAAATACCATGGTGTAGGGTTCCACCTCAGGTCCTAGGGCTATTGCTAGACACTTACGATGGCTGCCAAACTCGTGCTTAATCCGAAGAGTACTACCCTGTGTTGGTAGCATTTACTTTTATACAGGAAAGCGGTGTACTTTCTATTTTCTTTACGAATTGGAATCTGCCAGAAACTTCAGCGTAAATCCAGCTTCGTCAGATACCTCGCTCCTTCACACTTGGTAAATAATTCGTCCGAAGTTGGCGCACAGTCATACTCTTTAAATACAATGCTGTTCAGCTCCCTCATGTCAAGGGATAGGCGTATCTCACCACTTTTCTTCTTCACTACCACTAGAGGATTCAGGAAGTAGCTGTTCGATCGCTCAATGACTCCATTTTCAATCATGCGCCGAATTTCCAGTTCTTGATAGGGTACGTCCTCCTAATGACTTTCGTAGGGTCTGACACGACTATAGAGAGCTCGTATACTGTCGTCTGCGTCGGTACTTCACTAAATACTTCCCTGTACTCTTCTATTAACTCGTGCAGTTTTTCTTCTTCCTGTGTCGTCATTCCTTCATCCGCTGCATTCACACGTCGAGTTGGACCATACTGTATTTGTGGCTTGGACAAAGTAATAGGTATTTCACTTACCTTGCAATCTTCTTCATCGCTATTCATATTTAACTCATATTGAACATCTTTATAATTACACAGAATTGTATTATCATTAACATTAATCTTAGCATTTATTGTATTTAGTATATAAATACCTAGAACTCCATCATTGATCAATTTATGCATAATTATCATGGGGTATTCTAATTCTAGCCTTTTATATGTTAGGGTTACATATGCTTGTTGCTTAACCGTTTCTTTTTTATTGGTAGCTGTTGTAATATTTAAATTATTTACAGGCAAAATTGCAGTATTTTAAAAATATTTCTTATTGCTTTGAACCCAAGCAGCGTTAAGAACTGACAGCTGGCTGCCTGTGTCAACTAACATTCGTATCTTACACCTGTTAATTCTGACGGTTACAATAGGACATTGTATTTGTTGTTTGTTGCGCTTTATATCCTGCTCATTGTTTAATATGTCCTCTCTAATATCGTAGGGGTATATGTCGTCTATCGTATAAGTTTGTTTCCGTTTATTCAGTCATTGTGACGCCTTTGACGTGGACGGCCGACTGTGGAATGTTGCTGTCTCCATCTCATTCATTTTCTCCCTATCTCTCTTTATTGTTCCCTCGTCGTCCTTCCGTACTGCGGGAACGCGTTTGTCAGCTGGTTTTGAAAAATGTTTACGATTAGACGACCACACAACACCTCCTTGTTGTTTAGCTGTATTTATTCGTTCAGCCTCTGTAGCTATGCGCGTCGTAGTGTTGTGTATTGGTGGCGTATAATTTATTCTGTAATTATCACGGTGCGATGTAGTGTTTTGTATTGCTTTCTTGTCATCCCTGCGATAATTATAGTGGTGATTTGCGTGTTTTTGTTCCCAGTATTGTGTGTTCTTACCTTTATTGATATTCTCCGACTGTGTCACAATGATTAAAAATTCTTCTATGGTTTTAATTCCCTGCGTATAAACTGCTAACTGGATATCTCGCTGGAAATGGTAAGATAACTTTGAAACAATTTCGTACTCTGAGAATTTAGGTTTAAGATGCTTTACGCGTTCTATTTTCGCAATTGTGTACTGTTCGATACTCTGCTGTCCTTGTGCGTTGAACTTTCCATACTCGAGTTGATCCCGTACCTGTCGTTGGGTATGTAAATTCCAGTATCGGTTCTCGAATGCCTCACGAAACTGCTGATATGTACTGAAGTTATCTCTAATAATAGAGTACCATTGACTGCCTGAATCTCTAAGATATAGCGTGACGAATTCTATCTTCTCGTCGTCATTTATTGCACTGCCAATCTTCTCTATTTCCTTCTCCACTCTAGCTAGGAATTCAATACTGTTCTCCCCTTTACCATCTGAGAATTTAAGTCTGCTCCTTTCGTCCATTGGTGTAGGAAACATGGTCATTTGATTCTGTCGACTTCTCAACTCACTTCGTAGCTGGTTCATTTCCTCTTGGATTTCTTCTTTCATATGTGATACGTCTCCCGAACGGTCCTTCGTAGTTTCTTCAATTTTATTCTCAATAACTACAGTACGTGTTTCTATTTCTCTAAGTTTACTCGTATTTGCTTGCGACATATTACTAACAGTTTGAATTTTATCATCCTGCTCTCGCGTTATAGTATTTAAAGTATCATTTATATTATCAATTATTTGTTTATGCGCTTCTTTTAAATCTTTTCTCCACTCGAGACGTAATTCTTTTTGTTTATTTTCAATTCTTACAACTTGCTCATGTAAGGCTTGTTTAAAATTATTTTCTAGCATGTCAATACGTACGTTGGTATCCACAATTGTTTCAGTTAACTGTTCATTACTGTCGATTATACTTTGTTTTATTTCAAGATTATCGTTCTTCAATTCTTTTAACTTTCAGTTATTTTTATAGTATCTTGTTTAGAATCCTCAAGCTGTTGTTCAAATCTATTTTATAAACTTTTTCTTTGTTTGGTATTTATTTCATCTATTTTTTTTATTTGCTTGATATTCTCCTCTTTTAACTCTTCTTTAAATTTGTCGGCTTGTTTTATCACTAATTCGTCCACCATTGTTAGTATCGAATTTTTAAATGCTTCTAGATTCAACCCTCCTGGTTCTGCCATGTTGAATAATTATTAAAATATTTATTTAAAATATTATTTTTATGGAACCGACTTATTCATTTTATTTCTTTATTGTTTAGTTATTATTATTTTTTAGTCCATTAATCAACTTCAAAAAAGCTCCAACATACAAATTAGCAAAAATAATAGCACAAAAAATAAAAAGTAACCATCTAACAAATAACCATCATAACATACAAATACATACGAATTGATAGACAAAGTAAAAATAATAAATATAAATGAAAATATATTTTTCACATCGTATGCTATTACAAACATGTACACCAACATCCCAGAAGAAGAAACAATAGTCATAATAATAAACAAACTTAAAGAACAAAGTGAAAACAAACAATATATAACCGAAATAAAAAATAGCGTCCATCTAATACTAAAACTAAATTACTTTGAATTTAATAGCAAAATTTATCAACAGCAAGAAAGTTTAGCAATGGTATCACCATTAACAAACATAATAGCAGAAATATTCCTACAACACATAGACACCAAAATAAAAAATATTATAAAATCATATGATCCAAATGGCATATGGATAAGATATGTAGATGATGGCTATATGTATCAAATAACAAAAACACAAATGCAGAGAACATACTGAAAGAAATCAATAACATACATCCTAAAATACAATTCACAGAAGAAAAAGAAAAACATAACAAAATCAACTATTTAGACATAACCATTTCAAGAAACAACAACCACATACAATATGCAATATATAGAAAACCAACATTTACCAACATCATTATACCTAACCATTCTGACCACCCACCACAACATAAAATGGCAGCATTCTATTCGCTGTTTAACAGAATGTACAAAATTCCCTAAACAAACAAGAAACTGACCAAGACAGAAATATAATATACCAAATTGGTTATGAAAATGGATACAATAAAAATACTGTAAACAAAATAGAAAATAAAATCAAATATAAAATAAAAACTGAACAATTAAGAATTAATCAAAATGAACAACACATCAATAATAACAACAACAGAAAATGGGCCACATTCACATAGATAAATAATAAAATGACAAAACTAACAAAACTATTCAAAAACACAGATATAAAAATAGCATACAAAACTAATAAAAATAATTTACAAAACTAAATAGCCCACACAACAAAGATAATACAACAACTAACGGTATATACAAAATTGAATGCCAAGATTGCAATAAATGTTACATAGGACAAACTAAAAAACAGCTGAAAAAACGTTATTTTGAACACCCTAACGCATACAAAAAACCAGAAATATATAAATCCAATTTAGCCACACATGCAATAAACACAGGACATGAATTTCCAGACATAACCAATGTGACACTAATAAACATATAACACACAAAGGCACCATAATGAACATTTGGGAAAATTTACAAATATACAAACATAAAACACAAAACAAACTAATACCTGAAAAAATACAAATCAATACAAAACATGACACACTATTCAAAGCACTCAACATCGAAAATACACAAAAAACTAACACATACACCACAATCACACACAATAAAACCAATTTGAAGTACCAGAAGCCAACAGGAAGCCACAATAATAATAGTCAACGAACACATATGTACTTCACCAGACACAAAAACGGAAGACTGAGGATGGGTACAAGATGGTACCCGAAACATGTTCCCAATAAGGAAAAAAATATCTTGAGGTAAATTCATTATAAATATTAAATGTATTATATACATCAAGAAACGGACTGTAGCAGAAATTGATTGAATATATTGTACTGTTGTTTTTTACTGATAGTATAATATTTAGTATTTGCACCACGTTGGATGCGTCATTAATTGTACTCTAATTATTTTAACAGGTATTGTAATTATGTAATTATGATATGCAACTACCTTCATTATATTTTTTGTTTATCAGTACATGAAAAGAAACTCTCTCTCTCAGGGTTAATGATTATTAAGCTGTTTGATCTTATTTCCGATCGTATATAGTATCTTCTTTTCTTTAAACCACACCAAATACCTTTAGTATGTAGTGTTTTGATAAATAACTATATAAAAAATATCTACCCTACTAATGTAACTTGACTGATTCTGAATTCTTCCAGCTGCCACTGGTTCACTTCTGGTTAATATTTATTATTTTCAACTGCAATATCAGGCTTGTCGATCCGTTCCTCTACGTGAACTTCTTATTGGTTTTACTGCTGAAGATTTTTTTCTATGACGACTGCACAACAGATATCTCCTTGGAATATTTAATTATATTTTATGGCCGCTTAAACTATTCTTCAGTCCAGGATTTCCCTCTTCTATCGGCGTTCTATTAAGGATATGTTTATATTTCTTGTAATATTATTTATTTATTAAATATTAGTTTATGTTCCTAAACTCAATAGGAATGTTGAATCTCTCCTCCTGATTGTTTACTTTATTAACTTTATAATCAAAACTCTGGTATCACAAATTAAATTCCATTACTGTATTTTCTTTTACATATTACATTAAGCTTGATGATGTACAAATTTTTTATATAATTGAAGACTACTGTTGTTACTTTTCTTATATATAAAATTAGACTCTTCAAGCTACTCTTAGTAGATATTATTTTTTACTAAAAACATTTCCTTTCATCTCTATACAATGCAATTTTTAACAATTTACAAATTAGCCACTTTGATAATTCCTTACTTTCTTTACATCTGTTTATCATATACCTATTAAAAAAATATATAATTTTTCTATTTCTTATTAAACATCTTTATTTTATCTCTAATATTCATAATTCTAGTTGGTATTTATTAAATTATAATTTTATTACTATTTACTCTTATTATAACATTCATTCCAATTTCATATATTCTTTTCAGAACATATAACTGAATATTGTTTTATATCATATAGGAATTGACCTCTATGTTGACTGGGTCAGTCGATAGTTCCAATGTTTTTGTTTACATTTTAAACATATGTTCCATTTAATATTAAATTTGTATCTTTTCTCTTTTAAAATTTATTATCTCCCTATTATGTACTGTGTGCATTTTAACAGCAGTACTATGTATATATATATATATATATGTATCCATAAGTCCAGTTACATTGATAAATTATTTAATTAAATTGCATTATTCAATTGTATTTATAATCTATATCCAATTGCATTAACAAATTACTATAAACGTTAAGAAACAGTGTAACCCTGGTGTGCCTATGGACCCAATTCCTAATATCATTCACAAATATGCATGCATAAGACATTTTCTTGTATTTTAATAGCAGCTCTTAATTTTCATTCCATCAACAACACACATACATTCATTTGTAAATTCAATTACATTAATAAATTACTATGAAAGTTAATAACAGTAGCCCTATAACAGTTGTATGACTATAACCCAATTCAGGATATCAGTCACGAACATGCATGCACAAGGCATGTCCTGAACAAATTTTAATTATTAAAATGTGAACATCCTATTTCAAATGAACACGCCTCTTGTATCAAGCAATATATATATATATATATATTTATATATATTCAATCGGTATCAATGATAACTACTAGTATTATGCATAATTAAATCAATCAAGCATTTAACACAGTTAATAATATGAATCACAGATCCCCCACTTGAATAGAAGAGGACTTGTTCTAACAGATTTTTTTATCACCACATATATTAAATATTGTCTACATGGTTATAGTCTCTTTTTATGGCTGAATACCGGTGAAGTGTGGTTGTAGGACTTTGATAAATGGTCTGGTCCCACCTGTGATTTGAAGAATGGTGATACATTTAGAGTCTGCGAGACGTGTGTGGTGATGTGTTGGAGAATTTCCGAACTGCTTTCTATGAAGGTGTCCGCTAGGAATTATGGAGATGTTCTCTCGGTCTGACGGTGATGGGGAGCGTTGGGATGCTGCTCTGCCGATGGAGAAGGATGTTGAGCTCCATATTTCGGCACTCCCTCACTCTCGGCTTGTTCGAGGGCCCTGAGACACTTTATGCAGTTACGAACTCATTTAGAACAGTTTCATAGCCCAGCCGTCAGACCTCAAGTTGTCAGTTAGAGGATTCGGATGGAAATGAGAAAGCAACACGTGCGCAGCGGGCTCAGCAAAGCTCGTTCCGGATTGTTAAAACGTCAGCGAAAACAGCTGATTGTGGTGAGTAGTAATAAAAGGTTGGTTCTGGGACAGCCACGCCCCCCTCGTTTGTTTATGTTTACATTTTTTTCACTCCCTCCACCCCCGTCTTCACCAACATACCGCCGCGCGGTCACCCAACTCCGCTCGTTTGTTTACATTTTTTCCGGTTTGTTTACATTTTTTCTCTCTCGCCACGCCCCCCACTCCTCTGTTTATGTTTACATTTTTCCTTCCTCCCCACCCCCGCCTCACCCCGCACCCATCGCCGCCGCCGCGCGGTCATCGACCTCCTCGTGTTTATGTTTACGTTTTTTTTCCACCGCGTGTCCCAGCTTTGCGTTGTTTACGTTCTCTCCTCTGTTTATGTTTACATTTTTTTCCTTCCTTCCCACCCCCGCCTCGCCCCGCACCCATCGCCGCCGCCGCGCGGTCATCGACCTCCGCGTGTTTATGTTTACGTTTTTTTTCCACCGCGTGTCCCAGCTTTGCGTTGTTTACGTTCTCTCCTCTGTTTATGTTTACATTTTTTTCCTTCCTTCCCACCCCCGCCTCGCCCCGCACCCACCGCCGCCGCGCCGCGGTCATCGAACTCCTCGTGTTTATGTTTACGTTTGTGCCGAGAGAGAATGTTTATGTTTACGTTTTTTTCTCTCTCTCGTTGTTTTCCTTGGCCGCCGCCGCCGATCGACGACACGCTGACCCAGTAACAAACGTAAACATAAACATTCCGACAAACGTAAACAACGCAAAGCTGGGACACGAAAAACGTAAACGTAAACATTCGGAGTTCGGCGGCGACCGCCGGAGCGCGTCTGTTTGTAAACAAATGTTTAGGAGAAGGGATAATGGCGTGATATTTTTTTTTATTAATAACGTTGTTTGGTATTTGTCATTGTACAGTACAATCGGAAACTATGACGCCGCTTAAATCTGTAATATTTTTTTTAACATTATGGGCAAAATGCGATCAAATATTACTAGCAAATTCTTCGACCGATAATACAACACAGATTGAAATGGATAAAGTTAAGCGATATTTATATGACTATGGTTATCTTAAAACAGATGATGAATTTTCGTTGCAAGCGGTAAATGAATCAGATATTGCTAACGCGTTACTTATATTTCAAGAATACTATAAATTGCCTACTGATGGCGAATTAAATAATGAAACTATAAACTTAATGTCGAAAACTAGGTGCGGTAACAGTGATATTATCGATTATCGAGTATCTAGTTTCAAATGGAACAAGCCCGAAGTAACATGGCATTATTATTTAGCGAATCAAGAGGTGTTAGAATTGACTAAACAAGCTTTCGCAGTATGGGAGGAAAAGTCTGGTATACGTTTCAAACATGATAGAGTGAATACAGATATTTTAATTTCTAATAAACGATTGAAACATATGATGCAAAAAGAATCATGGCAATGTACGAGAATGTTTGACGGCAAAGGCGGAACATTAGCGCACGCATATTTTCCTGATTATAATAATTCAAGACGAGAAATTCATATTGATGAAGATGAAAATTGGTCATATTCGACTGGCAAAGTCGTTCCTCTTGGTCAATCAAGTTTGTATGCAACTTTAATACACGAAATCGGTCATGCTATAGGTTTATCACATTCAGATGTATCAGATTCTGTAATGTATGCTTATTACAACGGTAAAATCGAGTTAGGTGATGATGATGTTTTAGCTATTCAAAATTTGTATGGTAAGACACAAAACACTTTTATGACGTCTTTCATACCGATGTCACCATCTTCTTCAATCCCAGAGACGGAAGACGAGCGTCCTATAGATACAAATAAAATCGATCTTTGTAATTTTAAAAATATTAATTTATTTTTAATTGCCGATAAACGATTATATATATTACATGAAAAATGGCTGTGGATATTAATCCGACAGAGATGACGTACACCAAACCGCTTATAATAAAGCATTGGTTAACGTTTCTTGCAAGAAATTTCACAAAAATTTTAGCTGTATATCAACGGCCATCTGGCGAGATAGTTATGTTTATAGATTCTTTGGTATTCATGTTTGATTTAATGAGTCTTAAATTAAGTCATGGTTATCCGAAGCATATCCAGTCTTTATTTAACATACAACCGAATAATTTGCATGCGGTATTTAACAGTTATACAGGTAAAACTTATATATTTCATGATGATAATTATTATAGAGAAGTCAATGAGTGTATGTTCACTACTAAATCATGGGGTTATATATCCGATACATTTCCTGGAATACCGCCTAAAATCGATTCATCATTTACATTTTCTGATGGCAATTTATACTTTTTTAAGAATAACACTGTGTATGTCTTTAATGAATTTACGGGCGGATTAGTTAGAACAGAACAAAATAATCTATCGATATTCGGATTGAAATGTGCAAATGATGATGTACTATACAAATTGAAAGAATTAATATTACAATTGATAATTCAAAAGAAAGACCAATCGATTTCACACAATAATTGATAGTAATATCGATGAAGAAGAATAAAAGTTCAGTTTGTAAATAAAATTTATAAAAATAGAGTTGATATGTATTATTGTCGACGCTTGTTTACGTTACAGTCGATGGATAACCTATAACCTTCAAATTGATATGACTCGAATTTTTGTATTGAGAAATATTTCATTGTTGTAAAGAGTGTAATAAATTGTATTGTTAACAAAACACTGGTTTTATTTTAATTATTCCTACGAAATAATAATAACAAATCAAAGCAGATCACAATATTTATTATCATACCATTAAATACATATATAATGATCGGATTATATCAACAAATACATACAAAATGATTATTTGAATAGTTACAAATTTTGTGATAACAAAATAATTGAGATTATATTAACAAGTACATACAAACTAACTATTTGAACAGTTACAAATTTTATGACGACAAAATAATTGAGATTATATTAACAAGTACATACAAAATAACTATGTACATACAAAATGACTAACAAATTTTGTGATAACAAAATAATTGAGATTACATTAACAAGTACATACAAAATAACTATTTGAACTATGATAACAAAATAATTAAGATTATATTAACATATTTTTTTTTTTTTTTTGTCAGCAGTTGGAAGTCAGTCCTCCCCAACCTATAACAAACAAAAATAATAATTTGTTAATTAAACGCACCAAGAATCCTTTGAAAAAAACGTCATATTTTTTTAAAAATTAAACAAAAGATAAACTAAACTTTTAAGAACTAAAAATTGAACCCTATTAACTAAAGATAAAAAAAGTAATAGAGAAACGTATAGAATACATTATATATTTTAATAATTACATATTTAAAAAAAAATGATATAGGAAAGACTTATAAGACAAAATTTTTGGAATAGAGAAATGTAAAAACGACATATGAAGAACCTACTTATTTTACAGGTAACGAATAATTACTGTATATGTATGTTCTTGTGTAGAACATATTATAATAAGTTATTTTACAAGTAACTAAATTATATTGTGAAACTAATATAATCACCTATTTTTTTAAAATAGTAAAAATTATTTTAAAAAAAAATACCTTAAAGATGATAATGATCACATCCAAGCTGTGTTATCACAAACTGGCATTGCGGCATTACTTTCTTATGTAATGCTATAGGGCAATCCTCCGCCGTCCATTCCATAAATCTGACTCTACATGTCAGACATCGAACGGTGTCGCCATCGCCTTCATAAACAAATCCAGCGGCTGCCAGATTGTGAGGATTTTGATTCCTATTAGGATAAAATCTATGATAATGTTTTTTTCGTCCAGCTTTTTCAACTTTATAAAACGTCTTTAAGCGTTTCAAAAATTCTATGTGATTATACATTACAACAGTTGGTATGCTTCTGGATGCTGAGCCACAATTTTTAATCGGTTTATATACACAGAAAACGCATTATCGTCAGTACGTGTTATAAGTAGAAGGTCAAAAGATTAATTTATTATCGGTTTCATTGCAATTAACACAATCACGTTTCCAGTATACGTTTCAATGAACATTTTTTTGTGTAGGAAATTATTTGAATATTGTCGATATCGTTTTTTTGTTCAGGTATTAAAAATATATATACATAAAATGTGATGGTAAATTAAAATATGTTAAAATAATTGAGATATAGTATTCCAAAGTTGAGTAACGCGTTGATCGCATTTTAAATGATTATTACAACAAGTATTTTGATACACATCAAACTTTGTACAATTTTTAACACACTCCACATTATTATCATATTCTTCTACTTTATCACGAAGAAATTTAAATATTTTAGAATAACAGATATTAAAATTTTTAAGTCCCATAGCCTGAGTATCGTAAATATTAAAAACGATGTTTTTACGTTGATTGTGTTTATTTTGTAACATAAAAAGACGATTCATAGTTCGACTATAAAGTATCAACTTGAATGGCTTAATGAATAATGACCGTACGGGATTGTATTTATCCCGTTATCACATAATACTCTCTTATCATCATTATTGCTTAACGCTAATTTATTAATTGATACCGATTCTACTATATGTTTTTTCGATCTTATTAATTTCATAATTCTACGTTTTTCTGTTTCCGAAAGAGTATTATGAAGACAATTTTTGAAATCGTTAAACGCGATCTCGTTATTAATTACACATTTTTTAATTCCTTTCGCTTTCTTTTGAATATTACTGTCACGCGTGGTATAGGTACATAATTTTGATCGTAAACCAATAAATTCCTTAATCGGAATACCGTTACATTCGTCTTTATATTTGCCAATTACTTTTTTATTTATAGTAGAATAACATTTATGATCAGGAGGATAATCGCTAGTATCAAAAAACATTTTCAAATCTGGATCTAACATATCTTCATAAAAATCATTTGTCAATATTTCATAAAACAAACTGTCAGTATCAGTATATAATAACGAAATTTTGTTTCCATATTTTTTTTTCATTATATCATAATGAAATTCATACATTAAGGTTTTGTTCAATTCTAATACCGCGAAACCTACATAAATTGGTTTATTAAAATAAATAGACGTTTTGTTTGATAATACAGCACAAAGTGATTTATCATATATAATTCTGTCTTTGAAAGTCGGCTTAGAAATAAGTTTTAATAATTTTTTATTTTCACTTACAAGATCTAATTTCATTCTTTTTCTTACATTTTCCATACACTTACCAAAGACAGAATTATTTAACAATTTAAAAAAATCTTTTTCAAACTCGTTTGTTGCAATTCGTCGTTTTTCCGTATTTAAATCGATATACGGTTTTAACCATGGTTTTTGATAAAATTTTAACGTTCTGTGAATTTTAGTTACTTTCAACCCGTGATTGACAGCTTGTTTTAAATTGATATAATGGCAAATATAATGTTCTTTTGGTTCTAATGTAGTTAGTAATTTTGTTTGTTTTGTGTGATTTATACTTTTATTAATTGGAAGAAATGGTAGATCCATATGGTTATCGTGTAAACTTTCAGGGTATTCTATATCGACTTCTAATATATACCCTGTTTTAGAATTATTAGGGGTATTTAATATATCTGTAATAGTAATTTTATCAGTCCATACAAAGTTAGAATACGGAATATATTCACTCATCGCCCACCCGTATAGATTATTCGCGTCTAAATATGCTGAAAATGTTTTAGGTTAATTTGGATTATATGTTTCTTTTATATATTCGTTATTGGCTTTTGAATGTTTTTTAATACATGACGATATTCCTCCTTTTATAGCGGCCTCAAAAAACATATACATTTCGTATTCGTTAAGCAACTCAAGTTCAATACCAGTACAAAATAGCATCGCATCAAAAGCAAACCCTGGAACGGTTAAATAGTGCGCGCAATCTAAATTATGTGAAGATAAACAAAGCAAACGAAAACTTTCAAAAACATCGCATAAAAGCAATACGTCAATTTTCAAATATAAATCACTGTAGTCGCCCAACGATTTAATTTTAAAATGATTCCAAACTTGAACCGCGTGATTATAATCTTCATCGCTTATATGTTTCGCATTTAATTTACTATAAAATTCGACTTTAGGAGGTAGTTCTTGTACTTCCAATTTTTCCCACGAATCGGTATATTCATAAGGATATACACCTTTTCGAGTGACTAAATCCATATCATTATTTGAAAAAAATTTGCTAGTATGAAAAAATTGATTTTTTGGTAGATTATTACTTAGTTCCGCTAAGGATCTATTTAGAAAACGAAAAGTATCAACAAATTTAATAGTTATTCCGTTACACGTTTTTTTTGAAAATGATATATATTTTTCAGTCGAATTTGGAATAACAATTATTTGCCTAATATCATATCCTAATTGGCGGACGATAAAATGAGAATCATAATTTGAACTAGCGTGAATAAAAACGGGAACAAATTTTTGATTTTGTCTCCTCAGATTACAATTATTACATAATGCGGAACGGTAACGACCGGTAATATGACAATGATCTCTAACGGGTCTGTAAAATAACGTGAATTCGCGTTTACACATTTCGCAATTTGTAGTAGATTTATATTTGATTTTATCTTGTTTTGTCATTTTTAACGGTATAATATTATTAAGAAGCAAACCTAATAAATTTATGTTTTCAACGAGATATGATACGAATTTTTCCGCAGCATTTTTACCTCTATATAAGAACGGTTCTGATGGCAAATGTTTTTTAATATTAGCGGGAATTGAATTTTCTACAACGAAATAAACGCAAAAACTCATAGGTTCGTGTAGTTCATTCGCGACTGTAAAAGAATTTTTCCGATCAGGGTAACAAGTACTTATCGGTTTTAATATACATTCAAAATCCGCGTAAACTACTATTGGAAGTTTATATTGGTATTGGAAATTTTGAAATTTTAAATTATCAGTCGGCATTATCACTCGTGTAGGTGTATTTTTTTGACAGTTTCGTTTATGTATTTTTAACTTTTTAGATTTAACAGTGAAGTAGGTTAGACATCGTTTACAAAATTCGATATCATTAAAACTTTTAGTTACTTGCGATCTAATTAATTTGGTGAAATTTTTAATATAACAATAATGGGTCGTATTATTTTTATTTAATAATAAAAGATCGAAATGGTTTGATTTTTCATTATCGCATACTTTTAACGGGTAAATTGTGATATCGTTTTCAACACCATACACGTTAATCGAAACGTTATTATTTTTTTCAAAAATTTTTATTTGTGTTAACGGAGTAGGAAAATCGATATTATTAAAAGTAAATTTATTTTCTAAATCCTTATAACGAAAATTTATGCGTTCCGGGTGTGAACCGTTTACGAATTTACAAAGAATCGCCCATTTAAAACAATAATTATCTGTATTTTTAGGATTAATTATGCTTTTTTTAGCAGTCAGTTTTGGTGAAAGCGGAATATACGAACTACCTCTTAAAGGCTTAAAACGATTAATTCGAATTAATATCCCGTCAATTGAATGTAACGACCATCCAGAGCCTTTTTGTATATATATGTCTTCTTCATTACAAATACTGTTTATCATACTGTCTATTTCAGATGGTATAGACGAACTATGAAGTAAAATAATATTTTTGGTTTTAAATGTTCTGTCCTGATATTCATTAATATTATTTTTAACGTATGTACATTCAACTAAAATATTGAATTTTATAGCGTTATATATTACAATCATATTACTTAAAATGTTTAATATTTCTAATTTTAAATAAATTAATAATAGACATATGTCTTTAATTACGTTATTATTATTTTTATAAAAATACGTTCTTAAATTACCCTTAAACGCATTTTCTATTTCTATAAATTTATTTTCTAAAATTATATGTTTTAATCTATTATTTTTTAAATGTAAATTATTATTATTAGATGATGATGATGATGATGATGATGATGATGATGATAATGATGATGATGATGGTGATGATGTGGAAGAATAACTTGGATGTTGTATATAAGACGACCCAGGTTGAGGATCTTGTCTGGATGAAGATCCCGGTTCAGGTGTGCGAGTATTTGCGTCATTATCGGTTCTCACAGACAATCTCTTTTTGAATGGGAGTTGTTTGTCCATTATAATCTAAAAAAAGTAAAATCATTCATTTTTTAAAAAGTAAATATTTACTATTGAATTAGTCTAACAGTAAAAGAAATAATTCCAATACCTATAGGTTGCTGTTGTTCAATAAAGCTGAGTAATAGTTTTGCAGGTACACAAAATTCGTTGATTTTGTTATGAAGCGATTGTATCTCTCTATCTGTCCTGTAACGAATTTGATGAATTTGTCTTCATACTGATGTAGAGGAATAAAATCATAGTATTTAAACGTTTTGCGGCTATAACAGTAAAATACAAATTGAGAAAAAAAATATTTATGTCATTTCAGTTAATTGGCGCTGTACATAAATGGAAAAAACAATTTGCGATAATTCCGGGTTGTTTAATCGACAGTACTCTTAATTATATTATTTTTTGTTTTGTTTTTTATATTACAATCTGTAAATAACAAGTTTCACGTGTATATCACACGATTATTAATTACAGTTATTAAAATAATTGGTTCGATAACGGAAACAGTAACGAAATCCGGGTCTAGAGTTTTAATTATTATTCTCTCTACTGTATTCTTACATATTATTTTTTTTTTGTTTTGACATTACAACCTATAAATAACAAGTTTCACGTGTATGTTACATGATTATTAATTGCAGTTGTTTGTACAATTACGTAAATTGAATTAGCTTGATAACGAAAACAGTAAACAAAATCTGGATACAAAGTTCTAATTATTATTCTTTTTACAGTATTTTTATTTCTTTATATTATTTTTGTTTTGTTTTGACATTACAATCTGTAAATAGCAAGTTTCACGCGTATATCACATGATTATTAATCACAGTTTTTTTTGTATAATTACGTAAATGGAAGTGGCTTGATAACGGAAAACAGTAAACAAGTCTCTGTACAGAGGTCATAATTGGTATTCTCAAAAAATGTATATAAAGTGAATTGGATTTTACTGATCTATGTACAATTCTTCGTTCGACTCGACGTGTTGTACTGCCGCTATCTCAGGTAAGAGACAATTTTTTGTATACACTAACATTGTTGATAGTGATAGATTTTAAATAGATAATGTTAAGTTGTGAAATTAATACTTTTTTTATTTTTATACAGATATCATCTGCTTATTACTACTACTACTACTACTACTACTACTACTACTACTACTACTATTATTTTTGGTAAGCGGATATTTTTATTTAATATAAAAACATTAGTGCTGTTGATAGTAATAGATTTTAAGTTGTAAAATTAATACAGATATTATCAGCTTGTTTCGTCTCCCTTCGTACGTTTTTATCAATCGACTACCGTCACTTTTGGTAAATGATTATTTATATTATAAACACTAACGCTACTGGTGGTTATGATAAATTATAAAACTAATACTTTATTTTGTTTTATACAGATATTATCAGCTTGTTCTTATATCAGCTTTCGTCTCCCTTCGTACGTTTTTATCAATCGACTGACTACCGTCACTTTTGGTAAATGATTATTTTTATTAAAAAATACTAACGCTACTGGTGATTATGTTAAGTTATGAAACTAATACTTTATTTTGTTTTATACAGATATTATCAGCTTGTTCTTCTTCTTCTCTTTTTTGTGCAACAACTTCATACATCAATTCAGTAAGTAATTGTTTAAAATTGTTTTTTAATATATGTTAATATTATCCGATAATGTAATTGTTTTTGTATATAGATATTATCATCGCTGAAGGCAGTATAATTTGTTTTTTGTGTTGCAGACGTAATGGCAGTTCCAACTCTGTTTTTTGTCAAGTTATCTGATAATGCTTATCCTCCAGTCAAAATGAGCGCATATGCTGCGGGTTTCGATCTCAGAAGCGCGTATGATTGCATGATCGCTCCTCATGACAATGCGTTAGTTAAAACTGATTTGGCTGTTAAAATTCCAGAGAAATGTTACGGACGAATTGCACCACGTTCTGGGTTAGCGTTAAAACACCATATCGCTGTCGGCGCAGGCGTTATTGACAGAGATTATCGCGGCAATGTTGGTGTAATTTTATTTAACCATTCTTCTGAAATTTTTTACATTCGAAAAGGAGATCGTATAGCGCAGTTAATATGCGAACAAATAGCTGAGCCAAAATTACAAGAATTAGCGAGTTTAGATTCAACAGCTCGCGGCTCTTGTGGTTTTGGTTCGACAGGAGGAACAAGCGTTGCAGATAACTATGATGATGATGAAAACTTATTGCTAGAAATAGAAAAATTTTTAACAGATTTCTAAATTTTCTTTTTTTTCTAACAATATTATTTATTTTTTTAAAAATGTTGTTAGAAATTAATTATGTTATTTTTTCTGTTTCTAGTAATGGAACGCGAAGCATCCAATACTTCTCCTTCAGCATCCGCCGGCCCATCGACGTATTTTTCAATTAAAGACCTGATTCAATGTCTTTACATAACGGGGCTGGTAAAAATAGTGCTGTGGGAGGAGGCATTAGAAAATTTGAAAGCGATTGTACTGGACCAACCTTCAATTATTATTAATTTATATTTAATTATTCAGAATGCGGTCATGCATATATTTGATGATGAACCGTCAGAAATCGATATTTTCCGTAGGAAACAAAAAGAAATGACCTTAGCGGAAATTATCGATTATTTTAATTCTCAGATTGATGACGAACTTTACAATAGCAAAAATTTAGATCATGATAGTATTAAATTGTTTCGTGAATTAATTAGTATAAAGAAATCGGCCGAGACGATTGAACTCAATAAAAACAGCGATAGTAGTACCGATACTCAATCAGATAGCGAAGACGATTTTGATAAAATTTTTAACTCTTTTTCCAAATCTAAAAAATCTAAAAAATCTGAAAAATCAAAAAAAATCAAAAACACTAAATTTGAACAAAAGTTTGAGATATTAAAAGACGGCATGAAGAAATGGGTCAAAACACCAGGTGAGGAAGGTCCATATTTGATCGAGGTAAAATTAACGCAGACGGCTGACATCAAACGTATACATTCCGACAACTGGTGGCAAAAAGTATCCCGTAAAGTGACTGTTTTAGCATCGTCACAACAAGACCCGCTGTTCGTGGCAACAGCCGATTTATTTAAATCGGCTTTAATCAAAATTAAAAATGTTAAAGATGTAGCACACGGCTCGTACAAGACGCGGTATAAGCCGTATTAAAATAATTTAAGGTTGGTCTGTTAGTTGATTGATTGATTGATTGATTGATTGATGTATGTAAATATGTATATATTATAAATAAGTATTTAATTTTAATTGTATGTATATATATATAAATAATTTAATTTTAATATATATAATAAAAATAATATGTTTTACACAAGAACGTGTATAATAATTCTTGTTTTTTTTTGGTCACCTGTAAAATAAGTGTGTTCTTTTTATATCATTTTTAATATATGTATTATTACAAGGTATAACGTGTTTTACATTTCTCTATTCAAAAAATTAATTTGTTTTTGTTATAAGACTTTCCTATGTTATTTTTAAACCGTATTTAATTTTACATAGAACACATTTACAGCTGTTTTTGACCTACTTCTATTTGCGTCTTTGATGGAAATGAACACGTCATCAAAACAGGAGGAGGAGAGTCGTCTTCTCCAGAAATGGTTTTTTTCGCCAAAAAGATTAACACCTGGAGAAATTGTGAAATTGAAAGCGATAGTCGACAGACCAGGCTCGACTATACAACCGTTTATAAAAGAATTAATAAAAAAATTATAGAATTTTTGTAATTTTATATATATATGTATAAATAAATAGCATATAAAAAAAATTTAGTGTTGGTGTTTAATACTTTCACAAAATCCTTTCCTTTGTTTGGTATTTATCATGGATTCCCAGATTAATAATAATGTGATGTTCTAGCATAGTAATAGTGAAGAAAAAAAATATGTTTATACAGACTGTTTTAAGACACTTAATGAGGGACACTTCAACCGACTTGTAGTCGATCATAGATTAATAATAGTGAAGGAAAAAGATGTGAAATAAATACATTAAAAAAAATACATTTTAAATTTTATTATTCAATATCCAATTTGCTATATGAAATACATTATTTAGCGCACAATGATCAAGATTATGTTTATATGGGCAATCGACACGTGCCACAGTCTGCTGTTGTAAGACACTTAATGATGGACACTTAAGCGCTTCGAGATCTATTACTTCAACCGACTTGTAGTCGAGCATGTTCTCGATGAGTCTCTGCTTTTCCGCTCCTTTAGTGTACACATATTCACCTTCAGTAACGATGCTGTTTAAAATATTGTGAAGTTCGTCATAGCTGTGAATTCCACAATTCCAGCTGAAACCATGAAAAAATCTTTTCAACCACTCTACTTGTTTTTTTGTATTTTTTGATAAATAACGATAATCGAATGGTGGTAAAAACAAAAAATGTTCTCTCACACCGGTACAGTTATGATTTTCTATTCTTTGTACACACAATTCTTTAACAATATAATTTTTAGCGTCGTCGAAAAAACATTGAACATCAACAATAAAACCGATCATTATTATAAAGCGCTAACACTACAAGTGATTATAAAATGTGTATGACAAGCGAATAAATATAATGTTAACAATCGATTCATTCTATCGATTTTCTTATAACACCAGATAAAGGTAAATATACGAGCAAATTATCAGATATCAGTAAGCAGTATGCGGTCGTTTTCGGCGGAAAATTCTGCGCTGCTTCTATTTCTAAACGAACATCGACAGAACCGGTTTTTAAAAGGTCGCTCTGATGAGAGCAGTCAATAACAATTATCGGCGCGTATAATAAATAATCGGTCCTGTCCAGAACAGGTTCGTTCTCGCTACCATCATAATACGATGATTGAAACCATTTATACATCTCGTATAACGTTTTTTACTTCCGTTTAAATTATCATACGGATAGTATTGCGAATTCAAATATAATTTAATATTATGCAAGTTGCATAAATCAAAATGAGAGGCATTTTTTGTTATGTTATTTTTTCTATCTGTTTGAAAACCTACAATTATATAACGCGGTTTATCAGTCTGTGCTACAGTTTTTATCGTCCACGTCAACTGTTTAGTTTCTGGTAAAGTCGGGTATTCTTGCAACTCCCATCTACGAAACGCTAATTTTATTGGTGTATCTCTATCAACAATACTCAATAATCTGTGTCTATACTCATCGCTAACATAAATATAAGGAATTCGCCAATTGATTTTTGATAATTGTAATTTATATTTATCGATAGCGTTTAAAACTACAGCGTTATTATCAGACGATGATCGTATTAAAATCAGTTCTTGTTTCACATTTAAAATTATGCGTTTGTATTGTTCAGCAAAACCGAGTAATAATTTTAAAGGAATACAAAACACGAAATTCGTTGAATCTGTTGTGAAGCAACTTTTTACATCTCCCGTCCATCCTGCATTAGTTATTTTCTTCATATCACCGGGTTTGAATGTTAAAATATTCTTCATTACTGATGTGATACCAACATTTTTAACACGATCTACTTCCGTAGCACATATTTCGTACCGTATTTCATCGAATAAAAACGCTAATCCGTTACTAATTAAATGAATATTTTCGTTTTTCTGATTGTTTTCACCCATTAATTTACCTTCGACATGTAGATAACTCTCACAAGGAAGTGTATAATGATCTTGTTGATGAACAGGAATACGTATCTCATCATTATTATTTAATGTAGTAGATGCGTAAGGAGTGTGTGTATGATACGCACGTCCGATGATACTATCGTCATCATAGACAGCGCTATTTAACACGTCCAATATACTCATTGTTAATAAGTACTTTATACCCTAACGACTTTAAAAATTTTCTATTAAGAGATGTTAACTGATTAGCATCCCGTATTTTACTGGCGCTATTTACGGGCTTAACTATTGTTTTATTTTGCCCATAAGGAAAAATTAGCCTCATCTCGTCTTTTTCTTATATGTAATCGCAAAGAAATCGTTTCTTCTCTAAAATTTATTAACTTTCCGTCTTGATCTTCTAATCGTATTGTGATATTATCTAATGTATTTGTATTAACTGGTAAATAGATAACGTTTGTCGGTGATTCTACTAATTTATACCCCGGTCCGACTGTCGGATAAAATTCGTGTAATATATGAGATTCTCGACCGTTCTTCAATGATCCAACCACAGCACTACAGACAAGTCTTACAACATCTGTCTTTACAATGTTGATTGTCGACTGTGATGAATGCCATCTAAGCGGTTCGAGTTTGGCAGTATTAGCGAATCCGAGAAGAGAAGCCAAAGAATTCGGTTTAGTGAAATCTATCGTTTCACTCGAATAGATTTCGCTTTTCAAAGTATTATTATTAGCACGTATTAATAATTTAATAATTTTCCTTTTATTACTTTTTGGTAATTTTTGATTTATATAAGTGTTTATATCCTCGATTTCATAAGAGCCTGTAGGTAATGCAATCACTCCATCGTCACCGAAATAAAACATATTATTTACATTTTCTTCAACATTCGGTATGGAATTGTATGTCATGAAATTAATCAACCCGAGTTCCCAATTTCCTTCGAGTTCGATGGGAGGAAATATATCACAACTAAGTGACGATCCTACTCCGTTTAAGCTAAACATTATTACTAAGAAACTGTAAACACAAACGTCCACAATTAACTGTATTTGATCGTTGATAACGTTTATAATTATAGTTTATATTGACGGGTTGTTGCTCCGATGTTTGAAAATAACGAACTAATTCAATTGGCGGTCTTAAATTACCAAAACTATCGAAATAGTTTATTGTCTTATTTTGTTTACGGTAACATACCCAATGCGTACCTGACCCGCGTATACTATCTAAATTAACAATACCGGTTTCATTTTTCTGAATTTTTAACGGTAAAGTATCTTTCATAAAAACACCTCTAAAATTAAATACATTCAAGAGTTTAGCGTAGGAAAACAATTCATTATTGGTGAGAGCGTGTGAGGGAATCTTTATTTCTTTCGATTTTTTTTTTTTTTATTCCACCCACCACCAGATTTTTTATACGGTCGTAAGTATAATCCCCTTCCCCTCCTTTTTCTTTTTTTTGATTTAGAAATTCGCTTATTTTTTTCTTTTTTTTCTTTTTAATACCGCCGCCGAATTTACTTTTCGCTTTCATAATATTAGTTAACGCCCAAGCAGCAGCTTTTTCACCGATAGACGAGTCTCGTGCTTTTACACGTTGCCAAGCTTTTTCCGCTAATTCACGATCGGCTTTAGAACGATTTTCAGTATCTCGATATTTTGAGTATATTATATCGTGTTCCTTACAAGCCGCGTCTAATTTATTAATACCCGAATCTCCGCGCTGTAATCGTTTACTTAATTTCGTACCCGGTCCGCAGTATTGATAACCAGGAACATGTAGTTCGATAGGTAAAATATCGACCGCTTTATTCAGTAAATTTCCGATTAATCCTCGACCGCGACGGACATCTTCTGCACTCTTCTGATATACACGCATTTGTGACGGCGATAAATAATAATTTACAAATATATATTTTTTTTCCAATCTTCTATATCTCTGACAGGATTATCTTTCGTTGTTTTTACATAAACATTATATAATATACTATACACGTGATTGTTTAATATATTAACAAAATTGTCTAATCTGTCTTCAACTCTCTGTTGAACTATATTAACTGTATCGAGTATAAACTGTTTGCTTACAGCATCTGTCGGAACCGATGGATAACCTATGTTATTTAACCTATAACCTTCGAAGTTACAAATTCCATTTGATACGGTCGGAATTTTTGTATCTACATACGATTTAGTCGCTGCGTCAGTAAGTAATTTCGGATCGGCTAAATTAATTATATTTTTCAAAGCAACGTCGTACTGGTTATCAATTTGATATAAACAATTTTCTTTTAAAATTTTAAAACTAACAGCATCTTCTTCCGAAACAGCGTTACCGACATTACAGAGTCTCTTATTATCTATATCATAATCACCCTCATCTGTTAAACGAAAACCTTCACCGGTAGGACCGCGAACAACGTTTATCCGCATATGTCTATTGTAACGTCCGAATTTATCGATACTCATTTTGTAAATGACAAAATTAACATTACTACACGTTATTTTATTATATTCGCTTCTCGCAATTCTTCGATAATTGATATGATTTCATTTTCATGACCGGAATGACCGGTATTCTTAGATGCTATTAATAAACGTAATCTGTCGCATAACTCGTTCGGATCATCCCAATATACATAATTCGGTTTATCGTCGTTAGTTAACGATAAAACACCGCGTCCTTCAATACGTTTCAGTTTCGATTTAGTAGACGTTGACTCTGATACCAGATTTTTAATTATATTATTATATTTATGTCCTTTGTTACTCTTAACTCGATCAGAGTGACTCTGTTTATGAGCATTTGTCGCTTTTAGTATCAAACCGTACGTATGCAGATCCTCTTCTGAATATATATAATCGTCAGGTATTTTCATAAAAAGAAGTTCATAAAGTCCAGGCGTACCTTCATACGTTACATTATCGATAATAATATTATCGCCCTCGAAATTAATAGTTGAATTGCCTATCTTTATCGAATCATCGTCTCCAAAATAAACACCGTAAGTATGATCGATTTCCTTATTTTTATCATTAAACAATTTACGTAAATATAGTCTAGGCAATTTTCCTGTGACAGCGTTATCAATCCAATAATTTGCTCTACTAAGACCAGTAGATGTTGATAGTACTTCTTGTAATGTCGGCGGTGTTTCATATATTTCCGTAGCACCTTCGTTAACATCCATTTCAGGTGTACTAGTTATCGATCCAATTTTTCTCATTTTAATCGGCGTAATTCCTACTTCTTTTTGTTCTTCTATTTTATTTCCACGACGTTTATGTTTTTTTAAACGCGTTTCTACATCATCCATTTTTTCATCCGTATCATAAAGCACATTACGTAAATTTATTAATTTTTTTAAAGGTTGAACTATCGGTTCTAATTGTTTCTCTAATTCCTGTTGTTCGCTGATAGCGCTTTGAGTCAAATTAGCGTGTTTCCGTCTAATATCTTTCCTAATTTGTTTGATCTCTTTCGCAAGTTGTTCACGTTTCGCTCGCGACGTCATCTTGTACAATAATTTATCAATCCTTATGTATCTATATAAATATCGAATCCAATACGATAACGACCGCAACGCATATCACTCTCTTTGTCTATTACTAAAAAATGATGTTTACCACGTATCCATGCTTTATTACAAATTTCTTTAAAACAATCAAAACTCATATCCGTGTTAACATGATCGGCAAAAACATGTTTTAAATTTAGTTCATCTTGCCGAAATAAAACTATTAAATTTGCGTTATCTCGTATCAGTTGTTTTGGAATTTTACTATACGACTGGCACAAATAAAAAACATCAATATTATTATGTCTCCCCATTGTAAAATAATTTCGTATATTATACTGCCGTTCACAAGCTATATCGTCGAAAATTATTACAGAATTAGGTTTAGCTTCATTCGGATGTATAACCTCGTCATTATCTGTAAACGTATGATAACCTATAAACGGTATTTTTGAAAACACTCTATTTAAAAACTTGTATTTAGGCTGATACAACGATTTTGAAAACACGTATATATTTTCAAAGCATAATCCGTTCGGATCGAATAACATATTAAGCATTAAATTAGTCTTCCCCATGTCTGATGAGCCTGTAATTAAACATCTAATATTATCTGGTAATAATTTACTATGTTTTTTTCTCTTTTTCTTCAGATCCCCACAATTATAAACAATCGTATCAATATCGCGAATATTTATTTTATGTTTCTGCCGTTTAAGCTTCATCACTGACGTCTATTTTTTTACACACGTTATTATATAATATTATTTCTATTTATCCAACTGTCGTGTGATTTATCATAACCCAACCAACGTACAAGTACTTTCTCGCCTTTACGTTTTAAAATTTTTTCAATTAAATATACGTCACCAAATTTTGTTTTACTTATTTCTTGTTCATAAAAACCACCTTCTAATATATTACCTTTATCGTCCTTCAGAATATACGTTCTCGGCGCTGTAGATTTAACGTTATAAATAGTAAATAACTCGTTTGTCCAGTTGGGAAGGTAACCTTTAGCAAACACCTTTTTATATTTGCTAATTCTTACTCTATCGCCGATTTTAAATTTTGGAGGTTTCTTATTGAACGTTAATTGTTTTATTTTATTTATTCGTAACAATACTTCTTTTTCGTTATTCTTGTTTACATCTACAGGTTTCATTTTAATCGTTCTGTGCACAGTATTATTGTAGTCTCTCAATAAATCAGGAAGGACATTCAACCACGTATACTTACCGTTAGTTGTAAACCATTTCCACATTTTATTTTTCAAAGTACGGTTGAACCGTTCGATAATAGAAGCTTTTTTATCTGAATGTGTAGAATAATGATTTATATTGTATTGCTTCAACAAATTACGCACACGTTCGTTGTACCATTCTTTACCTTTATCTGTTTGTAAATGATTCATTTTATTATTTTGTAATAAAATTTTAAGTACTCGCGCAACATTTTCAGACGATTTTGTTTTTATTGGAACAGCGAATGCGTATTTACTGAAGCAATTTATCATCGTTAATATATACTTATAACCTCTATTCAACTTTGCATATGGAATCATTTCTACAAGATCGGCTTGATATAAATCATCAAGACCTTTGAGCTCAACACTACGAGTTAAAAAATTTTTTCTAACTTGTTTATGTAATTCGTTACTGATATTCTCTCTTACACTCATTATATATATGTTGATGGTTCTAACTACGATAAGAAAATGAATAAAAAACAACAAACACAAATACATCAATACTATTTTTTATAATTTTTTAATAATAATAATAATAATAATAATAATAATTAATTACATACAATCTTCACCTTTGTGAATTTTCACCAAAAAACAGTGTGGTGATACTTTTTCATGAACAGTCAAAGGATCGTCAGAACATTTCCAACCGTTTAAAATGACTCTACACTCTATACATGATAATTTACTACCAACGCCGGTATAATAAAATCCGGCGTTAACCAGTTTTTTAAAATTGGGCTCGAGTGTAGGCCAACTTTTAAATGATAATAACATCACTTTTTTAGTCTCTGCAATACATCTTTTCGCATTCCTATAATTATTGAAATTATACATTATACATTGCTCCATCTCGCAATTCGGATTCGATAATTTATGCATAAACTGAATATGTTCGATAGGTAAAGTTCCTCTTGTCTGAAACCCGCACAAAGAACACTGAACACTATCTAAATATCGTTTAAAAACAAAACCGGATTCTAACAATTCGTTTATCGAATGATTGATTAATCTTTCACACAGCAGCGCTTGTTTTGACATTGTTTTTTAACCGACGTCTTCACAGCGACTGGTGACGCACGAACTGATTTTACTTTATACAATTTTTCTTCTTCTTCATGATCGATACTCAGTAGTGTTTGACGACTACAGTTTTTTAATTTTTTCAATACAGCACCGTATGTATAAGTAATCGGTAAACTGATTTTAATAATCTGCTTATTCCTTTCAATTTTAACAACATTTGCTCGTGTAAATTCGTTCACTATCAAACAACAAATTTCGTTAAAATTTAATTCTCCATCGAGCGGCGGGCCGAAATATTATATTTGCCAATTAAATGCGGAAATACTGTTTTCAAATTTATCAGTCATTTTGTTTTTAAAAATCGAAGATATCTATCTACAAAAAATAATTTAATTTCTGAATCATCATGACTTTCAATCAACTGTAAACAACACAGTAATTTATTTTTATTTCTTTCAAAAATAGCGCACGGGCACGGACCGTCTATAACGTCAGTAAACTTATCACTACAACAACACCCGTCTTCAGATAACTTCTTTACTTCACAATAAAAAATAATTTCTTTTAATCAATCATATATTCACTTCAGTTGGCACGTTCGAAAATGATCTATCACCAAATCGTCTAAACTCGTTACTTTAATAATATTTGATAACCTTAATACAACGTCTTCTGAAAATTCGCGTTTTAATAAGTCGATTATACTTCTACCGTCCATTCTTTCGTTAACATGTTCTCACAGAGACTGCAAACTGAACACTGACAATAAAATTGAACGTATACTAAATATTCGGTTAGGTGGGGATAGAAAATAATTCTTTATATATTCTAACTAATAAACAATATGGCGAGGCTTTCGCATGCTCAATCCAAGGATCGTCAGTCTCCTCCCACTCACAAAGAACCGCTTTGCATTCCACACACATTACGTCATCTTCAATTCCGGTATAATAAAATCCCGCTGATCTGAGTCTATCGGCTGACGGTGAACGTTTTGGCCATGTATAAAATGTCAACTTCATCATTTCTTCTGTTTCTTCAACACATTTTATCGCATTCTGATAATTAGCAATACACTCTTTTGATTTAGCGAGTAACATTTGTCTCAGAAAATTCATTATTTACAAAATAAATCTGACGAAAAATCTGCGCTCGTAAAAACACAATGTTGCCGCTAAGACCGCAAGCTATTTACTGACAGAGAATAAACATTTGTTTAATCGGGAACTGAAAATTATTCTTTATATATTTTAATTAATAAAAAAATATGATTTGGTAATGCGAGGGATCGAACCTACGAACTAATAATACTGATAAAACCGTTATAGGATACAATTAACGCACACGACCAAATCATATTTGATAAATAATAATTTTAAAACGATACTAAACGAATAATTCAAAATAAAAAAAGCGCATACATTTCCAGATAAAACTTGTTTATTACTACTACTATTTTTCCGCACACTGTCTCTTGTGCAATTTAATTAATACACAGTCTGGCGAAGCTTTCGCGTGTTCGAGCCAAGGATCATCAGTCTCCTTCCAATCACAAAGTACTATTCCGCATTCAACACATATTACGTCGTCTTCCGTTCCGGTGTAATAAAATCCCGCTGATACCAGTCTCTCGACTGACGGGTAACGTTTTCGCCATCGAGGAAACGCAAATGATGCTTCCATCTGTTTCCGCGCTTCTCGAACACATTTCACAGCGATTGGATAATTTGTAATACACTCTCTCGATTTAGCGTAATCTTCAAATTTATAATACCTATCGCGAATCATTCCGCATTTCGGATATAAAAGTTTATGCATGAACTGGATATGCGCGATTGTCAGATATACTTTTGTTTTAAAACCGCACTTGCCGCATTTAATATTATCTGAATTAGTTATAAAAACAAAACCTTCGTTGTCAAAAAAATCTAGCACAATCTGGACGGGTGTAACACGCGTTACAGACATCTTAAACGAAAATCTCGTATTAACTGAAAAAATTGATACGTAAACAATACCAAACAACATCATTAATAAAAAAATATATCACGCCATTATCCCTTCTCCTAAACATTTGTTTACAAACAGACGCGCTCCGGCGGTCGCCGCCGAACTCCGAATGTTTACGTTTACGTTTTTCGTGTCCCAGCTTTGCGTTGTTTACGTTTGTCGGAATGTTTATGTTTACGTTTGTTACTGGGTCAGCGTGTCGTCGATCGGCGGCGGCGGCCAAGGAAAACAACGAGAGAGAGAAAAAACGTAAACATAAACATTCTCTCTCGGCACAAACGTAAACATAAACACGAGGAGTTCGATGACCGCGGCGCGGCGGCGGTGGGTGTGTGGCGAGGCGGGGGTGGGAAGGAAGGAAAAAAATGTAACCATAAACAGAGGTGAGAACGTAAACAACGCAAAGCTGGGACACGCGGTGGAAAAAAAGTAAACATAAACACGCGGAGGTCGATGACCGCGCGGCGGCGGCGATGGGTGCGGGGCGAGGCGGGGGTGGGAAGGAAGGAAAAAAATGTAAACATAAACAGAGGAGAGAACGTAAACAACGCAAAGCTGGGACACGCGGTGGAAAAAAAACGTAAACATAAACACGAGGAGGTCGATGACCGCGCGGCGGCGGCGATGGGTGCGGGGTGAGGCGGGGGTGGGGAGGAAGGAAAAATGTAAACATAAACAGAGGAGTGGGGGGCGTGGCGAGAGAGAAAAAATGTAAACAAACCGGAAAAAATGTAAACAAACGAGCGGAGTTGGGTGACAGCGCGGCGGTATGTAGGTGAAGACGGGGGTGGAGGGAGTGAAAAAATGTAAACATAAACAAACGAGGGGGGCGTGGCTGTCCCAGAACCAACCTTTTATTACTACTGTGGTGACTGAATTACTTCACTGTAGCGCTCCACAGCCTCGCTAATCTGCGTCGCGGCAGCGCGGCGATCTTGACCTTACCGATCTAATAGGCGTAGCGTGCAGACAGCCGCCGTGGCGGCGATTCAAATTCATATCATGCCGAGGAAATCAAATTTAAAATTCGCCTCGGCACAGGAGACACGGATAAAACTGATAATAGTTGTTTATAGCCTATTCTTACTTCATCGATTATTCTTGCACTTTCGAGTTTATAATTACATAATTAACATTAAGGGACATCGTATGCCTTGAAAAGTTGATAAAGAATGTTTCTTCACATTAAAAAATCGTTGTTTTTGTTATAATACATCTAACACAAAAATTTTAGAAATTTATAAAATCATAACTTGAATAAAGTTTTAAGATACGTTTAAAACTTCTCGAACGAACAGAACTTACTGAATTTTAATAGAGGCACTACACGGCCGAGGTCGATTCCTTGATTTTTAAATTTTTTGTCAAAACGTTTTGGCCTTCTCCAATATATTTGAAAAGGTATAGTAGGCTGAACGTATCCCAAGGTTAAGTATAAGCAACAAGTGTTTCGGAAAAGCGAGATTCCCTTTAGAAGTACGAACAAACTAGCCAATTACGACGCAGAATTTCGGCCTACAACGTTCGGCCTACCATCCTTTTTCTCGAATATTTTTCCTGCTGAAGAAGGCTTCCGGTGGAGCCCCAAAACGTCTAGAAAAGAAAAAATCTCACACTCATCATCAACATGTATTACTTGTTTATCCTAAACAAGTAATACGATACAGACCTCAAGGAAGGCGAGATATACCAAGGTAGACCAAGGAAGAGATGGCTTCAGTGATTGCGGAACAGGCTGTAAGCCTATACCTTGACGTGGAGATGAGGGAAAAGAACCTATCGAGACCACGGCTCAATAACCGGTAGTTTGTAATTAATGCTGACTTCGGCCGTGGTAGACTTACTGAATCGGAATAATACATTTAATTTAAGCTTCAACAGTGGAAATTGTTGCAGAATATTATTTGACGCTTATATAGGTCTATTGGTGATCGTTGTTTATATAAATTTATTTCAATGGGCTCACTCATATAAACAACGTCGTATAGACGTTGTAATGTTGAAATATTACAACGTACATATGAATGTCGTAATATTTCAACATTCGTTGGCATTAAGAGTACTACAGAAATGTCTACTTATCTATTCTATTTATTAAAATTGCGTAAACATTGTTACTGTAATTTAACTGAAAATTACAATGGAATTTATGTATTGTCCTAAAATGAATGGGAGAACCAATTAACAAATATGAAACTAAGCCTGTTTGACATATCACTGTGCCGATGTTAGAATAATAACGGATTTTTACAGTAACAGTGCTTCTGCTTGTCAAAACGTCTTTCTGTAGCAATGATTAAAAAAATAACAATGAAATATAAGTTGAAAATAGCAGATATTTTTGGAATCTATTCAAAGTGTAGTTTTGTTAACAGGTTTACATAGTAGAGAATGTATTTTCGTAAGTGGAACAAATCTATTTTGAAGTGTACCCTTGCTATGTTGGTTAAAAGAATAGATACAATTATATCATTAGTATAACAAACACGGAAATAAATTTAAGATCCAATAAACTAAAAAAATTAATTTTTTTGGAAATATTACAGTAATAATAATTTAGCTAGTTAGAATGATTACACGGAAATGTTTCTAAAAACACATTAGAATTACAAAATAAACTATCTATTATTACTTTTCTGTCATTTACAAAATCATTTCTAAATAATTATAATATACTGCACAACTCTGAAAAGGCTCTAAATCAAGTATATGATATAGGTATGAGAAGTTACAATTTAAAACAGATATGTATTTGATCAATCATAGCGTTAATAACAGAAGCTACGTTCTAGGTGAAGAAAGTAAACATGATTAAGTAACAAAGCCGCATTGTCTATGAAGTAAATTATGATACTTCTGGAAACGTTACCCGTTAACCAGAAATTAATTTCGTGAAAAGCTTTATGATGACAGATAAACGTTCGTGTACCCCTGCTTCCAGACTACCTCTATTGTAGTAATTTGTTTCTTGACGTTTCGACCTTACAAAATTTTGGTCGTTTCGGTTGAAAGGCCTTGTTTGGAAACGTATCAATGAAATATTTTAAATGCAGTTTCTAAAGATACCACAGATTTTTGTGGTAGCAGACACGACACGCCGGCCTATGGAAGCACGGTTTATCACACATTGTCTGTCATTAAAAAGCATAGGCCTACTATGTTTCGCTGAGTTAATTTCTGAATTACATGTAAAAGTTTTTAAAATATAATAATTCTTTTTACTGATAATGTGACTAAGTGTTATCTTATAATATTCAACTTCTTTAGCTCAAAAGTAAGTTACATCTTCCGGTATTTATGCTACACCTGATTACCACGCACCGAGCTACTTGGAGAACGAATGCTTCACAACCACAGTAGAACCCTTGCTATATAAAGTGTGGATGGTCAAATAGGCACATAGTATGCGCAGTATTTTGTTAAACCAAACGAAATTCACCATGATGTTATAAGTTTAAAGAGAAAACTATATTTCATTTGTATATTATCTGGAAACTCAAACGCTATATTATAAATCTAAATTGTGGATAAAATAAATAGTCATCACATCAAAGAAATTGACTGTTTTCCATGCTTTTTTGTTTAAATTCCGTTGGAGAATGTTTTTATCATGATGGTATCAAATACATGATGGTATCGCCTAACATGTGTCTTTCAAATCTAAAAACTATATAAAACATATCGAAAATTATATAAAATTAGATATTTTCAACAGTTTAGTTCTTCGAATATTGAGAACGACTTCTCAAAATAATTAGACTGAGTGATATAATTGATGTATTCTAAAACATAAAGTCTACTGACACGACATGGTAGACCATTATGCTATAAAAAAATTACAAGACATTGTTGTTCATTTAGGTAACATTACATCTAACAACATAAGGCAACATAACGCAATCCCAAAAGCAAAATGTACAAACAATTTTTAAATAAAGACTTTTCTATGAAATCATAGGTGTAGTTTACAATAACATAACGGATACATTTTTTTAAATTCCATTAACGTTTATACTTTAACAAATTACCTTTTGTTTACCATACTGTAGGAAAGGGTACTAATTGTTCGTTATGTCCTCTGAACTAATGTTTGAGCCTAAAAATAATTAACTTAGAGCATAAATAATATATTTTTCTGACAAGTATACATTAAGTTAAGCTTTGCTTGAAGAGCTTGACAGAATATTGTATTGTAATTTATTTTGCACAAAAGAGTTACAGCTTGAAGCATTAAGTAACAAACTGCGGTAGTTCTGTTGCGTTCCCGTTTAAGCCTGATTACAGTTTCCATCTCTAAAGTTATTACATTATGAGGTGAATTTAACGTGCAAAGCCGCTAGTACAGTCCACCGCGCCAGTGTGAAACCTCAGTAACGCAAGCTACTAATTTATGACACAGGGATTACGGCTTTAAGCCAATGTGTATCTAGTAGTTTTTATTCACTAGCATTTAGTGTATACGTTTTTGTGTGTTTGAGAACGAGTGTGTATGTATTCAGATATTATAAGCTTTCTTTTTACTCGATGCGAAAATATCCTTTAATCAGTGAAGTACGTTCCATAAGTGATATGTTGCCCGGACATCCTTCTATAGTCGTACAAAATGTTTTACAAAGCTTTACAAGTACGCATTAATTCCAAGATAAATTACATTGATTAATTTAGTAACGAGTGAAATATAATTTATAATACTATTAGGGTTATCATTGTGTTATGTCGCGTGTTAAATCTACTTTTACAGGTTGTAGCTGTAATTTAAATTAGTGATGCAAATTCACACTCACTCACAGTCTTCATTAGCTAGATGTCTTGCTAGAAACACCCGGAGGGACAGACAGGGAATGCAGTTTTGCAAAGAATTTTCAAAAATAATGTAGTTTTAACGTACTTTCTAATGTCGTTTTACTTAAGAACGCAAATATCTACCCGCAGATATAGGCTTACTTCGACCTTTAAAATGACAATTCACAATGCTTTTATTTCTAAGACACTTTACTATTCGTTTCAAATACTCTATTACATAAGGAAATATCTCTTTACATTTTGTATGTATGTATATGTGGGAACTAGGCTATGCATTTGTTAGAGCAAATACGTACAAGAGATTCTTAGTCTTGTACTTAAAGCGTTCAAAGAAGTCTCTTCAGGTACATATGTATTATATTGTTACGACGGTCTACTTGATCGTCGTAGGTACAGTGGAAACAAAATCAGTACAAGACACCAATTAAGTCACTAATCATCAGATTTCATTTTCACAGTTAGCAGTTCGTAATTAACAACACAGTCTCATATAAAAAATCAAATGAAATTGTTCACACGCAAATTGTAGGTCAAATAATATTAAACACAATTGTTATTACAATTATACCGCCCGTTTATAAAACGCAATACTTTACTAATAACCACTAGAACGTACACAGTAATATCGGCCGATAATAACTCTCGAACCGCACTCTAAATAGGTATATCGCCACTATACTAAAAACTAAGGCCGCTGCCGAAATGTATTTATACCTGCGCTGACAGACCAGAATGTTCCAAACTGCGTCTTAGCGCCAGTGTACGACGTAATTAATTGCGGCCTTGACACAGTCCGCGCGGCTGGCGGCCTCCAGAAAAATCTCGCGAATGCGTCAATGAGCACGTACACCACCGCATTACATTCTGGATCTCTCTGGAACGTTCGATAAACACGTAGATTGTTCTGTGATGTCGTAACACTGTCCCTTCCCTCAGCCTGTTCGTCCCGAACTTGCAAACCGTCTCTGAAGTAGTACTTACCCAGGCGATCTAGGTGGACGACCTTGAACGTTCGCTGCCCTTCCTGTTGAATCCGATAAACAATATCGTTGATTCTTTTTTTCACAGTGTAGGGTCCTTCCCAGTTAGACTGAAGCTTAGGTGAGCGAGAACGACGGCGCTTTTGGTTGAACAACCAGACCTGATCTCCTTCTTGGAAACCCATACTATTGCTGCGAATGTCATACCGAGTTTGCATTTTATCACTGGCAATCTTCAGCCGTCCACTTACCAAGCGATTCATTTCTTGCAGTTGGTTTTCTAATTGTGAGGAATAGTTCTGTGGCTCTTGGGACTGAGTTTTAGCTGATCCGAACATTAAGTCCCACGAAGACGAATCTCCCGCCAAACACAAAATTTGCTGGAGTCATGCCGGTTGTGTCCTGTAATGATGATCTATACGCCATGAGGAATAGTGGTATACGTTGGTACCAGTCTGTTTGGTTCTCGTCAATAACCTTCGAAAGATGCTCCTCAAGTGTCCTATTTAATCTCTCAACCATCCCGTCCGACTGAGGATGCAGAGGCGTTGTCCTGGTCTTTCGAATTCCGAGTAGACGGCATAATTCTCTAAACACTCTTGATTCGAAATTTCTCCCTTGATCCGTATGGATTCCATAACGGCAACAGAAGTTGTGAACTAACTCCTTTGCCTCGGTGGCAACCTCCTGATTTGGAATTGCGTAGGCTACCACCCACTTAGTAAAGCAGTCACCTACAACCATGATGTAGCGGTTTCCATCGTCAGTAACTGGGAATGGTCTAGCAATGTCTATGGTAATTCTCTCAAAAAGGCAGTACAAAGTCATACTGTCTCATTTTCTCCCTGCTTCTGGTTTGTGGGCCCTTGCTTGCAGCACATATTTCACATGACCGAACCCATTACTCTACGTCGTGGCCAAAATGAACCAATAGAATTGCTTCCGTAATTTGTCAAGGGTTTTGTTAACGTCAAGATGATCTCCAGATGTTCTTCTTCAAAACAGACTGCTCTTTGCTTCGGGGAACTATCAACTGCATGACCACGTCTCGTCCATCTGCACTTTCCCAAGCCCTTTTCAGCAAACCGTTTTCTAAGGTGAGAGATACCCATTGTGCCCAGTAGCCCTTTAGCACTTCGGAACCATGGCAGATATCTTGTCAATCCGGGCGGCGACCTTCCTTTCTTTTGCTGTCAAGATTGGTCCAATGTATTCATCAGTCATCTGTTCTTGTCGACAGTCTTGTGTTGTCAACCGTCTGCCAGGAAATCTACAGTGATGGCTTGAACATGTTCGCTTGAGTTTTGTTCTTCCTTTCTGTGGCAATGTCGGCAGTCTTCCGGGCACGGTCTTCGTGATAAGCCATCTGCATTACCATGCAGGCGCCCCCGTCGATGTTGTACCTTGAAGTTGTACTCTTGCAGACGTTCAAGCCACCTTGCCAACTGTCCTTCCGGATTTTTAAATCTCAAGAGCCATGCAAGCGCGGCATGGTCGATATGTAGTGAAACCTCTCTTCCATAGAGGTATTTATGGAAGTGCTCCAACTCTCGGACTATTGCCAGCAACTCTCTCCCTGTAACGCAATAATTTCTCTCCGGTTTAGAAAGTGTCTTGCTGTGAAACGCTATTACTCGTTCTTCACCGTTTTGCACTTGAGACAAAACTGCTCCTAGACCACTATTGCTTGCGTCTGTGTCCACAATGTACTTTCCTTCGGAATCTGGGAAAGCGAGAATTCACTGCGAACATAATGCAATTTTCAAAGTCCTAAATGCTTGATCACACTCCCTCGACCACTGGAAGTTTCGTTTATTTTCCGTTAGCTCATGTAGTGGTTTAGCAATAGTAGCGAAGCCTTTCACAAAACGTCTGTAATATGAGCATAACCCCAGGAAACTCCGAACTTCGTGTTTACTCTTCGGCACTGGCCAGTCTCTTACGGTGTCTACTTTATTAGGATCCATGCTAACACTCGCTGCCGAAACCAGATGGCCCAGATACTGTACTTCCTTCTGGAGTAGAGAACACTTCTTCGGCCTCAACTTCAGTTGGGCACCGTGAATTCTAGTTAGAACCTCATTAAGGTTTTCCAAATGATCGTCGAAAGTATTCCCGACGACTATGACATCGTCTAAATAAACAAGGCAAGTTTTCCATGTCAGGCCTTGGAGTACCAGGTCCATCAATATCTCAAATGTTGCCGGTGCATTACAGAGTCCAAATGGCATGACGTTAAATTGGAATAATCCATTTTGGGTCGAGAAAGCGGTTTTTTACTTGTCTTCTTGATGAAGACCCACCTGCCAATATCCACTCTTCAGGTCCAATGTGGAAACCACTGTGCTCCGGACAACGTGTCGAGTCTATCGTCAACGCGATGTAATGGATAGCATTCTTTCTTTGTAACGTCATTTAACCTCCGGTAGTCTACGCAGAAACGCAATCCACGATCCTTCTTCGCTAGCAGCACTACAGGAGAAGACCAAGCACTTGACGAAAGTTCGATTACTCCCTCTCTCAACATGTCCTGTACTAACCGAGACATTTCCTCTTGTTTAGATAATGGAGGCCTTCGAGAAGGTTGACGTATCGGTGTTGTGTCCACGGTATTGATGCGATGTTGCACAAGAGAGTTTCTTCCCAGTTTTTTGTCCCCGAACTGCAAAACAAACTTTGAATTCATGTAAAAACTGTCTGAGTTCTTTTACCTCAGCACTTGAGAAGTCGTTAGAAGATCTGTTCAATAATTCCTGCAGTTCCTCTGGTAAATTGGAAGTCTCCGAAGCACTGGATCTTTGAACTCGGCAGGTTCCTGACATACCTCAATCAGGTTCACCCACGGATACAGTTTACCGTTGAGAGGGAGACCGACAATCGGCTGGCTTTTCTGGACGTGTTGGTCCTTAGAAGGACCGATGGCAGCCTCGGACATAAAGTTTACAGAAAACCGACGCACACTAACCGCTATCTCCATAAACAGTCAAACCACCATCCCAGCCAGAAGAGGGCGGTGTTGAAGACCTTGGTGGACCGGGCTAGGAGGATATGCGAGCCCCGGTACCTCGATGACGAGCTGCGCCACCTCGAACTAGCGCTGCAGGCCAATGGATATTCCGTCGGGGAGGTGAGACGAGCGGTCCGGCCGAGAAGAACAGCCAGGCCGGAAGTGGATTCACGGGAGACCGTCGGTTTTGCGGCGTTGCCCTACATCCATGGGGTGACGGACCGCATTGGTAGGCTGCTCAGTCGGCACGGTGTGAGGCCAATATTCAAACCGACAAGGAAGATCCACCAGTTCCTGAGGCCGACGAAGGACGTCCGAGACCCGCTGTCATCGTGCGGTGTGTACGGAGTTCCCTGCTCATGCGGCCAGGTGTACATTGGTACCACGAAGCGCAGCGTCCGCACACGCGTGGGTGAACATAGCCGTTACTGTAGATTGGGACAGCCGGAGAAGTCTGCCGTAGCCGAGCACGCGCTCGCCAATGCCGACCATCGGATCCGTTTTGATGAGACGAAACTCTTGTCGGCGGTGAGTGATTACTTCCCTCGTCTTCATATGGATTCCGTCTTGATTCAGAAGCATGCTGCGATCGGTATGAATCGGAGGCATTGCATTGCATTGCATTACATAGTGGGGGGTCTTTGCACCCGTGGCTTATTACAGCTTCCGGGACGTGCCCGATGGCTGTCAGAAGAAAACAGTGCAGGACTTTCAAAAGAAGGTTTCCAAAATTTTCGGGAGGGACACGCCAACCAGTTAACTGAGAAGGCGGCGGAAAATTTTGCAATTTTATATTATATAGGTACCGGGTCATGGTAACATTGCCGCCGAGCGCGGGGCGAACGGCAGATGCCGCACGCGCCCGTCCCGGCATGCAGGCGCCTTGTAGCGCCGGTCGTTCCCCGCGAGGCAGGGAACCACCGTGTCTGTGGCATCGGTAACAGCGCCAAGCAGTTTGCAAACCAACGTACTTGGGGAAGGTATCTGACAGTATAGGAAGGTAACAAGGAGATAGAATTGCTCGGGAACCTAAGTCGCAGCATACAGAATTACGGGGGGTCGTCTAAGATCGCCCGAGGGCGTTTGACTCGTATAGCGGGAGGTGGTTCAGACGTGCTGATGGAACGGAGATAAGGAAAGGACGAGGTCGCTGCAGAAGCAAAGAGAGTTTCGGCGAGCGACCGGACAAAATCGGCAAGGGTAGGAACTCGAAGGTCTCCACGAATGACATTATTTCTCACAAACCATGGAGACCCCGACAAGGATCGGAGGGTACGGGCCTGGAAAGCTTCCAGCCTACACTTGTTGGTGGTCGACACAAGCGACCACCAGGCGGGAGCAGCATAGGTCAATACTGACCGGAGAAACAAAAGATAGATGGTAACTTTAGTGCGCAAAGCCAGGCGGTTGCGGCACGAGAGCATGGGAAATATTTTGGCTCGGACGCCTCGAGCTTTGTTGAGGGTAGCAGTCACGTGGGCGTTGAAGCTAAGGCGCTGGTCTAGCCGAACGCCCAAATACTTCACCGACTTTTGCCAGGCGATAGGCCTCCCTTCGAGGGAGAGGGTCTGGCATCGGGAAGTGGACTTGCTGGTGAAACAGATCGCCTCGGATTTCTCCGCGTTGATCAGCACCCGCCACTTCCGTAGCCAGGCCGGAAGCAGATTCAACTGACGCTGCAGCTTTGAACACGCAATTCGCGGGGACAGGGAGCTGCAGTAATACATTGCGTCGTCAGCGAATAGAGATAACGTGACTCCAGGAATAACAGGCAGGTCGTTCGTGTACACTAGGTACAGAACGGGGCCGAGGACAGATCCCTGCGGAACGCCAGCGGCGACGGGTCGAACTGATGAACAGGACCCTTCGACGCTAACCCTGAAGGTACGATCACTGAGGTATGACCGCAAGAAATGCACAATGGACGGTGGGATGGGGGAGTGAGCTAGTTTGTAGAGAAGACCTTCGTGCCAGACTTTGTCGAAGGCCTTACTCACGTCCAACAAGACAGCGCCCGTAGACTCTTTCTTGTTGGCGGCGTCGGACAATGCTGTGACAACTCGGACGAGTTGTAAAGTTGTCGAGTGCTCTCTACGGAACCCGAACTGTTCGCTCCGAATAAATTTATCCAGCAGCGGCCAGATGCGGGCGAGTAGGAGACGCTCAAACACCTTTGAGAGTACTGGCAACAACGATATGGGACGATAGCTGCCTGCAAGCATTCGAGGCTTGCCGGGCTTGGGAATCATACAGATTTTGGCATTTTTCCACAGGCGGGGGAAGTATTGCAGCCGGAGACTGGAGTTGAACAGATCCAGGACCAATTCAACGCCCGAGGCCGGGAGATGTTGCAAAGCTGCGGCCCCGATCCGATCAGGACCAGGGGCGCGACGTCGGTTCAGTCGACAGATAGACGAAACTAGTTCGTCCCTGTCGAAGAGAACGGGAGGGTCAGGTGGAGGGCGGGAAAAATAACCAGATAGGAAGTCTCGAACCACTACCGAGAAGGCAGGGTCCGAGACGCCTCCATGAACGGTGAATTGAGTCTCCATGCAGTCGGCGAAGACCTCTGCCTTGCCTTCCGGTGAAGAAACAATGCCGTTCGGGGTATTCAGCGGATTGCGAGTACGCTTCTCGCGAGTAAGGCGACTCGTCGCTCTCCAGACGGAGGCTGGGTCGACTTCAAGGGACTCAAGGTATGAGTCCCACTGATCAGAGTTTACGTCCCGCAAAAGTTGCTGGACGTAAAGAGACTGGGCCTGAAACCGTCGTTTGACGGCGGGATCTCGGGTTCGGGATCTCCCATTCTCGGGAGCTTGCGCCGAAGCCAGATGGCGTGGATAACTTCCGGTTGAAGGGCCGATTTACGATTCACCTCTACGTTGTATGTGTGTCGATCCATGACACCTTGGACCAACTCCTGAAGATGAGTGGCACGGAGATCCAGATCGTCACGAGTGGCGATCGGGTCCGCTGGGACAGATGGTAACCTTCGAGATAGCTCGTCGTGATAGGAGCGCCAGTTGACCCTCCTAGCAGGACCAGCGGGAAGTCGGGGTGAAGCCGACACATCTCGAACAGTTATTAGTAGGGGATTGTGATCAGACGAGAGGTCTGACACTGACGAGACCTGGATGTTATGGGCCACGTTCCTGACTACAACTACATCAAGAACGTCCGGTCGGTGACCGGCATAGTGGAAGTGGGTAGGATCATCAGGGCCGATGACGTGCGTATCCGGGTCGTCTAGGACGAACCGGCGGAGTGACCTGCCGTAGGCGTTGGTAGCCCTACTGTTCCAGGAAGGATGTTTGGCGTTGAAGTCGCCGGCTGCAATTGTCGAGATTGGGTGGTCGAGGAGAGCGTTCCACTCCTCAGGCGGGGGCGGCGGGCTCAGGCCAGGCCGGAGATACGCGGAAACAATGCGCAACTCCGAGCTGCCTGCGTCCACTGCCACCGCGCAACCTTCGATGAGTCGAGTAGTGAGGGGGGTAGTGGCCTATGGGATATCCGCCTGTGGACCAGAATCGCCGTACCCCCTTTCGGGGGTTGGCGCGGCTGTAGGGGACGATCCTGACGATAACAAGTGTAAGCAGGAAGTGAGAATCGATGGTAGGGGGCTAGATGGGTTTCGGAGAGAAGCACGACATCAACGTCGTACTCCACGACGAAAGCCGCCAGCTCAGATCGGCGAGAGGAAACCCCATCGGCATTCCAAGCGACGATCGCAGGGATCTAGCCATTGAGGGGGAGGAGAGGGAAGAGAGCAGAGAGGGATTGGAACACTAACATCAGTACTGTCGAGGTGTCAGGAGCAGACCTGATGCTGTTAACAAGTTGAGTGGCCCAAGCCGTCAGGGGGTCCGCTGGAGCCCGAGAAAGTTCCCGGGACCCGCGCGGACGTTCCTGAGGAACTTCGGCCAGGACTACAGATGGCGCTGGGTTGGCGGACTGAACTTTGGTCTGCTCACGCGGAGGTTGGGATATGACAGGGGCGGGAGAGTCCCGCTGAGGTTGGGCAGGTCGAGCCTGCTGATGTCGTCGGCCGGGAGTCCGGCGACGAGAGCGCTTTTTGGTACCCTTGCGGGCGGAAGTGGTTGACGATGATGTCTTCGCAGCAACCGCTGCGTAGGAAGGGCCGGGCGCTCTGGCAGGCGCCGGGAGTGGAGCCGTCACAGGCGCCGCCGGAGCGGCGCCTGCAGGCGGGACTGAGACCGCGGGAGCGACAGGAGCCGCTGCCGGGGCCTTGACAGATGTACCGGAGAGAGGGGGGAAGACCTCTCGCCGATTAGGGGCCGGGCCAGCTACACGACGCTGCGCGCCAGGGCGCGCAGATCGCTGCTGTCTTTCCGCTTCGATGTACTTGATACAACCCCGGTAACTAGCCGGATGGGCGCCCTTGCAGTTGCAGCAGTACGGAACAAAACCCGGCACACGAGGCTTATCACAGCCACGGTGAGGGTCGCCGCACCGCACGCAACGTGGGGGCGCATGGCAGAACAGGGAAGAGTGCCCGAAACCCTGGCAGTTGAAACACTGAGCAGGGCCTGGGCGCGGGTCAAATGATCGGATGGTCACCCGTAGGTGAAGGAGGGTTTGAAGGCCATAGACCTCCTCAAAATTTCCAGTTTTAAGCAATTTAACGAGGAAAGAATTCACTGGATGCTTAGAGTCCCCTTTGCCGTCATGCAAAACTGACACAGCAGTTGGCGTATAGCCAAGAGACGTCAATTCCTGCACGATAGCATCGGAGGAGGTATGGTAGGGAATGCCCTGAATGACAATTTTTACCTCACGCTCCTCAGGGAGAGCGAAGGTATGGAATGAGATGTTCCGCGCTGACAGAAAGTGCTGAACAGCGCGGAAGTCTACGATGGATTTGACGCCCAGCTTCAGCGATTTGCCGGAGCATTTCGCTTCCACGGACGTCGAAGGAAGGGCAGAACGGAGAGCAGCTAAAAGCTGGGTGTAATTCCTATTATCGGGGATGATAATAGGAGGAAACTTAGAGGTAGAAGGGTCAGGCTTGGAACTAGATGGATGGATGGATGGATGCACGGGCGTCTTGCGCCCTAATTTGTGCGCGTTGTCCAGGCCTAAGCCTGATGAACGCCAGGTGCCAACAGTTCAGCACGGTCGTTTGCTCTGCTCAAGGATGTTAAGGTGCAGTCCGCGGGTCCATGATAAATTAACATGGCCACCACGGTGGCAAGCTAGTGCTTTGCTTCAGCCAATTGTCCGGCCAAGGCGCGACACCATGGTCCCCTCAGGCTAACCTTTGGGAACGGGATGACACACTGGCGAGGACAAGAAGCTCGAGCGCCCTAGGGCGTCGGCCGAAATGGTGGGTAATGTCACCGAGACAGCCAGCTTTCGCAAGGAAGGCACTTGCACAACCTCGCGGGAGCTCATGTCTCAGGTCATTACCTTACCAAATCAACAAAGCAGGTGCTGGCGGGGAACTTAATCGTGATCAAGGCTTCAGCCAATCGCAACGCCTGGTCGCGTCTCATTGGTCGCCGGGACATAGCCCACGGAAACTCAGAAACGCGCCGGCGAATACAAGAGGCTCGTCCGCCCGAAGGCAGCGGCCGAGTCGGCGGAACTTGTCACCGGGGCAGTCGGCTTTCGCAACGAGGCATTTGCACAACCTCGCGAGATCCCATGTCCCGGCTCGAGGCCCTGCCGATGCTGGCAATAAATCTATCCATTCAATCCGCCGCAGCATGATTGACTACAGTTTCGGCAGGCGCAGGTGGTGATTGATGGTGATCGGTTCAGATTTCCAGAAGGTTGGGGGGATTCGTTTCTGGGGGTTCATGTGATGAACTTAGGGGGGGTCGTCTAGCAGCGCCCTAGGGCGCCTGACGCGGCGAGGAGGCGGAGCATTCTCCATGCTGTTAAGCCTTCGGAGGTGCGGGTAAGAGGACTCGCCTGCCTTGGCGAACAAATTCGTTGCCAGGGACCAGACGAAGACCTCTAAGGTGGGAACACGGAGACCCCGATGTATGGCGGTATTTCGCACATACCACGGGGACCCCGTGAGGGAGCGTAGGGTCCAGTTCTGAAATGTAGTCAGCCTATGCCTGTTGGTGGCCGACAGGAGAGGCCACCAGGCGGGTGCCGCATAAGTGAGTACTGTTCGGAGGAACAGTAGATACAATGTAAGTTTGGTACGGACAGCCAGGCAGCTGTTCCGCGAAAGCATAGGTGATAGTTTGGCTCTGACGCCACGAGCCAAGTTGAGGGTTGAGGTCACGTGGGCGTTGAAGTTTAAGTGCCGATCAAGCCGAACACCTAGGTACTTCACCGTCTCGGTCCAGTTGATGGGTCTCCCCTCTAAGGAGAGGGATTGGCATCGGGAAATGGACTTATGCGTAAAGCAGATCGCCTCGGATTTCTCCGTATTGATCGCTACCCGCCATTTCCTTAGCCAGTCCGGAAGCATATCCAACTGGCGTTGTAACATTACGCTCGTCCGCCAAGGCGAAAGCGAGCTAAAATGAAACATCGCGTCGTCGGCAAATAGAGATAACGTGACCCCGGGATAAACAGGCAGATCGTTCGTGTACAGTACATACAGAACGGGGCCGAGGACAGATCCTTGTGGGACGCCGGCGGAGACAGGGCGAACCCGAGAGAACGCCCCATCTACGCTGATCCTGAAGGTGCGATCCGTCAGATAGGATCGGAGCAAGTGGACGATAGATGTCGGGATTGGCGAATGCGCCAGTTTGTAGAGCAGGCCTTCGTGCCAGACTTTATCGAAGGCTTTGCTCACATCCAACAGGACAGCGCCTGTTGCCTGATGATGGTTGGCAGCGTCGGCTAGATAGGTGACAACCCGTACTAGCTGAAGAGTAGTCGAGTGCCTCGGCCTAAACCCAAACTGCTCCTCGCGGATGAAACCATCCACCAGGGGCCGAATACGGGCCAGGAGAAGACGCTCGAATACCTTCGAGATTACTGGCAATAGTGATATTGGGCGGTAGCTTCCAGGTAGCGTGGGCGGCTTTTTAGATTTCTGGATCATGATGACGTTGGCAGTTTTCCACAGGCGAGGGAAGTAACTCAGCCGGAGACAGGAGTTGAACAGCTCAAGAAGAACGTCAACTGCCGAAGGCGGGAGATTCTGCAACGCAGCGGCGCCGATGCGATCGGGGCCAGGGGCCTTTCTCTTCTTCAGTCGGCTTAGGACAGACGCAAGGTCATCCTCGTCGACCGAAAGAGGAGGATCAATGGGGGGAGCAGAAAAGTATCCAGATAGGAAATTTCTGACGACGGCCACATGAGCCGGGTCAGAGATGCCTCTATGGACGGTGAACTGGTCCTCAATGCAGTCGGCGAAGACCTCCGCCTTGCCTTCTGCAGAGGATACAGTGCCGTCCGGGGTATTCAAGGGATGGCGAGTCCTCTTTTCGCCTTTTAGTCTACCAGCGGCTCTCCATACGGAGGCGTGGTCGACTTCCAAGGACTCCAAATAGGAGTCCCATCGATTCGCGTTTACGTCAAGCAGAAGCTGCGAGACGTGTTCCGACTGGGCTCGAAAGCGCCGTCTAGCGGCAGGATCACGGGTATGGTGCCATCTGCGGCGGAGCTGGCGCCGTAATCGGATGGCTTGGAGAACTTCCGCAGGAAAGTCGGAGCGTTTATTACTCACCGGAACAGTGTAGGTGTTTTTATCCATTGCAGACTGGACAAGGTCCTGGAGCTGATGTACCCGGAGATCCACGTCGTCACAAGAGACGAGTGGGTCCGGAGGAACAGATGGCAACTGCCTGGCCAGATCATCGTGGTAGGATCGCCAATTGACTCTCCTAACAGGATGATCGGGAAGTCGGGGTGAGACCGACGGCAGCAAGACAGTTACAAGTAGGGGGTCGTGATCGGACGATAGGTCCGACACCGCGTTGACTTGTAGATGAAAGGGGATGGCCTTGACAATTACGATATCAAGGACATCCGGCGGATAACCCGCATGGAACTAGAACAAGGAAGATTAACAGACTGCCGGCCGCTGTTACCTGAATCAGCGACCTGGTTAGGTGAGGCGGGAGACTGACTGGCGGCGAGCTTTCGCTTGCGTTTGGCGCGTTTACCATTCACAACCGAAAACTCTTCATCTCCCGACCCAACACTTCCCATATGGACGTCGGATAACTCACTGTCACTGCCACTATCACAATGGGTTTCACGGGGGAGAGGAGTATTCAAAGGAGCAGAACCGCAAGCGCCCAAGAGAGAGCTTAACGGCTCCGGCAAAGGAACGTCAGGTTGATTTGACGCCATTTCGGAAGCCCGAAATGGACGTCAAAGGTGGTTATAGGAGAGAGAACTCACCAGCACTGATTATTCTAACTAACAGGCACTGACACACGTACTCACCAGAAGCCGCACAGCACACGAACACAAAAACGGCCGCGCACTACACTGCACTGAGAATACTGGTAATAAATCACTAGTTAAAGAAGAATTCACAAATATAAATAGTTAGAGCACAAACTCGACACTATTTCTTCACTTGGTGAAGAAATCACTTGGAAATAAACACAAACAACGGTGAAATCACTTTGCAAAAATGCCATACAAACGGAGGGGCGAAAGCATCGCATTAAGTACTTTATGGCATGGCGCGATGCGAGCCTCTCACACACCTTCTTGTTTTTGATTGGTCGATGATGCTGTTCTTACCTGTGCGGGGGTTGAAATTAGTATAACAATTAGCACAGGTAGCATCGCGGGAAATCAGCAGCCTTCCCCACAGTACTTCTCGGAAAACTAGTGAGTATCTAATGGCATAGCTTGGTGCGACCCAATCATACACCATCTTTATTGTGATTGGCTGATGGTGTCATTTTTACCTGTACGTGGGACTTAGCTAAATTTATAAGTACAGGTAGCATGGCAGGACAGCTTTAGCCTATACCACAGTACTGTGGGCCTGTACGTAAACACCCGGCGTGCAGGATTCTTATACCACTGATGATGGCAGCCAGTTGAGCTGCCGAAAAGTTTGGTTTTGCTATAAACCATGGACCACGGCCAAACAGCCCGGATATCATACACAATTCAACTGACACCGGCCGTGAAAGCCTGAGGAATAATTCACTGGATCTTTGTTGCGTCATTCCGGCTACCCAGGATATAGGAGTCAATTTGCCTAGGAGCGTATTGCTTTGTAAAGTGATAGCTTGATCCAAATTATTCGCCACTCTAATAGGTACATTTCCGGTTTCGTTACTAAATTTCTGGCAATTAGTATGCCCGGTGTGCTGACTACCGGGGGTTCGAATATAGAGCACTGTTTGCCCCTAGTATCTACCTCGGTTCTAACCATGATGATCTTTTCAGAGATTGGCGGAACAGTTACGGCCACTTGGTTTATGACGTCCATCGATTTTTCTGCTGTCGTCATTATTGATAGCATTACCTCTTCGCCACCGATTCTCAAGACATTGTTTTTGAAGTCGACTATAAATCCGTATGCGTTCATAACGTCCACACCAAGAATTGCTTCGTCCACAATGTCTTTTTGTAACGTCTCCCTTGTTAAGATATCACAAATGTCGGGAACCAGTTCAATTTGTTACCTGTGAATTGAATAGCTGCCGTTGTTAGTAAACCTTAATCACTAACAAATTATAACACTTTATTATTCAGGAATTAAGCAAGGATTTTATAAATTTATTCACTCGTTGGGTGTTAGCAAAAACATCTCTTTATTAACATATTTATCTCTGATACTTTACTTTACTTTTCAACTCAGATTCTAAAAATTTCTGCATTAAATATTTTGAAAATTTACTTCTTATTCTTTTTATATCAAAAGCATTCAGCTAGATATTGTTTTCAGTACCACGGATCCGGGTTTCAACTTAGTTCTGTTTTTATTACAACTTCAACTAAATTATTAGAAGAATAATTTTGGTTGTAAATTTTAAAATTAATATAAATCTAAACATCGTAATGTCCTTACTACTTCATTACAGTGATTACAAAAATATATATATTAAACTTTTAAATTATCAAAAGTTCTTTACTGTTCTTTTGTTACTGGTCTTGTTGTTTTACAATGAATTTGTGTTAAAACTATTATGTTTTGATATCACCTGAATATAACATGTGTATGCTGTGGGGTCCATGATGGTCATCTTCAGTCCTCTCCTAGGGTGTGATCCACGGTTGCTCTTGAAGTTCCATGAGGTTGATTGTTTCTGGTAGTCTCTTCTTAGACAATTAGATTTTGGTTCTAGAAGTTCATCCGGTTGCTGTTTGTGTTATCTTCTTTCGGAGTCGGTAGTTTACATTTTACTTTTAGTTACAGTTTTTATTTTATCAGCACTAAATTCTGGTAATTAACATTTCTCACCACTTACAGTTTGCTAAGAGATGTGTCGGCTAAGTTTCCTTTTTTTTTTATTATTCTTTACATATTTCTTCACGCACTACATTATACTTTTGTTTTTATTATTATTATTATACTACATAGGTCAACTCAAACTCATTATAAACTTGATTAAATATTTTTTAACGGTATACACCTATGTGTATGTTCACAACACAGCAGCTACATCCTTACATCTCGTTGTCTATCGGTCGAGTGAGTGCAATGTTTAGCGGCGAGGGGTCAGTAGCTGGCGCGGTTTTACGCACTGAGAAAATAGTTCGTTCTTTTAAGTTATATTAATTATTTACTAATTAAGTCGTAATACATTATTTTACCTTTTGGTTACGAATTATGAATTTCTTTATTTATTTTGTACATATTTTATATAATTAAAATAATTATTATTATTAGCTAATAACACCGTTCTTAACGTGTTGGTACGGGACAATTTGCACGTTGCTGCATGAATCTAGGCATAGGTAAGGGGGTGGATAATACTCTTACTTATATTGAAAGCAATTTTTTATTTGTGCGATTTAAATATTTTTTTAAATCGTCACAGTCTGTAACAAGTACTTGATGCTTAAACTCAAGTTGACCGAGGCGTAGGTGTGTCACCACTTTTCCATACACTTTTACAGGCCGTCCAGTAGTTGTTTGCAAACTGTAAGAACACCAGATTGGCTTGAGATCTTTCACCACGTCGGGGCGCACAATAGAAATTGTTGCGCCTGTCAACTGTTATCGAGATTGGCCTTTCTTGAACAAATCCGGTAACTACAAAGCTCCCGCTGTTTTTCTGAAGTGTAGAAATTGCGTATTGTCTAGGGGCTTCGTTCCTCCAGTTAGTCAGCACACGCCCCGTTGTACCGACTATTGCTCGTTTCCCTGCTGCTGAATTCTAACCCGACAATCTCCTTGTAGATGTCCAGGTTTCCCACATCTATAACACTTCGGTCTTCCATCCTTTCTTATTTTATTCTATGGCGCCGACCGTCGAGTCTCTGTTCCTTGTTCTTCTTCCTCATCGTCTATGACGTCGCGATCTTTTAGCGCGCGAACTTTATGACTTGTCCAACCAGACGCTGATTTGACGGCCTCAAATTGCAAAGCATGTACCAGGGCGACCGCACTATTCTGGTGTCTTGCCATTCGTAACACTTGCTGTAGTGTCTGCCGCAGCAGCGTTTGGAAAGCTTCCATCATCTGAGTTGCATCCATTGTTTTCCGATTAATTACGAATTACACTCGTCTTGTACAAAGTGTCCTGTTTCCACTGTTAACAGTTCTATCCGAGTTCTGACACCACTGTTACGACGGTCTACTTGATCGTTGTAGGTACAGTAGAAACAAAATCAGTACAAGACACCAATTAATTCACTAATCACCAGCTTTCATTTTCACAGTTAACAGTTCGTAATTAACAACACAGTCTGTTACAAAAAATCAAATGAAAATTGGTCACACGCAAATTTTATGTCAACTAATATTAAAAACAATTGTTAATACAATTATACCGCCCGTATATAAAACGCAACACTTCTCTAATAACCACTTGAACGTACACAGTAATATCGCCCGATAATAACTCTCGAACCGCACTGTAAATATATCACCACTATACTGAAAACTAAGGCCGCTGCCGCCATGTATTTATACCTGCGCTCACAGACCAGAACATTCCTAATTGCGTCTTACCGCCAGTGTACGACGTAATTAATTGCGGCCTTGACACAGTCCGCGCTGCTGGCGGCCTCCAGAAAAATCTCGCGAATGCGTCAATAAACAAGTACACCTCCGCATTACATTCTGGATCTCTCTGGAACGTTCGATAAACACGTAGATTGTTCTGTGATGTCAATATGTACAATATGTACGTTGTCCGATGCTTACATGAATACATGTTATCATAATATATGAAGAGTTTAGAATCACTTTTCCGAAATTAAAATATCTATTGTGTATAAATGAGTTTATATAAAATATTGCTAACTGTTTACGTGCTACATATCAGTGTATGCGTATATGAGTGACATAGATTGTGTATGCCTGTGGATGTCTGTGCACGCATAGGTTATTACCTGACTCATGTCACTGACTATAGTTGCAACTGTTGCTTGGAAAGAAGTGCTACTCGCTGGAATTCGTCACTTCTCAACCTACAAAAACTAGGTTATTCGAGTTCGGTAAAAATTTCAGGCACAAAAAATTTCGTATAATGAATGAAACGTTGCTCTGTTAAGATACCAGTCAAGCATATGAAAGCTTACAAGAGTATACTGATGGGTTGCAAAAACATAAACAAACCATTGAAACAAGTACTGATAAATTCTGTGGTCCACTTGAACGGTATTTCCACTCTTAGTCAAATGACTCTCGTTCATATACATTCTTACAGTCTCTTTATTATGTGCGGACTATATTAAAAGCATCTTAAAGAATAAACTGTAAGTGTATTGTAGTGGAATCTGTCTTAACTAAAATAGCGTATAAACAGAGTGTCGAACAACATAGGTTATTCCATACTCCTAGTCTTCGGTTTAGTTCAAACAACTTTTTTTTTATTACGAACGTCAGTAAATCAATAGACATTGCTTCTGTTTGTCATGATTACGTTATTATACCGATTGACGAGCTTATAATAGTACTTAGCAATAATGTACTTACCACCATCAAAATAATCAAGACAATGGTACGTTATATAATTACTCGGGGATCGCCATATAATCACTAGTTTTGTAAATCCTTCTTTTACTTTTGCAGGGTATTCTTTGTCACTGTTTTATATAAAAGTATAACTCACTTCCCTATTCTTTATAATTAACTGTAAATTAAATTTGGGTTTCTGTCAACTATGTTAACTTTAAAATAGGCATCTGAGCTTCCCTTGAATTAAAAATCTACATTCATCGTATTTTACCTTGGAATTACAGGAAAAACGAATGAAATTAAAAAAAAACTCAAAAAAAAAATAAGAAGGATATAGGAAGTCTAGCGTAAATGTCATTATCTTTAAAAGTAATGGTGTTTTAGATTTGCAGAGTAACGTTGGATTTCGAGACCAATAAAACAGAAAATTTTTATTGCTCCCATCTACATACTGTAGTAAACGGTAAAGCCCTATCGATGCGGAAGGAAATCACGACTACTAAAGCAGGCCACCATTGGTATAAACTAAAACAATTTTAGTGTCGTCGTAAAAATCTCTCATTTACAAATGTTGGCGTTCCTTGTAGTAATTGTTTATACTTTAAATAATTGTTTAAAAGATTGCATTGTGTAACGAAATTATTTGTTTATTGTTTGGCTATATCCAGAGACACAAAGCCACGTTTCATTACTTTTTATATTTACAGCTTATATTATGATGGAGTACATAAATAACAATACTACGTACTTTAATTTACAAAGTTTGAATTGATTTTAGATTAAAGCTAATGTTTTTTGTTAGTCGCCTAAAGAGGTAATAATGGCGGTAATAAGATACATACTAATTTAAATATTTTGTTAGACCATAATCTCTCACAGACACTTAAACGCAATTTCTACTTGATTATAACGCTTGTGGTTACGGTATAAGGTGAAATAATACAAGAAAATACCAATATTATCAACGTGTGTTGTTTAATTACCAATTGAGCTTTTCAGTTCAAATGCTTTACAATTTATTGACAAGTTTGTAAGGATAAAAGCTTTGCTTTTATATTTGTCAGTTACATATTGTCTACGACGATAAAAGAACAAATAAAATAATATTATCAATAATCATGACAGTGGAACAAGACCAAAGCAACCGTAGTGCATAAAATTTAAAGTAAATGTAGTACTCCATATATCATTTGGTTAGCTTTATTTTCAATTCAAAGTAGTCAAAATACGTTTTATGTGTTTGTTTTGTTATCAAATCTCTACAGATTATGAACATTGTTCTAGTTGATGCCATTAGGAGAATAAAAACGTACATTCCGTGTTTCAAAAACAACGAAAAACAATGATGAGAGAGAATTCTCTCACATGTTGCAGCAATTCCGTTACAAGCCTCTAACACTGTTATTCGTAATTTATGTAAATCGTTCCTAGACTGGAAGCGGCAAATGTCGACATTGAGGCGCTGTTACCTAATGCCTAATGCTGTTCTAAAATTCCAAATTCTGAAAATCGTTACTCTTATTTGTTCTGCTGTTTTTGTTTGCTTATAGCTTAGTAGATCGGACTTTCTACTTGTGTATCCGTTCATAATGTTGTTGGACACGTTGCAGGACAGAGTGATCCTACTTAAGTTTTATACTCACTTTCAGACCTCCCAAAACTAATACAAAATCTAAAATCAGGAAACCCTTCCCCTTTGGAATTCTGAAACGGGCTGAATAGTAATCGTCAGTTGCTCAAGTTTACTTTATTTACAGGTTAGGTAAAGTTCAGTTGGAATGGTGTCAACAGCGTGTGCACCCAACTCACCTACGCGGAAATCAGTTTTCATTCAGCGATAGAATGTAATTTTCAAAACCGTTTTGGAATCAATGTTTTTTTTGGCATTATTCATGACGAGCTGATTGAACCATTTACTTTCCCACTACGTACGACTGATTATTATTCATTAATTTTCTACATAAAGAATTATCGCAGTTGCTGCTCGAAGACGTTCCTCCAGAATCGAGTATCCTGTGTGTACTTCCAGCAAGACTGGGTACCTCCCCAATTTTGGCGCGCTGTGTTAAGCCACTTAAGCCAACATCAGCATTTTTCAGAAAGGTGACTGGTTGTGGCCCTACACACCTGGTCATTAACACCGATCTATCTAGTAGAGTTAGATTTTTGTGTATGGAGATGGAAGTAGAACACATTTACAAAACAAAAGTATATTAGTGTGATTCACTACTTGCTTAAGTTTATGAATATTTTTGCCCAACTTAAGGACAGTCTTGCAGAACTGCAGTCAGGGACACGAACACTCCACGAATGTACAGCCAATTGTATTCAAGTAGGGATAGAGGCACATTTTTGAAAATTTACTATAAACGGATAAAATTCTATTGTAATAAATTAGCATATACACAGACTAGTGTGTTGCGTTTGTTAAAGCTTTTTTATACAATACTCGAAATTTTTAAGTTTCAATTTGTATTAAATTATTTAAATAAATATTGTCATACTTAAATGCGCTATACATTTTGTTTTGAGACTTTTTTGGCAAATAAGTAAATGTACGCAAAACGTAAAAATTTCTTTCTCGTCAGCTATTGTAAACAAAGATCTGGGTCGTTATTTTGTAAGGTATAAAACATATTATATCATCAACTTTTTTCTATAATTATTGTTGCAGGAATTTTATATTGCGTTTTTTTAACGTGCAGAACAAAAGAGTAAGAGAATCATTGAATGGCCGTAACTTGAAAACAAAGTTTTTCTGGATACATTTTTACGTGCCGCTATTTAATAGTTTGACCATTAGAATACGCTCTAAAGAAATAAATGGTAAAATAGTGTATTTTCCCACTACCTATGGTTAAAATAATAAGTAGAACTCTGCGAACCGCGTTGTATTATATTTATTTGTTGGAGTACAGCGCTTTTTCAAGTATTTGACTACATTTAATTGACTATTTCCAACTAGCTTTGCTTGTTTTGTAATTAAGCAAAGTGTGAAATGTATGAGACACGTATACTTGAACACGTACGTGATGAATGATTTGTACTCAGTTTTCCGCTATGTACAGTTACATTAACATGTTTGTATATTATCAAAAATTACAGTATTTTCAAATTTTTTGTTTACTTCTAAAATATAATGCTCTGTAGCGTCTTTTATAAATAATGTGAAATATTAGTTGTGCTACCATTTTCTTGTAATAAGTATCGGCTATATTTTAATATATTTTTCTTTAACAAATATAATTTTTATTTGCTGAGTATGAGGTTTTATTACGATAAGCATACGTTACGAAATAATTGAATATTAATTAATTGTATGCAGAATATCGCTAAGTAACCTTTATTCATAAATAACATTTATGCGGCAATCTAAAAAGGTACGGACGAAAATATAAGGAAGGGAGATAGTATAGAAAAACATTTTCTATGAAAAATAACAGTAAACAATAAAGTACAATACTCGAGTGTAACGTATTAACCATAACCACCCAGCGTCAAACTATCCATTGATATACAGTACTTCCAGTAGCTCAAAGAGTTTTAATGTAGTGGAGCATTCTTAGTTAACTTGAAGTTGGAACTTCATTATCCTTCTTCTTCTTTTTCTTCTTTACGGCTCAGACTGTTTAGACTGTTTAGTGTGTTCCGGCTCCAAACTGGTCGGACCATCTTTTCTTGGGTCTTCCCAGGCTTCTCTTTCCTTTTTGTCCCAGAAGCCAGTGACCTTCAATGTTGACTGATATTACTTGAATTTTGACCTTTCCTGAAGACAAGAATTCTAGTTTTGACTGAAACTAACAAAACTAGTTTTAGTTTGTTTTATTCACATAACAAAACCATGTTTCAACTCCAGTCACAATTTAGGAAGAAATTTGTTTCTTTCTTTATATTAGGTGTCCAAAATTCATTTAATAAGTATTACAATACATGTGTAATAAATTAGCTGTTTCTTTTACTATCAATAAATAATGAACACTGATTTAACAGTACTATTTATTTTTAACTTTATGTTTTTATTTAGGCCTACTCGTTTTCGGAAACTGACTTTCCGTTTTTAGTCAAGTGTTTAACCCTAGGTATAATATTTTTATGGTGGTTACTATAGATTATACTTATTTGAACACTGTATGTTATATTTTAGAAATTCTCAGGTCATGTTTATTTGTATCGCAGCGAAGGTATGCTTACAGTCAAATTTCTAGATATTACACAGTATTCTTCGCATACGACTGCATGCGGTTTTCTATAACTAAGGCGTATCTTTTAGAGAAATTTTTAAATGTTTGTTTCATCGGACTGCTGTTTACCTTCTCTCTCTCTCTCTCTCTCTCTCTCTCTCTCTCTCTCTCTCTCTCTCTCTCTCTCTCTCTCTCTCTCTCTCTCTCTCACTATCTCTCTCTTTCCTTCCCTGCATTTCCCACTTTTACTTTAGACTTACCGCTACGCGAGCGCAACCCACTCACAAACATTTACACAGAAGCGTGCACCGCACATACAAACTTTAAATACAACACATACTTCTGAAACGATTGTCATACATACATTTTATTGTATAAGAAAATTGTAATAAAGTAGAAGATAAAACGCTGTGTACACACGAAATTATTTAGAAGTAACATGTAAAAATTCCAACCATATCAATGAAATTAGAATCCCTTAAAGTATAAATAATCGTTTTTATACCCATTATTTTTTTATTTCAGCAACAATTAAATATTAAATCTTATTAATCAATCACGTATAGTGTAAATAAGCCAATAATCTGATAAATCATCTACAAAATGATTAGCTTATGTAGACAAAACAAATTTTGCCAATAAACTGAGTCATTAGCGTTGATAATTATAGCACAAGCATAAACAAAGTCCTTAGGAAACACTAAACACCAATACCCAATTTTTAACTCCTAATTCTATCAGATTAGTAAAATACAATAGTATTCCTTTGCAATTTGTCTGGCTTAACACTGCTGAAAATGTGAGGGAAGAAAGTAGAGGTTGTATGCCCTTTCGTCCTCGTCCTTTCTTGTTAATCCAGATTACAGCTTTTAGCCGCCAGTCCTTATTTATTGCTGCTAGTTTCATGTACCAACATAACGTGGGCATTTCCAACGAAATCATCACTCTGTTACCTTTAAAAGCTTTAAAATTATATATTCTAGTTTTCGCAAAGATACGTTCTCCTTTTTCGTATACTGACCCCACCGCAATTTAGGAAATATGAATTGTGTAATTTCAAACTACTATTATTGGAACATACATTTCTGTTTACATTGTTATAGAAAAAAGAACTCGATGTAGGAAACAACGGCGTTTTAAGCAAAATAGTTTCCTTACTTTCTACACGGTACCAGGTAGGTCTACATTGAAATAATGAATCATTATTATTAAAGTAAATTTGAGGGCATAGTAAGGCATAAGTTATATAATTAGCTGTCATAAAGACAATATATTATATAAGATCAGTCTTCACAAATGGTAAACGCAACAATCAATATTAATATTTAGTTCGATAATAAATTAAAAATTTAGTATGTCATTCATCATACCAATTGTTATAGACTAATAATTAAACTTTTCAGAAGATCGACAGAGTACAGTTATTACGCTCTTGTACAATATTATTGACTCGAGCAATAAACAAATTACATTGGCAAATTGTGTTAAAACTAATCTAAGGTGTGAGTAGCTACCTGCGTTAATATATAATATTAATTCGTCTCGGTGTCTGATTTTTATGCAGGTACATGTTTATAACTCTATTTATATTAGATATTGTGTAGTGAAGTCGTTTCCTATAAAAGAAAAATGCTTTCACAAAATAAGCATTTTTAGATTACACAGAAATAAACTTTGATTTATGAACACACATACGTGTTTGAAACATATATTATATAGTGTTCAACCACTACTACTTAAGGGGGAACCCTACCTGGAAAATCGCTAAAAACGATTTTTTTAATCAAATTTTTTTTATTCTATTTTCATAACTTGTAAAGTTTTCTGGTTCTAATGACATATAATATGTGACAAAAATCTTATAAGAACTTGATTTTATTAAGCTTATAAGATAGGCCTACTTTTACTTTTTCGCGACATCGCCTGGTTACAACCATGAATAAGAATGAGAATGAGTTCAGAATGAAATGAAACAAAATGATGGTCATATTTACATGAAATATACATAATAACAGTGTAAAATTATGAATTACATTCACTCAGTTGGCAATCCTGGTTATAATAATGTGGATCAGTTGACTATCAGCTGTTATTTTTTTATTGCAAACTAATACAATTCGAGGTTAGTTTTCATCAGTTGCGATTTAGTGAAGTTGTAAAGGTTATTTTTGGTTGCTGTTTACCTTCCTAATTGTGTTTAGTAAAATTCTTTTTTACACATAATATAATAGCAAGTAATAGGCAAGTAAGTAAACTATTTGCTGTTGTTATAAAAACACACTAGGCCTAAATAAAACAAAAGAAGAGGTAAAAGAAGAAAGCTTGCATCACAAAAGGCTAGATTACATAGTGTTATTTCCAAGAAAAAGAAAGCAAGTTTAGCTATTATGAAGAGATGATGAAATACTGATAAAAATACGCTTGCACAAGAAAATCCTAATTTGGCAGAATTTAGTAGTACTATGTCAGAAACTTGCGATTTGGCTGAGACTGAGCCTAACCAGCCGAGTACATCTACTGATATTACTCATAATCTAAAAGCACCTGAGGGGGACTGTGTAAAAAAAGAAAAATTAAGTGTTAGACTGAGTGATATTAAAAACCTTTTAGTTATTAACACCAATTCGGAAGACGATAACGAAGGACAAGTTGAACCGGACTACAAAATTATTGACAGGAACTGCCTTTCAAATCTGTTTTCCAACTTGACCTGCCCTGAATGTAATCAATCCTCTTTGACAATAAAAGCATCAAATAAAGTAGGGTTTGCATACAATTTGGCAGTTCAATGCTCAAATTGTGAAATCGTAGTTCAATCCTGTCATAATTCAATGAAAGTAGGGTAGACATCTACTTATGATCTCAACCTTCGCATGGTAAACTTTTTCTCATTGACCGGACAAGGACACAGTTCTATGGAGCGATTTAGTATGGTAATGAACATGGAAGGGATGAGTAATAGGACTTACAATAATCATTCAAACAATATTTCCAAGTCATCTAAACAAGGTGGTGAAGTAAACTTAGCCTACATAGGGCAAGGGAACGAGTGCGACAAGCATATATTGGGCAAGACCCTAGTAATGCGTACAAAAGCACTATTGACATATCTGTTTCTTTTGACGGCACGTCGCATAAGAGAGGCCACAAATCCAATTATGGTGTCGGAGCTGTAATAGAATTGTATACGGACCTTGTAGTAGATTACTGTGTTCTATCAAAGCATTGCCATGAATGTGTGATAACCAAGTCAGAGCTTGGCGAGGATTCCCCGGAATTTGACATTTGGTTCAATGCCCACAAAGATGACTGTAGACAAAATTATGGAGGATCATCATCTGCTATGGAGGTTGAGGCTGCCGAGAGACTCAACTTGAAAAAGATCCGAGTGGAAAAGATCAATTGATTACGGATTCCGATATCTTACAATGCTTTCAGATGGCGACTCCAAAGCGTTTAGCCATTTACAAACCTTGAAGGTTGTAACGTCACAGAACGTTCCATAAAGGAAACCATTTACATAGTAAGTTATCATAAGAGGAAAGTGAGGTGAACAGTATCGAACCCAAGTAGTCCTAAAAAAATTGTGTAATTTTGTCTAATAATTATTTCTACTAACATGAAAAACGACCAGACTTTGACTAAGACACAAACCCCATATATATTATTAAAGTGAATAACAGTGAAAAAACCATAAGACACTATAAGAGAGAGAAATAATGTCAGAATCAACCAAAATAAAGTCATTAATTATTAAGTTTTATAACTCTGAATAGAGTATTAAGAACTATTTTTTGTGAATGAATGGACATGATCCATTATTATATTATGTAATGTAAATAAAATAAATGTATTAAATGACTTAAATACATTATTAGAAAGAGTTTAAGTTAGAATAAAAATTATATATTTGTTATGACAAAAAATATTAATGTGTTGGATTTGAGACCATACACCCAGATTTCATGAAAAAATTAATTATTATCAGTTTGAAATAGAAACTATGTGTAATTGTCAAGCAGACAAAAGTGAACAATTTCTCTTAAATAAAGAAAGCTGTCAAATGAATAAAAAGCAGTCAAAATAGCCCAAAACAGTATTAACTAAAAACATGTGTTTGGCATATAATATTGTATAATTTATGGAATTAATGTTGCCAGAATGCAACCAAATTGCATTAGAAAGTTGAAATATGATATAAAGCGACTATACTAATATATTTGACTAACTATAACATTGTAATAGTCAAGTTAGCAAAATATTTACCTATACCATATATGGCTGGAGCCAATCAACCAGTACAAAAATAATCATATCTGGCTAAATATTTACAAAATGCTAACAAAAATAAAATAGAATGGTACAATACTTCAGTATACCTTAAAGAACGAACAAACTCAGTTGAAAATAAAGTCAATTATAAAAGAACCTAACTTATAAGAGTGAGATTTGTCACACTATGAAAAAAGGACATCTCAAGACCAATCAATGATGCTATGTCATCCTGTAATGATAATAATATATGTAAAGAGTAACCAAGTATCACAAAAGATAGACAATATAGTACACTCTGAGTGTACACTAGTGAAATACTACATATATTAAAGAAAGAGACTAATTATTGTGTTATAACATTAACAAAAAATCTAGGCCATGAGCAGAGGCCTTGTAAAATTGTAATTATATAAGTATTATCTATGTTAAAATTTGTTTGTTTTGTTATAGGAAGGTAGTAATGTTGGATGTTCAGATTGTGGAAGAGACATAATGCTTTCACAACAATTTTTTGTTATAAAAATTGAATTTTCATGACAACAACCCAAGGTGGGAGTTGTATATTGTGTTACTTATTAGACTTAATTTAATTAAAAAACCAATCATAATTAGTATCGCTAGATTCAGTTGAAAACAGAGAATCTAAATGTAATAATGGCATACAAATTGTGAGTAATAATGTAAAACTGTTTGATAAATACCAGCGTAATTTTTGAAATATCCTTAGTATGAAGAATAAGAAATTCGTTCTAAAAGCTTCTACGAAAGTGAAAATTGTTCCATGACATTCCATTTCGTTTATTCTCGAACAATCTAGAAAGCATTTTTACACAAATATACCGGAAGTCGATGAAAACAGTCAGCCTGAATTAGTATAAAAGAGAGACCAAATTCGACACAAAAACACTTGAAACTTGAACTCCAGAACTGGTGCATCACCCACGGCACTGATCAACGCAGCTAAGGCGAAACCGAGAGGCGAGAAATCGACACAAGACCCGAAGAAAGGCTTTTCCCGTACATTGACAAACAGACTGACATAACCTCTACAAGAATCTACGCCAAAGTGTTGCTGAAATAGAGCAGCGACACGGCAAATTTTAATAGAAATCACGCAGCCAGAACGTCAACGGCCCAGGAGGGACCAAAACTTTAAATAGAGAACGAATTCTGCTGTGTTCGCATAGACTGACTAACTTGACAATAATACCCTTAACGTAAACAAACAATACACAAAGCCTTTCTCGACACTGCATGGGAATCAGCGCTACGGCGGCCAATTTCTGAATCAACGCGAAACAGATGTTTCGTAGTGGCGGCGTTTGAACGATAATCTACTGCCAAACGTTTTTACAAAAAGTGCGGAAATAGTAAATGATCGCAATTTTGACTTAAAATAGATTCAGTGCACAAATGAAGAGGCGAAATTGAAAAACTACCCGAGAGGAGTGTCCAGTGCGAGATTAATTAACCATTGGAACGTGAGTTACCGAAATTAAAGTCAATTTTTTTTACCTGGTTACATTTATCACACAGTTGTACTACACATGCCACACACCTTCAAATCACTTAGTTTTTCTTGTAAGGCATCTTATTGATATGTCTTGGTAGTTCAAAGGAGTCACGTCCTGAGAGTAAAGATTTTTTCACATATTAAACTCATGCTTTTCAACTGAGTAAAAAATTTTAAAACACTAGCCGATACTTGATTGGATATATATAAAATTGTCAATAATAATAATAACAACTTGTGAATTTTTTTATTAACTCTGCAATTGTATAATTTTTTATGAATGTTAGTCCTTCAGACGATTTGTTTGTTTTTGAAGAATCATTAAACTTACCTGATTTTTCCAAGCTAAACTGACTTGTTTATATTTTTTCATAGAAGCAAGATTTGAAAATTTTAATTTCTTTATTAATCACATTTTTTTCTTGGAACAAACGATTCCAAGTGGCGCCCACAAAAAACATAGTATTAAGTTGTGTTACAGGACTACATCACCGCAGAGGATCCAGTCAACAGTAAGTAACAAAAAGTGCGCGGAGGTAACGCCCGACATTTTACAACACATTTACAATTACACTACACCGCTATTTCTTTTCGTTATAAATTGGCAGCCCAACTAGTGAGGCTTGAAAAAGACGGAACAAGCCCGGCAACTACCAACAGATCAAAATGCCGCAACCTAAGGGAAAAAAAGCGAAGAAAAATGTGGAACCCGAGTTAAGTGTGGAAGACGGAGAGGCAGTACAAATGGAGGAAACGGAATTAGAACCGCCCACACTAGAAATGGAAAGACCAGTACAAACGGAAGAGGAATTAGAAGAACAAACGGGAGAAGAACCCATACAAATGGTAGAACAAACAGAGAATCCCGAACCAGAGAAAATAACAGGGAGTATTGACGTGAATATATTAATGATGATGATCAAAAAAAGTAATGAGCAAATGCTCCAAAGAATGGACGAAAAAATGAACAAAAATACAGAATCCCTGAAAGAGGATATGAATAAAAATAGACGGGAAGATAGGGAAGATAAGGAGAAATTAGACAAAAACATAGAATCTTTAAGGGAGGATATAACCGAGAAAATAAATGATAATGGGAAAAAACTGGAGATATTTCAGGAGGAGAATAAAAAATGTATAGAGTCCCTGAAAAAAGAAATTAGTATAAAGTACGAAACAGTAAACAAAACGATCAATGATAATAAAATCGATAGTGACAGGAAGGTCGAAAACATGGAGAAACAGTTGGAAAGGTAACAGGAGGGAAACAATACACGTTTCGAAAATATAGAGGATCAAACAGGAGAGACCAAACAAGATGTTAGAAATCTCGAAAACATGGTAAGGCAGAACCAAGACGCCATCATGCAGGAGGTGGGAGAAGTCCAGAAAGACGTTAGCGAGAGGATGCAGAAAACATATGACATCGCTAACAGGCTGGACGAACAAACAAAAACTAACAAAAATAGTATACTGGAAATAGACCGGAGAGAGAAAAACCTGCAGGAAAGATTAGAGGCGCTGAGAGACACACCTATAGTAAATACTCATACGTGTCATGGTGAAAACAGGGAAGTAATCAACTTCCAAAACTATCGACGAAACCCAATGGAATTTTTAGAAAGAATGGAGGAGTTTATTGGGAGAAATAGAGAAACGAGGTGGGACAGGATAAGGGAGATGCTTGACGAGACGTTTAAAAACACTAGGGATAACTGGTGGATAGCGGTACGACCCGAAATCACGAATTTAGCAGAGTTTAAACGCCAGTTCAAGGAGAAGTATTGGTCGGAGACTGCACAAAACAGGGTAAGAATGGACATATTCTATGGCAAATACGACGCGTCCAATGGACAGTCCCCGACGTCTTATTTCCTAGGGAAGGTATGTTTAGCACGGAAGTTGATACCGCCGATCCCAGAAGAATGTTTGGTAAGGCAATTAGCTGGACATTACAGTTATGGTATCAAAGATGCCCAATTATACCAACAGCTCAGTAAAATAGCCGATCTAGCCAAATTAATAGAAAATTGTGAATCCACTGGAAGGTTCCAGGATTACCAACCCCCCCATCGTAAGGTAGAATACAATAACAACAATAACGGACCAAACCGGAATGGAGGTGGAAACGGTAATAACCTAAACACCAATAATCAGAACAATAATACCCCACCAAATGGCCGAAGTGATAACACTCAGGGTCCAAATAACCGCAACTATCCGGGACCAAACAGAGGTAATTACACCGGGAATAATTACGGTAGAAACTACCACCAGGGAAATAGTTATCGCGGAAATAATTATAGGGGAAATAATTATGGTCAACGCAATAGTTATCGTAACGGGGGAGACCAAGGAGGAGGCGATAGAAGAAATCACGAATATAGGCCCCAGGTAAACTATACAATGGCCAATAACCGACGGCCATATCCACCCAATGTACCCATTTACATGTTTTACCCACAACAGGCGCCAGGTAGCCAGGGTAACACGACGAATAGCCAACCTATTAATGGTAATCCCGAAGTCAGGCAGGAAACACAGACGGGTCAGCAACCCAATGTTCCGGGAGACCGGGCCAATGAGACCGTGGCTCATTTAAACTAAACGCGGCAGTGGAAAAGAAAAACCGCCCTTCACTGAACCAATATTATGGGGTGACAAATTACGAACATAGACAGGACAAAGACGGGACTATATTAAGAATAAATAATTATCTTAAGGATATTAGAGAGGAGTTATTAGAAGAGGGTGACAATATCATTAAAAATAGTAACCAAGGGAATAATAGTATCGTGCAGATCAAAGCAAATATCAATGGCATAGAAGCGATATTACTCATTGACATGGGGTCAAATGTATCACTTATCGATAGTGTTGAGTTAGAGAGGATCAAACAAAATAGTAATTTACCAATACCCACTCTACCTATAAATAACATTATTTTAGTCGGAGCAACGGGGAGGCAAAATAAATCAATAAATAAACAGGTGTCATTAGAGATGACTAGTAATGGGGTAACAATACCAATAGGGTTATTAGTGGCGAATAATTTACCAATGAGTATCCTAATAGGCTGCGATATACTTAGGCCATACAATGCTGTAATAGATTTGGAAGGTAAGGTGATAACTTTAAAAACTAATAAGGGAATTTGGACCAATAATTTAATCGATGTCCAAGGAAATGGTACAGACAATACACCTTATCAAGCGATAGTGAACCATTATTATTGTGTCGATCGTCCAATAAATATGCCATTATATCAGGAGGAAAACCCAGAGTTGTGGTTAGAAAAATTAGAAGAAATACGGGATTTCCAAAGGACGAAATCAAGCGGTCTGATCAGCGAAAAACAGGCGGAACAATTAATCGAGGTATACAACAAATATAAACACATATTCTCGAACGCTCCAGGTAAAGCCAGAGATTATCAATGCACCATAAAATTCAAAACTCCGGTGGAATTTAACAGGAAATCGTACCCGATCGCATACTCGCTAAAGAACGAAGTCAGGGAAGAATTGAACAGGATGATGGAGGACGACGTAATCGAGTATAGTCATTCGCCCTTTACCAGCCCAATCATAGCGGTGCCAAAAAAGAACGGAAAGGTACGTATATGTCTCGATGCTAGGGAGATTAACAAAATGATTGTTAACGACCGCACATCACCTGGGGAGATAGAGGAGATATTGAAAAAGTTTCACGGAACCAAATATATAAGCTCATGGGATACGGTATGCGGTTACTGGCAGGTAGAACTCCACCCTGATAGTAGGAAATATATGGCATTCATATTCGAGGGCAGAAACTATCAATTTAAGCGGTTACCTTTTGGCTTAATAAATTCTGTGGCGGTGTTTGTAAAGATAATGGACAGAATATTGGGGCAGGAAGTACTGAAGTTTACGACAGTATACGTCGACGACCTACTGGTAACTTCAGCGAATTGGGACGACCATTGTAATAGGGTTGAACAGGTGCTAGAGAAATTATCAGAGAATAATATCACCCTCAAATTAGACAAGTCCCAATTCATTGCAAATGAGGTGAAATTTTTAGGCGTTAATTTAACAGAACAAGGGATTACTCCATCCAAAGAGAAGGTAGAGGCCATACAGAAGTTCCCCACCCCAAAGAATAGGAAACAGCTGCAGTCATTTTTAGGAATCTGTAACTATTACAGAAAGTTTCGGTCCAATTACTCAGAACTAACTGCCAGGTTCCAAAAGCAGTTATCAGCTAAAGACAAATGGACTTGGGGACCAGAGCAAGATGGAGTGCTCAACCTCATAAAGGAAAAGTTTTTAGAAACAGTAATGTTGCATCATCCCGACTTTACAAAACCATTTTTTCTAAACTGCGATGCCAGTAACGTGAGTTTAGGTGCAGCCCTATATCAGGAAGATCAGGATGGTAACCATTTAGTAATTAGCTTTGCTAGCCGCGTGCTGAACAGTTGCGAACGAAACTACAATACTACCGAAAAAGAATTGTTGAGTGTAGTTTTCGCATGCGGTACATTTAGGACATATATATTAGGGTACCCCATAACAGTTAGAAGCGACCACAAATCTATATCATTTTTAAAGCATTGTAAGCTGAACCACGGAAGGCTGACTAGATGGGTTTTGGCCTTGCAAGAATATAATATCACATGGGAATATATACCCGGCAAACAGAACGTAGCAGCCGACGTCCTATCTCGCGTCAATATACCAGACCAAACCTTTGACGGCGAAAAGGAACAATTAGCAAAGGTGTACCACATTATTAAGAGCAGGGAAGATTTAAAAAATATTTTAAACGATATAAAGTCACAACAAGAGGCCGATCCAAAATTAGGGGATATTAGAAAAAGGGTACAGGAAGGCGATGAGGTCATAAACAGATTTTATTGTATACACAACGACACTTTGTTTTAAGGAATACCCCGCACCAGGAGAGTTGGAAATTAGTAATTCCACCAGCGATAGAGAGACCGCTAATAATCGACTATCACGATAGGTACGGACATATGGGTGCCCTCAAAGTAAGGAAGGCATTGGAAGAGCAAACATACATCAAAGGGATGAATAAGAAGGTGCAACTGGCGATACGGTCGTGCGATATTTGTCAAAAAGTAAAGTGTGATAACGAGAGAAAATAAGGGGTCATGATACCCATATCATCTACCGAAAAATTGGAAAAGGTATTTCTCGATATCTGCGGACCATTTCCACGCAGCGGTGGGAGACACCGATATAAATTTATCGTAATCTTCTTCGACCATTTTAGCAAATATACAAAGCTATACCCAATAACTAGGGCAACGACCAGGAAAATAATAGACATCATTATAGAGCGATATATAATGGAGGTAGGCCGACCGTATTCTATAATTACGGACCACGGTACCCAGTTTAGGGGAAAACTTTGGAAGGAAAACCTGGGAGAACACGGAATAAAAACGTACAAGACGTCTGTATATCACCCGAATAGTAACCCAGCCGAGAGAGTGTTAAGGGAGGTAGGACGGTTACTGAGAACATACTGCCATAACGAACAGAAAAGATGGCATGAATATGTAGCATCAACCGAGGATTTTCTCAATTTCTCACATCACAACACCATCGAGGTGTCGCCATACACAGTTATGTTCGAAAGACCCCCACCACGAGAGATAAAAGAAATTATTAGTTTTCCCGACGAACCCGCATACCAATTTGAAAGGGCAAAATTTTATAACAAGGTGTTAGAAAAAACGGAACAGCAGCGGAAAAAATATGTCAAATCACAGCCCAAGGAAATTAAATATGAGGTAGGAGAAAAGGTGTTAGTTAAAAATAGAGAATTGCCCAGTGCTATACAAGGCATAACGAGGAAATTGCTACTCTTATATACAGGGACTTTCACGATAACCAGAGACAATAAAAACAATACCTACGAGGTAACTGACACGGTTAGTAACAAAGTAAAAGGTACGTATAACCAAACATCATTGAAAAAGTACCATGATTAAAAATTACAAGTCAAATACTCAATCAGTGAGCATGTACCATGACCAAAAACCCAAGTCAAATACAGCATCGTTGAGAAGGTACCTTGACTAAACATGTTAACGTGAATTTTTTAACTTAGCCATAATTAGAAAGGAGATAGAGATTATTAAATAAATATAAATATTATTGTATAACGATTATTAATAAATATTACGAGATGGACACCTTACACCAAAGGCATAAAGATATATATAAAATATAGATTTATTTCCAATAGCCATGTCAACGTATATTTACCAGCTTACCCGTACTATAGAAGGAGAGAGATTGTTATTAAGAAATATTACGAGATGGGCACTTAGTAAAGGAGAAAGAAGGAGAAATACTGTCATATATATTTGATACTAAATGGAAATGATAAATGAAAAAAAAAAGGAGAACAGTGAGTTACATAAGGAGGTAATCATTAATATGAATATAGCTATTAACATTGAATGATTTTAAACGATAATTTTACCTGCGGAGAACGATATATTAATATAATTGTGAAATAATCAGAAGAGTTTAAGAAAGGGAATTTATGTGTAGGAGCCTATGATCTTTGAATATTGTATTTTTTTTTTTTTTTATTATTATTATTATTTGTTGCAAAGGTGCAATTATTATTTTCTGGACAGGGATGTGTTGCCTCTGATTTCAGTAGTTATAGATAGGAAGGGCAGAGAATGTATGCCATAGCGAGCCACTCTGACTCCCAACCCTCTATGAAAGTTAGGGAATTGATAGGGAATTATATCAAAGATTAATTAAATAACATCAAGGTAAAAAGGAAAGGAATAGGTGATACGACAAAGAACGAACTAGGAATATTGAGTTGGATTAATATATTAAAGGAGTAGTACAGGAATTTAATTATAAGATAAAAGAATGAAATATAAAGATGCTAATAAAGGGTTAATATAGAGATGATAATTTCATCAAAACCAAAGATATGTTTTTCAAAAATTATCAACTTTAACGGAGAGGCATATGTAACGTCACAGAACGTTCCATAAAGGAAACCATTTACATAGTAAGTTATCATAAGAGGAAAGTGAGGTGAACAGTATCGAACCCAAGTAGTCCTAAAAAATTGTGTAATTTTGTCTAATAATTATTTCTACTAACATGAAAAACGACCAGACTTTGACTAAGACACAAACCCCATATATATTATTAAAGTGAATAACAGTAAAAAAACCATAAGACACTATAAGAGAGAGAAATAATGTCAGAATCAACCAAAATAAAGTCATTAATAATTAAGTTTTATAACTCTGAATAGAGTATTAAGAACTATTTTTTGTGAATGAATGGACATGATCCATTATTATATTATGTAATGTAAATAAAATAAATGTTTTAAATGACTTAAATACATTATTAGAAAGAGTTTAAGTTAGAATAAAAATTATATATTTGTTATGACAAAAAATATTAATGTGTTGGATTTGAGACCATACACCCAGATTTCATGAAAAAATTAATTATTATCAGATTGAAATAGAAACTATGTGTAATTGTCAAGCAGATAAAAGTGAACAATTTCTCTTAAATAAAGAAAGCTGTCAAATGAATAAAAAGCAGTCAAAATAGCCAAAAACAGTATTAACTAAAAACATGTGGTTGGCATATAATATTGTATAATTTATGGAATTAATGTTGCCAAAATGCAACCAAATTGCATTAGGAAGTTGAAATATGATATAAAGCGACTATACTAATATATTTGACTAACTATAACATTGTAATAGTCAAGTTAGCAAAATATTTACCTATACCATATATGGCTGGAGCCAATCAACCAGTACAAAAATAATCATATCTGGCTAAATATTTACAAAATGCTAACAAAAATAAAATAGAATGGTACAATACTTCAGTATACCTTAAAGAACGAACAAACTCAGTTGAAAATAAAGTCAATTATAAAAGAACCTAACTTATAAGAGTGAGATTTGTCACACTATGAAAAAAGGACATCTCAAGACCAATCAATGATGCTATGTCATCCTGTAATGATAATAATATATGTAAAGAGTAACCAGGTATCACAAAAGATAGACAATATAGTAAACTCTGAGTGTACACTAGTGAAATACTACATATATTAAAGAAAGAGACTAATTATTGTGTTATAACATTAACAAAAAATCTAGGCCATGAGCAGAGGCCATGTAAAATTGTAATTATATAAGTATTATCTATGTTAAAATTTGTTTGTTTTGTTATAGGAAGGTAGTAATGTTGGATGTTCAGATTGTGGAAGAGACATAATGCTTTCACAACAATTTTTTGTTATAAAAATTGAATTTTCATGACAACAACCCAAGGTGGGAGTTGTATATTGTGTTACTTATTAGACTTAATTTAATTAAAAAACCAATCATAATTAGTATCGCTAGATTCAGTTGAAAACAGAGAATCTAAATGTAATAATGGCATACAAATTGTGAGTAATAATGTAAAACTGTTTGATAAATACCAGCGTAATTTTTGAAATATCCTTAGTATGAAGAATAAGAAATTCGTTCTAAAAGCTTCTACGAAAGTGAAAATTGTTCCATGACATTCCATTTCGTTTATTCTCGAACAATCTAGAAAGAATTTTTACACAAATATACCGGAAGTCGATGAAAACAGTCAGCCTGAATTAGTATAAAAGAGAGACCAAATTCGACCCAAAAACACTTGAAACTTGAACTCCAGAACTGATGCATCACCCACGACACGGATCAACGCAGCTAAGGCGAAACCGAGAGGCGAGAAATCGACACAAGACCCGAAGAAAGGCTCTTCCCGTACATTGACAAACAGACTGACATAACCTCTACAAGAATCTACGCCAAAGTGTTGCTGAAATAGAGCAGCGACACGGCAAATTTTAATAGAAATCACGCAGCCAGAACGTCAACGGCCCAGGAGGGACCAAAACTTTAAATAGAGAACGAATTCTGCTGTGTTCGCATAGACTGACTAACTTGACAATAATACCCTTAACGTAAACAAACAATACACAAAGCCTTTCTCGACACTGCATGGGAATCAGCGCTACGGCGGCCAATTTCTGAATCAACGCGAAACAGATGTTTCGTAGTGGCGGCGTTTGAACGATAATCTACTGCCAAACGTTTTTACAAAAAGTGCGGAAATAGTAAATGATCGCAATTTTGACTTAAAATAGATTCAGTGCACAAATGAAGAGGCGAGATTGAAAAACTACCCGAGAGGAGTGTCCAGTGCGAGATTAATTAACCATTGGAACGTGAGTTACCGAAATTAAAGTCAATTTTTTTACCTGGTTACATTTATCACACAGTTGTACTACACATGCCACACACCTTCAAATCACTTAGTTTTTCTTGTAAGGCATCTTATTGATATGTCTTGGTAGTTCAAAGGAGTCACGTCCTGAGAGTAAAGATTTTTTCACATATTAAACTCATGCTTTTCAACTGAGTAAAAAATTTTAAAACACTAGCCGATACTTGATTGGATATATATAAAATTGTCAATAATAATAATAACTTGTGAATTTTTTTATTAACTCTGCAATTGTATAATTTTTTATGAATATTAGTCCTTCAGACGATTTGTTTGTTTTTGAAGAATCATTAAACTTACCTGATTTTTCCAAGCTAAACTGACTTGTTTATATTTTTTCATAGAAGCAAGATTTAAAAATTTTAATTTCTTTATTAATCACATTTTTTTCTTGGAACAAACGATTCCAAGTGGCGCCCACAAAAAACATAGTATTAAGTTGTGTTACAGGACTACATCACCGCAGAGGATCCAGTCAACAGTAAGTAACAAAAAGTGCGCGGAGGTAACGCCCGACATTTTACAACACATTTACAATTACACTACACCGCTATTTCTTTTCGTTATAAGGTTTATGGAGATGATGTAAGTCTAACTAAAGAGGAATGTGTTAATCATGTATCGGAAAGACTAGGAACAGGTCTTAGAAAGGTTGTAAAGGAGTGCAGAACTATGAAAATAACTTTGGGTGGGAAGACCTATGGAAGTCTAAAGGAATCGACAATTGTGAAACTCACAAAATATTACCATAACAGTATTCTAAGAAATATAAACAATGTTGATCAAATTAAGAGTGATATATTGGCTACTTTGCACCATTGTGTATCAACTGATGCCAAACGAAGACATTTAAAGTGCCTAAAAGGACCAGAAACCTAGTGTTTTTTAATCGAGCTCTGACGAAAAGCGAAACTCCTGGGTCACACAATAAACATGTGAAAACTCCGATAACGGAGACTGTTCTGAGCTACATAGCTCCAGTTTACCAAAGGCTGGCATGCAAGGATCTCCTTGAAAAATGTGCTAAAGTCCTAACACAAAATGCAAACGAAAACCTAAATGGCATAATATGGGGAAAGTGCCCGAAGGTAAAAAAGGTTTCAAAAAGAACAGTGGAAAGTGTTGTTGCGGAAGCCGTTGGTAAATTTAATTTTGGTAATTCCATATTAACATCATCCATGACAGCAGCAGGTCTAAAAACTGGAAGATCTAGTAGAAAAATAATGCTTTCGAGGGATAAGAGAAGAGTAAGACAATTCAAGTCGAAGTCTACAAAGAAGTTCAACGAGTACCGAAGAAAAATCCGAATTATAGCTTTGAAACGTGAAGAAGAATTAAACGAAAAAGGAGGACTTACGTATGGTGCTGGGGAGTTTTGATCTAAATAATGAAAGTAAAAACAAAAATTATAAAATAATTCTAGTTGAACAATGAATATAGGTTTGTTACTAAGAAATATGTAGTGGTTTAGTTTTCCCTCCTTTCCCGAAAGCTTACATTTTACGTGTTTACAGCCCTAGTGTCAGCTCTAACTCAAGATCTATTATACTTAGGGACATGATTTTTTTTTTTTTTTTTGTAGCTAAGGTTGTGTTCTGAAAACTGTAGTATAGACTTTGAGGAATTCCTAAAATAAATATTTTTTTATTATAATAATATTATTTAAAAATTTTAAATTACAAAACAAAAATTTTTTAATTAATTGAGAAAAGAAGAAACAAGATCATTTAAAACCCATACTACAGTTTGTAGGGACACTCATTATCTTTAAAATTTTAAAAAATTATGTTGATATCTATCATAAAAATAGAGATATCGCTGTCACCGTAAATACCAATTTTTTCACAAAAACCATCCCCCTAAAGGTGGTAGGGGTCAGGGGTTGATACCATGCATAAAATATGTACTTACCATAAGGACAATCATAAAAATATAAAACATTATTTTTAAATGTACAAATGTAGATTTTCATTTTTTAGGTAGACGTCACTACAAGTTTGAACTTCAAAATTTATTTATTTTATCATGCAAAAGGTTTTGTACTTGTTTAAAAATATTAAATAAGAATTTCATTCTAGGCGTGTAAAAATTAAAAAAAATAGCAGTCAATAACAATGATTCATAAGCAAGGATGAACAAGTAACAATATAATTATAGACGATATAGGATAAATTACACTTGAACTTCAAAACCACTGCAATGATTACAGGGCTGCAGTGATCACACTCCATTTGTGCTTCTGTTACTGGCCATTAACAACAAATTTTCTTAGCATTATACAGAGATGCTAAGAACCGGATGAAACGTACGGCTCGCAGTGACGGCTGGTGCTATGGTTGCATCGTTGCACAACCACCAAAATAGAATAACTAAACTGTAAAATAATACACGAAAACATTAAGCAGTTAAAAGTCTCATAAATTTCAACAGAAACCGTATTAGTTTCTATGCGGTAATGTTCCCGTGCAATTCAAATGTGGCGCGTGGCTGTAGGTTGTAGGCCGCTTGCACCTTGAACAGTAGTAGCGTTGTAGCTCATCTTTAGTTGTGTTATGAAGTCACCAAGCACAGACTTCTTGATTTGTAAGGTGTCAGGTTTAGTGAACATTGGTTCAAGATAAACTTTACCCATTGTTTGAATTTATAAAATTGTAGAAATAATTTGGTATAACTGCGATTGTGATAATAAAGTGTCAATTGACTTTTTATTAATTAAACTGTGTGTTAAGTATTATTTTTTCTTTGTTTAATGCTGCTGTGCGGTTTTGTGTCTGTGCTTTTTGGACTTACTGATTCTGCGTGCTTTTAAACGTGTTTTTGTTTTGTTTAAAACGAATAGCGTTAAGATCCAATGCATAGGACGCCAAATGCCTTAACAATAAATCAAATTGTAAAATCAGGCGGTCGACAATTTAATTGATCATATAAAGTAGAATATAATGAAAATACCAACTGGTTATGTGTTTGTGACGAAAGAAATTCTTTATTTTGTTTTCCATGTTTATTGTTTGGAGGGAACCCCTGGACGAAATTCGGAATGAAAGGTATTAATCATCTAGCTGAACAAATATGAAATCATCAGGCGTTAAATGTACATATAAAGAATGCTTTTCAGTTTTCTCTTTTGGTATGTATAGCACAGCAGCTGGACAGTGAATATAAATGAAATATTGTTTTACACAACGAAAGCGTACTCAATAATCGGCAAGTCTTAAATATAATAATAAACTGTATTCGCTTCTGTAGAGCTTTTGAATTAGCTTTGCTGGGTCATAATGAGAATGAATCTTCATCAGATCCTGATGTATTTCGAGGCTTATTTGGTTTCAATTCTGAGCTTGACACAGCAATGAAAAAGAGGAGCCAACTGCATTTAAGGGTACCTCAAAAGCTATTTAAAATGATTTTTTAAATAATTATAAATATGCCACGAAGAAATAACGAGTAAGATACAAGAAGCGGATTATTTGTCTGTAATTGCTGATGAGACCACTGATGTTGCTAATGTGTTTCAAATGGTCATATTGTATCTTTGAAACATAAACAGTTAAACAGGTTGAAAGATTATGGGGTTTCATTGGTTCTCCTAAACATGATCCTCAGTCGCTTGCATCATGTTTGTTAGATGAACTGTCTGGACACAACTTACTTGGAATTTCCCATAAATTAACTGCTCAAATAATTTGAAAACAGTAACTTTAAATTTTTTTTCCATACAAAAGCACTGTATGAAGCACATATGTAGTAGGTCTGCCTCCATTTTAATGTGTTTTTTTAACTCCCCCCACACTCCTCCGACTTCTGCAACCACCAGCCGCCACTGATGGCTCGCCTATGAATGAAATTTCAGCTTTGATGAAGAATATGTTAAGGTGATTAAAACTAATAAAAATATGTTATAAATGAACATTTTAATTTAGCGTAGTGATGTTTTGTTAAAAATTGTTTGAGGATGGGATCTAAAGTGAATTAAACAAGAGCATTGTAATAGGCCTAATATTTGAAAATAATAATGTATAACATAACGGAGATAAGTGTCAGACATCTGTAGATAATAAGAAATATTTATAGACAAAATAGGTAACAATATATGAATAAAAACTGCTAAAAATAAAGTCCATTAAAGTCAGGGTGTTATGTTGTTTAGAGGAGAGATGAAACAGCTTTGTGTTTACAGAAGTAAAGTATGCGTTTTTTAATCACGCAACGCGCGCGAGTGCGCCCGCGCGCGCGCGCGCACACACACACACATATATATATGACGATTGCACAGATTATCGTCTTGAAACAGCGGATGAAATGTTTGAACGTGATATAATGTTACTCGCACTTTAATAACAGATTGTAAATATTAACACACAAATTTGCAATAAATAATAAACGTTACTAATAACTAAAAGTGTTTTCCCTCACAAAAAATAAGTCGGCAATATTGTGTTCACTCACAGCAATTAATATTTAAAGAATGCACAAAATACATGGAATTGCAAAACTCAAACTAATGGCGGCCGGTTGTTTCTCTACTTAACGCCAGCGGTATGGCACAATAACGTATTGTAGATGTGAATGTGTGTGCGCGCGCGCGCGCGCGAGTGTGTGTGTGTGCGTGTGTGTGTGTGGGGGGGTTTAAATGATGAAACCACAAAAAGTGAGAATTTTGTTGCTTTATAACGTTTAGATGAAAAGCATAGATTCATCTAAATCCACCACAGGCAATTTATTTTATGACTTAACAATGTGAGTCGGTTGGTGTAAATTGCTTGTAACAGTGCAGCAACATGACAAGACAACGTGATAATACAATAAACCAAGAGGTGTTAAGGGTTAGACCAGCTTAACCTGTTCCATTGACTACAGACTCCCTGAGGATGTATTTTTCCTACACTGAAAACAATGATTCAAACTATCTAAGCCAAACGCTAATCTGGTTTGGAACTAGAGCTTTCAGATTACGTTTCCAAATTGTTACTGCATCGCTAAAGTTGTTATACATTTGTTATACGATATACGCATATTTATTAAACAATCTGAAATAATTAGAATATTTTCATAGGAAAATTGAGCTCTATACGAATAAATTTGTTATTTGCAATTGCTTCCCCTCAAGTAGGAGATGGCCCCTGCTTTTCAGTGCTCTCCTTGCTCAGACATTTTTGCTATTTCCTTGCTAATTTTTTGTTTTGAATATAACTTATTATAGGTGTTTATGTTATTCTTCTTACTTTTCCTGTTATTTATGTGCATGTTCTTGTGGTCTTTCAGTTATTTGTTTAGTATAGGCCTACTATTAATGTTTGTTCTATTGAGAGTATATACTACGTTAATGGAATATGGTCTGTATATTCTTCTTCCATTAATGTTTGTTACAATTTCTTCAAAATCGTCTACGCTACTTGCTATCTCCTCCGAATTTGTACTTCCTATTTTTCACTGAAAATCCGATGATAAATACATTTCACTTACTGTTATGCTATTCACAAATCTGTCTGTTAGCTCTATTTTGTTTTGGTTTATATCATGATATCATTTCGTTGGTGTACCTGACACCAACTGTTATCGCCTTATCGAACTTCATTTAATTCAATTGTGAATATCACCTCTAACATATTTATATACTAATTTTCTTGTATTTTGTTTATATTATGTTATTTTTTCTTCTTTTTTACAATACGTTAATAGAGTCTTAATAAATTACTTTTTTACATGTATGAAGTAATCGTATGTCTGTGTACTGTGAGGTATGTTTCAAAAAGCTCTTAGGTTTGTCGTGACTAACCCATGTTTGTTTTCAGCTCACGGAAGTAAACATGAATGTCGGGTGATCAAGTTGCGATGATTAAACTTTACACACTCGATAACTGCGCTGCAAAAACACTAAGAAAAATACAATCAACAACATAATAAACAAATACAATATATGTTCCCATAAATTAAAAAAAGAAACCAAATTTGTAATGTTTTTGGTAAATACTGAATATTCTCATCAAGGGACAAAATTTACTTGCTGACTTGTTGCGTAATGCAGCTACCGTAATAAATAATAAACAAGAAAATGGGTATTAATTTGTTGTTACAGTCCAAACAAGGGACAATTTATGATCAGTTACAGTAAAGAAGGGGCAGTAGCAATTATTTCCACAACCCCTTCTACTGCGTCACACAGTTTGATTTCTTCTGGTCACGACTGTGGCTTTACATTTGTTGTTGATGTTTTAAAACGCTGAAAATACGTCCTCGTATATTTATCTCTGTAGTCTGGGACCTAAGCAGATTTATGATACAATCATGTAAAACTTAATTGCAGTATTAATGAAAATAATGAAACTGTTAACCTTTAAACAGCTTTGGGTACTTATAAATTTTGTAATGTTTGAAGTAAATTATTACATGACAACAATTTTTTTTATATTACATGACACATTTCTTTATCCCTGACATTTGAATTGATGTTTTAGTATTAACGTAATTATGACACTCAACAAGTTGAAATGATCCATATTTTGTGCACGATCTTCTAATACGTCTATCAAACTGGACATATTTTGTTGAAAAATTGCTCAAATCTTTGAAAATTTCCGTAGAAAATTGTGTACTGCCACAACTGCTCTGTTACTCTACCTTGGGGTCGACAACTACTCCCAAAGCAGGTGAAAAAGGAAGCTGCTGTATTTGGTTCCCGCTTTCCGCAATCCACTATCTGCAGAGGAACATCGTGGAGATCCAGTAACTTCCCTCAGAGGCAAACCAATAACCGAGCTCTCTAATCTGGCGTTCTTACCCCTCACAGACGCAATAATTTTAATGATGACGTATCAAGACCAATTCTGTCAGTAACATTTTTGAAATTGTTCGTTTTTTGTACCAGTACCATGCAGGTAGTTTTTCACTTCCTGTACACGTATACATATAGTATACGTTAAATAGTGTCTAGTGTATCCAGATGTCAAACTACCTTTAATCCATTTCAACTTCATATACCCTATTTCTAAGTTACATCCAAATTCACACTCTTTAAAGTAAAGCAATGAACTAAAAAGTTACTTCAATAATTTATTAAAAAAAATGGAAAGCATGTGCTGAAGTACATACCATTAAAATTCGATAAACAGTCTTACAGTAAGGATGGCGCATGTAGTTTGTTAGCTTAAACAGTGTCCGATGATTTTTTGTTTTTACAGCTGTTTTGTTAATTTATCCATTGCTGTTGCATCCATACATTTATTGATGTTTGCAAATTTCGTATCTCCTAGTGGCTCCTGAGTTCACAGCCGCGTACAATATATAAGCTATTCCTTCCTGGTGATATTACCGATCTTCAAGTTATCTTTTCTCTCTGATTTGTAAGCCTAGTCCTTACCCTACACATCTTTCTCTGTATTACTTATATATTAGTTCCAAATATTTTGCTTTATTGTTCTACCTTTTCTTGTTTCAATGGAACAGCCAAACTTATATTTAGACATGACTGATCAATATTTAAAGCTAGATGGTTCAAATATACCAGATTCTTAACGTTTATTATTTGTGAAAGATCGTCATTCTATATACGCATGGTTTTGTTCCGGTATCTTTTACGCTTTGTTCCCAGGGCTTTTAATGCTCTGTGGAACACGATAGCTCTGAAATACTCCATTCATGATTGATATTGTTTCTAATGGATGTTTATTGTGCAGAATCTCTTACTGAATTAATTATATGCGTCGTATACTATCATCTTAGTGTAGATGAACTCTAAAAGTTTGTATGGGACATTGGCGCCAATGGATCTCACTTTCCAAGAATAATAATCCCTGATATGAGGAGTAAGTGTTCAGACTAAACGTCATATCCTCTAAAATTTCTTGTATCTTCCACTAAACTCTATAGTTCTCCATTAACTAAAATATAATCAGAGTCAGGTCTTCTAGCACACCAAGTATGGATCTCGTTTATACAGAAAGAATGTGTTGGTTATTCTAAAATTCGTAAATGTGGCAAAAGTGACCTGCCGTTCATTTCCATTTTCCGTTCGTTTACTATTATTTTCCATTAAAGGTGTTATCCGGGAATATTGGAAAATTGAAGCCTCTGTTACTAATATAATATATTCTCTGCCCTATATAGGCATAAATCTACAAGAGTTGAGCATCCACTTACACTTTGGTTTCTTACTGTTATCATTTTTTTATTTACAGCCTGGTACCTATGTATCCTGTTTAAAATTCTGTCTATATCATTACTGTCATTAAACATTTAAGTAAAGGCTTAATTTATCTTCTGCAACCTACAGCCTAAACTATAGTACTTGGTGAGTTAACGTTAAGAGTACATTTCTGGAAACAAATGATTCATCCCTAAACGTTAATGTGTGCACTATTAACTTTGCGCGCTTCTCTCTCTCTCTTTCTGTGTGTGTGTGTGTGCGTGTGTGCGTGTGTGCGCGCGCGCACGCGCGCGGGAGAGAATGGTTCAAGAAAACATAAAACTAACATTTTGAAACGTTAGGTTTGAGGAAGTGTTTTACAAAAATCTTTTTTTAACTTAACTAATGTTATATTTACCATCTATAATAAGCAAGTCACAAATATTACAAGTTATTGTAATTCTTACATTAGACAGCAAACTCTTAATTGCATTACCACGAAATCACAAGGCAAATCTAATAGGCTTATTTGTAAAAACATTAAAAATAAAATAACAAACATTACGATTAGGCAATCGATGCTTGTAGAATTCTTCAATCCCACAGATTAACACAATGTAGAACAATGTACTGAGTAGTTCTGGGTTTATAACAGTACAAAATATTCCAGACGTTTGGAGAGTAAACATTTAAATTTTTAAAAACTAAACCACGTTTAGAAAAACTGGTGCCACAAAATTTTTCATGTGCTACTGTATAATAAAATAAATTTTGATATACCAGATGTCATTTTAAAAAGAATTATAATTATCACAACATGTTCTATTCATTGTTTTATTTATTTGTGAATTTTGTAGTTTGTAGAAAATATAATTATTGTTATGCAAAGAGCAAAGGCACTAATGAATACTATACATTAATTAATCTAAAGGTAAGAAGTTCTACGTCTACTCCAATAATATATAAATTAACCTAATCCCAAAACAATGGTCTATATAGTGCAATTAATGTATTATTGCACACTCTAAAAATGTGACTGCGGATAGAACACAATCTATGCAGTTTTTCTAGAGTACAGAAATTGGCAAGAGGCGGAAATTGAGATTTTAAAATGCTGTGATATAAGTATATTTACTTCAGAAGAGAAGGATACAGACAAAAGCATCAAAGTCGTGAAAACTGAATGCACTTTGCCCTTTATGTAGACGAATTTAGATAAAGTAACAAATAGAAATAAATCTAAATATAAATTGAGCGTAATAAGTCAGCTATGGTGTGCATATAAATGGCTTCAGTTTTTGGGTGAGGTATAATTTTCTATGAAATGCTACACTAACTATAGGAACATAGAAGGAACAGAGCAATACCTAGGTAACATGTGTGGAAGCAGTTTGACAGTGAGCTGGATAGTTGATGCAGACTGTGTTTCGAACAGTGTTCTAGATGTAGCTGGAAGACTAAATGACAAACAGAAACATGCTTTTTTTTCAAACAAAAGTATATTTTTGCAAAGAAAAAAACAATATGTAAAACACGATTTTACTCGTAACTTAATTTAATTGTGTTCAGGTTTCCATTCATATTAAATTATATAAAAATTCAGATAACGAGGAGAATAATACGAATGTATTTAAAGAAGTACTCTTTTAAAATAACAAACCTAGCATTTTTAATAGAAAATAGTTCGCTTACATACAGAAATTGAAAACAATGTGTGCCATAGGGTATTTCATTTTAAGCTTCTAGTCGTACCACTCTAATAAAGTATTAACACATGTTGCACAGTAATGCACATTGCTGATGGCACTGAAGGCTTTACACGGTATAGTCAGCTTCTCGTACAACAACTACAAAGCTGAAAGCTGTAATCAGGCTTCAACGTGAACGCAACAGATCTAATGTAGTTGCGCATTAATGCCTGTGCCTCTAGCATGGATCCTTAAAATAAATAACCCAGTGGTCCGTTAATCTCTTACAAACACACGAGATTCATTTGATACTAGTGTACGTATTGCAACCAAGACCAGTTAAGCTAATTATGTTAGTTTCACACAGGAATCCCTCTAAGAATATAAGCGTATAATTACTTCTTTAGTGAATGAAGTTTAAAATATATTATTTTTTTTTAATTATGTATATGAATTATAATTTACGTGTAGTCTCTAATTATGTTGTGTAGACACCGTAACGCCGTCTTTATGTGCATTATGATATAATTTTTCATTGAAATATTGTATCATAGACTTTCAGTTTTTAAACCACCATGGATTCCCTATTGCGCAACAATGACATAAACTTCTTTACAAATAACAGGGTAAATAAATGTTGACAGTTTTTTCACACCATGGTCATTGTTTTCATAAACATTGAATGCGAATGGATTTACAATAAAACAAGTAATATGAGTCATTCATTTTAATAAGTTTCTTAAACAAGAACTTACATTTCTTGAACAATTAAGTCTTATTGGTCACGTTTCTCCTTTATCAACCCACCTACGTTTAAGGTCTTCATCTAAACTCTTTGAAAATACTTTGGCAATCGCTAAACTTCTTCAGTCTAATCCTGCCGTTTGTGTTACGTCGTCTTCTATATCTGTTGAAGTATAAACAAAAGACGTACTCTTTGTCACATTACGGACGTTATTCAGTGTCTGAGGACATTTGAGAACCAACTACGGTTTTCGTATTATATAGATCACAAAACTTTTCTACATTTTTGTATTACTGATGACTGCATTAATATTTTTAGTAATTCTTTATAAATAATATGTAGACCTACTAATTACTTCTTACTAACTTTTACTCATTACTATTTAACACAATCAAGTAATAAGACAAAGGAAATGAGAAAAGTCAACAAGTTTATTCAGTCAAGTCATGTTACATAAAATTAAATTATGTTTAAGGGCTTCTATTTTATTACCTAAAAGTCCAAAGACCGACAAAACCTATCGACCGACAAACTTACTACCTTTTTTACGACTTTCGTTATTAATCATTACTCTAAAATAATATTTTATTAATTTAAATTTTGAGGAACTTCTTTCACATGGGGTCACAGACATGAAATTCTTAAAAAGTGTTATAGTTTCGCATAGGTTTTGGAAAGGATTCAGAGAAAAATCAAAACTGAACGGGAATGCATTTGCAATAAACTGAATAATTTTCTTTGTTCTCCATGTAAATCCTATTTAAGCAGTGGCATTAGTAGTGCGTACACTTGGTCTACATTATTTTCGATTCTTGCACCAGAGTTATCGTATACAAAACTGAGCTTTTTGTATGCCCAATTCTAAATCATGAATGTTCATTCAACTATGTTAAGTGTACTTGACAATCACTCCATGGCAAAGGACCTTTGCCACGATTCTTGAATACATCGATTAAGACACTGAAACATAGATATAAGAACTTCATCTTGTAAAGTAATGCCTGGTATTTAAGTTGTAGGCCTATTTTTTTTCAATTTTTGTTGATTGCACCTCTCAACGTCAATACTTATTATTTAGCACTTTTTTAGTACCTTGTCGATAAGTGTGATTTTTATAAAATAAGAAATGCTTGCGGTATGTATACTTTCTTCAGAACAATTCCTAGTGTAATTTTTCCTGCTTGAAAATATTGTTGAGTAGGCCTAATATTAACTTATTCTAAAATATAACTCAGGAATTTCAAATATACATATTGCAAGAATTATTACGCTAGCTGCGAATTATGAATCGTGTCGTTTACTTATAGGGTGGAAATTGCAGGTAAAGTATCGTTGTGAAAATAATTAGAATCAAAATGTGTCCCCCTATTTAAGGGGCTTGTAGCGGCCTCCTTGTCCGCCACTTGCATTAAATGTTGCTACACAACTTTTATTATGTTGTTTATCCTTGCTTTTCGTCTCACCCAGCTAAAAAAGATTGTGTAGATATATAAAAAGCATTTTCTTTACCATTTTCTTTTAGCCTTTGGCAAATTATCCACAGAACCATCTAGTTGTGCCCTGTATTAAGTAAAGAAAGAACTCTTTCATCTCACATTTAATTAGTAGCTTCTAAACACTTCTCTGTTTGTTAACGTTTTATTAACTTGTTGTTTTGCTTTGAATAGAAGAAATTGCAGACGTTTTTTATTTGAATGTATTGAAATAATTTTGTTGAAACCATGAAACAGATTCGTTTAAATTCCTATGTAGCAAGCGTTTAAATGTAAGTTACTAAACATGGAGACATAAATACCCATAAATATTGATGAGTGACAACCAGTTAATGCTGACGGGAAGATACGAGGGCGGCTGATAAGTAATGACAGTTGCATGTAATTCGCAAATGAAAAGGGGTAGTCAAATGAAACAAATATGAAATAAAAGTATATTTTATTTGCTATAAAAACCTAGTCAATATTTACAGCTACACATTTCTCTCAACGGTGAACCAGTTGTCTCGTCCCGTCTATGGAGAATGCCAGTGATCTTTTCTTGATGCAAGACCTCACTGCGTCTTTCAGTTTATCATCTGTGATGAAATAAATACACTTAGTATCAATTTTCAATATCCCTTCGTCACGATAACGTTTTAAAAACTGTTCCCAATATTCCTTTTGTTGTTGTTTGTTCTCTTCTGTGAGTTTGCGTGGCACCCACCGTGAACAGATTTTGCGGTAGCCCATAATAATGTGTCCTACACTTTGTTCCGTGATGCGACGGTCATTTTGAATCAACTAATTCACATCCATTTGGAGCTTCTCATCAGTCACTGAAACTGGTCGGCTACTGCGAGGTTCATCCTCAACACTCGCTTTACCAGTTTCCGATGCACGAAATTTTATTGCCCACCTACTCACGGTACTTCGATCAACAGTTTCACCAACATAAACGGCTTTTAGACGACGATGAATGTCACTAGCATTCACTTTTTCAGTTGTTAAAATTCAGACACTGCACTTTGTTTTAGATACGTTGACATTGCTGGCTTACTCGACTCCATAAGAATGGTGGCTGATAGAAAACGAGAAGGAGTTGGTCAACGAGATTTAGGAAGTTTGTAATACAAAAATGTCGCTACAAGATTGCAGGACGCGTCGTGCTGTACTTTCTTTTGTTTTCCCGTTATATGCGACTGTGCATTACTTATCAACATCCATTTGTAGTAAGAAGTAATCCAGTTGGTCATGTTTGAATTTATTTTACTTCCGCCATAGAATATATAAACTAAACAAGCTACTTAGTTGCTAGTATTAATTTGTTAATTACAGGACAACAAAATTCAGAATATTTTTAATGAAACATCTTTGTAAAATGCTAATTAGTTTAATTACAAATACATAAACAAATGTTTGTATCGTAAATGTTTAGCATGACTTCATACAATCACAGATAAGGTTGAAAATAAAGATAGAGGATAAATAAGTACAATAGTTTTTCTTCTATTGGACAATGTCAAAAATGTAGCAGTTGTACTTCATATTAAAATGACGAATATATTTTGTTAACCTTGTTGAAATTGTTTAATTACAGCTGACAACGTCTGTCAGGTTTCAGTTAACAAATTGTTCCTTATATGTTTTATCCGCTTCGGAACGTGTTATTTTGACGAATAAAATGGATACAAGACGAAATTGAGAAATGAAATTTCAAAAACTAATTAATATACCTTTGGAGTATACGCTTATGTAAATAGTGGTTTAGAATTCGGTAGTAAAATTACTGACTTCAGTCTCAGTAAACATGGCGTTGCCATATAGTTTTTGTTGTTAGTTGTTTATTCTTGTGCTACTTGTAACATTTAACTTCTAAATTAAAAGTAATGAAAAATTTTTAAACGCTTATGTATAATTTCTGATCAAGTACAAATATCCTTTCCACATACCAAATTTACACAACTTCTCTTCCTTCTCATACACGCCCATATTTTTTACAAAGAACAAACATTATGATTTGTTATGGATAATTCAAACTTTATCTGTAAAGATGTCTGCAAACATGTTTTACGACATGTATCTTTCATAGTTAGACACGTAACTTTTAAATTTTGACTAAAACTTAAGATTTGTTTAAGAATCGAATTAACACCATAAGTTGAATGCTGAAGACTCTTATATAGTGTACGACTGATACTTATAAGAACGTTTTATCAAACTCAGATTTTAAAATTATGTATGGTAATAATTTATAGTCAGAAGCAAAGGTAAAATTGCTACCATAAAAACTATAATTGTAAGTAAATAATAAATATGCACAAGATAGTGAAGTGAAAATGAGAACTAGAAAACTCAAAAATAAAAAAACAAGAGTTAAGAAGATCAACGTAATAATATATTATAACTGAATAATATTGGTGTAATAATATATTATAATAGACTTAAAATAACGTTTAATAAAATCAATTTTGGAAATATACGTTAACGACTTATTATATGAAATATAATCATGTCTAATGTAATTAATTTCATCTAAAGTAATAATTAAATATTTTTTGATGTGAATAATATCACAATTAAGATGCTCAGTTTTTATTTCTCCACGAAGGAAACAATATATATAACTTAAAATAAATTTCCAGAATAAAACAACAGCAAATATACATCGGTATTAATCTTCATGGGAAAAATGAAATGAAATCCAATCCAGTATTCTCCGTCTGCGGTGTACCGGAAAATTTAAATAGGGCGAAAAGGAATGAGTAGCTCTGCCATCACGACAGGGGTTGCACTATCCTCTGCCACGGATGACTTCATTAAGCTTCTTCAGTATTTTCGAATCATTTGTTTTTCAAAAGAAGGAAAAATATTATTTGGCGATTTTGAGAGAATTAATTGTTATTTCCATACTGCTTAGTTTACAGTTTGGCTTTACCTTATTGGTGCTCATAACAATGGTCGATTTTTATAATATAAACATTTAAAGTTACTTAATAACAGCTATATACTGGTAAACTTAATCCTTTATGTACTCTTTGAAGATAACAAATTAAATAAAACATAGATATTCCTTGTGCTGAATCGACAATGAGTAATTAACTTTACTTGAAACTTATTCTAAACTATTCTAAGGTGTAGGCTTAGCCAAAAGTAAAACTGTTTGAAAGCGTACAGTAGGGTACATTAAAAATTTGTGCATAGAAAAGTAGAATTATATTTATGTTAAATAATTTTATAAACCACAGTGAGTACGTTATTTTACTTAAACAGATATTTATATTGGTCTTTAAATGATACTTTTTGATATTGTCTAATAGTAGGGTGAGATAGTAAATTCCATACCTTTATTCAAACCGACTTAACATTTCCTAAAGTCGTCGCCAGTCGGCGTCTGTAACCCGAATAAGTAAGCACTATATGTTTGACATTTGTTATCTTTTAGTTATACTCCGAGAAATAGCGTGTGTGCGTAATTTATAAAAACTACACAAAAGATTTCTCAAATTCATAAGACAACATATCTGATCTTGGGAAACGGATACCTGAAACGTAAAAGTATATCACTTCGTGTAAGTGTCATTTGTTACTATCTGTCTCTCTTCGTCATCACTAACGTCAGGACAGAAACCGTTAACGGATAACTCTACATTCGTATCAGACTGTAGCTCTATATTTTATATCAGTCTGTAGCTCCATATCAGCCTGTAGCTCATAAGCTGGAACGTCGTCTCCCCGGTTGTAACTCCTAAGTGTGTAATCCGTTAAGAATTCAGAAGCTCGCGAATGCATAATCATAAAGTTAAACATAATCTTCAAAGTAGTTTCTTTAGAAGTCGTTGTTTACAGTCTGGCTTCACCTCATTGGTGCTCATAACAATGGGCGATTTTTAGTATATAATCGTTTAAAGTTAAGTAATATCAAGTACCTACATTCTGGTAAACAAGGTATATCCTTGCCCATATTGAATTACAATCCGTGCCTACCTACGATCTCATTAGTTTACCTGCCAGCTTAAATCCTACTATCTGCTATCCTATTACCACTCTAAGAAACTCACTTTCGTATTTTATTTTTCTCTTTGATATTTCTTTGTGAAAACCTCACAGCACAAAATCTATGATTGAAACCGCTGTGATTTTGGAAATCATTAGTAGTGTATCGCTACTGGTATCCAAAAACGCTTATAGCACCGCACACATACTGAAACGTTTGGAGTTTATAAATTACATCGTCACTGTAATTTCAAGCAACTTGAAGTCCAAAATACGCTGTTATACAATTACAAAATTATCGGACTATGGTATCATTAATTATATAATAGGAGTCTTCAGAAATTCAATACCTTTAACAACCATTACCTGTCTCTTGACTCTTAATAGGCACACTTAATTTATAATATTCTGCAATCATTGATAGTATAAACAATCCTTACTATAAATCAACCTGTACAAAGACTAACTAGAGAACATTATGAAAGACTAAAATAAAACTTAACTTATTAATTTTAATGTAGAAAATTATGTTACAAATGAGATATTGTAAGTCACTTTACTGTTGAATTATTTAGATAATATAACACTTAACCTTTAACATTCCTTATGGGGAAAAAACGTTTAAACTCACTGAGATATTATGACACTGTTGATTGCAATAGCTAAACACAAATAAAAGACACTAGCAGCGTATTAGACGCAGTTTGTTATACAGCAGCGAAAAATGCAAACATTTTATAACTTTGTCTTTTATGGGTTAATAGGTTGATAGAACTTACCTGGATAATGGATCACAGACAATGAAATTTTAAAATTAGAAACTGTAGAGTTGAAATTCCCTTTAATAAATTACCATAATTATTACATTCCTTTAAAAGCGTGCATATAATTAAAATGATAGTACGCTAAAATAATTTTTTATTTAACATTGAATAAACTAATACACATAACAAAAACCAAATAGTAAATTTGTAAGTTGAAAATAAAAATTTATTACATACATCGATTATTGTTACCCCATTCGCTTTCTTGTGTTACGTAAATTTAGCTGAATTTTAATTTTTTCGTAACTTTCGTGTTAAGATTATTTTCGACAGGAATGTTTTAAATACCAACAACGGTTAAAAATACCACTGACGTAATTAAGAGGAAGGAAATGGGACGACGATGATAAATGGAATTGTATAGTTGTCCCTAACCTTTATATAAAACGACGCTCTTTCATGCCCCACCTTAGTTGGTCAGCGACTGAATTATGATCTGTTTTATAATTAATTGTTTTAATTGTATTAATTGTTTCTTTTGTTTTATTAAAAAAAAATGTTACGATGTTATTTTACAGGCTTTATAATTTTAAGTTATTTATAGGATTGAGGAAATCAAGATACTACGAAATTTATCGGAACGCGATAGGGGTCGTGTGTGTTAAGGGTAATCTCTACATACATATAGAACACAATTAGGTCCACTAACAGCATTAACGCAATTTCCAAGCATTGCTTTCTTGTCTTGTTCATGGCATTTTTCCGCGTGGTGGTCATTCAAACTGAGCAGTGGTTACGAATAATTTGTGTTCCCGTTTATCATCTTTTTATCAGTTTTTCTCGACTGGCTATTTTATATTGTAAATGATATCGTAATTCAAATTTGTTTCTATTTATTTAGTTGCAATTTTTTATTTCTAGTTCTTCCTGGTATACTTCTTCCCACTCTTCCAACGCGTTAGAGAAAGTCCGCACTTCCTCTAAACTTCTGAATTCATTTTCGTGTGACTAGCGCATAAAGCAAGCTAACTGTTTAAAAATATTGCTGTATAATTGCCACGTTACTCAGTATAAAATTGTTGTCTTACTTCAGAAAATCTATGTTGATCATATTTGCTTTACAGTTTCTGTTTCTAATTTCTTAGTATTTAACGTAATGTTGGTTGTGAGTTTCTGAAACTTGGAGAACACTAATTTAATGTAAGTAAACTCACCTACTAAAAAATTGTATTTGAATAAAAAAATATTGTTCTCATTTTTACTTAATTATCTGATTTCTCTTTCAAAAAACCCCTTCTTTGATACCTTTAACATTTTTTATTCCTTAAGTATCTATGACCCACTACTTGACACGTTATTTTTACACATATTCACTTGCTCACCACGCACACAGACATACAGGCAACAGGAACTACTGTATGTGCCACTCATGTATCGTTATATGTATGTGTGTGCTTGCGTGCAGAGAAAAAGAGAGAGAGACAGACAGACAGGCAGACAGAGAAAAGAACGTAAGCTACTTTGACGAGGTCGTAATATTTTTCGTTTACAAAGAAAAGTAGTAATAACAAACCCAAAGTGTTCCTCTTTGTTACCACTAACGTGGTTAAAACATAGGCTACTGTATTTACATATTATTTAACGGCATACCAAACCATTCGTATACAAAGATCTTATAACTCGACTACGATTCAGTTCTGATTCTTACAAGAGAGAGCAAGTTAGTTTTATTTGTCATCCGGTAATCCCAGTAACGCCACAGTAAGGCTCATTGATTTACAATTTTTCCAGCAACAGAGTAAGAGTGTTTCATTTTACAGAACAGAAATTGAATACAAAAATTTCGTTGCTTGTAGAGTCGTTTTTCCTTTTTTTAAAGTTGTATGATTATGCGTTTTCTTTCAGTTTTTCCATAACACAAAACTACATGATTAGGATCTGTGAAATATTGTTCAATTATTTTTAATGAGATGACGCTACAAACTACAGTTTATTACTATATTCTATTACTCAAATTTAATTTTGTACATAAGTAAATATGTAAAGTACCTATACATAATAGCTGTTTGACTTTCGTGGGTGCTATGTGATTCCTTGTTGATTCCACCTTTATCCCCAGAAAGTTATGTACTTTGGAAAACTAGATACGGACATTCATAATTTCCGTTTCTAACCACTGCATCATCCTTGGTATTCTAGGATGGAAAGGTTTTTGCTGGAATGATCTGCTGTTTCTTCAGCCGAGAGGAAAGAGCAGTTGCAAGCTATGATAGACTATATTTGATTACTTGTTGACTAGTCTTTACGTTGGTGTCTAATAGGCTAATGTACTGTATGAGATCAGACCAATTTATCGTAAAGACATGACCTTATCGTACTTATGAGACACAAATATTGTCGTAGACTGCACTACTGTTTGCAGAACGTATCCAAACTTTTTTATCTCTATAGATTGATTACTTTATGCATTCCTGCAGCAGTTCCGTAGCGGCCAGTGCTTTGGTAGTTCCAAAGGCAAACGACAGACTCGTAGAAGGATGGTATAAGAGTTTTCAGTCGCTCGCCGACTGTAGTCCTGTGTTCCTCGACTCCTCGATATATGTGGCGATTGAATAACATATATTCAAGCACTTCCAGTCACTACAAAGTACTATTGTATGTCTTGCACCTTAAGGCCCGACTGGGCTCTCACCAACAATCCAACGGTCAATTGTGGTCTAAAGGTGTTCTGATTTATATCCCCTTACGATTATGCAAATTTGCCGGTAATAATACTTCGAATGTGGAGAAGTCTTATGGTTTATCATCTAGCAAGCGTAGCCAACAACCCATAGACTCCATGATGATATCACCTGTTGATAATTACTTGCTTAGTTTTTCTCCAGTGATGATTCTAATACTTATGGTTTTATCATGTTTTCAATCGGTCACCATTATTATTCCAATCCGTTACGCCCTCCACAGACATTTCTGGTACTTGCATTCTTGGCTCTGTTCTTTCAGATATTGCTGAGTCAGTTTACTAAACTTTTCACTTCCTAAGTATCCTAAATAACCCCAAATATTTACTCTTTTATTTCACTTTGACGAGTAGTTACAGATTATTTAACGGTATACAAAGCCGTTTGTTTATAAAAACCTCTTTACATCGTACGTAGGTAGTGAGCTCCTGGTACGTAGGTACTAATGCGTCTGATTACTGCTCTTCATATGCTTACTTTATCTTATGTTTCGTTCTTACGAATATTGACGGATCTGTCACCTCGTTGCGATGTTCTTATACGTTAGTTTTGTAGGCTACTCGGTAAATATATCTGTTTAATCTTTAATTAAGGTGTCTATTTGTTCGACCCCTTGGTATTTATCGTCAGTTTTGTCGTCACGATCTTTGTCATTTGCATATGCTACTGAAGATCTGGACATGGTTACAGGTTCATTTACCGCTTGTGACTGGTCTGGTCTTAATCTGCTAAATTAAATTTTTTATTTTGTGTGATTTTAAGAGTAGTGCAGATCATCATTGATCTGCTATATTTGTTATAGCCTACAATTTATTCAAACCATCAATTCGTAATATACACTGATATACTAGTTTATTACTAGTATTACTAGCATATGTAATTCATAATCTGTATTTCTACATGTTACATTTACAAACATTTGTTTAACCACTTTTCAGGTACGGTTAGCAATGGTGAAGTAAAAGTCATTAACAGCTAGTATATGTAGCTTAAAAATATTTGTTGTGTTTTGTATCTAGGTTTTAGGAACAGCCGATATCTCACTCTCTGTGGCGATCGATTCTTCCAATTTACAGTTATATTAATGTCTACAGTGACCTTTGGGCAACGGTTCAATTCATTCATCCCTCTCATAGAAGAGGGATGAATAACATGCTGTGTTATTTCCGTATATAATCAGGCGGAAATAGACTATACATTAACATATTGTGTCGATGTAGTCAACTTTGTTTTGATGTTGAAGGCTGATTTCTTGTCCCTGTTTACTGTTGCTTAGCTACCGTCTGTACTGCACGAGTATGAGTATATTCAATTTTTATTTGAATTCGACTAGACCCTTTTAGTTACTTCCTTCTGTTTTATCTTCTACCTTGTAGTCCTCTTTTCTCCTCTCCTCTCTTTCTCACTGTACAAAGTTTTGCCTTTTCCCCCGTTCAGTGTTTTTCTGGAGAAGCAGTTTTTGTATGCGGTGTGAAACATAAGTGTGATCAAAATACTTCAATGTTTTCTATTCCTTGTGTGTACGGCTAAACTTATATCTTGCTTAAAGTGCTATTTTAATATGATGATTTTAACACTAACTCGTGTTCCGTGAATTTTCCACGTAAGCGTTTATTATTTTCAACCAGCTGACTGATGCGACAATACAATCTCATGTTGTACTGTGCATTTAATAGATAAAATAAATATTTAAAATAAATTTATAAATATTTAGTAAATAAGCAGGTATGAGACTGAAATCTTGGTTTATGTTAAAAATACGGAATGTAGACAGGCAGGCGCTGACCTGAACACTCACACAACTGTCGCTGGGAGTGTGTACAGTAGTAAGTGATGTGTGTGAGTGAGGCCAGCTCGAGCATGAAAGTTTGCAATCTCACCCTGAACAATTGTCAAATTACAGGTTTTATTTAATTATAAGAAAACCATAGATGGTAGGAAAAATTCAAAGACTCCAAAATGTGTATAAAATTAATATGCACGTGTAGTGAGAAAACGGCGTGAAAAGGACGCGCAGTGCGAATTCAGTGCAATTTTAAGTGCGTAGTAATTACACGGATTATTCTATTACGATGGAAATTACGCTGGACATGTGCAATTAAATCATCCATCGTTAGAGCACCCTGTAGTTCACATCAGACTTTGCCATTGGCAGAAATGTGCGAAAATATGAATTTGGACGAGAGTGGGAGAACTGACGCCACCGAGCAATTTCAAACCGGCAGAATTCTGTCTCAACAAGTGCTGTACGATGCTCTATTATAAATAGGGCACGAGAGAAGCCAGCCCTTCTCAATTAGTCTTCAGTCGCGGGGGGACGCTCTGTCCGTTGGCGACACGAGTTTCTAATTTTTGTTAATCGAACAGTAGGCGCGGACGGATATTTATGACATGTTCGTCATAAGTGCAGAATAGTAACTCTTAATCTGTTACCGAATACGAATGTACGTTAGGTCCGTCAGTCAAGACAAGTTACTATCTTACATCATGCAGAGGAACGCTATGCTGAACAGTAGAGGCGTCCGCTAGAACGACAGCAGCTGGTGCAGAGCAACCTCTCACACTATCCTACATCAACCAGATGGGTCCATGATAGACGAGTAACTGGTGGACGACGAGTGGAACCTGGAGACGTGCAGGGAACTCCGATCAGAAGAGGACATACGGATCAACGGAGGACATGAGTATAAACTACAAAATCGAGGTAACAGATAATCCATTTATAAACTTTAAATGAGAGACCAAAGACAATTAAAAGACATTTTGAAATTTAAACATAATAAAGAGAATCACTGTAAATTATATGTAAATATTTGCGTGAAAAATGTAGATAATTTTTTTGAGTATAGTAATAAGAGATTTATGTAAAATGTAGATAAAGAGATTCAGAGAATTTGATTTAAATTTACTAAAAATTTTTTTTGATGTTTAACGATTAATTTAGTCAATTTCTATTTTATTTTAAAGTTTGTAAAGCAATCAATGATTACCAATTATGCAATACATAAATTAACGTAGTTGGAAGTTATTTAAAAAAAAAACAATAAAAAAATGAAACTGCAGTAAAGCACACTGTCAGACTGAGCAGTCGAGTTTTAATATTGACAAATAAGTATTTAGAATATAACTTTGTTACAGTAGAATATAAGATTTATTTAATGTTAAATGTACTGCAACTTTTGAACGTTTCAAGCGAACAATAATAAATATTTATGGCGAAGTAGTTGAGATTTTTTTTTTTAAACACGCTTGTGTTTTATAAATAAAATTATGAAAAATCGTTACAATTAAATCAATGACTACTCTTATTACCATTACACCCAAACTCCATTAATTGGTACACTTTACCAGTAATGTTATACTGACGTAGGCCTACTGTTCAAGCTGACGTTTACCACTTGTTTGGTGTCTATTATTTTATATTTGGTCTCTCATCTGCCTTGCGTATGGATATTCCAATAGCGGCTTCAAAATGAGTATTTAAATTTTCGAAGGTAGTTAAATTGTCTCGACCAATCGTGTAGCATCGTGCAGTAGAATCTTGAAAATGTTTGCTGACAAAGATTAATTAATTTCTTTTTTGTTCACAATTTAGTATAATTTCAATTGAATTGTAATTCTTTAACCCTTTGAATCCTAATTTTTGTCATTTTTTGCATATGTGTAGGATATACTATCATCTGCGCCTACCTTCTCTTCACTTTAATTCTGAGCCATTCTACTTCACCATGTATTTACTTCTTTCATTTACTTACTTCTTTGAGCATATTTATTTCACCTGAATAATCTTTGGTGGTTTTAGTAGATTCTGTCAATGCAGTTTTTAGTGTAGTAGTTTCGGCTTCAAACTCCTGCGTCATAGTTACGTTTTGGAGTACTCGTTCACTCACTTCTTTGATTTTCATATCATGTTCCTGCTCTGATACTGGGGATCTCTCATTACAGTGTTCAGATAACTATATAAAACTATCTTTCAACTCTTTTGCCAATTCCGTTCATTAAGTTTATTTTATATTGCTACGACAGCACAGAACAATCTACGCGTTTATCGAATGTGCCAGAAAGAACTCGACGTAAGCGTGTGGTGTACGTGCTACTAGACGCATTTTGCGAGAATTTTCTCGACTGTGCCGGGCTTCGCTCGGGCGCTCAGACTGTGTCAAGGCCGTAGTAATTACCTAGTTCACGAGATATAAGACGCAGTTTGGAAGCTACTGGTGTGTGAGCGTAACTATAAATACATCGGGTAGCGGCCTTAGTTTTCAGTTCAATGCGAGATATTGGTTAGTGCGGTTCGAGAGTATTAGTGCGATATATTTCCAGAGCGGTTCGAGTTATTACGGTGTACGTTCAAGTAGTTATTAGTGTAGTGTTGCATTTTATATTCGGACGGTATGATTGTAATACAGTTGAGTTTTAATATTAGTGGACATTTTATTGCGTATGAACAATTTTCATTTGATTTGTTGTAGACACTGTGTTGTTAATTACGAACTGTTTTACTATAACAATTAAAGGTGTGATTAGTGACTTAATTGGTGTCTTGTACTTATTTTGTTTCCACTGTACCTACAACGATCGAGTAGACCGTCCTAACAGTGGTGTCAGAAGTGGGATAGAACGGTTAACAGTGGAAACAGTGGATACTTTGTACAAGACGAGTGTAATTCGTAATTAATCGAAAAACAATGGATGCCAGTCAGATGATGGAAAATTTCCAGGCGCTGTTGTTGCAGACAGAAGAACGGCGACGACAGGATGCAGAGAAAGCGGAAGAGAGACAGAAAATCCTCCTGCTGGAAGCAGAGGAAAGACGCAGACAGGAGGCGGAAGAAGCAGAAAGACGACAAAAAGAAGAAGGAAGACAAGAAAGAGAAGAAGCAGAAAAACGACAGGATGAAAAACGCAAGCAGGAAAGAGAAGAGACAGAGGAACGGCGACGACAGGAAACGGAAGATATCAAAGCATTAATACAGGAGGAGAAACAGATTCAAGAGCACAGTACAGCAGAATTGGGTCTCCTACGAGGTGAGCTTAATAAACAAGTTACTAAAATATCTGGGGTAGAAAAATCTGCCTTGACTGTGGAAAAAGTTATGTCAACAAAAATATCTGCAGTAGAAAACTCAATGGCAAACATAAGAGAACAAATTAAAATTGAAGTTGAACAGTGCATGAAGATTCAACAAAAACAAATTTCTGAACAGACTGTACCAGTGATCAAGACAGAAAAATACACAGAAATTAAGTTAACAGAGAAAGTCACTTTGCCTGCAGTAGGGACAGTTCATGTCAAAGCTCCAACCTTTGACGGAAGCACTCACTGGGCAACGTACCTCCGCCAATTTGAAGCTGCTGCATGCGCAAATAATTGGACAGAAAAAGACAAGGCTGTTTCACTTGTTCTTGCATTAAAAGGACCCGCGGCAGAACTACTACAGAAAGTGCCACCTGACAGCCAGAACACCTATGCCGAGTTAATAAAAGCTCTAGAATTACGCTACGGTGATAAACATTTGCGAGAGGTGTACTACGCTCAGTTGAGAACAAGACGACAACGTTCCGGGGAAAGTCTTCAAGAATTTGAAGCAAGTATCGACAGATTGATTAGATTGGCCTATCCTGAAGCACCAGAAGACTTCCGAATAAGGTTTACGGTGCAGACATTTATTGATGGCATCGGAGATTGTGAACTTCAGCAAGTTTTACGAATGGCAAGACACCGAGATAGCTCAGAAGCTCTTGTTCACGCCCTAGAGTTTGAAGCTGCCAACTCAGCGTCCCGCTACATTAATGGGTTTGTGCCATCACGTTGCAGTCAGAAGATCCCTGTATCACATTACCGTTACGATGGGTGCAGAAAAACAGTGTTGCCGGACAAACAGTTCAAAAGTTCAAGAGAGTCGCAACGATTTGAAAAAGACAGAAGACCGAAATGTTACAACTGTGGAAAACGTGGTCATCTACAGGTAGACTGTTGGGAGAAGAAGATACAGAGAGAAGAGACTGATCGCACCAATTGGAGAAGTAAAGGCCCAGAACAGCACACAGTTTCCACGCTACATAAGATCAGTGGAAACTTGATTGTTAATGGATTTGCGGATGGTAAACCAACATCATTTACAGTTGACACGGGCGCAACAGTATCCATTGTGCGCCCTGACTTAGTCTGTAACCGCCATCCTCTAATTAGCTTTTGTACAATACAGACTGTGACTGGAAGCCCTGTCAAGGTGCTAGGAAAGGTAGACGTACTTGTACGCCTGGGTCTTCTTGAGTTTAGCCACCAAATGCTCGTTGCAGACATTGTCGATAAAGTGATTCTTGGCACGGACATTATGAATGCCTACGGATTCGTTGTGGACTAAAGAGAGAATGTCCTGAAAGTTGGCCAAGAGAAGATAAAGCTTTGCATGGCTAAAATGACAGGGTCTACCAACCATTCGATTAAGCGAGTGGCATTAGTCGAAGAAAAAGTCAACGAGTCTGGTCAAGAGGAAACCTCCCTGTTGCAAGCGGAAATGGAGGAAGAACTAACAGAGGAAATACAAATAAGTATAACGACAAAAGAAGTGATTGGAAAGCCAGCTATGGGTGTCGAGACAAAACTCTTGCTTGTTCCTGAGCTGATAGAAGCGCCCGAGGGTAAAGTGGCTGAAGATGAGGTTACGCAAGAGGTTGTTGACGAGAACCAAACAAACTTGGATCAGCCAGTGGTATTTAGGTCATTAGTACATGACGCAACGGGAGTGATTCCAGCGAAACTAGTGGTTGCGCAGAAGACTCGCATTCCTGGGAACGTGGTGTTCGAATCACACGAGACTGAATTCGAAGAACGGGAAAATTATCCTTCGCAAGGACGTCCACCTAGATCGCCTGGTCGAGTATTACTTCGGAGACGCTTTGCCAGTTCGGGACGAACAGGCTTAAGGAGGGGGCAGTGCTACGACAGCACAGAACAATCTACGCGTTTATCGAATGTGCCAGAAAGAACTCGACGTAAGCGTGTGGTGTACGTGCTACTAGACGCATTTTGCGAGAATTTTCTCGACTGTGCCGGGCTTCGCTCGGGCGCTCAGACTGTGTCAAGGCCGTAGTAATTACGTAGTTCACGTGATATAAGACGCAGTTTGGAAGCTTCTGGTGTGTGAGCGTAACTATAAATACATCGGGTAGCGGCCTTAGTTTTCAGTTCAATGCGAGATATTGGTTAGTGCGGTTCGAGAGTATTAGTGCGATATATTTCCAGAGCGGTTCGAGTTATTACGGTGTACGTTCAAGTAGTTATTATTGAAGTGTTGCGTTTTATATTCGGACGGTATGATTGTAATACAGTTGAGTTTTAATATTAGTGGACATTTTATTGCGTATGAACAAAAAATTTCATTTGATTTGTTGTAGACACTCTGTTGTTAATTACGAACTGTTTTACTATAACAATTAAAGGTGTGATTAGTGACTTAATTGGTGTCTTGTACTTATTTTGTTTCCACTGTACCTACGACGATCGAGTAGACCGTCGTAACAATATTTTTGAAGGTTATTCACTAAGTGACAGTTGTGTGGACAACAATAACTTTAATTGTGTAAAAAATTAAGCAGTACGTCAAAGTAAATTTAAAAATTTTACGTATGCTGTGCTTTACGTATGCAGTGCTTTATGTATGTTGTGCTTTACGTATGCAGTGCTTTACGTATGCTGTGCTTTGCATTAGTAATAACTACGTGAACTTGAGATGATAATGAACAAATAATTTGAAACATAATAATAAGCTGAGAAAACGAAATAATTCGGTATTTGTTAGAGATGTTGATTTCTCTGGGAGCTGAGTGTCATTGACAGATGTTACTCTACATTTTCATTTTAAAATTTTATATTTAATAAGCAAATTTAAAGTCCTGGCGCTGGGTGAATACAGTGCCTGTGAATTTAAACTGATGTGTGACATCTGTTTTCAATGGCTCAATTACATTTTCCGATATTTGTTCTTGCCTACTATGGAAACCGTCTGTTGTTAACGATCAAAGGAAAAATAAATTTTTATCAAAGAATGTTCTTCATCATGGGACGTAAAAATAATAGTATTATTGTTATATATTTTTCTTAAAAATTGTCTTGACATTATTATTTTAAAATTAAAAAGTCACTAACTCGAAATCAAAAGACAGTTATAAATATTAGACAAGTTGTTGCGATTATTAGGCTTCTGCCGAATGCAACGATTTGGCGCATCATCAAGTTAAACGGAATTAAATCAATTAATCGCGATATAGAACCATTTCCGTACTTTGCCCGACGTCCTGACGTCACGCCGTTCATTGTCTAGTAAGGTTTTAGCCGGGCGAAATTAGTCAGTCGACATTCAGAAATAACCGTGAGCAGAACTACTCCTCGTCTCCTAGTCGATACGTAAGTGCGGAGTCTTTTACCAAGGTATTTATTGTCAGTTTGGCTAATATGAATCAATACCAGTATCTAACTCTATTGCTTTGTCATTTTGTAACTAGATTGTATGCATCTTATGTAAAAAGAGAAAAAAAGAAACAATTGTAATGTGTAACATACCTTTAAGTAAACGAAGCCTCTTAACAAAAGCCAGTAAAATTCAAAAGAAATATGTGTGAATTGTATGTCAATTTAACGTTTTTGTGTTAGAAAATAGCTATGGCAGAAAAGAAAGGTATGTAATTTTATGCCAGTTTGATATTATTGTGGAACTTAAAGCTTAACTTTATGATTGTAATTGTTTGTATTATAAATGAATGTTAAATGTAGTAAAATTTTATGTGTGAACGCATTATAACTAAGAATAATCAGAGGTATTAGTTAAGTTTGTTAGTTATTGTGATTTACTGTGTTTTACTGTGATATAATTTTGTTGTATTGTGTTATGTATGTTACACACCTAAGGTTACAGAACCCAGACTGGTAGGTGGGTAACAAAGTATTGCAACTTAGATTCTTTAATTAAATGATATTTACGTAATAATACTGTCTAAAATATTTTATTAATCAGCGTCCCCATCATCATGATTATCCACTTCCACGAGCACGGAACGGTTTCGAGTAAATACTCCGTCTATACATCGGATTTTAAAATTTTGCTTTTTCTTAGACCTACATGTAATTGCCTGGCTCAAAAGTATTCTTCTTTTTAATTGTTTGGAAGTGCTTTTCCCGAATATTTCTTCTCTCCTAGAATTTCATCAATTATTAAACATACGTTATGTAAATAACCTTTTCTTTAGCAAAAACATTGCAAAATTTTAAAACTTATTTATAAGAAAAAATATAATAACACTAATTAAAATAATTAAAAACACACAAAAATGATGTAACATATTGTACAAACTACAGACAATAGGTGAAAGTGTGATAGACAAAAAACAGCTGTCGCAATAGTTTGTGTCTTTATAGACACAGAACGCTATATGAAAAGGAAAACGCCAATGTTTTTAACTAAAAATATTAGAAATACCTCAAGTGTAACGTTGTTCCTGGACAATGCTGACGTACGTATAACAGCTGAGCACACAAACATTCTCTCGTTGCGCGACAACAAAAACGGGAAAATGACTCCACGCTAACTCTACCGATACCAGTTGTGTTTACGTCCATGTCTGCATATCACACCTCTTAAATGTTCCTTTTCCAAAGAAAATTGAAATTCGTTATTGTTTATGTAGTATTTTGGATTGCCATCAAGTGAAATAGAATGATCAAGAAATCAAGATGTGGCTAACGGTGGCCAAACAGTTTCAACTATAGCGTTGACGACGGGTGCAGATGGAAAAGGACAGCTATGGCCATGAATATATCAAGGATATACCGACATTGACCCCCATGGAATGGACAACCGGACCTTTTCAACAGCAATGAAGATTTTTAAGTTTTTTTGACAGTCTTTTAGAAAAAAATCTACCTGTATGCGTTAAAGAACCAGCTGTTCCAAAATATGTCTTAAGTTTAAGGTTACCGGCTACAATGGTTGTAAGAGATCCGGAATTCTCCAAAAACTAGGGTAGAGAATTTCCGTTCTATAGAATTTTAGTACCAAAATGCATAATTAATGTGGGTTGTTGTTGGAAATTTTAAGTGTTAAAAATATGTATGGATAGCAGATACGGGCGGGAGGTACAATTCTGTTACACGCCATCCGTTGGTCTTCGAAGATCAATAGAGTTCTATCTGTCCCCGGGTTCTTGGTTTCAGGGTTAACAGTATCGTCCTGTCCGTAATCATTTTCAATTGATGTAGGAGCGCTAGGCACTTCCGTTATAAGTTGTCTATCGATGATGAACTTTCGTCTGATACGCGGTTAGGGCTTTAGCTTTGAGATTGTATGCAGTCAAAAGCGCACCTCTTTCAAACGTAAGAAAAAGAAATTCAAGCTTGTGGTGGGTTCTTTCTTAAGTCCATTGTCCATCAGATCGTCTCTAATGTAACCAATCGAAGTCTTCTTGGGAATGTTATAAATTATAATCTGTTTCCTCGGGAAATGAGAATTCTTTAAACTGACTTCCGGTAAAATAGGGAAATCTGGATAGTTTTGAGGACTAATACCCGGGTAAAGAGACCTTGACTGATTTTTTTCTCTAATCGGGCGCTTTCCGCAAACTGCTAGTTGTCACACTGCAGCAATAAGGCTTTTACAATTTATGGCAGTTTTGAGATAGATAAGCTAAATGACACTAGGCTACTTGAGGGGTAAAAAGGAATTATCGTTTCGGTAAGAACGGACAGATTGCCCTAATATCGTACAATATAACTAAATCACTATAATCACTATACAAGTCTACAGATATTAAGACTGAGCCATGCTATTTAAATAATTTTGATTATACGTACAAGAGTAATACGGTCTCATTTTATAATAAGTAAAAAATTAGTTTAACAAATAAATCGGTTTTAGATAATTCTTATTGCTATATCACATTAGACTTCTAGCTTTCTTTTCCTATGTCATTTACTTTTATGTGATAAAATGAAAGAGTTATATATGACAAAAAATTATAGTGAAAAGCAAAATAATTCTTTAAAATAATTATTGGATAAACTGATTAAAAATTATTTAAAAAACAGAGCACATGAATAAGTAATAGTAAAATACCTAATTCTTTAGAAAACTCTTAAACCTACGTTTCTTCTTAGATACTTTTATTCTACAAAGAATAGAGGGTAACAGATGGTTAATTTTCTCCGTACACAATAAATCCTGTAAATCCTGCTGACTGTCCATTGTATACGTACTTTAATTTGATTTAATCATTCTGCTATACTATCTGTTCGCCACAATACCATCTGGTTTTATAGTGTTTGCACACTCTGTGTCGTTCTGTATGTAGTATTGAAATGTAGTATTATATTTAAATTCTTTACGTTCATCCTTTACATCGTTTAAACGCTGATAAAGTTTTTAGAGTATATTCCAAAATAAGGAGGACACATAAGAATAACATAATTATTTTACCACCGAAGAGTCTATGAAGTGGCAGGACCGTAGATTAATCAAGGAATGGAAAAGCAAGCACTAAGATTTAAATTTTAAAACTCGTTTCTACAAGGGGTTAAAAATCCCCTTTATTAATGAGTTTAGATAATGTCGGCTTGGCTGGTCGGTGAAGTTGTCGATCACTGAATCTATGTGTATATTAATAACTAATATGTGAGAAATTTTTAAGCTTACTAAATTTAAGTTGATGACTTAGTCTGCTATTGATAAACAAACCTGTCAAATAAACATAGTGGTGCTGTTTACTTTCAGTGTAAACGTGTGATTTATTTATTTAGCAAAGTCAACAGCTAAAGCAATAGGAAGAGTAAACAGAAAATATTGAAATGAATCAGTGATCGTAATCCCAAGAGGTGAGTAGGAAATGCAGATAACGCTTAAAGTTTCGCCCTTTCTCCAGCCTCATTTGTATTTATTTAGTGTAATTCTATTCGATAAGATTAAGTGTCACGTTCTTCTGAGAAAAATCTATCACCGCTGCAACAAACGTTTTGTAAGGGAGTGTTGTTTAAAAACTCAACATGAAACCTACTTCCCTCTATCTTTTCTGACTAATTTCTATAAACACTCACACACGTGCTTTCTTATGAACACTTGAAGATTACAGTCATATTAAAACAATTTTCCCAGATTTCGCAGCGTTTACTATACACAACAAGCAACATAAATTATCAAGTTAAGTAAATTCTGTAACAGAAAACGTATAGTGACACTATGATAACTCATAACTAAAACCGAATTGCAATTGCTTGTGAAAAGAAATCGTAAAACTAACTAGTTCTATTTGTCGCATTCAGTGTTTGTACAGAAAACCCAAGCCGGTAGGCCTATAGCATAGAGCAGGCAAGAAACATTTAAATTTATTACACTCATCAGAGGTACCAGGAATATGTGTGCTGATATAGCACCTTCTGTTTTGCTAGAAGGTAGAGTATGGTCAGAGATAGTGAGCGGCTGCACGTATCTATACATATTATTTACGGTGCGCCGCCGTAACAATATATATAATAATACGCTAACTTATACGTCTAGTAAAAGTACGAGGTCACTTCATCATTGTTTTAAATTTCTTGAATTTTGTAACTATAACTAAGTACGAAGTAATAAATCCGATGAAGATGGTTACTGTCGGAAAATGCCACTTTCCAAAACGTCGTTAAACGATATAGTACAAAAAGCAAAACGTTCAAAAACAAAAGATTTAAAGATTTTACTTAAGGTATTAGTCGTCTTCATCTATAAAATAACCACTGAGTCTTCGTATGGCGCTTTTCATTTGTGCGATTCATTTTTTCCGTTTCCTGTTCGGTCTGTGGCTATATCCAAACCGACTCTCGGCTCAGGAAGAGTGTAATGCTAATTTCACAAAATATGTAACCTGTGACTGACATATACATATATCTTCAAAACATATTAGGATAAAACGTGTTATTAATTACTTTAACAATTAGAAAAGTCAAGTACATTGTCCTTATAAAACTGTCTGTAGAATTCAATGCACCAATAACCAGATTTATACCAGTATATCTTAAGTGGGAAATACATGAAAGTAACGCTATTCGTATTTAATATTTTAAATTCATAAACAACATTTTATATCAATTAAAAATTACAAAAATTAGTAATATAATAAGTGTACTATACTTGTGTAAAACACTCCAACATCGTGTACTTACAGAGGACTTATTATTTATTAATTACAATTTATAAAATTTGCTTTACATGTGTGCATGTCTCTACCTATGTTTCTTACTGTTGAAAACCAACTTCTTTAGCCTTTCTTTAAGAGCACAAATTAGGGAATCACTTTTGACTAGTTTCCTTTTTTTTTATATAACCTTCAATATTTCATTGACCCGAAAACTTTGATTTTTCTTACCGTATCTAATCCTTTCCTATTAAAGTTTGCCGTAGTTTTAGTAAACATCTCTTCCTAAATAGTGTTTAACTGGATATAAGTGCTTTAATTTATCATCGAATCTAAATGAATACAGGCGGAATTGGAAGTCCTATGTGGAATGCACGGTAAACCCGCGTATTCCTACACAAGCGTTTGAATATAGGTCAGTGAGGACGACAGATCGTGAAAGAGTCTGGAAAAAATTGGTCAGAGACTTTGTGAGCCGGAACGTTCTGTACCCCAAGCCATGTAGTGAAGAAAAAGAAGATAGTTTCTGTTAACAAAAGTTACGGAAACTGCAAACGTCGTTTGCCATACGGTAATTAACTTTAAGCTTAAAATCGTACCTCTCTAGTATATTATTATATAAATCCACGTTACACAGTACTGCATGTTGCTGATTGCACTGAGGGGATTACATGGCACATTCAACTTTTGTTGTAATAACTACATAGATACAAGCTGTAGTCAGGCTTAAATGTGAACGCAACTAAACTAACGCTGTTGTGCATTAATATTTGCGGCTTGAAGCTGCTTGTGTGAAATAAGTAACCCGTTGTCCTGTTAATCTCTTACAAACACATGGGGTTTACTAGATACTAATTTATTGCATCCAAGATCAATTAGGCTATATTACATTACAAAAAGCAGCCCCATTAAAAAGAAGTGAATACCTTATTAAACAAATGGAAGAATACAGCTAAGAAGAGATAAAATGAGCATAATGACAATTTTTAGTATATAGCACTGTAATGACCATTAACTTAGACAAGACGATGACAATGACCCCACCCAAGTGATTGGCCGAGTGACCAAATAAATATAGAACGTTATGATAAACATGTCGTACAGTTAATAGTAACTAAGAAATAAATGACTAAACTTGAAGGTACTAAACCACAAGTAAGATATGATGTAATTTAATGTAAGAATAAATAAGATGTACAGGTAGAGTGAATATTAATGAGTCATATGGTGAATTCAATGAACGGAAAACACAAACATTAATACACAAGTGTATAAAGAGTAAACAGTGATAGTCATAGTATAATAATCACAACATAAGACAAAACAGAACCAAGAGTGCATGAAGTAGGTAGGGAGTGAGTGAAAAACAATAAGTGAGCAAAATTTAATGATAATTAGGGATGGGTCATAGTAACCAATATAGTGAATAATAATTAATGCATCTTGCTGAACCAAATAACAGTGTATACTGAGAAAAACAATAAGGTAATGAACACTATATAAGGAAAGCAGCTCAAATGCAAGTGTAAGAAAGTGTATAGAAAGATATTATTAACTGAAAAAATCTCAGTTACCTGAGGTAACTACAATAATAGTGAAATGTGTAAAAGACATATGATTATGAAAAACAGTAGTTAAAATACCATAGGTGTGTATACAGTAATAGTAATAAGTTTTGAAAGAGACAAAACACCATAAAGTAGTATAGAATAAGATGCCATGTTTAAATATAAAATAATAATTCATTTAATATTTATAATTAAATTTACCTCAAGATGTTATTTTTCCTTATTTGGAACATGTTTCGAGAGCTCCCGTGCTCCCATCCTCAGCCTTTGCGATCTCAATAGATGATTATTATTCAATAGAGATCGCAAAGGCTGAGGATGGGAGCACGGGAGCTCTCGAAACATGTTCCAAATAAGGAAAAACAACATCTTGAGGTAAATTTAATTATAAATATTAAATGTATTATATACATCAAGAAACGGACTGTAGCAAAAAGTGATTGAAAATAATAATTATGTTATGTTATGTTAAAGTTATGTTATAAAAGAATAGTAGAATGTAGTAGGAGTATCATAAAACACTGAAAACGTTATATGTGTTACAAGAATTTTAGCTATAAGATATGTTATGTTGAATTATAAAATAATGTTCAAGGCAATAGTAATATGTATTGGAAGGATGGTAAAATCCTAAAATGTTGAATGTTAATTTATCAGACCTAGGTTTAAAAAGTAATAATCTGTTTGAAAAGGACCACTAGTCATAAAACAATATGCACAAATTCATTCTAATTGTATATAAACTAAACAAATTCAATAAGAACATAGGAAAAAGGACAAAAACTAAATTGTAATAGTTATCAAGCACTGTACGCCAGTGTAGGCCTAGAAAAAATATGAAATAATTGTAAATTGTAATAAAATAACAACATTAAGTGAGGGGAAAGGTTAGGCAAACATAACATATTTAAATACGGAACTTTAAAAACACAAAGAACGTTTGAAAACACAATTGTAAACTAAATAAGTATAAAAAACAAAATTGTCAAAATACTAAATCAGCAAATACTGAATAGAACCTAGTCATGTTTGATTTCAAAATAATCTATAACAGAAATTTTGTACAACAGTGCTAATAACATGAGTATTAATAGTACTATAAGCAAATTAACTGAATTAGAAAACATTTCATCATTTTGTGTAAAAATTATAAGGTATGTCTAACAATGGGCACAAATTTCCTCAACCAATGAGAAGGGTAGGCTTGAAGCCTAGAACAAAGAAACCGTTACAAATATTTTAACAGTTCATTATTAGCTTCAGAAGAGAGCAGATGAAAAATAATTACAGCTCCAATTACATCAATAAAAGTATAACATAAATGGACTAACAACATTATGAAAGATTAAAATGTACACCAAGTTTGGCCGAACATATTAACCAGATCAAATTAAACAAAATTTATAAAATACAGAAAAAAATAAACTAATAAATTAAAGAGAAAGGAATGAAAAGAAGGAAGCCACAACCATGAAAATAAAATATCAGATGAACAGGAAAACGTAAAGTATAAACTGAGTTAATTAACAAAAAATCGAAAAAACTTATTTCACTACACTGTGACGCTGTTGCACTTAATATTAAACTTGGTTCAGACACTCATCCACTGAATAACATTTAATAATTAATTTATACTTTTTTAAACTGTTCAATTACGATAATAACACTATTTGAAAATAGAAAACATTATTTCGAAAGATCAAAACTTAACCTCTATTCACGAGTTGAACTAACACTTACTTTAGATACTAAGAGTATATTTATAAAGAAAATATCTAACATTTAATTGAGTTTTAAGTAAAGGTTTGTACTTTCTCGAATCATTTTGTTAACTTTTGCTGTAATGAAATTAATTTCGACAAACGATGAATGTTGTTTTTGTCAGCCGACCCAACATAGCCAACCGCTGAGTTAGAAATCAATCAGAGCTGTAGCACAAATTTATATTTTGTAATAATTTCGTGTATTAAATGATAAAAAGGCAGAACCGCTATCCAATAAAGCAGTACTGAGAATTAATACCTGTTTATTGTTTTATTTGATAATATTGATGTATTGATCTCTTTAATATAGCACAGGTGGAAATTGTTTACCAAAAACAAAGGTTAGTAACACTGCCGCTCAAGAGCGAATTTCAAATTCAAATAAGACATCGCGGTAAGTTATACTGTTTCATTAAAGAAGAAAGTAATTGTGAAGAGAAACTTGTAATTATTGTTTTTAGTATAAACAATTTGGCGCATAAATCGGGAAAACAAAGCTTAATTTATATAAGGTAAGAAGGAAGAAGACGGTGTTGAGGCGGGTGGCGGGTACTGGTAAGTTCACGAGAGCGAAGTTTAGCGGGAAAGTATACGAAATTTTGGACGTTAGAAAATAACGCAGGCGGAGTCGAATTAATACGTAGAGTACTGTAAAGAACTTAATTTTTACTACTGACTTTTTATTACAAACAATAATTTATTTTACCACTGTTGCTTAATAGTCTATTCATTTATGTCTGATAATATTAAAACTACTATCTTTACATTAAATCATCTCTATTATTACACTAGTTTATAGTTATTCAGAATCTGAAAACTTTGTCTCAAAACTATGATCAAACTATGTCAGATCATTCCAATCCTAAATTTTTAAGCTTACAATTTATTACATTTTTCTTATGCATAAGTTATTTGTTCGTCTGAAAAACTCCAGCCTAAAGGCTGACGAACAATTGAATCATTTATTTCAGAAACCCCCTAAGTGACATTTTTCAAATTTTAGTGAAACAAGGCAAAACTGTTCTACTCATACGAATAATTTTTTACCTCTTCCGTTTTATTTTTAATAAAAGGTATATATCTTCACAAAATTGTTTGTAATATCTTGAAAGTTGTACAAAATTCCCTCTCTTTAAAAAAAAAAAAAAACACTTTTTTGTACTTAGGGGGTTTCTGCAATAAAGCATTACACTTTTATTTTTATTTTTTATTATTAAAAGCGTTTTACTGTAAATTCAACAAATAAAACACTCTTTAGGTAGTAGGCTATATACTTTATATTGTAAAATACAATTAATTTTTTCTCTAGTTTTCTCCAAACAGGAGCTGTTTCTCCATCCTGCTCTTGGTCATGGGCAACTGAAAACAAAAGCATCGAATTTAAAATAGTGTTAACCGGTTTAATATCAGTTCTCCGTACTCTTGCACTGTATAGATTCGATCCACCATTCTTATAAGGCGCTTGATGCAACCAAAATCTCTATCGCACGGAGAATAAGAATGTCCTCGTATGGGGAAATTATAGGTAATACTCTCAAACTGAAGCTTGTCACACAAATTCAACAAAAATCTGATCATAGTGTGATTTTTGTTTTGTCCAAATGGTCCATCGCTAAATAAAACTAGGTGTTTGGTGGATTCTGGAATCTCTGTTTTAATATAATTTAAGAGAAAAGAACAAACTTTGTCTGGAGATTTGTTAGCCTCCCCTTCATGATACACATACATTTTGGCATTGTTAGTTTTCAAGTTGTGGATACAAAAGACGTTTGTCCACAATTGGCGCATGTAGAAAACTTCCTGTACCGGTATGTGGGAAAGCGGTAAGTTTTGCATGTAGTCAAAACATATGGCAACGGTATCATCATTTTTGTCTTGTGATGCTGACTTGAAAGAGTTATAAAATTTCTTAGCTCTCCTTTTGTGCAGTATCAGTTCAGCTGCAGCATTGCGTTTTGCGCTATCACTCATTTCCGGATCCCTCAATTTACTAGACAGACTCTCGCACTGGCAACACACGTCCACTTGAGGGCGGCCAAATGAGTAGTCAAAATTTTCTTTAAAATAAGTGTAGTAGAAATTGTAGTTTACAACATTTTTTAGACCAGGGTGTTCATTTATAAACATTTCGTGCATTTTTACAACACTTAAACGAGCGTACAAATATTTCTGGAACCCCATAGTGTGTTCCTTTGACCTCAATCTTACTTATATGCTGATGAACCACTACACAAATGTCTCCTGGTATGGCATTTGCACTTCTGTTCTTGCCCCTTTTGTCACGGGGGCACTGATTTAGGAGCAGAAGCGTACATATCCTCTTTATACGATCTGCCGAAACACCATAAACTTTTAAAAATAAATTTCTACAACCACATTTGAGATCACCGTCAATTTTTATATGGTACTGATAGCTGTTATTTCTCTTATAAGCTGTTTGAGAGTCATCATGCTCGTTTAGGCCTAGCTCTTCTGACTGATTTCCTTCCTTAGGAATATTTCCGGATTTCTTACCGTTTCGCCTATTAACTTGTTTAGCAACAATTCAAGTTTGCAGATATGTATCTTTAACATCTTTACTTTAAGAGAATCAAAATAGTCCCAAATTTGAGTTTTTGTTTCATTATTTATGTGTAAGTAGTATTTGTTTCGACACATGAATGATATGTTGAAATATTTTCATGAGTGATACCTCTTTTCCTCTTAGGTGATGGCGGCTCATCATCAGAACTGCTGATCATTGTTTCAATAAACAATAACAATCACAATCCACTAGGTAAAATTATTAATAATAACAACAGGCACAATTAAGTCACTATACACAGTCACTACGAATCAAACCGGTCTCTAGTAGGTTAAGATTGTGACCTATATTCTCAACTAACCTAACAAACAACAAAATGTGACTCAAAGAAGAACAATAGAAGGCATGAAATAGTCAGTGTAGCCAACAGCGCTTGCCACAAAATTAAATTAACGTATGTTTACTGCAGAAAACCCCTAACTGCTGCCACTTGGGGGGTTTCTGCACTAAACGAATTATTCAACACTTGTTTTAACATGCTTAATAGCATTGCACATAGTTGTGTCTGCACTAAACGATGTATTTGCTTTCAATGTATTTAATTTTGGTGAAATTTAAATTTCAAGAACAATGTCACTTGGGGGGTTTCTGAAATAAAAGATTTAATTCTGAAATGGTTCCTTTACTTTTGCCAAAGACTTTGTTTTAGTGCAAACTTGAAACGTTTTAGAGAGACTCGCCTTTGCCTATCTCTTTCCAAGATATGGTTAATATTTAATGCGTGTCTTGTTAGCCTGTTGGTAGTGTAGCTGAAACAACCTATATAACGGCTAAGCCGAGGGAGGTTACAAAGAAGAAAGGTATGCTGAAACTGAAGCAATTAGCTAAATATAATCAATACAAAATTTTCCAGCAAACACTCTTCCATGTAGTCCTACTGTTTATGAAAACACCTTAACTTCTTAATCCAAACGTAGAAAGGTAATATGAATAGTAAATACATTTTAAGTATACTGAAATTTTAATGCGGCAGAAGTGAAACGAACTTAGTAACAAACAACAATGGAAAAGGTAATTAAAATTGACAAATTTTAAAGAATTATTCGAGTACTTCATGTGTTATTAAACTAAGTTGGTTGACAATATATTTAATCTAATTTTAAATGTGTAAAAGCAAATTAGGGAAGTGAAGTTTATTAAGTGTTCACTTATTAAGTGAACATATACACAAAACCGTTAGCTGTGATTACTAATTTGCATACGATAAAAGGATACATTCAACAAACGTATGCAACTTAAAGAAGTGGTATAGATACTAACAATCACTTTATTTGGTCATAGCAAATAAAATATGGAGGTTATATAATTTAATTATTGTAACGTTGTAATGTAAAATTCTTTTAAAGTAAATTTATATTTATATTATGACAGTGATTGAACAAACAAAATGCTGTTTCAATACGAGGATAAATCAAAATCTATAACTTTTCAGTTTAAAAAATTACTTAGCACATTATTAAGTGTTACTTTTAACTACTATTAAGTTTCTAAGCACAGTTGTTACTTTTACTGTTGGAAAGATGTCACGTACCGCCAGACACTGAGTGAAAGGTACAGTAACTACAGTACTACAGTAAATTACTTGGCATCCGCATTGTAATTTATTTTTCTGCAGCAATCTCTAGAAACGATCAGAATATGAAATAGTATGTCAAAATTGCATCTAAATAAATTAAAGAATGTTTTATTTGCTAATTCTCTTTTTAGTAATCACACACGTTGTATATATTCTGAAATGATAGCAAGCTTGTGCTTACTTCATGAAATTCAGGACTTGTTGTCTACACTCAATATATAAAAATTTACACTATTAAACTAACAGTCCAACAATTAACAACTAACCAATAGAATGATTTATGTAATACATAGCGGGTAAGATATTACATTAGAAACCGCATATAGGGTTCGACTAATAGTATAAAAATTTTCGTTATTCAATTTAACGAATACCAAAAGTCTTTAGTTTTAAAAGTTTTAGCCACTAATTATTTACGAAGTTTAAAACAAGCTTCTGAAAAATTTAACTGAAATACTGTCTTCTTAAATACTGGTAACACAAAATAATTAATTAGTGGACCAGGTACACAGGCGTACAAAACTAACATTGTATCTACTGTTCCTCCGAACAGTACTCACTTATGCGGCGCCCGCTTGGTGGCCTCTCCTGTCGGCCACCAACAGGCATAGGCTGACTACATTTCAGAACTGGACCCTACGCTCCCTCACGGGGTCCCCGTGGTATGTGCGAAATTCCGCCATTCACCGGGGCCTCCGTGTTCCCACCTTAGAGGTCTTCGTCTGGTCTTTGGCAACAAATTTGTTCGCCAAGGCCGGCAAGTCCCCTTATCCGCACCTCCAAAGGCTTAACAGCATGGAGAATGCACCGCCCCCTCGCCGCGTCAGGCGCCCTAGGGCGCTGTTAGACGACCCCCCTAAGTTCATCACATGAACCCCCCAGAAACGAACCCCCCAACCATCTGGAATTCTGAACCGATCACAAACATTAACTACCTGCGCCTGCCGAAATTTTAGTCAATCATGCTGCGGCAGATTGGATTGGATAGAACATTATTGCCAGCATCGGCTTTGCCGATTCGGCAGGGCTTTGATCCAGGACACGGGCTCCCGCGAGGTTGTGCAAATGCCTTCCTTGCGAGAGCCGACTGCCCCGGTGACTAGTCCCCTCGACTCGGCCGCCACCTTCGGGCGGTCGAGCCTCTTGTCCTCGCCAGCGCGCCTCTAAGTTTCCGTGGGCTATGTCCTCGGAGACCAAGGAGCCGCGACCAGGCGTTGCAATTGGCTGAAGCCATGATCACCACCAAGATCCCCGTCAGCACCTGCTTTGCTGATTCGGCAGGGTAATGACCTGAGACACGGGCTCCCGCGAGGTTGTGCAAGTGCCTTTCTTGCGAAAGCTGGCTGTCTCGGAGTTATTCCTTACCAGAGTCTACCTAGAGCATTTGCCCGGGTAGGCTGTGACGGTTTTTGCTCTGCAAAATTTTGTCTAATTTAGCGGAAATATTGAGTTTTCATCATTTTTATCATCATCATCATCATATTCAGCATCATCAACACTACAAGTTTCACCAACTGTTCAGTGCTAATCAGTTTTATTTAATCTGTGCGGGAGTGTTTTTGTTTCCGTGTGCTGTGCGGTCTGTGTCGTGTTCTATTGTTGCCTGTGGATAGTTTTCAGTGTCTGGTGATCCCTCTATCCTAGACTAGCGTAGACGTTCATTTCGGCTTGTCCGAAATGGCGTCGAATACGCCCCCGAATTCTCTGCCGGCGCCGCTTGTTTCCTTCATGGAAACATGCTCAACCGGCTTCCGTTCAACTCCACTTCCTCACGACAGTTAAAGTGATAGTGAAAGTGACAATAGTGCGGTCGATATGTGCAGTGTTGAGTCGGGGGACGGACAGTTCTCGCTTGTGGAGGGCAAATCTGCCAAACGCAAGCGAAAACTGGCCCAAACTCCGCCGCCCTCCTCAGCTGCACATCTGCCGTCTAATCATGGTAACAGCGGAACTCAGCGCGTGCAACGTGAGTATCCAGCTAATATCCAAACTGTGTCTTCCCCACGCATTCCACCCATTGTAATTCCTGACAATAGGAATTACACACAATTGCTTCGATCCATATCCCTAGCTCTCCCTTCGGTCAAGGTCGAGGCGAGGTGCCAAGGCGCCTCGCTAAAGCTGGCGACCGCTACGATCCCCGACTTCCGCTCTGTTCAGGCATTCCTGACTGAGCGCAACATCTCCTTTCATACTTTTGCCCTCCCGTCAGAGCGAGAAATCAAGGTCGTTCTGTCGGGAATACCTTCCTTTACCGTAACTGATGCCATCAGGCAGGAACTTGTTGCGCTTGGCTATGCGCCGACCGCGGTAAGCGTCCTGCATGTTGGCAAAGGTGATGACCGCCGACCTGTTAACAGCTTTCTGGTCAAACTTCTGAAAGTAGGCCCTTTCGAGGAGATTTATAGTCTCCAGAATCTTCTGCACCTACGGGTGCAAGTCAGGACATTTGACCCGCGGCCCGGCCCCTCGCAGTGTTTTAACTGCCAGAGGTTCGGCCACAGCAGTATCTTTTGCCATCAGCCCCCGCGTTGCGTGCGTTGTGCTGAGCCTCATCGCGGCTGTGATAAGCCAAAGACGGAGTTCACAGCTAAATGCTGCAACTGTGACGGAGCCCACCCGGCTAATTACCGAGGCTGCCCTAACTTTATCGCCGCCATGAAACCGCAGCGACCTCCTATGCGCCCTGGCGCGCAGGCAGGCCGTGTAGCTCGTCCTAGCCCTAACCGGCGAGAGGCATTCCCACCTCTCACTGGTTCATCTGCCCAGGTCCCGGCAGCAACTCCGGTTGCTTCCGGTGCCGCTGTCTTGCCTGCAGTCGTCGCTTCGGCGCCGCCTGCAGCGGCCTCAACCCCGCCGCCTGCCGGAGCGCCCACACCTTCCTACGCGGCCATGGCCGCTAAATCTGTCCCGCCTCCAGCCCGTTCGGGCAAATCGAAGCGCTCTCGTCGTCGCCGGAACTCCGCCGGCCGACCTACATCGTCACAGGTTCCACCTGTACCCACTCCGCGGGCTCGACCCGCCCCCAGTCATCGTCCTCACCCTCCCAGCGAGCAGTCTACTACTCAGTCCGACAGCCCAGCGCCATCTGCTACCCCTGTCGAGGCCAGTCAGGCTTGTCCTCCGGAGTCCCGGGAATCTTCTCGGGCTTCGGCGGATCCCCTGACTGCCTGGGCAGATAATCTTGTTGCGTCTATCAGGACTGCTCGCGACACTACCACAGTGCTTGCCCTGGTCTTCCAATCATTAGCTACCCTCTTTCCTCTACTTCCCCTAAATGGCTAATAGCCTGAGGATCGTTGCGTGGAATGCCTTCGGGCTACTCCCCAGACGATCTGAACTGATGACTTTCGTGACGGAGTATGATGTTGATATCATACTTCTTTCCGAGACTCATCTGGCTCATTACCACTCGTTTTCCCTTCCTGCCTATGCCTGTTATCGTCAGGATCGTCCCCTACGGCCTCGCTGTCCCCCCTCGGGGGGCACACCTGTTTTAGTCCACAGGCGGATATCCCACAGGCTTTTGCCTCCTCTAGATACATCTATTATTGAAGGCTGCGCGGTGGCGGTGGACGCCGGCGGATCGGAGCTGCGCGTTGTTTCTGCGTACCTCCGACCTGGCCGGCGAACTCCGCCACCGCCCGAGGAGTGGGACGCCCTCCTCGACCACCCCCTCTCAACCATTGTAGCCGGCGACTTAAACGCCAAACACTCTTCATGGAACAGCCGCGTTGTCAACGCCTATGGAAATTCTCTGTTCCGGTTCGTCTCTGGCGACCCGGCACTTAACGTCATCAGCCCTGAAGACCCTACCTACTTCCCCTTTCACGGCCATCGGCCGGACGTTCTTGACATAGTAGTTGTCAAGAACGTTGCCCGCAACATCGAGGTCTCGTCTGTGTCGGACCTTTCGTCCGATCACAATCCCCTTGTTATAACTGTTCGAGAGCTGTCGGCGTCACCCCGACTTCCCGCTCAGATTGTTAGGAGAGTCAACTGGCGATCCTATCATGACGAGCTCTCTCGAAGGTTACCATCTCTCCCGGCGGACCCAATCGTCACTCGTGACGATCTGGATCTCCGCGCCACAAATCTTCAGGAATTGGTCCAAGGTGTCATGGAGCGACACACCTACGCACTCGAGGTGAATCATCGTAAATCGGCCTTACCTGCGGAAGTACTCCACGCCATCTGGCTACGGCGCCAGCTCCGCCGCAGATGGCAAAGAACCCGTGACCCAGTCGTTAAGCGACGATTTCAACAACAGTCCCTTTACGTTCAGCTGCTACTGCGGGACGTAAACTCTGATCGATGGGACTCATACCTTGAGTCTCTTGAAGTCGACCACGCCTCCGTCTGGAGAGAGGTGAGTAGACTGACCCGCGAGAAGAGAACTCGCAACCCGCTGGAAACCCCGAACGGGATTGTGTCTTCATCAGAAGGCAAGGCTGAGGTCTTCGCCGACTGCATGGAGTCGCAATTTACCGTTCATCGAGGCGTTTCGGACCCTGCCCACTCGGCAGAAGTCCGGGACTTCCTATCTGGTTATTTTTCTCGCCCTCCCGCTGGCCCAGACCTCCCGTTCGACAGAGACGAACTCGTTTCGTCTGTCTGTCGACTAAACCGCCGTCGCGCCCCCGGTCCTGACCGGATCGGGGCCGCTGCATTACAATATCTCCCGGCCTCAGGCGTTGACCTCGTTATCGAACTGTTCAACTCTTGTCTCCGGCTACAGTACTTTCCTCGCCTGTGGAAAACTGCCAACATCGTTATGGTTCCTAAACCCCGCAAGCCGCGCATGCTTCCTGAAAGCTATCGGCCAATATCTCTCTTGCCAGTTATCTCGAAGGTGTTCGAGCGGCTCCTGCTGGCCCGCATCTCGCCGTTGTTGGATAATTTTATCCGCAACGAACAGTTCGGGTTTCGCAGAGAGCACTCGACCACGCTTCAACTAGTCCGCGTGGTAACGCAACTCTCTGACGCCACCAACAGGCGAGCGGCTACGGCCGCCGCACTGCTGGACGTGAGCAAGGCCTTCGATAAAGTCTGGCACGAAGGTTTTCTCTTCAAACTTGCCAACTCCCCCTTACCATCGTCCATAGTGTTTTTCCTCCGGTCGTATCACAGCGACCGAACCTTCAGGGTGAGCGTCGACGGAACCTGCTCTGCAGTTCGTCCCGTCGCCGCCGGCGTACCTCAGAGATCTGTCCTCGGCCCCGTTCTGTACCTTGTGTACACGAACGACCTGCCTGTCTTGCCCGGAGTCACGTTGTCTTTGTTCGCTGACGATGCAATGTATCATTACAGCTCTGTGTCCCCGCGTTTTGCGAGTACACAGCTGCAGCGTCAGTTGGACCAGCTTCCGGACTGGCTACGGAAATGGCGGGTGACGATCAATACGGAGAAATCCAAGGCGATCTGTTTCACTCGTAAGTCCATCTCCCGATGCCAGCCCCTCTCCCTGGAAGGGAGGCCCATCGCCTATAAAGAGTCGGTGAAGTATCTAGGCGTTCGGCTAGATCGTCGCCTTTGCTTCAACGCCCACGTGACGGAAACCCTTGCCAAGACTCGCGGCGTTCGAGCCAAACTTTACCCATACCTCGCGTGCCGCAGTCCCCTGGCGCTGCGCACGAAAGTTACCCTCTATCTGTTGTTTCTCCGGCCTGTATTGACCTATGCGGCACCTGTTTGGTGGTCACTTGCCTCCGCCACCAACAGGCGTAGGCTGGAAAGTTTCCAATCCAGAACCCTCCGTTCCTTGTCGGGATCTCCTTGGTTTGTTAGAAACAGTGTAATTCGAGGAGGTCTACGAGTTCCTACTCTCTCAGCCTTTGTCTGGTCATTAGCTGCGACTCTCTTTGCCGCAGCTGAGACCTCTTCCTTCCCTTACCTCAGGACCATCAGCACCACGCAACCACCTCCCCCTGTCCGGGTCAAACGCCCTCGGGCGATTCTCGATGACCAGCCATAAGTTTAAGTAAACTTAAACCTCATTTAATTTGCATATTCACTGTCTGCCCATGCCCCAGAATTCACCTGCAAAGCTGTTTCCTTCCTCCCTTCCTAGTATGCCGACCGCGCTGAATGCCGCTGCTACGCGCTATCACTGGCACGGAGGCTCTCTGCCTCGCGGGGAGCGACCGACGCCTCACGGCGTCTGCACGCGGGACTGGGAACGGGTGACATCTGTCATCCGAACCCTTTCATGCGGCAGTGCCCACTGATTGCAACACTTTTGAAAAATAAATAAAAAATTTAAACCTTTCTCCCCCGCCTTCTCAGTTAACTGGTTGGCGGTTGTCCATTCCTATTTTTTCTAGGTTACCTGTCGAATGAACCAGAACTACGTGTATCCACAGGCAGCCATTGGGCTCGTCCCAGATGCTGCAGTCATGCACCGGGTGCAGTGCTACATGCTCATTCCTTACCATTTCGGCCGACGCCCTAGGGCGCTCGTGCTTCTTGTCCTCGCCAGTGCGTCACTACGTTCCCAAAGGCTAGCCTGAGGGGACCATGGTGTCGCGCCTCGGCAGTACAATTGGCTGAAGCAAAAGCTTAAGCTTGCCTCCATGGTGGCCATGTAACTTATCATGGACCCGCGGACTGCACCATAACTCCCTTGTGCAGAGCAAACGACCACGCTGACCTGTTGGCACCTGGCGTCCATCAGGCCTAGGCCTGGACAACGCACTCAAATTAGGGCGCAAGACGCCCGCGCATCATCCATCCATCCAGAAGGGAAAATAATTCTACTCCAGCGATTGAAAGGAAGCAGAACAAAAAATCCTAACCTCAAATCCTCTCCTGACTAGCCAGTTGGCTAAAATATTCGGAATAGTTCGAGTGGGCCAGAATTCGGCCAGTTCGCGACAAGTCGTGTGCGGGCTTTTGTTCCTACTTTGTGCGCGGTGTTCTGTGCCGAAGTGTGGTGAGTGCCAGTGACAAAGTGCCAGTGCAGGACAGTACGGGAGCTTGCTCTCTCCTCTGCCCCAAGAGCGTACCCGACACCCGTTGACGACGGCGATGTCGGGACGAGACCAAGGGGAGCCCCTGTCCGCGGAAAGTTGTGGCCTTAAAAAGGGCCATAATAGATCCGATGGCAGGGTAGCCCCCTTGCTGAAGCCTCCTGTGCTGCGAATTCTAAAGCTGAGCTCCACACATGGAACTACGGTAAGCATCCCGACCAAAATTCCCCCAAAATCTGAAATTGCCGCAGTCCGCGGCGATGGTCCTTTTAAGGTTCACCCAGCATCTGATGAAGTTTCGCGGGCCCAGCCTTCCAGCTACTAAATCCGATACTGACCCACTCCGCGGCGAAGGCCCTTCTAAGGCCCGCCGACCATCTGGAGATTCTTCGCGGGACCAGCCTTCAGTTGGCCCTGCTAAGGATCACCAACCACCTACAGCTACTTTACAGGTCCGGCATACTGCCGATCCTGCAGAGATCTACCATACATCTGATCATCCCGTGGGGGACCGGCCTTCTGCTGGTCCTTCTAAGGGCCGCCAATCGTCTGTTCTTTTGCAGGTCCAGCCTTCTGCTGGTCCTGCTAAGGACCACCAAACATCTGACCCTCCCGTGAGGGATCAGCCTTGTGCCGCAGCCCTCGGCACTACGTTGTCGTCGGACTCCGAGATGGAGACGGAGGACGGCTTCCAGCCCGTGCCTAGCCGGAAACGGCGAGGTAGCGGTGGATGCATGCCGACGTCCCCAAAACGGACTGTCCCGGCGAAACGAGCCGTGGCTGCAGAGTCGGCAGGCCGCATATCACCTTCCCCTGAAATCACTGTACCAGAACCAACACCTAAACAACCAAAGATACCGCCAATCGTCGTGCCACAGTGCAGCGACTGGCATACCCTCCTTCGGGAGCTTAAACAAGTTGTGCTGTCTGGGCGAATCGATGCCAAAAGCCAAGGTTCGTCGATTCGACTGCTGCCGAAGTCGATCCAGGACTTTCGGGCTTGCCAGAAATTCCTGGCCGACTCCGGTCGCGCCTTTCATACCTTCCCCCTCCCTGAGGAGAGGGAACTCAAGATTGTGGTGTCCGGGATTCCCCATAACACACCGATCTTGTGGATCTGGAAGGATCTGGCGAAGACGGGTTTCTTCCCTACCTCCGTCGTCCCTCTCCTATCCGGTGATCGTAAGAGGAAAATCAATTCCTTTTACATAAGGCTCCAGAAGGTTGGGAATTGATTTGGTTGTACCTCCGGGTACAGGTTAGGGCATTCAGTAGTAAGCCTGGGCCTTCCCAGTGCTTCCAATGTCAGCGATTCGGCCACTCATCGGCCTTTTGTAAGATGCCGCCGCGTTGTGTACCCTGCGGAGAAGCCCACAACGAGAATTGTCCCGTTGTGAAGCCTCAACCCGCGACGTTCTGCAACTGCGGAGGCAGTCACCCAGCTAACTTTAGGGGTTGTAATCACTTTAAGAAGGCCCTAAAGAAACAGCAGCGGGAGCAAAACCGTCAGGTTGAACCTCCTCGCCCTGCTCCTAGACCCTCGAAGCGGGCGGCAGTCCAACCACCCGTCTCGGCATCTACGGCTCTTCCTGCGGCACCTGCCGCTGGAGGAACCACAACTTACGCTACAGCGGTCGCTACGGCGCCCCCTGTGGCCCCCAGAACCTCAGCACCTGCCGGAGTGCCATCTCCTCAAGTGGCAACGCCCGCAGTACCCCCTTACAGACCCAGCCGCCTAAGAAACGGCGACCTAAGCACAAGGGAAGACAGCCACTAGTGACAAAACATCTATACCCGGAGGCTAACAATGCCCCTCCGGCTGCCTAGCATCTACCCGTCCAGGAGCCTGCTTCGGTTGCCCAGTCCCCCGCGACTTCCATGGAAGTTTCGCCACCCCCTAGCAGCCAGCTCCAACTGCCCAACCTCCCCTGGAGGCGGCATCTGCACCTTCCGAAGCCCCAGTGCCGGCTAGTCAGGCCCCTGCGGCCAGCGGTTTACCACTGTTCACTGAGGCTCAGGTGATGGCATGGGTCAGCGGCATTGTCCCGCAAATTCTTACTGCTCGGGATGTCCCGTCTATACTCATGGTGATCCTAACATCCCTGATCGCCCTGATTGTCCCCACATCTAACCATGGCTAGACAGTTTCGGTTTGTCGCGTGGAATGCCGATGGTGTTCCAGCGCGTCGGGCCGAACTGGCAGCTTTCCTTGTGGAGTACGATGCAGATGTCGTACTCCTCTCTGAAACACATCTTGTCCCTAATCGTCGATTCTCCCTGCCAGCCTATGCTTGCTACAGGAAAGACAGGAATGGTCCCGATCTCCACCACGCATCTGGCGGAGTGGGGATCTTAGTCCACAGGCGGCACTCTCATAGAAAACTCCCTGCCCCTGAAACTACCCTCATCGAAGCATGTGCTGTGGCGCTGGATGTTGCCGGCCTGGAGGTGCGCTTTGTTTCTGCGTACCACCCGCCCGGCCATCGAGCTCCACCGCATGAGGAGTGGGACGCCCTCCTAGACAGCGATCTCCCAACCATCGTAGCCGGAGACCTTAACGCCAAGCATCCCTCATGGAACAGCAGAACGTCAAACCCCTACGGCAATTCTCTCCGTAGGGCTGTCGAAGATGCTCCCAGTGTTCTCATCATCGGCCCGTCTGCACCGACACACTTTCCCACTGCGGGTTATCCGCCGGGTGTCCTTGATATTGTAATTGTCAAGGCCATCCCCTTTCATCTACAAGTCAGCGCGGTGTCGGACCTATCGTCCGATCACGACCCCCTGGTTGTAACTGTCTTGCTGCCGTCGGTCTCACCCCGACTTCCCGATCATCATGTTAGGAGAGTTAATTGGCGATCCTACCATGATGATCTGGCCAGGCAGTTGCCATCTGTTCCTCCGGACACACTCGTCTCTTGTGACGACGTGGATCTCCGGGTACATCAGCTCCAGGACCTCGTCCAGTCTGCAATGGAAACGCAAACATATACTGTTCCGGTGAGTAATAAACGCTCCGACTTTCCTGCGGAATTTCTCCAAGCCATCCGATTACGGCGCCAGCTCCGCCGCAGATGGCAGCATACCCGTGACCCTGCCGCTAGACGGCGTTTTCGAGCCCAGTCGGAACACGTCTCGCAGCTTCTGCTTGACGTAAACGCGAATCGATGGGACTCCTATTTGGAGTCCTTGGAAGTCGACCACGCCTCCGTATGGAGAGCCGCTGGTAGACTAAAAGGCGAAAAGAGGACTCGCTATCCCTTGAATACCCCGGACGGCACTGTATACTCTGCAGAAGGCAAGGCGGAAGTCTTCGCCGACTGTATTGAGGAACAGTTTACCGTCCATAGAGGCATCTCTGACCCGGCTCATACGGCCGTAGTCAGGGATTTCCTATCTGGATACTTTTCTGCCCCCCCCCCAATGATCCTCCTAATTCGGTCGACGAGGAAGACCTTGCGTCTGTCCTAAGCCGACTGAAGAAGAGAAAGGCCCCTGACCCCGATCGCATCGGCGCCGCTGCGTTGCAGAATCTCCCGCCTTCGGCAGTTGACGTTCTTCTTGAGCTGTTCAACTCCTGTCTCCGGCTGAGGTACTTCCCCCGCTTGTGGAAAACTGCTAATGTCATCATGATCCAGAAATCTAAAAAGCCGCCCCTGGAAGCTACCACCCGATATCACTATTGCCAGTAATCTCGAAGGTATTCGAGCGTCTTATCCTGGCCCGTATTCGGCCCCTGGTGGATGGTTTCATCCGCGAGGAGCAGTTTGGGTTTAGGCCGAGGAACTCGACTACTCTTCAGCTAGTACGAGTTGTCACCTGCCTAGCCGACGCCGCCAACAATCATCAGGCAACAGGCGCCGTCCTGTTGGATGTGAGCAAAGCCTTCGATAAAGTCTGGCACGAAGGCCTGCTCTACAAGCTGGCGCATTCGCCACTTCCGACATCTATCGTCCACTTGCTCCGATCCTATCTGACGGATCGCACCTTCAGGATCAGCGTAGATGGGGCGTTCTCTCGGGTTCGCCCTGTCGCCGCCGGCGTCCCACAAGGATCTGTCCTCGGCCCCGTTCTGTACGTACTGTACACGAACGATCTGCCTGTTTATCCCGGGGTCACGTTATCTCTATTTGCCGACGACGCGATGTTTCATTTTAGCTCGCTTTCGCCTTGGCGGACGAGCGTAATGTTACAAAGCCAGTTGGCTATGCTTCCGGACTGGCTAAGGAAATGGCGGGTAGCGATCAATACGGAGAAATCCGAGGCGATCTGCTTTACTCATAAGTCCATTTCCCATTCCAATCCCTCTCCTTAGAGGGGAGACCCATCAACTGGAATAAGACGGTGAAGTACCTAGGTGTTCGGCTTGATCGGCACCTAAACTTCAACGCCCACGTGACCGCAACCCTCAACATGGCTCGTGGCGTCAGAGCCAATCTATCACCTATGCTTTCGCGGAACAGCCGACTGGCTGTCCGTAGAAAACTAAAATTGTATCTACTGTTCCTCCGAACAGTACTCACTTATGCGGCGCCCGCTTGGTGGCCTCTCCTGTTGGCCACCAACAGGCATAGGCTGACTACATTTCAGAACTGGACCCTACGCTCCCTCACGGGGTCCCCGTGGTATGTGCGAAATTCCGCCATTCACCGGGGCCTCCGTGTTCCCACCTTAGAAGTCATCGTCTGGTCCTTGGCAACGAATTTGTTCGCCAAGGCCGGCGAGTCCCCTTATCCGCACCTCCAAAGGCTTAACAGCATGGAGAATGCACCGCCCCCTCGCCGCGTCAGGCGCCCTAGGGCGCTGTTAGACGACCCCCCTAAGTTCATCACATGAACCCCCCAGAAACGAACCCCCCAACCATCTGGAATTCTGAACCGATCACAAACATTAACTACCTGCGCCTGCCGAAATTTTAGTCAATCATGCTGCGGCAGATTGGATTGGATAGAACATTATTGCCAGCATCGGCTTTGCCGATTCGGCAGGGCTTTGATCCAGGACACGGGCTCCCGCGAGGTTGTGCAAATGCCTTCCTTGCGAGAGCCGACTGCCCCGGTGACTAGTCCCCTCGACTCGGCCGTCACCTTCGGGCGGTCGAGCCTCTTGTCCTCGCCAGCGCGCCTCTAAGTTTCCGTGGGCTATGTCCTCGGAGACCAAGGAGCCGCGACCAGGCGTTGCGATTGGCTGAAGCCATGACCACTGAGATCCCCGTCAGCACCTGCTTTGCTGATTCGGCAGGGTAATGACCCGAGACACGGGCTTCTGCGAGGTTGTTCAAGTGCCTTCCTTGCGGAAGCTGGCTGTCTCGGAGTCATTCCTTACCGTTTCGGCCGACGCCCTAGGGCGTTCGAGCCTCTTGTCCTCAGCAGTGCGTCACTACGTTCCCAAAGGCTAGCCTGAGGGGACCATGGTGTCGCGCCTCGGCGGGACAATTGGCTGAAGCAAAAGCTCAAGCTTGCCTCCGTGGTGGCCATGTCTTATCATGGGCCCGCGGACTGCACCATAACTCCCTTGTGCAGAGCAAACGACCGCGCTGACCTGTTGGCACCTGGCGTTCATCAGGCCTTGGCTTGGACAACGCACACAAATTAGGGCGCAAGACGCCCGCGCATCATCCATCCATCCAGAAGAGAAAATATAAAATCAAAGTAGCAACATATTCTTCGTAATTTAAAAAAATTTAAACAAAAACCCCTTGAAACTGAAAACCTATATGTTCCAATAGGGCGAGGAAAAGTATTGTTTGACGACGAATTAACTGGATACTAAACATTAACTGGAATTGTAGATATTGTGCGGATGTAAATGGAATACAGAAAGAGTGACAAAATTTGGATTACAAATGTATCGACTCCTGTTTTCTCATTAAACGAATAATCAGTTTAAAAACTTACCTTGTGTATTCGAACTTTCCTGACTCAACGTATATTACCCGTTTTTCATACCATTTCTGAGAGACATAAGGAAAATTTTTCACTACCGTTATGTCAGTGTGTAAGTTGGTACAAGTTTGGCCACTACATATTCTTAGTTATACATGCCGACACTATTACGTTGATCTAAATACTTACAGTACAGTGTTAAGTCAGCAAGCAGGCAGCTGTTAATAGTAAATTCACAATGAACTTTAACTGTCAGTGTCGAAAATTAAGTAACAATCAGATTAGATAATTCAAGGGAAAGGTGACTGAATGAATGTTTCTATATTTCTAAAACTGAGTTAGAGCTTTATAAGGAAACACTTAGGTGAACTACCTCAACCGTCATGCTAAGGGTTTTCAAAAATTAACTTACTAAAGTTAACAGCCTTAAAATTTTTGCATTGTTCGAGTAAAAGGAAATAAACTCTAAGAAATGTCGCTGGTGGTGCAACATAAAACTAGAAAGAGAAAAATAAGTGTTTTGAATAGTTTCCTGAAAGAATTTAATTGACTCTTTTTGCCCGAAAAATATGTTTTCTCGGTCTGTCATGGATTTTGTTAATACATTTTCAGCTACGAGACACTTCAATCAATTAAAATACTACGGTGCCCGAAGCAGGACAGAAAACGTGATTTGCATTCGTGTTGCGTTGAACCTCCCGAGTCCAGACACTTTACGTTCCTTGCTGCAAGCACGGCATAGGAGGTGCTCAACTAAATTAATTGGTCTGATGAGAGATTTAATTCGATTTTAAACACTCCAAGAAATTTCTTGCAGCTCAAAAATTTTGCAGCGATCATTACGCAAGCGAGAGCGCCCAGAATTTTATGTCACAGGCGACGAAAGGCTATGAACAACATGAAAGATGAGTATCTCAGTTTAAATGCCTCGGTTTGAGAGACAAACATGTTGAAAAGGTCACTAAAGTTTTTAAAACATTTTAATGAAATAATTGTTTTTTAATCGTGAATTGTTTTTAAAGCCAAGTAATACTGCCTTGAGGTCGACAATGGTACAGCGTTGTACAGAAACTTGTCTATATAAGGCTAACAGATATAATTTATTTGTGTCCCACAGACATGAGGTGTAATTTATTTTAAACAACACAATTCGAGCAAGAGGCATTAATGCACAAACTGCGTTAGTTCTGTTGCGTTCTCCATTAAGCCTGATTATAGCTTTCAGCTCTAAAGTTATTACACTAATAGCTGAATGTACATTGTAAAACCATAAGTAAAATCCACATTGTGCAGTAGTCTGAAGCGCCTGATTTTAGTTTACTAGAATGGGATCACGTTGGCTTAAAGTGAGCTTTGCTGCAGAGCACAGTATTTTGAAGCACACTTTGTAGTATGAACATACTGTACCTTAGTTAATACTGCCTACAGCCTACACATACATATGGACGAAAAATTGTAATGATACATGATACATTTTTCCAAAATTCAATTTTTTTGACTAAAACTTCTGCTGCTGCCAAATATCGATTGATACAACATACGCGTTTGCGCGTGCAGCACACACAAAAATATACTTAAATACGTACCGGTGCTTAAAAATGCACAAATGGATATGGACATAAATAAAACTTTAGACACTTATATACATATAGACAAATTTACCTGATATTCATCTTATTTTACTTCCATATTCCTTAAGGAATGGAAGTATGGTGATGGCAAAAAAAATCGTGTTCGAGATTATTGCAGATTCTGATTCTACTACACTCAAAACATGAAAAAAAGTCGTTTTCCGAAAAGTGTCTGTGTGTCTGTCTGTCTATCTGTGTGTCTGTGTGTCTGTGTGTCTGTCTGTAGATTTTTTTTCTATGGCAAACGATAACTGCCGCAAATTCAAACAGAATCAAATAATTTTTTGCATGCAGTCCTGATTTGCAGAGTACTCGCGACCTATTGTTTTTGGTGAAGATCGGTTGAGGGAAAGGGGTAGTTTACCTGCAACGGTTTTTTTTTAGCAAGGGTAATTTTGTTTGTTTGGCAAACGATAACAGCCGCAAATTCAAACAGAATCAAATAATGTTTCGCATACAGCCCTGAATTGTAGAGTTCTCAAGATCTGTTGATTTTGGTGAAGATCGGTTAAGGGAAAGGGGTAGTTTACCTGTAACGTTTTATGTTTTAACAAGGGTATTTCCTATGGCAAACGATAACAGCCGCAAATTCAAACAGAATCAAAAGATTATTTGCATACAGCCCTGAATTGTAGAGTTCTCAAGACCTATTGTTTTTGGTGAAGTTCGGTTCAGGGAAAGGGGTAGTTTACCTGCAACGTTTTTTTAACAAGGGTATTTTCTATGGCAAACGATAACAGCCGCAAATTCAAACAGAATCAAATAATGTTTTGCATACAGCCCTGATTTGTAGAGTACTCAAGACCTATTGTTTTTGGTGAAGATCGGTTAAGGGAAAGGGGTAGTTTACCTGTAACGTTTTATGATTTAACAAGGGTATTTCCTATGGCAAACGATAACAGCCGCAAATTCAAACAGAATCAAAAGATTATTTGCATACAGCCCTAAATTGTAGAGTTCTCAAGACCTATTGTTTTTGGTGAAGTTCGGTTGAGGGAAAGGGGTAGTTTACCTGCAACGTTTTTTTAACAAGGGTATTTTCTATGGCAAACGATAACAGCCGCAAATTCAAACAGAATCAAATAATGTTTTGCATACAGCCCTGATTTGTAGAGTACTCAAGACCTATTGTTTTTGGTGAAGATCGGTTAAGGGAAAGGGGTAGTTTACCTGTAACGTTTTATGTTTTAACAAGGGTATTTCCTATGGCAAACGATAACAGCCGCAAATTCAAACAGAATCAAAAGATTATTTGCATACAGCCCTAAATTGTAGAGTTCTCAAGACCTATTGTTTTTGGTGAAGATCGGTTGAGGGAAAGGGGTAGTTTACCGGCAACGTTTTTTTAACAAGGGTATTTTCTATGGCAAACGATAACAGCCGCAAATTCAAACAGAATCAAATAATGTTTTGCATACAGCCCTGATTTGTAGAGTACTCAAGACCTTTTGTTTTTGGTGAAGATCGGTTAAGTGGAAGGGGTAGTTTACCTGCAACGTTTTTTTATCAAGCGTATTTTGTATGGCAAACGATAACAGCCGCAAATTCAAACAGAATCAAATAATTTTTTGCATACGTCCCTGAATTGTAGAGGTCTCAACGACTTTCGATTTTGGTGAAGATCGGTTAAGGGGAAGGGGTAGTTTACTTGCAACCTTTTACGTTTTAACAAGAGTAAAGTACTTGAAAATTTATTTAAACTTTTTGAAACAATGGTAATTGTTAAAAATAAAATAATTTTGTTGCCAGGCAATAAAATTATAATTTTTTCATTTTAATGTAATATAATATTTTTCATTTAATACAGCAATAAAAAGGCAGGTAAGACGCAGCCTGGCTGTTTGGCTGAAAATGATTTTAAATATAAATCTTAGAATATGGAAGTCATGTATGGTTCTCCATACCGATATTTTGTTATATTAATATACTACATTTCTGAAATAGACATAGGAGTGTAAAAATATATTATAATTCAAACTATAGTGTATTTACTAAATTTTGAATACATAATTTAAAGCTACGTAAAATGTAAATTATTGTGCATTTCCTGATGAAATAAATATCCACTTATTTTCAATAGGCTATTTACGTTTTATTCTCCTGTTGTTATGAGACGTGCTATATTTGCTTGTGGTGCGTGTGGCATTGAATCATCTGGAATGCCGACCTCTGTGGAAACGAAAAATTTTTAAAAATATTGTAATGTTACTGAAGAATATGATCCCGAAGAAGGAAGAGACAAAACATAGGATTGCCACTCACATTTACACAGGAGGTAAAAAAACTACACTCACATTGACGTGAAAAACTACAGCACTGTCCCGACAAAAAACTACTACCGAAATAATAAATATCAACCAAAACCCGTCACAGGAGTATATAAACGTTTGGTATAGAGCCTGCTTTTAGTATCAACTACGTTTACTCAAAACTTCAGTTTTACCATCTTCCCCTCACATCTTGCCAAACTAATTTTTGTATACACTTTGGCTATTTCTTTCTCACACGTGTATATATATATATATATATATATATATATATATATATATATATATAGCAAAGGTTCACTATACCCTGTAATGATTATTTCTCGTGACTTTATATTACGTACTACCTTCCGATAGATCAGTTGGAATTTTGATACATGAAATGGCGTGCTTTTTGAATAACCTCTTCTGTACCGTTACAAGACCCCTCCCCCCGCAATGAGAAATTTTATGGCCCAAGACACAGAAACTCTCACTGCCCTGAAAACCTGGGCGAGTCAGTGAAGATATGGCGTCACAACGCTCCTTACCCTCTTATTACCTTTAGGCACTTACTACCTTATCCGGTAACTGCGGCTGCACCTATATGACTTTATTGGACTTCCTTCTCAGGATCCCGACACTGTAAAGATATATAGGGGCGGTAGAATTCTGTCCTAAACCAGTCAGCACGGGCACGCCTCTACAGCTTCCCAAATTCTATAACAATAGGAAGTAAAATTTAAACAAGTGATCTTTTATCCTTCAATATTCTTACGTTAAATTATTTCCCTTAAGGTATATGTTTGACTTGACGAAGGGGTTAGTTTCCATAATAAACAATGAAGACCTTTACCTGTTTATAAGAAAATAATGAAAATTATAATTCTATAATATTACACAACATAATATGCCTTAATAAATATCAGAAACCACATACCCTTATCACAACTATATCAACATTATCACAACACTTCCAGCTAAGATACAATAAGAATGGATACAAACACTAACAATTTATGTTCATAAATATATAGCTTTTTAGCTATGTAAATTTAGATACGTCTCCTAGACATAGTATACGAACGAATTGAATCTTATTATTAAAAGAATATAATACACAAAATGTAGTAAACAAACTTTTAAATTTTCAAGTATTTTTTCCTATGACATGTTACTACGTGCTTCGGAAAATTCGAGGATTTCGCCAAACACATCTTAGAGCTTTCACTAATACCTTTTTGATTACGTTTTCGAATTCACAGTTTATGTAGTAGAACCGTTTGTGTATGTACGTAACACAAGTAACACAAACTACTCCCAGTGGTCGTAACTCCGTTACTCGCTATTTATTTACTGAGAATAGGAGTTTGTTATTTGTGTTACATTTGCAAACATGCGTAACAACAATTAGCGACTCATTTCACAAGTAGAAAAATTGTTATTTAATAATAACATAGACACGCAGCCTACATGTAGATATGTTAATGCATCACAACAGACTTCAGACATACATACTTTTCTTGTCTATGTGACAATAATTTTAGTGAAACATGTTATGAAATTATTATAGTCACTAAAATCAAGAAACTTTTTGTGCTCCACAGTATAGAACATTTTATGACAATAAATGAACAAGTACAACATAAGCATGGAGTTATTTTGCCTTGAGATAAAATAATTAAAAGTTTCACATTTGTCCCGTAAACCCGCATCACATCACATAATTTCGCCGTTTAGTACTTCGTCTTTCAATATCTGACTCTCTTTCTTTTGCTTGTCCTACATTCGTTTTGCTTTTGATTTAAATTTCAATGTTTATTTAGACTGTCTTTGTTACTCATTACATATCTGTGTAGTTCTTCTCAGTTTTGTCTATGATCTTTACATCGTTAATGGTTTTCATGGAGCTTTTATATTTTGTCGGAACATTTTGATTTCTAATTTTCCCAGCTCTCATGTATTTCTTTACATACAAACTTTATTCAAAAGACTAGCATGTTTTATATTTTCTATATTTTATAACCTATTCATTACTATGACACAATGAGACAGGAGCAGACTGAGTTTACTGAAACGTAAATTTTTATATCAGTTCACTTCTTTTCGAATATTCTATACACTGGCCTACAAATTATTTGACAATCTCTGTCTCTCTCTATCAAAACAACAGGGTAACATTACCATAGTCGTTAAAATAGTCGTTGCTTTAAAGTTTGTTTGTTAAAATTTTCTTGAATCTAATCGGTATTTTGTCTTTTAAAAGCCATTGGCTTAATCTTACTTTTATTTTTGGAAATAATAAAATTAATTCTGCGTTATTTTTCTTACAATTGCACATTAATTTATAAACAGTTTGTCAGAAATTCAAATCATATTGTTAACGTATGTTTACATGTCATAAATGCACATGTTGAGCAAAATGCAAGTCATGCTACAACGCTATTTCGCACCTGACAGGTTTCTACTTCCTTCGATACTTTTATTCTAACTTTTGTTGATCTATTGTATTTTAGAGAGTCAATGTAATGCTTCCACAGTACACGTTTCTATATTTAGTCTGAGCATTTTTTATAATTTATAAACGCTTTGTCGTGTATGCTGTACGATTAATATTCTCTTGCAAATCTGTAATTTGCTTAAAACAAATACTTAATTGCTGTATTACCTGCCGCTAGGAATCCATTTTATTCTTCGTATATGCGAGTTAATGTGTTTGTAGGCGTCGGGCTATGATCTTTAAATAAGTTTTAAAATAAACATAATTCTTCACTGTGCCATAATCCTTCACTGCCATTTACCTACATCCAGGGCTACATGATATGCCTCGGTCAATTAAAAAATGACTCCAAGGATCCAATGACTCAGCTAAGCGGAGCTAACGACATTTGAGCAGAGAATTTTGAACTAAGAGATTAATTTGTACCATATTAATTCACCAAGCAACTTAAGCACATCAATCACACCAGACGCTGTGGAAACGTGTCAATCATCGCGACTCTTTGTTGTGGAAAGTGTGAAGAAAATGTTGCTTTTACAGCTTGGAGATTTTTCCTAGCAGAGTCGCAGAAACAGGAATAATTGAGCAATTATTTGACTTAGTTGTTTATTTAATTTTAGCTAACAGTTTTATTTAATAATTTTTATATTATTTGTGTTGGGTTAAACAAGCTTAATTTATTTTACGTATGGCCTATATTTTTTTGTAAAAATATGATGTCACGTTTTAACGTTTAAAAGGTGATAACACGTAGTCATTGCTTGAAACATGAAACGTTAAATAAAGTCGTATAACTATTATAATTGACCAACCTCATGTGTTACTGTTGCATGACTAACTTGTGGTGAACGGGTTACTCAATTGTGATGCAGTCAATATAGGGCACACTTTGATTTTATGGAGCCATTGTTACTGAAGCCAAACAATCCTTATACACGTAATAACGAACACGTGAGGGGGGGTGACTGGAATTTAGGTTGGTATTATCACGCTTGTATCAGCGGAAACAATGCTGATATTGATCGTCAGGAATTGTAAAGTATTCATACATAATTAAATTACAAATTTTCTGGTTAAATGTTTCAATTGCTTGTAATTTTAAAAAGGGCATTTGTTGCATACCAGAAAGCAATTATGCATTCTATGCATACAATGGAATGTGTGCGTGTGTAACTCACGGTTTATAAATGTGAAAACTTTTATTCTTTAAATATAATGGCTATAATAACGTGTTATTAATACATTTTTTGTGTGTATACAAATATCTACGAAGGAAATCCTAATTAAAAAGCAACAATTCTAAACTTTTTGTTAATTTAAACGGTGAATATTCTTACGATACTAAACTGAATGTTGTTGTAAATTTCAAGTGACGACATTTCTCACACCATGTAGGCTAGATATGTTGTTCCATCCAAAAATTGTCAGTTTTTAAGTATTTTAAAAGAAATTAATGAACATAATGTTATGTCAAACAAGGTTCAAATTAACGTTATGTACACTAACACAATGAGTAGGAAGCAAAAAAAAAATAAACGGTGAGAGAAAAAACGAGTAAGTATTTATAGATGGCATTCCTATTGTGTTATTCCCATTTTGTGTTACGTAGGCTAAATATAGCATAACTTTAAATCTTTTCGTAACGTCACTGTTGAGTTTATTCTACAACAAATTTTAAATTATCAACAACAATTAAAAGTACCATTGGCATATTATGAGGAAGAAAACAGATCGACGATGATAAGTGGAAGAGTGAGTAGTTGCTCTTACCGTTTATTTAAAGTGACACCTTTTTTTTGCGTTACCATATTTGTTCAGCAACAGTTTTAATTAATTTTATCAGTGGCGGCTGGTTTTATGGTTGCAGCGTTGCACAACCACCAATATAGAATAACTAAACTATAAAATAATATACGAAATCATTTTGCAGTTAAATGTCATAAATTTCAACGGAAAACGTATTAGATTCTATGCGGCAATGTTCACGTACAATTCAAATGTGGCGCGCAGGCTGGTGGTTGTAGCCCGCTTGCAACTTAAAGAGTAAATGGCACAGCTTACTACACAAGCATATGGGACGACGTGCGTTACTCTTTACAGTTGCCGTATATTCCCTATGTTAGCTAGGCGGTTGCAAAGTTTCCGCAACGTTCCACTAACAGCGCTGTAGTGCATCTTTAATTTTGTCATGAAGTGTGCACAGCCTTCTCAATTTGTAAATTGTATCAGGTTTAGTGTTTACGTTGGTTCAAAGTAAACGTGTACTCGTTGTTTTTGAGATTATAAAATTATAGTTATAATTTAGTATAACTGTGATTGTGATAATTAAGTGTCAATAAAAAATAAAAAATAAAAGATTTGTGAAATTTTAATATTTTATACAGATTTATTTTTTCTTATTGTTCATAAATGAAAGCAGGCAGTATTCCACTCACTTCTCTTTTAGAGTAGAGTTTTCAAGTAATATTTTTTGTAGTTGAATTTATGTGACTTGGAGTTTATATACAGGGAAAATCTGTTCTTATAGCTCAAATGAGTGATTTAAAAATAACTAGCCTCTATTATAAATTTGCTGTTCTTATTTTTTATTTCTCGTAAACACAAGGATCGCTTTCAAATCAGTGTATTATTTCATAGGTATAAAAAGCATGGTTCTGTTCATCTTTTTCTTTTCTCTGCATATTTAGTATTTGATTACTGCAAAGTTTGTGATGCTTTTAGCAATCATTCATGAGTACGTGGGAACATGGAATCTGGGATAGGTATACATACTGCTAGAATCATTCCATTATCATTAGCAGTTGTCTTTTGGGTGGAAAACAGTAGCTTTCTATTTTTTTCCATACGACAGCACTATGTATGATGCAGATATGTTGGTCTGCGCCCTGTTTAATGTGCCCTTTTACCCCCTTTCCCATCATCGCCCCCACCAACTCAACAACTACTGCAACCAAAAAAATTTGGAATTACCAGCCGCCATTGAATTTTATACCACGAAACTTATCAGTTGTGTCATATTGAGAAATAATTAATGAAGTTGTTTTACAGGTATAGTAATTTTAAGTTATTTACAGAACCGAGAAAATCAAGACTATGAAATGTATTAATTTTTCGTAATTAGAATCACTTACACGCGTTGCATATCAGCTCACAACATACATGCTCGACTGGTTTTGTGGATTAGGAAATGACGTGCATCTACGTATAACACATAGTTATTTCTAATACATGCTGAGAATATCTCATGAAGCATTTTACAATAAAAGTGAAGACAATATTTTATCGAACAAGCATCTATGAGAGGTAGTTATACAGTAACGTTTACTAAAAAAAAATCATATTAACGTCATCGTGGGAAAGAAAAAATCTGTGGCATTGTGGATATATAATCAAAGTAAAGAAGCACTTCCGAATAAACGAAAGATTAATTAGAGTGAGCAGAAGCAGAATGGTGCACAGCATTTTAAAACTTGAATACGCTCCGAGCTGCAACTCACTCTTTCTCGTTCTGAGTGCCCTAGGTGAACTACCGTAGTTTGAAAGTTAAGGTGAGTCAAATTGTTTAAACATTTCTTTGCTTTACATTATAGATGTATCACAGACTTCATCGAGTGGTGAGAAGCATGATGTGAGGGAATAATATTTAACTCTAATTGTTTTTGAGTGTTGGTTTGTGTTTCCTGAAATTTAATTTTGCTTTGTAGCAAGGACCTGCAGGCAGATGGTTCTGAGAAAACCAAAGTTATTATCTATTTCTGTTGTTTTTATTTTTATGTACTTCAAATGTTATAACAATGACCATTTATGATTTGTTTTATATTAATTCTCTTATAACAATATTTTATTTTGTTCATTTTTAAATATAAGGAGGTGGAAACTTTCAAGTTTTGTACTATGTGCTATTCCTTACACAATGCATTTTCTTTATATAGTAACTGCTTCCATTAGTTATATGTTATTATAGTGTATAAATTGTAGTGTACAAGAGGAAAGAAAACACTACTATTTTGATGACTTAAATAAATATATGACATCAGTAAATAAATGTTACATAATCAGTTAAGTAATGTGTGTTACATAAAACGAGGTAGACCTTTTTGTTAATTTCGTACGTATGTCAATATAAAATAGTTTACTATCATTTTCTTTTGACTTGCATTTAAAAAAATGAATTTGGAAAATATGTGCTATATTACATTTGACGCTTGGGATTCAATTGAGACTGGCTACTTAAAGCGAGCTTGAAATATACTGTTGAAGGAGGAAAACATATGACGGGAAAGATAATAACAACGCGCGCGTGACTACTACACAACAAGAGGTGCAGGATAAGACATAGTAATAAGTGGCATTTGAAAGTCTCTGGTCGTTGTAAACATCCAATGACCAGTGTGATGATAACGACATCATGAAGTGGCTCAATTGCGACACCAGATTTGGTTAAATGGGTTGGATTTTTTTACATTCACCTGGATTGGTTTTGGCAACAACATCTAATGTTACATACAATCAGCACAATGTTTATTTACTACACACGTAGCTTACCACAAGGAGTTACCCTTATTCTTGGTGGCTAAAAATGTAGTAACTACGTAGGGCCTATTACATATTTCGTGCCTATTACAAAGTAAATTGACTGCGTAGTAACTTTGATGAGTTTCTTTTAAGAAACACACTGCTTGTTATGCGTTTAAGCAATAATTTTTTAAAATCTAAAAATGACGAAAAAGAAAAAATAATGTTATTTTTAGTAAAAGAGGTTTGTATTACGTTGCCTTAAAAAAGAAAGAGATCTGGACTCACTCAAAACAATCAACATTAATATTGAAGGGTAATACCCGCACCCGCACACTCTTGGCGTACACTGATATACTTGTAGCGTTACTCATGTAAATTAAATTTGACCTACGTATTTAAAAAAAAAACCTAAGAAAACCTAATACATGTTTTACAGAGCGTTACTGAAATTTACAACCTTCTGGAAAGTATCATGTGAACTCGATTTTTATGAAATGAAAATTGATTAGTTTGTAACTTCTTAATACTGAAAAATTATATATCATTTAATGACCCAAAAATCGAAATGAAGAGAAATAAATGCACGTTGTCGTATTTCATTTGGCGTGAAGATATTTCAGTTGAATATTTTGTAATCCTCTTTTACTTTCCCTTCTTGCGTGGCTGTGCTAAGCCGTGGAAATAACCAAACAAGTTACTTCTTTTTCGTAGTTCTTACCTTTGTGTGTTACTAGTAATCAGCGTAAAAGCTGTAAACCTATTCATACGTAGCCTCAATAATAACAGAGTGTCAATGACGTCATGTTGTCATGCTCCATTTTTATATCACTGTTGATCCTAAATATAAAACTATAGCGTCTATTCAAGATATAATCTCACATTATTCTTGTATTTATATTTGCTCACCTGTACCTTAATTAAAAGTTATTAATAAAATAAAACGTGTTTGGTGTTATTTCCACACTTTAGTTTAGCTATGCAAGAGCGAAAAGAGGAAGAGAATAATTAGCAAACCGATGTGTATTCTTGCGAATAGGCTATATCTGTGCCAGTTTGTCTAAGGTAAACGATGCCTTTAATATACGTTGACTCATTACATATTCGTATGTTACATATTTCGATGTTTCAGAACATATTTACAAGCAAATAATATATCTTCTCTTTGGGCTATGTATGTTGCTGCCCTAGTTTGATAACGAGATCTGTTTGGTTATGCAAGCACAATTATTCTATTAATAACACAAAGGCGACGACTAATCATATTCAGTAGTTAATATTTTCCATTTACGTTACGGTTTTGTTTAAGCAATTCTAATCGCTTATGGTAATTGATTGTACTACAGAAACTAGATCAGCTGCGATAAGTTTATTCAGAATTATGAAAATCCTGGGTACTTGCGAATAGGTGTGTATTGTTTACTTTTAACGTAAAGATGGTTATGATTGCATTCGGTCCTCGAGTAAAAGGAAAACTATTCAAATCAATTCTGTGACGATTTTATTAATAAAATAAAAAAAAATAAAAAAATTAAATTAAATAAATAAGAAGGAAAGAGATTTATTTTTAAATTAAAATCGCACATTTAAACAAAGTTTAAATCCCTAAGGTAACACAGAAATAATAATAAATAAAGAGCTTAAAACCGAGAGGAATGCAAGTATAAAGGTAAGGAAACACCCTTTGATAATTAACCATGCTTTGACATGCGGAAACTGGCATCAACACGCAGAATAACCCGTAAATGAAACTAATAAAAGTAGTAAATTACAACTCGATATAAAAAACATAAAGGTATACAATAATTAACTACGAAGTAAAGGATACCATAGTATAATTAAATATGTCAAATAAACAAACCCCACTTGTAATGGAGCGCTCACGCCGTAAGCTCCGCACAGCGGTAATGTGCACCGATGACAATATTTTGGTTTTTCCAAGTGAATAATCTGAGTTAACATATTATATATATGCACTCTGTACACTCTTAACCGAAATGTATCGTTAAATAGTTGGATCGCGACGCAGAGATAAATATGTTGAAAGCTAGTAAAAGAATAACTAAATTGTGCGCCGATGATATCTCTACCAAATCTTAAATAAGACAATCATACTAGGACCCTATGGTGAAATTCAACTAATAAATAATCATGTAAAGTGAATACCAGTGAAACAAACTTTTGCATTAATTATTCTAACAACGAGATATTACTACCAGTCATCTAAGAGGAGAGTACCAGACCCAGAATGATCTAACACACTTCAGGAACTTCACCGTCACCGGATACTAAGATAACGACAGACCTTCATGAAACACACCGAGGACCGAGGAGCCGAATCTGCATCAACTACTGGATACCACAGGTGACACGGAGACTTGTCTTCATTGGTTATTTGATACTAAAATTATAAACAACAAAAGACAATTTAACTAACACTTTAAGACTTTTAAGAACAGACATTATATGTAAGATGTAGTCTGTAATCTGAGAAAACTATTTGTAGTAAAAGAGTAAAAGTTTAAACTGTAAAGCATTATTGTCTTAAAAGGCAAATAAAGTCCATTCTTCTAATGGCACAATTTCAAGATATTATATGGGTAGGTGACCATTATTAACATACAATATTCAATTCCGTATCCGTGGAAAAGTTAAACCGATGTACATCTTTATTTTGAGGGCCCTTCTAAAAGAATAAAATATATAATCATTTTGTAAACTGTAAACAGTTGAACCATATATGTTGAGAACTTTAAGTAGAGCTAGTAATGTTATTATGTAATAAAGAGATGTCATGGTACAAAACAACAAAACTGAGTGAATAAATCTGCAGAAACTCCTGTCAATGTTCCTCAATTTTAGCGACCCGATTATATATATATACTCCTAAATGCTATTATTTGTTTAATTAGAAGTTGGTTAAGACTATGGCAGCCTGTGGAATTGACCTGAGCCAATTAATCACAGGTTCCCGATATTATAACGTAGGAGACGTTATAATTCTTTTTATATAAGAAGCAAAAATAAATAGAAACTATACCATTTGTAATTCATTAAAAAGTAATTTACGTAACGATCCATTAAAGCTGTTTCAAATGTAAATCTTTTATAAATCCAGTCAGGTAAGAAACTTGTATTCATACGTATTAAATTCCCAATCAGTGTTACTGTACTGCATTGCATTTAATAAAATACAGGAAACACTCTTTAACCCGGATCAATTTGAACCAAGGGTAGTCCGGATAGGAGACAATCCAGATATGTGAAGTACAAAAGAAGGAAAAGCTAAAAGATATAAAAAACATGACGCTGTACACGTGTACATACTTACAAAAAGGTACACGTCACTAAAAGTCATATTCAGAACTAAATTTGTGTAGTATTTAGATATATCACTATACGTTTTAACTTTTAAAACAATTATCATTTGTTGTTTGATGCAAACAACTCTTCTATTTTCTCGCTGTTAAATCGATAATTTATTTGCTGCAATGATTAGACTGTCAGATTCCTTTTAGGTTCAAACCATTTAAATGCGGTCTTAAACTCTTCAAAAGCTTCCGTATTAGATAGTCCGTTGTCTAGTCTAGTACAGTCAGGTTTTACCTCTTCATCCTTGCTGGCGTCTTCTTTTAATATGTGTGAACCATACTTTCGACAGCCATCATTTGGAAACCGTGATCGCTGGGATTTTCAAGCTGTTTACGGTGTCATTAATATCACACTCGTAGATTTTTGTAGCGACCAGCAACTTTGAAATGCCACTTATTGCCCTTGTCCGGTTCTCTCTTTTTGTGTAGCAATTACACCGGCACTGCTATTTCTTTCGTCATTTGGGTTTTCTCCTTCAACAGTTTATTTCAAAATCGTTTTAGGTTCCTAGTCTCGATTGAAGCCCAAGCTTTTACGATCGTATGGAAACGATATTTTTAATTCATTTGAAAACAAAACACTATCAGCACAATTGTTTTAAGTAAAGAGAAGTTGACTTGAAAGGATCTTTCTGTAAAGTTTCTCTGAAGTTGCAATAAGGTTCTTTGAAGTCAGCTTTAGGACGATTGTTATGTTAGTTGACATAACTTCAACGGTCAACACACCATTCTCTTGCTCCAACAGTTTAAGGGAAGGATATACCGGCGCATTATCTATCACCACTAGCACCGGTGATACTCTTTTTGCTGACATAGTAACGGGACTTTTTACGAAGCTTTTTCACTTCGGGTGTAGGCATAAATGTTTTTATACCAATGGACAAACACTTTGCTGTTCGTCCACACCTTTCTCAGATTTTTGTAAATCAAAGGATTTTAGCTTTTTTGAAACACCACATTTTTTAGACTTACCAATTAGGAGCATCGACATTTTGTATGTTCTGCTGGCATATATCATCAAAGTGACCCGGACCTTACTCACTTTGCGACGTCTGAATGTTCATATGTAATTGTCAATAATTTAGGTGGTAAGGTTTCCAAAAAATCTTGTTTCGTCCGTTTTGACACAAGGCCTAAACTGTACTTGCCGTATTTAAAAATGTTTACAAAATAAGTGAATCCGCACTGGGACATCTACGATAATTTTCTAGCCTACAGCTTTGAACCGTGTCGTTTTTAACTTGCGTAACAACAAAAAATTGCTTCATAGCAATGTCCGTGGCTTCATGCTTTGAGGTTTCATCATTTTTCAATGCACTTCTATCCCAAGTGTCCCAAGGGTGCTGATGTGAACTTAGCGTTTTTATTCACGAGCAGTCTACGGCCGCCCCTTTGATTTCACGATGCTTCTATGCAACTACATGGATTACAGTAAGAAAACGCTGGTATTTTTTACAGACAAAAAAACAAAATGTGCCTGAACTTACAGGGGTAGGTGGAGTACACCACTTTTCTCACGAAAAATAGTAGGCGCAAATGTTTATGCGGACTGTATTTAATTCAATGCAAATCTTTGTACGCAACTTGTAGTTTTGTTTAAAAAAATTTGCAACTTATGAACTACCCTAAAGATAGCGTAGTAGCCTACCTTGTCCCGCTTGTTGCCGATGTCGCATTGGAAGATGATAGAAAACGAAGACGACTGACGTTGACGGTAATGAACTCTTGTTTTTTGCACGTAGACGGTGACGAACCTGACGTAACGAGAAACACAACGCGTTCGAATGTGACCGACAGACGTTCACGTATGACGCACGTGTCGACGAATCACGACACACTGACACACATTGAAAATACACCGGACGAGCTGCGCATGCTCGAAGGGACTCTTGAAGACAGCTGATCGTTTCTGAAGGAACTGGAGAATTTTCTGATCATAAACATCTTAATCGTTTTCACTCAAAACTATAAATTCTCTAACAATATGTAATTTATTTACACAAAGTTTGTTAATTTATGTATTTTTTTAAAATTTTCTTTATAATAAATGTAATATCTTATAACAAACAATACTAGTTCGCATAAACGAGAGCGGCGGGTTTGATTATGTTATAGATATTGTAAGTAATAGCTTATTATTATAGGTATTTGATTACCTATTATAGGCATAGATTATTACTATACCTGTTTAAGAAACTTCATTATAACTTACTTGTTTAGACCCTTGTATCTGTTGTTTGAAAATGTTTAGTTTCCACCGGTTTGAATTCTAAAATATCTGTTGATGTGTCACTCATCTTACACCGGCTTACATCAGGTGACCTCTAGTAGGCCTATAGTCACGCAGTACGTGTTGTACAACTGTCCTAGGTATTGACCTAAAGAATCTTTTGCAAGTAAGTGTGTCATCAGATTTTGGAAAGCTAGTGACGCAGTCCAAAGCAAGAATAAATCTGATATCTGGCATTTTTTACGTGCTGTGTCAATTTATTCCGTTTCTGATAACTCTTTTCGCTTACATCACTCATTAATACCTTATACGTCATTTTAACTTATACGTCACTAGTAACTTTCTTACATGTCGAATTATCAAAATGTTTTCGTTTTCTTTTCAACATCATCAAGTTAAAAACATTAAAAATCAGATGTACATTAATTAATTTGTTTACAAATATAATTAATTTGGAATATTGATATAAGTAATATCATCCTAATTAATATTAACACTGCTTTCTATTAAAAATTAATTTTATGAATCAATTTCTACGTTACAATTTTAAGTAAGGAATGCAAATCTTCCATTAGTGATAACTTCGTAAACTCAAAATGCAACTAAGTGAATTATTTTTAATGTATGTGAAAGTCTGTAAAGCAACGTAGCTCAGTGTCTGTTAGAGATGTCGATTCCTTTGGGAGCTGAATGTCATTAAGAACTGTCTGGTTACATTTTCGTTTTAAAACTGAATATTTGATAAGCAAACGCAAAGTTCTGAGTCAGGGCCTGTGCATTTTAAACGATAAGTGTCATCTATTTTTCATTACGCAATTCTATTTTTTAAAACTTTCATTCACGCGTACTTTAGAAACAGTCTCCTGATAAGCGTCACCGTGGAAAACATTTTAATAAAAAATGTTGTCCATCAAACCAACAAAAGTTTACGTTATTGTAGTAAAATATATTTCCACCACACCGCGTGTCATTATTACTTTGGAACCAAAGAAATGTCAATAACTACAGTATGGATAATACTGTACTGTATATTAGTTTGAATTGGTAAACATTTTTATGTTTACCAAACTTCAGGACATGTAATTGTCATAAAATTGTCACATTGTTATATGGTCCTGCTTTACATTTGGTTTTACATTGAGCATTCGAGGGTTTCGTTTTGCCCAAAGTGTACAATTAAAATTGACAACTTTGAAAATCTTTTATTGCTATTTTGTTGCAATATCGTAATTACTTCGTTTCTCCCGGATCCAGTCATATGTAGGTTTAGAAGTAGTTTAGAAGTAGCCATCCTTTTTAGCATAACATATTACTTTCGAAACGAATTGTATAGTTTCTGAAACAATTAAAGACATAAAACACGATGTTTTTTCGTTGCAATAAACAAAATAATGTTTCTATCTTAATACAAACAATAGATTACATGTAAAAGCCTAATAGACCTAAAAGAACTGCATGCATATTAAAAATTTTATCACCGATTGTAATGGACGATATTTGAAATAACTCAAATGTAAATTGTCTTTGCACATTACGGATGCACGTGTATCAGCTGAATACACAAACGTTCTGTCGTTTTCACAGACATAGTGCACTATGGGAAACAGACAATTGTTGACACGATATGTGTAACATTTGCTAATGTGTCTATGCAAATACCAGCCATATCACAAGTTTCAAAATGTTTTTTCTTAAGAAACATGTTATGTACAAATTTGAATTACCACCCGAGATAATCAGCGGTGGCGAGTGTTCTTATCGTCATTATGATACTACTCGCCATTCTTCATATGGAGACGTGTTCGACGTACAGGTAGGGGTTAAAAAAAGAAGTAGTGAAACGTGTAGGACTGACTGGAGAGACTTTGATGGCCTCAAGCAAATTCTGCGTGATTTACGCTGCCATTTCGAATGAAATTTTTGACGGAAGATGGCGTCACGGGTGCGTTGTTGTCTGCGGCGGAAACTGAAACAATATTGTGTGTTTTTTAGAAGGAGGCAGAGTTTTCATTACTCGCCGGGACTGTGAGCAGATGCTTATCCACTACAGATTGAAAGACTTTGTGTTTTTCTAATTTTGGGTATCTGTAACTTACAAGAGACAAAGTCACACGTCGAGACAAGTAATAACGGCTGTGCCAAATCGTCGTCGTAAGAACACTACTTGACCCTCATAACTGAACGATCGGGAAGTCGGGGTAAGATCAACGGTGGCCGAACTATTCGAAGTAAGGCATCGTTCCGAATGGTTGAGAAATGTAGACGAAAAGGAATAGTTTTACGTGAATCATGCCATGGACATTTGGGCGGTACTAGCACAGGAAAGAGAGTCGGGTATTTCGAGCCCGGTTATAAATACACTGTTGTCGTTTGTGATAGTCCTAAAGAGAAGTTTTTTCGCTTAAAACCTATTTCTCTTAGTTAAGCTAAGTAGAATCACATACAGTGCTTCAAACGATTCCTCACCAGTACGGAAGTGAAGCATTCTTATGACAAATTAACTTCTGATGGCAGTGATGAACTTCATAACGATATGTACCTAGACTACGATAACGAGAATGGTAAGTAGCGGAGTGAATTGCAAAATTGCAGGTAAGACCCTAATTTTATTTTTAGTGTATACCAATGACAAAATTAATACAAAGTAATAAAAGTTTAAGATCTTAAATAACGAGTCAATGTAAAATGTCTTAATAATTTTGAATCTGAAAACAGTAAAATTTGTTAGATATTCATTTACACAAATATACAACAAAACACTAAAGACAGATATGGGTTTTGTTTTGGATATTACAAATAGAGTTAGCCAAGGAAAGTAGAGAAAGAGAGAAGATAGATTGGAAAAAACCTTTAACGTTTAATCTAAAATATGTTTTTATACCAAAAGTATCAATTTTATTTTAATTTTTTACACTAAAGTTATTTATAGTTAGTGTAAAAGCAAAATAGTGTAGGCCTACATTCATTTCTAAAAATATATATCATTTATTTGAACAAAAATTTTGTTTTTCGTCTTCTGCAGAGTTTGAAAAAATGGACTCTGATTGCCCTTTCTCCGGCTTTTCCAAAGGGATCAGAGTGGAATCCGAAAATCGAGGATCATGAAACGTTCTTTTAGAAGTAGATACGAAGATGCAGATACCATCGTAGGGTTCTGTACATCTTAGTTTTGGGAGTAGGTAGATGAATAAGTGTCGATGAGAGCCCATATCGTTAACAAATATTATGTTACAAAGACCCGGAATTTTTATCCAAAACTCCTTCCCGTACTAAAATGTTGACAAGGAAGGACATGCGGTCAAAAGAGCTCTCTTTACAACTTTAAAAACAGGGAAATTTAATATGGTCGTTTGGTCGCAATTTCCTTCAGCCTTTTCTCTATCATATCGTCTCTAACGTGATCAATTGGAGTTCCGTTGAGGATGATATAATTTTTAATTGCTCTCTTTGGTGTACTACGTTATTATTAATCTTTCTCCTGTGATCGTAAAGAAACTTACACTAGATTCAAAAGTCCTGCAGAACTCGAGAAAACTATGAATATTAACTAGATGTCTCATTACGAGACAGCTTTCTAACTGTCACATTGCAGCATTATGATTAGAGGCATCTATTGCAGTTTTTAATATACATAAATTAACTAACGCTGGCTAGTTAGTTGACGCTTAGCTAACTGCGGAACAACACAGAAATGAGCTTTTCGTGAGGACGCGCTGTTCACATATTATCCTGTGGTTGCCGGCCTGTGAGTCAAACTTATAAGTTAAGCAGGCAGAGTCAGAGTTTGGGAACGGTTCACTTGGTCGTTGCTGATGCCCGATTGTTCGCAAAGGCCATCGAATCGTCCTACCCGCACCTCCGTTGCGTGGACAGTAAGGACAATGCTCCGTCACTTCGCCATGGCAGGCGCCCTTGGGAGCTGCTACATGATCCCCATAATAATTTCTCAAGACCTCTCTGAACCGCCCCCTCCCACCTTAATAAGCTCCCTGTATCCTACCTAGGCTGCGGCTTTCCGACGTTGCGGTTGTAAACAGCGTCTGACGTCACAAGTAGACTGCAGTGTTCTTAACACCCAGTCAACACCTGCTTTGCTGTCTCGGCTGGCCTGAAACTCGAAGCATGGGAAACCGCAAAGTGTGCAAGCCACTAATTGAGGAAGCCATTCGCCCTGTAATGGCGACCATCGTTACGGACGTGTCGCCTCCAGGCGGTGCCCAGAAAGCCCAGACGAAAGCAGAGCCGAGGTGCCTTTCCTTTGATCGATAATGAACTACAGTACATCCAGTTACACAACTAAGATTTCACTGCTAATTGTATTCAAATCTAAATTAAATTATTGTGTAAATAATTAAATTTTATATACTGTAATGTTCTTAATAAATAATTAATTCAATAATTTGTAACATTTGAAGCTAATATCGAATATCATGTTTCTTCTAGTTTCTTCTTATTTCCATGAAAATTTGATGTTACCAATGAGAAGAAAATATATGTTTGTATTCTAAGATTTAGACAAAAAAGCGATAAAAACAAAATTTTACAAAAACATAGGACGTTAATTAAAATTAAAATTAATATAGATGATAATCCAGTATGTAGAATCATAAAGAATTATATTTTAAAAATACAAAAATTATTAAAAGCATTGAAAGAAAGGAAGGTCCCACTTGACTGGCAAACAGGAATTATCGCGCCTATATACAAAAAGGGAGACAGTAAAGAATGTTCTAATTATAGAGGCGTTACTTTAGGGAACACGGTAGGAAAACTGTACGGGAGGATTCTAGAAAGCAGATTAAGGAAAAAAGTAGAACACACCTTGGAAGAAAGCCAAAGTGGGTTCAGAAGAAAGAGAGGAACTGTGGACCGAATCTTCATAGTAAGACAGTTATGTGACATAGCTGCCAAAGTGGGAAGACAAATACATGAATGTTTCGTGGACATGGAGAAGGCGTTCGATAGTATACGAAGGAAGGACGTATGGAACATATTGAAGAGGAAGGGAGTAGAACAACAGCTTATTTAGGGCATAAAAAACCTATACGAAAACACCATCAATTACGTAAGAGTAAGAAACGAGGCATCAAAAACTTTCACCTTCAAAATAGGTTTAAGACAGGAGTGTATTTTAAGCCCCATGTTATTCAACCTGGTGTTGGATGATGTCAGAAAATGTAAATAAATTATGAGTAAATATATAATATGATACTGGAATATGAAGATAATAACAATAACAGAATTATGCTACGCAGACGGTTAATAATTATAGGAGAAACAGAAAAACAGTTACAGAATAACATAAAGGTATTCAATGAAGAACTTAGAAAGAAAAACATGAAGATTAATATACAGAAGACTAAAACTATAGTAATAGGAAATTCACAAGAGAAACACAGTATAGAACTTGATGGAAAATATTTAGAACAAGTAAAAGTTATAAATATCTGGGAGTAGTGATTAACAGCAAAGGGAATTTAGAGGAAGAAATAAATGAAAGAGTAGCGAAAACAGGAAGATTATTCAATAGTATTAAATCAAGTTTCCTGGGTAAAAAAGAAATACTCGCTAGGATAAAAACAGAAATAGTCAGAAAAATCATGAAGCCAGTATTAACTTACGGAAGCAAAACATGGACAACAAATGAGAGAATAAAAAGCAAGCTAACTAGTATTGAAATGAGGTTTCTTCGAAAAATAGAAGGGAAGACAAAAAAAGATAGAATTCAAAATGAAATATTTAGGAAAATATTACATATTGTTCCTGTAGCAATAACAGGAGAACAAGCACAACTTCGATGGCTGCGACATGTAATGAGGATGGGGAGGAAAGACTGGTAAAACAAGTGTTTGAATCCAGAGAAACAGGTACAAGAAAGAGAGGACGACCGAGAAAGCTCTGGAAGGATGAAGCAAGCACAGCTGCAGAAAGAAGAGGAGTAAAATGGGAGAAAATAAAGGAGCTCGCAGGAGATAGAAAGAAATGGAGGGATATGTGGAAAAAGACGACCTCACAGGACTCAACTCCAACATAGCTTTACACCGAAAGGTAGAAAAGCTAAGGATTAAGAAAGAAAGTAAGTAAGTACAAAAATTATTAAAACGTAAACATCGTGGATTAAATAGAATATTACTATTTACGTTACATATATACGTTAATGCACACTTTAAAATAAGAAAAGCAGACAATAATAAAATAATTGTTTACACCACCGAAATGTCTTATAAGGGATATGATAGGTTCCTGAAGAGAACAGAACACGTCGCATTACTGACAGTACAGACGGAACTGTCGGTTTGGCCACTCGGAAGAGACGTCGATTACTGAACCATTTTTGGATTGGAAACCCGACGGTTGGCTACAGGACCAACGTAGCTTATCTGGTTGCCAGGAGATTTTAATGTGCCTTGGTCAACAGAATCTATATCACGAGTCGTAAAGAAATCAACAAAGAATTGTCACTGAAGATAGATTTTAAAACATTTTTAATTGGACTTTGTACACACTTCACGGTATGGATATGTAAATTTCATTGTTTAACTTTAAATGAAGAAAAATATAAGGTTTAGTATTAAAGGAGGGGAATTATTAATTCCAGTAAAGACATATAATAGGTTAACAATTAATCAGTAATGAATAAATATTTAGAATACGTTTTGTACGTCTCCTAATATATTTTTAATAGAAATACGTATAAGAAATTTAATATATGTAATATATTTTCATATTTGTATAAATATAAAAATTGTTATCATAAAAATTATATATTTATTTTTTATATAAAATTTGTATTAAATATTTTTAATAATTTATATGCATTACATACACACATAGTAGATTATGCATATACGAACATGTATATTATTCAATGCTAATATTTATATGTGCATGTGTGTGTGTGTGTGTGTGTGTGTGTGTGTGTGTGTTCAAACAGTTTTTTCTACAGTACCAGGTACAAGATGGTACCCGAAACATGTTCCAAATAAGGAGAAAATATCTTGAGGTGAAGTGATTATAAATATTAAATATATATATATTGTAATAAAATTTAATTTAATGATTGAGTGTAGATTGCACTTCTTCAAGCTCCACGTTGGGTTCGTCACGTTGTTACTTAATGACGTTGTGTGAGAGTAGTGTTTTTATTTTAAATTAATCAAATTTGATTTAGTAGTATACTCTTCTTCACTCCTCACGTTGTAATGTAAATATCGATGATTAGTGTTGTTTTTTGTTGTTTAATAAATAATTGAAATAGTAATATTTATGTTTAAATTAATGTTTATGTTTAAAATGATTGTAATAACTTATATCTTGATGTATTCACCTCCCCACTTACCATCCGTGAACGTCTTCAATCTTCTTAATATGTTGCCCTATCTCACTGGAAATACATGAATAACACACAAAATACTTCACCTTGATATTAACATATACACATTAAATAAAATGACAATGATATTCAATCGTGAATTGAATATTCAAATACTGGCCGCTTGAATATTGCCGCCACCTTGAGAAACAATTGCTTCTAAAATGCAAGTTATTTGCGTCTATTTAATAGAAATAAATACTCTCTGTTCACTGGTAAGATATTTAGGCGTTTATTAACATTAGTTATATTCAATGAAATCCTTTTTTTTAAAACAATTAATAAATCTTTAAAAACAACAAAGTTAATTCCTTTCTGAAAATTCTTCAGCTCAGGGCTGGTAACACTAGTACAATATACAATAATATGGTATTTCTGGTTATGTTAATTTTGGTTATAAGCGTTACCAAATTTCATGAATCCTTTAAATTTACATGATGCAAGATACAAAGATGCTAAAAAAAACAATATTTATTCATATAAATCTTATCGAATTAATTCTTCTCATCGAAGAATGCTCACGTCTGGTAAAATCAGATCATCCTAAAATGTTCATAAGTTTCTTATTAATTGTCTGATCGTCATTTGAATAGTCGCATTGTTTTGCGGATACTTGTGTCTTTAATTTAAGTCCAAACAAGTAATAAATCCGTCCATTAACAACTCACTTCACTTTATTCAATATTCATATAGTATAAATCTTATCGAATTAATTCTTCTCATCGAAGCTCTTGCTCTCGTCTGGTAAAATCAGATCATCCTATTGGTGTAGAAGTCTGTACTCTCTACCCCAAATGCCTTAGTTATATTAAAATTTTAATTTTTAGCGTCTATGCTTTCGGTTCGAGACTCAGCTATGACGCGTTCATTCCCATTCGGAAATGACAGAAAATCTTATAATGTTCATAAGTTTCTTATTAATTGTCTGATCGTCATTTGAATAGTCGCATTGTTTTGCAGATACTTGTGTCTTTAATTTAAGTCCAAACAAGTAATAAATCCGTCCATTAACAACTCACTTCACTTTATTCAATATTCATATAGTGGCTGTTAATAAAAAATAAGTTTTTTCCACTATATTTTGGTGTAATTATAACCTAATGCTTATAATTAAACGTCTAGAGTCCATATCTCTTATAATTTAATACATACTATTAACATATTTGTGATTTAAGCAAAATGCATTAATGGCGTACAAGCCATCCATGTCCAAGCATTTATATTTGCTTATATCACCATTATTCCTTATGCTATTACTTATCTTTGGTACTAGAATGTTATTTAATACTTTTACATATATTTGCTGATACTTTACTTCAGCAAATGTTATCTTATTTACACATATAGCATTGTCTAAAATACACTATGAAATTATTTCGCCATTCTGTCACTCTCATTTAGTTATTTTTTCCACATATTATATGCATTATTGATAATTAAAGTGTGCACAAATATTGTACATGGTCTGTTTAGTGCACTTACTAACTTTTCGTTAGTTGAAATTTCTTTAAGTTACAGTATGATGGTTGTTTACATCTAGTCCTATGATCTCAGTTAATTAGTTTATGATATTATTGTTATTAAATTACTTATACAATGATTGTGATGTATTCTCATAGTTGAATTTAACATTATTCTAACTACTGGTAAACTTCCTTACTCTCACTTTACAAGTTTTGTTATGGTTTATTAATTAAATCTCTGGTCACTTGGGATTCTGTCTAATTTGTTTATTGTTATTATTAATAATCTGACTTATATAGTTGTGTTCTTTAGTTCATAGGGTATTCACTGTCTTGTACATTTGTTCTCATTTGGTCTCTGTTTGAAACAATTACTGGTAATTACTTTATCTAATTATTGTGTATGACTTTATGTTGTAGGTCCTGTTCAGATGAGGTTATGTGTCATTGAGTTGGCAACAATATGCTTCTTACTTTATTCAGTATTCATCTTAAATACTGTCATGTCATTATGGCATGTTACTATAATTGTTTATTACTATGTTTTACACACTTTGTACACATTTTACATTATATGTTTATACAATAATACTTGGTTTTTTTATCTAACTATGTTACACATTTTGGTGGGTTGTATCTTGGCTTGTATACATTGGTTTGTTTCTTTTCAACAAATTAATTTGTTTACTACTCATTGGTTATAATATTTATGTACATTTTTTCCTGTGCTACTATGACATTCAGGCACATTCCCTATCCAGGATTATATAGCTTTTATTATTGGTCTTTTTGAGCAATCATTTCTCTTTTCAGTCCCATTAAGTTGGTGGTCTTACTGAGTATGTTTGTGGTTTTACAATCTTGGATTACAATTGGTACACTAATTGTTTGTGTATTTCACTTGGTAACCGTTGATTTTTCACTTATTAATTTTTATTCACTTCCCTCAGTTATATACACTTCACTCATATTATCTGTGTTGCTTATTTGAGGTTAGTGTTATTACACTATTTATTGTTGCACTTATATAAAGTATTCACTATTATTGTTTGTGATCACTTACTAAGGTTCAACACTTGGTTTTCTATTATATTGGTTTCACTATATCCTTCCTTGATAGATAGTTTTTATTACTACTAATCTTATAATCATTATTCTTATTTTGGTTGTTATACTAGTTGTGGTGCTTTCCATATTTTGGGAATACTGGTGTCTTGTTCTAGTTATACTTAATCTTCATTCTTCATGGTACATTTCTTCTTCTTTTTCTCCTGGTTATTCAATTGTTTATTCTTCATTTTAATTGTTTGTCACTTGTAATGCATTTCTTGGTTCCTCACTATTTGTGATAACTCATGTTCATTTACTATAGTTATAATTTTCAACATTTTCATTCATTATTATGATAATCATTACCTTATATTTATCCACTATTATGACAAATTAGTTTATCTTCTCACTATGATAATTGCATTTGATATGTCTCTTCCTTATGATGATATTAATTCTTGGTATATCCCCTCACTATTTTGATCTATTGGGCCTAGATGCTAACGTATTATATTATTTCATTGTATTCTCTCTTTCTTCTTTCTACTCGATGATATATTTTTATGATTCTTCTTTCTTCTTCGTTGGGTTGCTTTAACATTATTCATTTATAGATACACTTTTGATTTTCATACTTCTGTTCCTTCTTCCATGTTTGATGAAATATGCTTATGGTACACCTTCATTTGACGTATTATATTATTTTTATGTAACCGTTATTTTGATACGTTACATATGCCTTCCTATAAGAATTGATTAAATCTGAATTCGTATACTTATTTCCTGAAGAATTCATCAATTGTTGTATATTTCCAAGTTGACTCTCATGTTCTTCTTATATCCCTTCATTCTCTTCTATTTGAATCATAATTATTTTTCTTTCCATGTAATTATCTCCCTTGTTTATTTAATTCCCTAATTCGCTAACATAATTTTAGCTGGTGCAGTTCAGAGTGGCTCACTGTGGCATACATCTCTGCTGTCCATACTAACATCAATAAATTCAGAGGTACATCATCTCTGTCAATAATATAAATGATTGCTGGAATAATTCATCAGTCAATTCATCTCAAAATATAAAGTAGTCGTTCTTTCGACAAATAATAATAATCCTTGGGATTATCTCACGCATCTGCGGTTTATACATTATTATATTCTCCTCTTCTTGATTCATCTTAACTTAATTCTTCATATGTTACTGGGATAGTTTGTTTACATTTCATCACTGGTATTTTCACATGATCTCCTTCGTTAGTATTTTATTTTTCATTCTTCTTCGTCATCAATTAATCTTTTCTCTTGGTATTACATTGAACGTCACTTCATACTCTTCTTCATCTTCATGATTCACGTCTTTGTGTTACATTTCATTTAGTATAGGCTCTCTTTTGGTTTTTCGCCTCGTGTTTGGGTATCATATATCTGTTCATATTAATAATATTCACTTGCTTCCACTTCTCCAACTTCTTATGTTGCTTTCTCTATATATCATCTCGTATATTTCTTCCTTATTTTTGTAGTACGGGTAAGATGTTAATAACTGGTTTACTGGCTCTTGGAAATTTCTATACATATTTTATATATTTTATGCCGTAGTTCTTGGGTGTCTTTCTCGTAAATCTTCTTTCTTATATTAGCAGTACGGGTAAGATTTTAATTACTAGTTGACTGGCTGTTGGAAATATCATTTTGCCATAGATGTTGTGTGTCGCCCTCGTATATCTTCTTTTTTCTAATATTAGTAGTACGGGTAAGATGGTAAGTTACTGTTGACTGGCTCTAGGAATTTGTAATTTATTTGCCATAGATTGTGGGTGTCCGCCTCGTATATATTTTCTTTTTAATTGGTACGGGTATATTGCAATTTTCTTCACATTTTACATTATTTCTTTGGGTTACACTTTTATGTCATAATATCAATATCTTGTCAACATTTATTCTTAAATTTACAATTGTCATTTCGTATTTAGTATCAACATTAAATAATTTCCATTATAATATTCCATCTTTTTACATTATTCAATCTTCAATATATCGTTTTATTGAAGTCTGATTATAATTACCTTTAATTTTCTTCGTTACAGGATCTTGTATTTCATATGTATTGTTCATATTGTTTTTGGTAACAGTATTAGTCATTATCAAAAGAATCCGTCCCTTTCCTCAATGTATTTTTACTTAGTTTATCCATAGTCATTGCTCTCCTCTCTTCTTGTTGTTCGGATTTCTTCAGTGTTCAGGCTTCTATCTGTTCTTGTCATATACTTCACTATCATTCGGCTCTTCCATTTCGCTGCTATCAGATCTTCATCTGCTTCCCGTTCTCCCGTCTTCTTCTTCTCATTATCTTTGGTACACACGTGTCTAGTGTCCTCCTGGTTTTCGTTATTTTTAGCTTCTGGTATCTCTTCTAATTCTGGTTGATTGTCATCTGTCTTCTGGTTGGTTTTTTCCATCGATTGGTACCTCTTCTTCCGCAATTCTTTTATTTCTTGGGCGTATCCTTCAATGATCCGGTCCATCTGTTCCTAGTAATTTTCCTTTCTCTTAGGATGCATACTTCTTCTAGTAATATTTGCTTTAAATACTTTGTTGTTTATAATCTTCTTTGTCGTAACATAGTCCTTCTCTTCGTCCATCTTCATGAAGCTCCTTCTATACTCCTTCATATAGATTTCTTCTTTACGGCCGACGATTGGGAAGTTAATCATATTAATTAGACCACTCTGAGTCATCTCTATTAATTCTTTTGTAATCCTTGTCTTCTTCGGGCGTATTATTCTTCTTTCTTTCATCTTTTTAATTATTTGGGTTTTCCTTTCTTCATTATCTTCAGTTTTCGGATTCATTTGTTCCGTGTTTTTATCTTCGGGTACTTCTTCAGTTTCTGCTTCGACGTCATCTATCTTCGGGCTGGATTGTTCCATTGATTGTTCCCTCTCCTTTCTTAATTTTTCTCTGAATTTCCTGTTATCTTCTACTGTCTCTTTTATTGTTTTCTCTATCTCCTTCTGGTTGTCCATTATTCTCTTATTGGACTCCATCATTTGCTTCATCCATTCCATTACTTCTGCCTCTTGTGCTTTTGTTAATCCCGACATCCTTGTATCCTTGCAATGTAATTGCCGCCGAATTAGGTTTAATAATTATTTATTTAGTTATTTGTTTTGTTGAATATTGTCGTCCTAATTCGTGCTCAGACGTTGGGCGCCACGTTGTTACTATACAACTAATTGAGTGTTTGATTGAATTATGTTCGACTTCTTCAAGCCCCGCGATGGGCGCCACGTTGTAATATAATCAACTTATTCTGGTGATTGGAATAATGTATTTGAGTTATTTTAAATTAATCAAATTTGATTTAGTAGTATACTCTTCTCCACTCCTCACGTTGTAATGTAAATATCGATGATTAGTGTTGTTTTTTGTTGCTTAATAAATAATTGAAATAGTAATGTTTATGTTTAAATTAATGTTTATGTTTAAAAGGATTGTAATAACTTATATCTTGATGTATTCACCTCCCCACTTACCATCCGTGAACGTCTTCAATCTTCTTAATATGTTGCCCTATCTCACTGGAAATACATGAATAACACACAAAATACTTCACCTTGATATTAACATATACACATTAAATAAAATGACAATGATATTCAATAGTGAATTGAATATTCAAATACTGGCCGCTTGAATATTGCCGCCACCTTGAGAAACAATTGCTTCTAAAATGCAAGTTATTTGCGCCCATTTAATAGAAATAATTACTCTCTGTTCACTGGTAAGATATTTAGGCGTTTGTTAACATTAGTTATATTCAATGAAATCCTTTTTTTTTAAACAATTAATAAATCTTTAAAAACAACAAAGTTAATTCCTTTCTGAAAATTCTTCAGCTCAGGGCTGGTAACACTGGTACAATATACAATAATATGGTAATTCTGGTTATGTTAATTTTGGTTATAAGCGTTACCAAATTTCATGAATCCTTTAAATTTACATGATGCAAGATACAAATATGTTAAAAAAACAATATTTATTCATATAGAATGACAAGAAATTAAAAATCGTTAACCTCAATACGATATTAAAATTATCGTACTATCGTACGGCAGGAGTGCTGCAGTCAGTTATTCAAAGCTGTGTACACGTGTTATAAACGTTACACTATAAAACAATATTACTGGTTTAATTATTATTATGAACTGGAATTGATAAAAAATAGAAAAACTCTTATTATCGAGTCTATTCACAAGAGTATTATTAATGACAGAAGTGACTCTCTGTTGGCAAAGAAATATGTGTTGGTTATAGGTTAGTTTACCTATAGATGAGAGTAAGTTGACAAAATAAATTATTTAATATTATTGAAATCTTAATATTATTTTCACAGAAACATTATTTATCGTAATAAGATGGATAATTAACGGCAATGATTGTTCTCGTATATAAAATCATTATTTATCAAGTACTACTGGAATCGTAGTCAAGTAAGCGACTATATTTTACAAGTATTGTTTGCAATATTTATCACTATTTCAGCTTCTGTTATTATTTTCCTTACATAAATATTAAAATATTTAAATTAAATACCATTATTAAATTAAACGAGAACTTTTATTCATTGAGCCTGATAATATTTCATCGTTCGCTAAATTAACCATGCATAGTGTGTGTGCTTGGCTATCGTAGTCTGCTATAATGTTCGTCAACTGACGAATATTATATTTTCATTTTTATTTAAAAAAATCGTTAACTGGTAATACTCCCTGCATATTTCACTTAACATTGCCTTTATTATACACTGGCAATGTTTTAATAATTCACTTTATCACTCGTAGCACTGTCACACGAGAAAAAATTAGTCTTCAGTTGAGGTTAGTTATGACTGTTTACTATCTGTCGCGCACATTTCAAAATAATTTTCTTGATGACTGTCGCGGGCTCCGTTCGCATCGGTGGGTGGAAGACAATTAATTCTTCTCATCGAAGCTCTTGCTCTCGTCTGGTAAAATCAGATCATCCTATTGGTGTAGAAGTCTGTACTCTCTACCCCAAATGCCTTAGTTATATTAAAATTTTAATTTTTAGCGTCTATGCTTTCGGTTCGAGACTCAGCTATGACGCGTTCATTCCCATTCGGAAATGACAGAAAATCTTATAATGTTCATAAGTTTCTTATTAATTGTCTGATCGTCATTTGAACAGTCGCATTATTTTGCAGATACTTGTGTCTTTAATTTAAGTCCAAACAAGTAATAAATCCGTCCATTAACAACTCACTTCACTTTATTCAATATTCATATAGTGGCTCTTAATAAAAAATAAGTTTTTTCCACTATATTTTGGTGTAATTATAACCTAATGCTTATAATTAAACGTCTAGAGTCCATATCTCTTATAATTTAATACATAATATTAACATATTTGTGATTTAAGCAAAATGCATTAATGGCGTACAAGCCAACCATGTCCAAGCATTTATATTTGCTTATATCACCATTATTCCTTATGCTATTACTTGTCTTTGGTACTAGAATGTTATTTAATACTTTTACATATATTTGCTGATACTTTACTTTAGCAAATGTTATCTTATTTACACATATAGCATTGTCTAAAATACACTATGCTATATGTGCCGAAATATATATAATATATTGCCGAAAGAATGGTTGTGCGGCGTCTGAACCAGTTCTTTGAAATGAATGCGGTTATTGATGAATGCCAAGCAGGTTTCCGAGCGCACCGATGCACCATGGACCAAGTCGTCTACTTTGCACAAAGTGTTAAGGATGGGTACCACAAGAAAATGTCCTCCCTGGCAGTAATGGTTGACCTAAAAAACGCGTACGACACAGTCTGGAGACCCATGTTGCTTCACAAACTTGCTTTGAGTGGCGTCGCAGGTAACCTTTTTAACTGGATAGCGTCCTTCCTGAGTCAAAGACAAATTCGTGTCCGCTATAATGATTGCCTTTCAGAGTACCGAATTCAACGCCAAGGGCTACCCCAAGGTGCCGTTATCAGCTGCAGCCTATTTAACCTTATGGTCAATGACATTCTGGTGGCTGTTCGGTGTGTGCCGGGAGTACAAGCGCTCCTGTATGCCGATGACCTTATCATCTGGGCAACTAGCAGCCATATCATGGGTCTTGAAGCAACTATTAATAGTGCACTTGTTAAACTAGAAGAGTGGGCCAAACTAAATGCCATGACGGTAAATACCACCAAGACGACATACCAACTTTTCTCTCTATCAACAAGGCGGCCTACGGTCAATCTGCGCTATTGTGGATCGGAACTCGAAGAGGTGAACATGTCTAAATACCTGGGTGTTAATATAGACACCAGAATGACGTGGAAGCACCATATAGAACAGTCCGCGAACAGTGCGTCCAGGCGCTGCCGGCTACTTAAACGACTCACTGCGACTACATGGGGAGCAAATCAAGATGTTCTGACAACTGCATATAAGAGCTACATTCGGCCGCTATTGGAATATGGCGCAGAAGCAACTATTACTGCCTCCAATGCAGCATGCCAGAAACTTCACTTGGTCCAAAATGCAGCCCTTAGAACGATAACTGGTGCGCCAAAATCAACTCCTATACTTGCCATGGAGTCACAACTGCAAGTCGAACCTATCCAAGTAAGACGGGAAAAGCTGTGCCTCATATCCTGGGAGAGATGTAAAAGAGCCTACCAACAACGGTGGAATAACTATAAAACAGCGACAGAAAGGCTGAAAACTCAGAAATGCCCGATTGCGATGTATGAAGAACTCCAACGCAAATATGACATAGAACCAAATGAGGCAGCACCATTTATACATCACCGTGAATTCTTTAGCCAACTCCCAAATGCTAACTTGAAACTCTTCGACCATAATAAGACCAAAACTGAGTCGAATGAAGCCGAGCTTCGTCAAGCAGCCTTACACACTGTACAAAAACATTTTCCCGCTGAGCAGTGGATACGAATCTACACAGACGGATCCTCTATACCATCTACAGGGGCAACAGGGGCTGGGTTCTACAGCTCTCTATTTGAAGGCCACCTCGCTGTAGGAGGCCGGCTAAGCAACTATGACGGAGAGGTAGCAGCCATAAAGGCAGCATCTATTGAGCTTGCCAAGATCTCACCACCTAACAAAGCCGTCTTCCTCATAGATTCGACTGCAGCGATTCAAAACGTGACCTCAAATGGTGATACAAACTGCTCCCTGACAATTGAGTGTAGGCGAGAACTGCAGAACCTTGTACAATTAGGCTGGCAGATTGAACTGCAATGGGTACCCAGCCATGTCAACATCATGGGAAATGAAAAAGCCGACATCCTCGCCAAAATGGGCGCAGCACTACCTCAGCCGGAGACCCCCAGCTCATATGCATCTGCGAAAGCACGAATAAATTCCTCAATAAGCCTATGGCTAAAAGAAAAACAATTAAGAGCCTGTGTGGGAAAAAGATGGGCAACATTGGTTACGGACGGCCCCATCAACAGAACTCTACCCCGAGCAACTAGTGTTGCTCTTTTTAGAACTACAACCGGTCATGACTACCTGGCCTCCCACCTGCACCGCATTGGCGTGTTGTCGTCTCCTGAATGTGTTCTCTGTGGATACGCTTCCATGAATGCGGATCACCTAATTGCATGTCCAGCCTTGATCTCAGACACGGAAGTCCAAGACGAAGATGGTACGGCAAGGCTCTCACGTCTCTACTGGTCAGCGCGCCGCCTAATGGCCCAACAGCCAAGGGTGGGCGTTGGCTAGTAAGTAAGTAAGTAAGTAAGTAAAATACACTATGCTATTATTTCGCCATTCTGTCACTCTCATTTAGTTATTTTCTCCACATATTATATGCATTATTGATAATTAAAGTGTGCACAAATATTGTACATGGTCTGTTTAGTGCACTTACTAACTTTTCGTTAGTTGAAATTTCTTTAAGTTACAGTATGATGGTTGTTTACATCTAGTCCTATGATCTCAGTTAATTAGTTTATTATATTATTGTTATTAAATTACTTATACAATGATTGTGATGTATTCTCATAGTTGAATTTAACATTATTCTAACTACTGGTAAACTTCCTTACTCTCACTTTACAAGTTTTGTTATGGTTTATTAACTAAATCTCTGGTCACTTGGGATTCTGTCTAATTTGTTTATTGTTATTATTAATAATCTGACTTATATAGTTGTGTTCTTTAGTTCATAGGGTATTCACTGTCTTGTACATTTGTTCTCATTTGGTCTCTGTTTGAAACAATTACTGGTAATTACTTTATCTAATTATTGTGTCTGACTTTATGTTGTAGGTCCTGTTCAGATGAGGTTATGTGTCATTGAGTTGGCACAATATGCTTCTTACTTTATTCAGTATTCATCTTAAATACTGTCATGTCATTATGGCATGTTACTACAATTGTTTATTACTATGTTTTACACACTTTGTACACATTTTACATTATATGTTTATACAATAATACTTGGTTTTTTTATCTAACTATGTTACACATTTTGGTGGGTTGTATCTTGGCTTATATACATTGGTTTGTTCTTTTCAACAAATTAGTTTGTTTACTACTCATTGGTTATAACATTTGTCTACATTTTGTCCTGTGTTACTATGACATTCAGGCACATTCCCTATCAAGGATTATATAGTTTTATTATTGGTCTTTTTGAGCAATCATTTCTCTTTTCAGTCCCATTAAATTGGTGGTCTTACTGAGTATGTTTGTGGTTTTACAATCTTGGATTACAATTGGTACACTAATTGTTTGTGTATTTCACTTGGTAACCGTTGATTTTTCACTTATTAATTTTTATTCACTTCCCTCAGTTATATACACTTCACTCATATTATCTGTGTTGCTTATTTGGGGTTAGTGTTATTACACTATTTATTGTTGCACTTATATAAAGTATTCACTATTATTGTTTGTGATCACTTACTAAGGTTCAACACTTGGTTTTCTATTATATTGGTTTCACTATATCCTTCCTTGATAGATAGTTTTTATTACTACTAATCTTATAATCATTATTCTTATTTTGGTTGTTATACTAGTTGTGGTGCTTTCCATATTTTGGGAATACTGGTGTCTTGTTCTAGTTATACTTAATCTTCATTCTTCATGGTACATTTCTTCTTCTTTTTCTCCTGGTTATTCAATTGTTTATTCTTCATTTTAATTGTTTGTCACTTGTAATGCATTTCTTGGTTCCTCACTATTTGTGATAACTCATGTTCATTTACTATAGTTATAATTTTCAACATTTTCATTCATTATTATGATAATCATTACCTTATATTTATCCACTATTATGACAAATTAGTTTATCTTCTCACTATGATAATTGCATTTGATATGTCTCTTCCTTATGATGATATTAATTCTTGGTATATCCCCTCACTATTTTGATCTATTGGGCCTAGATGCTAACGTATTATATTATTTCATTGTATTCTCTCTTTCTTCTTTCTACTCGATGATATATTTTTATGATTTGTCTTTCTTCTTCGGTGGGTTGCTTAACATTATTCATTTATAGATACACTTTTGATTTTCATACTTCTGTTCCTTCTTCCATGTTTGATGAAATATGCTTATGGTACACCCTTCATTTGACATATTATATTATTTTTAAGTAACCGTTATTTTGATACGTTACAATATATATATATATATATATATTGTCACAGAACAAATGGCACCAATCGTACACACTAACTTTTTTGTGGTCCTTAAAAGGGCCGTTTGTCGAGGACGCTACATCCTTTGCGTACCCCGCCCGAGCCGCGCTGTGATGTTCGGCGGCTGCGTCCGCTGTTCCGGGCGTACTGCGGTCCTCTTCTTTCGGCAGCGGTATTAGAGCCCGCTGCTGTCCCAGTCGATTTCCATCACTGGCTCTCCTGTGCTCTCCATTCTTCCTTCTTCCATTTCTTCCGGCTGGCTTCACGACGTCCAATGGAGTGCGCCAAAATTTTCTAGTGGCTAGACTCGAGCACGTTAGATGGTCACGTCTGGGCTGCTGAACCCTGATTGGCTCGCCTCATCTTCTCGTGTCATGTCTCGGCTGGCGCCGAGAGCAGATCTTCGCTTCGCTGCGTCACAACTCCCCTGGGTCTTGAATGCTCTCCGGTGGCCAGCCCGCAGTTCTTCTCCGGCGAGTTTAAGCCGTTGGCAGTGAACCTTGTATGGGCGTCCGTCCTTCTCAACTGTGTAAATCAGCCCGCCGAGTTTTGCAGCAACGCTAAAGGGACCTTCCCAGTCTGGCTCCCATCCAGGGTATCTCCGTCCTTTGGCTGGTCAGGCGTGACTCTTGACGTACACCAGCTGCCCTACGGCCAGTGTAGGGTCCTGTGTCCTCCGTTCCGGATACCGCCGCTCCTGATATTGCGTCTGGTGTGACCTGGCCGCCTCTTCTCGTTCCTCAATTGGCCGGACGTCCTGTTCCGCGTATGGTCGGCTCCAGTCGCCGGGTCGGCGTAGGTCTCTGCCCAGCAGAAGCTCTCTCGGTGTCACTCCAGTGGCGGCGTTTGCACGATTCCGCAGCGAGAACAGAACCGCCGGCAAACGCTTGTCCTAATCGCCATGGTCCTTGCAGTCATGGAGCTGGATCCGCAGCGCCTTCTTGATCTCGCCGTTGCGCTGCTCGGTCGGGTTCGCCCTGGGATGGTAGTTGGCTGTAGTCCACGGTCGTATTTGCAGCTTGTCGCACATCTGCTTCCACTTGTAGCCCGTGAGCGTCTTCCCGTTGTCGGTGAGCAACGCCTCTGGGTATCCCCAACGAGGGAACACTTCTTCCTCCAGGTAGCGGATAATGGTGTCGGCGTCCGCCTTGCGCACGGCCTTTGCTTCCACCCATCTCGACATCATATCCGTGACCACTACGATGTACCGGTTGCCAGTTCGAGTAAGCGGATATGGTCCCATGACGTCCAGGGCGACAGTATTCCAACATGACCTGGGTCGGTGAGGTCGCTGTTGGTCCTGTTCGGGATTTGCGCCGCGCTTGTATAGAACGCATATTTGCAACTCCGGACGTATCTGCGGACGTCAATGGTTAGGCGGGTCCAGACGAAGGTCCTTGCCGATGGCCCGAAGCTTTTATTCGGCCCCCGCATGACCGGCTTCAGGGGAGTCATGGACGTGCCTGATGACCTCCATGCGGACACTCGGCGGCACGTAAAATTCTGGTTCCTGGTTGCGTCTGTCCTTCCAAATCAGGCCCTAGTCTACCCGGTATCCTCTCGCTGTAGCCGCCGCAGGGTCGTTTCTCCACGCTTGGCACTCCTGGTCGTCTTCTTGCGCTTCCAGCACTGCCTGATGGATGCTGACAGCCGTGATTCTTTGTAGTCGCGGTGCAGCTGCCGCAACACTGCGGATTGGCCTCTCTTCAGTCTGCATCCGTGGTTCTTCTTGGACGCCGGCGGTATCTTCAAGCCCAGGTTCCCTCGAGAGGAAATCCGGCAACTCGTTCTCCTTGCCCGGGCAGTGGAAGACTGTGAATTTGAAGCTCTGTATCAGTAGAGCCCAGCGAGCGTACTTCGTCTTCTGCCCCGTCGCCTGCTTCAGCCAGGTTAGCGCCTTGTTGTCGGTCCTTAGGGTGAAATGGCGATCCTCCAAGTATGGCCGGTATTTCTTGATGGCCCAGACGACTGCCAAGCACTCCAGTTCATTGGAGTGGTAGTTTTTCTCCGCCTCGTGGAGCTTGGCACTGGTGTACGAGCCTCTCTCCGGCTTCGGTGCATTGATAAAGCACCGCTTCAGGTCCCTTTTGGCTGGCGTCGGTCTGTAGAAACATCGGCAAGTCTCGATCCGGTCGTGAGAGTTTTAACGGCTGCCGGAAAGCGGCATTAACCTCTTCGAAGGCTCGCTGCGTTGTGTCATCCCAATGCCACTTCCTTGTCCGCAGCAGGTCCGCTAACGGTTCCGAAATCATGGCGAAGCAGGGGATGTACTCTCGCAGCCAGTTGAAGGTTTCCAGGAAGCGTTATAGCTCTTTCTTGTTGCTGGAAGCCGGCTGGTCTTTGATCGCTCTGAGATGTTGCTGCTGCGGGAGGTTGCCGTCCGGAGTAATCTCGTGGCCCAGAAAGGCGACTTCTTCCCGGCCGAAGTGACACTTGTTGAGCGAGCAGATCAGCTGGTGCATCTGTAGCCTTTCCAAGACTTGATCCAGGTGTCGCAGATGCGTTTCCCAGTCGGAGGAGTAGACTATGATGTCGTCCAGATAGACGAGGCAGCACTCCCGTAATAGTCCCGTGAGAACATCCTGCATCAGCTGCTGGAAGGTGTTAGGCGCGTTCTTCAGCCCAAAGCACATCACCCGGAACTGGTAGCGACCTCCGTCGGGCACCGAGAATGCTGTGTACGTCTTTGCTTCTTCCTCCAGCGGGATTTGCCAGTAGCCGCTCTTCAGATCTATGGTCGAGAAGAATTTAGCTCCGCTGAGGTCCTTGATTGTTTCGTATATCAGCGGCAGTTTTGAGTCCACATCCTCGGTCTGATCGTTCAGCCTCCGGAAGTCCACGCAGAACCGGGGTGTGCTGTCCTTCTTCTTCACAATCACCACCGGAGAGCTGTATGGCGAGGTGGCCGGTTCAATGATACGCTGTCTCAACATCTCTTCTACCTCTTCCCGGATGGTGCGTTTCTTCTCGTCGGCGTACCGGTACATTGGGAGCCGGAATGGATGGCTACCTTCTTTCAGCCGGATCTCGTGCTTGGCCGCAGATGTGGTGCGGAGCGGGCCACGGGAGAACAAACTGCGATGACGGTGTAACATTTCCAGAAGCCGTTTACGGTGTTGGCCACCTGCTAGCTTCCTCAATGTCCTCTTCCTCGGGCTCCGCGCGGTCATTCCAGAACACCGTCTGTCGGTTCTCGCTGCCAATGTGAAGGCAGCCCCGTCAGTAGTCCACAACTGCTTGGTTTGCTGTAAGCCAGTGATGGCCCAGCAAAATTTCTTCTTGCAGTCCGGGCACTTCTAGCAGACTGGTAGTGGTCGCAAGACTTCCAATTACAATGTCTGCGACGACGGCGCCCGTAGATTGACATTGCTGACCGTGTAGCGCTAGCCGGACATCTCGGGGCTCCGTCTTCCTTTCTCCGGACAGCAGGCCGGCCCGAAGAAGTCGTAGTTTGCGGCGGAGTCCAAGGCTGAGGTCAGTTTTTTTCGGCCGGTGATCTCTATTGGAATGCGCGGTATGTCCGTACCTAGTTGGTTCACGCGCCCCGGTGGGCTATTTACCGGGGCGCTTGGTCGTTTCCCTGCTGGTTCCTTCACAGGGCAGTCCCGATGGAAGTGTCTTCCCGGGCTGAAGCGGCACTTGGGCGTTAGGCTGTTCATTCTTTGGTCCTCTTTCGTGCTTGTGGCCGATCGACACTGCATCGACCCCCCTACTGGATCCAGGGAGTTTTCAGCAGAGCCTCGCGCACGACTATCTTGATCCAAGTCCGCCTCGATGCTCATTGCCCGTTGTAAAAATTCTTCCAAAGTTGTAGGCGGCGGAAACCTTAGCGCCGGTCGAAGGCGTGGCTGCAGCTGCTGTGTAAGCATGGCTATGCTCGTTCTCTCGTCACCTCCGGGATACAGACGGCAAAACAGCTTGATTTTTCTCAGGATGAAGATTTCCGCCGATTCCTGCCGCTGCGTTTGCCCGTACATCTCGGCCAGCAGCTCTGCGTCGCGTTGCGTCCCGCACAAGTGCTGCCGGAAGCGGTCGCAGAACTCGGGTCAATTTATCTGCAATCCCGTGTATCTCTCTGCCCACGTGGCAGCTTCTCCTCGGAGCTGCCGCACTGCGTAATCCGCCCACTGTTCCGATGGGACTCTGTAGTCCTGCAGCTGTCGCTCTAGATGTCGAATATATCGTTCTGGATTCTCGTACTTGAGGCCATGGTATGTAGCGGTGATCACCGGTGATCACTTACACCTCAGAGCTGCGGCAAATTGCGCAAAGCCTTGCTCTACCTCGAACCCGGTGTCCCGCTGGGTGTAGCTGTTGAGCGCCATGTTGTTTTGTGTGCCGGCTGGTAGCTCTCTGGCGTGACTGCATCTTGCATCCGCAAGATGATCGGTGCCCCACTTGTCACAGGACAAATGGCGCCAATCGTACAAACTATCGTTTTTGTGGTCCTTAAAAGGACCGTTTGTCGAGGACGGTACATCATTTGCGTACGCCGTCCGAGCCGCGCTGTGATGTTCGGCGGCTGCGTCCGCTGTTCCGGGAGTACTGCGGTTCTCTTCTTTTGGCAGCGGTATGTAGAGCCCGCTGCTGTCCCAGTCGATTTCTATCACTGGCTCTCCTGTGCTCTCCATTCTTCCTTCTTCCATTTCTTCCGGCTGGCTTCACGACGTCCAATGGAGTGCGTCTAAATTACACGAATGGGGTTTCGCGGCCCGCGCGAAGTGCGAGTCTCGAATAGTGCAGTGTCCCGAGTCTCAGAAAGGACTCCTGCCACTGGTAGCTTGTAGCTTCATAGTAGCGGGGCGTCTTTGCACCCGGTGCATGACTGCAGCATCTGGGTCGAGCCCAATGGCTGCCTGTGGATACACTTAGTCCTGGTTCATTCGACTGGTGCCTAAAAACAGGAATGGATTATACCACCGGGACTAACAAACGAGTTCGCTTTCAGGACTCACCTGGTCGCGGGGTGTATTTACCAAGTCCGGCAATGAGGGAATTATGGGTCACTCTGTCGGAACAAACATAGAATCTACGCGCCAGGCGTCTCAAGGTGTCATCAAGAGAGCGGACACCGAGTCTTCTCCTCAAAAGACGAGAAGAGTACCTCCGGGGGACTTAACACGCAAGCTTCAGTCCCCGATCGAGTACGCGCTGGAGCGTTGTTCTATGAACACGAGCCAGGTATCCCCAAACAGGACAGGCGTAGGTAATCAAGGGCAACACGTACGAGTTGACTATGAGCTTACCTAGCCGGGGGGGGTCATTGCCGGATAGAACGGGCCAGAATCTACTGAGTTGCGCCGAAGCGCGTTGTCTGATGTATTGTATATGGGTTCGCCAGGTGAGTCGGGAGTCCACGTGGAGCCCGAGGTACTTGACGCTGTTGGTCCAGGGTACCTCGACGGGGCCTACTTTAAGCGGCCGAGGCCGCTTGCGTTTACGCGAGAATATTACCGCGGCACTCTTGGAGGCGTTAACGGCAACTCTCCAGTCATCGGTCCACCCGACACACGCCTCGAGTTGGCGCTGGAGCTTGATTGCCGCATAACTTGCAGTCGGCTCTGAGGCAAAAGCCGCAGTGTCGTCCGCAAACAGCGACAATTTAACTCCAGGAACTCGGGGCGTGTCGTTGACAAACAGCGAGAACAGGAGAGGCCCCTTGTACACTTCCCTGAGAAACACCAGCGGTAATACGCCTCTCCGAAGATTCTCACTCGGAAGCTACGGTCTCGCAGCAAGCTGCCGATCAAGTAAACGTAGCAATCTGGGAGAAGGACTTCCGTTAGTTTCTAAAAGGACACCATTGTGCCACACGCGGTCAAAGGCTTTTTCTACGTCTAGGAAGATCGCAGTCGTCTGTTTGCCCTGGCAGACAGCCTCGGTAATGCATTTGACGAGTCTCATCAGCTGATGAGTCGAGGAGTGCAGCTCACGAAAGCCGAACTGTTCGGGGATCAGCAATTCCAGTCTTTCTAGGTGGTCGCGGATCCTACGCTGGATCAATCGGTCGAAAACCTTGGACGTCGCGGAAAAGAGGCTGATATGAATCCGCCAGACATTACGGTTCTCGGCAGGGGCATCCATCTGTGTTACAGCTAGCTCCCAGTTGCGTCTACGGAACGCCAGCATGTCACGACGCAACCTGCCGGACGCTCTGTTAAACGCAGCCTTGTCAGCCGGGTCACGAGTCCTTTGCCAGCGTCTCCGGAGGCGATTCCTCTCGCAAGTGAATATATCAGACCAATAATACGGCAGGCTTCCACCAAGAGGAGGAATTTATCTTGGGGCGAGGCTGATGCCAAGCGTTCCTTGATTTTGCGAAAAGTTTGGGCTACTTTCTGCAAGTCGTAGCTTGCCAGAAAGTCGGAAACGACGGCGAGGTCATCGGTCGATGATTGGGGAGAACGCTTGGCTGCAGCTGCATAGCTGCGGTGGGGCGAGGCGGTAGAAGCCTTGGGGGCAGGTTCGGGAGCGGGTGGTCGCTCTGGCTTTTGGCGGACAGGCCTTGGTCCAGTGGCAGGTTTTGGCTGGCCCGTGTTCTTGGCCTGAGGTTTAACTTGCTTCTTTCCTGATCTGGGGTAGCGTGGCTTGGGTGGCGGCGTCAGTGGAGGATCAATTTCCTCATCATCCTGCGGCAACGGGACTTTTGCTTACGCGGGTATTTCGCGTTCCGGTTCCGAGGGCGCTGCTACGGGTGTGGCCTGTTGAGCTTTGCTCGGGCTCACTGCACTTGGTGGTTTCGGAACCGGAGGAGACCTTAGGGCTGGTTTCCGTACCACAGGTTCAGAGGATTTTGCCGTTTTTACTGGCTGCATAGCATGTCTTGGCTTGGGCTGGACTAGCTTAACAAGTTTGTCCAGTTGCTCTTTGTAAACGGACAGCGCCTGTTATTTGCAGCATGGGCGCCGCCACAGTGAATAGAGTACCTGTGGTTGTCAGGAACAGCGCAGGCCTGCGTTAGGTGATTGAGTCCGCATTGGACGCAGGTCGGCGCGTTCCGACAACCGAAGCTGCTGTGGCCGTACCTCTGACACCTATGGCACTGGGAAACCCTCCCAGTGTGACGGCAGGACTCTACGCTAACGCAGAGCGAGAAAAGCCGTTTCAACTCTAAAAGGGCCTGGATGGGTTCGCCCTTATCTACCTGGAGTCTGATTACTGGCAGGGGTCGACGCGAGCCATAGGTTATATACAACCGAGAGGCTGCCACAACCTTGTAGCCCACGTCGCACAGTTCGTCAAGGACGACCAGCTGATCGGCCTGTATGTCTAGACCCCGAAGGACGAGTGCTACAGGCTTGATTCGGTTCAGTGTATACGTGTGGAACTGGAACGATTCTCGTTCCAGCCACTGGATTGCTCCCAAGTGTCCAGATGCGCTGCGGCAGGTAACGCGTACAGTCTCACTCGCTAAGAGTTTGACAGAAGCGTTATCTGCCAGCGCAACGACCTTGCGGAGTCGGCGACTAAAGCCGATGATATCCCTGACGTTTGTGACGAACATCGGCGGGATCCTTCCTTTGGAGGTGCGGCTAGGAGCAACCACAGCGGAGGCCTGGAATACCGCCGAGTCCGTAGCCGAAGTCAGGGAAGCCAGTGAGGGAGACTTCCTCGGCTTGCCACCGTGCCCTACTACCACCCAGTCGGTGGAAGCCGAGGTTTCCATGTTGGGGGAGTCAGACTCCGGCAGAGGATTGGGGCTGCCTGGCCTACTAGCGCCCGTGTAGCCGGAAGATCCTGCCTTTGCGGGATGTGTCGGCCCCAACAAGGACCGATTATTGTCACGTACTTGCGCGGGTTGAGCAGGGCTTCCCGCGCAAGTCGTAGCGTTCCCGGCTGGCCCAATTGGCCGGTCGGGGGGCTCGTCGCTGCCACACAGTGCTTCAGGGACATTATCAGCTGGTCTAATGCTGACTAGCTCAGCTCTTTGCCCAGCGGGTATCCGGGGGCCGAACTGTGACACCGTCACAGTGGCGGCGCAACCCGCATCTCTATTGGTAAGTCCTACTCTCGGACTCCCCGGATTCTGCTGGGTAGCGCTACCTAAACGACATACCGGCACTGTGCGGCAGGTCCCAGTCGTGTTTGGTGTGTTGACTTCGCCTTGGCAAGACGGCTGGTCCACTTCCATCGCTGCAGCTTGATGATGGCGCTGGCGATGAGGAAAGTGTTGATCCGGCGGCTTCTTCTTGACTGCCGCAGTGGCTTGTTGAGAAGACCTCTTCATGGCAGGTGTTCGAGGACGAGGCGGTCCTCTTCTGCGTTGACTATGTACGATGTATACTCTTCAGATGCAAGCAGTGAAGTGATTGTTTCTTCCTTCTATTCTGCTGTCTTAAAAAAAGTTGCTGCCAGAGCTGTTGGGTTGTGCGTCGTGAGACGACCCAATGGGTTCCTAGTACCGAGCCTCCGGTAGGGGCTCCTGCCTAGTGATCCTGTCCAGACGGAATATTATTTATTTAATTTTTAATGGTCGCTACAACGACATGCTCGTACTAGGTCGACTAGTACAGTATTTGTCGAGGCCGTTTCCAAGATTCACCTGGACGTGTTCGGTACTTGCCAAGGCCAGCTATGAGTGGGTTTGCCTGGGTCCTCGCAGCTCGGACTTTACGTGCAAGTCCCCTTGCGGTGTCTTCCAAGGAGCGGACACCGAGTCATCTTCTCAAGAGTCGACAAGAAAACCGATAGGGGACTTTGGCCGCTAGCCTAAGGCCCCTATCGAGAACGCTTTGCAACTTTCTTTTATGAACGGTTGCGAGGTAACCCCAGACGGGAAGAGCGTAGGTAATGATCGGCAACAGATACGCGTTGACGATCATCTTACCAAGCTTGCGGGTCATAACCTTGTTGACAAGTATCGGAAAAAGTTGCGAGAGACGAGCGGACGCTTTTCTTCGCATCGTCTCAGCGTGGGCACGCCAGGTGAGCCGACGATCTTGGTGGACACTGAGGTACTTAACTTCTCTCGACCAGGGCAAGTACGTTCTACCGAGTCTCACTCGGCCTCGTGGTTCTTTCCGGCGCTTTGAGAATAGCACCGTGGAGCTCTTGGTGTCGTTGACGGCAACTTTCCAGCTTTCCGTCCACGTCGTATACGCATCGAGTGCGCGCTGGAGTCGTGGGACAGCCCTGTCAGCGTTCCGATCGGCGGTATAGACCGCCGTGTCGTCGGCAAACAGGGCCATCTGGACTCCAGGCTCTCTGTGTGCGTCGTTTACGTACACGGAGAACAGGAGAGGCCCTAGCACGTTTTTTTTCGCTCTGGGCTTTGCGGTTGTGCGTCGCAGAGACGAACCGCTCGGTATCTGAGTTCCGAGCTGCCTTCTGGAGCTCCTGCCTCGTGGCCCTGCCCAAATAGGGAGTGTGCTCTATAGCAGGCCGATTCTCGGCTGTTGTGCTAGCCTACACTAGCGCAGTATACACCGAGGGCGTTTCCACGAATCACCTGGACGTATACGGTACCTTCCCAGCGCAGTCACTAGAGGATTGCCTGGGAACCTCGCCGCACGTGCATAAAATTTGCGTGCAAGCCGCCTGAATGTGTCGTCTAAGGAGCGGACGCCAAGTCCTCTCCTTAGAAGGCGAGATGAAAAGCGACGGGGGACTTTGGCCGCTAGCCGAAGACCCCTGTCGAGGACGCTCTGCAACTTCTTCTTATGCATTGCGGCGAGGTAACCCCAGACCGGGCAGGCGTAGGCAATGACCGGCAGCAGATACGCGCCGACGATCATCCTACCCAATTTCCTGGTCATGGCTGAGCTGATCAGGAGTGGAAACAGTGCGCACAGGCGAGTGGATGCTCGCTTAAGAACTGTCTGTGAGTGGGTACGCCAGGTGAGCCGACGGTCAAGGTGTAAGCCAAGGTACTTGACCTCTTTGGACCAGCGCAAGTACGTTCTGCCGATACGTAGCTGCCTAACGGGGTTCTTCCGTCGCTTAGAGAATTCGACGGCTACACTCTTGGTGGCGGTGAGTTGCACTCTCCAATTCTCAGTCCAGTCCACGAGCGTGTCGAGCTGGCGCTGCAGTCGTCCTTTCCTCATGACGATCGGCCGTAAATACGGCCGTGTCGTCAGTGAAGATGGCCATCTGGACTCCAGGCTGTCTCGGCACGTCGTTGACGTAGATCGGGGACAGAAGGGGGCCTAGAACACTACCTTGAGGGACGCCGGCTGTGATTCGTCTCTCGGAAGAGACTGAATCGCCAACTCTCACGCAGAAGGTCCTCTCCGTCAGAAAGCTAGCAACCAGATGGAGGTACCAGTCCGGGAGCTGGACTTCCCTAAGCTTGAGTAACAGGCCATCATGCCATACGCTGTCGAAGGCTTTCTCAACATCTAAGAAACAGCCAACGGTCCGTTCTCTCCGACACCCGGCTTCCGTGATCCTTTCAACCAATCTCATCAGTTGATGAGTGGTCGAATGCCCCACACGAAAGCCGAACTGTTCGGGGACCAGCACGTCAAAATTGGTTAGATGTTCTCTTACACGACGCTGTACGAGGCGCTCAAAAACCTTGGACGTAGCGGAGAGTAGGCTGATAAGCCGAAGGTTTTCCGAGCGGGTGGTATCCTTTCCCTGCTTCGGGATCACGATAACCGTCGCCTTTCGCCATTTCTTGGGAAAGTAGGCCAGTCTAAGACACGCGTTGAACTAATCAGTCAAGAATTGAACTCCAGGCTCGGGAAGAAGTCGTAGAGCGGTGTTGGTAACACCGTCCGGGCCTGGAGCTTTTCTTGGCTGAAGTTCAGCGAGCCGATCTGAGACCTCTTCCAAAGAGATGGGTTCGGGCTCCGCCGTGATCGGAAGAGACAGAAAGTCTTCCACAGGCATCTCGACTTGTTCGTCGACGTCCCAGTCCATGGGCGGGTTGGGAGCGAACTGTCGCTCGAAACACAAGCCCAAGTACTCGGCCTTCTCCTCCGGGCGACCCAGGAGTCGTCCCAACGGTCCAACAATGGCGGGGAATGGAGGTCGACGCCTCCGTCCCGTCAATGCGGCAGGTATTCTGTACGGGTGACTTTGCGGGTCCACATCCCCGTTCGGGCCACAGCGAGTTCCCAACAGCTACGTCGGAACGCCTTCAGACTGCCGCGCAGTCGTCCGGTGAGCTGATTGTATGCTGCCTTATCGGCTGGATCACGGGTCTCTGCCAACGTTTTCGAAGTAATTCCTCTCGCGAGCGAGAAGAGAGACTTCCTCGGGGATGCGTTGGCAGTCAGGCGTGAAACCAGCTCGCGTAAGTGAAGACACGCCTATAGCCGAGATGATTGCCTCTTCGATTCCCGCAAGTGCTTCGCCTAGGAGGCGAACGGAATCGAGTGGGGCCGCTGGCGGCAATCGACGGCACAAGGCCGGGCCGTAGCGATCCCAATCGTTCTTCTGGTCAGAACGTGCATAGGCGTGCTGGGTAGCGACGTGGACCAAGGTAGGGTTGTGGTCGGATGTCAACTCCGTAAGTGAGAATACCTCGAACGGACAGACTACTCCTTGGGTCACCGCGATATCCAGAACATCGGGAGCCGCGTTAGGCCTTGACGGAAAGAACGTGGGTTGCGCTGGACCAAACACCATCGCCCGGCGCGATTCAACAAAACTGAGCAAGCGCCTCCCGTTCGCAGTAGTCAGGCGACTATTCCAAACGCGATGCTTGCAATTCAGATCGCCGGCCAAAATTACCCTTCGATGAGAATCGAAGATGACGTCCAGGTCGCCGACAAGGAGTTCAGCTTGTGGGGGCTTGAATGCTGAAACCACGAGGACGCCGCCAAGAGCTCCGTGGACTCAATGGCGGTGGCCTCTAGGTTGGTTAGCTGCGGCAAAACGACACGATGATGACCTATAGAGGTCCTCACCGCGATCGCCGTGCCGCCTCCTCGTCGGCCAACTCGGTCATCCCGATAGACCACTTAATTTGGTAATCGAAACCGGTTCGCCGGGGTCAGGTGGGTTTCAGAGAGGAGAAGTACGTCGGGTTTGAACCGAGCCAGGAATTCTAGAAGTTCGGAATGCTTGGAACCGATGTTGTTAGCATTCCAGGCTATGAGAGAGAGATCTCGTCTAAGGGCTCGGTTCATAGAAGACCTATGACTTCGCAGGCTTCCACCAAGAGCATGAATCTCTCAGTTGGGTCAGCAGTTTCCAGGCGGTCTTGGATGGACCTGAAGGTGGATGCGACTTTCTTGAGGTCGTAGCCAGACAGAAAGTCGCGGACGAACTGTGCGTCATCGGGTATGATGGACTGGGCGGTTTGCCTGGAAACTGAGGCCGCGTAAGAGCGACCAGGTTTAACGGCAGATCGGGTCGTGGTGGAAGCCACAGGACCAGGGGCAGACGGTTTTAAATCAGCGGCAGGAAAAGTACGCTGTTGCGCTTCGTCGGACTTGTTGTACCGGGAAGCAGGACTTTTCTTGGGCTGTGGGCAGGCAGGAGATCGGGGCCGAACCAGTGGTGTGTTTTGGGGTTTTGTGATGCCTGCTCGCGGAAATCGCGGAGGTGGCAGTGGTGGCGAGGCTACCTCTGGTTCAGAGGCGGGAGTTGGAGGTTCCGCGGAAGTGGGGGGTTGATTCTCCGGCTCCATAACCGAGATGACGGCTACAGGGCTTGTCTCTGCTTCTGAAGGAGACGCGGTACGTTTTGGTGCCTTTGTAGGGGCTGGAGGTGGAGCTGGAGAGGGCGCGCGCCGTGCCGGTTGTGCCTCCGGTTGCGGCCTAGCCTGTATTTTAGGCTGACTCTGAGGTTGGGGCTGCAAAACTGGCTGCCGTGGCTTCGGGAGGGGCCCCTGCGGCTTTTGCTTCCGCAGGAGCTCCGCCTTGTAGACCGGGCAGTTAATGTTATTTGCTGCATGGCCTTGGCCACAATTAATACAGCGAAACTTGGTCTTGTCTGCCACAGTGCAGGCCTGAGTTGAATGTCCCAGAGAACAACGTAAACAGGCCGGGGCATTGCGACAGACGTCGGTGTGATGGCCGAACCTCTGGCACCGGTGGCACTGCGCGAGCTTGCCCGGGGGACGACTGGATTCCACCCTGACGCGGAAGACAAACAGCCGTGTCAGGTGGAATATTTTATCTGCAGCCTCGCCCTTCTCGAGCTGGAGACGGACGAGCGGGAGAGGTACCCGGGTTTCGGAGTTGGTAAACAGGCGGAAAATTGCCTGCACCGGGTACCCGAGTTCTCGGAGTTCCAAAAGGATCTCCTGAGGATCTGTATGCGCGTCAAGCCCAGGCAGGATTACTGACAAGGGCTTGACACGCTTACGAGAAAAGGTATGATATTGTAGGCTGTGCGCCTGCAGGAAGCCCTCGACCAAGCGATGGTCCTCGAGCTGGCGGACGACAATCTTGACCGTATCACCGCCAAGCAGCTTCAGGTCAAGCTTGTCGGCCGACAGGCCATGGGCCGCGATCAGCCGTCTGTATAAGGCGGCGACATTGGACACCCCGTGGACGTACAGGGGTGGCGCGCGACCAACAGCGGTAGCAGCTGGAGCCGCTACCGAAGCAGTCGGAACCGCGGCCTGTTGGCCCTGAGAAGGTTCAATGTCCATGGCCGAGGTGCTAGAGGAAGCGGATCCGGTTGTGTGGGTCCTCTTCGGCTTCTTAGCCGGACGATTACGCCGACCATCGGTAGCGAATTCGCCCGACTCGTCCGCCGGGAAAGGGGTATTGGGTTCGGGAGAGGATCCTCCGTCTCCATCGCCCGAGGCGATTCAGGCGAGTCGCCCAGATGGGGCAAGGCAGAACCGAGCGACTCGGCACTTGAGCCGTTGCCCGTAGAAGGCATGCTGGCCAGGTGCGGCTGCCGGGCAGAGACTGCTAGGCAGTCACCGCCAGACACCAGGGATCTCGGGTCCGGCCGAAGCCGGGTTACCCGCGCGGCTTCCCTGCTCACGACGATGCGTGAGGAGCTGGGCTAACGACCAGCTTCTTTGAATACCAGTCCTTACCAAGACTGGTGTCCACTGGCCCTTTTACCCCGGCGATATCCTAGCTCGCTTACCAAGGATCGTCCGGGGCAGCGCTACCTAACAGTCACGAGCAGGTTAGGATTTACACACTGATACGGCACTCACCAGGTGAGCCCAGAGCAGTCCTCTTCTATCCTGTCCTGCCAAGATGTTTTCCGGCGCAGGTGGTCCTAAAAAGGGCAACTTCGGCCAGCTATTGCTTCTACCAGCTACTCGATTCACTGGTAACAGCTGGCTCGTGAGTCTTCTTTCCCACGAAGAAAGCAGTGATATTCCTCGTCCTGCGAGGTGGGCGAATGCAGCCAGAAGCTGAAGCAACGTTCAGAGTAGAGAGGAGTCCAAAGAGCAGTCCTGTTCGTCTGAAGTCTCGTCAAAAATGTCCCCCTAGCACGTTTTGCTCTGGGCTTTGCGGTTGTGCGTCGCAGAGACGAACCGCACGGGAACTGAGTTCCGAGCTACCATCGGGAGCTCCTGCCTCGTGGCCCTGCCCAAGTAGGGCGTGTGCTCTATAGCAGGCCGATTCTCGGCTGTTGTGCTAGCGTACGCTAGCGCAATATACACCGAGGGCGTTTCCACGAATCACCTGGGCGTATACGGTACCTTCCCAGCCCAGTCACTAGAGGATTGTCTGGGAACCTCGCCGCACGTGCATAAAATTTACGTGCAACCCGCCTGAATGTTTCGTCTAAGGAGCGGACGCCAAGTCCTCCCTAGCACGTTTCTAGCGGCACTCTTTTTATGCCCTGACAGGTCATGTGCCATCAACCTATCAGAGCGCCGCTGATCCCTGACTGGCTAGTCTCGAGCACGTTAGATGGTCACGTCTCGGCTGCTGATCGCTGATTGGCTCGCCTCATCTTCTCGTGTCACGTCTCGGCTAGCGCCGAGAGCAGATCTTCGCTTTCCTGCGCCACAATATATATATTTAAACGGACTGTAGCAAACAGTAGAGTCTACCTAGAGCTGTTGCCAGGGTAGACTGCGTTCGTTGTTACTCTACACAAGTGGAATTTTCCATTGTGCAACGCTGGCTCCAGCTTGTCTGGAGCTCTATAACTCAGTTATTACTCAGTATATTTCACTCAAACTTTCACATAGTGTTTAACATCATTAGTGCTGTGTGTTACAATTGTGCGGGCAGTGGTGAACTCGAGTTTCTGGTGTTAGTGGTGTTTTGGTGTTCTCCGCTGCTGTCTGTTGCCTGGTAAGTGTTGTAGCTATTAAGTAGTATACCTCACTACCCAGCTAGCGATCCGTAAAGTCTCACCAGCCAAGGCGTAGGTTAACCTCGCCGATGGCCGCAACCAACATTCCCGTCGGTCCTTCTCAGGGCCACGAAATCCCACCTGGCGCTTTGGCGCAACCTTTACCGACCGAACCCGAGGCGGTGTCGGCTGGGTCGAGTGCAATGGACACTGCGGAGTGGCAGACTGTAAGTAGCCGGAAACGGCGAAACAGTGGCGACTCTGCGGGGTCCGGGCGGTCTTCCCAGCTGGGTCCTGCCACGGATAGACCTGCTACGGCCACCTCGCCACCTACCCCGTCCCGGCGGTTGCCGCCTCTGATCTTTGACCGGCCTATTGACTGGGATAAGGTCATGCGGCGACTTCACCGGGCCGCTCCTGCGAATACCCTGACTGCAGTTTGTCAGGGTGGCCGCTCCGTCAGAATTGAGACCACGACCATCGACAGTTTCCGGCTCGCCCAGAAGCTGCTGACTGATCGTGGTATCCCGTATTACACCTACGCCCTGCCGGAGGAGAGGGAACTCAAGGTCGAGATCATCGGCATCCCCGCCGATGTTCCCGTGCCTACAATTTCTCACGCCCTTGAACTCTTGGGCTTTACTGTCAGCTCAGTGACTCCTCTCTTCTCCCCCGGCAGACGCATTCCCAGAAATGCCTTCCTTGTGAAAATCCTCAAGGTAGGGAATTTCCAGTCGATATATCAAGTAGACTCTCTCTTTTACCTCCGGGTAAAAGTTTCAGCTTTCGAGTCCCGACCCGGACCCAAGCAGTGCTACAACTGCCAGAGGTACGGACACAGCAGTATCTATTGCCACTACCCGACACGCTGCATTCGTTGTGGTGAAGGTCATCACAAGGGCGATTGTCCTCGTGAACGCACCGCCACTGCCACGTGTGCAAACTGTCGTGAACCACACCCGGCAAGCTCTCGCCAGTGCAAGCACTATCATGACGCCCTAAAGCGCATCACCAAGGCCGAAAAGCCTATCCCACCTGCACCAAAGAAACCCTCAGCCCCTGCATCTGCCGCCCCGGCGGCCCCAGTTCCGGCTACCTCGTCTGCGCCTGCAGCCGCTGTAGTCCCCCCGACCTGCCCAGCGCCTGCCGGAGCGCTCAGTTACGCGGCAGCCGCCGCCTCCGATGCATCTTTCCCTCCTTTGGCCTCGTCGCGAAAGCAACCCGCGCCAAAGAAGAAAAAGTCATCGACCACCATCCTCACGCAGCACAAGCCCGCTGCAACTAAGTCAGCATCTGCCCCAGCTCCCAAAGAGCCTCGGCAGCCTACAACTACACCTCGGCCCGATAATGGTATTATGTATCGAGTGCCCCCGCCCACGCCGCAGGCGCCATCGACGGAGGAAGGGTCCTCGGATCCGACCTTTGCCGATCGTTTGCGTGTCTGGGTTGAGACCCTCATCCCTCAAATCTTGGCTGCCAAGGACGTCCAGTCTCTGCTAGTCACCATTCTTACCTCCCTCATGACTCTCCTGCCTCTCAATGTCTAGGCCTCTTCGGCTGGTGGCATGGAACGCGTGTGGTGTTCCGTCTCGCCGAGCCGAATTGGCTAACTTTGCCACTGAATATGACCTCGATGTCATCCTCCTCTCCGAAACTTTCCTTACCCCTGCTGCTTCCTTTCAGCTTCCGGCGTACACTACATATCGCACGGATAGGCCCCGGCTACAACCCCCCGCTCGTCCCAGCGGGGGTACTGCTATTCTCGTCCACAGGCGCATTGCCCATCGTCTCTTACCCCCTCCAGATACTAGGTATTTGGAGACGACGGCGGTGGCCCTCTGGATCGGGGACCGGGAGGTTCGCCTAATTTCGGCGTACCTTCCTCCCGGGCCCGGAGGGCCTCCGCCGCCTGAGGAGTGGGACGCCCTCCTCGACCACGAACTACCTACTATAGCTGCCGGAGACTTCAACTCCAAGCATCCCTCTTGGAACAGCCGTGTCACGAACCCGCGTGGCCGCTCGCTCTACAGCTACGTTCAGCGTCATCTGCAGGTCTCAGTCATTGGTCCTGACTCACCGACCCACGTGCCCACTAGGGGCCTTCCGGATGTCCTTGACATTGTCATTGTCAAGGACCTGGCCATTCCTATCACTGTCAGTGCTGTATCGGACCTCTCGTCCGACCACGACCCGGTACTTATCACTGTTCGTCCCCTGTTGGACACACCTCTCCAACCCCCCTCTCGTCCACGGAGAGTCAACTGGCGCTCCTATCATGACGAACTCCAACGAACAGTGCCATCTGACCCCCCGGCCCCCATCGCCTCTACGGCTGATGCGGACCGTATGGCCGACTATCTTCAAGAAGTCGTTACGTCCGCTATGGACACACACACCTATCTTGTCCCAGAGACAAATCGCCGGTCTCAATTACCTGAAGAGGTGCTCCTCGCCATCCAAACTCGGCGCCAACTCCGCCGGAGATGGCAACAAACCCGGGATCCTGCTATCAAACGCAGGCTCAACGCCCAATCTGACCTTGTCAAGCAGCTTCTGCTTGATGCCACTGCACATCGTTGGGACTCGTACCTCGAGTCTCTTGAAGTCCGGCCCGAGTCTGTCTGGCAGGCTGCGAGTCGACTTAATGGCGACAAAAGGACCCGCCATCCCCTCAGATCACCGGACGGCATTGTGTACTCCGCGGCCGGCAAAGATGAAGTCTTTGCCGCAACCATGGAGGAGCAATTCACCGTCCACGGAGGCGTCTGCGACCCCGTCCACTCGGCCGAGGTCGCAGACTTCCTATCTGGATATTTTTCCCGCCCTCCAGCTGACATCCCTGACCCGTTCGACCGGGCCGATGTTGTCTCGGCTATTGGTCGACTTCACCCTAAGAGGGCGCCCGGCGATGATCGTATCGGAGCGGCGGCGCTACAACACGCTCCCCCTAGCCTCATCAACTTGGTCCACGAGCTGTTCAATGGATGTCTCCGGCTTCATTACTTCCCCAGCCTGTGGAAGCGTGCGAAAATCATCATGATCCCCAAGCCTCGCAAGCTGCGTATTGACCCCTCAAACCATCGACCCATCTCACTGTTGCCAGTCATATCGAAGGTACTCGAGCGCCTCCTGCACGGTCGGTACGCGCCTCTGCTGGATGGTTTCATTCGGCAGGAGCAGTTCGGCTTTCGCAGGGAGCACTCGACGACCCTTCAACTCGTCCGGGTAGTTACCCATTTGACGGACGCCTACAACAAGCATCTGTCCTCCGTCGCTGTATTGCTCGACGTGAGTAAGGCCTTCGATCGAGTCTGGCACGAAGGCCTTCTCTACAAACTGGCCCACTCCCCCCTCCCTGCCTCATTCGTTCATTTTCTCCGATCGTACTTGTGCGATCGTATCTTTAGGGTATGCGTCGAAGGGTCGTACTCATCCGTCCGACCAGTCGCCGCAGGCGTACCTCAGGGATCTGTCCTTGGCCCCGTTCTGTACCTCGTGTACACGAACGACCTGCCTGTTCAGCCTGGAGTCACTCTCTCGCTCTATGCGGATGACGCTATGTACCACGCCAGCTCAGCGAGTCTTGATTTCGCAGCTGGCCTGGTGCAACGTCAGCTCGCCGTACTTCCGGCCTGGCTAAGGAAGTGGAGGATGGCGGTCAATGCGGAGAAATCCGAGGCGATCGCCTTTTCTCGTAAATTAACTTCCCGCTGCCAGTCCCTCTCCCTTGAAGGGAGCCCAATCGAGTGGAAACGGACTGTAAAGTACTTGGGCGTCACTCTGGACCGACGCCTAAGCTTTGCACCTCATGTCTCTCTGAGTCTCCAGCGCGCCAGAGGCGTCAGAGCCAAACTATTTCCCTTTCTCTCTCATCGGGGTTCAGTGCCTGTGCGCACTAAACTCACCATCTACTTGCTCTTTCTTAGGGCAATCCTGACTTACGTAGCCCCCGCCTTTTGGGTACTACTCAGCCCATCCGTTGTCGCCCGTTTGGAAGCTTTCCAATCCCGAACCCTCCGCTACATCTCCAACTCTCCCTGGTTTGTCAGAAATGATGCCATCAGGCGAGGGTTGAAGGTTCCTTCACTTACCGAATTCGTTCGGTCCCTAGCCCTCAAACTATTCTCCCGAGCCTATGTCTCGACCCATCCTCACATCCGTCGACTAAGCACAGATGTCGGCCCACCACCTAGACGACACAAACGCCCCCGAGCGTTGCTCGACGACCCTCCATAAGCACTTACAGAACATCTGCCCAATCCCCCCGACCTTAAGTATTTTTCACGCTCCTCCTCCTTCCTTCTTTCTCTTGTCCGTGCTGGCGCTCGGCGACAGACTAGAGGGGGGTCTGCGCTCGCCCTAGGTGTGCCTAGTGCCACCTCTGGTGGACGCTGCCTCCTCCTATGCTCTCTCCCGTGCGCCGACATTGCCGCCTGGCAGCCCTCGGCGACTTTTCCTGAGCGGCTAGGGGCGCCCTACCCGTTGTGGGAGGGTCATTCCTGCTTCTCACGCGAAAGGTCTTCGAGGTCTCCCCCATTCTGCCGTCACGGGTCTCTTCGAGGTCCCAGGGTCCAAGTAAAATCGTAACATCCTGTCCCTCCAAAATAAAATTGATGGAGGTCCCATTCCTTTCAAAGCGCGAGATCGCTAGTCAAGGTAACAGCAAGGCAACATGCAGTCATCGGGTATCACCCGGACACTGCGACCACCGGAGCACGACTAGCTGCTGCTCCGTTCAACTCTGGACTCTGGACTCTGGACTCTGGACTGTAGCAAACAGTGTTTGAAAAAAAATATATATATATTAACAACTCAAATTACCAATTTAAATGTAATTTACATGGTGTAGCCCCACGCTTTTGGAGACAATTTATACAGCGGTACATCTTTGTGTATATATGTTGCAAATACAAATTTATTTGTGTTTGAGGAGTCCAAAATTTTATAACATTACAAATTGATATTTATTTAATGTAATTTAAATGTGTGTGAAAATGTGTGTTATATAACATAACAAATTCAATTTAATTTATTGAATTGATTTCATGGGTGTAATCGTAATAAGAAGATGATACGTTATTTAAGTTTAAAATTGTTCCATAATTTATTTATTAAACATAATCTTTCATATCGCATATTAAACACTGACTCATTATTATATCGTTTTTACGAAGTTTTCGTACCTAACTTATTGCTAACAAATTATTACATACTCAAGTTATACACAAATCTTATTATCTAATTTTAATTACTTTAGAATATTTATTTTGCTCTCGGCTTACTCATTGTGTGCTCATCTTTTTGCAATTGCTGATTCATTAGCTTCTAAAATGAATTTACTTCTATTCAAATTTCTTTTATATTATTTTATTTCAACTTTCTATCGCATATGCATTCTCCTTTATCATCAAAGACTTTACTAATTACGTTAATTCAAAATGTAAATATTTCTCTTATCATTTACGTTACTAATTACTAAATTTGATACAAGAAATATTATGCTAATTTTTGTTCTGCTTTTACATTTATGTATAATTTATTTATTTTAATGTTGGTTGAATGTCTTTCATTCAAACTTTAATTAGTGTCTTTCAAATGTTTATAATTACAATGGTTTTTTATCACCTCGTTTGACGTGGTTATTCATCTGTACGTCCTCCTTCTGGTCCTCCGGTCGTGTCCTCCGTGTCCTTCTGGTCGTGTTCTCCGTGTCCTTCTGGTCTTTTGGTCGTGTTCCACTGCATGTGCTGATTAATAGTCGTCTCGTCTCACGTCATATGCTGCCGGTGTGTCCATAGACCTCATCGTATGTATTCTGCGGCTCTGGTTGGACATCTAGTTTGTCCTGTGCCTCTTACTATAGATGTGAATTGGCGTTGTCGACTGACATAGCCTCCTGCGGCAATGGTTGAATCGAGAAGAAGAAACTTTATTAGCGCGACCTGGTATTTATAGTCAGGTAGTGCAAAAATTCCTGTCTGAACAATATTTGACCTATCAGATTCTGTGTCGAGTGTCACTTTCCTCACTCTGGTTCAAGTCACAATTTTCGCCTATATTCGCGAATTACGAAGTTTGTTTCACATCAACCGATCACTAATTTTAATGTGATTACTATACGTAAATTGCACTTCTTTATGGTACTCACAAAAAGAGTTATTCATTTTTTACGTATAGTAATTGCACTTTTTGTCACATCGATACGGTTTTTTAACACTTTATTCACCTATAATTTCTATACACTTTGGTGTCTTTTGTTTTATCCTATCGTACATAGTTTTCTTATAATGAAAATAAACATACAACTATTTTACTTGAAAAGGGTTGGTTACGTTTCAGGAACGGACAGGTTTCACACACACTAACAAAATACGCGCGTACACAACGCTAGCGCCAGGTGTGTCGAAAATGCATGTCATGCATGAATTCTGCCCTCACTATTTTTACTACGATCCAGCTTATGCAATCTGAATCATGTTTATTAATTTATATTTATTTATTTTATTATTTATTTCATTTATTTTGGCAATGCACAGTACCGTTAATGTTTGTACTGTTGCTAAGTGAAAAAAATTGTTTAATACCAAATTAAAATTTGTTTTCTCTGCCTTTTTATTAGACAAATAATATGTATTGTTTTTATTTATCGACACATTTATTTATTTTATGTGCGACTATTAATGAGTCTTCGATTTTTCAATTTTACCCTAATTTGGAGGTTTACTGAACAATATTTCCCTTCCCTCGTAGGTAAAGTCGCTGTGGTGTTTCGGTACATCCGCTTTAATCGTTGTTCCATTTTACTCGTACTAGTGACCCAGTTATTTATGAATGGAATTTTCTCAAAGAGCTAGCATGGTATTTACCCATTTCTTTTTTTCTCACGCCGTCATACACTATGAATGTCTGTTTACCAACTTGTCGTACTAGTGTATATGGTCCATCATACAACATGCAAAATTTCTTAGCTGTATTGTCAACTCTTTTTCCTACTGGATTAGTCTTTAATAATACCTCTTCTCTCACGTTGAATTGTTGTAGTTTGTGTGTTCTCTTAAATCTCTCCACTCTCTTGTTACCTCTTTCTATTATCCGTCGCTTTGCGTACTCAATTTTCACACTTACTGGTACACATTCTGGTTTTCGGGTTTGTTTATGTACTTCGTCCAAAATCAGTTCGGTTTTTTATCTTCTTCTAATTCTATTGGAGTATAACTGGTTGCTTCACTGTAGTTCTCGTTGATGGCTTTCTCGAGAAATGGTAAATATTCTGCCCATTTATTGTGCTGATTATGGCAGTATATCCTTGAGTATTTACCTAGTTCCTTGTTAACCCTTTCTGCAAGGTTTCCTTGAGGATGTCTTATGGATGTGAGTACAGGTTGTATTCCAGTTTCTCTCAAAATTCTCTCCCATTTCTCACTCTGGAATTGTACACCCTGATCAATCAAGACCTTTTTCATCTTGCCAAATGCTGGAATATATTTCTGCAGTAGTATCTTTAGAACAACTTTCGTTGTTGGTCGCCTAATTGGGTACAGCCGGACTGCCTTGGAAAACACATCGATACATACCAATATGTGTTTCACTCTTTGACTTGATCGTGGTAGTGGTCCCAGAAAATCCACTGCAATTAGCTCTCCCTTATGTTCTTTCTGGATGCTCTGCATTTCTACGTACGTGTGTAAATTCGGTCCTTTCGCCGTTTGACACTAATAGCATTTCTTCACCTCTTTCTTGATTTTTCGAAATATATTATTAATAGTAAAATCCTCTCGCAGACTCAGGTAACATTTCAGAGCAGCAGCATGCGCTAAGCTCTCGTGTGCTGGTTGGATTAACTTCTGCAACATTTCGTTAGTCAGTACTATATTCCAGTCTTGTCTTACTAACTTGAAAAGAATTCCATGCAGTACCTTGTAGTGATCCGGTAGCTGTTCTCGATCTTTCATCTCCCTTATGGTACCGTCCAAACTTTGTTGTTGCGCTAAATTTTTTAGCATTTGTTTTACCTCATTGTTTGCTTTAAATTTAATTGATAGCAGTTGTACTTCTTTATTCTCGTTCTCGTAGACTTCTTCACATTTCTCTGTGATGTATCGACTTAATGTATCAGCTACAATATTGTCTTTACCTTTACAATATTTAATGGTGAACGAGTATTCACCGATGGCTAGAATCCACCTTAATAATCGGGCATTTGTTACTTTGCATTTCAATAGAAAGGATAATGCTTGATGTTCGGTGTTTATCTCGAAGTGAGTACCGTAAATATAATATCTGAATTGTTTCAGAGCGTATATTATTGCGAGGATTTCTTTTTCTGATGTGGAGTAGTGTCTTTCTGCTCCTTTGAAGACTCTACTGGTGTATGCGATGACTCGGTGTTCTCCCGTAATATCCTGTTGATACAGTACACTCCCTACAGCGTAGTCACTGCCATCAGAGTAAATTACGAATTTTCCTTCACGTTGAGGCTGATGTAACATAATATTTTCCATGAATAATGTTTTCACTTGATTGAAAGCATCTTGGTGTTTCTTCTTCCATTTCCACTACTGTCCTTTCTTCCTCAGCTCCAGTAACGGTTGCGTATTCTTCGCATACAATGTTAAAAATCTTCTGTACTACCTCGTTAGTCCTAAGAATGCTCTTAACCCTTTGAGATTTCTGGGTATAGGAAAGTTAGTTATGCTGGACATTTTTGTAGGATCAGGTTGAATACCAGAAGAAGAAATAATATGACCTAGGAATTGAATAGAGGATTTGATAAATTCACATTTGTCTAGGTTAAGGGATATATTGGCTTGCCTAAACTTGTGGAATATCATGCTTAGATGTTCTATATGTTCGTCCAGTGTTTTAGATACTACTAGAATATCGTCTACAAATACTATGGTGTACGGTTCCACCTCAGATCCTAATGCTCTTTCCAGACACTTTAATATTGCAGCTAAACTCGTGCTAGTCCGAAGGGTACCGCCCTGTGTTGGTAGCATTTACTTTTATACAGGAAGGCTGTGTACTTTCTGTTCTCTTCACGAATTGGAATCTGCCAGAAACTTGAGCGTAAATCCAGCTTCGTCAGATACCGCGCTCCTTCACATTTGGAAAATAACTTGTCCGCAGTAGGCGCGCAGTCATACTCTTTAAATACAATGCTGTTCAGTTCCCTCATGTCAAGGCATAGATGTATCTCACCACTCTTCTTCTTCACCACCACTAGAGGATTCAGGAAGTTGCTGTTCGATTGCTCTATGACTCCATTTTCTATCATGCGACGAATTTCCAGTTCAACCTCTTCCTCATACCGCATTGGGATAGGATACGTTCTCCTGATGACTTTCGTAGCGTCTGACACAACTATGGAGTACTCGTATACTGTCGTCTGCGTCGGTAATTCACTAAATATTTCACTGTACTCTTCTATTAATTCGTGCAGTTTTTCTTCTTCCTATGTTGTCATCCCTTCATCTGCTGCATTCATATGTCGAGTTGGACCATAATGTATTGGTGGTTTAGACAAAATAATAGGTGTTTCACTTACCTTAGCTTGTTCATTATCTTCATTCATATTTATCTCATACTGAGTGCCTTTATAATTACACTCTATCTTATTCTTATTAATATTTATCTTAGCATCTAGCACATTCAACAAATCAATTCCTAAAATGCCATCGTATATTAATTTATTCATAATAATCATGGGGTATGTTATTTCTATCTATTTATATGTCATAGTTACATACGCTTGTTGTCTAACTTTTTCTCTTTTATTTGTGGCTGTGGTAATGTTCGTATTATTTACGGGTAAGATCACCGTATTTTTAAAATATTTCTTATTTCGCTGTACCCATGCAGAATTTAAAACTTACATCTGACTACCTGTGTCTACTAACATTTTTATATCACAATTATTAATTCGAACATTGATAATGGGACATTGTGTTTGTTTCTCACCTTGCTCTACATCCTGGTCAGTGCGTAGTAGCTCGTCACATATATCGCTAGGGTAAATGTTGTTTATTGTAAAGCGCTGTTTCCGTCCGCTCTGTCATTGCGTAGATGTTGACGGCTTATTTTTCGCTTCCATTGTTCCTCGCTGCGTTGAATTGTTGCCGTTTCCTTTCATTGTACTTACGATTTTGTAGTATGGTTTTGGAAATTTTATATGTGACGCGGGCCCACTATGCCTTCTCTCGTAGATATTACGCTCTCGCCGTTCAGTTCCTCTCCGTTTCTCTTGAATTCTCTCACCAGTTTTTGTTACAGTCGCCTGGCTTATATTATCATTAGATCGGTTGTGAGGGTTGTGCAGCTGTGGTTTATAATTAGCATTATAATAATTATAGTTATAATTACCATGTGGTTGAATATAGTGCTTTGTATTACTAACTTGCGTGATATTTTCAGCTTGTGTGACTAGTATTAAAAATTCTTCTCAACTGTTTTAATATGTTGGGTATATACAGCTAATTGGATATCTCTCGGAAAATGGTAAGACAACTTGGAGATTATTTCGTATTCTGAAAATTTAAGTTTAAGGAGTTTCACTCTTTCTATTTGAGCTATTGTATATTGTTCAATGCTTGTACGACCATGCATATTGAATTTACCATATTCAAGTTGATCGCGTACTTGACGTTGCATATGTATGTTCTAGTTTCTGTTTTCAAAAGCATCGCGGAATTGTTGATACGTAGTAATGTTATCCCGAATTATAGAACACCATCGGCTTGCAGAATCTTTAAAATGTCCAGTAACGAAGTCGATCGTTTCATTATCGTCTATCGCACTACCTATCTTCTCCATCTCTTTCTCAATATTCGCCAAAAATTCCATGCTGTTTCCCCACTTGTTACCTGCAAATGTTATTTTATTTCTTTCTTCTAATAGTGCTGGAAACATCATCGTCTGCGTCGGCCGTCTGCAAAGTTCTTCCTTGAGTTGCTTCATTTCATTCCGGACTTCTTCCTTCATATGGGATACCTCTCCAGAACAGTCTTTTGCATTCTTGGATGTCTCATCTATTTTGTCTTCTATAATTGTGGTACGGGTTGCAATATATGTATATGTATATATATATATATATATATATATTCAAACACTTTTTGCTACAGTCCGTTTCTTGATGTATATAATATATTTAATATTTTTAAAGAAATTATCTCAAGGTATTTTTTCCATTATTAGGAACGTGTTTCGTGAACCATTGTGTTCTCATCCTCAGCCTTGATGAGGCTGAGGATAAGAACACAATGGTTCTCGAAAAATGTTCCTAATAAGGAAAAAAAAAATTTTGAACTAATTTCTTTATAAAGATTTAATATATTATATATATAGGCCTATATAGATATATATATATATATATAATACGGTACATATTGATCACGAAATTTAAATTGACGAATTCATGAACTGCTAGTATACACATTTTCTACAATGAGGAGTGCTGTAGCGTTGAATTTCAAGATGGAACAGTAAATTACTTATCAGGTAAAGTCAACAACAAGAGCAATAACAGTACTAAAGAGAAAATATTGAAAAGTATCAGCAAAAGTAATCCCAGTAGGTGAGCAGGGAATGCAGATGGCGATTGAGGGTTCACCCTCTCTCCAGCCTCATTTGTATTTATTTAGTGTAATCGAATTCAATAAGATTAAACGTCACATTCTTCTGAGAAAAATGTATCAGCTAAGCAATAAACGTTTTCTAAGGGGGCGTCTGTTTGCAGAGTAAATCTGTAACCTACTTCCTTCTAACGTTCTGTCTCTTTTTTTTTACAGCTACAACGTGCTTTTTACGAGCACTGACATATTATCACTAATGTTTCCTATTAAAAAGAAACTAATTTTTAATGAAATATACGGTGTTCTATAAGCCTAAGATACAGGTGTTAGTAACGATTCCTTAGCAACGCAGTAAATTCTAGTTAAGATAAAAGAGGAAGTTCACACTTTTTCAAGAAAAATTTCATAATTTAGACACTCTGGAACAGTAGTAACACAGCTGCCAACATACAGGAATATTACTTTACGCAGTAAACGTTCATTTATGTATGTAGTACGTATAAGAGTGTTTAGATTTAAATTATTAACGAACGCTCAATATGTGACATTTATTCAGATATGAACTGGCTACGCATCGTTTACCTACTCTAAAGCTGTAATAAAACAGATTAGGGTAATTGAACAATAATTGCCTTATACACTATAACCATGTCGTCAATGGACGTTTCAAATGACACTACATAGCTAAACAATATTACATCAATTATATCCAGTGCCATGTAGTACATTTAAGCAATGTTGTAATTATTGTAATTTATAAGTAATTGTCAGTATTAGTTAGGAGCGAAGAGACCCTTCCTCTCAATTAAATAACTATCTTGTTTTCAACTGAACCTGTGAAATTTTATTTTACAGCAAACAAAAAGTAATCATTTAATTTAGCCTCAAGCCTACTTTATGATACAAAGTTTACGCAAGGTAAACTAATTACAGGGCCACCCTAAATGAAGACGTCATAATTTTTGAGATCGTTGTAATTTTGTGGTACACAAAGATAGGTTTGCAATATTTTAGAAGTTTCACAATATTGTGTTTAGTATTCCGCTTGCGTGACTTGCTTAAGTATTTTATGGTAGTTTTAACAAACTCAGTAACTAAAATTATTTTATAATTTTGCATTAAAAGGTAAAGCTATAACAGTTTTTAATTTTCGTACCTTTAATTCTATAAGCTACACCAGTTGTTAATTTGTACCGTTAATTTTGAGACACCGCTTGTGAGTAATAGTTGAATGCAACAAAAATGTGTGTCCACATTTAAACTAGTAAGTTCCCTGACATTCAGAAATGGCTCACTATTCATAACAAAATAGATTTATCATTAGTAAACTTCACGATAAGTTTTATTCAAAAAATATTAGATTTTAACTTAAAAGTCATTACATAAATAAAAAAACCATGTTCAATCTACAATAGGTTTTGAAAAATGACAAATGTTAGTAACCTTTTCGGTGTTATATCTTAAACTTTATGCGCACAGATGATTTAACTGTAATATTAGTAATAATTTTATTACGTAATCATATATAGTCATATTTTTGGAGTAAAATATAATGACAGTAATGTTGATGTTATTTTAATGATTGAGTGTAATAATTACAGTAATTTAATAATTGTAGTAATGTAATGTAAAGGATTTTGTGAAGTAAATAAACATGCTAGATGGATGGATAATAAATGCTTGATGGACAATAATGAAGAACGTTACAAAGTAAACAATCACCTGTCATTTCATTTATCGTCACCTTTTCTTTTCGGTGTGTTTGCAAATCGCATGGGTTTAGGCATGTAATATATATAATGTTTCAAAGATAAATTTTTTCAGCCAACGTTATTTACGATTATGTATTAGTCCAATCTATTTTACATTTTTTATAACTCTAATATCTTGATAGTCATACGAAATCGCTTTTTCACTTTCATTAATATAATTCTATTTTACTTTCAATTACTGCCAGTCATCTAGATATTTATGTCACGTAATATTTTAAACAATATCTTTATTAGCTTTATATTTCTCTTCTTTTAAAACATTCAATTAATTATAAAATCTGTGAAAACAGAGGTGAGGGAATATTACAATATTAATGACGGCAAATATTTTCCTATCGACTTTACACTTTTTGTTAATAACAAACCACAACAACATACAATCACATCATTTATGGCGCCTCCACTGCAAGGTACGCTGAGAAATAATAATCTTTTATGAAAGAAATTTAGTATTTTAAGAAACTTGCGTACCTTTAAATATAATAAAATCCTTTGTACTTGTAAAAATATAAGGGAAAACTTGAAGTAATAATATTTCTAGCATTCATTTTATAAAGATATAACTAAAAACCGATTAATAGAACGAATCCACAGTTTTACTAACAGGGAATGCAGTTTTATTACAATACTTGTCTCTAAGAAATAATTTTTTTATTCCGCACAAAAATTTAGCACAAATAAACACGGTTGCACCAAAAATTACAATTAATTGTGATTACATTAGAAGATAAGTTAATATCACTTTAAATGCTAGTGCCTTTTGACCCAAAATTGAAATATGCACTTGAGAGAAGCAATGACATTTTTATTATAATTATACTTACACCATTTTTAATACGTCGACGCTGGGTTCCCTCCGTTTAAAATTACTGGTGTTACTGTTACAATCGTAATACTTACTTTTCCTTGCAAAATTAAAATGTTTGAATTGTTAATGAAATGCCAAACACGAATTTAATTTAATTGTAGAATATTTAAGCTTCACAAGCCTATATTACTTATAGGAATATTGTGTAATGTAAAAATGAGAGAGACAATATTAAATTGCAAAAGAAAGACGAAATGCGTTAAATATACGCCAAATTAATTTAAAACATGTCTGTGAACACACTGAGAAACAACAGCAGATTATTATAATAAATAATGAATTACATAATAACCTTCCAATAATGACACGTCGGAAATACCGACTCCAGTGCAATTGTATAAAGCATAATAACTTTTTTATATTGTTACGACGGTCTACTTGATCGTCGCGGGTACTTTGGAAAACAAAATACAAGACACCAATTAAATCACTAATCACCAGCTTTAGTTTTCACAGTTAAACAGTTCGTAATATTAACAACACAGTCTCTTACAACGAATCAAATAAAAATTGTTCACACGCAATAAAATGTCAACTAATATAAACCACAATTGTATTAGAATTATACCGCCCGATTATAAAACACAACACTTCACGAATAACCACTTAAACGGACACAGTAATCACTTGTAATCGCCCGACAATAAACTGGAACCGCACGTAATATATCGCAAATATAACTGAAACTAAGGCCGCTGCCGCCTTGTATTTATACAACGCTCACAGACCAGACGATTCCAAACTACGCGTTATCTCTACCTACGACGTAATTAATTGCGGCCTTTACACAGTTTAGCTAATGCGTCGAGAATCACGTACGCCACACACATTACATTCCAGATCCCTTTGGAACATTCGATAAACACGTAGATTGTTCTGTGATGTCGTAACAATATATTTACTTACAATAGCATGTTTAGATGCTACATACATACATACTTACTTTGTCTTAACTGTTTTGATGGCTTAGGACCTATTTGTTAAGCTATTATTATGGTGTGATGCTCTTGCTGATTTCGTGTCCTTCTAACTTTGTATGATGTTTTTACTTCGTTCTTGGATAACATCTTGCACGGAAAGTATTCGGAGATCTAGATGTACCATTTGGTTAGTGACATATCAATACCATAACAAATCGGTTATTGCACGAAGTATTTTTGATTGTGCACGTAGACGTATGCTAGATTGCTAGATTACAACCTCGCTAGAGTGCTAATGCACAACCTTATGTTTCTATACCGTAATTCGTAATACGATTAACTACGGCTTTGTACAGAAGCAACTCGTTTTCTAACAAGAGCTTAGATTTTTGTCAAGATTTCATGATATATTCTCTTCAATTTAGTATAGGCCTACGTTCAAGATGAACTTCCAAGTTTTTAACTCAAGTTTCTCTAGAAATATTTAAATTATTCACAAAAACTGGCGTAAAATACTCCTTTGTAAACTGAAATTTTGCATGCTGTAATTTAGATCTGTTAGTTTTTATGTTCTACTTCCTTAGCTTAGATGAAGGTGATGATTCTAGAGTTTTGACAGTACTATTACAGAGTCCTTAAAAATAGTCAGGACAGCTGTGTGTCTTGTACGTCTTGTAGTATAATCAGTTGTTGGTTGGTCAGACGTGGATATTATCTCCATAAAACTTCCAGAATCATCACTTTCAATTCCTCCTTTTATGGTCCTTATGTTTATCTATTAAACTTACTGTACGTTATTAACCTAATTCGTTTACATTCCTTATCATTTTACAATCGTTCCAATACTAATTGCTGTCTCCCGCGTATCTTAAACCCCAACTCTTATTTAAGAACGCTAATTACAAATATATTTTACTTTCTGTTTTCCGTTACTATGTTAGAATGTTAACAGAACCTGCCGTCCTTTACTATCGCCCTAATTAACCTACTTTTTCTAATAAATCAATTTGTTTGTTTTATACATAACTTTAACAGAAAGGAGTACATTCAAGCACATTGAAAATCACATCGAAGCACATTAAAAATTCAAGTATTTAAAAAAAGTCACACATCGTTTACGTCAATAATTAAAACAAAATGAAGCTACATTTGAATCGACCTCAAAACCAGTAAGCAATGTTAGTAATACATTAAATTTAGTTGTTAACTTGTTGCGTAGTACAGCTATTGTAATAAATAACTGAAAAATGATCAGAGTAGGCAAACAAAGGAAATGTATATTAATTTGTTTTTACAGTCTAAACAAAGGGGAAAATTTACGATTTCAAATAGACTAAAAACTCTCTCGGATGACCAAACGGGGTGGCGCAGGAAGGAGGGTTGTTTCAATAAGGAAGGGGTACTAGCAATTATATCCACAACCCCTTTAACTACGTCACCCTACTTCCTTCCTTCTCATCACGACTGTGGTATTTTCAATTGTTGTCGGAATTTTAAAACGCAGGATCGCCGTGGAAATAAATTTGCCTCTGTTGTTAGGGACCTAAGCAGATTTATGATACAGTCAAGTAAAGCTAATTTAGAGACAATGAAAACAATGAAACTGTTAACCTTTTAAAAGCTTTGGATACTGAAAAATCGGTCACTTTAAAATTTTGTTAGCATTATCCTAAAATGATAATAACTCTTAGATAAAGTAAATTCATTTCATATTATTTATTCCTACATATTTTTTGTTCTTAATATTTCAATTAATCTTTTAGTTGACGCTTACTTTTAAAACTTACTTAATTAAAAGAATGTATTCTTGTTTGAGGTCTTTTAGTATTCCTTGAGGACTGAATATATTACCTCCAAAGCCTGTTCCACCACCCTTCCTTCTGTAACCAATCCATGCTACCAATCCATGGGAAGTGGCAGGTAGATTGCAACACAACTGTGAAAATAATTATAAAATAAGAAATAATCGTCGAGATATCGTAAACCTCATAGTTCGGTGTCGAAGAAATAAAGTGGAAACTGAAGGGTAGATAACAGGCAGAGAATAGACACCTGGTAGAAATCACTAAAATTAATATCCGAGAACAAAAAAGCCTTTAAAAAGTGCAGGTGAAGTACAACCACATAGGCTGCAGGAAAAGAGATTATAAGGCAAAAGGACAGTTTGAATGTAGGAGATTTGATAGATGTGATGGGGGAGCTCCTTCTCAACCTAACTCAGATACAGGAAGGATTTAAGGAAACCAGGAAGTAATCATGGAACATCTGTGATAAGTCCTTTGATGATATGAAGGTACCTCAAATATTATTCCTACCAATAGATGGAGATAGACAAGAGAAAAATCAAGGAATGGAGCAAAGTATTATTTTGCCACAAGAATTAAGTAGAGAATATGATATGAAGACGGTGGGAGAATGTGTTGAAAACAGGGTAGGCATGTGCAGAGGTATGGCGACTATGCGTTTATTTTACGCACATGTTACTAAACCAAAAACTTGTATCTGCGGTTGAAACCTATACTGAGCCATGTCCTGGCTAATACCATCTACGCAGTTGAAAATGCTACCTCATTTTCAAAGATGCATATTAGGAAAATCACATTTTTCCCAACGCCAACAGATACAGAGGCGAAGCAAGCATCATCACTATGTGAACAGATTAAACTCTAACAATAATGTCTCCTTCAATTTAAGGGGTAGGAAATGGTTCCAACGGCGCTCATGTAATTATACCTAGAGAAAAATACGCGGAACAGCAGTCGGTACCCAAGGCAGATCCACTGAATAGAAATTAATCGTTTATTGCCTAACTCTATTACGGAAAATCTCATAAAAGTGCATTTAATCTTTATTTAAACCACATGCACTTAATAAGTTATTCGGGGAAAGTTGAATTTTCAGAGATAAAAGTTGTCCAAATAGATATTCAGCCTTTGATGCCAGAAGAAATTGTGACTTCGTCTAGAAGATTACCTATCAGTGTTGAGGCACAAGATGTTATACTTGATGCTAAAAAGAACATGGAAAAGTTGTTACTTTTAAGTAATTATCAAGGTTGCAAGTAAAGTAACTGCGAATAGTTTTGCTATGGAATCAACTATTTCAAGCGTTAATCCAAGTGTTGCGAGCAATCCTGCTGCTGCTGCTCTATATTCTACTATCGTTGGGAGATTACTTTTCAGCCGTCCAAAGAGAACAGTTAATATATTTAGGAGATGGCTTCCATCTATGGTATTGTTTTTATCGCAGGGCAGTAATGAGGTAGAATCCGTTTGGCAATGTCAATATGGACATAAAGGCTTTCCTGCACCTAACAGTCTGTTGATCTGTTGTTTGCAAGATTACTCAAGACGGAAGTGCTATCTTCAGACCTCTTTTCTCAGAAGTAACCAAGGGATTTGACAAAGTACCCGACTGAACTTATAACTGCGTAAAAGATTACTAACCAGCCATTTACAAAACACACGCTGTGAAAGAAAAAGAGGCATATGATAGGCAAAGGTTTAAGTGGGCAGTGGATAAGAAATAACTGTAGAGGGATATTTTATAAAAAGAATTATGTAAGGCTGAGGTTTCCGTTCAGGCACTGCATGCAACTAGGGAATGAGATAAAGGAACTATAATCGCCAATAAAGTGTTTTAAGATAAAAGAAGGGCACGTATCAGGCAGGATGATGACAGAACCAGACAGCAGAAGTAGCGAGAAATGCTGCAAGACCACACGAGAGAGAATACCGCATAATGGAATCAGTGAGTAATGTTAAATACAACAGAGAGTCATGTATAAATGAACTTGACAGCAGCAGCTCGTGTTTTATGTCTTCCTAAATTAGAATATTCTGAGAATCGTCAAGTTGTACCAAATACTGAGTTAAGGAGACATCAGAGATTTTTAAAGCCTGAGTAACTTTATTGAAATTTATTACGTACTGTTATGGTAAACACGAGTGGTGCATCACCTATCAATAAAGATCAACCAGTAGATATTAAATTATTCGGAAACAGAGAACTATGTTATAAGTTAAAAGAAAAGTAATTTCTTACTTTAAAATTTAGAAGAATAAAATCAGAATGATAAATGTGATTATAATAAATGTGGTTTTAAGTTGGAGCAGAAATTAATTTTTGAATACTGACCCAGTACATAAAAATGTGATATTGAAGAGGCTGTTTAAAGTAAGTCCATCAATTTTAAGAAAGAAAACGAGACCAAATCCCAGCAGAATAATTTAATAATTTTATGCGTAATGGTGTTAGTGAAGGACAGTTTCAACAGCGCTAAATGCTGTACGAAGTACTTTCACATCATATCAAGGAAACTATTAACCTCTAGTTACATTCTGTATTTCAAAGGTGGCATCAAACACCGCTCTTTCCAACGCGAAATCAAGTTAAGATGGAGAAAATTTTGTATTTCAAAGTTGTAAATAAAGCCGAAGAAGTTTGAAACGCATAGTAATTAGAGCACTAATGTAAATACCATTCTTTCCATAAACACATGATATCATGTATACTTTACGTAAAGTTATATTCCCAAGGACAGACGGTATACATTATAAAACGTTTTACTCTATGTTGAAGTATTAGGTGGCAACATGCAAATATTTTATTTCAATACGACGTCAGCGGAAATAACGTTACACAATTCTGTCCACAAAATAATTTCCCCAAGTAATTTGTTTATCCTTTGTAATGCTTCTATCACATTAGGTTAACAATGCAGTTGCCGCTAAGTAAATAAGCACTGAAATGTGTTGTAAAATTAAATCAGACCTTTAATCGGAAGCTGGCAGATTGTGAAACATCGGTTTCTAAATTACTCCAGAGGGCGGATTTGTTGTTAACGATAACATGTGTTCAATAAATCCTTATTATTTCTGTTGCGTTTCCCTTTAATCCTGATTACCGTTTCTAACTCTCCGATAGGGTAGGCTTAATTTATTTTCTGAAGCCAACAGTTTAAACTGTTTTAATCGGTAAACTAACATAAAGAGTACGCAGAATTACTCACCTCTCAAATGTATAGCGTGTGATAACGCCTTCATCGCCCGCTCACGTGTGAATCAGTGTGTGTGTGTCAGAGGGAGAGAGTGGGAAAGGATAAGAGACAGCTTTAAAAACATACTTGAAACTAGGCATGTATAATTCAATTTAGAACGATTGTTTTATACAATTTTCAAAATAGTATATTTACATTTATCATCTACAATAAACTCAGCGTGATGAAATGTAGTTTTAAAGCGTTTGAACTACTTTATTGTTTTAACCTTCAATTACAAGTTGTAGAACGTATTTCCTTTCACTGGTTTTGAAGAGATTACCTACGACTGACGTAGCAGGGAAGACAACGACAAAAGATTAAAACAGTAGAGATCAGTGATAAATAAAGCAAGTAAAAGAAATTAAACAAGAATTTTCTATTACCGTTTGTGTTACGTAATAAACTAATTCAAAATAATATTTTTGTTATTTTAAACAATATATTTCTACTTTCATAAAACTGAGTAAAATTTTATAAGCGCAGTACTGACATTGTTAACTAAACATAAGACAAACAATTAAATATAAAAAATTTACTAGGAGCAGTCAAAACGTTAGTTGTACTTACTCATCTTCTTTTATTAATAGAGTTATTTTTACGAGAGTTGCTGGAAACACTAGTAGGTGCCGATTTTAATCAACTGGAGTAACGTTTCCTTCTTGGTAGAAATGATTAGTCCGTTGTTCGTTACGAAACGTGTTGCGTAATTTGCATGTAGCGTCAAAATTAGGTAGACAAAATTGTTGCAGAATTGGGTTTGTCTCAACGAAGTGTGTACTACAACATTTCTGAGCGTCTGCAATGTCGAAACGTTTACACGCACCATTTGCCATACGACACGAAGGAATACTTTGACAGTCTTCTGAGAGGAGAGTGTGTACACTTTCCTTAAATTCTGACTTTTCTGTGTTTAGTCCTATGGAAGAGGCCCTTGCAAACGGCGATATCACACTGACGAATAAATCCAAAATACAGCGCAGAAATGGATGTCGGTTGTTGGACAGGAATTTTCCAAAATAACATCTTCAACTCGTTTTACTTTATGATAACAGTTTAATACACTAGGCGATTTTGTAGAAACAGAAGACTTTAATTATACTTAGAGTCAATAAAATATTTACAATCATGTGTTAATTTTGCTATTGCAATGAACATTTTGGCTACCCCTCGTAATTATGCAATATTACCAATTATGGTTTTCATAATAGTGCTCTGAGAAGACCACAAGGATTAGTTTGTACTCTAGCTATAAATTAATTTTTTATTTAATAAAGGAACCATCTTTGATTTTTAACTGACTGTGTACGGAGACCATTTGATATGAAATATTGTAGACTATGAAAACACTAATAACGATGCATAAAATACAAGCAGTAAAATATTTATGGTATCAATATAAGGTACACATGTGAATTCAAGATGTAACTATTCTCTTCAGTCTCGGTATTTTACCAACCACATTTTTGAATTTCAGTGTCACTTGCCCAAATTGTGGTATATGGAGGTCATAAAATACTACTATACTACTAATACAACTACTACTACTACTACTACTACTACTACTACTATTACTACTACTACTACTACTACTACTACTACTACTACTACTACGAAAATTTGTTTTGAATTCAGTGTTTTTATAAACATATGACTTTGAAACGCATTCGGGAAAATTAAATTAAATCTCATTTAATGCTATCTGTGCCAAGTGTACTGAAAAATATGAATAGGGCAGAAAAAGGTGGCTTAACAACCACGATAGTAGCTTTACTATTATCTATCAAGGACATTTTCATTAGGCCTATTCAATATATTTAGATTCACAGGAACGATTATATTACCAATAAAGAAAAAATGTATTTGATAGTTGTACGGGAATTTAATTGTTAGTTTTAGCAAATTGAAATAACAATTATGGAAATTTGTATTGGGAGCATATTAACTTTGGCAACATGGAATTAAATGACCTTGGTTATTAAGCCGTAGAGTTGTGTAAATGCCTAAAAGTAAAGAAAATAATTATTGGAGTTAATACTGAAACCAAGGAAAGACTAAAAGAGACAGTGTATATAGAAGATATGGAGTTCTGCTGTATACTGGAGTTTCCAGAACACAAGAACTTGTTCTGGAGTAGGTATAGGCTAATGGTAGACCAAAAATGTAAAAGTCTAATTAAAATGTATACTCTTGTCAATGATAGAATTGTAGTTCTTAGATTCTTAAATTATTAGAGGGAGTTTTTGTGTCAATGACGTATATGCTCCAGAAAACTAGGGGGGGGGGAAGAGCCAGATTTATTTTTTGATGAGTTGCAGAAGCAATTAGAGATGTAACATGGATCATGTAGTTATAGCTGGTGATCTTAATGCTAGGTTGGTAACCAAGCTATTGAAAATGTTTTTGGTATTTTTTTTAGAGTCACCTATTAACGGAAATGGTATACATACAGAGATTTTGCTAATGCAAATAATCTTAAAATGACCATAAATTTTTTTGAGGAAAAGGACATTAGCAAATACACGTGGTCAGCCAGAGGAATAAAATCTTTAATTAATTACAAAATTATTAATTAACAGATAGCTTCGCATGTCAGAGGTACAAACGGTTTTAAGAGTTCAGAGAATAACACTAACCTTTATATGGTGGACTCTAAAATTGTGAATTGGAGAAGATGGTTCGATTGCCGAAAGCGACACTGAACTATAGAGCCATTGGTAGAAGAGACCTGGTCCGTCCGAGGATAAGATGGATGCCGCAATAGATTTATAGAACCTAATCCTTAAAGAGGAGAAGAAGAAGAAAAGATGGTAGAAGGTAAAGAATATCTTTGGGACACACAGAAGGAACGCTTTAAAGTTATATCTGCCCTATAGAGTACTTGTCATCTGTACCCGAAGAGGTTACCAGAGTGTGCACAGTTGGTTTCTTCTAGAAACAGTATAGAAGACTCAAATATTATACGAAACTTTGGGGAAAAGTGGACAATAAAGTGCTTAGAAAGAAATGAATAGATAGTAGGGTAAGAGGTTTAGAAATATGGACCGAAGAGTTGGAGCAAGCGATACGAGAAAAGCAATTTATCACTAATAGAACCAGAGAAGAACCAGTCCACGACTGGATATTTATAAGCAGGAACGTAATGCTGTGAAATACGTTATCCAAGCTACGTATGGAAAATCATGGAATAAATTTATTAGTAATATAGAGAACCACATACATGGACGCCAGGTGGTGGCATATAAATTAATGAACCTCAACCAAGAAGAAGGCAAGACAGTCCATTAAATTTTATTATAAGCCAAATAGATTGAGCATTACAGGTATAATTATATTGAGCACATACAGGTATATGGTATAACCCTAACATTCTCCAGGAAGCTCCAGAAGCTATACGAGGGGACACAGGTGTAGATTCAATACCATTTGAGGAACTAGAAGGAGCTCTTTCAGCCATGAAAATTTGGGAGCAGCTGGTTTAGATACGTTAAGCTCAGAACTGCTGAAATACTCTACTATATTATTAAATTTAGGATTCTACATTTGCTGAGTGTATGTTACAGAAGGTACAGGATCCCGGATGTCTTGGCCAGTAGCCAAGGTTATTTCTATTTGTAATAAAGGTGGTAGAACTCTGCTATTAAATTATAGAGACATAAGTTTAATAAACACAACGGACAAATTATATAGTAAAAATATTAATGTAAGACTTCGTTCTATATGAAAAATTTTACTTATTGGCAAACAGGCAGGATTTCGTAAGGGCCGATCTTGCATTATAATACGTATTGCCTTTAAAAATACTAATTCCGAATAGAAGAGAATTTAGTTTGAAGACATACCTTACCTTCATTGGCTATGAGAAAGTATCTGACAGAGTTAATAAATCTATTATGTAGGACACTATTTGTAAGAGGGGTTATCCTAAACATCCAATATACGTTATAAAGAGCTTATACTACTGTACAAGGATTGTAATGTCCATAGGAGAGAATTCCACAGAAGAGGTTTACATTAGTCAGGGAGTGCGCCAAGGCTGTAGCATATCCCCAACACTGTTTACTATCTATACCGATGACAGAGAGAGTGGAAGTTACGAGTGGGTCCGGGAATAAAGTAAATACGTAGTAGGACATATTATATGAATGCAGCGCTATTTGCAGATGATCAAATAATATGCAAAACAATAAATGCGAGCTCCAGAAATCAATGTTTCAGTTATAGCAAGTCTGTTAAGATTACAACATGAAAACTTCAGTGCAGAAGGCAAAAACTATAACATTTATGGACACATACCCCTTGCAAACTACAATTGTATTGGATAATAAGAGCATAGAGCAGGTGTCACATTCCCGCTATCTTGGCTGGGACATCATTGACGATGTGTACTATAATATTGATCACAAGTTAGATTAAGTTTCCAAATAAAACAGTAGATAACCATAAAATTTTATTTATAGAGATTTATATACATTTATTTTTAAAAGTTACTATTTAACACTCTTTAAATACAGTGTATGACTATCGCTTTTCCAATCCAACTCACCACTTCCTGAATGTGTCCGCTGACATCGGCTGCAAACCGTTGAGGTAAACACTACAAAATTCATAGCTTCTCCCTCTCAATAAAACTTATAGGTAAATAGCAAGTATACGTAGTTTATAAAACCAAACGGAAAGATTTCTCAAATTTAGATCAAAAGAAATATTTTCTTAAGGAAATGATACCTCATAGACAAAATTATGTTTCTTACAGGGAATTTTTCTACTTAATTTTTAAGTTTACTGTCATTAATTTCATAGTACAAAATTATTATTGGATAGATGTGCCTTTGTAACACCTGTTCCTTTACTATTCCTAGGATTTTAACTTATTGTTTTTTACACTTGAAGTTATAATTCATTAACAATATACAATCTCAAGAATATAGTCAACGCACTGTTTAAAATGATTTCTATGTAGGTCTACGACTTTGTTTAGATTGGATATATTTGTTGCATTCCTAATTACCTCCTTAATCGTTCACGCTTCTTGATATATTGCTGCTATTCCACAATTCCTGCCAAAGATCTAAGAAATCTCTTTTCTGAATTTTTTGGTCCTCTTTGATAATTCCTCGTATGAAACTAAATGTCATTTTATTTCATAAAATAGTGCCGAGAGTGCCATAGTTAACAAATTTCAGCAATGTGTTTCTTAGCAAATCTGCTTATACAACCGCATAAATACTGCAAACGTTTTCAGAATATAATGTACATCATCCCTATATGTACCCTATAATCATATTACATCACAAACCGACGTTTATAAATTTTCTGCTGTTCGACTATCGCATCTTTTTTTTGTTTTTGTTTTTTGGCATCCTGGACTATTGTACAAACTGACTGAGATACTGATTCCGGATTGCTACATTCATTTCATCGCTGTTTTTTTGGGACAATACCTAAAGCGAGAGATAGGATAGGTCTCTTTCTTTGAAAAGGGAACTTGCGGCTGGTGGACCTCAGGAAAGCATGTTAGGTCCCCTGCTTTTCTCTGTGTACGTTGTACCCAAGTTGCCTGAAATGCAATTGACCATGTTTGTCGACGGCAATGCAGTGTATGCTGTCGGTCGCAGTGCTGAAATGGCTGTTATCTGGTTTCAGAACCTGCTGGACTCTTATGCTGGAGTAGGCGGACTTGGACTGGTTAATTCGTTAAAATATGTGTATTGTCAAATAGTCGTTCATTCATTTTAAACAGCATTTTATAAACTATTATATAATATTGCATAAATATTACGAACGTAACTATTGCGTTTGTTAAGCCAATGTAGAAAAGTGATGGTTGAGTAATGATTTGGTATAGCATGTAGATAAACGTCTAGCTGAAGGTAAACACTAGGAAGTGTTGAATTCTTTGAGTACCGTATGAAACGCTGTTTATCTGTAGCATAATACAGTGTAACTACTTGTGACACGAGTGCAGATCTCTATCACTTTATACTATAGTGGTATAAAGCCATTAACACGGCCAAGAGTATAGCTGTAGTCTTCTTCAGAGTGGCAGGATCCCTGCCAAACTATACATAGGCGATACTCCACTGCCTTGGTCTCCCAGTGTGAAGTACCTAGAGCTTCACCCCAATCGGCCTGGTGGACACATTCGGGGCTAGACGCCTGCAAAACTGCACATCAACTGTATCAACTCCGACCCCTGGACTGCAGCAAATCAATGACCCGTCGCCTACGCAAACTCATCGCTCCCACGTATGTGGCACCGATGGTTACCTACGCGATCACAGTGTGGGGATCCTTGGTAAATACCCATATGGAAAATCTCCAGTCTCTCTTTGACTGGCTTTTGCAGTGGGCCTACAAAGCCCATTACCTAATTTCGAGCCAGACCATTCGACAGTCCCTACTTCCCTGGACGCCACTATACGGTCACTTTTTAGAAAATTTTACCGTTGTTTTTCCCGGTCCAAGGGCAGTCCCCTCTTCAGCTACTTCGGTCAACACCCCTCTATGAAAGGTAAATGTTGGCCTCGGTCACGGCGAACTCTTAACACTTAATTATACTATGTCTGACTGAGCCCCAAAATAGCAGGCCAAATCTATTCAAAACACACCAATAAAAAGTATACTCGATTAGAGCATGGTGTGGTATGAATAAATAGACACGTAAATTATCGGTTATACGGTGTTTAATCAAAGTCTGAACACACCAAAAGATAAGAAATATTACAGTTTTAGGGGGTACGCTGAATGTTAAATAACTGAAATAAGAACACAAACTCAAGTTGAATCATGGTATTATGATAGGAGACTAAATATTGCCAGCACGATTCAATACACGACATTGGCCTACAGATACAGAGCAGGTAGCTGTGAGAAACAAACTTCTCAAACCAAATACTAACTTTGAACTAAACGTAGATACCATAATGCAATATGAAAATACTTCAAGTACAAACGTAATGTGTAACGAGCAATAATTCCAGAGATTATTACAAACAACGGTATCTGTACGATCAATACGATCAATATCTGCAATCGACACTAATGTCATTTTGACTAGCTATGAGGTGACCCACTTAATCTCCAGCTGTTCGGTTAATATTCAATAGTAGAGGAGTACACGTTTGTGTGACTTATGATCTATTGAAAATACTGTGTTATAAATGTAACAATTAGCGGACGTTGAGAAGCGTAAACCAAAGCAAACAGTAACACAAAATAAAAGCAGTAACCACAACACTAGAAAACTGTAAAAGGAATAAATATAAACACAAAAACACCAACCAGCCAAAGAGAACATTAATAGCAATACCAATATTCTGTTGCATCGTTAGAAATGAAAGACATTTTACTATCGGTGATGAATAAGAACATGCTTCTTTTCTGTACGGTATTTTATTTCTTAATTTATATATTATTTAACTTATGACGTTACACTTTAATTTCACCTGTAAATAAAGCGTCCCGATTTCTTCCAAGTTGACCGTAAACTAGTCATCCTTGTCAATCAGAAGATGAGGAAGACGAAGACGACGAATCCTCATCCTTACTGTCTTTCTCGCCCTTCTCATCGTCCTCGTCTTCTTCCTTATCTTTGTCCTTGTCCTCCTTTTCCTCTTTATCTTTGTCCTCCTTCTCATCTTTGTCTTTGTCCTCCTTCTGTTCTTTGTCCTTGGCACTTTCCTTATCCGACGATGGTGGTGAAGAAGGTGTAGGAGTTGCAGGGGATGTAGAAGACGGCGTGGGTGGCGTCGGCACAGCGGGAGCTACCACGGCAGGGGGAGGCTGTGAACAAAATATTTCAATTAATTCGTAAAACGTTATGTCGAGTATTGTTTTTAGAAATCAATGACAAATTCGCAGACAGAGAAACTAAATTATTATGCAGTAAAATATCTAGAACATTACCTTATTGACTACAACCGGCGGCGGATGATTTTTAAAAGTAAGCATAGGTTTAAAAACGGGAGGGCCAGTAGCCACACTTGGCGTACCCGTGTCTGGTGTATCTGCTGATGGTGGTGGTTGGCGAGGAGGAATCGACCTGGGTATGAAGTGCCATAACGCCATTGACCTGACACACCCTGTACAGATTTTTCAAATACTTTTAAAATATTATGTATTCAAGTCGGTTTTTACCATATAATATTAAAAACGCACATATGCATAATCACTCACACACACACACACACACACACACACACACGCCTAGAGTCTACATATGAACAGTGACCCCTTGCACAAAATACGGCAAAACTGAATGCACAGAAGTCAACTAATGTAACAAAACAAGTGAAAACTTGACACGACTTCCCAAGCGCAGTAGAATTAGTAGGTATTAATTACTTTAAACAACTTATAACAACTGTACCTGGTTCAGTTATACCAATTAAAAATTCTTCGCTACCAACAGTGATTTGCATTATTATATGTACTCTTCCATAAGAAACAATGAATAAGAAAACTACAATGTATTGCAGTATAAAAATATGATAATGTTAGATGCGGCATAAGTCTCCAACAGTTAGAGATGATAATATATTTTAAATGAAAAGTTAGTGACTTTAAACAATAAAGTAATTAAAATCAACAACCTGATGAGACATAAATAGAGAATAAAAATCGACAACAATAATATTAAAAAATTAAATTAAAAATGTACTATAATAATAATTAAGAAAATCGTAAATTAAATTTACCTGATATTCTTTAATTTCAACATTATAAAAATTATATGGTACAGAATTTACACAAAACGGAAACAAAATTCCAAAATGTTTTCGTAAGGATGTGTTATGATGCTTAGTATAACAGTTTCATTTTACAAGAGAGAAATATTGTTATATGTTAATGTGCAAAGAAAACTGAGATCTATACCGCAGTTATGGAAGACGTTTCTGATACTAAATGTATCCAGTGAACATTTCGTAGAATCGGTAATTTGGCAACACTCACAACAACAATAGGTGATATTTCTAGAAATAGGAATAGGCCTCTTAGGATCTGGAGTAGAGGTTCCTACAAATCTTTTGTAGGGGAGGTAGACCTGTAAGACAATTCTTGAGACATGCTTGATTAATTGATACTGATAAAAGCAGTAACAGAGTGGTTAGACTCAACTGTTAGATAGTAACTTTTTATATAAAATGGTTTGATACAGATGTGGCTGTAAAAATTGTACACAAAAGAAAAAAAGAAAACAAAGAAAGCTGTAAAGTGTCTTCAAACGTTTCAAAATTACATCAATAACAATACGCGCGTGCCTTTAGATAGAATGCTGAAAGAAGCAGTGGAGAAAGTTATGTTCACGGAAGAGTAAAGTAGTCCCTTTTGAACACATAATGAGAAACAATCTAGATTGATAAGAAAATTTACATTAAAAAGAGCATTTTCCTGAAAGAAAGAGAAAGGAAAACATTTTTGGCCTCATTTGTAATTGTTTTAAAAGTTTGACTTTTTCTAGAATGAATTACTGTGAGATATTCTATCTAAATAATTTTAATTGATTTATGTGATTTGTTAACTTACCACTGCATAAATTACGAGCACGGAAGCAAAAATATGAAACGCATTCATTGTGCTTTTGCCAAAGACTATGCCAGTGCCAACACCCTTCGGCGCTACTCTTAATGTAAGTAATTTTAAACAGGAAATTGTCTCCAGGTTACGTATTGCGATTTTCGTAATACAGTATTTGTTTTGTACTGTTGGCAACCACTTAGAAACAAACATTCCCATTACGTTGTTATAATTATGCAACGCATTGTTTTCTGTAACTGTTAGTACAGTCGTTTCATTTAGTAAACAGAAAATGTATGTTAGCTTAGTTATTTAGTTACCTGTGTTTAAGATTTAAACGCATTTTGTCTTTTTCTTTTTGTACCTTACACCTGTTTGTTGCTCTTCTTTTCCCGCATTTTCTACAATCTGTAATCACTGTGCGCATAGTACCCCTATACAACCAATATTCTACTTCTGTAGGGCTACGAAGAGTTCAGGGTTTATAAAATCTTCCCACGCATTCTGTCGACACAGACAGAAAAAGGTTGTAAGATTTGTTTCATAACACGAAATCTGTTGAGTAAAATTCTCTATATACATTGCCTGAATTGTAATTTGATATTTATGTACGTGTTTAATATTTGATTTATGTACGTTTGCGCAATGAACATTATTATTGACGACAGTCGCTATAACGAGTCAAATGAAAAACTAATTTTGAGTGTCAGGAATAATCAGTGCCAAACGCAAACGAAGAATGGTGTACTTGCTTTAAATCGAAAGATGCGACACAATGCTAATTTTATTAAAAAAGTTAGTAAATTATTTATTTTTAAATAAGTGTCCTTAAGCCTATCCCACTAAAAACCAGGATACTTTTCTTTTACTTTTTATTTATTAAAAAATATTGTTATATTTTTCTTTCTACAAGGTGGACTAAGGAGAGGGGCAATGCTTTTTTAATGATTGAGAACATTTCTTCTTCTTCTGATAGTTCCTATCCGTTTCGGATAGGAAATCATAGCCTGGGTATCTACAGCCTATTTTAACTTCCTGTGCTGTTGTACGGAATAAGTCAGTTGTATTCGTGCCAAACCACGTCCTTAAATTTCTTAGCCATGATATTCTCGGTCGCCCAACTCTACTCTTTCCAAGTACTTTTCCTTGTAGTGTGGACTGCAATAAGTAAAATCTCAGTTCATTTATCATGAGATGTCCCAGATACTGACGCTTTCTTACCTTTACTGTGTTAATAACTTTCATATCTTTCATATCTTTCTTCATCTTTCTAAGAACGTCACCATTATATGTGCTGTCTATGAAATGCTCCGTATTCTACGGTAGAGCCACATTTTGAAACATTCCAATTCCTTAGATGTAGTGGCTTTAGTCAAATTCCAAGATTTTGCACCGTAGAAGAGGACTGAGAATACATAGTAACGTATCTTGAACAATCTGCTCATTCTAATGTACACTGCTTTTGTCTTTTCAATTCTGCTCTTTATTTCTTGAGAGTGGTCCCATTGTTCATTGACTATAGTACCAAGGTATGTAAATTGGCTTACACGTTCAACTGGCCTTTGGTTTATATTAAGAGTACAGTTTGTGAATTTTTTCTTAGATACAACCATTGGCTTCGTCTTATTAACACTGATGTCTAGACCATATCGACGGTTACTTTCTGTCACTATTCATTACTTGTTGCAACCCCTCTAAGCTATCTGCGAATATGACGGTATCGTCCGCTTAACGTATGTTATTTATTCTTTTCACCGTTCAGAGAGATTGCCACAGCACATTTATCTAAAGCTTCTCTAAAAATACCTTCCGAGTAGATGTTGAATAAAAGGAGAGATAGTATACATCCTTGTCTTACTCTACGCAGAATCTGTACCTCTTTAGTTTTCTCTTTATCTACTCTAACCACTGCAGATTGGTTCCAATACAGTGTAGTTATTATCCTTAGGCCTTTTGCATCTAACCCAATATTTTTCAGGATATCCATCATTTTCTGATGTTGGACTCGGTCAAAGGCCTTTTGGTAATCAATGAAACATGCAAAAACATCACAGTTTACACCTCTACATCGTTGGAATAACACCTGAATACTGAATAGAGCCTCTCGTCTACCTACTGCATCTCTGAAACCAAACTATGTGGCTGATACTAGTTCCTCACAGATTTTATATATCCTCCGGTGGATAATCTTGAGGAAGAGTTCGAGAAGGTGACTCATTAAGCTAATAGTTCTATATTCATCACATTGTTTAGGTCCTGGTTTGAGAACATTTACCACTAAAAACACGTTAAAATATATAGCTTATAAACGGCTATTGTGTTCTAATAAAGCATAATGAAACGTATATAAACAACAAACCATTCAATAAAAAATCTAGGGATTCCCTATCACATGTGTCAATATACTCAGTGTTAGTTATACTCAACCAGCTAGTAACGATAAAACACCAAGTCTGTATTCTCAGATGCTTACTACACTATTTTATTGTGTATAGTATTAAGTCTAGAAAACCAGTACAAATTAAAAATCGGTATGGAGAACCATACATGACTTCCATGTCCTCAGATTATACATAAAATCATTTGGTACTGCCTTTATAAGTACCCGCAGTTATTTCGATAATGCGATTTTTGGGCTTCGATATGTAGTGAATATCGCACATAATTTTATGTAGTAAAAGAATTATACAAATTTTAATTTTGTATGTTGCAAAATAGTTGGCTGGTGATTGGAATTGATTTCGTTTGTCATTGTTAATGGAAAATGACTGTAGTAGTAATTTATTACCGGGTCGTGGGTGTGACACCAAAAATTGATTATGTTAGGTTAACATGAAAACTGAAATTATACATGGAAACCAATACGTGTGTAATGTAAAACTATTTTTCTTCTGAAACCACGAAAAACCCAACTCGAAGTAAGGCGGGAGTGGCCCAAGGGTCAACCCCTTGCCTATTATTATTATACGCCTACATGTCACATTTTTGTGGCAAAACTCATTTTTCTTGTTAAAATTCTTTTTCCGACAAGTACTCGTTTTGTGACTAACAAAAAACAAACATGCATTATGTACAATTTGTAGAGCATGTTATGTTGTCATTCCTTAATACAGTGTTTTTTGTTTTTTCATTAATCATAAATATTTGTATTTTTCGTTTTGTATTTGCTGTTGTTTTTTCCAATTTGTAAACTTAAACACGTTAGGTTCTCTATTTTAAGTATTACTGTGTTATACGCATTGTATTACACGTTAAATGTTATGTTTTCTAACCACAGCTTCTATTTATTTTAGCAGTAAACTAGAAACACAAAACCGTGTGTTTTTCAGTTTTCATCTTTACCTAACTACCAAATGAAAACAACACGTATTTTTGGCAATTTACAATTAGTACACTTCTTCTTTTCCACACCGTAATATATCGATACAATCGCATATTAAAAACATCGAAATGTATTGCGGGTACTCATAAAGTTCCAATCATTTACTTGATTTCGGTTCGATAATTACTAAAAAAATATAGAATTTTGTCAAAGTGAAAAAAAACGTTTACATAGAAACTACTTCTTTGTTGTCACTAACGTAGTACACATATACAACTTATTAAAATGATCTCCTCCCTCATGAACTACCATTTTAAATTATAGAAAATTATCCCTTTCCCCTTCAACTACCCTTTTCATTTATAGATATTTCATCTACCTTTCTACAGTGGATTATTATGACCTTCTATTAAGAATACTTTATTTATCAAAATTAAGCAGTTTACTCTTGTTAAAACGTAAAAGGTTGCAGGTAAGCTACCCCTTCCCCTTAACAGATCTTCACCAAAATCTATAGGCCTCGAGTCCTCTACAATTCACAACTGCATGAAAAAAAATTATTTGATTCTGTTTGAGTTTGCAGATGTTATCTTTTGCCATAGAAAAAAATTCTACACACAGACACTTTTCGAAAAATTACTTTTTTTTCATCTTTTGACGGTAGTACAATCAGAATCTGCCATTACCTGGAACACGATTTTTTTCGCCATGACCATACTTCCATTTTCTTATGGAACATGGAAGTAAAAGGTTTCTGTTTAATACAAGTGTTTTCATTTTTGGCCTATAACCAGTGGTTCACTTAGATCAGACAACAATTTTTGTACCAAATTTTTTAAGTTATTCCTACATTGCCAGTTGATGTAATTCTATCCCAAACAATTATTTATTACACTTATAGTCCTGGCAAATTTCTCATGAACCCTACACTAACAATTTGAAATTTGAATATGTTTTAAAGGAATGTAAGGAAAGTTTATTGTAAAGATTCGCAAACTTTTTCAGAGGTAGAAATATATTTCAAAATAGTAGTTGAAAGCGAGACAGGGTTTCAGGAAAACCGTCATAACTTGCTTATGTCTCAGCATAGAGGATTGAAATAAAGACCTTAAGACGCATAATTGAAGTTGTCATAATTTTTGTTTTCACATAAAAAGGTATATTTTCTTTACTGTATTAATAAAATAAAAAAATTTCGATTTCCGTAAAATTGTGAATGTTTCCTTTAATTTTTCTGAAGAAAGTAATTAAAAAACTAAAAAATAATAAAAAAAAATTTGGAAAAATTAATTAAGGTAATAATGCTTTCTTGCTTTTTTCTCTACTCTCAGTAACAACAGGGCTATTCCGTTTTGACTTAGCGTTGTAAATCGGTTTCAACCGTCACCGGTCTGTGAAGTCTAAGAAAAATACAAAGAGTTAAAACTGTAATTAAAAAAATGCAAATCAAATGTATAATGTAAGTATATTATTATTGCTTAGGGCAGAGATCCATCAGGTAAATTAATAAATAAACTCATGTTCTCTGGTATTCCAAGTCACGTTCCAATACAGATTAAAATTAATTTACCTTTTTTTATCCGTCATGTGACTTCTTATTGTATTTATTTAAATAACGCGTATTGAGGCTCAAGGCCTCATCTTCAGATTTCAGTCCCGTGTGGACGTCGTTAACACATTAAAATTAAGCTACTACACATTAAAATAAAACACACTATACAATTTAACCGATGTCTGGGTGCGCACCCTTTGCTGTCTCGCGACGCACTACCTGCAACTACTCTACGGTCGTACGGTCTCGTCACAACGCCCCCCCTCCACACGGGACTGAAATCTGAATATGAGGCCTTGAGCCTCGAAACTCGTTATTTAACTAAATACAATAAGAAGTCACGCGACGGATAAAAAAAGGTAAATTAATTTTAATCTGTTTTAAAAAATAATAAGTTTTCATGAATATATTGTAAATAATGGAAAAATATAAACTTGATTTGATGTTCATCATGAATCATGAAACCCTCTTAAGTGTTAGTACAAAAAATTACTTCATTCTCTTCCTCAGTTCAGCTCAATAAAGATGCATGATGCACCTACGCTATTTATGCGTTTTTCGGTACATTTCAGTCCCGGATCGTTTGCTCGAACACACAGCAGCACATTCCTTTTTTCAGTTGCAAAATATACATGTCAGAACCCATTGTAGTGCAAGCTCTGTTAACTCAGTGTCAGGAACCCTGAAGTTTCTATCCCCAGTACGTCAGGTTTTAACCGGCAACTAGCCACTTGTAAACTTGGTAGTAAGAAGCCCTGAAGAAATGTGCGGAAACGGCCGGTGTTCACGGCGGCAAACAGGCTATGCCTGTGGTAATATGTAATCTACTGACTTTTTGAGCGTAGATAAACGGATTATTTACCAAACACTGTCGATAGATTTGACTAAAGTGCGTCAGTAAATCGCCTTTAAAATCTTTGTCCATAAAGTAACAAAGTTTTCCTTCTTGGTTCATGAATGATAACGTGCATTGCACACACTAACAAAGTATTCATTCTTTTTAAAAACTCATAAATAACTTCACCCTTTTTCGAAAATGATGTTATATCACATCCGGAGAGAGCGTTTGCAGCGAGTACAACATACTTTAATAGTCCACAGCTTCTTACTCTGTTCATGTATGCTATTAAGTTGATCAGTGTTTTTTAATCAGCTTCAAAGATTTTACTCAGCCTCACGAACGATAAATGGATTCCTTTTTTCCCAGTAGAAGTAGCACTCTCAAGACGACTACGTTACACAATACGAATCCCAACTGTATTGATTTCTTAAGATTAAGTATGCATCATCTTTGGTCTGGTGTACTTTAAAATAAAACTGATTTTAAAGGTATATAATTAAAAAGTTTGATAAAAGTCGCCTTGTTGACGCTGTGCTTGGCAAAGCCGTTTTGTGGTATCGGTGGACTGCCATCCAACTGAACGCCTTCACTCTCAGTGATCAAGGAATTCCCACGTCTTGATTCTTCCTATTTTTACTTCTTTAGTTATCGTAATCATCAAACGCTATTACAACTGCATTACCATACTGGAGTACCAAGCCTGGAGAACCATACAGTCTTTTGAAGTAATTCCCGTTCTGTTTATAAATCTGTCTTTCCCTTTCACCAACTTAGGATCATAATGATGAATTACGTTTTTGCACTTGCTTGATCTCTTTAATTGTGCATTCTTAAACTCACAATTTCCTACGTGCCAAATGCTGCTTAAGACCATAGTCAAGGATTTCTCACAGTCAGTATCAGCAGCCCCAGTCAGTCCACTTCATAACAAGAACAATTCCCTAGTGCTTAGATTGAAAGTGTTTCTAGACTTCAGCCAAGAAATACATTTCGTCAAATCTTGTAGCTTTTAAGAATAAACATAAGTTTCTTGTATTACCTGCACTTAAATAAAACAATTTTATCCATTTTCTGCAAAGCCGATGAAGGAACATTAAGTTTAGTGACACTGTTTCTATAACTGCATTATGCAAATTAACATACAGTAACTTTGTCGAGGTAATAATTTTGTTGCGATAAATAGGAACGTAACAAAATAAAATAACATGGCCAAATAGTAAAAGGCAGTAATACAATATTACAATTTTAACCGGATAATAACAGCAAATATGATTTAGATACAAGTTAAGACTGTTATAAAAATATTGTGCTGTATACGTAAGTATATTTTTAAACGAAAAATATGCCTACATTTGCGTATGTACTACTAAGTACAATTCTTCACTAGGTTCGAAAACCTATTTTTGATAGTAAGAACTTACTTAAAATAATATTGTAGACGTTATTTATAAATAAGCGACTGTTCAAACGCAATGAAGGTCTGTTTAAGAGCTAACCTATCTTCCGTTATTTGGTCTACAAGTGTATTACTTAAACCAAGTACGATTGAAGAGTATTCCATAAAAATATATACGAGTGGATACTTTTAGTTAAGTGGGAACATAAATTTATAACTGTGTGTTCTTCAAACTATAGGCTATACACTATTGTGCTCAACGTGGTACACGAATGAATGCGTACAAACAGACAGCGTCCACTGTATTCTTCTTCGTGAACGTTTTTACCCATATTGTAGTTTCACTACAGGTAAATAATAATTAATTAACTATTCACTAGTAAACTGACGCCACATTATCACTTTCATGAATATTTTCTCTTTAAGACCTAAAGTACATATCTACATTGATAGTGTGGAAATTAAAAATTTTTCAACGTAAATTCACTATCTGGTAATAACAACTTTGGATTAAACAGAATTATCACTGTTCCCAGGGGTGTGTGTGTGTGTGTGTGTGTGGACAGTGGGGCGTGTGGGAGTGTGAAGAGTTTGTTTTATTCTGTTGTTGTTATTTCCGATCTAACGATGAGCTGAGAAGCTGAAAGAGCTAATCGGAATACGTTTTCTATAGTGGTGTGCAACAGTGATAATTCTGTTTGTGATTATAACCATTAACACAACTTTCTCAATTAAACTTAGGCTTACTTATACGCTTTCTAATAGTTTCCTGTGCTTCCAATATGAACTCCTTGTTAGATGGAAAATACAAACGCGGTAATGTTTTTGTTCCATTAAATGAAAAATAACCCAGGTTTTGGAACACTTACTACTGGGCTTAAATACAAACTGAATTTAAAGTTTTTTTAATCTATAAATTTATGTTATATTTGATAGCTTTAAATGAGTAACTGTATGACCAGTATTTTCAGAGGTAGTAAATCTTCCAGAATAAAAATTTGTTTACTGGAGTGTTTATTAATTTATGGATAGTATTTCACGTATAATTAAAATTAGAGCGCTACAATTCTGTTGTTGCCTTACAACGTAAAGTTTTTTTTGTTAGTTCCTAATGACACAAAAATTGGTAAACACATTTTAATCTTTTTAAAACACAAGTTAGTAAAACTTAATGCTTACGTTACTAGTTGTACGTACTTATTAGCCTTTACAAGTTCAAAACCGATTTAACACGAAGATCTACAGCGGTGCCTAATTTTACCATTTCACTAACTTAACACGTAGGCCTACATTCGGCGTACACTCCACGTATATTTTTAATTCCAAGGAATTCATGAAACGATTTATCTCCGCACTTTTCTACGGCGACGTTTTTTGTATTAATAGAAATAATAATTTCTAATAACTTGGTATGTAAATTCTCATCTAGGCTGTGACGGCAGCGGTATGCCAGGGTCAGGGGCTGTGCGGGACGAAGTGCTTGCCCGTCGCCCGCTCGTGCACTACGTTCCGAGCTTCAGTAGAGCTCCTGCCGTAGGGACTACTGATATTATGGATTGAGGGTGTGGCCTGCTACCGGCCGTGGGTTGTCAATTAATTAATTAATTGAGGGTGAGTGTTCGCCGAGGCCGGGTCCAAGATTCTCCTGGCACAGATTGGTAGCGACCGAGGGCGCTAATGAGATGGTTGCCCTGGAATCGGGCGGAGCGACGATAGAATTTGCGGGACAGTGTCCGTATAGTGGCGTCCAGGGAACGGACACGCAGGGATTCACGGATGGTTTTGTTAGAGGTCAGATAATGGGCTTTGCATGCCCAGCGCAATCCTCGGTCGAGGAGAGACTGAAGCTTTCGCTTATGGGTCTTGGCCAAGTAGCCCCAAACGGGCATCGCGTAGGTAACCATCGGCGCCACGTACGTGGAGACGATAAGCTTCCCTAGGCGGCGGGTCATGGCGTTGCTACATAGGATGGGACGGAGTCGATAAAGTCGATGGGCGGTCTTTCGGGCTACTTGTGCAGAGTGTGTCCGCCAGGTGAGACGTCGGTCGAGGTGAACCCCGAGGTACTTGACCTCTCGAGACCAGGGCAGAAGTGTGTCGCCTACGTAGAGTCTGTCGGGGAGCCTTAAGCGTCTGGAGAAGACTACTGCTGTGCTCTTGGCTGCGTTGATGGCAACTCTCCATTTCTCTGCCCACTCAACGTATTCGTCCAATTGCTCCTGGAGCCAGATAACGGCCGTCTCAGCACGACGATCGACAGCATACACTGCCGTGTCGTCGGCGAACATGGCCAACCTGGTGCCAGGCAACTTGGGCACGTCGTTGACGTACACAGAGAAAAGCAGGGGGCCCAAGACGCTTCCCTGGGGGACACCAGCAGTAATAGCCCTTTCCGAGGAAAGGGTGTTATCAACTCTCACGCGAAAGGTTCTGTTCCGAAGAAAGCTAGCAATCAGATGAAGGTAGCAATCCGGAAGCAGAATCTCCGTGAGTTTGTAAAGTAGGCCTGGATGCCAAACACGATCGAAAGCCTTCTCGACATCAAGGAAAACGGCGACGGTCTGCTCTCGCGAGCAACCGGCCTCGGCCACGGTCTCCACGAAACGCATCAATTGATGCGTCGAGGAGTGCCCAGCACGAAAGCCGAATTGCTCGGGGACCAGAATATCGAACCGTTGAAGGTGATCCGTTAGTCGCCGCTGGACTAGTCGTTCGAAGACTTTCGAAGTGGACGACAGCAGGCTGATAGGCCGGAGGTTCTCGGCGAACTTGTGGTCTTTTCCCGGCTTCGGGATCATCGTGACCGTAGCCGAACGCCATTTCTTAGGAAAATAGGCGAATCGGAAGCAGGCATTGAACAAGTCGACCAGGAAGCGAACTCCCCGGTCCGGAAGTCTCTGTAGGGCGGTGTTTGTAACACCGTCCGGTCCAGGGCTCTTCCGGGGCCGAAGCGCTAAAAGCCTGTCCGTTACCTCTTCCACCGAAGTGGGTTCAGGTTCGGATGTGATCGGGCTGCCGAGAGAAGCCTCAACTTCGGCTTCTATCTCCTCGTCGGAGTCTGGGTCCCCGGACGGGTTAGGAGCAAATTGAAGCTCCAGGTACCCGGCCAGGAACTCTGATTTCTCGTCCGGCTTGGCAAGGGGATGTCCACCAGGCCCGTTGATGGCCAGGAGTGGAGGACGGCGCCTCTTCCCGGTCATCGCGGTAGGTATCCTGTAAACGGAGGTGTCCCCCTCCGGTACATCATCTGCCATTTTGGCGACCGTAAATTCCCAGCAGCTTCGTCGGAAGGCCTGCAAGTCACGACGTAACTTGCCGGCCGCCCGATTGAAGCTGGCCTTGTCGTCCGGATCTCTCGTCCGCTGCCACCGTCTCCGAAGTCTGTTCTTCTCTAAAGCGAGAAGACGGACTTCTTCTGGGATCCGGTGATAATCGGGCGTGAGATTAGGCTTCATCCGTGAGCACACGCCGACGGAAGAGACCACGGCTTCATCGAACAAGGCGACCGCCTCGTCGATGTGCTGAGTGGTATCAAGCGGGACCTCCTCGGGAAGCCTGCGACAAAAGGCAGGCCCGAAGCGGTCCCACTCGACCACTCGTCGCGCTGCTCTCCCAATCGTGTGACGGGTAGGTACGTGCACCTCGATGGGACAATGGTCAGAGGACAGTTCCGTTAACACGGACACCTCGATCTGGTTGACAACTCCCTTGACAACTGCAATGTCTAGTATGTCAGGTCGGGCTCCAAGTCGGAGGGGATAGTGCGTCGGTTGTCCGGGTCCGTAGGCTCGTAGATGGTGGTCGTGTAGGTACCTGCTAAGCGCCCTCCCGGATGGTGTAGTCAAGCGACTACCCCAGTCGGGGTGTTTGCAGTTCAGGTCACCTGCAAGAATTACCTTCCTATGCGCACTGAAAATTGCGGACAGGTCGGCGTCTAGAACTGGTTTGGTCGGCGGTTTGTAAGCCGAAACCAGGAGGACACCTCCGAGAACTCCGGAGAGTTCAACGGCTGTGGCCTCGATATTTTGGCGAGGAGGCAAGACCACGCGGTGATGTGCAATGCAACGTTTCACCGCTATGGCCGTACCACCCCCCGCGTTCCGCCCAGGTCTATCGTCCCTGTAAAACGCATAGTTGGGCAATCTCACGTTGTCATGTGCCCTAAGCCAGGTCTCAGAGAGGAGAAGCACGTCGGGCTTGCGACGGGCTAGGAACTCTCTAAGTTCCTCGAGTTTGGGCAGAAGGCTGTTGGCGTTCCACGCTATAATGGAAAGGTCGCGCTTAATGGAGGTAATTCTGTTAGCGTGGAGCATTACAGAAGTCCTATGGCGGCTGCAGCTTCCGCGAGGAGGAGGAATTTTTCAGTCGGGGTCGCCGTGCGAAGGCGATCCCGAATGGAGCGATACAGACGGGCCACTTCTTCGAGGTCATATTCCTCGAAGAACGATTTTACCTCGGCTAAAGCTGAGGGGGATGTGGACGACGATGAAGCAGGTGGGGCAGGGTCGCTGCGGGCGGCGGCAGCATAGCTGCGGGCTGAAGTCACCCGAGATGTGTTCCTGGGTGGGCGCTCGGTCCTTTCAGCTGCAGGACGGGGCTCTACTCTGGACTGCCGAGCAACCCCAGCGCCGGAGCGCTGCGTTGGTCTAGTTTGTGGTTTCTGGGCAGGGGGAGCGGGAGCAGCGTTTTTCTGTTTCTTCTGCTTCTTCTTCTTCCTAGTCTTGGGTCTGTAGCGAGCCGCGGGTTGGGGAGATTCTGACCTCTCTGGGACTGGCTCGACTACTTCCGGGGCAGGTTCCTCGTCCATTGGAACGGGCTGATCTAGGGTCGATGCTGGCATAGCATGCTCTTCCCGAGCAGGTTGGGACGATGCACGTGGCTGAGCACGTGGGCGAGGTCGGGCGGTAGGTTGTGGCACAGATGAGCTGACCTTCTCCGGGAGACGGGGAAAGGCAGCACGATCCGGGACGACCGGAAGCTGCTGGCGGGCAGGAGGGTTGTTCCTGTCCGCGGTCTGCCTCAGATGCTGCTGGAAAACCCAGCATCCTCTGTAATTTGCCGAGTGAGGTTCGCCGCAATTAATACAAAAGCGGCGCCCCGCAGCCGGCAATTGACAGGCCTTGGTCGGATGCGGCTTTCCGCATCTGACGCAGACCTCTGCGTTGTGGCAGCTGTCCGAGCCGTGCCCGAACCGTTGGCAACGATGGCACTGCGGGACGAGGCCAGCTTCGCGGCTCCTTTCGACTTTTATGCGAAGCCCGCAAAAACTGGTCAGGCCCAGCAGTCTGTCCGCCTGTTCCCCCTTAAGGAGTATCACCCGGAGGAGGGGTAACTTACGCCTGGGGCCATAAGAGGTAAAGAGCCTGATACACTCTTTAATCGGGAAGCCGAGTTGGCGGAGCTCGTCCGCCACCTCGTCGGGTTCTGTTTCTTCGTCTAGGCCGCGAATAATTAGCCTGACGTGAGCCGCCTTCTCGTAGGAGAAAGTGTGGAATTGCAGTCCATTGGCCTGTAAGAACAGGTAGACGGCACGGTACTCTTCGTCCGTCGCGCAGCTAACGCGCAGACTGTCCCTTCCACGAAGAGACATCTGAACGTCCGCCGAGAGACGAACGCCGAGCCGGAGGCGTCTGGAAAAGTCAACGACGTTCTTGACGCCGTTGACGAACAGGGGCGGAGGGCGGCTTCTACGGGAGGGAGCATCTAAGTCTAGCTCCGGTTCTTCGGGGAGCGGAGTTTCCTCCGCTTTCCGCTTCTTTTTTGATGTGACTACTGTAAATGACGACCCAGGCGTGGGCTGGGACGCAGTACACGTCGGGGCAGGAGTACCCCTATTGACAGAGTTAGACCCGGCCGAGACCGATTGGTGGCCCTGAGAAGGACCACTGCACGATCCGACCGAGTCAGGGACAGGGTCGGGACCTACCGATGAAGCATTGGATTGGCCCTTAGCAGGACCATTCCGCTGCCCGGCCGCAACGCGACGGTCGCCCATCGCGTTTTGGCAAAGGTATTCGGGCCGAAGCCCTCCTACTGGGATACTGAACCCGCTTAGCGCCGGTATTGGAGGCCGCACCACGATTAAGCGAAGCGACCGACCGCTACCGGCAGGGACCTAACTTAGCCTACGCCAAGCTAAGCGGGCCGATGCCTCCAAAAGCCGCGGGAAAAAACAGTGAATTAAGCTAGGCTTACCTGGAGCGATCCCACGAAGTAATCCCAACTGGTCCGGGGTTCGCGAAAGCCACAAACACCACACAGCACTAACACTGGTCCACAGCACTGCACTTAGCCGCCTTTTGGCACCGGGAGGCACACTACGCACGGTAAAACACCAGCCGACACCAGACCGCGAGCGGCTACTGCCGCCAAGAGATTCGCACACGCGCACACGAAAACTGCCACGAACACAAGCCGAAGCAACCGATCTAACCGGACTAGTCGAGTCGTCTGCTGCCACGCGGCCCTAACAAGGGACGCTGAAGGCGGTCGCACGACCCACTAATGCGTGGCCGCAGCTAGCTTGGCTTCACTCTTGTCGTTACTGGACCGGCACTGCAGGAGATCCTTTAGTTTTCTACACCTTCAGTCGTAGACGACCTTACTGCCGGCGCAAGCTAGGGCGGGAGCACCAACCGCCAACAACGTTCCAAGAAGAGTCCGCACTTGATACTGCAATCTCAGCCAGAAGAGCTCCTGAACTTCGATGTGAAGTGGTCCACAGGCAGACGAAGAATGGTCTCTCTCTCGTCTTGGTCTCGCAGCGGTATGCAAACATCTGCTCTCCGTTACCAGCGGCCGAGGCGTGACCAACTACGTGCTCGGAGCGAGCCAATCCGGCATCAGCAGCCGCCGAGACGTGACCAACTGCGTATTCGGAGCTAGCGAATCAGCGATCCCAGTTAGTCAATAAAACCCGGGCCGGAAGTCAGCTCCTCTCCTCTCACGGACGACATCGGCGTGGAGTCAGCCGGAAGGAACGGCCGAAGAATAGAACCGGCGTTCTTGCGTCTTCACCCTCCAGTTCCGCGCCAGCGATGGATTTCGCTGGGCCGGCAGCCGACTCTACAACCGGTGCCGAAAGAAGAGGAGGACTGTAGTACGCCACGAACAGCGGGCGCAGCCGCCGAACATCTTAGCGCGGCACGACCAACATCAGCCTTCTCGCCACAAGGTCCTTTTTTAGGGCCACCAAAAACACTAGAGTGTACGATTGGCGCCATTTGTCATGCGGCAAGCCTTTTGTCCGGTGACAAGGCCTAGTATTTTGTCTTTTAAGGATTAACAACCCAACAGAGTGTGACCTCTCACTACACTAAGAATTATTTCACTTGTACAGTTTTAAAGATATCGTTATATATCACTGTAAATTAGATCTTGCAAACGCGATTTCAGGTATTACTGAACATACGTGTTTTCATAGGTGTTTTAAAGACTGGCGAGTATTATTGTAACTGGGATTGTAAAGTTCCCAATTAATATTGGAGCAATACCAGATTTACATATGGCAATCATATTGTCTGCTGAACAAAGCAGTGTACTGTAAATCCCCTGGGGGAGAAAACTAGGGGATCTATACACCTATACAGCTATTCACGGTGGCTCCCGTCTTCTACGATCCCCGCCCGACATACAATCGCGTTACTTTACGGTGGCCGCTCCATAGCTGCGCGAAAAGTGGAGGTATTAGGGAGACTCACTGTGCTCAGTTGTAACACTTCATCTCAAAAACGTCCGCCTTACTGTTGCTACAGCCGGCTTTATGGGTGCCTTAACTATCTAATTATTACAACTCGGGTTTTACACATTGTTGACATTTCCGAATTTTATTCAACTAACTACTATTTGTAATTTTGCTCAGTATTATTCGAAATTTTATCAAATACTGTATGTATTTGTAATACCACAACAAAGTTGTTTGTTACATATTGTAAATAATAAATAATTACTAGTATAAAGCAAGCAACATATAAATACTAATAAAAGAAACAGAGAAATATTAATCTAAAATGACAAGGAATATGCTTTATGCAAGTGCTGCTAAAATACAACCTAAACGAAAAAAATGCGTAAAATATACGTAACCATACATAAAAATATCAATACTTTAAATAAAATACCACATAAAATCGAGTTCACTAATTATTTTTGCATTTAATACAAAATTATACAAACTATTGTACTACTGTATTTTGGCGGATCGTTCTTTCAGAAATCTGTTGCTGACGCTATTCGTTTTTGAACCTTTTTTAGTGGAATACTAATTCCATTCTTTACACCTTCCATAAATTTACGCACCTTAGAAATGACTTCCCGAGCTTGGCTATGAACAATATTTTTACCTAACTCCTGTTTAATATGAGGCATTTATTCTTATTACCTAATGAAATAAAATGTACTGTAAAAGTACCAATATTTTAAGCAAAATAAAATTTAGTTTAATAAAACATTATATCTGAAAACACAACCACAGACAATATTAAATGAAATTTAAAATGTAATTTGATTATTTAGCACACGTCAGAGTCCCAAACTAAACACTAGTAACGATACAAACTAAATAATTAAATAAAATATAGGCCTACCCGGTAAATGTTTCACGGTAAATGTTTTTGAAAACACATCAACATTTACGCGCTCAGTGAGGCTTGCCGTTACACTGACAAAAAACATGGTTCTGCGCACATTACTTACACCAAGGTTGCCGGCCACCATAAAGCACACAAGTAGTACGCCACCTTGTCGTGGTACGGGAGTAAACCTACATTTGGACTAATGTAAGAAAGACCACAGCGTGTGTCCTGCGGACGGGAACCAGAGTTACCGGATCGCTGGCCATTAACTGCGCTAAGTAAACACTCTGATTCCGACGGACCTGGGTAACATCACAGGGATTAACCCATCAGGGCTAACGATGGAGGCAAATCGTGTCTCCTGTTCCCGGTAGCGCAAACCTGTGTGGTTTTTGGTATCTGTACAACCGGCCTTACTGCAATCTTTACCCGGTTCCTGTGTGGGAGGTAGGCTTCCCAGTCCGCTTCTGTAGGTAACGAAACGCCACCCTCACGAAGATCCAGCTGGGCAACGTTATGTTTATATCAACGGTATATATATATATATATATATGTTATTGTGTGGCGTAGCGGAAAAGTGCAGTAAGCTACTCCTCTTTATAATCAGAAAATCTCATCCGCTCGCCGAAATAACTGGGGGAAGGAGAGTTGAGACTTTACTAAGCTTTAGTAAGCGTATGTAATTTGCAGCAAAGGTCGTTAGAAATTTTAGGAGTCAGCAAGAGTTTGAGGAGCTAGGGCTTAGATCTGAGGTGCATTGGTGCGATATCTTAACCCTCCACGAAACCAGTTATTGTAAAAATAAGATCTTAAGAGGTTGAAGTAGAAGATAAATTGAAGGGAAACTTCGAATTAAATCTTCGTGAGAAAAGAGATTGGAAAACATAAACCCAATTGCAATTTAATAAGTCTTTTCCGAGTTTATTATTAATTTAATTCAATAAGTTTTCTTGAGAGTATTTTTATTAATTTTCCTCATGGCTGTCAGAAACTGAGTGATGCATATCAATTATGAATATTGCTATATTCAGAACAATATATTACATTCGTTTTATTTTCACGCTAAAGCTGGACTGTCCTGTCAGATTTCTTCTTTGTACAAGAATTGGTAATAACCCCAGCAAGAAAGAAAAAAGCGTGAGTTCAGTAGCAGCAATGAGAAACTAAAAAACTTCTGCTACGAGTTTCACATTATTACCCGCTCTTTTGCCATAAATTACAGTATGGCAAAAGAAAAACTTACAGACTACTCATCATGACTAATACTTATGTAATTATTAGGCTGTAATGTTATGGCCTATGTTACGCGTATTAGTATCATTAGTACATTAAATTTATGTTTCATTTTTTAAATTAAAGTATTTTTAACATAGTACTCAACTTGTTCAGTGACTTGACAAAATTAGAATATTTTAGTAGTTAAACCATGATAACGCCACACTATTTTCCTGTACACGGTGCGGTTCAAGCTGGCAGCCAATACTACATTTCTTAAATCATGACGATGGTACAAAAAATCTGTTATGGACGTTTACAAAATTTACGGTTTACGTATAGATGCATACATACGTATTAAATACCACACATACACAGACATACTCACACATGCGCGCAAACGCTGATGTGTTTACCTGTAACTACGTATAGATAGTTCATTGTGCAGTGTTCATCTTCAGCTTTATTAAATTTTTATTTCAGTAATATGAAGAACGTTAGGTTACACTGTATTGGTAATACGTACCAAATTATCATTTTCATCATACATTTTTCTTGTAATTTAAAGGTCAACACTTAAAAAAGTCCCAGCACGTCACATTATTATGATACCGTATTACCGTATACTTAATTATTATGATTGCGGTCCTCTACCAGAATTAGGTAATTTCATTTGTCACAGTTGGCATCTCTACAGTTTAATGGTGGGAGCATTTGATTATTTTCGTTGTAGGTGTTTACATTCAGTGAAGAGACAGCCTTTGTTCAGTGTAGTCTTTTGTCTGTTTTACGTAGTATTTAGTTTTGAAATTTCAAGTTTATGGCTTACACCTTGTAAAAATTAACAGATAATTTTGATTTGTTTGTGGACGTTTACATATATCAAAATAAGTTAACAAAGCCTACTTCTTGTATCTTGGTTGTAAAATTGGTCATCATGAAAAAATCGGGCTCTTATGTTTCTTCTGTAAACTTTAACATGACTCTACTTCAGGAAACGAAAGGTACAGAGGTAATAGAAGTTCTGTGTTATTTACTGTGCCTTAGGTGTGGCGTGAGCCTTAGACTTTTGTCTTACAAAAACAGAAGGATAAGCAAACAAACAAAAACATGAAATTGAATACCTAAATCTGCCGTCTGCACTTAGACCGGTTCCTTACAGTGAAGGCTTACCCATAGGCCTACATACTCCATCATTGAAGTAGGATGATACTAATACTTCAGACCTTAGTGACAGTCATGATTACACAAACTGATACCAATTTAGATCCTTCTGAGAAAAATTGTGATTCCATTTATAATCTTCAAATATCCAACGAATACCACTTCATACGTCAAAACGAATTATAGGATTTGGTGTGTGACTTGGCCAACTCTGTGACTTGCCTCAATAAATGTGTAACACGAACTTAAAAAGGGTAGCTATTGTGCCGAGTTTTGGAATACTCGGCTATTTCCCAGTTAATTATGTGACTGTCATTGCGGGGTTTGTGTATTAATTATCTGAGCGGGGTCTATGCTGTTATCTACATGCTTTGTTGCCGATCCGCGCGCGGTCTGTCGGGAGCGATACGTAATATTTTTCCTGTAACTGCGCTGAGCAGTATTCGCCAGGCAGCCAACGCAGCATCAACCATTCTCTCTCCCGGCGGCGACCAGTTTGAATTTTTGTCTGCTAAAATCTACCATGATTAGATAAACGACTACACGACTCTCCGGTAAGTCTGTTCAAGGTAACTTACTTATTATTTAATAAAAGAATTGTAATTTAGCTTAATTTAATGCCGATGCAATGCGATATATATACGAAAGTCACCACGTGGCAAGCGCGGGTTAAATTCTGTTTATGCATGTCTTGAAAGTTAACAGTGGCTGAGTTAAAGTATTTATAAAGTATTTATGGCTGTGTATTTTTTCTAATTACATCATAATCATATCATTATAATTAAAGGTAAATTAACTTTTTACCTTAAAACTTTTTGTTTTATTAACTAAATGTAGAGGTTTTATTGAATATGTATTATGAACCTGTTTAAGTTTGCAACTAGTCTCGAAATTGTAATAAGGGATTATTAAGTTGACGAACAATCTATAAATACTAGTCATTTATTTCTAAATTTTTTTTACTGAAGGTCATTTCTGTGCATTCTTAAATTTTTTTTCAAAATTTTCTTTTAATCTTAGCATGTGGTAGTGTGTGAATTATGCCGGTGTCTAGGGGGATTGTGAATTAGGTAACATTTGAGTAATTGTCCATATATATAATTGTTCAGGGTTCCCGACCTAAGACGATTCCCAATTCACTTCAGCGGGTGGCCGAACATCTGCCACCAATGGTATTACACGAGTGATTCTCCGTCTGTGCCGTCGGGAGGAAGAACTGGACAATACACCATGAGTACCTCAGGTTTTGTGCCAGATTATACCAGGTGACATTTAACCCATTTATATATATTTTTGGCCTCTACAATGTAGAACATCTGATTCTCTTCCTGGAACATCTCCAGTTAAAGTTGTTGGTACACAAGTCCAGCGAGACAATTAGTGCTTGTAAATTTTGTCAGTGTATTTTACTAAGGCTTAAGCCCCCCCTGAGTAAGTGTGAGCCCGGACGGGGTCATGCGTCACCGAATTTTGCTGCGAAATTTTCTTTTAGGGTAAAAGTGTGTGTGACTTAAGATTACTGATTTATAGGGGGGTGAATTATGCTTGCATTGATTAAGGGTATTCATAGCTCTATATGGGTTTTGTTTTTTTTAAGTAGTTTTAAAGGGTTGGGGAGGTGCTGTAACCTGTGGAGCTCACCTGCTGGTGCCGTTATCTACAGGTACATAGCAGGTTTTAGTTTGCTGGATCTGGTGGTGCGCATGGCCTCGCCTGTGGCCAAGCCAATTCTGTATGAACACCTCAAATGTGTTTTCTTAGGGGCTGATGTTATGAAGTTTTTTTCATTAAAATTGTCATTATATATATTTTATAAAAATTTATCTTAACTCTGTAATAATTCAGTAATAAGTGAAATTTCATTCATTTTCTTTTACTGCCATAGCCAGTGTATTACTAGTTCAGTTGTTAATATGAGCACACTATTGGTTCTTACTTTTCAATCATAAACCTTACTATATATATATTTTATAAAATTTATCTTAACTCTGTAATAATTCAGTAATAAGTGAAATTTCATTCATTTTCTTTTACTGCCATAGCGAGTGTATTACTAGTTCAGTTGTTAATATGAGTACACTATTGATTCTTACTTTCAATCGTAAATTCTGTTATACATTTTGTACGGCCGTGCAGCCATGTTGACCTGGCGATGGCACATTCCTATCTGGGGGAACCTTTCTAATATTTGAATACCTGTAATAATTTCATTGGTTGCAACACAGTCATAACCGGACGGGTTAATGGATTGGTTTATGAAAAGTTTTTTATGGAGGCTGGGCACTTTACCCTTTTACAGTAGTTTGGGATGGGGGTCTAGGTCACAGATACTGAGGATTGTTTTCTTCGGAGGCATGGTGAAATGTATATGGGCTGCCTGCCAGGTGAACATGTGTGTAGTATATGTGTGTGTATATAGATATGTGTGTGCTATGTGTATTTACTGTATGTAACTATATTGATTGATGTTCTATTTATGTATATTTGGGAGAAAGTATTATGCTGATGTTTACATATATTCTAATTTTATGAGGTTACACGTGTATATTTTCAGAGGATTGTAATGACAGGGAGGGGAGTAAAAGTTTGTAACGAAGTTTTTTCAATTCTATAAAAGTATATTGTATACTGGGAGTGATGCTTACATGTTATTTGAAATGGCTGAATAAAATTGTTATTGTTGCTTAACAACGAGTTTAATTGCAAGTCCCGTCATACTGGAACCAGCGCAGTTTTGGCTTCTCTAGGCTCTTGCCTAGTTTTAAATAACTAGTGGCCCCTCTTAAAAAAAAGGTTTTTTTTTATAAAGTCTAAAAGTTGAAAAAGGGGTTACACTATTAATTTAAAAACGTGTCGGTATTATAACAATTTTTTTAAGTGGCAACTTCGTATCTATATCTCACATCAAAGAGTCCAACAAAACACAAGTACCAAGCAGTTCTGAACAAAATTGTCTGTCATTATGAAAAAATAATATGTCATATTAAAAATTGCTAGTGTATAAAAGTACACTACTTACAAAAATAATGCTAATTCTACTAACTGTCATGACATTGTATACTAAGTAGACCCCTTTGTATTATATGCTTACTTCTTGAGTCATTAGTCTTTTAACTGGTTTGTACCCTCCCCGCAACTATACTTCTCCGTGTGTTACAGGCTCCCTCACATGTATACGAGACATATTATGCACTAATAAATAATATAATTATTTTATTTATATAAAAACTTTTCTTGGCTGTTATTTTGTTTGCTGTGTGAATTAAGTACGCTATTTTTGAATTCGTAAAGTTACTTAAAGCGGAATGGCTTTACAAGACGTAACAGTTTGTGTTACTTCCTAGCAAGGGAATTGATAAACTTCCTCACAGTGCATTTACCGGTATAAATGGCAATAAAAGTAAAGGAGCAAGTCGCAATACTTACAAACCAAGATTTACTGTAGGCGGAGTAGGCGTGGGGAAGAGTGCCAACAACACTTATAGAGGTTCAGTTCATGACGACCCTCCAGGAGAGCGGAATACTTTGTCCAGGGAATATGCTAAACTTGATCAAAAGCAAAATTCACCAACTACCAACACAGAGGTAAAACTTAATTAAATAGGTACAGATATGTCGTTTATACTTGCAAATATTGTACAAATATTCATCTGATTTGTGTGTGTGTGTGTTGTTTGTGCGCGCGCGCTTTGGAGTTTAGAGGACTAACTCACCAATATTACAGCAGGTTTAGGGGAGCAAACGTACCTGTACCTAAATAGTGTGTACACTATAAAATACAAGTACTGAAAATTATTCAGGAGGTTTCATACAGCTTCTTAATTCGTCACCCGTAAATTTTCAAATAATTAAAGAAGTCTTTTTACGAGCATCAAAGAAGTAAATTCAAGTATCCCTTGTAAATAAATGTTATTTACGTTTTAAAGTACGTTAAATAAACCTTTTTTTAGGTTAGAAGTACAATAACTTTGTTAAGTGACTAATAAATGCATAAAAGTTAAAAACAAAACTTGTAAAGAATTTATTCTGAGAAAAATGGTGTAAATAAAGTCAATAAAAATCTACAAAAAATTCCAATTGTTTCCAATTTTCCAAACGTGTTTTTAGGCAAAGATTTTTCTGTTTTACGTTGGATATCATGAAACATATGGGAGATAGAGTTCTGCGACCTGTTTTATTCGATTTTTCACGTCAAAAACCGTAAGAAACAACAGAATTTGCCCCTTAATTTACCTTCCCAGAATTTCAGAAAGTCTTCATTTACCCGGGGGAACCGAAACCCGGGCGAAATTTTTCGCTAGCCGTAACTCGCTTACAAAGCGTTTCCGGACATATGTTTATATGAACTTTTTTTCTTCTTTTACACTATAGAACCATTTCTCAAATTATTTCCCTCTCCTCCCGGGACACCCTGTATATTGCAGTGAACATTTTATTTGCATGTGAAATGTATCGGAGAATATAGCATATGATAGAACACAAATACACTGTAGAGATAAATGTGTGTGTGTGTGTGTGTGTGTGTGTGTGTGTGTGTGTGTGTGTGTGTGTGTGTGTGTGTGTGTGTGTGTGTGTGTGTGTGTGTGTGTGTGTGTGTGTGTGTGTGTGGTGAAAAATATTAGTTTTAAATAGTTTTAGACTAGTACAACAACTTTATACACAGGAAGTGCAGTGAGATGGTACGAAAGGATAAATGGGTGTGTGTGTGTGTGTGTGTGTAGTGTGCGTGAGCGAAGTTACGAAATTATGTTACGGGATATTTAAAACAAGTTAATTCAAATAACTTTTGAGATACGAGAATTTTTGAGTTGGGTCTTACAATAAAAAGTTCGATCGGAACCTTCATAATAAAATAAGACCTATCTGATGGCAATAGTTAATTTTATATGTCAGTAATGAAATGTATGTTTCATGGCAGTAAATTCGATTGTAAAAATATTCAGGTTTTTTGAAAGAGAATTGTTTTGTTCCGGAAAGAGCATTCTTGGGAAAGAGCATTCATCTGTGGAGATATCATGCGTAGGGGATACCTATGGACTAATCACATTACGAGAAATTCAGTCAATCAACCTTTGAACATATAAATTAGTTTTCCTTCCGAACCAATAAAGTGTAAACCCCGTTTGGTACATGACGATCTGTCTGCTAATCCAAAGAAACGCAAGTTAGAAAGTAGTGCGAGAGTAACTTATTGTTATAATTGTGCTAATCCGCGAAAGTTCAAGATATTCCGATTAGGGATATAGGCACCTCATTTAACGGTAACGGCTTCTGTATTTATTGTAACAGTGTAAACATAATACACTATTTTAGCAGTAACTGTAGGGGTTCGCGGTGAAAGTGTATGTAACCGTGCCCTTGAGAAATATCTACACGCCCAAAAGCGACCCCAAAGTCAAACAGAGTAAATCGACTCACGTACACTTCCATATAGGCACAATTCGCCATCTGTAGGATCTGCGCTCGACCGTACAGGGAAGTGAAACTATATTATTTATGTATAATAATAAAAAAATATTTAAAAGAAAGACCCTATCATATCGGTAAAGATTTCATAGTAAATAAGAAAAAAATTTAACTATTAATTTATTTCATTGTACTGAAAGTAAATTTTAGGTTGGCGTGCAAACGTCAGTAGAGACAGAGTAATTATTTTTTATAAACTGTATTAAAAGCTCAGTTGACTGTCAGAAAATAATAGCATTATTATTAAGTCCACTTCATTCTAATAACATATGTCTCGACTACTTATTCTGTGCGACACCTATGCATAGCTGTATATATGTGTGCGCGCGCGCGTGTATGTGAGTGTGTGCTCGCGCTTGTGCGTGTGCGTGTTTATGGAATAATATACATTAAAATTTAACTCACATTTATTTATGTATAGAAATTATATTTTTTATTAAATTAATAAAAATTTTAAAACTTTATATTATTATAAATTAACATGAGTAGTTGTTTGAAGATGTTCATATCATAAATCGTAAAGACTAGTTGTACGGTGATATACGTTTAAATACTTGCTCTAAACTTGCAAATACAAAAACGAAAAGCAGAAATGTAATTATTGGAACCGATTTCATTCTAGGCGAAACAGACGTAACTTCACGCAGCAGAATACAGTATACGGTATGTATACTTTATCATGTTTCAAACAGGTTAATATAACACAAACATATTTTGTAATCTCTGAGCACTTGTTTATTAGATCTAAATAAAACAATCCTCGCAGGCGTAGAACACAAATAGATTGTGTAACATAAAAGAGCATCTGGTAATGTCAGACACATAGCACAGGTGTTCCTTTCGCGGTTGGCGTTGAACACACGCTTTTGTTTCATTTTAGCAGGTGTTAAGGTCTTGGTCGATTGTAGAAATATGAGTCCTAACAAAACACTGTAGTTTTAAAGGAAAACAGAAAATAAAAGATAAATAAATATATTATTAGGAAATAATATAATATATGTTTATGGATAGATAAATAGTCGTAATTAATACGCATTACTTAGTTATTTGGGCTCACTCACATTCGGGGCAAAGCGGAAGGACAAATTAATAAGAATGCACTCTATAAAACAAAAAAATTATCTATTAATAAACTCAGAAACATACGTATAAAAAGACAATTGTTTTTAAATCTCGGTTTCACGGAAGCTTTGTTACATATTTATTAAGAAATTATATTTTATTTACCTTCCTTAATATAATACATTTTACAATAAGTAGCTTCAGAAGACATCTACTATAGAGTAAATGTATGACACATCACCACCACTGCACCTCATGGGCAATCGTTAGCTCCGCAGACCTTTCCTGACCTGTAACATATCTTAGCTGAAATCTCATCAGCTTACCAGGCCTGTTGCACAGATACGAGATACCACACAAGGCGAGCTACCAAGAACAGGATGCACATTTACACCTATTGTCAGCCTGGTGGATTATCCCGCGCTACGAAAACAGCGTGCGCCAGGATGACCGTGTCGAGGAGAAAACGGCCGTACGTAATTAGCTTAACCCTCGCTCCCACCGTCCAGATCCACTAAGTGAACTTCAACCTGCCACGTTGCTACTTACCCTAAATGGCAGTCCCCCACTTACATATTCCCCATATTACATATGTTACGGATCAAGTTATTAGGCGGTAACATCTCGCTGTGATGCTTCCGAGTTCCACTGAGATGAGAGTGGTTACCTGGCACATCTATTAGCCGGCGACTCGGCAACCCCAGGTCCTGTTCGCAGGACACACATGTTGGTCCGTCTTACGTAAACCTCAGTCTAGTTGAAAGATCGGTTAATTCTCATACCACGATAAGGCAGCGTCTGTCGGGCTGGGATCGCAGAATTTGGGAGCCAACGTGGATGGTTTTATAGGTCCCCTCCATTCTTCCTCAGCGGTGTAGCCCCAGTCATCCACGCGTGGTAGTGGGGGTTACAAGATTCTGCTTTACTCAGCAGAATATTACCGAACATAAAACTTGTATTCCTTCAATACAAATTACAAAATTCATATTCCCGGTTGTAAGAATACTAGCAAAGTCTTAAGATACCTATGAAAATAGGAGAACGTATGTTCAGTAATTCCTGATTCTCGCTAACAGGAACTAGTTGACACTGATATATAACTCATTTTTTAAAACTGAACAAGTGAAATAATATATAGTGTACTGAGAGGTCACATTGCGTTGGGTTACGAATTCTTACCTTTTATTAAAAGATGAAATACTATATCATACTTTATATCCCAAATTATTCGAAATTAGTTAACGTAGAAATGTTTAGTGATAAATTTTTATCAAGAATTCCCTTGGAAATCAAATTATCCGTCGAGCGAACGCGTAATGTAACTTATGTTTTAAGTTAGTGAACTGGTAAATCAAGCACGTAGATCTTCACATTAAATCGATTTATCTTGTAAAGACAGATGTTTCTTTCCACTAATGGCATAAACATTCTTTCACTAATTTTAAGCTTAAGAAGTATAAATTCTATTCACCAATATTTCTACGTTACAAGGTAAAAATGAAATATTTACGCTGTAAGGCAACAAGATAATAGTAGAGTTTTAACTTTAATTCTACGTGAAACACTATTCCTAAATAAACTCTCTAATATATAGATAATCACTACACGATTTATTACTTCTGATTAATACTGGTCGTACAGTTATTCATTTAGAGTTATTAACTATTAAATAAATTTATTAAAAACAAAATTAATTCAGTTTGTATTTAAGCCCAGTGGTAAGTTTTCCATTTCCTGGGTTATTTTTGATTGAATGGAACAACACCCTTACTACGTTTGTGTTATCCATGTAATTAGGCTTTCACATAGAAAGCAGAAGAAACTGTTAGAAAGCATATAAGTAAGCTTAAATTCTAGTAAATTTACAATTATGCGTTTTTTACAGTTATTCCTTGAAAAATATAATACTTACATAATACCACATACGCCTAATTAAAGAATCACAAGCATTATGCGAAGCTATATATTATAATAAAATTTATAAATTATAACTAAGAGTAAAAATGTCAACTATGGGTAAATTAAAGACACAGAATAAGTGCATTGAAACTATTTAGTAAACATAGAAATACGTATGACATGCAAAAAATAATAATTTGAAACATTATTATTATAAAATAAGCTAAATAAAGAAGAACTAAGTTGGTTATCTAACAATGACATATTCTAGGAAAGGAAGCCAACTCACTCTTTTATAAACGTTTGATAACAGACATCTATGGACAAGAGTGCTGGGTATTGGTAAAAGAAATATTAAACAACTAGTGACCGTTGTAAATTTAATAATTAAAGATAAAGAAGAACAGTCGTACTGAATGATGATAGTGTTGTAAAATTCAAGAGAAACAAATATGCAAGAAAATCTAATTATCAACATACAAAGGAACAAAGCCTAGTAACGAATAAATATCTAAGTAATGTTACGAAGAGTACGTACCAGGTAAAGAGTAATATTATATTTAAAACACATTACATTGAGATAACCTTCAGTAAATTGCAATCACAACACTTGGACATAGATATATCGTCTGTGTAACTGAGTGACAACTAAACAGTAAGCTATACGTCATTTTGTGACATTAGTAGTGTTGATTTCCAAATAATCCACTTTAAATTAAACAGTGTAAAATAAATATTTACAAGTAAAGTTTAGTTGGAACAAACTTTTAACTTGGCATCCATTCTTGACGTCCGCCATTCCATCAGGGGTATGGAATGTTTACAAGATGGCGGCTCCGGTTGTTGACATGAATCGAAAGCAATCATTCTAAGCCCGGCAAATTTTAAAACATTTTAAAGAAACTGAACATCAATAAATTGTTACACTATTTTGAAAAATAAAAATAATTGAATTTTACTAATTGTTTGTATGTAAATCTTCTTTTATTGTAAGAGCATTCTTTTAAAATAAAAACCTAATTCATATTGAGGATTTTGATTGACTGGAAAAATTAGTAGTAGTAGTAGTAGTAGTAGTAGTAGTAGTAGTAGTAGTAGTAGTAGTAGTAGTAGGTATTAGGTCCTTCAGTCGTACGACTGGTTTGTACCCTCCCCGCTTATATGCGCCGTGGGTGTGTTACGGAGTATCTCACATATATATTTGGGACCTACAGTTTAACGCCGGATCCGAACGGCATAGTTGGGGAGGATTCATACTAGGCAGGATACCTCTCGCTGGTTTGCTATCGCCTTACAAGGGGGAACAGTCGTATTTAAATCAGATGGCCCCGGCGGGAATCGAACCCGCGCCGACAGCGTAGCAGCGCCACAAAGTAGTAGTAGTAATACAAGGAACAAAGTAGTAGTAGTACAAAGTAGTAGTAGTAGTAGTAGTAGTAGTAGTTTTCTTTTTGCGGGGGAGGAAAAATGCATAATATACCATCAGGAGACACCCGACTGGTCTCCCGGTGTGTGGGACTCGCACCCACCAAAAAACCTCCACTTTACAGGCAGGGAAGCCCCCCTGGAACAACTATTCGTATGACTTCAGGGTGGCACCTTGTATTGCGCCTACTAGGCTCCTACAGCTTTGTCTATATCATCGACTTGTGAGAGCGTCCAGTTCAGGCTCCTTCTACCGTAGGACCATCCTCAAGAAGGTCACAACCATGTCCCAGTTCTCTTTGCTGTTGACCATGACGCCTATGATATTATCAGGCGTCATGGGGCCAATCTCCGATTCCAGTCCTCCCCTCCCCAGCACCCACCGTTGACACTCGAAGAAAGTGTGATGAGTGTCATCAGAGTCTGAGTCGCCGTACACGCACGACGGATCCTCCATCTTACCCATCCTTCGCAGGTATGCACAGAAATAACCATGCCCTGTCAGGAATTGAGTAAGGTAATAATCTACCTCTCCGTGCGTTCTTTCCACCCATTCAGGGAGGTTCCCAATCAACCTCGCCGTCCACCTAGCTCGACTCTCCTGCTCCCATCGTAGTTGCCAGCTCCGCATGGAGTGTACCCTGGCCACTGTTCTTGTTTCTACGATCCCCAAGTCTTCCTTGGTCTTGTAGACCCTCCTCCTCTCCTCAGCCATCAGATCTATTGGCATTACTACAGCGACGACCAACACTGCTGGTTCCGACACCGTTCTGTAGGAGCTTGCAATTCGAAGTGCTCTCTTCGTTGTACCGCGGCCATCTGCTTGCGGTATTTTTCTTGCTTCAGTGCGTCAGCCCAGACCTCGCAACCGTAGAGGAGAATCGAGTTGGTCACCGACATCAGCAGTCGCCGTCTTCCCGCAGCTGGGCATCCGACATTTGCCATTAGCCTGCTCAGCGCAGCAACGACCTTAGCGGCTTCCTCCGAGTAACATCGGATTTGCTCCCAATAGGAGAGATTAGCACCCAGGTGCACCCCTAGATACTTCACCGCAGGCTTTGATGTTATCACTTTTTCCCCCACCATGAACTGTGTGACTGTGGGTATACGTCGTCGAGTGAGCAGCACAATCTCTGTCTTCTCCGTCGCAAGGCTCAGACCGTGTTCTTCCATCCAGGCGCGGACCTTGCGCATGACCTGGTTCAGCATGCGCTGCGCCTCCTCTGCATCTCTCGCGGTAATCACAGCAGCCACGTCATCAGCATATGCTACCAGAAAGGTATCATCTGCATCTCCATCCAGAGGATTCCATCATAGAATGTATTCCACAGGTCGGGGCCCAGGATAGAGCCTTGAGCTACGCCTCCTGTTATTTCTCTGCTGCGTGGCCCATCTGCTGTGTCGTACCGGAGCTCCCTGTCCCTCAGCAGCAGTAGTAGTAGTAGTAGTAGTAGTAGTGTAGTAGTAGTAGTAGTAGTAGTAGTAGTAGTAGTAGTAGTAGTAGTAGTAGTAGTAGTAGTGTAGTAGTAGTATTAGTAGTAGTAGTAGTAGTAGTAGTAGTAGTAGTAGTAGTAGTAGTAGTAGTAGTAGTAGTAGTAGTAGTAGTAGTAGTAGTAGTAACACAATAATTATAACTTATAAATACTATGCAGAAATAATAGTAGACAGAACGGTGTACTAATGTAATATCTTTTTCCGTTTGTTAATTTGTTCTGAATTATAAATTGGACTAAACGTTTAAACTGAATTTTGCTAGGCCAAGTTACTCAAGACTTGTATACGGTTTGTGACCTTTAATTCATACCGAAGAAACGCAGCCATCTCGGCTGTTGTCATGACTAAATACTACTACTGGATACAGATTAAAATTCTGCCATAATGGACACACAATTTTTTATATACAGTATTTATTGATAGTGGTTACTCATAGTATGCATGAAAAATTGCAGACAATCAGAGTGGAGATACGCATGTTAGATGGAAGACAACACACATTTATTGAAAAAAAAAAGAAGTTATAAATACAAAGTAAAGGCTTCGGGTATTTGAATATACTAAAGTGAATATAATAGGGGAAATTCCAATTACAACAAGAAATTAAGCTTACATGATATGTATTGAAAATTGTGATGTTGTCTGTAGTAGACAAACAGAAAGGTCGATACAATGGCATTTGAGGAAACGTAAGAGAAAGTAGAATCTCTTCCTCATGTGAGAAAAAAAAATACCCAGATTCGTATATCTACAGGAAAATAATAATATAATGAGAATGCAATATAAAGAATTAGTTTATAAAGAGTTAGGAAACATTTAGAAATAAAAAGATTGGCAAAATGAAGATAGAAAGTTAATTAATGTTAAACATTTGTTTACAATTAAAAAAATATTATTTCATGAATTGAAAATTACTAAATTCTTTTATGTTTAGAATCACATGTAGTTTCAGTAGTGCTTACGGAAATTTACAATGGATTTACGAAAAATTTCATGGAATAGAGCGTGACCAAGTGCTGGGAAGGATTAAAAGAAGTGTTGGTGTTGAGTTCTTTTTTACAGTATTGCATAATAACCGACACGGACTTCCGAAGTGAACAATATACAAAACGTTTTTCACAAATGTAATAAATAATTCGTTTGAGTTAGATTTGTTACAACTTTAAATGTAGTAATGATTTAAGAACATACAGCAATAGTGTAGTTTTTATAAATCTCTGGTTGGAGGCAAATATGCCTAAAGTAAAGCGTTTGTAGCAAACATTAAACTTTTTAATTACATAAACAATACAGTACAAAGAGTACTTTACTGAACAGAATTCTCCTATCTTACAAGTTTTGTACGTGTGTGTAGTCATAAAATATCGCATAAGTAGGATTTGTAAACCTTTAAACGTTTCAGAGCAATACAAAATTACAATCCTTCAAATTGTACAGAGTTAGTATCCGGGTCATATACTTAAAATTACTACTACGAAGTGTAGGGTTTTAGTATCCAGATCTTAGATATAGAATTACTACAATTGATTACAGATTATAGATAACGCTGTAAACAAAAGGAGCAATAAACGGGTGTAAGGTACGGAAAGGAAAAATCAAAGTAAGTTAGAAATCTTAAAACGCAGCAAACTGTAAAAAGAACTAAGCTCACGTATATTTCCTGTTTACTGAATCAACCAACTGTGCAAACAGACACAGAATATGGTGCATTGCATAATTATAACAACGTATTGAGTTTGTTGTATAGCGGTTGCAACAGTACCAAAGAAATATTACGAAAATCATATAAACGTAACTTGGAGACAGTTCTACGTATTAAATTGCTTACACTCTGAAGGGTGCTGGTACTAGCTTAGTCTGTGGCTAAAAGCGCAATGAATACGTTTCCTATTTTCGCTTGCGTGCTCGCACTTTATGCAGTGGTAAGTAAATAAATCGTATAAAAACGTTATTTGAATAAAAAGTTTGACAATAATTTATTCAAAAAAATAGTCGAACTTGCAAAATAATTAAAGAGTGGCCAACAAACTTTAAATCCCTTTCTCATGAAAAATGCATACTTTTATGCTCTATAGCAGTGGTTCCCAAAGTGGGGTCCGCGACAATGTTTCGGGGGGTCCGCAGACACTTTTAAGAAAAAATAGGATATACCGCAATTATCTCCGATTTTTTATGCTCTAAAATCTAAATCTAAAGTTTAGGATCTTAAAGAAACATTCGAAGATTTCTGTATTTGTTTTAATTCAAACTAATTGTAATTTTAAAAGTAATCTCAAACTAATAGCTTTAATAATGTACTTAAATCATGTCGTGTAGCAGATCTTTTTGTCGGCCGAACTGACTAGACCTCTCTCTTACACTACAAGATTCACTGGCAGAACTTTCATCCGACAGTTCATTAAAATTACACTTTTCACAATTACAGCTAGCTGACTTCTGGTTATAAGGCTATGTAATGACTGACTATCCTGAATTCATTTGAAGTGTTTCGTAGTCCTTCAGCCTTTCGACTGGTTAGTACCCTCCCCGCATATACCCGTGGTGCGTGTGGTACTGAGTCTCTCACATGTATATGGGACCTACAGTTTAACGCCGGATCCGAACGGCATAGTTGGGGAAGGTTTATACTAAACAGGATACCTCTCGCTGGTTTGCAATTGCCTTGCGAGGGGGAACGGTCGTATCTAAATCAAAGTGTCGTATTAAATTGAAGTGTTTAATTGTGTTTTATTCTACTTATTTATGTGAAACCTCAGTCTCCCTGCTCACGTACTTAAAGTCAAAGTTATGAAATAAACTTGATGTCGCGTTACCTTATATAGAAATTATCAAACATTAAATACAATATTGCAGAGCTAATTGTGCAAAAGCGGCTTCATTGTTCACATTAAACTATGTTTGATACCATTAGTATTATAATTTTTCAAGTTAAGAGAATTTTGATTTTGATACATTTTAATTAAAATATAAGAATTTCTATCGTATTTTTATACTGTTTATTTTATTTCAGAACTCAGACGGGGTCTGTGAATTTTCAAATTATTTGGAGGGGGTCCGCGGACTGAAAAGTCTGGGAACCACTACTCTATAGGGTTTCATATTTATCTGGCTTTTTTTCTTTAAATCTTCAAAACTTGGCTACTTGCCTCTTTAGTAAGCATGGAGTTCTCCATTGCTTGTTGTGACATTCCACCTTAAGGCAAGGGCGTATGTTAATTTAGGTAACTTTGAATTGTTATACACAATTAAGAATTTTGTTTTAATGATGAAGATCAACTTTAATATCTATTTTAATTATAATGATTATCTTCATAATTAAAACAAAGCTCTTAGTTGTGTCTTCAAACCATTCAAAATTTCCTAACTTATCGTACGCGCGTGTCTTAAAATGGAATATCAATACAAGCAATGGAGAACCCCGTATTTACTAAAGAGGAATTAACAATTAATGGGAAAAAGAGAGATAGGGTTATTTAAATCAATACTATCCGTAGTTACCTAATATAAATTGTTTAATAACGCGACATACCGCTACTATCTTTTAGCGTGATTCTTTACACCAATAAAAGATTCATCTAGCCATCAGCTCTCATAGGGAAGAATAATGTAAATTTACCATGGCATAATTTTAACGATTAACAACCCCAACAGTTTTGGTTGGCTTACATTGTGATTTGTAGGTATAAATAAGTTCATGTTTAACTATTCCAGTCAATCAATTATTACGTAGCACATAATGTTGGTGGCAAGGGTTTAAGCTTTGCTTACTGGAGTTGGCTGGATTAATTCTCTCCCATGATAAAGTATTTGTGTTCCATGACCTAACATATCAGAATAATTCAATAAAAACTATAAACATTTTAATAATTGAAGATAAATTATCATAGTCGATAGTTTAAAATGAATGATAGATTACGATGTACTACTACAGATACTACAGGGATTATTAACGCCTCATCAATTAGAATAACTGACACTTCACGTAGAACTGTACGTTTTTTAGACGCAGCATTGATGGAGGAAATTGAAGAAAACAAAACTAGAACAGAAATACCAAATAACCGATGGAGTGTAGTTCATTCATCCAAAAATAGCGAGCTACGTCAGTTCATGCTGTTGCTAATGCAATTATGGCCTTGTCCTCTAACAATATTCATAATGGTTGCGTATACAAAGGTCTTGCCACATCCCCCTGGGCAACAGCTCCTCATTGTCTCGCCCACTGATGTCCACATAATTCAATTAAACTCATTTCTGTTCCTAAATTAATTTGCGATACATATTAGCACTATTAGGCCTCTTCATTCACATTGTATTCAGGCTTAATAAGCGTTGTATTATTTAATATTCGCAGACCGATTCTCCTGCAGTACAAACCATTAGAATGTCATTTAAATTATGTAATGTTGCATTTCCTTCAAGGGCCTGCATGCCTTCCATTACTGGTGATTTTGAAAATCGTCCACAATCGAAACGGTGATTTTGGTTCGCAAACAAATTAATCCGAACAACTCTCGAAGTTGACGCGTCATGTGTGTGCTCTACATTATTTCCAAACAGTTGTGCCAATCTATGTGCTTAGATAGATGTACACAAACGTGCTTAGATAGTCTACGGTAGATTCTTGGAATAAAGGAATTCTGAAAGATATATCGGCTTACGGTGTACCAGCTCTTGGACGCGTAACTTTCACGACGCGTGTGTATGAAATTCCTACCCTCAGATTCATAAAATAAGCCTTTAGATAAATTTGGAAATGTATAAACACAAAATAAATTATAAGCTAATAGATGAACAAAGACAAATTAATGCTGAAAACTATAATATTTTTAAAATTATTAGGTTAATAAAATAATAAATACTTCTATTATAAATACTACTTAACACACACACATCCATGTATAAGCATATAACAATACAACCAGATATATTAAAACGGTTGTTATAAACAGTACAGTATACAGTACTCTAGTTATATTGGTTACAAACAATATATTCCAAATTTCTATGACTGTTTACTTGTACATTATGTTTGTGAAAAAGATAGTAATGTATAATAAAAAATAAACAATAAAATAATAAATAATAGAAAATATATTCTTCAAAACTTGAAAAATGATTTACTATAAATATAAAACTTTAAATCTGGTCTTTATAATTTACGTAACGATATGTTCAACACTCTAGAGAATATCAAGCCTGCATCTTATGAAACCGATAGCTATTTATTTATTTAACTAAAGATGATACTTAGAGGAAAAACTGTATTTTTCCACAGTTCCTGGAGTTATGACCTGAAGAATGATCAATCTTCCAAGGCCGTACGACGTACACAACTTCCGCAATATAGTGTTTCTCACAGAATTATATGTGTAGATACTTCCTTGAAAGAATTTTAATTTTTAAAGTGAACAGTGAACAAGTCGACACAAAATGTCCGGACAAGGCGTATAAGAATAGAAACTGTCACAAGCTAAGTACAAGAGCTAGATGGGAGGCAGTTGGATAGGCGTCAGAACTGTAATTATTATTATTTATGTAACAAATAAGTCATTCATTTATTCACTTAGAAAGGGAGGCATTCATTAGAACGGTGCATCGAGCTTCTTTCGGCAAAACTGTTTTGCTTTCACGTCTTTTTTCATTACTCAACTTGTGTTACTTTGTTTTTAGAACTTTTTAAATAAGTAACACTTATTCCTGGGCTTATCGTTTAGTTCGTTTCTAGTTATCAGCAGTTGGGAAATCTTGTCTCTTAACTTGTTATGTTGCAGACTTCTGTGCATTTATTGTTAAAGTAACTTCCCTGGCTGTTTGGCAGTGGTTCAAAGTTTTCGACAAAACCAGACGTTTCGGCAGTGTCACCGACTGCCTTCCTCAGCGATAATCGATTACGCGAACGTGAGGTGGTATACACCACAGTAATGTGTGGTGTGTGGTACAGTACAGTACTGTGTGTGAGTGTGGTTAGTGACCACAGTACTGTGGATTTTTTAGTTAATTCTGTGCATTAGTTTTGCCGTTTTCCTTGTTAATGTGTAGACCCTAGGTGTGTGTGTGTGTGTGTGTGTGTGTGTGTGTGTGTGTGTGTGTGTGTGTGTGTGTGTGTGTGTGTGTGTGTGTGTGTGTGTGTGTGTTTCCATGCATCCGCGCGTTCTTAATATTGTAAGATTAAAATTGACTGCAGTATATACAATTTAAAAACTATATTTTTGGAAAATGTGTACAGGTTGCGTCAGGTCAACCCCCTTTAGGTTACCGTTACCCATGGTGGACTTCTCCTCCGAAACCATCACCGTTATCAGATACGCCAGACACGGGTACACCAAGTGTGACTACTGAACCTACTTTTAGACCTACTGTGCCGGTTGTGATGTATGAGGTAATGTTCAAGATACTTTACTACAAAATAATTTGCTTTCTCTGTCTGTGAGGTTGTAATTGATTTCCAAAAATAATGCCATTTGTAACGTTCTATGAATTAATTGAAATATTTTTTTACAGCCTCCTCCATCCTTGGTAGCTCCCGCTGTACCGAAGCCACCCACGATTTCTTCCGCATCTTCTGCATCCTCTGCAACCCCTGCAACCCCTGTACCTTCCTCACCTCCTTCATCACAGACGTCAGACAAGATTGAGGACAAGGACAAAGTCGAGAAAGAGTTGCAGAGCAAAGAGGAGAAGGAGGACAAGGACGTAGACGACAAGAAGGCCAAAGACACAGAGAAGGACGAAGGAGAGGACGATAAGAAGAAAAAGGGAAAGGGCAAGAAAAAGGACAAGGGCAAGAAGAAGAGTAAGAGTAAGGATAAGGATGATGACTCGTCTTCGTCTTCTTCATCTTCTTCGTCCTCTTCGTCTTCTGATTGACGACATGGACTAGTTTAAAGTCAATTTGTAAAAATAAGTACGCTTTACGTAAATGTATTACTAAAAATATAATGCCATAAATTAAATACTATCAAAGTTGTTCTGATTTATCATGGACAGTAAAAAGAGCTTCAGTTCTAACGATTTACTCTAGGTCTACTATTACTTTTACTGTTACTGTTGAAAGGTTTCTATGGTAAATTTTAATATTAAGCATTTTAGGATTCAATAATTTTAAGGTGTTACCTTTGTTATGAAGGTAGAAGGAAATCGTTTCTTTTGCATTTCGACGATAGTGTAACAACAGTCTATCGAAGAGCAACACATTCCCTTAAACTTCATACGCGAAGCGTAAGTTAAGTGTTGTGTAATAAAAAGCAGATTTCTTTATAAATTTTAGTATCTGTTTAACGACATTCATGAAAATATAACACGACTAAACATAGTTGCTTTACAGTTGGCTGAGGATGTAAACAGCCGTGTGATCGTTGTTGAAGATGTAAGGCGTGTATGCGTGTCAACAGAAGTATTTGAAGTCGTTGAAACCATTGTTAATACACATAATCTTATTTACATAACAACACGATGTTACTTCAATAAAAGGGTGGAACGCTTGTGCGCGAGTGTGTGTGTGTGTGTGATTATTATTTTCATTTCTACAGGAATATATAAGTGTTAACTATTCGATAAATATATCGACATAACAGTAATAAAATTAATAATAATAATTTTAAATATTTTCCACACAAGAATACTTGCTTGACCATAAAATAAAGATATTTTGAAGAACGAAGTGTCAGAAGAAAACGCAGAAATTGAAAAGAAAACCATTTGTAATAATAAATGGAGAAGAAATACTACTGTGTTCTGTGTTTTGGAATCTTATTAAAAATGCCGCAAAATTACTACAACGATGGAAAATATATGCAAAGCCCTAAATACACACAACATTTTTACATAGATAAAGTGAACTACACTTTAAATATGTAATAGCAGTGTGTAAAAACTGAATTACAACACGGTTGACGAAAATTATTTCACTATTGACCATATTTGGTTACACCTCAATAACCTGGAAAATTCAGAGACAACATAACAAGGAAAACACAAATTCAAATGAAAAGTACAATCATAAAACCAGTAAAGTAGAAAGTATTTTTCAATTTATTTGCTCAAAAGTTAAAGGTTTCAAGCCCTTGATATCTCATCATTGTGTAGAAATAAGGAATGGCCTTCATCTATTATATATATAAGTCATCACCCTACGTGTTGTTTTTATTTACGGTTCAGGTCAGCTGCGTTAGGAATGACATCTTATCTGTAAGGTCGGTGTTTAAATCAATTCTCGTACCTTAAGGATCGATGAGGAAAACATTCTTCCATTATGCGTCTGAGTGTTCTGCAGTATGTACTTACTGGCCTTTGTCGTGCAGGATGTGGTAGGTACGACAATGTCACGTCTGTATTTTCTGTACATAGTATTGTGAGAAAAAACCTATTCATGTTCAGCAATTTCTCCTGCATATTGTCATCGCCCATTATCTGTTTTCTGTTCTTAGCTATGTGCGTAGTTTTGCCATGTGTGCTGCTTCTAGGTAAGTATTGGTGGCTTCACATCAATCTTACAAAAAAATTGGTCTCACAGGGACGGTGTTTTTCTTCCGGATTGTCGGTAGCCATTCGTGCGACAATCGTTAATTATTGTCTCAGACGCTTACATGGATAGGCAACCATATGAACTGAAACTCCAAAATCATAATGGTCTATCACGTGGCACAGTGCCTCAACCTGTTATAAGAATGGGCCAGCGTTGACGAAAGCGATTATCGATTTCAATTGGTCTGCGAATTTAGCAAATCGCATCGGACCTCGGTGTTGAAAAATCACAAGAGCCTGCCAAACGCCACATAACTCATCTGTGTGTACACTCGCTGTCTTTGGCAATCCCCATTAGTAACAGGCGCCTTAAACAGCAAACACGTTCCCCACTTTGATTTCTGTTTTTTATACGTTATCATACAAGACGACATGATCTGTGTACTCGACAGACACTGAAGGGGAATGAAAGTCCAACATTGGACGGGGGGGGGGGGGTGAATTCACTAGCTAAATAAATCGGCGGTATGTTTTCTGAGCAGCCAATATGGTACCTCAGGTAAGATAATCGACTGTACATGCATGGCTGTAACATTATTAGGTGAACAGGTTTATTCCAACTCGCAAATTTAATGGATGTCGGCGGTTGCAAAATTGTTTGCAAAAAATCTGATGATAATGAAATATTGTAACTTTCAAATTTTATTACCAGATTTTATTACCCGGAAGAATAATATAGTTACAACATTGATTAAACTAAGTGAAATCTAATTATAGGTACATTTGCTCTGTAACTTGGTGTTCTAATAGAAAAGGATCAGTTAACTGATTTACCTTTTTGCAGTGCACCACACATTGACTGTATATCTAAGCTGAATATCTGACTCCACGGTAGCATGTTTAGCATTAGCGTAGTGTAGTACGTTAGAAGCAGCAATCTGACCATCACTAGGAATCTCGGTGTTCATGTAACATCAGGAGTAAAAGTAGCTACGCAGTCGTGCAATTATGTAGCGGTTGGCTTTGAAATGTTAAAAGACAGCAGTGGCTCAGCATACCTCTTGTTTGCACATGCAGTTACGCGGATGGAATGGATAGTGTACATGACAGTGCAGGGTTCGCCATAAACTTTAATATCAAGTTGCCTAGAAAGTCTTTGGAAACGTGCAGTTTCACTACGATCAACTGTTTGAAGAATATCTTCAACTCATCGTAATTTTTAAGTCGATCTTAAGATGAAATATAAAAGCTACAAAGAGTACTGTTTTTACTCATGTTGAAAGTAATTGTACATTATTATCTAGAACGTTGTGTCCAGAATTCTGACGTCAGTATTCTGAAACTGAAGGCTGAGCATTTTCATTTTAAACTTCATCCGCATAAACAACATTAGCACGTTTGACACAAAAGTATGTACCATTTTTGCAAATACCTTTGAAACAGAATTATAGTTTTTCAAACACAAATAAATACAGCTAAATCAAAATTAAATATTTAGAGCCACAAATTGAAATCAATTCTTAAAATTAAATAAACACAGTTCGCACAGCGAAGCATCTGCAAATACTTAACTTTATTTCCAGACAACGGTGGGTTAGGCTGAAATTATAGTTATAGTCATTTAGTCCGTAGTACCAAGTTATTGTTTCAGGCAATAAAATTCGTATAACATTACTCAAAGTAATCATCAATTCTTTTACATACTCATTTACATTTTATAACGGAATGTTACGTTGTGACTGTCATTAACTTTCTTTCTGAATATTATAAAGAAAATTTATAAGACTTTTCAAGTTTTTAAAAGCCAAAGGAAATTATTTTGTTTTTATAATTTTCTTTTAGAGTTGTTGTTTAGATTATCGAACTTCCATTAAATTTATATACTATTCAAAAAAGAAAGATAAAACGAAACCCTGTAAAACCTAGTTACCGGATGAAATATGCAGACTATTTTTGTCATCCTTGATGAGGTTATAAACAGTTTGAAAAATGATAACAATCTTCACAATTCAACTTTTGAAACCGATACGGATTGCGACACTATTGTAAATACTTCTATAATTATTTCCATATTTATTGTTGGTTTAATTAATAAATTCATTCAATAAACTCTGTGAATACTAATAGTTATCAGGGCGTAAAGAAGCTTTCATAATAATGGTTCTCATTAATCAAAGATTTGCTTAATTTTGAGAAGAATATGCCAGTTTTAATGGTACTTTAGTTCTCATACAGCGAACAGTTAAAAGAATAATAATATAATTACAGGTTGTACAAGTTACTAAAACTGTACACAGTCATAAAAAGGACATATTTCGAAGCATTCATGTAACATTTATTTACAAGGGATGCTTGAATTTACTTCTTTGATGCTTGTAAAAAGACTTCTTTAATTATTTGAAAAATAACGGTGACTAATTAAGAAGTTGCATGAAACCTCCTGAATAATTTTCAGTACTTGTATTTTATAGTGTACACACTATTTAGGTACAGGTACGTTTGCTCCCCTAAACCTGCTGTAATATTGGTGAGTTAGTCCTCTAAACTCCAAAGCGCGCGCGCACAAACAACACACACACGCACAAATCAGATGAATATTTGTACAATATTTGCAAGTATAAACGACATATCTGTACCTATTTAATTAAGTTTTACCTCTGTGTTGGTAGTTGGTGAATTTTGCTTTTGATCAAGTTTAGCATATTCCCTGGACAAAGTATACCGCTCTCCTGGAGGGTCGTCAAGAACTGAAACTCTATAAGTGTTGTTGGCACTCTTCCCCACGCCTACTCCGCCTACAACAAATCTTGGTTTGTACGTTTTACAACTTGCTCTTTTATTGTTATTGCCATTCATACCGGTTAATGTACTGTGAGGGGGTTTATCAATTCCCTTGCTAGGAAGTAATCTCCTTGTGGGTCATCTCGCCTGCAAACTGTTACGTCCTGTGAAGCCATTCCACTTTAAGCAACTTTATGAATTCAAAAATTGTGTACTTAATTCACACAGCAAACAAAATAACACCCAAGTAAAGTTTTTATATAAATACCATAATAATATTATTTATTAGTATATAATATGCCTCGTATACATGTGAGGGACTCTGTAACACATGGATAAGTATAGTTGCGGGGAGTGTGCAAACCAGTCGAAAGACTGATGACTCAAGAAGAGAAGCTAAACTTTATATATGGAATAGCAGTGTGTAAAAACTGACTTAGAATACGCTTGATGCAAATTATTTCACTAGTGACCATATTTGTTTACACCTCAATAAACTCGAAACTTCAGAGACAATATGACAAGGGAAACACAATTTCAAATGAAACATATAATTATAAGTACAGTAAACTAAAAAGGAATTTTTTTTATTTTTTTGTCAAAAGTTAAAGGCTTTAAGCCCTTGTTATCTCATCATTGTGTAGAAAAAAGGAATGGCATTCATTTACTATATATATCATCACCTATCATTACTATCATCATTACATCACCCTACGCGTTCTTTTATAGACGGTTCAAGTGAGCTGCGTTAGGAACGATATCTTATCTGTAAGGTCGGATTTTAGATCAATTCGCGTAACTTAAGGATCGATGAGCAAAACACTCTTCCATTAGTGCTTTGCAAACAAACGTCTCAGTGCTCTGCCACATGTACTTACTGGACACTGTCGTGCAGTCTGTAGTAGGTACGACGATGTCAGGTGTGTATGTTCTATACATAGTACTGTGAGAAAGAACCTAATCATGTTCACCAATTTCTCCTGCATATTGTCATCGCCGACATTCTGTTTTACTGTTGTCCGTTATGTGCGTAGCTTTGCCATGTATGCTGCTTCTAGGTAAGAATCGGTGGCTTCACATAAAGAAAATATTGTCTCACAGGGACGACGTTTGCTTCTGGATTCTCCGTAGCTATTTGTGCGACAATCTTGACTTGTCTTAGACGCTTAAATGGGTAGGTAATCATATGACCTAAAAATGCATGACGGTCTATCACGTCGCACAGTGCCTCAACCTGTTATAAGAATGGGCCAGCGTTGACGAAAGCGATTATCGATTTCAATTGGTCTGCGAATTTAGCAAATCGCATCGGACCTCGGTGTTGAAAAATCAGAAGAGCCTGCCAAACGCCACATAACTCATCTGTGTGTACACTCGCTGTCTTTGGCAATCCCCATTAGTAACAGGCGCCATAAACAGCAAATACGTTCCCCACTTTGATTTCTGTCTTTTATACGTTATCATACAAGACGACATGATCTGTGTACTCGACAGACACTGAAGGGGAATGAAAGTCCAACATTGGACGGGGGGGGGGTGAATTCACTAGCTGAATAAATCGGCGGTATGTTTTCTGAGCAGCCAGTATGGTACCTCAGATAAGACAATCGGGTGTACATGCATGGCTGTAACGTTATTAGGTGGACAGATTAATTCCAACTCGCATATCTAGTGGATGTCCGCTGTTGCAATTTTGTTTGCAAAAAATCTGATGATAATGAAATACTATAACTTTCAGCTTTTATTACCAGATTTTATTACCCGGAAGAATAATATGTTGACAACATTGATTAATCTAAGTGAAATATAATTCTTGGTACGTTTGCTCTGTAACTTGGTGTTCTAATACAAAAGGATCAGATAACTGGTTTACCTTCGGGCAGTGCACCACACATTGACTGAAAATCTAAGCTGAATATCTGAATGCACGGTAGCACGTTACCAGCAGCATTCTGACCATCACTAGGAATCTCAGTTTTCATGTAACGTCAGGAGTAAAAGTAGCTACGAAGTCGTGCAATTATGAAGCGTTGGCGTTGAAAAGTTAAAAAACAGCAGTGGCTCAGCATACCTCTTGTTTGCACATGCAGTTACGCGGATGGAATGGATAGTGTACATGACAATGCAGTGTTCGCCATAAACTTTAATATCAAGTTGCCTAGTAAGTCTTTGGAAACGTGCAGTCTCACTACGATCAACTGTTTGAAGATTATCTTCAACCTCATCGTAATTTTTAATGCGATCTTAAGATGCTGTAATATTGGTGACTTAGTCCTCTAAACTCCAAAGCGGGCGCGCACAAATAACACAGACACACACACACACACACACACACACACACAAATAAGATGAATATTTGTACAATATTTGCAAGTATAAACGACATATCTGTACCTATTTAATTAAGTTTTACCTCTGTGTTGGTAGTTGGTGAATTTTTCTTTTGATCAAGTTTAGCATATTCCCTGAAGAAAGTATACCGCTCTCCTGGAGGGTCGTCATGAACTGAACCTCTATAAGTGTTGTTGGCACTCTTCCCCACGCCTACTCCGACTACAGTAAATCTTGGTTTGTAAGTATTGCGACTTGCTCCTTTACTTTTATTGCCATTCATACCGGTTAATGTACTGTGATGAAGTTTATCAATTCCCTTGCTAGGTAGTAATCTCCTTGTGGGTCATCTCGCCTGCAAACTGTTACGTCCTGTGAAGCCATTCCGCTTTAAGCAATTTTACGAATTCAAAAATTGCGTACTTAATTCACACAGCAAACAAAATAACAGCCAAGAAAAGTTTTTATATAAATACCATAATTGTATTATTTATTAGTACATAATATGTCCCGTATACATGAGAAGGACCCTGTAACACACGGGAAGTATAGTTGCGGGGAGGGTACAAACCAGTTAAAAGACTGATGACTCAAGAAGCATATAATATATAGGGGTCTACTTAGTGTACTATGTCTCGACAGTTAGTAGAATTAGCATTATTTTTGTAAGTAGTGTACTTTTATACACTAGCAATTTTTAACATGACATATTATTTTTTCATAATGACAGACAATTTTGTTCAGAACTGCTTGGTACTTGTGTTTTGTTGGACTCTTTGATGTGAGATATAGATACGAAGTTGCCACTTAAAAAAATTGTTATAATACCGACACGTTTTTAAATTAATAGTGTAACCCCTTTTTCAACTTTTAGACTTTATAAAAAAAAACCTTTTTTTTAAGAGGGGCCACTAGTTATTTAAAACTAGGCAAGAGCCTAGAGAAGCCAAAACTGCGCTGGTTCCAGTATGACGGGACTTGCAATTAAACTCGTTGTTAAGCAACAATAACAATTTTATTCAGCCATTTCAAATAACATGTAAGCATCACTCCCAGTATACAATATACTTTTATAGAATTGAAAAAACTTCGTTACAAACTTTTACTCCCCTCCCTGTCATTACAATCCTCTGAAAATATACACGTGTAACCTCATAAAATTAGAATATATGTAAACATCAGCATAATACTTTCTCCCAAATATACATAAATAGAACATCAATCAATATAGTTACATACAGTAAATACACATAGCACACACATATCTATATACACACACATATACTACACACATGTTCACCTGGCAGGCAGCCCATATACATTTCACCATGCCTCCGAAGAAAACAATCCTCAGTATCTGTGACCTAGACCCCCATCCCAAACTACTGTAAAAGGGTAAAGTGCCCAGCCTCCATAAAAAACTTTTCATAAACCAATCCATTAACCCGTCCGGTTATGACTGTGTTGCAAACAATGAAATTATTACAGGTATTCAAATATTAGAAAGGTTCCCCCAGATAGGAATGTGCCATCGCCAGGTCAACATGGCTGCACGGCCGTACAAAATGTATAACAGAATTTACGATTGAAAGTAAGAATCAATAGTGTACTCATATTAACAACTGAACTAGTAATACACTCGCTATGGCAGTAAAAGAAAATGAATGAAATTTCACTTATTACTGAATTATTACAGAGTTAAGATAAATTTTATAAAATATATATATAGTAAGGTTTATGATTGAAAAGTAAGAACCAATAGTGTGCTCATATTAACAACTGAACTAGTAATACACTGGCTATGGCAGTAAAAGAAAATGAATGAAATTTCACTTATTACTGAATTATTACAGAGTTAAGATAAATTTTTATAAAATATATATAATGACAATTTTAATGAAAAAAACTTCATAACATCAGCCCCTAAGAAAACACATTTGAGGTGTTCATACAGAATTGGCTTGGCCACAGGCGAGGCCATGCGCACCACCAGATCCAGCAAACTAAAACCTGCTATGTACCTGTAGATAACGGCACCAGCAGGTGAGCTCCACAGGTTACAGCACCTCCCCAACCCTTTAAAACTACTTAAAAAAAACAAAACCCATATAGAGCTATGAATACCCTTAATCAATGCAAGCATAATTCACCCCCCTATAAATCAGTAATCTTAAGTCACACACACTTTTACCCTAAAAGAAAATTTCGCAGCAAAATTCGGTGACGCATGACCCCGTCCGGGCTCACACTTACTCAGGGGGGGCTTAAGCCTTAGTAAAATACACTGACAAAATTTACAAGCACTAATTGTCTCGCTGGACTTGTGTACCAACAACTTTAACTGGAGATGTTCCAGGAAGAGAATCAGATGTTCTACATTGTAGAGGCCAAAAATATATATAAATGGGTTAAATGTCACCTGGTATAATCTGGCACAAAACCTGAGGTACTCATGGTGTATTGTCCAGTTCTTCCTCCCGACGGCACAGACGGAGAATCACTCGTGTAATACCATTGGTGGCAGATGTTCGGCCACCCGCTGAAGTGAATTGGGAATCGTCTTAGGTCGGGAACCCTGAACAATTATATATATGGACAATTACTCAAATGTTACCTAATTCACAATCCCCCTAGACACCGGCATAATTCACACACTACCACATGCTCAGATTAAAAGAAAATTTTGAAAAAAAATTTAAGAATGCACAGAAATGACCTTCAGTAAAAAAAATTTAGAAATAAATGACTAGTATTTATAGATTGTTCGTCAACTTAATAATCCCTTATTACAATTTCGAGACTAGTTGCAAACTTAAACAGGTTCATAATACATATTCAATTTCATATACCTCTACATTTAGTTAATAAAACAAAAAGTTTTAAGGTAAAAAGTTAATTTACCTTTAATTATAATGATATGATTATGATGTAATTAGAAAAAATACACAGCCATAAATACTTTATAAATACTTTAACTCAGCCACTGTTAACTTTCAAGACATGCATAAACAGAATTTAACCCGCGCTTGCCACGTGGTGACTTTCGTATATATATCGCATTGCATCGGCATTAAATTAAGCTAAATTACAATTCTTTTATTAAATAATAAGTAAGTTACCTTGAACAGACTTACCGGAGAGTCGTGTAGTCGTTTATCTAATCATGGTAGATTTTAGCAGACAAAAATTCAAACTGGTCGCCGCCGGGAGAGAGAATGGTTGATGCTGCGTTGGCTGCCTGGCGAATACTGCTCAGCGCAGTTACAGGAAAAATATTACGTATCACTCCCGACAGACCGCGCGCGGATCGGCAACAAAGCATGTAGATAACAGCATAGACCCCGCTCAGATAATTAATACACAAACCCCGCAATGACAGTCACATAATTAACTGGGAAATAGCCGAGTATTCCAAAACTCGGCACAATAGCTACCCTTTTTAAGTTCGTGTTACACATTTATTGAGGCAAGTCACAGAGTTGGCCAAGTCACACACCAAATCCTATAATTCGTTTTGACGTATGAAGTGGTATTCGTTGGATATTTGAAGATTATAAATGGAATCACAATTTTTCTCAGAAGGATCTAAATTGGTATCAGTTTGTGTAATCATGACTGTCACTAAGGTCTGAAGTATTAGTATCATCCTACTTCAATGATGGAGTATGTAGGCCTATGGGTAAGCCTTCACTGTAAGGAACCGGTCTAAGTGCAGACGGCAGATTTAGGTATTCAATTTCATGTTTTTGTTTGTTTGCTTATCCTTCTGTTTTTGTAAGACAAAAGTCTAAGGCTCACGCCACACCTAAGGCACAGTAAATAACACAGAACTTCTATTACCTCTGTACCTTTCGTTTCCTGAAGTAGAGTCATGTTAAAGTTTACAGAGGAAACATAAGAGCCCGATTTTTTCATGATGACCAATTTTACAACCAAGATACAAGAAGTAGGCTTTGTTAACTTATTTTGATATATGTAAACGTCCACAAACAAATCAAAATTATCTGGTAAATTTTTACAAGGTGTAAGCCATAAACTTAAAATTTCAAAACTAAATACTACTTAAAACAGACAAAAGACTACACTGAACAAAGGCTGTCTCTTCACTGAATGTAAACACCTACAACGAAAATAATCAAATGCTCCCACCATTAAACTGTAGAGATGCCAACTGTGACAAATGAAATTACCTAATTCTGGTAGAGGACCGCAATCATAATAATTAAGTATACGGTAATACGGTATCATAATAATGTGACGTGCTGGGACTTTTTTAAGTGTTGACCTTTAAATTACAAGAAAAATGTATGATGAAAATGATAATTTGGTACGTATTACCAATACAGTGTAACCTAACGTTCTTCATATTACTGAAATAAAAATTTAATAAAGCTGAAGATGAACACTGCACAATGAACTATCTATACGTAGTTACAAGTAAACACATCAGCGTTTGCGCGCATGTGTGAGTATGTCTGTGTATGTGTGGTATTTAATACGTATGTATGCATCTATACGTAAACCGTAAATTTTGTAAACGTCCATAACAGATTTTTTGTACCATCGTCATGATTTAAGAAATGTAGTATTGGCTGCCAGCTTGAACCGCACCGTGTACAGGAAAATAGTGTGGCGTTATCATGGTTTAACTACTAAAATATTCTAATTTTGTCAAGTCACTGAACAAGTTGAGTACTATGTTAAAAATACTTTAATTTAAAAAATGAAACATAAATTTAATGTACTAATGATACTAATACGCGTAACATAGGCCATAACATTACAGCCTAATAATTACATAAGTATTAGTCATGATGAGTAGTCTGTAAGTTTTTCTTTTGCCATACTGTAATTTATGGCAAAAGAGCGGGTAATAATGTGAAACTCGTAGCAGAAGTTTTTTAGTTTCTCATTGCTGCTACTGAACTCACGCTTTTTTCTTTCTTGCTGGGGTTATTACCAATTCTTGTACAAAGAAGAAATCTGACAGGACAGTCCAGCTTTAGCGTGAAAATAAAACGAATGTAATATATTGTTCTGAATATAGCAATATTCATAATTGATATGCATCACTCAGTTTCTGACAGCCATGAGGAAAATTAATAAAAATACTCTCAAGAAAACTTATTGAATTAAATTAATAATAAACTCGGAAAAGACTTATTCAATTGCAATTGGGTTTATGTTTTCCAATCTCTTTCCTCACGAAGATTTAATTCGAAGTTTCCCTTCAATTTATCTTCTACTTCAACCTCTTAATATCTTATTTTTACAATAACTGGTTTCGTGGAGGGTTAAGATATCGCACCAATGCACCTCAGATCTAAGCCCTAGCTCCTCAAACTCTTGCTGACTCCTAAAATTTCTAACGACCTTTGCTGCAAATTACATACGCCTACTAAAGCTTAGTAAAGTCTCAACTCTCCTTCCCCCAGTTATTTCGGCGAGCGGATGAGATTTTCTGATTATAAAGAGGAGTAGCTTACTGCACTTTTCCGCTACGCCACACAATAACATATATATATATATATATATATATATATATATACCGTTGATATAAACATAACGTTGCCCAGCTGGATCTTCGTGAGGGTGGCGTTTCGTTACCTACAGAAGCGGACTGGGAAGCCTACCTCCCACACAGGAACCGGGTAAAGATTGCAGTAAGGCCGGTTGTACAGATACCAAAAACCACACAGGTTTGCGCTACCGGGAACAGGAGACACGATTTGCCTCCATCGTTAGCCCTGATGGGTTAATCCCTGTGATGTTACCCAGGTCCGTCGGAATCAGAGTGTTTACTTAGCGCAGTTAATGGCCAGCGACCCGGTAACTCTGGTTCCCGTCCGCAGGACACACGCTGTGGTCTTTCTTACATTAGTCCAAATGTAGGTTTACTCCCGTACCACGACAAGGTGGCGTACTACTTGTGTGCTTTATGGTGGCCGGCAACCTTGGTGTAAGTAATGTGCGCAGAACCATGTTTTTTGTCAGTGTAACGGCAAGCCTCACTGAGCGCGTAAATGTTGATGTGTTTTCAAAAACATTTACCGTGAAACATTTACCGGGTAGGCCTATATTTTATTTAATTATTTAGTTTGTATCGTTACTAGTGTTTAGTTTGGGACTCTGACGTGTGCTAAATAATCAAATTACATTTTAAATTTCATTTAATATTGTCTGTGGTTGTGTTTTCAGATATCATGTTTTATTAAACTAAATTTTATTTTGCTTAAAATATTGGTACTTTTACAGTACATTTTATTTCATTAGGTAATAAGAATAAATGCCTCATATTAAAGAGGAGTTAGGTAAAAATATTGTTCATAGCCAAGCTCGAGAAGTCATTTCTAAGGTGCGTAAATTTATGGAAGGTGTAAAGAATGGAATTAGTATTCCACTAAAAAAGGTTCAAAAACGAATAGCGTCAGCAACAGATTTCTGAAAGAACGATCCGCCAAAATACAGTAGTACAATAGTTTGTATAATTTTGTATTAAATGCAAAAATAATTAGTGAACTCGATTTTATGTGGTATTTTATTTAAAGTATTGATATTTTTATGTATGGTTACGTATATTTTACGCATTTTTTTCGTTTAGGTTGTATTTTAGCAGCACTTGCATAAAGCATATTCCTTGTCATTTTAGATTAATATTTCTCTGTTTCTTTTATTAGTATTTATATGTTGCTTGCTTTATACTAGTAATTATTTATTATTTACAATATGTAACAAACAACTTTGTTGTGGTATTACAAATACATACAGTATTTGATAAAATTTCGAATAATACTGAGCAAAATTACAAATAGTAGTTAGTTGAATAAAATTCGGAAATGTCAACAATGTGTAAAACCCGAGTTGTAATAATTAGATAGTTAAGGCACCCATAAAGCCTGCTGTAGCAACAGTAAGGCGGACGTTTTTGAGATGAAGTGTTACAACTGAGCACAGTGAGTCTCCCTAATACCTCCACTTTTCGCGCAGCTATGGAGCGGCCACCGTAAAGTAACGCGATTGTATGTCGGGCGGGGATCGTAGAAGACGGGAGCCACCGTGAATAGCTGTATAGGTGTATAGATCCCCTAGTTTTCTCCCCCAGGGGATTTACAGTACACTGCTTTGTTCAGCAGACAATATGATTGCCATATGTAAATCTGGTATTGCTCCAATATTAATTGGGAACTTTACAATCCCAGTTACAATAATACTCGCCAGTCTTTAAAACACCTATGAAAACACGTATGTTCAGTAATACCTGAAATCGCGTTTGCAAGATCTAATTTACAGTGATATATAACGATATCTTTAAAACTGTACAAGTGAAATAATTCTTAGTGTAATGAGAGGTCACACTCTGTTGGGTTGTTAATCCTTAAAAGACAAAATACTAGGCCTTGTCACCGGACAAAAGGCTTGCCGCATGACAAATGGCGCCAATCGTACACTCTAGTGTTTTTGGTGGCCCTAAAAAGGACCTTGTGGCGAGAAGGCTGATGTTGGTCGTGCCGCGCTAAGATGTTCGGCGGCTGCGCCCGCTGTTCGTGGCGTACTACAGTCCTCCTCTTCTTTCGGCACCGGTTGTAGAGTCGGCTGCCGGCCCAGCGAAATCCATCGCTGGCGCGGAACTGGAGGGTGAAGACGCAAGAACGCCGGTTCTATTCTTCGGCCGTTCCTTCCGGCTGACTCCACGCCGATGTCGTCCGTGAGAGGAGAGGAGCTGACTTCCGGCCCGGGTTTTATTGACTAACTGGGATCGCTGATTCGCTAGCTCCGAATACGCAGTTGGTCACGTCTCGGCGGCTGCTGATGCCGGATTGGCTCGCTCCGAGCACGTAGTTGGTCACGCCTCGGCCGCTGGTAACGGAGAGCAGATGTTTGCATACCGCGTTCGTTGGCAACTGTTCACTCGAAGCACTGGAACTGAACGGATCTCTTCTGGACTGCTCTCTCCAGCTGGAGTTTTCGCTGCTATCAGCCACTGCCCTGCTGCCTGCTGCTTCGCCGCTGGACAGCCAACATCTTGGCCCGCTTGCTGCCTTTGTCAACAAGAAGACAGAAGACCACAACTCAGCTGGCTGGTGAATTGAGTAGCCAGCACAAGCACAGCTGAGTGCGTCGGACCTTCTAAGGGCCACCAGCCAAGTGACCCTTTTCAGGACCACCACCTTGCCGCTGAAGAGGAAGCCAATAGCCTGCCAGAGCTGTTGTAAGTTGCGCAGCGCATCTAGCCCGCTGACGCTCAGGCTCTTAGGTAGCGCTGCCTAGGACGATCCTTGCGAGCCCCCACCAGTGGTAAGCGAGCTTGGATATCGCCTAGGCAAAGAGGCCGGTGGACACCTCTCTTGGTAAGGAGAGGTATCTAACGAAGCCGGTCATTTGCCCAGCTCGTAGTAAGCCTGAGCGTTCCAGAAGTCCCGCAAGCGATCCGGCTCGGGCCGGACCCTAGGTCCCTGGTTACCGCCGGAGGCAGCCTGGCTGCCTCTGGTCGGCGAACCTCCCGCTCGATGGCGGAAATGCCCGCTCCGGGCGCGTCATCGAGCTCGCAGTCGCTCGCCACTGCCCCGCCCCACACGAGCGACTCGCCGTGTTCTCCGCTTATGGATGCGGACCAAGTCGATCCCCGGTCGGTTCCGCTGCCCGGTGACGAGACCGACGCTTTCGTGGCGGTTGGGCCACGGGGGCGCCCGGTTAAGAAACCGAGGCGGAACCGATCGTCCTCAACCTCTTCCTCGGCGTCCGCCATGGAAGTTGTCCCCGCCGATGGCGAATCCGGCCCGGGGCCGACTGCGTCCGGCGGTGCCCAAGCACCGTCGGCCGCTGTTCGCATCCCGCCCGTTTACGTTCATGGCGTGAACAACGTCACCGGTTTTTACCGGCGATTGATAGTGGCTCCCGGACTTTCCCCGGCCAACGTTGACCTGAAGCTCCTTGGGGGCGATACAGTCAAGATCGTTGTCCGCGGAATGGACGTGTACCGCAGTGTCGTGGCGTACGTGGAATCCCAGCAATTCCAGTACCATACCTTCTCGACCAAACACGTGAAGCCTCTGTCGCTTGTCCTCAGAGGCTTGGACGTGGAATCCCCTCTGGAGGAAATACTCGATGAGCTGCGCGAGCTGGGCTATCCTGTTCGCGCGGTCCATCGGGTGTTTACTCCTGCCGGACCAAGGCGTCCAATTCCTCTGGTCCGCATCCTGGTGGAGAATAGCGAGGCAGGCACTAGCCTACTCTCACTTACGCGGCTTTTTGGTTTCCGCGTAAAAGTGGAAAGAAGCCGCGCTCCCGGGGCTCTGCCTCAGTGTCACAGGTGCCAACGCTTCGGGCACCACTCAGACTCTTGCTCAAACGCTCCGGCGTGCGTGAGATGTTCTCTCCCTCACGCCTCCAAACTTTGCGATGCACCTGCATTCAAAAGATGCATCAACTGCGGCGGGAGTCACCCCGCCAACTACCGGGCATGTCCGGTGTTTCAGCAGGAGCTCGAGCGGCGAAAGCCAAAAGGGCGCCTGCCACCACCGAGGCATCCGGTACCTGGTTCAAGACCTGCAACCGAGCAGCCAGGCCCTGCGCCTCCTGCTACGGCTGCCGTGTCTTCCGCCCCAGTCACTAACAGGCAACAAAAACGCTCAAAAGGCCCGAAGCAATCACCTGCAGCACAGGCAACCCCAACTCAGGCTCCTTCACAGGCCCCTGTCCCGCCTCAGGCGAAAAAGCGCCGTAACCTCGTGGCATCTAAAAGTGAGACCACCCAGCCAACAGAAAACATCTCGGTTGTGGAGCCTGAGCCTTCTCAATCCCCCCCAGCAACGGAGAATCCTGCCCCTGCTTTAGAAGCAGCCTCGCCTGACCTCCCGCCCCCGCGGTTTCCCAACGCAGGCAAAAAGAAGCGGCATAGAAAGCCCCGTGGCGCTAGATCCCGGGCTCCTGCCAACCCGGCCGCACAGTCCAGACAGCCTGCACAGCGCGCGAAGTCCGACGCAACCGCATCTGTCCCTCTTCCTAGCACCTCCGCTCGAGGTACTACACCTGGCCCCAAGAAACCCCTGGCTTCCACCAATCCCCCGATTGATAAGCCTCGGCGCTCTTATGCGCACGCAGTCTCCGGGCAATCTGCCTCAAGAACCGTTCCTGACGACTACCAGGTCGTCAAAGACTTCCTTGCTGAGTTCGACCTCAGCAAAGTCGCCCAGACCTTCAGGTCCATCCGCTCCCGCTTGGAGACTGCTGACATAACTGAGAGATTCATGCTCTTGGTGGAAGCCGCCACTTGTGTAGGTCTTCTATGAGTCGGGTCCTCAAACGAGATCTCTCGATTCTTTCCTGGAACGCCAACGGGTTGTCCAACAAGATCCAGGAACTCCAAGAATTACTGGCCCGACTCAAACCCGATGTAGTACTTCTCAATGAGACCCACTTGACTCCTGCGAGTCGGTTACGACTGGCCAACTATGTGTGCTATCGAAACGACAGACCGGGCACTGCTGGTGGCGGTACTGCCGTCGCGGTGAGGCTCACTCTCGAGCATCACCGAGTCGTCTTGCCTGCAATGACTCACCTCGAAGGCACCGCTGTGGAGTTGTTAAACACTCTAGGCGGTGTACAGATGGTAGCGGCGTATAAACCGCCGCAAAAAGAGCTCCTTCACCCCGATCTAGCTGTCGCGTTCGATGCACACAGGAGGGTCATCATGGCCGGCGATCTGAACTGTAAACATCGCGATTGGAACAGTCGCTTGACTGCCCCAAACGGGAAACGTTTACGCAGGTTTGCCGATTCTCGCAGGATACAAGTGATTGGGCCTACCCAACCTACGTTCTACCCCTCACAACGCAACGCGGCTCCCGATGTCTTGGACATAGCGGTGATTCAAGGAATTGACTGTCCGGTCCATGTGTCCGCGCTAACGGAACTATCGTCCGATCATCTCCCCATCCTGATACACGTCGCTACCCAGCACGTCGTACGCAGAGATGTCCGGAAGGTGGTAGAATGGGATCGCTATGGCCCGGCGTTAAGTCGCCGATTGCCAGACGCGGGACCACTCGAAACCTTCCGCCAAGTCGACGAGGCAGTTGCCGCGTTTGACGAGGCAGTCGTATCTGCGATCGACGCGTCTTCCAGAATGAAGCCTGGCGTCACGCCCCACTGGCAGCGGATCCCAGAGGAGACGAGTGCTCTCGCTTGCGAGAGAAATCGCCTCCGGAGACGCTGGCAGCGGACCCGTGATCCGGCCGACAAGGCAGCGTACAACCGGGCGACCGGCATTTTACGTCGTGAAATGCAGGCCTACCGGAGACGCTGTTGGGAACTCGCCGTGGCCCAGGCAGGGGACGGATCGGACGGAAGTAGCCCTTACCGGATACCTTCGGCGTTGGTAGGGAAGAGGCGCCGGCCTCGCATCCCGGCCATTGCTGGACCTTTCGGTCAAATCCTGGCTCGCCCGGAGGCGAAGGCCGAGTACTTGGGCGCGTGTTTTGAGCGACAGTTCGCACCTAACCCGCCCATGGACTGGGACTTCGACGAAGAAGTCGAGAACGAAGTGGAAGACTTTCTGTCTCTTCCGATCACTACGGAGCCCGAACCCATTACTAGGGAAGAGGTCACAGATCGGCTCGTTGAACTCGTGCCAAGAAAAGCTCCTGGCCCGGACGGCGTCTCGAACGCCGCTCTTACTCGACTCCCGGAGCGAGGAGTACTTTTCTTGGTCGCGCTGTTCAACGCGTGTCTTAGACTGGCCTATTTTCCCCAGAAATGGCGTAAGGCGACGGTTATAGTGATCCCGAAGCAGGGAAAGGACGCTTCCCGTCCCGGCAACCTCCGGCCAATTAGTCTACTGTCAGCCACGTCAAAGGTCCTCGAACGTCTCGTACAACGGAGAGTACTAGATCATCTACGAAATTTCGATGTACTGGTCCCCGAACAGTTCGGCTTCCGTGTGGGGCATTCCACCACTCATCAACTGATGAGACTGGTGGAATACATCACGGACGCCGGGTGTCGGAAAGAGCAGACTGTCGCCTGTTTCCTAGATGTGGAAAAGGCCTTTGATAGTGTCTGGCACGACGGGCTCTTGTTCAAGCTCCGGGAAATCCAGCTCCCAGATTGCTACCTTCGCTTGATTGCTAGCTTTCTGACGGAGAGGACTTTCTGCGTGCGAATAGACGACCACGTCTCTTCCGAGAGACGTATCACAGCCGGGGTACCTCAAGGTAGCGTGCTAGGGCCTCTCCTGTTCTCCGTGTATGTCAACGACGCACCCAGAGAGCCTGGAGTCCAGATGGCTTTGTTTGCCGACGACACGGCGGTCTATACCGCCGATCGGAACGCAGACTTTGCTATCCCACGACTTCAGCGCGCACTCGATGCGTATTCGACGTGGACGGAAAGCTGGAAAGTTGCCGTCAACGAAACCAAGAGCTCCGCGGTGCTATTCACAAAGCGCCGGAAAGAACCACGAGGCCGAGTGAGACTCGGTAGAACGTACCTGCCCTGGTCGAGGGAAGTTAAGTACCTCGGTGTCCACCTTGATCGTCGGCTCACCTGGCGTACCCACGCTGAGACGATGCGAAGGAAAGCGTCCGCTCGTCTCGCGCAACTGTTTCCGATACTTGCCAACAAGGCTATGACCCGCAAGCTGGGTAAGTTGATTGTCAACGCGTATCTGTTGCCGATCATTACCTACGCTCTTCCCGTCTGGGGTTACCTCGCAACCGTTCATAAAAGAAGGTTGCAAAGCGTTCTCGATAGAGGGCTTCGGCTAGCGGCCAAAGTCCCCTATCGGTTTTCTTCTCGTCTCCTGAGAAGAGGACTCGGTGTCCGCTCCTTGGATGACACCGCAAGGCGACTTGCACGTAAATTTTACGTCCGAGCTGCGAGGACCCAGACAAACCCTCTCATAGCTGGCCTTGGCAAGTACCGAATACGTCCAGGTGAATCTTGGAAACGGCCTCGACAAATACTGTACTAGTCGACCTAGTACGAGCATGTCGTTGTAACGACCAATAAAAATTAAATAATCAATATTCCGTCTGGACAGGACCACTAGGCAGGAGCCCCTCATAGGAGGCTCGGTACTAGGATACCATTGGGTCGTCTCACGACGCGCAACCCAACAGCTCTGACCACTTGCATACCGCTGCCGTCACAGCCTAGATGAGAATTTATATACCAAGTTATTAGAAATTATTATTTCTATTAATAAAAAAAACGTCGCCGTAGAAAAGTGCGGAGATAAATCGTTTCATGAATTCCTTGGAATTAAAAATATACGTGGAGTGTACGCCGAATGCAGGCCTACGTGTTAAGTTAGTGAAATGGTAAAATTAGGCACCGCTGTAGATCTTCGTGTTAAATCGGTTTTGAACTTGTAAAGGCTAATAAGTACGTACAACTAGTAACGTAAGCATTAAGTTTTACTAACTTGTGTTTTAAAAAGATTAAAATGTGTTTACCAATTTTTGTGTCATTAGGAACTAACAAAAAAAACTTTACGTTGTAAGGCAACAACAGAATTGTAGCGCTCTAATTTTAATTATACGTGAAATACTATCCATAAATTAATAAACACTCCAGTAAACAAATTTTTATTCTGGAAGATTTACTACCTCTGAAAATACTGGTCATACAGTTACTCATTTAAAGCTATCAAATATAACATAAATTTATAGATTAAAAAAACTTTAAATTCAGTTTGTATTTAAGCCCAGTAGTAAGTGTTCCAAAACCTGGGTTATTTTTCATTTAATGGAACAAAAACATTACCGCGTTTGTATTTTCCATCTAATAAGGAGTTCATATTGGAAGCACAGGAAACTATTAGAAAGCGTATAAGTAAGCCTAAGTTTAATTGAGAAAGTTGTGTTAATGGTTATAATCACAAACAGAATTATCACTGTTGCACACCACTATAGAAAACGTATTCCGATTAGCTCTTTCAGCTTCTCAGCTCATCGTCAGATCGGAAATAACAACAACAGAATAAAACAAACTCTTCACACTCCCACACGCCCCACTGTCCACACACACACACACACACACACCCCTGGGAACAGTGATAATTCTGTTTAATCCAAAGTTGTTATTACCAGATAGTGAATTTACGTTGAAAAATTTTTAATTTCCACACTATCAATGTAGATATGTACTTTAGGTCTTAAAGAGAAAATATTCATGAAAGTGATAATGTGGCGTCAGTTTACTAGTGAATAGTTAATTAATTATTATTTACCTGTAGTGAAACTACAATATGGGTAAAAACGTTCACGAAGAAGAATACAGTGGACGCTGTCTGTTTGTACGCATTCATTCGTGTACCACGTTGAGCACAATAGTGTATAGCCTATAGTTTGAAGAACACACAGTTATAAATTTATGTTCCCACTTAACTAAAAGTATCCACTCGTATATATTTTTATGGAATACTCTTCAATCGTACTTGGTTTAAGTAATACACTTGTAGACCAAATAACGGAAGATAGGTTAGCTCTTAAACAGACCTTCATTGCGTTTGAACAGTCGCTTATTTATAAATAACGTCTACAATATTATTTTAAGTAAGTTCTTACTATCAAAAATAGGTTTTCGAACCTAGTGAAGAATTGTACTTAGTAGTACATACGCAAATGTAGGCATATTTTTCGTTTAAAAATATACTTACGTATACAGCACAATATTTTTATAACAGTCTTAACTTGTATCTAAATCATATTTGCTGTTATTATCCGGTTAAAATTGTAATATTGTATTACTGCCTTTTACTATTTGGCCATGTTATTTTATTTTGTTACGTTCCTATTTATCGCAACAAAATTATTACCTCGACAAAGTTACTGTATGTTAATTTGCATAATGCAGTTAAAGAAACAGTGTCACTAAACTTAATGTTCCTTCATCGGCTTTGCAGAAAATGGATAAAATTGTTTTATTTAAGTGCAGGTAATACAAGAAACTTATGTTTATTCTTAAAAGCTACAAGATTTGACGAAATGTATTTCTTGGCTGAAGTCTAGAAACACTTTCAATCTAAGCACTAGGGAATTGTTCTTGTTATGAAGTGGACTGACTGGGGCTGCTGATACTGACTGTGAGAAATCCTTGACTATGGTCTTAAGCAGCATTTGGCACGTAGGAAATTGTGAGTTTAAGAATGCACAATTAAAGAGATCAAGCAAGTGCAAAAACGTAATTCATCATTATGATCCTAAGTTGGTGAAAGGGAAAGACAGATTTATAAACAGAACGGGAATTACTTCAAAAGACTGTATGGTTCTCCAGGCTTGGTACTCCAGTATGGTAATGCAGTTGTAATAGCGTTTGATGATTACGATAACTAAAGAAGTAAAAATAGGAAGAATCAAGACGTGGGAATTCCTTCATCACTGAGAGTGAAGGCGTTCAGTTGGATGGCAGTCCACCGATACCACAAAACGGCTTTGCCAAGCACAGCGTCAACAAGGCGACTTTTATCAAACTTTTTAATTATATACCTTTAAAATCAGTTTTATTTTAAAGTACACCAGACCAAAGATGATGCATACTTAATCTTAAGAAATCAATACAGTTGGGATTCGTATTGTGTAACGTAGTCGTCTTGAGAGTGCTACTTCTACTGGGAAAAAAGGAATCCATTTATCGTTCGTGAGGCTGAGTAAAATCTTTGAAGCTGATTAAAAAACACTGATCAACTTAATAGCATACATGAACAGAGTAAGAAGCTGTGGACTATTAAAGTATGTTGTACTCGCTGCAAACGCTCTCTCCGGATGTGATATAACATCATTTTCGAAAAAGGGTGAAGTTATTTATGAGTTTTTAAAAAGAATGAATACTTTGTTAGTGTGTGCAATGCACGTTATCATTCATGAACCAAGAAGGAAAACTTTGTTACTTTATGGACAAAGATTTTAAAGGCGATTTACTGACGCACTTTAGTCAAATCTATCGACAGTGTTTGGTAAATAATCCGTTTATCTACGCTCAAAAAGTCAGTAGATTACATATTACCACAGGCATAGCCTGTTTGCCGCCGTGAACACCGGCCGTTTCCGCACATTTCTTCAGGGCTTCTTACTACCAAGTTTACAAGTGGCTAGTTGCCGGTTAAAACCTGACGTACTGGGGATAGAAACTTCAGGGTTCCTGACACTGAGTTAACAGAGCTTGCACTACAATGGGTTCTGACATGTATATTTTGCAACTGAAAAAAGGAATGTGCTGCTGTGTGTTCGAGCAAACGATCCGGGACTGAAATGTACCGAAAAACGCATAAATAGCGTAGGTGCATCATGCATCTTTATTGAGCTGAACTGAGGAAGAGAATGAAGTAATTTTTTGTACTAACACTTAAGAGGGTTTCATGATTCATGATGAACATCAAATCAAGTTTATATTTTTCCATTATTTACAATATATTCATGAAAACTTATTATTTTTTAAAACAGATTAAAATTAATTTACCTTTTTTTATCCGTCGCGTGACTTCTTATTGTATTTAGTTAAATAACGAGTTTCGAGGCTCAAGGCCTCATATTCAGATTTCAGTCCCGTGTGGAGGGGGGGCGTTGTGACGAGACCGTACGACCGTAGAGTAGTTGCAGGTAGTGCGTCGCGAGACAGCAAAGGGTGCGCACCCAGACATCGGTTAAATTGTATAGTGTGTTTTATTTTAATGTGTAGTAGCTTAATTTTAATGTGTTAACGACGTCCACACGGGACTGAAATCTGAAGATGAGGCCTTGAGCCTCAATACGCGTTATTTAAATAAATACAATAAGAAGTCACATGACGGATAAAAAAAGGTAAATTAATTTTAATCTGTATTGAAACGTGACTTGGAATACCAGAGAACATGAGTTTATTTATTAATTTACCTGATGGATCTCTGCCCTAAGCAATAATAATATACTTACATTATACATTTGATTTGCATTTTTTTAATTACAGTTTTAACTCTTTGTATTTTTCTTAGACTTCACAGACCGGTGACGGTTGAAACCGATTTACAACGCTAAGTCAAAACGGAATAGCCCTGTTGTTACTGAGAGTAGAGAAAAAAGCAAGAAAGCATTATTACCTTAATTAATTTTTCCAAATTTTTTTTTATTATTTTTTAGTTTTTTAATTACTTTCTTCAGAAAAATTAAAGGAAACATTCACAATTTTACGGAAATCGAAATTTTTTTATTTTATTAATACAGTAAAGAAAATATACCTTTTTATGTGAAAACAAAAATTATGACAACTTCAATTATGCGTCTTAAGGTCTTTATTTCAATCCTCTATGCTGAGACATAAGCAAGTTATGACGGTTTTCCTGAAATCCTGTCTCGCTTTCAACTACTATTTTGAAATATATTTCTACCTCTGAAAAAGTTTGCGAATCTTTACAATAAACTTTCCTTACATTCCTTTAAAACATATTCAAATTTCAAATTGTTAGTGTAGGGTTCATGAGAAATTTGCCAGGACTATAAGTGTAATAAATAATTGTTTGGGATAGAATTACATCAACTGGCAATGTAGGAATAACTTAAAAAATTTGGTACAAAAATTGTTGTCTGATCTAAGTGAACCACTGGTTATAGGCCAAAAATGAAAACACTTGTATTAAACAGAAACCTTTTACTTCCATGTTCCATAAGAAAATGGAAGTATGGTCATGGCGAAAAAAATCGTGTTCCAGGTAATGGCAGATTCTGATTGTACTACCGTCAAAAGATGAAAAAAAAGTAATTTTTCGAAAAGTGTCTGTGTGTAGAATTTTTTTCTATGGCAAAAGATAACATCTGCAAACTCAAACAGAATCAAATAATTTTTTTTCATGCAGTTGTGAATTGTAGAGGACTCGAGGCCTATAGATTTTGGTGAAGATCTGTTAAGGGGAAGGGGTAGCTTACCTGCAACCTTTTACGTTTTAACAAGAGTAAACTGCTTAATTTTGATAAATAAAGTATTCTTAATAGAAGGTCATAATAATCCACTGTAGAAAGGTAGATGAAATATCTATAAATGAAAAGGGTAGTTGAAGGGGAAAGGGATAATTTTCTATAATTTAAAATGGTAGTTCATGAGGGAGGAGATCATTTTAATAAGTTGTATATGTGTACTACGTTAGTGACAACAAAGAAGTAGTTTCTATGTAAACGTTTTTTTTCACTTTGACAAAATTCTATATTTTTTTAGTAATTATCGAACCGAAATCAAGTAAATGATTGGAACTTTATGAGTACCCGCAATACATTTCGATGTTTTTAATATGCGATTGTATCGATATATTACGGTGTGGAAAAGAAGAAGTGTACTAATTGTAAATTGCCAAAAATACGTGTTGTTTTCATTTGGTAGTTAGGTAAAGATGAAAACTGAAAAACACACGGTTTTGTGTTTCTAGTTTACTGCTAAAATAAATAGAAGCTGTGGTTAGAAAACATAACATTTAACGTGTAATACAATGCGTATAACACAGTAATACTTAAAATAGAGAACCTAACGTGTTTAAGTTTACAAATTGGAAAAAACAACAGCAAATACAAAACGAAAAATACAAATATTTATGATTAATGAAAAAACAAAAAACACTGTATTAAGGAATGACAACATAACATGCTCTACAAATTGTACATAATGCATGTTTGTTTTTTGTTAGTCACAAAACGAGTACTTGTCGGAAAAAGAATTTTAACAAGAAAAATGAGTTTTGCCACAAAAATGTGACATGTAGGCGTATAATAATAATAGGCAAGGGGTTGACCCTTGGGCCACTCCCGCCTTACTTCGAGTTGGGTTTTTCGTGGTTTCAGAAGAAAAATAGTTTTACATTACACACGTATTGGTTTCCATGTATAATTTCAGTTTTCATGTTAACCTAACATAATCAATTTTTGGTGTCACACCCACGACCCGGTAATAAATTACTACTACAGTCATTTTCCATTAACAATGACAAACGAAATCAATTCCAATCACCAGCCAACTATTTTGCAACATACAAAATTAAAATTTGTATAATTCTTTTACTACATAAAATTATGTGCGATATTCACTACATATCGAAGCCCAAAAATCGCATTATCGAAATAACTGCGGGTACTTATAAAGGCAGTACCAAATGATTTTATGTATAATCTGAGGACATGGAAGTCATGTATGGTTCTCCATACCGATTTTTAATTTGTACTGGTTTTCTAGACTTAATACTATACACAATAAAATAGTGTAGTAAGCATCTGAGAATACAGACTTGGTGTTTTATCGTTACTAGCTGGTTGAGTATAACTAACACTGAGTATATTGACACATGTGATAGGGAATCCCTAGATTTTTTATTGAATGGTTTGTTGTTTATATACGTTTCATTATGCTTTATTAGAACACAATAGCCGTTTATAAGCTATATATTTTAACGTGTTTTTAGTGGTAAATGTTCTCAAACCAGGACCTAAACAATGTGATGAATATAGAACTATTAGCTTAATGAGTCACCTTCTCGAACTCTTCCTCAAGATTATCCACCGGAGGATATATAAAATCTGTGAGGAACTAGTATCAGCCACATAGTTTGGTTTCAGAGATGCAGTAGGTAGACGAGAGGCTCTATTCAGTATTCAGGTGTTATTCCAACGATGTAGAGGTGTAAACTGTGATGTTTTTGCATGTTTCATTGATTACCAAAAGGCCTTTGACCGAGTCCAACATCAGAAAATGATGGATATCCTGAAAAATATTGGGTTAGATGCAAAAGGCCTAAGGATAATAACTACACTGTATTGGAACCAATCTGCAGTGGTTAGAGTAGATAAAGAGAAAACTAAAGAGGTACAGATTCTGCGTAGAGTAAGACAAGGATGTATACTATCTCTCCTTTTATTCAACATCTACTCGGAAGGTATTTTTAGAGAAGCTTTAGATAAATGTGCTGTGGCAATCTCTCTGAACGGTGAAAAGAATAAATAACATACGTTAAGCGGACGATACCGTCATATTCGCAGATAGCTTAGAGGGGTTGCAACAAGTAATGAATAGTGACAGAAAGTAACCGTCGATATGGTCTAGACATCAGTGTTAATAAGACGAAGCCAATGGTTGTATCTAAGAAAAAATTCACAAACTGTACTCTTAATATAAACCAAAGGCCAGTTGAACGTGTAAGCCAATTTACATACCTTGGTACTATAGTCAATGAACAATGGGACCACTCTCAAGAAATAAAGAGCAGAATTGAAAAGACAAAAGCAGTGTACATTAGAATGAGCAGATTGTTCAAGATACGTTACTATGTATTCTCAGTCCTCTTCTACGGTGCAAAATCTTGGAATTTGACTAAAGCCACTACATCTAAGGAATTGGAATGTTTCAAAATGTGGCTCTACCGTAGAATACGGAGCATTTCATAGACAGCACATATAATGGTGACGTTCTTAGAAAGATGAAGAAAGATATGAAAGTTATTAACACAGTAAAGGTAAGAAAGCGTCAGTATCTGGGACATCTCATGATAAATGAACTGAGATTTTACTTATTGCAGTCCACACTACAAGGAAAAGTACTTGGAAAGAGTAGAGTTGGGCGACCGAGAATATCATGGCTAAGAAATTTAAGGACGTGGTTTGGCACGAATACAACTGACTTATTCCGTACAACAGCACAGGAAGTTAAAATAGGCTGTAGATACCCAGGCTATGATTTCCTATCCGAAACGGATAGGAACTATCAGAAGAAGAAGAAATGTTCTCAATCATTAAAAAAGCATTGCCCCTCTCCTTAGTCCACCTTGTAGAAAGAAAAATATAACAATATTTTTTAATAAATAAAATGTAAAAGAAAAGTATCCTGGTTTTTAGTGGGATAGGCTTAAGGACACTTATTTAAAAATAAATAATTTACTAACTTTTTTAATAAAATTAGCATTGTGTCGCATCTTTCGATTTATAGCAAGTACACCATTCTTCGTTTGCGTTTGGCACTGATTATTCCTGACACTCAAAATTAGTTTTTCATTTGACTCGTTATAGCGACTGTCGTCAATAATAATGTTCATTGCGCAAACGTACATAAATCAAATATTAAACACGTACATAAATATCAAATTACAATTCAGGCAATGTATATAGAGAATTTTACTCAACAGATTTCGTGTTATGAAACAAATCTTACAACCTTTTTCTGTCTGTGTCGACAGAATGCGTGGGAAGATTTTATAAACCCTGAACTCTTCGTAGCCCTACAGAAGTAGAATATTGGTTGTATAGGGGTACTATGCACACAGTGATTACAGATTGTAGAAAATGCGGGAAAAGAAGAGCAACAAACAGGTGTAAGGTACAAAAAGAAAAAGACAAAATGCGTTTAAATCTTAAACACAGGTAACTAAATAACTAAGCTAACATACATTTTCTGTTTACTAAATGAAACGACTGTACTAACAGTTACAGAAAACAATGCGTTGCATAATTATAACAACGTAATGGGAATGTTTGTTTCTAAGTGGTTGCCAACAGTACAAAACAAATACTGTATTACGAAAATCGCAATACGTAACCTGGAGACAATTTCCTGTTTAAAATTACTTACATTAAGAGTAGCGCCGAAGGGTGTTGGCACTGGCATAGTCTTTGGCAAAAGCACAATGAATGCGTTTCATATTTTTGCTTCCGTGCTCGTAATTTATGCAGTGGTAAGTTAACAAATCACATAAATCAATTAAAATTATTTAGATAGAATATCTCACAGTAATTCATTCTAGAAAAAGTCAAACTTTTAAAACAATTACAAATGAGGCCAAAAATGTTTTCCTTTCTCTTTCTTTCAGGAAAATGCTCTTTTTAATGTAAATTTTCTTATCAATCTAGATTTTTTCTCATTATGTGTTCAAAAGGGACTACTTTACTCTTCCGTGAACATAACTTTCTCCACTGCTTCTTTCAGCATTCTATCTAAAGGCACGCGCGTATTGTTATTGATGTAATTTTGAAACGTTTGAAGACACTTTACAGCTTTCTTTGTTTTCTTTTTTTCTTTTGTGTACAATTTTTACAGCCACATCTGTATCAAACCATTTTATATAAAAAGTTACTATCTAACAGTTGAGTCTAACCACTCTGTTACTGCTTTTATCAGTATCAATTAATCAAGCATGTCTCAAGAATTGTCTTACAGGTCTACCTCCCCTACAAAAGATTTGTAGGAACCTCTACTCCAGATCCTAAGAGGCCTATTCCTATTTCTAGAAATATCACCTATTGTTGTTGTGAGTGTTGCCAAATTACCGATTCTACGAAATGTTCACTGGATACATTTAGTATCAGAAACGTCTTCCATAACTGCGGTATAGATCTCAGTTTTCTTTGCACATTAACATATAACAATATTTCTCTCTTGTAAAATGAAACTGTTATACTAAGCATCATAACACATCCTTACGAAAACATTTTGGAATTTTGTTTCCGTTTTGTGTAAATTCTGTACCATATAATTTTTATAATGTTGAAATTAAAGAATATCAGGTAAATTTAATTTACGATTTTCTTAATTATTATTATAGTACATTTTTAATTTAATTTTTTAATATTATTGTTGTCGATTTTTATTCTCTATTTATGTCTCATCAGGTTGTTGATTTTAATTACTTTATTGTTTAAAGTCACTAACTTTTCATTTAAAATATATTATCATCTCTAACTGTTGGAGACTTATGCCGCATCTAACATTATCATATTTTTATACTGCAATACATTGTAGTTTTCTTATTCATTGTTTCTTATGGAAGAGTACATATAATAATGCAAATCACTGTTGGTAGCGAAGAATTTTTAATTGGTATAACTGAACCAGGTACAGTTGTTATAAGTTGTTTAAAGTAATTAATACCTACTAATTCTACTGCGCTTGGGAAGTCGTGTCAAGTTTTCACTTGTTTTGTTACATTAGTTGACTTCTGTGCATTCAGTTTTGCCGTATTTTGTGCAAGGGGTCACTGTTCATATGTAGACTCTAGGCGTGTGTGTGTGTGTGTGTGTGTGTGTGTGTGATTATGCATATGTGCGTTTTTAATATTATATGGTAAAAACCGACTTGAATACATAATATTTTAAAAGTATTTGAAAAATCTGTACAGGGTGTGTCAGGTCAATGGCGTTATGGCACTTCATACCCAGGGTCGATTCCTCCTCGCCAACCACCACCATCAGCAGATACACCAGACACGGGTACGCCAAGTGTGGCTACTGGCCCTCCCGTTTTTAAACCTATGCTTACTTTTAAAAATCATCCGCCGCCGGTTGTAGTCAATAAGGTAATGTTCTAGATATTTTACTGCATAATAATTTAGTTTCTCTGTCTGCGAATTTGTCATTGATTTCTAAAAACAATACTCGACATAACGTTTTACGAATTAATTGAAATATTTTGTTCACAGCCTCCCCCTGCCGTGGTAGCTCCCGCTGTGCCGACGCCACCCACGCCGTCTTCTACATCCCCTGCAACTCCTACACCTTCTTCACCACCATCGTCGGATAAGGAAAGTGCCAAGGACAAAGAACAGAAGGAGGACAAAGACAAAGATGAGAAGGAGGACAAAGATAAAGAGGAAAAGGAGGACAAGGACAAAGATAAGGAAGAAGACGAGGACGATGAGAAGGGCGAGAAAGACAGTAAGGATGAGGATTCGTCGTCTTCGTCTTCCTCATCTTCTGATTGACAAGGATGACTAGTTTACGGTCAACTTGGAAGAAATCGGGACGCTTTATTTACAGGTGAAATTAAAGTGTAACGTCATAAGTTAAATAATATATAAATTAAGAAATAAAATACCGTACAGAAAAGAAGCATGTTCTTATTCATCACCGATAGTAAAATGTCTTTCATTTCTAACGATGCAACAGAATATTGGTATTGCTATTAATGTTCTCTTTGGCTGGTTGGTGTTTTTGTGTTTATATTTATTCCTTTTACAGTTTTCTAGTGTTGTGGTTACTGCTTTTATTTTGTGTTACTGTTTGCTTTGGTTTCCGCTTCTCAACGTCCGCTAATTGTTACATTTATAACACAGTATTTTCAATAGATCATAAGTCACACAAACGTGTACTCCTCTACTATTGAATATTAACCGAACAGCTGGAGATTAAGTGGGTCACCTCATAGCTAGTCAAAATGACATTAGTGTCGATTGCAGATATTGATCGTATTGATCGTACAGATACCGTTGTTTGTAATAATCTCTGGAATTATTGCTCGTTACACATTACGTTTGTACTTGAAGTATTTTCATATTGCATTATGGTATCTACGTTTAGTTCAAAGTTAGTATTTGGTTTGAGAAGTTTGTTTCTCACAGCTACCTGCTCTGTATCTGTAGGCCAATGTCGTGTATTGAATCGTGCTGGCAATATTTAGTCTCCTATCATAATACCATGATTCAACTTGAGTTTGTGTTCTTATTTCAGTTATTTAACATTCAGCGTACCCCCTAAAACTGTAATATTTCTTATCTTTTGGTGTGTTCAGACTTTGATTAAACACCGTATAACCGATAATTTACGTGTCTATTTATTCATACCACACCATGCTCTAATCGAGTATACTTTTTATTGGTGTGTTTTGAATAGATTTGGCCTGCTATTTTGGGGCTCAGTCAGACATAGTATAATTAAGTGTTAAGAGTTCGCCGTGACCGAGGCCAACATTTACCTTTCATAGAGGGGTGTTGACCGAAGTAGCTGAAGAGGGGACTGCCCTTGGACCGGGAAAAACAACGGTAAAATTTTCTAAAAAGTGACCGTATAGTGGCGTCCAGGGAAGTAGGGACTGTCGAATGGTCTGGCTCGAAATTAGGTAATGGGCTTTGTAGGCCCACTGCAAAAGCCAGTCAAAGAGAGACTGGAGATTTTCCATATGGGTATTTACCAAGGATCCCCACACTGTGATCGCGTAGGTAACCATCGGTGCCACATACGTGGGAGCGATGAGTTTGCGTAGGCGACGGGTCATTGATTTGCTGCAGTCCAGGGGTCGGAGTTGATACAGTTGATGTGCAGTTTTGCAGGCGTCTAGCCCCGAATGTGTCCACCAGGCCGATTGGGGTGAAGCTCTAGGTACTTCACACTGGGAGACCAAGGCAGTGGAGTATCGCCTATGTATAGTTTGGCAGGGATCCTGCCACTCTGAAGAAGACTACAGCTATACTCTTGGCCGTGTTAATGGCTTTATACCACTATAGTATAAAGTGATAGAGATCTGCACTCGTGTCACAAGTAGTTACACTGTATTATGCTACAGATAAACAGCGTTTCATACGGTACTCAAAGAATTCAACACTTCCTAGTGTTTACCTTCAGCTAGACGTTTATCTACATGCTATACCAAATCATTACTCAACCATCACTTTTCTACATTGGCTTAACAAACGCAATAGTTACGTTCGTAATATTTATGCAATATTATATAATAGTTTATAAAATGCTGTTTAAAATGAATGAACGACTATTTGACAATACACATATTTTAACGAATTAACCAGTCCAAGTCCGCCTACTCCAGCATAAGAGTCCAGCAGGTTCTGAAACCAGATAACAGCCATTTCAGCACTGCGACCGACAGCATACACTGCATTGCCGTCGACAAACATGGTCAATTGCATTTCAGGCAACTTGGGTACAACGTACACAGAGAAAAGCAGGGGACCTAACATGCTTTCCTGAGGTCCACCAGCCGCAAGTTCCCTTTTCAAAGAAAGAGACCTATCCTATCTCTCGCTTTAGGTATTGTCCCAAAAAAACAGCGATGAAATGAATGTAGCAATCCGGAATCAGTATCTCAGTCAGTTTGTACAATAGTCCAGGATGCCAAAAAACAAAAACAAAAAAAAGATGCGATAGTCGAACAGCAGAAAATTTATAAACGTCGGTTTGTGATGTAATATGCTTATAGGGTACATATAGGGATGATGTACATTATATTCTGAAAACGTTTGCAGTATTTATGCGGTTGTATAAGCAGATTTGCTAAGAAACACATTGCTGAAATTTGTTAACTATGGCACTCTCGGCACTATTTTATGAAATAAAATGACATTTAGTTTCATACGAGGAATTATCAAAGAGGACCAAAAAATTCAGAAAAGAGATTTCTTAGATCTTTGGCAGGAATTGTGGAATAGCAGCAATATATCAAGAAGCGTGAACGATTAAGGAGGTAATTAGGAATGCAACAAATATATCCAATCTAAACAAAGTCGTAGACCTACATAGAAATCATTTTAAACAGTGCGTTGACTATATTCTTGAGATTGTATATTGTTAATGAATTATAACTTCAAGTGTAAAAAACAATAAGTTAAAATCCTAGGAATAGTAAAGGAACAGGTGTTACAAAGGCACATCTATCCAATAATAATTTTGTACTATGAAATTAATGACAGTAAACTTAAAAATTAAGTAGAAAAATTCCCTGTAAGAAACATAATTTTGTCTATGAGGTATCATTTCCTTAAGAAAATATTTCTTTTGATCTAAATTTGAGAAATCTTTCCGTTTGGTTTTATAAACTACGTATACTTGCTATTTACCTATAAGTTTTATTGAGAGGGAGAGGCTATGAATTTTGTAGTGTTTACCTCAACGGTTTGCAGCCGATGTCAGCGGACACATTCAGGAAGTGGTGAGTTGGATTGGAAAAGCGATAGTCATACACTGTATTTAAAGAGTGTTAAATAGTAACTTTTAAAAATAAATGTATATAAATCTCTATAAATAAAATTTTATGGTTATCTACTGTTTTATTTGGAAACTTAATCTAACTTGTGATCAATATTATAGTACACATCGTCAATGATGTCCCAGCCAAGATAGCGGGAATGTGACACCTGCTCTATGCTCTTATTATCCAATACAATTGTAGTTTGCAAGGGGTATGTGTCCATAAATGTCCATATATATATATATTCATAATACATATTCAATTTCATATACCTCTACATTTAGTTAATAAAACAAAAAGTTTTAAGGTAAAAAGTTAATTTACCTTTAATTATAATGATATGATTATGATGTAATTAGAAAAAATACACAGCCATAAATACTTTATAAATACTTTAACTCAGCCACTGTTAACTTTCAAGACATGCATAAACAGAATTTAACCCGCGCTTGCCACGTGGTGACTTTCGTATATATATCGCATTGCATCGGCATTAAATTAAGCTAAATTACAATTCTTTTATTAAATAATAAGTAAGTTACCTTGAACAGACTTACCGGAGAGTCGTGTAGTCGTTTATCTAATCATGGTAGATTTTAGCAGACAAAAATTCAAACTGGTCGCCGCCGGGAGAGAGAATGGTTGATGCTGCGTTGGCTGCCTGGCGAATACTGCTCAGCGCAGTTACAGGAAAAATATTACGTATCGCTCCCGACAGACCGCGCGCGGATCGGCAACAAAGCATGTAGATAACAGCATAGACCCCGCTCAGATAATTAATACACAAACCCCGCAATGACAGTCACATAATTAACTGGGAAATAGCCGAGTATTCCAAAACTCGGCACAATAGCTACCCTTTTTAAGTTCGTGTTACACATTTATTGAGGCAAGTCACAGAGTTGGCCAAGTCACACACCAAATCCTATAATTCGTTTTGACGTATGAAGTGGTATTCGTTGGATATTTGAAGATTATAAATGGAATCACAATTTTTCTCAGAAGGATCTAAATTGGTATCAGTTTGTGTAATCATGACTGTCACTAAGGTCTGAAGTATTAGTATCATCCTACTTCAATGATGGAGTATGTAGGCCTATGGGTAAGCCTTCACTGTAAGGAACCGGTCTAAGTGCAGACGGCAGATTTAGGTATTCAATTTCATGTTTTTGTTTGTTTGCTTATCCTTCTGTTTTTGTAAGACAAAAGTCTAAGGCTCACGCCACACCTAAGGCACAGTAAATAACACAGATCTTCTATTACCTCTGTACCTTTCGTTTCCTGAAGTAGAGTCATGTTAAAGTTTACAGAGGAAACATAAGAGCCCGATTTTTCATGATGATAAGTTAAACAAGGATTAGGCTTTCTTAACTTATTTTGATATATGTAAACGTCCACAAACAAATCAAAATTATCTGGTACATTTTTACAAGGTGTAAACCATAAACTTGAAATTTCAAAACTAAATACTACTTAAAACAGACAAAAGACTACATTGAACAAAGGCTGTCTCTTCACTGAATGTAAACACCTACAACGAAAATAATCAAATGCTCCCACACTAACCTGTAGAGATGCCAACTGTGACAAATTAAATTACCTAATTCTGGTAGAGGACCGCAATCATAATAACTAAAGATACTGTATCATAATAATGTGACGTGCTGGGACTTTTTTTAAGTGTTGGCCTTTAAATTACAAGCAAAATGTATGATGAAAATGATAATTTGGTACGTATTACCAATACAGTGTAACCTAACGTTCTTCATATTACTGAAATAACAATTGAATAAAGCTGAAGATTAACACTGCACAATGAACTATCTATACGTAGTTACAGGTAAACACATCAGCGTTTGCGCGCATGTTTGAGTATATGTCTGTGTATGTGTGGTATTTATTACGTATGTATGCATCTATATGTACACTGTAAATTTGTAAACGTCCATAATAGATTTTTTGTACCATCGTCATGATTTAAGAAATGTAGTATTGGCTGCCAGCTTGAACTGCACCGTGTACAAGAAAATAGTATGGCGTTATCATTGTTTAACTACTAAAATATTCTAATTTTGTCAAGTCACTGAACAAGTTGAGTACTATGTTAGAAATACTTTAATTTAAAAAACGAAAACATAAATTTAATGTATTAACGATACTAATACGCGTAACATAGGCCATAACATTAGAGCCTAATAATTACATAAGTATTAGTCATGATGTGTAGTCTGCATATTTTTCTTTTGCCATACAGTAATTTATGGCAAAAGAGCGGATAATAATGTGAAACTCGTAGCAGACGTTTTTTAGTTTCTCATTGATGCCACTGAACTCACGCTTTTTCTTTCTTGCTGGTGTTATTACCAATTCTTGTAGAAAGAAGGAATCTGACAAGACAGTCCAGCTTTAGCGGGAAAATAAAACCTAACGGTAGAATATATAAGGTCCTGAGAGAATGTAATGTATTGTTCTGGATATAGCAATACTTATAATTGATATGCATCACTCAGTTTCTGACAAACATGAGGAAAATTAATAAAAATACTCTCAAGAAAATTTATTAAATTAAATTAATAATAAACTCGGAAAAGACTTATTAAAATACAGTTGGGTTTATGTTTTCCAATCTCGTTTCTCACGAAGCTTTAGTTACAAGTTTCCCTTCATTTATCTTCTACTTAAATCTCTTAAGATCTTATTTTTACAACAACTGGTTTCGTGGAGGGTTAACATATCGCACCAATGCACCTCAAACTCTTGCTGACTCCAAAAATTTCTAACGACCTTTGCTGCAAATTACATACCCTTACTTAAGCTTAGTAAAGTCTCAACTCTCCTTCCCCCAGTTATTTCAGCGAGAGGAGGAGATTCTCTGATTATAAAGAGGAGTAGCTTACTGCACTTTCCGCTACGCCACACACTAACATATATATATATATATATATATATTACTTTAATATTTATAACTAAATTTACCTCAAGATATACTTTTTTCCTATTAGGAACATGTTTCGAGAGTTCCTGTACTCTCATCTTCAGCCTTCGCCCTAGATGAGAGTACAGGAACTCTCGAAACATGTTCCTAATAGGAAAAAAGTATATCTTGAGGTAAATTTAGTTATAAATATTAAAGTATTATATATATCAAGAAACGGACTGTAGCAGAAAGTGATTGAAATATATATATATATATATACATATATATTGTAGCATAACAGAATTATCACATTAAAATTTTAACTTAATACAACATAAATAAAGAAGAAAATGTCAACAGTGAGTGAGAATAATAAATGGTTAAAGATTAAACTAAAGAAACTGTACATTAAGTCGATAAAATGGTAATAAAATCAAACTAAATAACAAAGAAAACTCTTGGTCCATATACGAATAACCAACTATATAAAACCCCAATAAAACAGCAGTATACCCAGTAGGTTGGGGAGCAGTAAAAAGGAAAGAAAAAAAAAAGATAAAAAGGTAAACACAATTTTAATAACGGATATTTATTAAGTTAAGAAGCAAAGAAACCCCAAGACACTAAACCAATGACAAATGAATAAGGAGTTATAAATGAGAAAAGGACATGAAACCACAAGACAAGAAAATGTTAGTATAATGAGAAGAAAGAGACAATATATTAAGGTCCACAAAAGGAATATAGCAACAAGATGGGATATTTTTCAGCAATAATAATTTATTTTAAAATAGTTGTAAGCATTGTATCTTGTTCCTTGCTCTCTCTGACCATTACGACAGTTAAAAGAATCCGAAATATTTAATTTTGTAAACATATACTTTGTCATTTTGTTCACTAGCGACCCGAGCGGAGCTCAACCAAAGTCTGGTCCACGCGCATCAGAGTGGCGGATAATTTTAAATGCTAATAGATAAACATCATAATTATTCAGTTACAAGTGTTTATATTTATTTGTATAGTAAATACTAGTTATTTATTTCTTCTAAAAATTATTTAGAGTCGTTCAAGAAATATACCAGAAGGAAGAAGAAGAACAGCAAAGTTAGAAGAGAGGATAATAGATCCAACAACATAAATAGATTATCTATAGAAACAAATATTTTTAAAACACAAAATCTCATTTATTTAATCGAAAGTAATTGAAAAACATACAACTAATTAATTTAATTAATTAATTAACAAAAAAATTGTATAACTAACAAAAATTTTTCCTTATCGACACATTATACATTATTTATATTTAATTTTATTTGCAGTTTTACTACAATATATATATATATATATATATATATCTTTGATATAAACATAACGTTGCCCAGCTGGAACTTCGTGAGGGTGGCGTTTCATTACCCACAGAAGCGGACTGGGAAGCCAATCTCCCACACAGGAACCGGATAAAGATTACAGTAAGGACGGTTGTACAGACACCAAAAACCACACAGGTTTGCGCTACCGGGAACAGGAGACACGATTTGCATCCTTTGTTAGCCCTGATGGATTAATCCCTGTGATAATACAGAGGTCCGTCGGGATCAGAGTGTTTACCTAACGCAGTTAATGGCCAGCGACCCGGTAACTCTGGTTCCCGTCCTCAGGACACACGCTGTGGTCTTTCTTACATTAGTCCAAATGTAGGTTGAAATGTAGGTTTACTCCCATACCACGAGAAGGTGGCGTATATCGGGCGGGGATCCTAGACGTCGGGAGCCACCGTGAATAGCTGTATAGGTGTATAGATTCCCTAGCTTTCTCCCCCAGGGTATTTACAATACACTGCTTTGTTCAGCAGACTATAGTGTTGCCATATGTAAATCTGGTATTGCTCCAATATTAATTGGGAACTTTACAATCCCAGTTACAATAATATTCGCCAAAGTCTTTAAAACACCTTTGAAAACACGAGTGTTCAGTAATACCTGAAACCGCGTTTACAAAATCTAATTTACAGTGATATATAACGATATCTTTAAAAATGTACAAGTGAAATAAAGCTTAGTGTATTGAGAGGTCACACTCCGTTGGGTTGTTAATCCTTAAAAGATAAAATACTAAGCCTATATGAGAATTTATATACCAAGCTATTAGAAATTATTATTTCTATTACTAATATAAAAAGTGCGACGTAGAAAAGTGGGGAGATAAATCGTTTTCATGAATTTCGTGGAACTAAAAGTATACGTGGAGTGTACGCAGAATGTACATGTTAAGTTAGTGAACTGGTAAAATTAGGCACCGCTGGAGATCGTCGTGTTAAATCGGTTTTGAACTTGTAAAGGCTAATAAGTACATACAAGTAGTAACGTAAGCATTAAGTTTTACTAACTTGTGTTTTAAGAAGATTAAAATGTGTTTATCAATTTTTGTGTCATTAGGAACTAATAAAAACATGTTTACGTTGTAAGGCAACAACAGAATTGTAGCGCTCTAATTTTAATTATACCAATTTTTGTGTCATTAGGAACTAATAAAAACATGTTTACGTTGTAAGGCAACAACAGAATTGTAGCGCTCTAATTTTAATTATACGTGAAATACTATTCATAAATAAACTCTCCAGTAAACAAATGTTTATTCTGGAAGATTTACTACCTCTGAAAATACTGATCAAATATAACATAAATTTATAGATTAAAAAAACTTTAAATTCAGTTTGTATTTAAGTCCCGGAAGTGTTCTCCTAAGCTACTTCGGTGGTATAAATGGGAGCCATTATTATTATTAGTAATTGTTCCAAAACCTGGGTTATTTTTTATTTAATGGAACAAAAACATTACCGCGTTTGTATTTTCCATCTAACTGGGAGTTTATATTGAAAGCACAGGAAACTATTAAAAAGGGTATAAGTAAGCCTAAGTTTAATTGAGAAAGTTGTGTTAGTGGTTATAGTCACAAACAGAATTATCACTGTTGCACACCACTATAGAAAACGTATTCCGATTAGCGCTTTCAGCTTCTTAGCTCATCGTCAGATCGGAAATAAAAACAACAGAATAAAACAAACTCTTCACACCCACCCCACACGCCCAACTGGCCACCCCTGCAAACAGTGATAATTCTGTTTAAGCCTAAGTTGTTATTACCAGATAGTGAATTTACGTTGACAAATTTTTAATTTCCACACTGTCAATGTAGATATGTAGTGTAGGCCTTAAAGAGAAAATATTCATAAAAATGATAATGTGGCGTCAGTTAACTAGTGAATAGTTAATTAATTATTAATTATCTCTAATGAAACTACTGTATGGGCAAAAACGTTCACGAAGAAGAATACAGTGGACGCTGTTGGTACGCATTCATTCGTGTATCACGTTGAGCACAATAGTGTATACAGTTTGATAACACACAGTTATAAATTTATGTTCCCACTTAACTAAAAGTATCCACTCGTATATATTTCTGAAATATTTTTATGGAATACTCTTCAATTGTACTTGGTTTAAGTAATATACTTGTAGACCAATTAACGGAAGATATGTTAGCTCTTAAACAGACCTTCATTGCGTTTGAACAGTCGCTTATTTATAAATAACGTATACAATATTATTTTAAGTAAGTTCTTACTATCAGAAATGGGTTTCCGAACGTAGTGAAAAGTTGCATACGCGAATGTAGGCATATTTTTAGTTTAAAGGATACACTTACGTATTCTGCACAATATTTTTATAACGGTCTTAAGTTATATCTAAACCATATTTGCCGTAATTATGTGGCTAAAATTTTAATATTTTATTACTGCTTTTTACTATTTCACCATATTATTTTATTTTGTTACGTTCCTACTTTATCGCAACACAATTATTACCTCAACAGAATTATTGTATATTAGATTCCATAGTGCAATTATAGAAACAGTGTCGCTAAAATCAATGTTCCTTCATCGGCTTTGCAGTAAATGGATAAAGTTGTGTTATTTAAGTGCATGTATTATTACTGAAAATTTATGTTTATTCTTAAAACCTAAAAGATTTGACCTAATGTATTTCTTGGCTGAAGTCTAGAAATACTTTCAATCTAAGCATCAGGAAATTGTTCTGTTTATCAAGTGGGCTGACTGGCGCTGCTGATGCTGAATGTGTAGAATCATTACCTACGGTCTTGAACAGCATTCACAGGTAGGAAATTTTGATCATATGAATGCACAATTAAAGAGATCAAGGAAGTCCATAAACATAACTCATCATTATGATCCTAAGTTAGGGAAAGGGAAAGACAGATCTATAAGCAGGACGGGAGTTACTTGAAAAGACTGTATGGTTCTCCGGACTTGGTACTCCTGTATGTGGATGCAGTTGTAATAGCGTATGATTGTTACGATAACGAAAGAATTAAAAATATGATCAATCAGGACGTGGGACTTGCTTGTTCACTGAGAGTAAAGGCGTTAAGTTGGATGGGAGTTTACCAATAGCATAGGACGGCTTTGTCAAGCACAGCGTCAACAAGGCGACTTTTCTCAAACTTTTTAATTATATACCTTTAAAATCAGTTTTCTTTTAATGTACGCCAGGCCAAAGATGATGGAGACTTAATCTTAAGAAAGCAATACAGTTGCCATTCGTATTGTGTAGTGTAGTCGTCTTGAGAGTGCTACTTCTACTGGGAAAAAGGAATGCATTAATCGTTCGTGAGGCTGAGTAAACCTTTGAAGGTGATAAAAAAACACTGATCAACATAATAGCGTACATGACAGAGTAAGAAGCTGTGGACTATTAAAGAATGTTGTATTCGCTGCACACGCTCTCTTTGGATGTGATATAACATCATTTTAGAAAAAGGATGAAGTTATTTATGAAATTTTTAAAAAGAAGTCTCTGAATGTGTGTGCATACTTGTGAGTGTGTGCAATGCATTTTATCATTCATGAACCAAGAATGAAGACTGGGTTGCGTTACGAACAAAGATTTTAAAGGCGATTTACTGACGCATTTTAGTCAAATCTATCGACAGTGTTCGATAAGTAATCCGTTTATTTAATGATTTGAATTTGCTTAATACTATATAAACTCCATTTAGCTATGTTTTCCCTTATTTGCAGAAATAAATTGTACAGTAAAAAGTCAGTAGATTACATAGTACCACCGGCTGTAACATCGCCTGTTTGCCGCCGTAAACTCCGGCCATTTCAGCACATTTCTTCAGGGCTTCTTACTACCAAGTTTACAAGTGGCTAGTTACCGGTTAAAAACTGACGTACTGGGGATAGAAACTTCCGGGTTGCAGACACTGGGTTAACAAAGCTTGCACCACAATGGCTTCTGATATCTACAGGATGTTCACAAATGGTCGTCCAATATTTCGGTAACGTGTTCCTTACATAATTACAAGAAAAAAAGTTCCTGTAAACATAGGTCCAAAAAGTATAGTTTTCCATCTGTCCGCCATTTTGTATTTTTTAAGGAAAATTTTATTTCTCAAGAATAGAGTAAGATATTTTAATTAAATCTGGTATGTGTTACCCCGGTAACACAATCTACAAAATGAAATTTATTGAAAATTTTACATTCACAAATTTCAAAATGGCGGCTGTTTGAATTATTAAATCATTCACATCTCACAAACTATTAGTTTTATGGAATTATGTTCTATTAAATAAAATCTTAAGCATTATTGTATAAACAGAATGATATCGTATTTGTTACAGTGCGATCTTAAGCAACCGAGTTATAATGGAAAATGTTAGTGTGAGTCAATCAATTCTCAATACCATGAAATCAGTGATGTTATCTCATCCCGGTATTAAAAAACACTAGGCTAACTGAATATAAGTCAACAATACTTCAATCAACTGTTTTATAAATTAATAAGCAAATTTGTAAAATAGAAACTGGATTTGATCTTAGTGTTTTGAACAGAGTAGTGAATTGTGCGTTATTTTGAAAATTTTTTCGCAATACTGTTGTTTTGTTTTTATTATTTTCTGTTTTATTGTTTATTGTGCGTTATTTTTATAAATGTCATTAGATATGGCAAATTTGTATAGTAATCATGAAATGGCTGGTATGCATTTCATCTAAGGGAAAGCCAATGGATCTGCTACAAAAGCAGCTCACCTTTATCGTGAAGCTTATCCAGATCGTATTCAGCCTTCCAGTAAAATGTTTGTGAAAATCCATCAGCGATTGTGTGAGATTTGGTACATTCTAACCATCGACTCAGGATTATGGAAGACCGAGATCTGATCCAAATGTTGAATTAGAGGAACGAGTTTTGGTCAGAATTGAAGAGGAACCAGAACTGTCATGCCGAAGAATCGCTCAGCAGGAAGGTATTCAAAGCGACAGGGGTGCCCACAGGGGGGGATCATAGCGCAAGCTGCGCATTGAGAATTTTTGGGTGTATTTTTTGGGGGGGATTTGTTCAAGAATAACATTTTAAATCCAACATTGATGGAAATTTTTACCGTGTTTGTGCAACAAACTAACCTATTAGTAAAAAACTAAAGCAATTGCATATCTTTTTGATTTTTTTAACGAACTGGCAGCATAAATGTCTCTACCAGTACAACTAGTAGTAAATTTTGTTTTGGAATTTGGAAAACTGACCCTGGCAGCCTGCAACAATATCCTGTCAATGAGTCAGAGGTTACGTGAATAATAAATCGTGAATGTAAAAATGTGTGCGTGTGCTAAGCTTGTAGACCGGCGGGCAGTGGGGGGGACTTTTCAAGGGATGCTGAGACTTTTGGGGGGTATTTGCGCATTGGGCCTTGGGGGGATGGGCACTCCTGCAAAGCGACACCACCATATGGAAAATTCTTCGCAATCAATAAGTATCCGTATCACTTCAGCGTGTTCAAGCTCTCGTACTAGCCGATTACTATAGCAGGACTGGGTTCTGTCAATGGTTAATGAATGAGCGAGTTTGTGACCCTTGGTTTGTATCTAAAATTTTATTTACGGATGAGGCATCTTTTAGTCGGAATGGAATAAATTATTTGCACAACAACCATGCCTGGGCAGATGAAAATCCACATGCAACCTTAGTGTCAAAAAATGAGCATCGGTTTTCGGATAATGTCTGGGCGGGTGTCATCGGAGGTAAGCTGATTGGTCCTTACTTTTGCCTAACAGATTGGATGCAGAAGCATACCATTAATTTCTTACCAACACACTTAATGAAATAGTGGATGAATTCCTGTAAATCATGTACAACAAATGTGATTCATGCATGACGGTGTACCCACACATTTCTCAAATAATGTCAAGCAGTTATTGAATAATCGCTTTCGTGGCCAGTGGGTTGGGCGTGGTGGTCCAGTTGAATGGCCTCCCCGCTCACCAGATTTAAATCCATTTGATTTTACTTCCATGTTCCTTAAGGAAATGGAAGTTTGGTGATGGCAAAAGAAATCGTGTTCCAGATTATTGCAGATTCTGATTGTACTACACTCAAAACATGAAAAAAAGTCATTTTCCGAAAGGTGTGTGTGTGTGTGTGTGTGTGCGCGTGCGTGCGTGCGTGCGTGTGCGTGTGCGTGTGCGTGCGTGCGTGTGTGTGTGTGTGTGTGTGTGTGTGTGTGTGTGTGTGTGTGTGTGTGTGTGTGTGTGTGTGTGTGTGTGTGTGTGTGTGTGTGTGTGTGTGTGTGTGTGTGTGTGTGTGTGTGTGTGTGTGTGTGTGTGTGTGTGTGTGTGTGTGTGTGTGTGTGTGTGTGTGTGTGTGTGTGTGTGTGTGTGGATTCTTTTTCCATGGCAAACGATAACATCCGCAAATTCGAACAGAATCAAATAATTTTTTGCATACGGCCCTGATTTGTAGAGTACTCAAGACCAATTGTCTTTGGTGAAGATCGGTTAAGGCAAAGGGGTAGTTTACCGGCAACGTTTTTTTTATCAAGGGTAATTTTTTTTATGGCAAACGATAACAGCCGCAAATTCAAACAGAATCAAATAATGTTTCGCATACAGCACTAAATTATAGAGTTCTCAAGACCTATTGTTTTTGGCGAAGATTGGTTAAGGAAAAGGGGTAGTTTACCGGCAACGTTTTATGTTTTAACAAGGGTATTTTCTATGGCAAACGATAACAGCAGCAAATTCAAACAGAATCAAATAATTTTTTGCATACAGCCCTGAATTGTAGAGTTCTCGAGACCTATTGTTCTTGGTGAAGATCGGTTAAAGGAGAGGGGTAGTTTACCAGCAATGTTTTATGTTTTAACAAGGGTATTTTATATGGCAAACGATAAGAGCCGCAAATTCAAACAGAATCAAATAATGTTTTGCATACAGCCCTGAATTGTAGAGTACTCAAGACCAGTTGTGTTTGGTGAAGATCGGTTAAGGGAAAGGGGTAGTTTACCAGCAACATTTTATGTTTTGACAAGGATTATTTTTTCTATGACGATCGATAACTGCCGTAAATTCAAACAGAAACAGCTACTTTTTTGCATACGATCCTGAATTGTAAACAAGTGAAGTCTTGTTGATTTTGGTGAAGATCGTTTAAAGGAAAGGGGTAGTTTACCAGCCACTTTCATGTTTAACAGGAGTAATTTTTTCTATGATGAACGATAACTGCCGCACATTCAGACTGAATCAAATAATGTTTTGCATACATGCCTGAATTGTAGAGGACTGAAGGCCTATTGATTTAGGTGAAGATCGGTTAAGAGAAAGGGGTAGTTTACCGGCAACATTTTATGTTTTAACAAGAGTGAAGTACTTAATTTTGATAAATAAAGTATCCTGATAAGAAGCTCATAATAATCCACTGTAGAAACGTAGATGAAAAATCTATAAATTAAGAGGTTAGGTGAACGTGGTGGTGGTAATTTTCTATTAATGAAAATTATAGTTGAAGAGGGAGGGGAGAATTTGTTATATGTGTACTACGTTATCGGCAACAAAGAAGTAGTTTTTTGTTAAAATTCCTTCCCGGCTGTTTAGCCGTAGTCCAATGTTTTCTGCAAAACCAGACGTTTCGGCAGTGCCATCGACTGCCATCGTCAGTGAAAATCGAGTGCGAAAACGTGAGGTGGTATACTTTAGTGACCACAGTACTGTGGTTAAGGCTGAAGCAATAAGTAGAAGGAAGTAGTTTCTATGGAAGTATTTGATTTCGAATATGATTTTAAATATAAATCTTAGAACATGGAAGTCAAGTATGGTTCTCCATACCGATATTTTACTTCCATGTTCCTTAAGGAAATGGAAGTACGATGATGGCAAAAAAATCATGTTCGAGATTATTGCAGATTCTGATTGTACTACACTCAAAACATGAAAAAAGTCATTTTTCGAAAAGTATCTGTGTGTGTGTGTGTGTGTGTGTGTGTGTGTGTGTGTGTGTGTGTGTGTGTGTGTGTGTGTGTGTGTGTGTGTGTGTGTGTGTGTGTGTGTGTGTGTGTGTTTAGATTTTTTTTCTATGGCAAACGATAACAGTCGGAAATTCAAACAGAATCAAATAATTTTTTACATATGCTTGTGAGTTGTAGAATACTCAAGGTCAGTTGAGTTTGGTGAAGATCGGTTACGGGGAAAGGGCAGTTTACCTGAAACATTGTTTGTTATAACAAGAGTAAAGTACTTAATTTTGATAAGTAAAGTATCCTGGTAAGAAGATCATAATAATCCACTGTAGAAACGTTGATGAAATTTCTATAAATTAAGAGGCTAGTTGAACAGGGTGGGGGTAATTTTCTGTAAATGAAAATTATAGTTGATGGGGGAGGGGATAATTTTTATATGTGTATCTCTGCCCTAAATAATAATAAGATAGTTGCATTATATATTTGATTTGCATTTCGTAATTACAGTTTTTAACTGTTTGTATTTTTCTTAGAGCTCAAAGACCGGTGACGGTTTAAATCGATTTACAACCCTCAGTCAAAACGGAATAACTCTGTTGTTACTGAGAGTAGATAAAACAGCAAGAAAGCATTGTTAACTAAATTAATTTTCCCAAATCTTGTTTCTATTATTTCATAGATTTTTAATTACTTCTTTCAGAAAAATCGAAGAACACTTCGAGAATTTTATGCAAACCGACATTTTTTATTTTATGAATAAACTAAAAAAGTAAAATTTTATGTAAAATAAAACATTATGGAAATTTTAGTTATGCGTCTTAAGGTTTTTTTCAATCCTTTATGCTGAGAAATAAGCAAGTTATGACGTTTTTTTCTAAAATCCTGTCTCGCTTTTAACTACTATTTTGAAATATATTTCCACCTCTGGGAAACTTTGCGAATCTTTACAATAAACTTGCATTACATTCCTTTAAAACATATTCAAAATTCAGCTTGTTAGTGTAGGGTTCATGAGAAATTTGACAGGACTCTAAGTGTCATAGATAATTGTTTGAGATAGAATTGTATCAATAGTTGTAAGCCAATAATGAAAACACCTGTATTAAACAGATATCTTTTAATTTGTACTGGTTTTCTAGACTTAATACTATACACAATAAATTAGTGTAGTAAGCATCTGAAAATATAGACTTGGTGTTTTATCGTTACGAGTTGGTCAAGTATTGAATATAGAACTATTAGCTTAATGAGTCACTTTCTCAAACCCTTCCTCATGATTATCCACAGGAGGATATACAAAATCTGTGAAGAACAAGTATCAGGCACACAGTTTGGTTGCAGAGATGCAGTAGGTACACGATAGGCTCTATTCAGTATTCAGGTGCTATTCCAACGATGTAGAGGTGAAAATTGTGATGTTTTTGTATATTTCATTGCTTACCAGAAGGTCTTTGACCGAGTCGTCCAACATACGAAAATGACGGATATCCTGAAAAATATTGGGTTAGATGGAAAAGACCTAAGGATAATAGCTACACTCTATTGGAACCAATCTTCAGTGGTTAGAGTAGATAAGGAGAAAACTGAAGACGTACAGATTCTGCGTGGAGTAAGACAAGGATTTACACTAACTTCCCTTTTATTCAACATCTACTCGGAAGGTATTTTTAGAGAAGCTTTAGATGAATGTGCTGTGGGAATCTATCTGAACGGTGAAAGAATAAATAACATACGTTATGCGGATGATACCGTCATATTCGCAGATAGCTTAGAGGGGCTGCAACAAGCAATACGATATGGTCTAGACATCAGTGTTAATAAATCGAAGCTAATGATTGTATCTAAGAACAAGTTCACAAACTGTACCCTTAAAATAAACCAAAGGCCAGTTGAACGTGTAAGCTAATTTACACATTTTGATACTATAGTCAGTGAACAATGGGACCACTCTCAAGTAATAAAGAGCAGAATTGAAAAGGCAAGAGCAGTTTAGTCAAAAGTCACAATTTAACAATAAACACAAAGATGAGACTTCTATGCTGCTACGTATTCTCGGTCCTCTTCTACAGTGTAGAATTTTGGAATTTGACTGAAGCTACAACTAAGAAATTGGAATGTTTCTAAAAGTGGCTCTACCGTAAAATACGGAGCATTTCATGGACAGCACATATAACTAATGTTGAAGTTCTTAGAAAGATGAAGAAATATATGAAATTTATTAACACAGTGAAGATAAGAAAGCTTCAGTATCTGGGACATCTCATAAGAAATGAACAGAGATTTTACTTATTGCAGTCTATACTACAAGGAAAAGTACTTAGAAAGAGAGGAGCTGGGCGACCAAGAATATAATGGCTGAGAAATTTAAGGACGTGGTTTGCCATGAATACAACTGACTTATTCCGTACAGCAGTGCAGAAAGTTAAAATAGCCTGTATGATATTCAACATACGAAACGGATAAAAACTATCAGAAGAAGAAGAAATGTTCTCAGTCATTAAAAAACATTGCCCCTCTCATAAGTCAAACTTGTAGAAAGAAAAATACAACAATATTTTGTTTAATAAATACAAAGTAAAAGAAAGGTATCCTGGTTTTTAGTGGGATTAGCTTAAGGCCACTCATTTTACAAATAAATAATTTACTATCAGTTTTAATACGAGGGGATTAAGAAAAGTCCGCGGCCTACCATATAAACGAATGTGTGTCGTGTCTGTTTTTTACCGGATCGCGGCGCCACGTTCGCCCCACGAACGGCTGTAAAGCGTCAAGTCATTTTTGCGGAGAAACAGCTGTATAAATAAGGTTATCTCACAGCAATGCTGAAAATGGAGAAAACTGAACATCCAAATTCTTTTGTTGAGAACGGTTTAACGCCAACAGAAATGTTTAATGTGATAAAGAATGTGTTGGGTAAAACCTTCATTTACTACAGTGAAAAAAGGACAACTGAATTTAAACGTGGTCGTGCACGTTTGGAAGATGACCCGCGTACTGGGTATCCGAAAAGTGCCACTACACCAGAAATCATCAATAAAGTGCACGATATAGTTTTGGAAGATTGCCGTTTGAAGGTGTCTGAAGTTGTTAAGCTCATGGGCATCTCAGATAAAAGGGTATATCACATTTATACTGAGGAATTAGGCATGAAAAAACTGTCTGCAAGATGGGTGCCGCGTTTGTTGACAAGTGACCAAAAATGCATGCGAATGCAAGCTTCTCAGGAATATTGTTAATGGAATAAATCCGCTTATAGTCCAAGCCACGTATTTTATAATCAACTAAACGCTATGTAACTCACCGTCTGTGGCTTAAGTAAATGTCTTTATACAATTGACATGTTTCGGGACACTTGTCCCATCCTCAGAATATTTAAAAAGTCTCTTCATACCATCATGCGATGGCACAGTCGTCAATATATTAAAAATATTAAAATCCACATAACACAAAACCAACTGATCAGCTGAACTTTAAATCTAATGTCCTGTACGATACTGCGTTGCGATATTGTCGCGACACGAGTCAAATATGAACCAGTGCGCTGTCGGTTACCGTGTGGTGTACACCGAAAATTGTTATGTGCGTACTTTGTGTAGTGTAATTGTGTTTTGTGTTATGTGGATTTTAATATTTTTAATATATTGACGACTGTGCCATCGTATGACGGTATGAAGAGACTTTTTTAAATATTCTGAGGATGGGACAAGTGTCCCGAAACATGTCAATTGTATAAAGACATTTACTTAAGCCACAGACGGTGGGTTACATAGCGTTTAGTTGATTCTCAGGAATGTTTGGAGCGGTTTAAAAAAATTCCGAAAGTTTTTATTCGTTGATTTGTAACAACTAATGAAACTTGGGTCTATTACTTTACTCTAGAAACAAAACAACAGTCGAAACAATGGATGCATAGTGATTCACCGCCTCCAAAATCGGTAAAATCAATTTTGTCGGTTGGAAAGTGTGTGGCTCAATTTTTCTGGGATGCTAAGGGGATAGTGTTACTAGATTGCCTTGAAAAGGACCAAACAATAAATAGATAGTATTGCGCTAACTTTTTGGGCTAATTAAATGTAAAAATTCGAGAAAAAAGACCAGGTTTAGCAAAGAAGAAGATCATTTTCCTTCAGGCTAATGCATGCCCTCACATATGCGTTGTGTCTATGGCAAAAATCGCCGAGTTGAAGTATGATCTGTTACACCATCTGCCTTATTCCCCTGATTTAGCGCCATCTGACTTTCATCTATTCCGAAACCTCAAAAAAATGTCCGGGGGGAAGCGATTTGCCTCAGATTACGAGCTGAAAGCGGCAGTGAACGGTTGTTTTGAGGACCTAGAAGAATAGGACTTCCTCAACGGGGTAAGTGACGGGATAACGACTTGAAGCTTCACTGCTGTTCGTGGGGCGAACGTGACGCCACGATGCGGTAAAAAACAGAAACGCCACACGTTCGTTTCTATGTTAGACTGCAAAATTTGTGACCCCCGTCACAATAATAAAGTTAGCATTATGTCGCATCTTTCGATTTGAAGCAATACACCATTCTTTGTTTGCGTTTTGGCATTGATTATTCCTGACACTCAAAACTAGTGTTTCATTTAACTCGTTATAGCGACTGTCGTCAATAATAATGTTTATTGCGCAAACGTACGTAAATAAAATATTAAACACGTACATAAATATCAAATTACAATTCAGGCAATGTATATAGAGAATTTTACTGAAAAGATTTCGTGTTATGAAACAAATCTTACAACCTTTTCTCAGTCTTTGTCGACAGAATGCATGGGAAGATTTTATAAACCCTGAACTCTCCGTAGCCTTACAGAAGTAGAATCTTACAAGATGTATAGAGGTAGTATGCACAACTTGGATTCTACCAGTGATTACAGATTATAGAAAATGCGGGAATAGAAGAGCAACAAACAAGTGTAAGGTACAAAAAGAAAAAGACAAAATAGGTTTAAAACTTAAATACAGCTAACTAAATAACTAAGCTAACATACATTTTCTGTTTACTAAATGAACCAACTGTATTGACAGGTACAGAAAACAGTTGCATAATTATAACAACGTATTGAGAATGTTTGTTTCAAAGCGGTTGCCAACAGTACAAAACAAATATTACGAAAACCGCACTACATAACTTGAAGACAATTCCTTTGGCACTGGCATAGTCATTGGCGAAAAGCACAATGACTACGTTTCATATTGTCGCTTGCGTGCTCGTAATTTATGCAGCGGTAAGTTTAAAAATCACATAAATCAATAAAATTATTTATACAAAATATTTCACAGTAATTCATTCTAAAAAAGTCAAACTTTTAAGATAATTAAAAATGAGGTCAATACAGTTTTTTCTCTCTCTTTCTCTCTCCTTTCCAGGAAAATGCACTTTTTAATGTACATTTTCCTATTAATGTTTTCAAAACGTGACTACTTTACTCTTCCGTGAAAATGACTTTCTCCGCTGCTTCTTTCGGCATTCCATATAACGGCACGCGTGTACTGTTACTGATGTAATTTTGAATGGTTTGAAGACACTTAACAGACTTCTTTGTTTTATTTTTTTTCTTTCGAGTACAATTCTCACAGCCACATCTGTATCAAACCATTTTATATAAAATGTTGCTATCTACAGTTGAGTCTAACCACTCCGTTACTGCTTTATTCGGTATCAGTTAATCAAGTGTGTCTCAAGAAATGTCTTACAGGTCTACCTTCTCTACATGAGATTTGTAGAAACCTCTACTCCACTGCCTCAGAGGCCTATTCCTGTTTCTAGAACTATTACGTATAATTGTTGTGTGTGTTGCCAAATTACCACTTCTACGAACTGTTCACTGAATACATTTAGTATCAGAAACGTCTTCTATAACTCCGGTACAGATCTCAGTTTTCTTTCAGGTTAACATGTAACCATATTTCCTTCTTGTAAAAGGAAACTCTCATAGTAATCATCATAACACATCCTTACGATAACGTCTTGGAATTTTGTTTCCGTTTGTGTAAATTCTGTACCACATAATTTTTATATTGTTGAAATTAAAGAGTATCAGGTAAATGTAATTTATCCCTTTCTGAATTATTATTATTATAATACAATTGTAATTTCATTTTTTAATATTACTGTTGTCGATTTTTATTCTGTATTTATGTCTCATCAGGTTGTTGGTTTTAATTACTTTATTGTTTAAAGTCACTGACTTTTCATTTAAAATATATTTATTATCATCTCTAATTGTTGGAGACTTATGCCACACCTAACATTATCATATTTTTATACTGCAAAACATTATTAATTATAGTTTTCTTATTCATTGTTTCTTATGGAAGAGTACATATAAGAATGCAAATAATTGTTGGTAGCGAAGAATTTTTAATTGGTATGACTGAAACAGTTGTACCACTACATAGATTGCAATAGACTTCTCTAACTACATACATCTTCTGTTTCAAAGCAAACAAATTCTTTTACAGTTGACTGACTAGTCGTTTTTTTCTAATACTGTTTCCAGCAAAACAGGAGTTGATGAGCGTGTAGGAGAAGCCTATCTTCCTACAAGTAATCTCCTGTAAAATATATACATTATAAAAGTAATACAATTTATGGTATTTGTAGAGACACACCCCACCTACACACACACACACACACACACACATAGTTTCAGCGTATATATTTGGTGTCTAAATTTTGCATTTAACCAACACTAAAATATATTTGACCGTTTCAAAATTTGACACGTTTTAATACTACGGATTACACGTAATTTTACTCGGTAAAATGACTATCCAATTAAGTAATAAAAAGTTAACGTAATTCAACTTATTGTTCTTTATGTTTCTTCTACTTGTACGTGAGTTTATTTTGACGATTAAAATATAATTATTATTAAATAGGTACACTTGTTGTAAGTTGTTTAAAGTAAATAATACCTACTAATTCTACTGGGCTTGGGAAGTCGTGTCTCATAAGTTTTCACCTTTTATGTTGCATTACTTGACTTCTGTACGTCAAATATTGGTCAAGCTCTCTAGCAATCAACAGTTGCCCGAACGCAGATGTCTATATGCGACAGTTTGGAGTGTAGCCTCATCATTCGCGAGAGGAAAGGACGGTTAGTAGAAAACTCCTGTAGCTGCAGTAGAAACGTCTGGCTTCATAAAAAAAGGACTACAGCACAACAGACCGGGAAACATTTTACTACAGTAGGCCTATACGATATTACCCAGAAGATCAATCAAGTCAAGACAACAATGAAATGTGAAATGTCATGTTGTAAACTTACCTCATGGGAATATTCATTTATTATAACTTTAAAGATATTTGACATTCCTTTGACAGCTTGTGGTATTGGTCGATTATACGTTTTATAATAAGCACTCTCAGATTAAAAGAGGGTGGTCTCGACCCCAAGCGAATCAACCGTTTTTTGAGGAAACTGCCTGTATTTATTTGAATCCCTTACTACTTGAGTCATACATTCTTTACTTTCAGCGTGCATGAGGTTACGATGGTCAACAGTTAATACTTGACTAGTAGAAGCTAGAAGCTACACACATAATCCCTACAACAAATGGACTACAATGTAATTACACATTTAAATTTGGCCCCAATGAATATACAACATAAAATTTGAAAGGCTACAGATTGTCAGATACAAATTGTCAGAATGATAATAATTTTCCTGACTGGCAAATTCCTATCCAGATTTCACATCAATGAGTCCAATAAAACACACGTACCAAGGAGCGGTTAAAAAATTATATACACCATTATGAAAAAGTATTGTGTCGTATTAACAAAATACCAGTGTATAGGAATATATGCCTACTAGTTATAAACATAATTCAAATAATTATCGCGAAATTGAGCACCAAGCATATAAACCTATTAGTATTAAATAAAAATTATGGTATTTATATAAAAAAAATATTGGGTGTGTTGATCTGTGTGTGAATTATATTATTTATGAAATTGTTAAATTGCTTAATGCGTCATGGTTTTACAGGACCTAGCAGTATGCGGGCTTGATGATCCATCTACTTACAAACCACGATTTCCTGTAGGCGAAATAGGAGTGGGGAAGAGTCGCACTACTTACACAGGTCCAGTTCGCGACGACCCACCAGGAGACTATTACGTTACAACAGAACTTGATAAACTACCTCACAGTACGTTAACCGGTGTGAATGGCAATAACAAGGAGCAAGGAGCAAACCGTAATACTTACAAACCGCGCTTTCCTGTAGGCAGTGTGGGAGTGGGGAAGAGTCGCAGTACTTACACAGGTCCAGTTCGCGACGACCCACCAGGAGACTATTACGTTACAACAGAACTTGATAAACTACCTCACAGTACGTCAACCGGTGTGAATGGCAATGACAAGGAGCAAGGAGCAAACCGTAATACTTACAAACCGCGCTTTCCTGTAGGCAGTGTAGGAGTGGGGAAGAGTCACAGTACTCACACAGGTCCAGTTCGCGACGACCCTCCAGGAGAGTACTATTTGTCCAGGGAATTTGATAAACTGCAAAACAAAAAATTACCAACTACCAACACAGAGGTAAAACTTAATTAAATAGGTACAGGTATGTCGTGTATGCTTGCAAATATTTCATAAAAATTTATTCGTGTGTGTGTGTGTGTGTGTGTGTGTGTGTGTGTGTGTGTGTGTGTGTGTGTGTGTGCTTTGAATTTTAGAGCACTAACTGAGCAGTGTATATGTCACAAGCAAAGCACGAGCCGTTACCTAAATAGTAGCCTATGTTAAAATAAGTACAGAAAATTACTCCGTAAATTTCATACAACCTTAATTCCTCAGTGTAATTTAAAAAAATTAATTAAGGAATTCTTCTTCAATTTAAACACGCTTTATAAAAATGTAACATAAACAACACGAGAAACATGACGGTTTCGTGATTATATAAAGTTTTAGTTACTTGTGAATTTTTAATTTATGTTACTATGTGTTTAAATTCACAATTTGGAGGAGAACACAGGCAATATTAAGCTTGTACCTTCTTCACACCATTAGGCAGATACATTCGCTGCTTTCTGGTAGTATTCACATTGTGTTTATTAAATGAACATGTTAATTAAGCTCAACAATAAATCGGGGAATTATTTTAGAAATATATAGAAGTATTACTCTTTTAATTTCTGTCAGTTTTCGAACTTGAAATGTAAAGGATTTCTCTTCATTTTTCAATTTGCTTGTAACGTTCTTGAAACCTGACATTTTGTAAAACTTCAGGCGTGTTTCTCCGTCATCATCATCTTCAAGGATTAAACCAAGGACGGGTTTGTTCAATTCTCAAATAGACAAAGATTAGAGCTGGTTACTCCAGCGTTTCCTCGGACGTCCCACACCTCTCCGTCGCCTCGGCTTATAGTTCCATAGTTGCTTAGGGATGCAGCAGTCATTCATTCAGCAAAGGGGTTCCCACAAATTCAGTCGATACTGGGCGATCCTGTCAAGTATACCCATAATATGGCGTATTTCTTTACATAATAATTTTATAGTTCTCCTAGTGCTCCCGCAAATATGCTTGAACTTATGTAGCATATTCACAACGTCAGTATTTGTATATATGACATATTACAGCCCAGATATTTAAAATCACTAATTTATTCTAGAACAGTGAAATCTACAAACCTTTTTGGTCGTTTTGAATCAGGTTCATGAAAAGTCATTACGTTTGTCTTAAAAGTGGAGCTCTATAATCATAAATTCTACCAGATTCAATGTAATCAGAGTACAAATATTTGCAAGCTGCTTTCCAGGTTTGACTGGATAGTCTGATCATTGTAAAACAACAACGGGTCAACTGCAAAGTTAACAAGCATAAATTGCTCTGAACGTATCACCTGTCAATCGTGTATGACATTATCTGTATGTAAATTAAAAAGAGGAGATGAGAATCGTCACCCTTGTTGCACTCCACACTTGATCAAATCTACGATCTATTTTTTTGTCTCAATTATGATTTTGTTTTTCATATAAAGAAAACTTTTCTATGGCTGTAATGAGATGTTGCAGAATCATTGTCTTTGTCATTATTTCCCAATCCTGCCAATGTACACTCTATCAAATGTATGTATGTGGGCTACTGTTATTCTTAATGCTTTTCAGTGACCTAGGCTATTGTGTTGTCTTTCATGCCAAACATGCTACCTGAATTATGCGAATGGATTTTTTAATGGAAATGGAGAAACCTTCAGTTGCACGATCCTGATATACGAATTCCTATCCCAATCTAATGTAGCCTACAATCATTTTTAACATGCGTTAAAACAGTACTCTTTATAGCGTTCATATTTGATTTTTACGTCGACTCGAACAGTAAGTAAAGTTGGAAATTTTCTTCAAACAGGTAAACATAGTCATTGCATAGTCATTTCTAATCAACTTGATATTGCACAACTAGTGTATGGAAAACAGTACACTTTCAAGTAATGTACCCCATCTCATGTGTGGAATTAGAAATACAAACAAGAGGTACGGTGGGCGATTGTTTTTTTTTTAATAGTTTAATATCAATCGCTTCATAACTTAAGACTTTATCTTATGGATGGAGCTACTTTTATCCGTGATTATACAACACTTGATATTTCTATCGATTGTCAGAAGACAGTCTACATGCTACCATGGGTTTACATTTTCAGTTTGGTGTTTCAGTCAATGTATGGTGTTGTACCCATAGATTCTTCTGGTGCTATACCAGTTATTTGACCCTTTCATATTAGGACACATCAGATAATAAATACAACTGGAAAGTGAATTCTCTCTACTGAATCATTAGAACCAAATATTGTTGATAGTAAAATCTTGTATCAAATATATGTCATACCATTAGCATTTTTTAAAAAAACAATAGCTATAATCTATATTTAGCAACGTTTTTCTGTCCTATTATCTTTAATAATGATGTAGAACGTGTGAAGTTACATTATTAAATTAAATTTAAAATTCTTGTAGTGGTACTAAGAAAGTACGTAGGCTACATAAACTTAATTAATATTATTCACATCAGTTAAAAAAAAACATTATTCACTATTAATTTTATTGTAAAGTTTCCATTGTTGCAATTTAAGATTGTTATTGGGCCTTAAACGTAAAAAATGCATTTTCATCATCAATTTGTTTTTAATTTTTGGCAATTTTCTTGAAAACTACTGGAGAGTTGTAGTTGTGGGATCCTTTTTTGATTACTATAGGTCAAGCAACATATTAACCACTAATACTGGTGGAAGGATTCCGATTCTTCTTCTTCTTCTTCTTCTTCCTCATCCTTAGACGTTTAGGATGTACAACAAACGCATGTACTGCTAGCATGTACAATGAACGAGACAGCAATTGAAGCCGATTTATTTTTAAGAATTAATTTTAGACTTTTATGCTTTAAATAAAATAAAAGTGCTTAAATTTAATAACATTTTTGTTAATTTGAGTTCTGGAGATCTTCGTATTGGATTTTTTACTTTCAAAATACAAATATGGGCAAATGTTTACATAACCGTAGGTTGAGAACGAAGCATTTCTTCCCTCCAAATACAAACGTTTTTATTTAAGTAAGTATTTCCAGCGAAAATAAACCCTATTTCGGGAGGTGAGCTAAAAATTAGAAAAGTTTTCTTTCGTCATGAGGCAACCTGCCTACGAAAATTATTTATGAACAACTATGTCTCTATTCTGTTTTCAAAGTCTTCTTCTGGTATTGTATGCGTCCAAAATATCTAGTACGCCAACGTTTCACGCATAATACATTGAGTGTTCTCAGGTCTATGTAACGATGATGCTGCCAAGGAAACTTAGTTATGTAGTGCAGAAGTTGTGATGGATGGCCCGGGAAGTTGACGCTGCCCTGTAGGTGTTCGCCGCTTGCATTACTTGGGCGGTCAGACAACTCCCGTAGACTAAAACCAGAAATTTAAGGATCCTAAGTCGTGATGAGTGTGACTTCTTCTCTGTTGATGTTATGTGTGTGTTTAGTAAATTAGTACACTCGTAATTTCTGTGGCTTCTAGAACCACTCTGTCGCAGTGCGTCGTTTAATAATTTCTATGGCTTCTAGGACTCTTTTGCCATAATACCCACGTCTACTACACAAGCAGTTTTACAAATAGCGTCTACAGTCATTTTCCAGTTCTTCCTAAAAAATATTCAATGGTTTGGAAGAATTCCCATCTCTTCTTGCAACAGTTCATCCGCTGTTCTATAAAAAGTTTTATAATTTAAACAATAATGCGTCCATATGTTTAAACAATATGTGCATGTGTATACGCTCCGCCTGCACTATTTTTAAGTTGTATATGTCTCTGTGACACATATGTTTATACATGTATTAATAATTATAAACATTTTTAAATTATTACATTCTGCATAAATCAAGCATATATTATTTTCAGGATTCTGATTCTTCTTCTTCTTCTTCTTCCTCCCCATCCTTAGAAGTTTAGGATGTACAACAAACGCATGTACTGCTAGCACGTACAATGAACGAGACACCAATTCAAGCAGAATAATTTTTAAGAATTAATTTTAGACTTTTATGCTTTAAATTAAATAAAAGTGCTTACATTTAATACTATTTTTGTTACCTTATATTTTTCCTTAATCTGTCCCTTCCATAGTTATGTTTAATCCACTTATCTAACAATTATAAACATAACTTTTTGCATTATGACAAATTTGTGTATTAATAATAAATCATTTTGCATCAATAATGTAATATTTATAAATATTTTGTGTACTATGATACCCCACATTTTGTATTACAGTTCTTTTCAATAAACCTGATAGAAGAAAAGAAAATCATCTTTTACCGTGTGTAAAACTATTTCCGAGGTTTAAATCATAGTCGTCTAGTAGCTTGAGATGTAATAGAAAATCTTAATCTCATTATTTGGAACTCCAGCCACATCAACTTACGCATTACATACTATCAAAGAGCAGCTTAGACTGTCCAGCTATGTCTACATTCAGTGGCAGTATCTCTAAAAACAAAAATTGTTTTCTATATTGCGCCAAAAACACTGATTATATCGTCATTATAATGGTTTTATTACATGTACTTACTACAATATTCTTGCCATCGTTATCTGCTACCAAAGCAGAATATTTTCCGTGCTCTCGAAGCATTCTCTATCCGCGCTTAAAATTCTGATCCACACCTTTGAAGTTAGCTATATTAGAAGACCTTCTTATTGAACGTAAATAAACAATAAGGAGAATTACTGAAGACATTATTAGGTTTTAAGAACATTTTTAAAACTTTCAAAAATTATACAAAAGATTGTACGAATTTGAACTGAACTTTTATATGCGTCGGTCTTATGCAGACGTGTATTTGTTTTTACTGAAATAAAGTAATTATATTAATATTATTAAACACATAGGATTACTATAAGCAATGTCTGTCCGTGACGAAGTGCATTGCTTCGAGTGACGAATCCGTTACAAAGTTAGATTCGTTAAATTTTCGTGAAAAGCATATAAAACGCAAAGAGCGTGAAATTATTACATGTAGTAAAAAAATTTCAATTTTTTAATATACTAAGAATACACTAAGAGTAGAAATATAATATGAAATGTACTAGGCAAGTGATTACTGATGTGATGACCAATAACAGAAAGTTATGAACATGTGTAATAATAACAAAATAGTTTATAAAAATGTAGGAATGTGAAAATTTAAAGAGTGGTGAGAATAAAGAAATATAGTGAACCGTTTCTATAAACAAAATTGATCGCTGCATAGTCGACCGAACGTTCGAAGTTTACAACATTCAAGCAGCTTCTGTAACTTCGAAATATGTTCAGTTATTGAACCCAGGACTGAACTAATCTCGCAAATATTATTTCCCAATCATCTGCTTCTACCTGCTACAAATAGCACAACATGACGCGGCCATATTAATTCAGTTCCGCTACACAAGCCATATGACATGCTATTGAGTGAATGTATTAGTGAAAGTTTTCAAAGTAGCAATTGTGTGCGGATTGTTACATTTTGGTAACACGTTATTCTTTACTATAGTCTACTGGACTATCGTTTAACTAAAGCTATTCTGATATAAGTGGTTTTGTCCTATAAAAGGAATTCTATCCTTTTTTTTGTATCGGCCACCTAAGGACTATCGACCACCTAGACATTCACTTGCATATAGGCATTCTGGCTTCACTACTGTACTATAATGCCTTATTTTCGCATTTTTAGATATGCATTTTTATTGTAAATATCTTTAGTTATACCATATGCCGTGTCCATCTTATGAATCCTTTCTTCTATAGCAGAAAGTAAGATTCTACCCCTTCTTTTTTTTCTAAACTTTATAAGTATAGATTTTTTAAAAGCTAACTTATTTCACTGTCTCAACATTACCATCCGCGCGATCGTCGTAACAGTATCTAACAAATACGTATACATACAGTTAACCAAAAGGACTGTTTTTAATCAAACAGCTCGATTATTAACTTATTACTACATACTTACTCGTGCCTGAGTTCCACTATTGGGTATGTCATTTACATACAACATCAGAGCAAAAATGCTTTAGACCTAAGCCTACGTAGTATTGTGAAATATATATTGAAGAAATTTTCAAATAATTATAAATGGATTGGTGTAAATAAAAATTATTGAAATAGGAACGACAAACAAATGTAGTTGTCACAGAACAACAAAAACTCTAAAGCAGACACTCAGATCAACAATTCCGTTTTACTAATACAATGATTTGAAGAACATTTTTACAGCTTTCAATAAAAACACGCTAATTGATAAGATCACTAAATCACAAATACTACAAAACAAAATCATTATTCTCCGGTCGTAAGTACGAAAAGCACAGCAAGCATTTGCGACGGTCAGTGTCTGCTTTCACACACCGCTCTGTATTATGCAGCTAGTCTTGTTAATGACACGCAATGGCAGGCAATTAAAATTGACATACATTTTTACACTAAATTTTTAATAAAAATAATTGATTTTCAATCCGACTTATATACTCATTTCAAAACAAATGTATATTTTAAATCCTTTTTTTGTTTAAAACGTGATGAAACAGTTTTATATACTGTTACTATATACTGTACATCATTCATATGTGTAATATCCATCGATGCATTTGTATCATAATAATTTCTATAACTAATGCTCTTTCTCATACATTTCAAGCAGCGATATTTGAAAACAAATGAAAAATAATATTAGTGCTAACGTTTTTTGTAGCTTTTTTTCTCACAGGATCCAAATGTAACACATAATTTTAACTATGGAAATATTATTTCTATAGTTTTAAGAAATTGTCTTTCAGTATGAATACGATAAATACCAAACAAATTATTATTATTATAAGTTAAAAAGCTTGTATATTAAGGTAGATTTAAGGTATATTATCAATTGAAACCCCCTTCACACACAAAATCAACACAGTACACAGTAATAGAAAATGTTAGTCAAACTTTCAGTGTCTCTTGCATACTGTTTGATGTAAGTGACCTGACTGAAACGATCGTTGGAGATGGTTGTATGTTTACAAATAAATGTCATTAAACGTTTACCAGGTGTTGTTTGTGTTCAAATAATTACATTCCTATAGTTATATTTCTTGCACGCTGTTCACTATGATCGATAAAAACATTTCTTTGAAAATACATTTATATTATTATTTTTATAAATAATTGGTGTCCATTACCAATGTCGTAAATCAGAGTCTACTTGTTAGTATGTATTGTCTACACACACAAAAAATCCTTTCATCGTTTTTGTGTTGACATTTTTATTAAGTATACTGTATCATTTACGTTGTTTAGCTGTTCTAAAATTGTTTGTCAACACAAAGTATATTCACATTACTTGTTAGGTGGAATTACGTGGAAATTATTTAAGTTTAAAACTATTGAAATTAAAAATTTGAACTATTCAGCTAGATGCACTTAGCGGAGTTGTACTTCGCTAAAAAAAATACAAGTTCAGTGTTGCCTATGAATATACAAAAAAATTTCCCTATGAATAAAAATCAAATTAAAATATCAAAGTGTAGCATTTATTAATGACAAGTATGAAAAGATGGTGCTTAATAGGGACTGATGTAATTTATATGCTGACAACCTCACCTGTTGGCAATTTATATCTTATCTCTGTCGCTGGAAATATAAATGCACACACACACACACACACACACACACACACACACACACACACACACACATGTAATTGTATGTGCGCGCATAAATGAATATGTGTAACAGTGTAAGTATATACAAAATATATTGTTGTGATATAAAACAAGTACTGTATTACTTTTTATTAATATTAATAACTAGACAAGAACAGCTTTGAGAAAATATAAATGTAATACCCACACACACACACACACACACACACACACCCACAACAACAAACATAGTATTGTATGTATTTTGTTGTTGAGGTCGTCAGTGAAAACGTTAAATTACTTTCTATAAGACAATATAAATAAGCGTTATTATTTCAGTGTTGTGTAATAGATTAAGGGAAAGCGCACTTCATACCACTTCATCCTATACTGAAAGGGAAGTGACATTACCATTCCTATTTAACTATTTGCTATTGCTATTCGATTATCTGCTTCAAACGTGAAATAATAATCAAAAAACGGCGTAGACCTGTACATAACTTAGTGATAAACATTGAAATTTTAAAGCCTTGGTAAAGTGGGCAATAATAAAAAAATGTACGAGGAAAAATGTAAATAATACTTAAATCAATGTGTAACGTAATAAATGAGTACGTTTGCTATACAAATACAATAAATAACATACATTTTATGAAGTTACTAGCACATATTGTTTTAATATTCCATTGTTCAGCACCTTGTTTGATTTACTAGTGCTGTTATACTCTATGAATTGCTTATTAAACTGTTTGTCTTTCCTATGTGTTACATCTAAAAATAATTCTTTTGAGTTTTGTATATTCTTTACGTCACTTTAATAATTTGCTACTCGTAGATGAGACGTAAGTTTCTAAATAGTCATGACCTGTACAGTCCGAAAGAACGACAAACAATATTATTTTTAATCTTGCGTAATGCCAAACAATAATTTCTATACAATTCACATTGGGAGAAAAATATATAAGAAAGTTATACCCCTTTCCATATTTATGAATAACACTTAATTGCCATAAATAAGTTGCAATGTAGAGAAAAGAGTAAGGTAGACAACTGTAAGAACCTTAAAACGATTTGTAATGTGACTGTGAATGAACCTAGAAACGGGTAAACAGGATGACAAATCAGGTGGAAGTAAAATAGTGTAGGGAAAATATTTATTGTGTGTAGTGAAAAAAATACATAAAGATTTAATGAAAGGATGGTGGACAACATAAAGAAAAAAAATGATAACATGAAACACACCGATGCTGTTGTTTAGCTTTTTTAAGGTAGATACACATTTCATTAAAACTACTCATCAAATTTGTAAACAAAGCATTAGCAAAATTGCTGGAGCCCCTGTCTTCTTCTTGTTTATGAATTGAGTCAAAAAATTGGTTATATTTCAACGAGTCAGTAAGCTTGATTGTATAAAAGAATTTTGTGTTTGTTATAAATAATGGGTCAAAAGCTTTCTATGTTTCTGTAAATAACTAATCAAGAATACTTAATTCACTGCAAGTATTTGACAAAACTGTTATACAGAATAGATTGTTAATCAACGCAAGTGCATACACTGTGTAATTTGCAATAATTTGTTGCTAAACAATCGTGTAGAACAAAACAGAATTAGCGATAGCCATAAAAATTTAATCATTATTGCCCGAGAAGTAGTTGTGAACAGCCATTAACACAGAAGCCGGAGGCAGTGGTGCAGTAATTACTCCAAAGGTCACGAGTACCGTAATTGTAGCCATTCTGGTTCAGTAAGGAATTTTGAAGATAATAAATTCGTATTAAATTCTTTAATAAAAGATCTCCACTGTTATTTAAATTATTTAAGATTTCACTGTTATTTAAATATTGAAACGCTTTTTAAGACAGTATTACATGTGCGTTATCAAATCGATTATTATTATCTAAGACTAATGCATATTTTAATGCCATTTGTAAGTAAAAAGTGTAGCTTTTACAGTACTTGGCCGTTCCATAGGAAAGTACTGTAATTATTAATAACTGGATATAAAAATCGGATTCCATTACTGGTATAAGAATAGGATTTTTGGTAACTGCGAGAACAGAAACATGATTTCTTATACAGATATATACTTTATAAAAATCAAAACAATGAAGATGGCTGTGAAGGAGCCTTAAAACAAGTAAACAGAATGACAAATCAGGTGGTAGTGAAAATGTAGGGAAAATATTTGTAGGGTGTAGTGATAAGATTACATAAAGATTTAAGGAGAGGAAGATAGAAGATCTAGAGGAGAAAAAATCACTACACAACTAACTACGCAAGTGACATAATATGCCCTACAAAGCAGAAGCAGCATTGGACATCAACGCAGAAGATGGAACGAATTGAGAAGGCGGAACAAGCAGCCGCCTAATTCCTAAACTACAGACGACGATGAAGAAGGTAAAACAGATTCCCTAAACTACTTTTTAACTAGTTCCATTTATTGAATAATTACTAAGAAAACTATTTATTAATTTTAAGAGTATATACGTAATTATAAAGTATTGATTAGATAAAGGTTATAGGAACTACATAAGGTAAGCTAATACAACGATAAAGTTAAATAAGATTTACGGATTACTTATTAATTAGTTCTATTTTACCAATTATAAAATTTGTATTATATTTGAAAGCAATATAATAGATATTACATTCTGAGCGGGGTGGTAAAGAAGGAGTCATTCATGTGCTGTAAATTGAATTAACAGTAGTGTCGGCTACTAATGATGTCTAGTTGGGGTGGAGTGAGTGCAAGTAAGTAGGAAGGTATCGACCTTACCTTACCTGGAACTCTTGATCAACCTGTTAATTGAATCTGTGATTACCAGGAGAGAGCAACGGAATCTTGCTTTCCGGGAAACCGGAAATTGACTTTATGGAGGAAGGAATCAAGTTCTGGGAGGAGTTTGATAACGGAATAGAGGACTGTGTTGCTTGCTCTAGTATGGCCGTTAGATCAAGACAAATGGCCTACAATACCGTTCTAGGCGGTCAGAACAAGAATAATAATAATAATAATGCTTAATTTATATATTAAGGCAGATCCTAAAACACGGATCACGACACAGTGAAGAAAATTAACTAAAGAGAAGAAAGGTACTGAGGTTGTTGAAGCAGTTTCCCTGTAGATATGGAACGTAAATACCTAATACGCCAAAGTGAGGAGGTCAGAAGACGTTATTATTATGGCAAGCCCTCGTAACATGCGCGCGTGTAGCATGTCGTGTACTGCTGTGCCATCATACTCTAACGTCGTAAGTACACGAAAACTTGGTTTTTCATGATACTACCAAAACATTACGTAGAATCGTGAAAGAATATGAAATCTTACAATGCTCTGGAAAGGTAGCGTATTGCGACAAAACAAATAACTTAACTATTGGCGCATAGGATATGGTAGTATGTGTATCTTAATGCAAAAGTCTATATTGGAGGGTTTAAGATTATTTATTGCACATAAGACATATGTAATTGTTTATATGATATATTTGACAAGCATAATAATGGTAGTGTTTCAGATATAGTCTTTTAAAGTGTTAATTATTTTTCATATACGTGATGTGGTACATTACATATGTGATGATGATGATTCCTTCTCGCGCCGATGTTGATGGAAAAGGGGGGGGTTTGCTGTGTAGTTGAGTCGTCAGGCGTTGCGTTCGATGACAGATGGTTCACCTTGGTGACGCTTCCAGCTGGGCTGGTGTCCTGGCGTTCCAACGTTGACACAGACGCTTCGCACACCACAACGGTTCTATTGATACTACTGGTTAAACTTCATACAGAATTTATAATTTATAAGTATCTCAGGTCACAGTGAGTTTTACTTAGAAACGGTATATTAGGCTTATACCAATCCGGACTCTTCAAGTGTTCACGCGTACCACTGGGTCTACCGCGGTCAGCAGACCTCCCTATGCGGAAATCTTCCACTCACGCGGAAACTAATGATGACAAAATTTTATTACTAAGCAATTATGAAGTACTACTGGTACTGCAGAATACCTCACACAGTAACACAGTTCAAGTTCACTTATTACACACGCTATATTCAAATAAAGTACTGCGTGTAGCGATGAATTACACCAACAGTTCTGAGCCTTCGCACTCGTTACTACCGCCGAAAACAATTAACAAATTCTTGCAAGCGGAAAATCTTGCACAAGAATTGCACGTCCCGATCGTGATAACTAGATGAGAAGAACTGCCTGTGTAGCAACAGGCTAAGAAAATTTCCAACTGCCTTCCAGCATTTTATTGGTGGAAGGAAGTCACATGGTTACTTTGAACATGACTCGCCAATTTTTCATGCCGTAAAGTGCATTGACTATGCAAGAGCATGCATAGATGGTAATCTCTGAATACCTTTATCTCACGCATAACTGCGTTTTACAACAACTTCATATTTTTATGAAATCATATTTTAACGTCATTTAATAGATAGGAAAAATACAGGAACTGTACCTAATACAGTAGTTTATGTTCAGTTCAAGTGTCACAACGATATGACAATTATATCACGCACATCCGGGGAAACGTTTATCACTCGCGCACGCGCGCACATTTCCACAGACATAGTACATGAATAAATAACACATAAAATCATACAGAATTTGACTCAACCTAATTCCTTATCCTTTCTAAAATACAAAACTCATACAAAAAAAACCAAATCTAACAAACTACCAACTTAGACATGAATGTTTATCGTCTGTGTATTACGCAAGCCTGCACTGCTTATCAGGATCCTGTGATTCATTGCAGGATGAACCCCTTCCCGCATAAAAAAAATTTTTTTTTTAGTTGACTAACAAAATAAAAAATTTTTTTTTCCTCTGATACATCCAACACAGTTTCCTAAACCTATGAATAATAACACTAATACCCTCAAACACAAAATCAAATAAACTCCTTCTTTGCCATACTAACATTTCATAAGTGTCAACTTGACAGAACCAATAAACCAAAGACACGTGGCAACGTTTAAATCATAACAAATACACATGTTCTTGGCAAGCAGGTAGCAATTAAGCAAGGTCACAAAGTACAACAGACTGCATTCCTTATCTCTACTAGATTATCGCTCATTCACAGAATTACTCTACATATAAAATTTATACCTGAACTGACATATTTTAAATAAAGCTATACATTCTTTCATCCTATATCCTGACATTTATTTATGTTTATTTATGAATTTTTTTTATATAATATTTTTTCAGTTTTGAAACGCACACGTTTACTTGGAAATATAGATTTGAATTTATCTAATATACGCTGTATTTGATTTTCTCTCGCAACCCGTTATCTGAACATTGTGGGTCAGTGAGTTATGCGTTATCTTATCTTTCGAGCGTCCCAGTCTGATAATGTGCTGCCCACTATCAACTTCACATTGCAATGTTTCGTTCCGAAATTCAATTGTAGCGTGCAGTGTATTCAACTTGTCGACTTCCAAAATAATATCATGTCCGAGTTTTGTAACTACAAGTACAGTCAACTCTATTTCCATTCCCTGTAGGTACCTTGTTATTAGTGCCTGTTTTTCAACTATCTGCGACTCACCCGTCGCTGATTTTATAATTTTGTGACTTACCGGCAGAATTGGAATTTGTATAAAGTGGCTTTTATGCCTCTTTAGTAACCACTCGTCCATCAGCGATATTCCTGCGCCGCTCTCGAACAATATCACATCAATACAAGCACTGATTTTTGTACCGATGATCAGGCTAGTGTTCCTTTTAACACCAATATTTTCATTACTTTCCTTGTTATCATTATAACAAATTAAACTCTCCCTAATTTCTGCAGGATATAGGCCAGACACAACAAATTTATTCTTACAACTAACATTACTCACATTCGATTGATTGAACTGCTATTTAACTGAATCACTTTCAGTAACTGTTGCTAATAAGTTGGTATTAAATTGCTGAGTTGTATTTTTATGTTGTTGTGATTGTGGCTGATTTTGTGGTGGTTGAACTTTAAACTGATTACGCGGTGGTTCATTATTATTTACCATAATTGTTTCCACCTTATTGTCATCAGTATCATTCACCTCTCCGTCCTTCATAAACACCTGAGTATCTGACTTAGATTCACTTCGAACCTCACCAGTATGAACTGTGTTATAAATACCTGCACAGTCTGTACTAATACCAGTTCCAGGCTCTACTACTGGTTCGGGATTTTTATGTGCTATGCATAAATTGTCCGAATCAATAATAGCTTCAGATTCTACTATTCGTTCACGGTTCTCATACGCTATATCTGTTACATTATAAACTATCACCTCATCACAGCACTTACCTGATGTATGCTCTGGACTAATAGTGTTGTTACTTCTAATTTCACTTTCGTTATCTTCACTACCATTTGATGCAGAATCTAGATACTTGACTTTACAAAGAGATGAATTACTAGGCCCTAATTGGGTTGTTTCTGTATAATAAATTTCAATTTCATCTACTATGCTACTGTTCTCCGTTAATTCTTCAGTTGAACCATCTTGGTTAACTTTCATATTACTTTCTTTGAGAGTATGTTCCACAAGAACATTTGGTACTTCAGACTTATCACAATGTACAATATTCTCAACAGTTAAGTTTACTTCAGTACCAGCTGAAATTCCCTGTAGATTCGCTATCATCTCCTCTCTATCGGCTTCCATTTCTTCCCAAAATTTCTGCCTACTGGCTATCATCTCTTCTTCATAGGCTTTCCTTTCTTCCGAAAATTTCTGCATACTCGCTTCCATCTTCGCTTCCATGGTTTTCGTACTAGCTAATATGGTCGCTAAAGCATTCTCTATCCCTGCTGACTCCGCCATAGTGATAAAAATTTAATTTAAAAAGTTAATTAAATTTAAATTCCCTGACTTAACGCTACGAAACTTATTATAATTACAAGATTATTATCGCAGTGTAAACCAGTTTATACGCACACAGTAAGCAGCTAAATATATCAAACTGTAAACAAACCTTATCTAACACACAAAACAACTAATAATCTACCTCCAAAATTCTAATAAAATTGTTCATATATGACACACAAGAGAATATGCAAATTGATAAATTATATCCTCAGATTTTCATATGAACCATAAACACACAAATATTACATTAATTATAATTATAGGTCGGATTTTACCAACAAATTTTATATTCTTTGACATATATAGAATAGCGTAAAATTACCGCTATTTTACGTCCCCTACGTTGCTAAGCGCCAAATATCTCTATGCGACAACACAAATAACTTAACTATTGGCGCATAGGATATGGTAGTATGTGTATCTTAATGCAAAAGTCTATATTGGAGGGTTCAAGATTATTTATTGCACATAAGACATATGTAATTGTTTATATGATATATTTGACAAGCATAATAATGGTAGTGTTTCAGATATAGTCTTTTAAAGTGTTAATTATTTTTCATATACGTGATGTGGTACATTACATATGTGATGATGATGATTCCTTCTCGCGCCGATGTTGATGGAAAAGGGGGGGGGTTTGCTGTGTAGTTGAGTCGTCAGGCGTTGCGTTCGATGACAGATGGTTCACCTTGGTGCCGCTTCCAGCTGGGCTGGTGTCCTGGAGTTCCAACGTTGACACAGACGCTTCGCACACCACAACGGTTCTATTGATACTACTGGTTAAACTGCATACAGAATTTATAATTTATAAGTATCTCAGGTCACAGTGAGTTTTACTTAGAAACGGTATATTAGGCTTATACCAATCCGGACTCTTCAAGTGTTCACGCGTACCACTGGGTCTACCGCGATCAGCAGACCTCCCTATGCGGAAATCTTCCACTCACGCGGAAACTAATGATGACAAAATTTTATTACTAAGCAATTATGAAGTACTACTGGTACTGCAGAATACCTCACACAGTAACACAGTTCAAGTTCACTTATTACACACGCTATATTCAAATAAAGTACTGCGTGTAGCGATGAATTACACCAACAGTTCTGAGCCTTCGCACTCGTTACTACCGCCGAAAACAATTAACAAATTCTTGCAAGCGGAAAATCTTGCACAAGAATTGCACGTCCCGATCGTGATAACTAGATGAGAAGAACTGCCTGTGTAGCAACAGGCTAAGAAAATTTCCAACTGCCTTCCAGCATTTTATTGGTGGAAGGAAGTCACATGGTTACTTTGAACATGACTCGCCAATTTTTCATGCCGTAAAGTGCATTGACTATGCAAGAGCATGCATAGATGGTAATCTCTGAATACCTTTATCTCACGCATAACTGCGTTTTACAACTTCATATTTTTATGAAATCATATTTTAACGTCTTTAATAGATAGGAAAAATACAGGAACTGTACCTAATACAGTAGTTTATGTTCAGTTCAAGTGTCACAACGATATGACAATTATATCACGCACATCCGGGGAAACGTTTATCACTCGCGCACGCGCGCACTTTTTTACAGACATAGTACATGAATAAATAACACATAAAATCATACAGAATTTGACTAAACCTAATTCCTTATCGTTTCTAAAATACAAAACTCATACAAAAAAAAACCAAATCTAATAAATTACCAACTTAGACATGAATGTTTATCGTCTGTGTATTACGCAAGCCTGCACTGCTTATCAGGATCCTGTGTTTCAGTGCAGTATATTAGTCTAGTGATTTTTCATTTGTAATCGTACTATTTACATTACCCCTTAGCTTTATACGTGTATAGAGTTGTTAAATCAGTTAACGTTGCGTACTATTTAACAGCGATGCGAGTACAAAGTACTGTAAGAGCGATAATTGTGAAAGTGATAAATGTTAAATTAATTATTATGGTTGTTTAATTGTAACCATATTGTGTTATTTATCAAATTATATAGTGTTATCTGTTGTTATATTTTATGTCCAGCTCGTCTTAAAACAAATCCAATCTTTCAAGATCATTATCCACGCTTTCCTCGTAACAATGCTGGCTGAAGTAGTGACTTTTAAGAGTCGAAACAAGAGAACAGGCAAACTATAAGAGGCCTTGTGATTTCGTTTGGTTTTGGACGGTTTCATAGCTATGAAGTAAAATCGAAAATGATATTTATTCGTTTGTTGTAAGATACTGATCTTTGCAGTCCTCGTAACAAAACATTCTGCTAGGCTGTCACTTCAAACCTGTCCCAGTTTTGATGAAGAAAGATTAAATTAACATATGCTATGTAAAATGTAAAAAAAATTATACTTTTATAACAAGTAAGTTTAAAATCTAATGAAATATTTTTACTTTATTGTAAAATACATAGGGAAAACATATTCGGAAACGCCTCAGACAAAGAATCCGTTAACATAAGGAAACTCAAATTAGCAGAGGCCTTTACTTTAACCCTGGAACTGTACGGAAAGAAAAATTTTCCAGAAGTGCGAAAGTCCGCCATTATAGCACTGTGATCAGGCCGGTGACATTTATGGAGTGGAAACAATATGCTTTCAAATTTGGAACCTATTCTTAAAATTGAACGAAGAATTCTTTGGAGAATTTATGGCTACAAGCAAACCGAAGACGGGTACAGGAATAGACCTGTACAGATAAAGAAGAGCTGTACAGGGATCTGGAAGATCTGGAAACGGCTTTCCGAAGGGAAAAACTGAGATTCCTTGGGCACATGGTTCGGATCGATCGATCTAGATTCAATAAACAAATTTTCAACTATATTTGGCAACTTTCCAGTCTGAACGGATACACCAAACAACTCAAGGAGTAAATGATGAAACTGGGTATCTCTTTGAACGACTGTGTGGATAGAAATACGTACAGAAACAAATTCAAAATCTTGAGAGTCTCTGCGGTGAGAAGAAAACGAGAAAGGGGTGGAGAGTGGAAAGGAAGGCGGTACATAGTGTGCGAATGAGGGCCTTCTGGCAGGAGAAGAAAAGGAAATGATATTCGCGTGGCCCACGGCTGGCCTGCTCGTGTAAGGAAACAAAATAAATACATGAGCAGTTACTGTACAACGTAGCCTAGGTGTTGGGAATCTCGCCAGTATGTTGCTGCTGCCACTGTAATATAAACTGTTACACTGTTTTCCCTGTTTCATCATAGTCGTAAGCACTTTATGAACATATTTCTGCACTGAGGAGAGTACGAAGATAAGATGACATATTATATACAACATAAAGATGCCAATAATAATATATTAGTTATTACATAAAGTGCAATCAATGAATTATGTGTGTGTGTGTGTGTGTGTGTGTGTGTGTGTGTGTGTGTGTGTGTGTGTGTGTGTGTGTGTGTGTGTGTGTGTGTAATATTATGTATTGTATATAATAATTAATATTTAATATATATTATATTCAAATTTACATTTACTTTACCTCAAAATGTTATATTTCTCTTATTTGGAACATATTTCCGGACCCTTAGTGTTCCCATCATCAGCCTTCCTAATTTTGAATCTTGTGGAATACATGTCTGCTGATTGGCTGTTGTTATGGTTTCCCATTGGTTTTTGGTTTTTTAAATTGTTATTATTGTGTGTGACTGTTGTGTATATATTAGTATTTTGTGTATTTTCGATGTATATATACAAAATACTAATATATACACCACATTCACACAAAATAATAACAATTTAAAAAACAAAACCCAATGGGAAGTCATAACAACAGCCAACCAGCACACATGTATTCCACAAGATTCAAAATTAGGAAGGCTGATGATGGGAACACTAAGGTGCCGAAACATGTTCCAAATAAAGGAAAAATAACATATGAGGTAAAGTAAATATAAATTTTAAATATATTATATACATCAAGAAATAGACTGTAGCAAAAATTGTTTGAATAATATATATTATAATAAATATTATATATAATTGTATTATATAACATATAATATAAGCCTGTTATATTATATAATATATAGAAATGCAATGGCTATAATTCGACTTTCACTACATTCTGGGAACAGAATGACAACCTGACGCCAGTAAATTGTCTTTCTCTTTGCATTAAATTGACCGAAAAATGTCAACAAAATTATGACAAGTACATTTCTTAATATTATTTTCATTTCTGCTTGCTTTGTTTATGCTACATTACACAATCCACATTTTTTGTCACTAAACATCATTACTTATTTATCCTGTTGAAGTTCCCTACGAATTACTAACTTCAGTTATTGTGGAAGACATCAGAGCACAGCGTCAAAAACGGTCTGTCCTGCCTTCAGTTCATTATCACTGAACTGCAAGATGGGCAAAGCGCTATTTCCTGCATCGATACTTTGTACAGTGTTCGGTTTCTCTACACTCGAGTTCCGCGATCATAAGACAGTCAATAACGTGATAAAGGTTTACTGTTGGTTAGTGACCGCGTTTCATTTGACGTTTTGCACAGTACAGATTACTGTGAAACTTTTACAAATGCCAGCAACTTTCACAAGAGCAATGTTCCTAATTATGGATACAGTATCGGCGATGGTCATGACGTACTACCGAGCAAGATTTTTGACACAGAAAGAAGTTATGAAAAACATTTCTAGTGGAATTAAAGTTATCAACAAGATATTTAAGTCACTCGGAGTAAACGAGATCGGATTAAAAGAACTATTAATCTGTTTCAGTTATATGTGCATAATTACATGCGTACATGCAGTAGAAACTTATATGCTTTTTTGGAGCACATATTTCAATAGATTACATCCAGATCTTAGCTCTGAGGTTCAGTCTGTCTACAACGTGGCAATGAAGATTTCATTATGTTTTTCCGTAAGCACACTACACAGTTACGTTATCTGTGTTATGTTCGTTGTCCAGCAAAGAGTACTGCTCTTCCGGACCGCTATTGTAAGCTTAAATATTGCTGGAAGTCGAAACGAAGCGTGGACAGTGAGAAAAATAAAAAATGCTGCTGACAGGCGAAGACATGTAAAAAGGTTGCGCTCTTTGTACAACCTTATTTTCAAAGTATATTTTGAAGTAAAATATTGTTACAAACATTACTTTCAGTTTGTGTTTTTTTTAATTGTTTTTAATACGACTCTTCGTCTGTTGACGATCGCCAGTGTTGAGAATCCTGTTATGTTGATTGGGACAGTGGTAGGCCTTATCGTTTACATAGTGTTGCCTGTATCGATAGTGGCCGTCATTACGTCCCACTTCCGCGACATCCACGGAATGGTACACAACTTATACTGTGATAGTCCTTTTAATCATGCTGACACTTCATTGCAACAGTGGTTAGTTCAGTGCGGATACAACGAAACAGATTTCGACTGCGGCTACTTTACAATCGATGTATCGATTTATAGTGCAGTGATTGGCTTCATCTCTTTGTTTTTCTTTGCTCTGGTTAAGTAAGCACTACCGTAAAAAAAGTACGTTTATTTAATTCAAACAGTTATCAGTCGCGTTATTTAAAGAAGAGTATGTACGGGGAAGCGGCTATGAATAATTTTTTTAGCAGTTTCCTTTGGTTCCCTAATTCTAGGGATGTCTACATGAATTATTCTATTTCATAGGGAATGACAGATTTCAAAAACCTTTGAAAGTAAAATTCGAAGAAATGGAATAAAAATTTGTTTTGTTTGTAAGTGTGAAAAATAGTGTGGCTTATAAGTTAGGTTAGGTTAGGTTAGGTTAGGTTAGGTTAGGTTAGGTATAAGTTTAGAACATACGCGGGACTGAAGCGAATTGTAGTGAATGTGGTTCAACAAACAAAGCATTACTTTTATATGGAAAAATAACAACAACAACAACAACAACAACAACAACAATAATGATAATAATAACATTAGCATTACAGCTATACTAACACTAGTGATAATAACAGCAATGAAATGATTTCTGTAATAATATATACTACAAATTATAATGAATGTGTTTCGTCACTGAATTCAATTAATTTCAATTGTAAATTATTACCATTTAATTTTACTGAAAAATTGTATTATCATTTTATTAAAAATATTACACTATAACTAAAGGGTTTTTAAACGATTAATTTAAAATTACATTTCAGTCAAATTTAAGTAGATATTTCAAAACTTTCATCAGCTGAAGACGCATGAAGTTTAATAATTGTTTTTATTGTTTTTAATATATTAATCGGCTTGCAGTTTAATACAGTTAGATAGTTCATTTAAAAACTACAACTGCTGCTGTAATAACACGTCTTATCGCTTTGCATTATAATAGACAATTGACTTCCCCTGTTCTTCTATTTTTTATTCAAATAAACAGGCCAATTAGAGAATGAGGAGTTTTTACTATGTTTTGGATTCTCGCATGATAATCGCGACGTTTCTGGAAGAACATGGACAGTCAAGAATGTTCGAGAGCAGTAAATCACACAACGCATACAAACCGTCTTAGCATGTTGCTTTTAGAGTAACAATTCTTACTGCTCTTTCTTTTCTTTCTTTGCAGAGACAGTCACTTTTATCTAGGTATACTTTTCCTTTTTTGATTTAATCTGTATATCCTTGTCTAGAACCTCTCCTTCTAATACTACGTTTCTAAATTATTCCCTCAATCAGGGTGGTGAACAAACTTCAATTTTGTACTGGCTAATCAACCACACTGTTCCTTCTTTCACCAACCTCACCATTGTCACTCTGTACGTCCACGGGATTCTTAATGCTCTCCTCCAGCACAGCATGCCAAACGCTTTAAGGTACTTTGTTTCCAATTTTCTTTGGGTCCAGCTTTCTGAACCATATGTTTGCACGGTCCAAATGAAATGTTTTAAGTATTTGTTACGTAATTCCAAGGACATCACACGAATTAATGACTTGAAGTATACAAAATATAAGCCTTTTGCTTGTGCAATTCTCCTTTTTATATCACATAAGCTACTCTGATATAGTTTATACGCAACCTCCCACTTAATAGTTAGCAGAAATGTTATCATTTCATGTGGCAAATTCGCAATCCCGTGGCGCCCTTTATAGCACATCTCTTAGTGTCTGGAAGTCATTGAAGTCTTTATTGCTCTATTCGGTAGCCTGCTACATCAGTAAATTTACTTCCTTCTGCAACAATTATAGTCTGTGACTGAGATCTTTAAATAATCTTGAGTATCTCTCACCATGTCTTGGCATCCTGTATTTTTTTCCACTTTTTGAATATCAGGATTTCTGCAAGCCGTGAAACATTATTAACAGATAACTTCCAAAGCTTATCTATCGTTTAAAAAACTTATTAATAAATTTACTTACCTGTATAATTATATAGAATTATCAATATCAATTGGTATACACCGTTTATTGGAATAATTGTTCATACGCCCAAGCGCGCCTGCTATGTCGAGCCCTAGGCAACTGGCATTGCAGCTCACTGACGTGTTAAGTTGTCGGCTCATCGCCGTAATGTGTAGTAATTAGTAATGTTTTTGCACTCCTAAAGCTGTCGTGCGCCTTCGTTTCCTGTCAGTCTTAATTACGAATGCTTTTTATACGTAATACCGAAGTTTATATGTTCTATAACTACAGATAACGCCGCCTAACGACAGTCAGTTGACGTATTGCGAATCGAAGCGATAAAACGTATTACCGCTTTGCACTTATTATTATTTTGTGACATTTGTAATTTTACTACTTAACATGATCGATATTTACTCTTTGTTTTTTTTAGGTGAACTACATAAACATAAACTGAAATTATTGTTATTTACGTCTGTGTTTATGTGTTGACACTGTTACTATGGTTGTTGGTAACGATCTCTCTTGTGTTCGATCATTTATTCCACTGTTTAAGTACTACGCGACGATTTGTACCACCCTGTAAAATATTTGTGAGTGCGGTCGTGTGACTTACAGCGGCATGTAGTACTTTATGGGCATGTACTGTACATTAGGTTATAACGTGTCGGCTACGTTATAATCCAGGGAACCCGTAATAACTCTAGCCAATTATACAGGCTGCCTACTTTGTAACAAACTGAAAAATCAAACACTTCACTAACAAAAATTATACTTACTCTAATTAAAGGAAACTAGGAGAGGGAATTTAGCTGATTTATGCACTCACTTTAGTATGTAACAAAGATGACATCCCTTTATTTACATATGATAGGTAACACATTACAAATAAAAATTTTACTTACTCAGAAATTGTAAGGGGGGTTTTCTGTCTTAAAAATGATCATACTGACAAAGTGTTTACCTCGGATCCGAGTCTCTCTTTAACCTAGTTAAGAAGTTTCAGATTTACTTTACTTGTTTAGACGATTACTTTATTACTTAAGTACCACTTGAAGAATGGTTTTATTTAGTTTGAGCAATGATTCAATCTTACATCACAAGAGTTATGTTACAACGTATGATTTCATAAATTTCTGGTTACACCATTTTAAAAGTTAGCGCTTATAGATTGTCTTTTAAAAGTCTTTTTCATTGATAATTAATTATACTTTAAATATACATAATTCACGGAAGACGAGCTTCCGCGTCACCTCTTAGATAAACGTTATCTGTCCATGTCGTCGGAGTGTGATTCTTCTGTACTCTCTTAGTCGGGGTGGTCATCGGGGTAGTCTTTCCAGTGGATGTCCTCGGAGGCAATTAATGATGAAAAGGATGTTGTGGTGTCGTCTAGCGTGAAGTCGTCCTGAACATCTGCGATGGTGTAAATGCAGTATAGGTCAAAGTCGTCACTATTCACAGTTTTTCACTTCACAGATTTAGTGGCACCGTCGTATTGCAGTTTACATATTTTCTTTACATTATGTTAGAATTACCTTTAAGTTGAACCATATTTGATCGGCTATTTTAATTAACAGGAGATGTCATCTTTTACACTCGTTTTCTCTTTTTCACATCTTTGTTTCACAAAAATACTCACTACATTTTAGTTACTTGTATCTAGCTCTCCACACTTTTAGTGGAAGCTAACACTCTAATAAAATACAAAAAAATAAACATTTGTGAAGAGCCCCGCTTGGAGATGTTTACAGTTTGAAAGCCGCATCATTAGTCCTACATTGTTACAACAGGAAAGTTGCAACGACGCGGTGTGAATACTCCGCCATAATATAGTTCCAACTTTTAATTAGCAATACAGTTTTACAGTTTGACAACATAAACAATCGAGACTTTGCTTGTCTACAGAATTTATTACGACTACTACTAGTGACTTTAAATTATTAACTAGTGACTTTAAATTATTAATTATTTACATTAAAGTTTTCAGGTATTTCTTATTTAATGCCGGGTCGGTATGCAAGTTGGATCCGGAATACACAGGTCATAGCAAGATAAATTTAATAAAGGGTTAACAGTTTTATTTTTAACTTTTGCTTCACAGTTCAAATTAATTATTTTAGTTAAATTTTCTTATTTACTTCTCATTAGTATTATGAGTTAGTTCAGCGGTATTTGGTTTAATATGCGATTTAATGGTTTTAACTAACTTCCCATTTTATATTTTTATTATTAAAATTTTTTTTTTATTTTACAATTTAAATCGTCACAAGGTACAGTAGGTAAATAATATTATTACGACGATCTCACTGATCATCGTATGGTACAGTGGAAAACAAAACACAGACTGCAATGAAATAACTAATTACCAGTTTTAATTAATATAAATAACAGTTTGTAAACATCAAGGTACTCTCGACAATAATTCTAGTTAAATTTGTCCAAACACAATAGTACTGTCAGTAACAGAGTTTTACCCTAATTATAACACAGTAAACACTTTCACTAGTCGTACCTGCCTATTTGCAAGTGGTCTCCTGAACACTCTAGAAGGTACTTTTGTGCTGTCGTGACTGAGACACGCACCTTTTCAGCTAGTAGAGAAACGGGTTGAAGGACGCTATCGCCTTGTCGAGAGAGTTCCATCGTTACAATATTTATATACCTAGCATCTTAGTTCACAGCTAAATAACCTGTTTACATTAGTTAGAGTAATAGCGATTTTACATCGTACAACGCTGGGAGTACGCATAGTGTCTGTCTGTCAGTTACTCAATCACAGCACTACGTAGACTACTGTACGCCTGTAATCATTGTTGGCTGCCACGGTATTACAGTTCAATGATGGTTGACTTCACAGTAAAACGTACGGTCTGTTCTCTGAGTACGGTACTTTTGTGCTGCCTTGACTGAGACACTCACCTTTTCGGGCTAGTAGAGAAACGATTGGAAGGACGCTATCGCCTTGTCGAGAGAGTTCCATCGTTACAATATTTATATACCTAGCATCTTAGTTCACAGCTAAATAACCTGTTTACATTAGTTAGAGTAATAGCGATTTTACACGTACAACGCTGGGGGTACGCATAGTGTCTGTCTGCCAGTTACTCAATCACAGCACTACGTAGCCTACTGTACGCCTGTAATTATTGTTGGCTGCCACGGTATTACAGTTTAATGATGGTTGACTTCACAGTAAAATGTACGGTCTGTTCTCTGAGTACGGTACTTTTGTGCTGCCTTGACTGAGACACGCACTTTTTCGGCTAGTAGAGAAACGATTGGAAGGACGCTATCGCCTTGTCGAGAGAGTTCCATCGTTACAATATTTATATACCTAGCATCTTAGTTCACAGCTAAATAACCTGTTTACATTAGTTAGAGTAATAGCGATTTTACACGTACAACGCTGGGGGTACGCATAGTGTCTGTCTGTCAGTTACTCAATCACAGCACTACGTAGACTACTGTACGCCTGTAATCATTGTTGGCTGCCACGGTATTACAGTTCAATGATGGTTGACTTCACAGTAAAACGTACGGTCTGTTCTCTGAGTACGGTAAGTTTGTGCTACTAATAGTTGTCTTGATTATTCATCACTTCTTTCACAGCACTAACACCTATCTAAAAATGAAACTTTTTCTTGTGAACTTACAGAGAATAAACAGTAAGTTCACAAGAAAAAGTTTCATTTTTAGATAAGTGTTGTGCTACTAAGTACAACAGTGTCACTTACTCGAATACTATCTACATTTTTATTGCTATTTTATTAAATTAAAATATGACATTGTTCATCTTATTATTTGAATTACCAGTCTCTATAATTCCAACACAGTCGTTTTTACTTGCGCAATTGCTACTTCTCATGTTCCGGACGAAGCCTTTCAGTGTTTCCACCAGATCCACCATCGGTGTCGTGGTGTAGACTTGAAAATGGGGAAAACACTGAAAGGACTCCTCCGTAACATCACAAGTAGCAGTTCAGCAAACAAACACGACAAAGTTGTAATTTAAAATATATCAAATATTACAGCTTATTATGTAAATTTTCCGTTGAAATTGTTGTGAAAGCGGCGTCATACATCAATGGATTGTATATTTATTGGCCATTTATTCTTCGTATGTCAATAAAGCTGGCATTTCTATAATACGGATGATGGTGAAACGTTGTCTACTAATGCAAATATAGTTATAATAAATTGTGGTGAACGTGATATCGTTTAGATGTGTTGATAAGGGGCCATCAAGCAGTAAGCCAAACGCTGAGAAGCTTTACACGAAGCTCCAGCTTTTAGGTGCAATGGGTTGCTTACTATGAGTGCAGACAATTAATATGCCGCTGGTGAATTCAATAATTAATTTGGCGTAGATCAACATGTTGCTATGTAGCTCAACTCACTTTGTCGCTTTTAATCCGATCTGCGCCTAACTGGAATATTCTTATCTAGTGTCTAGGCTACTGGGGAAAAATATATTGTGTTCTATCTGAAGAATCAACAACAAAGTAATGACGTTTTTAGTTAAAAGTGAAAAATTTAATACATTTTAACTTCACATAAATTACAAATTACAGCGTTACGATTCAACTGGTAATACCGTTTGCTCAGTAGTCACATAGTTATATATGTAATATTTCTACTCGAGTCTCTCAAAATACACGTTTTTTATACGTACATGGTACTAATATAATTTGTGTTTCCTTATATTTTTAGTAGAGTATACAATAGGTATTTATTACACATACATTCCGAGCTATGCGCATAAGATTAAACATATAGTTTTCTTCATGTTCATAACGCTACAACGGTGTGTTAAATAAGCATAAGCTATCAGTGTAAAGAAATGACTCTGTCGTTTAAGCAGGAGTTATGCTAATACAATCACAATAAACTATACATCCCATTTTGTTATAATGTGTATAATACACGACAACGCATACTCCAGAGTTGCCTTAACCCACAATTTTGTAACTAATGAAATACAATTTTCTATTTTAACTGTATCTTAATCTGGGCGATCCAGTATTCATATATCTGCTTTTTCCTCTAATATATATCTTATTTACACCAAAGAGTATAAGGATTTTTATCAATCTTCTGTTCATTTTTCTCTGTTGCAAACTATTTCTGGACATATACAATATCATTTGTCTGCTATGTTTTACGTCATTTCTCCTCTAGCATTAGTTCCATGCCCTGTTGTCTTGGCAGAGTCAACACCCCACCAACATCAAAGGGAAACAAGTTTGCTGTTTATCACCTTCATTCACAGTGTAAACAGGGACAATAGATGGGCAAAGAAGGAAAGGAAGACCTAGAAGAAAGTGGCTACAGGACGTAGCAGATGACCTAAGGAGGATCGGTATTGGAGGCGGAAGCTGAAGGAGCGAGGTATTTGGAGGCAAATCGTCGGGGAGGCCAAGGCTCATCGTTGGCTGTAGCGCCAGAGTGTCAGTCAGTCAGTCATTCACAGTCTAAAGGTTGCGGAAAAGTACTGAATTTTCAGAAAAGTGCAGTCATTGGATTTTACTCACAGACATACATTAATCTCCCAGTCCGGTGATTTTTTACGTCAGTAGGTATGTGAAATTTGAATTAGATTGACTTCAGCTTAAGCTGAAATGTGAATATAGCAAAATGGAATGAGCTCATGCACAGTAAATGGCCTTATATAGTACTAAACCTGTTAGTAAAATTTATCAAATTCCCATTATTTTCCTATTGCACTTCCGGTCTACGTTTTCTCTTGTTTCGTGTGCTTTCAACTCCTTATTTTGTTTGTTTTTATTCTGGATCATGCGTACTAACGGTCGACACAATCACGCCTATTTGGTTTCTTGTTGCGTTAATATTCGGTGCAGTAGTCTTTTCTCATGTAATTTAATTTTTGTTCTATTTTTACGAGGTACTACTTGAAGAAATTTTATTTTAAATTCTGATATTTTGAGCACCAATTTAGTATTTCCTTTTCTTGTTACCCATCATATAAAGAGCTAAATATTACGTATGCTTAATATATGCTTCATACACTAATTTGTGTCTATTTTACATAATCATTGCACGACCTACGTATATACTGTAAAATTTTACTCAATTTTCCTCTTCTTCTTCTTCCTTTATAGTTCAGGGATTAGCCAATGTGCCTGTTCCGACTTTACATTATTAGATCCATTTCTGACTTAGCCTTCCTACATCCCTCCTTTTAGAAGGCTTGTACCTGTTTCCAATTACTGGTATTCCATCTTCTACCATTCGACTTAAATGCTGTCTCCATTTTTCCCTGTATTCTTCAATTTTCACATTCAGTATACATATATATTGTAACAAGTCGTGCCGTCCGTCTATTTCTGCAAGAGTGTTAATGTGTCAGAGTGTAATTTGAGTATTGTGTCTTACCAATCCTTCGTAGCTCGGTAACGTAACTTACGCTGCTTGAGTCCGTCGTAAACGTCCGAATAACCAGGTATCGAAGTCCTTACCTGAGGTTCACTAGGGGTGTATAAATCCCGGGTGGCGCCAAATTGTTTATTTTAAACAATTAAAAATTTAGTATTATCGGCGATTCCGCTCAGGCGGTGTGGAGAATTCAAACTGGTCCCGCCGCTTATCGATTTTTACAATCAAGCCAGCAGTTTGCTGTGTTTACTGCTTGAGCGCTAGCCGCCAATTCATAGCTGTTCGCTACAATGTACAACATTAATAATACACTTCCCTAATGAAAATAAAACACATTGGTTACACACAGTATTGGTTTATTAGTTAATGGTTATTACTTTTTCCTTGACACAGGTTATATTTGGTTTGTTATATTATTTTGCACCGGCCATTAATCTAAGACAATTTTCTCTGGGTTTTGACGTATCGTTTCTGAATGTAACAGATACACCGTAATTGCGTTTACCGAAGTAGTATACAAATATTTTCGTTCGATCGTCTGGACTCTTGAGATTACGTTAAAAGGATTACATGCAATTACAATAATAAAAATACACAACCTTACAATATTTCTACTTAAATATTATAACGTGTAGTTATAATTGGTTTTTTGGAGTGTAGTAAAAGTGTTTCAAAGGTTCGTAAACTAACAATAGGTTAATTTTAAAAGTTGACAAATTTTCAGTGTCTTAGTTTTTTATTTAATCTTTGAAAGAGAATAAATTCAGTTAGTGATATTTCATAGTATAGTGAGAAATATTTAAAGTGCGTTTTTTCGGAAATTTAAGTAATTTAAATGATACTTAACAACTTAGTAGACTGGGGGTAATCAGTTGGTCTGGTAAAAAGGACTGGAGCTGCAATCGTATTCAATTTTCAATTGTTTGGGCTTCTGGCATCTTTTTCAAATTAATCAGAGTAAATTATTCATTTCTTTTGGATTTAAATGGTCTTCGACATCGATTAATTGGTCTCAGTCATCGTCTGCTTCCTTCTCGTTCATTTTTGGTAATTTGGTTAACTTTTATAACATTTTAAATTAAATATTTGGTTGTTCAAAATTTGGCTTCTGTTTTCCAAGAGCGTCACTTTACGAGTAACGATATTCAACCGTAAAACCGTACCCAACCGCAGTTGTTGTGGTTACTAATGAAATCTGATTGGTTAATTTGGCAAAAATCCATTGTTATCAAAATTTGAATTCTTTTCAAAATCCTTGTATATCTTCTGATTGTTTTCATTTCGTTATCTTCCTTCCTAAGTATTATTTATTATCACTGTTATTTGTATTTTCTTCCAAAGGTTATTTTGGTATCCCACAAGATTGGGTTCTTTCATGTTTTATAATTTTACAGTTATTTTAATATTTCCTAATTACCTTTCTCTTTTAATTTAAATACTTATTCTAATATTTTGCTTTTAATAAGATTTACAATTTATCCTTGGTTGACTATTCACCTTGGATTTGTTAATTACTTGGTTATTTTCATACAATTGGTATTTGTTGGTGTTTGACAGTTAGGCATTTCCCAAGCCTAAGTAGCCATTACTGATTTTTTACTTATTTCATATACATTACATCTCATTTTAGCCTAGAGCTTTATTTTGTTCTTATAACTGGTTTGTTACCTATTGATGTGTTTTGGTTCTGTTTTTGTGTTATTTGTATGTTACTACTATTTTATACATCATGTATTACTAATTATTTACTGACTGGTTTTCTCGTTTTCTAAGTCATACATTGCTTTCATTTCTTACTTATTTACTCCGCCAATGTCAACAATATGGCTATTAATTACTATTTTTTTATCACATAAAATACAACATTTAGGTCTATGGTTGGTATAATCCTATTCATAAGTTTGCTTAAACAATTATTTAACACTTAATATGTAATATTGGTGTACAATTCATTACCTTTTATTTTATTTTTTTGGGTGATAAACAACCTCACCTCTTTTGAACTTACTTCAATAATTATCCCTTATAACATGGGTGTTTATTGATTGTTTTAAACTTCTTATTTTATAAGTACTCTTTGCCTTCACTCCATGGTAACACTATCTGATTACACTTTCATGGGGTTCTCACCTTTAAATTCTATTATATACTTCTAAACTTTACAATAAGATTCTTTTCTAATCAATACAGTTAACATCACTCTTCATCACATTACTACTTAATTTATGGTTTATTTTAAATACTATTCATAAAACTTTCTTAAATATTATTATTGTTCACTATTAAACCTCTAGTGTTTGTTACTTTTTTACTAAGTGTTTATCTTAGCTTTCACTATTTTTCCTATTGCTATCATTGACAATATTTTTATTTACTCATCACTTTCACTTTTAAATTATCTTGTGTTTATTATAATTTATTTAGTGTTTTTTCTCTCTCATTTTACTTTAGGGTTTTTTCACTTTCACTACGGGCACTTCTTAAACTTTTTATTTAAGTGTTTATTAGTGGGTAATCCCTATCATTACTTTTCTTTGTAAATTAGTTAATTTCCGTTTATTTCTCACTATCTCAATATCTCTCTCCTTCTTTACACATATTATATATACTTATTAATTTCATGTCTTTCTCTATTTCTTACTTACATATACTTCTAATTCTTTGTCTAGTGTATTTTTATTTATCGGGTTTTATCAATGATTAATTACATTTGTCACTCATTCAATACTATATTGAATGATATATATAATATATATTTATCTCTTATATTGGTTCTTTACCGGTTTCGTTTCCTTTATTATATTTGATTGTATTATTTCTCCCTTCTCTATTCTCTACTACTTGTCTGTGTTTTCTCGCCTTGTTTCATTTTATATCCTTTATAGTTGGTTTGTTCCCTTTTTATTTTCATTTTTCTTCTCCTTCACTTCTCATCTTGTTTCCTTTTATTTTGGTTCTTATCTGGCCAATCTCTGGGGTTGGGTCAAGTCGTTTGTCTGTCAGTCTAGTCTGTGAGTTTCTTTAATAATCACTTTTAGTTTATTATTCTTCCTCCTTCTTTCTTAATTACATTTTATATTTTTATTCTCTTCATTATTTATTTATTAAAATATATTACATTTTAGCATGTCTGACATACTTATAGATATCAAATATGATCTGAATTTGGCGATGTTATAATATATATATATCTTCTTACATAAAACAAATAAAAATAAATAAAACAAATTTATGAAAACAATGATATGAAAGAATATTCAAATTATAATTTAGGGATATGAAGATTCCTGTAATACCCTACATACTGGCGCTATATTAATCATTGCACGTTTGGTTATTACATTCTTATATATTTATTTTCTTTAGAAAGAATTTAAAAATATTCAAAATTAGCCCATATTTCAAAAACCCCATAAATTACAGGAGTACTCTTAATTAAATAGAAATTACATACCGCTAAACGATAGTTCATAAGAAAAAAGAACTGCAGTTGAATTAGAGTGAATTACATTTTAATAAATAAAAGTTTACGCTGCGTGGAAGATATAATTTTTTATTTAAAAATGCGGCTTTTCTGTTGCTATGTTCTGTCTCTGCTAAAATATGGAATTGTATGCACGATGAAGAAGCCAGGTATAAGGCGTTTGAAATATCAATTAACGTATCAAGGAATATTGATAATGCCACATGTTAAAAAAAAACGAACAAAGAAATGTTAACGAGAAGGAAAAAAGGACAAAGTTATGTTAACTGTTCAAAGAGAAAAACACAAATCAACATCTAGATCATATGCCAAGAGAAAAATACTATCTGATCCAAGCACCTTTCAAGTGAAAAATGTGTAAAACGTTTTCTTTAGGAAGAAGATAACATTCGTAGCTGATAAATGTAAATGCACGAGCATTCAACTTAATAGCTCTGCGGTTTTGAAAATACGTATAGCCTTGATAATTACAACCCTTAGAAGTAAGGATGGCACTTAAAGAAGTGAATATTTGTAAAACATTGATGCGTTCTGGAAATAATTACAAGAAAATGATGTATTGTAAGTCTCAAATACATTTTAAGTCTTTGTAAAATAAGAAATAAGTTGTTGAATAGCACTGCCTGATTACTTTCGACAATATTATATATCATGTTTTTAAAATATTTTTACTTACAGCTGGATTGTAAGATTATCTTTAGAATTCATGTAACTTTTTTTAAAACGGTAGAGAGTAATAAAATGATGAAAAAAACAGTATCTTAAAGATTAGCTATAAATATCTTAAAAACAGTATACACCTAACGAAATAAATGTTTGAAATCGCTTTCAAACTTTATAATGACAACATCAAAATTTAAGTTACCATGACATACGTAATTAATTATATTTCCTATTAACATTTGGATAACCTTACAATTCTCACAATTCTGTATTATATCCTTGGTGAAACGGCACTTTCCTTTATGCGAAACACGATGAATAAAACGAAGGAGGAAGTAAGGTTACAACATAGATTTGCGGTCCACGTTAAGCTTTTGGAGTGTGTCGTGAGCGGTTATTGGTCAGAAAGTAGTTTTGAACACCCGGCGAAGCGGTGGACAACGGCATTATAACTTCTGAGGTCACGTATTAGAGTAATGCCTTTCTGAAATGTTAGAATTTTTGTTTTACGTTCATAATAGGTAAAAACATAATTAACGTACACGATAAGGACTATCAATACGAATTAATGACACGACAAGCATTCGGAATTATCAATTAAATAAAAGTTTAGTATACTTTATCTTTTATTATAATTAATTTTTGTTTTAAACGTATCACTATCAGTAAAAAACAGACCTACAACAAACACGCACTCGCACCCGTGACCCTGTTTCTAAAACATCATGTTGATGTAATTTACTTTTAAACAGTAATTGGATTACAATATTAAAATAAGTTTATTTAACCATGTGCAATTTACTTACAACATATTTTATGAAAACCTAGAGCGTATATGACTTTTCAATATTTTTACATTTGTATTAATAGGCCTATAGGTTATTTACAATTCACAACAACATTCAAAACTAAACGAATTTTGGCACGTTAGAACCTCATAATTTATGTAAATCAATGTTGACAGAGAAAAAAAAATATGTAATTAAATTAAAGTTGTTGAAAATAATTTTGGCAAACTTTTATTACTGGAACAGAACCTATTTAATTGCGATATTAGTAAACTTGGTTAATGTCGGAAAAGTGTACCAACTCGTATGATTCATAAAATATAAAATGACATTTGATGGAATTGAAATTACAAGTTTAGAATATATTGTTCTCCAATTTCTGATTAATTTTTGCCACTGAATATTAATATAAAATTAAGAGAAGATTGTTAGCTCTAGAAGCCAAATTTTTATGCAGAACAACCTTCGACTAATGCGGTAATTAAAATTAGAGGAGTGCCCCTACATTGGTGTGAGTCTGAGTCTTTTAATAATTCATTAGACATTTATTATTTACATAATTCAGAACCAGGCATACAAAAAATTAGTCATATAAGAATTAGGTTATTGTGCAGTACAGTAAATAAAACATTATTAATCAAAATGAGAAAGGACACAAATATCAAAGTTAAAAGAAGGAAAGGCTGTTCCTTGAGTTAGTGTTTGAAGAGCTGGACCATTATAAAGAAGTATGAGGCTACTGAGATGAAATTTTTGAAAAAAAAATGAAAGGGAATGACGGACTTTTCTTTTCTTCTGCCTTAATTTTAGACCGTTTTGTTTGTGAGACTTTCCGATCGACTTATCTTTTTTCGACTTGTCAGAATTGCTTCTTCCTCTGGTTCCACAAAATTAAAATTATTTAGCAGCGTTTGTCCTCCATTCCTAACGCGTTAACATTATAAATATCATTTTATATGCGTATTGATTGCACAATAGATTAATTATTAAATATATAAATTTATCTATCTCTTACATGTATGTGTATAATTGAATCTTATTTATGACTCTGACTATCTATGCTCACGTGTTAGAACACAGTTTATATACTGAAATTTCTATAAATTCATGTGCAATTAATAATGTGTATTTACTTGTTTTAATTGATTCTTTTCATGCTGTGTGTGAGGCAAACATTTAACATTATGTCTAGCTATTCTGATTCTCATCAACACATACGTGATATCATTTAATAGATTACCGTTATCAATTCATTTAATTTACTTGAACACATGAAACTCTTAAAATCTGTTTGTATGCCTTCAAATTTTAGGTTAATATTTGGGTCGCATTGGTAATAATGAACGCATATTTATGATCAACTAAAATACTAGTTTAATTATCACTCATAACATATTATAATAGTACATAGGTTACGTCGGTGTACCTGAAATACATACATATTTCATAATAAACAAATACATGTCTCAATATATGCTGAAAAACAAAGAAAACATACATACATATATAAATCAGATAATATTACAATTCAATATTCTACTTATTTAATGCGTTCATTAAATCCCAAATATGCTTTTGTTTATACGTTCATTAACTACTTTATTCAGATTTATTCATTACTTTTCTTAATGATTTTCTCAGGTGTGAATTCTTTGAAAGAAACCAGGTGAGTAGAAGTTATTAATTAGCAATAATTAATAGTAATGGTTACTTGGTTATTGAATATCCATTAGTTGTTGACGAAGTCTCGTTCTGGTGATGTAGATGGCTCGTAGACACATTCCATCGTAAGCTGTTTTATCACTATCACTTAACACTTTATTCTTCCGATCACTCGTTTGGGCGTTTGCATATGTGAATAATTGAAGTTCAGTGTTCATTCAAATGTTTCATCCTACTGTGTATGCTGTGAGTACGTTTTAATGTTAATATGCAAGTCTAGTCCCATTTGTCGCTGCTTCATTAAACGTTCATATAATTTATTAGTTTGTTTAATGTTTCGTGTTCATTATGTTGTTGATAATGTGTCGTACACAATATTAAGTTCAAATAATTTGTATATCGTTAAGTGATGCTGTCTGTTGGTGTAACGGTCTGATTGTTCGCTTGGTGTAATTTTTACTAAGTCCGTTACTTCGCACACCGGTAAAGTATCACTACCGCGATAAGAATGTATTATTAAGTCTTTTAAGTTACTCGTTACCGACCTAACTTCCGAACTCGAGTTAGCATTCCGCCGTTTAATGTACTCTTCTGAACTTTGAATAATTACTAACTCCGAATGATTTGAGTAAACAATTGAAAGTTTATGATATACCGTCTCTCGCACTTGAAGTTAAACTACTTGATATTTTGAATGTAAACTGTCTGAAAATTCTGACTGTAAAACTTTAGTATAACTGTTTCAAAAATTGAGTGTAGACTGTCTAAAAATTGAGTATCACTGCCTTCTCTGTCATGGGCAGATAGTTTTTATTAATTCGTCCCTACTCAAAATTTTGTCTCTGGCGCGCTTCACGCCTACTTCATTTCGAGATTGGTGAGTTTTTGATTTTCTTGGAAAATACTGTCCCACCATGTCAAAATTCTACGTCATAGTTCTCTCGATAGGTTCTTCGTTTCAGTTGCTATGGAAACACCCCTTACCACAAGTTTCTCGCTGGCTGAGGGCCTCTGATAGGTCCTTAGGTCTCCCCGATTTCTGCCCTGACGATCGTTGACCCGCTTCGAAGAAACTACGGCTATTAAACACTTGTCTATCAGCCTATTGTCTGAGTAAACTCTGCGTTTCTATAGATTCCCATTATCTGTACTTACAGTCTCCCTGGCGTATTGTTCTATGCTCTAACCCCTTTTTTCTGGCTATTACTAATTTCGAACATCTGCTGGTCGTTGAAGTCACCCCAACTTTCCCTTCGTAAATTCTTGTCTGTCAATTAGACGATACCTCCAGCTGCGTAACATGACTTTAGTCTTTGTCAGCCTATTTTCCAGTATTGTTTCTTAAGGTGCAGTGCATCCGTTTCATTGTAGTATGGAGTTTCACTCGTTTTTGTCGCTTATCGTCTACTGACGTAACATGGTCAACATCTGCTACAATTCTCGGTACGGGTGTGAATGTCCTTACTTACTTTGTTACAGCTGCGGAGAGCAATAATTCTGGACGAAACTTTCCCTGTCATCTTACGCCACCAAATTCTATAGTTGGATTGAACTTAATGTGTTTCTATTGTCAAGTCAGCAACGCTTCACTGACACCTTCTGATTACTCCTTATTTATTGCTCCACCATAAGTCGTTGACACAGCCTCGTGTGAACGTACTCTGCCGAGGTGAAAATTTAAAATTTTTTTAAATTTTCTGCTCGTTACAGTGTCCTCAATTTCGATTTGACGATGTGACCTCAGGGAACAACTCAAATCTAAATTCTGCGCCCTGTACGTCGCCTCGCCGTGTCCATCTTCTTCAGGGGAAGGTATATACAATAACCTACTTTCAAAAGCTTATATTACCAGTGGTACACCCCCTTTTGGTTTTAATCGGTTCTCTGAATTTATTGCTAGCTATTTGGGATAGCTGAACGCATTTCACATTGTCGAATTTACATATAAATACCTTATCTTTATAATTATAAGACAAATCATAAATTCCATAAGCAATTAAATAATTTCATCAATTGAATAAAATTTTACCTTCCAAAATATCATACTCACAAGGTATTATCAAACAGTTAAGCGGTTCAATGTAACCTTTACATGATATCAAAGAAAATCTCCTATACATATACACCTTTGTGCATTACTAATGATCTTACCAATAAAATCTTTTAAACTGTTATTTTTAAAATTAGATTGTTAATTGACACAATAGCTACGTTAATTGTGATTATCTTAATAATTTACATACACGTATTACATTTAGTTTCAATGATTTACCTACTTCATGATAGCATCATTTACAATCCTAGCCTACTAATTACATACACTCACATTAATAAAGTTCATTCACTATCTAGTTCTTTGAATATTATCACTTATTTGATTTTAAGTGTCCATTTTTTCACTTTGTCCTCGTAACTTATTACTATATAAATCAAATAATACCAATTAAAATGTCCTTTGCATTCACTGCAATATTTTTATAAAATGTCACACTAAATGTTAATTTATCTTATTATCTAACATTTAATTAGTGCTTAATTGACTAAATACATTTTTATGTTATGTTTCAACAATTAAAGTACATAACTTTCTTGGTTAAGCCAGCTTGAATGATATCACCGCGTCAATTACCCTAACGCAGTTGATTCATCAGCATCTGCTAGCTTCTTAAGACATCTTCTTCAATTTCTTCCTCTTCCTTCATCTTCAACTCTCTGATTCATAGTATTTTTTCAATTGTCTGGCATTAAATTTTCCACAGACTTAATTTATTACTATATCATTGCAATCAACGAGTACACATGTAGCTTCGTTTTATTGTATCCATTAATCTCCCATTCTTCATTCATCAATATTCATCACTAATTACCATCTTTGGTTTATGCATTTTCATATAACCAATGTATTTAATGTATTTTATTCAATGTTTTCTAATTTAATCATTACATCTTTAAATATTCTGAAGTTCGCCTTCTTAATACCTTTTCATTTATTTATTCGCAAGTTATATTTATGATGACATATTTGTATGTCCCATCCGTATTGTGCTGTCACTAACGCACGTGGTTTTGTTTGTAAACAGTAAGGTATTTGACCTAGGGGTTTGCGTCACGTATTTTCCTAATATCCTTCCGGTCGTTCCCGTTACTCTGAGACGATACGTCGCACTGCTGTTTCTAAGATTTATGACCCTTCTCTGTCTCTTTCCGTTTGAGTGAGTGAGAAATGTGTCACACCCTTCTTTGCGTCGACCCCTCTTAGGTATATACACTTTACACAGCTTACTTCTCCTAAGGCCACTCCTCGTAGCTATATCGCTATTGTTCACATACACATTGAGCATTTTTTATCGTTTTCTCCAATAACTTTCTCTAAGTAAACACGCACCGGTCTGTTTATGTCGTCGTTTCCAGGCCTGCGTACAACACTGTTGTTCGACAATTAGTTCACCCCTCGTGTACTTACATAACAAAGTTTTATTTCTTAAGTTTCTAAGAAATCTTACCTCGAGTGCTCGTACTCTCCTCTCAGTACTATCACGATTCTTTCCAACATTTTTAAGTAGTTTGTTGAAATTCTTTCCTCTCCTTTTCCTCATAACGTTCCTTGTCCATGATGAATATGCATACGGATCTTGTATGCCCTTCCGCTTTACGTCATCCATGACTTGCGTGAACTGGTTTTCAGCTTTATAACATGTGGTATTCGTTTCAACTTTAAACTTTCCCTCCATGCTTCTTATTGGTGCAGCTCGACTACTTCGCCGATCCATGCTTATTTTACAGGCTGGATACTTCATCATAGGATTCACTGATGCAGTACCTCTTCCCGTGTTAATTAATTTGTACTTTTTGTGTCTTCTACTTGGTAGTAGTAATAGATTTTTATAATCTCTATCCATGTCTGGATCATCCTCCGATACCGCCAGATACCGAGAAACAAAGTCATTTCTCTTCTTAATCCACTTCTTCCTTGGCTTGCTAATGACATTCGCATTAGATCCCACAGTTGATAATTTCTTGATATCTGATACATCTGTAAGATCGACAGTGTTATCAGTATCTTGTACTTTCCGTACATCTTCGTAATTCTCATTCACCACTTCTTCTTGCTTCTTCTGGGCTTCGTTACTGTCCGCTTTCAAGGCATTCGTGTATCCACGTATCTCTGTGCGTAACAGCGTGAACTGCTCCTCTGATTGTCGTTTCATCTCTTCCTTATGCTGGTCGAGTTTTTCATTTTGTTTTTCTAACTTTTCATTAATTAATCTATTGTTTTCTTCTTGTTCTTCCTTCTGCTTATCTAATTTCTCACTAATTACTTTAATACTCTCTTCTTGTTTTCTGTTACTTTCTTCTTGTTTTACACTCTGTTGACGGATGAACTCCATCAACGTTTGTAGACTTACATCTTCTGTTTTTGATGTCTGCCCTCGCGCCCTATCTTCTGGACTCTCTATCACGCTACTTGGTTCACTAGGTGTAGTATTGTCCTCGGTATTTACTGCACCTAATTGGTTATTAATGTCAAATTCTACACTGTCTGAATTGCTCGCCATTTTTGCCCTACTACGCGTAATCATTCAAACTGACTTACACTAATAACACTTATCTTACTTCTACTTCTATGACACTACTGTCTCTACTACTTCTGCTGCCTGTTCTTTACCTAAGCTGTACGTGTTAACAATCTTTGTTAATAAGTATCATGCTGTGCGGATGGGCGCCATTTATAAAAGTCATCTTATATGCGTATTGATTGCACAATAGACTAATTATTAAATATATAAATTTATCTATCTCTCACATGTATGTGTATAATTGAATCTTATTTATGACTCTGACTATCTATGCTCACGTGTTAGAACACAGTTTATATACTGAAATTTCTATAAATTCATGTGCAATTAATAATGTGTATTTACTTGTTTTAATTGATTCTTTTCATGCTGTGTGTGAGGCAACCATTTAACATTATGTCTAGCTATTCTGATTCTCATCAACACATACGTGATATCATTTAATAGATTACCGTTATCAATTCATTTAATTTACTTGAACACATGAAACTCTTAAAATCTGTTTGTATGCCTTCAAATTTTAGGTTAATATTTGGGTCGCATTGGTAATAATGAACGCATATTTATGATCAACTGAAATACTAGTTTAATTATCACTCATAACATATTATAATAGTACATAGGTTACGTCGGTGTACCTGAAATACATACATATTTCATAATAAACAAATACATGTCTCAATATATGCTGAAAAACAAAGAAAACATACATACATATATAAATCAGATAATATTACAATTCAATATTCTACTTATTTAATGCGTTCATTAAATCCCAAATATGCTTTTGTTTGTACGTTCATTAACTACTTTATTCAGATTTATTCATTACTTTTCTTAATGATTTTCTCAGGTGTGAATTCTTTGAAAGAAACCAGGTGAGTAGAAGTTATTAATTAGCAATAATTAATAGTAATGGTTACTTGGTTATTGAATATCCATTAGTTGTTGACGAAGTCTCGTTCTGGTGATGTAGATGGCTCGTAGACACATTCCATCGTAAGCTGTTTTATCACTATCACTTAACACTTTATTCTTCCGATCACTCGTTTGGGCGTTTGCATATGTGAATAATTGAAGTTCAGTGTTCATTCAAATGTTTCATCCTACTGTGTATGCTGTGAGTACGTTTTAATGTTAATATGCAAGTCTAGTCCCATTTGTCGCTGCTTCATTAAACGTTCATATAATTTATTAGTTTGTTTAATGTTTCGTGTTCATTATGTTGTTGATAATGTGTCGTACACAATATTAAGTTCAAATAATTTGTATATCGTTAAGTGATGCTGTCTGTTGGTGTAACGGTCTGATTGTTCGCTTGGTGTAATTTTTACTAAGTCCGTTACTTCGCACACCGGTAAAGTATCACTACCGCGATATGAATGTATTATTAAGTCTTTTAAGTTACTCGTTACCGACCTAACTTCCGAACTCGAGTTAGCATTCCGCCGTTTAATGTACTCTTCTGAACTTTGAATAATTACTAACTCCGAATGATTTGAGTAAACAATTGAAAGTTTATGATATACCGTCTCTCGCACTTGAAGTTAAACTATTTGATATTTTGAATGTAAACTGTCTGAAAATTCTGACTGTAAAACTTTAGTATAACTGTTTCAAAAATTGAGTGTAGACTGTCTAAAAATTGAGTATCACTGCCTTCTCTGTCATGGGCAGATAGTTTTTATTAATTCGTCCCTACTCAAAATTTTGTCTCTGGCGCGCTTCACGCCTACTTCATTTCGAGATTGGTGAGTTTTTGATTTTCTTGGAAAATACTGTCCCACCATGTCAAAATTCTACGTCATAGTTCTCTCGATAGGTTCTTCGTTTCAGTTGCTATGGAAACACCCCTTATCACAAGTTTCTCGCTGGCTGAGGGCCTCTGATAGGTCCTTAGGTCTCCCCGATTTCTGCCCTGACGATCGTTGACCCGCTTCGAAGAAACTACGGCTATTAAACACTTGTCTATCAGCCTATTGTCTGAGTAAACTCTGCGTTTCTATAGATTCCCATTATCTGTACTTACAGTCTCCCTGGCGTATTGTTCTATGCTCTAACCCCTTTTTTCTGGCTATTACTAATTTCGAACATCTGCTGGTCGTTGAAGTCACCCCAACTTTCCCTTCGTAAATTCTTGTCTGTCAATTAGACGATACCTCCAGCTGCGTAACATGACTTTAGTCTTTGTCAGCCTATTTTCCAGTATTGTTTCTTAAGGTGCAGTGCATCCGTTTCATTGTAGTATGGAGTTTCACTCGTTTTTGTCGCTTATCGTCTACTGACGTAACATGGTCAACATCTGCTACAATTCTCGGTACGGGTGTGAATGTCCTTACTTACTTTGTTACAGCTGCGGAGAGCAATAATTCTGGACGAAACTTTCCCTGTCATCTTACGCCACCAAATTCTATAGTTGGATTGAACTTAATGTGTTTCTATTGTCAAGTCAGCAACGCTTCACTGACACCTTCTCATTACTCCTTATTTATTGCTCCACCATAAGTCGTCGACACAGCCTCGTGTGAACGTACTCTGCCGAGGTGAAAATTTAAAATTTTTTAAAATTTTCTGCTCGTTACAACCTTTCATCCTTTTTATATGTTCTTTGACATCTTTATTTAAATTAAGTATTTAAAGGGTCACGTGAGTGTTTTACTTCAAGTCTATTCTTTGTTGTCACAATAAATTTGACTTGACGGACCGAATCACAGCCGACTGGCTTCTACTATAAGATCAAGTACAAGGTCCACCTTTCGCTTCCATATAGCTCATATAGCAAAGTTACAGCTTTACACAACTTTAACATCGTGTTTTTCTTAATTTCTCGTTAGACGACATTTTGGTTGTGCTGCACATGTGCCGGTTAGCGTTTCTCAGCCATTTACCTTAGCTTCCACATTGCAACACAGATGCGTCTGTTCATGGAAGCGTGATAACAAAATGGCTTTCCAGTAGGACACCAGTATTATTCAAACCGACACAAAGCCAAAGGATACCTGGGGAGTTATCATTCTGGATAACATCAAGCTCAATATTGTCACCCTCGATGACAACGGATGACAAGATAGATGGACGGTTGTATTGGAACAGGACAAGTTTGTAAGACTGCTGCGCCAGCAGAAGAAACTTTAACCCTGCTCACATCTAAAACTCATCGTCCCGGCTCTCTTGATTGTGCTTGTACACTCATTTATGCAAGTAGTAAAGTTAAGGATGATAGTAAAATTAAAACGCATTGTTTTACACAAATAATGGTGTATATTGCTTACTTGTGTATTCGTCATTGACTTTACTTGCACTCTTTATTCCATAGGACAACTCATAAAATTACACTAACATACACACATACACAACACGCAGCGGCTAGTAAAATTTGCATTTTGATACACGGTATCAGTAGTAAAATGCTAATGATTTGTTGTTTCACAGTTCGCGGATGATAAGAAACTAACCAGCGTACGCACAAAATTAACTTACATTCTCCTCCATTTATTAATATGAATGGGAGGCCTCTATTTTAGTCTGCACATGGTTTCTGTTTACCTGATGTCCCGATTAGTACACAATCTACATTACTCGGTTACAGTATCCAATAGTCGATAAAACAGTTTGATTTTATTTTAGATAATAAATCTACTTATTAGCATTTTCTCTAAGTGTCTTAACGTGTAATATTCAACACCGGAGAGACATTTATCTGAAACAGCTGTGTGCTAAGTGTGCCTTATAATATTGCTCTAAGGCAATTTAAGCCTGCGTTAGTAAGAGTACACTTACTCTTATAAATTAAATTGAGTACACTCAAAGAATTATAAAGCTTTGACGAAAGGAATATTTTTTTATTGATTTTCTCTTTAAATTACGAGACATGTGCAGTAGTTTCTTCGTGTTATTTAAATAATGTTGTTGGTTCTCTAATTGCAAAAAATGAATCTGCTACTCTTAGAGCTGAGTCTCAGGTGATTCTAACATTAAATCCCCAGGAAAATAAGTCTGTCGCCCAAATTCTAGTTTTGTTGGAGTCATACGGGTTGTGTTGTCTGCTGTTGACCTATAGGTATACGCTCTTAGGAATAATAGTACACGCTGAACCCAGTCTGCTTGGTTCCCAAAAACAAGCTACAGTAGACGCTGCTCAAATGTTCTATTGACCCTCTCAACAATTCCGCCAATTTGAGGATAGAGATGTCCTGGTTTTTCGAATACCAAGCAGGCGACATACTTCTTTAAAAACTTCCGACTCGAAATTGCTCCCTTGATCGGTACGCATTTCTAGAAGGACACCATAAAGGCAACAGAAGTTGTGAAGTAGTGTCTTTGCCACAGTATTAAAATTCTTATAATCGCGCAAATGTCTGCCCCCACTTAATAAAATAGTCACCTTTACTCATGATATATAAATTTCTATTGACTGTAACTGGGAAAGACCTGCTTCGTCCTCAGTGTCTGCAACGAGTAATTGGTCATCAATGTCCGTCTACGATTAAGTGTATCTCCGTTTACCTAAAAGTTTTACAGGTCTTCCAGTAGCTGATGACAATTTACACCAAATTAGCTGGAACGTTTTCACCGAATCAAGTCGCACAGGTGGCACCCGTGTCAACCTGTAATTGAAGTTGGTCTTCCTTAAACGAATCCATTAGCTACAAGCTCACACTGTTATCTGACGTATAGAAATTGAGTGTTGTCCAGGAGCTTCATTGCTCCAGACATTCGGCACACGTCCCGTTTCCCTGATTACTGCTCTTTGCCAATCTGTGTGATTGAAATAGCTCTTGACCTACAATCTCTTTGTTCATGTCCAGGTTTCCGTGTTTATAACACTTCCTACTTCCATCCTTGTTTCCCCATGTATTGTGGTGCTGACCGTTAAGTATCAGAAACAAACATCGTCTCTATCTTTCAGCTCAGGCACTTGCGCATTACCAGACGCTGACTTGTACCAAACTGTTGTTCGCGTACCGTATAAGAGCATCCGCACTATTCTGGGTGTTTCGCCATTCTTATACATTCAGTAAAATATCTGCATCGCAAACGGCATTCTAAAATCCTCTGATGCCAGTCTAATTAGTATGTCGGTCAAACACTTACAGACTATTCCCCTTGAAACGCAGTCGTCTTGCTCTCAACTGAGCGAATTACACATTGCGCAAATGTTTATCGCCATTCTGAAAATGTAGAGCTTTCATCAATACGGCATAGATGTTCTGGCACTTTTGGAAGCAGCTCTTGGCGGGTTCTTTTAAAGTGAGAATGAGTAAAATTGCTTTTTCTTTCTCCATTCAACGATTTCCCCATGCAGCGGCTTCAAATCTCAAAAGTGACTTGCTCTCCAACTTGGTATCAGCGACCAGATTAGGGGTTCCATGTTGGCACCTTGACAACTGCCAAATCTACAGGCAAAGTGAATTTCTCTGTCATCTTGTTTTTTTTACGTATCTCTTTTTATATTATTCGTAGTCTCTCTTCAACCACTTGCGTGTATTAACTTCAGAGATGTCATGAACAAATTAAATGTATTCACTGAAATACTAATGTGTTTTCAAACAAAACACACACACATATTTTTAATATTTACGCGAATTCTTAATACATGATTTAAAATAATTTTTCAATAAAATAAAGAGCTGCAACACGAAACACGTATGTTTACTATGTAGAAATAGATTATTTTTGCTACCAGCATGACGTTTCTCAATTCTTGTAAATTTTTATTTTAATTTGTATAAACCGAACGCATTCTATGGCTTCTATTTAATTTAAATAAGACCTAAGTTTAATATACAAACATTTTCAATGTTAGTTTCTGCTTTTAGAATTCATTTGTATACAAATATTTTTAAGAATACAATGATGTAATTTTTATAAAACCACATTAAATTAGCCTATAGTTTGCTAAGCAGGCACACACACACACACACACACACACACACACACACACACACACACACACACACACACACACACACACACCATGTAGATATTCAATTTTAATTACATTATTGCAATAGGCCTGTAAGTTAAGTACGTATTAAAGAATAAAACATCTAAGATATTATGGCTTATGGCAGTTTTACTATCTGACTTTGCATGTTATTTGACGTCTCTTCAGTTTCTAGTGTTACTGTAAAATATTTTCAGTTTTTGTCTCTGTTATACAACCAAAATTACTTTTACATTGTTTAAAGCTTTATTAATTGGGATTACAATTACCAGTAATAAAGTTAGAAATATGAAAACAACGTAAAATACCTTAAATCTCCAAACAATATATTCTCTTTCAAAAGTAAAACTGTATACTGTAAAACAATATTTTCAAAAGTGAAAATAAATATTACGAACTTATAAATTGTTTAACTGTAATCAACCAAGATAAGAAATATAATGTAAACAAATTAGACAAATATTGGTTCCAGTTATAACAAAAAATATATATATTAAATAAAAAGACGTTGAAAGTCTATTAGGTGGCTTCAACTGGAAGAGAAAGTAGCACCAAACAATTACGGGTGGATAGTCGGCGCACAAAAGTCTAAAAAGTATTTAAATAACATAATTCACTCTTTTCAGAAAAGGCAATACAAATCTGAGTGAACAATTATCAGGTATCTTACTGTTACTGGTCAAATATAAAAATTTAAGTCGATACTTAATAGAATCAAATAATCTAAGTAATCTAATAGAAGCAAATTGGGAAAAACATCGAGGAAGGTTCAGATTAGGTCAGCTCTTATGTTGAATGAATTCTAAATTTATAATCCATATTACTCTGTAGACCCGAAAATATAAATAACATATGCTGTTGTCTTTGTTGATTTCAAGTAAGCTTATAATTGTATTCAAAGAGAAAGTCTCTATAAAACATTAACAAATTTGGTACGAATGATAAAAGTTTAGAAGTAATAACCTACACACTCCAATTGTAGGTGACGCTCAGAGACTTTGTTATTGTGTATTGTGTATGAAAAAAAGAAAAACCTGTCAAAAAGAAAATATACAGGAATTTATCTGTTTTTGTACAACAAAGAATAAATTAGGAGTCAACAATTTAGCATTATAGATAATTGAATTGTTTGACAGGTGTCTCTTCAAAAAACAGAATATATGTGTAACATTAAAAAACTACAAATGGCAGATTGAATTTAATAACAGTAGTATAATCTAATCTGAAATATTTAAACTGCTGGGAGACATTATAACACCGATAACACAAATTGTAACAAATAGAGGCTCAAAAGTATGACATTGTAGCGTATATGCATGTAAATGCTTGAGAGTCTTGTATCCGCAGGGAAAAGTATGAAGAGGATAGAGAAGAATTTTAAGAAAAATTTGCGGCCAGATCAAATAAAAGATTTAAATATCGATTAATATCAAATGAAAAAAATGAAAAAATTAGCATAAAAATACGGAAAAAATGTTTATAATTTTATTGAAATTGATTAAGAATGAAAAATAAAAAAACGACATCCCAAATATAAGCAGGACGATAACAATTAAAATCAGGAATAATTGCAGAAAACTAATTGAGGGATTTAAGCTGGAAGGTGAAATCACAGAAAAAGAGAGAAAAATCGGAAATAGAAGAATTAAAAGCTACTAGAAAAGAGACATGAATAAAATATATAACGCGGTACAAAACTGCCTCAATCAGAAAAAAAAAATTTAAAAATGATGGTAAACTATTACACTATACATTTTTTAATTAATATTCAAATGTTTTATTGATTTTCTATTTAGCATTTTGAATAAATTTACACTTCTAAAATAAAGTAACTGAAAGTATTAGAATTAAAAAATATTCTGGAATCGATTAATAAAAATTCACAATAATTTAAAATGTAGTCAGAAAAAACACGATATTCCGTAAAGTTCTGCCAGTCACAAACGCTTTCTAATAATTTAGATACTACGCTTAAGAGTCATAACTTATTTTCATCGTAATCACACGAATGAACGAAATGAATGAACGGCTACCTAACCTAGTACTATAAGGTAAGGTTAGATTATATTAATTTAGACACAATCAATGCCATTGTATGCAAACAATTTTGGCATTTTCGGGCGACGTGGATGTAAACAGTAGTTTTTATTTTTGTTGTAATTACGAGTTGGTGACTTTCATTATTGTGGTTGTTGATATAATTTGTTGAAATAAGTGTGATTTGGCTAAAAGTGGTTAAGTAGACTTTAGTTGTTTTATTGAATGTGACATGGATTTAGTTACGTTATCACAAAGATTATATCCGTATATTATTACACTTTTAATGTGTATCCACACATGGTAGTGTATATAACACGTGGTACTGTACTGAAATAGTGGAACATAAAGAAGATTAAAAACAAATGAATAGTACGTAAATAAATATCACAGTTGATCAAAACACTTTTATACATTAAATGATATAAATTACAGCTTTTATGTCTGAGGGAACTGATATTTCTACGCCATACGTGATTCCTATGACAACGTGCACATATTGAGGAGTTGTTCAAAGATAGTAGACCTAGAGGCATTTTAATTCTTCATCTTTATTTAAGAAATTGTCTTTCATTGTCCGCTCTGAGATATTGTTTACTCGTTTTTTCCATCTGTTTAAGGCATTGGTTTAATGAGACGCTCAACGGAATAAGATTTATGTGCCAAGTAATATTAAAAACTGTTTAATTAAAAGCAATGAAATGAATCTTTCCGAGCTGTCAAGGGTGACACAAATAGTAAGACGTCAAAATGTAGACGTTCGACTGGATCGTGGAACATTTATGCTTACGAGAACATCTAGAAATACAAGTATAAAAGGAGGAAGTCCCTCTGAATAGGATGCCGGACGATACGATGCCAGTGACCCTACACAGAAGAGTCTTCCAAAAAGCCCATTATAAGTGGATTATTCCCGTGTATAATAAGTTGTCAATAATATTTTCCAGTGAGTAAATTGAACATCCATATTTCGGGCAGTATAAAGTTGAATGATCAGCTTTTTCTCTCTAGAAAATTAGTAGTTTCTTTCCAAAATGAAAACGCCATAACGTAGCCTGTACAAAAAGGACATCAGATAGCTGTAACATACATTTTTCAAACAGCAAATAATAAGCACATTAATAAAATAGTAAACTAAAGGCTGCAGTAAGTAATTTATTTTTTATAATTCCATCATGATATAGTAATTATAGTATGACATATTAGTCGTCGTAAGCATATAGTAGCATAAACTGTGACTTGCAGGAGGAGTTAAAACGTTTCCAGCAACTAAATTCCGTTTTACACGCTTCAGTTGATTTTCAAAAAATAGACAATTTAATTTGTAATGGAAGTAAAAAGTAATTCAGATGGTTCTGAACAGAGGTGGCGTAGATCGATTGCATTTATTGCCTCCTGCTAATAAATCTGGGCTTAATGTAGTCAGTTTTCCGCCCTATTCGTCGTATTCACTGCTGTAAATCAGTGTCACAATCAGTACTCGTTTCTTTTATCAGCACACAAAGTGCAGTCGTTGCCTAGTAATCTCCAGAAATCAGATCATAAGAAACCATTTGATAATCTTTAGAAAATGTATTTCAACCTCGTGTATCCAACTCGTACCCGTGTAGATTCCAATATTAGGTTCATACATGTTTATGTAGTTGCAGAAAATACGTCATACTTTTAAATATATATTATTTAATCATAATAAAAGTGTATAATCTATTTTTGTGAGTTTGTATAACTTTTGTAATTTAAAAACATGTGAATATTACTGTCGGTTTAATTACATTTTAAACTTTTGTTACAAATGTTGTAAATAAAAAGTCAATAAGGATAAAGACTTCTTTCTGAGTTAACACAGTTATTAGCAGGACTTTATATTTACTGGAAAATATTACGTAATGTTGCATAAGAAATGTAATTTAGAGTTTACCTGTTGCTTATGTACAAAAAAACCACGAACTTCTTAGTGCCAGAGTTAATGACCACAACAGATGTAATATCCTTAACCATAATAAAATTAATAAATATATCTCATAAATAGAGTGAAACCGTTGATAATTTTTAAGGTTTTAAGAGAAACCTTTACTCTCTAAACTTGTTTAAAGTTTGTACTATTTTCTTAATGCTTGTAACATTTTGTAAAGGTTCAGAGCAACGAAGATATACAACATTAAACCATAAATGTGTACACCCAACAATATATAACGAAATCTTATGTTTAAGCACATTCACTTTGAAAGTGGAAGATTTAACAGTATTCTCACGGTGACTGGATTGGCCGTAAACTTCAAATAGTGGAATACATTGATAAACGCTAATCAAATTAAAAATCACAGTTTTTTTTAATATTTCCCTAAATAACTTATTTTACAATAGTTCTAATTATACGAACATGGAATACGTACTGTACATAACAAATAGCGTAAAGTTAAATAAATTACAATAACGAAAACGCTTTAAACTTACATTAGGCCTATACTGCTTCATTAACTACACATTTAATTTCCTCGCCTTAGCAACTAGTTTCCTGAAACCATATAACTGAAATGAAACTGTAAGTTTTTATACTGCGAATCGAACGGGACATGAGTGTTTTTGTTATTTGAAAGGAGTATTAAAATTTGTGAGCTACGAATTCTGTGCTATTTAATTTGTTTTACTCCTATTTTAGAAAGACGGCTATCCATGCGATCCCCTAAATAGTATCCTTTTAGAAATAGTGTAGAACGATTGTGTTATTTTGTGTTGGATCAATGATACACACAACAAACATTTCACCGATGATGTAGATTGTACCAATTATAAACATTTAAACTTGTAAGAGCTTATTTGGTTAACATTAAAAGCAAGTGTATAGGCCTATATGAGTTTATCGATTGGGAGTATTCAGTTGCAATGAATAACATGTGTGTTTTGTTTTACCGGAGTAATTTTGTACAATAATATTTAGTTTCAGCGGCGCGGTCCGAACACTGATGACATTCGAGACTCGTAGTCTCAAAGTCCGTGTTGTGGTTGTGGGATTGGATCACACAAATAATACCCAGCTATTGCTGGTACAAATAAATACAATGTCTTGTCTAGCATGCTTAGACTGTGACGTGACATTCGACTGCTCACACTTGAAGAAGAAGGTCGCATACAGAACAACGCAGCAGAGGACAGCCTCGACCTCAACTGCAATGAAGAGGCTCGGCCAACAACCGACGGAGGCCGCCAAGAAGAAGCCGCCGGAAAAACAACACCAGAAACCACCTCGCCAGCGCCAACATCAAGCGATGGAGATCGACCAGCCGTCTTGCCAGGACGATGACCAACAACGCAACACAACTGGGACCTGCCGCGCAGTGCCGGTAAGTGTTGTAGGTAGCGCTGTCCAGCGAAACCCGGGGAGTCCGAGAGTAGGGCTCACAAATAGAGATGCGGGTTGCGCCGCCACTGTGACGGTGTCGCAGTTCGGCCCCCGGGTACCCGCTGGACAAAGAGCCGAGTTAGTCGGCATTAGCCCAGCTCTTAGTGCCCCTAAAGCACTGTGCGGCAGCAACGAGCCCCCCGGCCGGCCACTTGGGCCAGTCGGGAACCCTACGGCTCGCGCGGGAAGCCCTGCTGAACCCGCGCAAGTTCGTGAGCAAAATCGGTCCTTATTAGGGCCGACCAAGCCCGCTAAGGCCGGACCTTCCGGCTGCACGGCCGCTAGTAGGCCAATCAGTCCGAATCCTCTGCCGGAGTCTGACTCCCCAGACATGGAGACCTCGGCTTCCACCGACTGGGTGGTAGTAGGGCACGGTGGCAAGCCGAGGAAGTCTCCCTCCCTGACCTCCTTGAGTTCGGCCCCGGACTCGGCGGCATTCCAAGCCTCCGCTGAGGTTGCGCCTAGTCGCACCTCCGAAGGAAGGATCCCGCCGGTGTTCGTGACGAACGTCAGGGACGTAATCGGCTTCGTTCGCCGACTCCGTAAGACCGTTGCGCTGGCAGATAACGCATCTGTCAAGCTCCTTGCGAGCGAGACTGTGCGCGTTGCCTGCCGCAGTGCATCGGAACACTTCGGAGTGGTCCAGTGGCTGGAACGTGAATCGTTCCAGTTCCACACATACACATTGAACCGCACCAAGCCTGTAGCCCTCGTCCTTCGGGGCCTGGACATACAGGCGGATCCGCAGGTCGTCGCCGACGAACTGCGCGACGCGGGCTATAGGGTTGTGGGAGCCTCTCGGCTGTACACCACTTATGGCTCGCGTCTCCCACTCCCCCTAATAAGACTCCTGGCAGAGAAGGGCGACTCCTCCCAGGCCTTATTAGATTTAAAACGGCTTTTCGGGCTCTGCGTGAGCGTAGAGCCCTGCCGCCAGACCGGGCGACTTTCCCAGTGCCACAGGTGCCAGCGGTTCGGCCACAGCAGCTTCGGTTGTCGGAACGCGCCGACCTGCGTCCACTGTGGAAATGACCACTTGACGCAGGCCTGCGCTGTCCCGGCCAACCACCGATATTGTATAAACTGTGGCGGCGCCCATGCTGCAAATAACAGGCGCTGCCCAGTATATAGCGAGCAGCTGGACAAACTCAAGAAACCCGTCCAGCCTAAGCCTCGACATGATGCTAGACAACCAGTAAAACCGGCCAAAGCCGCTGAACCTGTGGTCCGGAAACCAGCCCCTAGGTCTGCTCCGGTTCCGAAACCCAGCAGTGCAGTGAGCCCGAGCGAAGCTCCAAAGTCCAAACCTACCACCGCGCCCCCGGAACCGGAACGCGAAGTTCCACACTATACGCAAGTCCCGCTGCCGGACGATGAGGAAATTGATCCTCCATTGCCGCCGCCACCCAAGCCTAGATTCCCCAGATCGGGCAAGAAAGCTAGGAACCAGGCCAAGAACACGGGCCAGCCTAAACCACCTGCCACTGGACCCAAGCCCGTCCACCAAAAGCCAGAGCGGCCACCCGCTCCAGTACCAGCCCCAAGGCTTGCACCGTCTCGCCCCGCCGCAGCTATGCAGCTGCCGCCAAGCGTTCTCCCCCGGCCTCATCTTCCGATGATCTCGCCGTCGTTTCAGACTTTCTGGCAAGCTACGACTTGCAGAAAGTAGCCCAGACTTTCCTTAAAATCAAGGAACGCTTGGCAACGGCCTCGCCCCAGGACAAGTTCCTCCTCTTGGTGGAAGCCTGCCGTGTAACAGGTCTGTTATGAACGGACAACCACGGCAATCCCTCAGCGAGACCTCGAGCTCGTGGCGTGGAACGCCAACGGCCTCGCTTCCCGGCATTCTGAGCTCTTAGAGTTCGTTGCCCGTCACAAGCCCGACGTGCTTCTTGGCGAGACGCACCTGACCCCGCATCGTCGTTTCCGACTACCCAACTACGTGTGCCACCGGGACGACCGGTCGGGTCGCGCAGGAGGGGGCACAGCCATCGCGGTGAAGGCGAGTCTTCGCCATCACCGCGTTGTCCTGCCTCAGCGGCGGAACCTCGAGTGCACCGCGGTCGAGCTCCATGGTGCTCTCGGCGGTCTACTCGTGGTTTCCGCTTACAAGCCTCCACACACGGAGCTCCTGTCGAACGATCTGGAGGCCGTCTTTGGAGCACACAGAAGGGTAGTCCTGGCGGGCGACCTGACCTGTAAGCACCCCGATTGGGGGAGCCGCTTGGCGAACCCAAACGGGACCCGCTTACGCAGGTATGCTGATGCGGCTCGGGTCACAGTCATGGGTCCTACCGGGCCTACGTACTATCCCTCTAGGGCTAACTCCCGCCCTGACGTACTGGACATTGCCGCGGTCAGGGGTGTTTATTGCCCGGTCCACGTCTCCGTCATTTCGGAACTGTCCTCGGACCATTGCCCTATCAGTGTGCATATAGCTACCCAGCACGCCACCGTCCGCGACGAGCGGCGGGTAATCGAGTGGGACCGCTTTGGCCCGGCGTTCAGTCGCCGCCTACCAGAGCATGTCCCGCTCGACACTACCCAGCATGTCTATGAGGCAGTTGCCTTATTCGACACAGCCGTAGTCTCGGCGGTTGACGTGTCCTCCCGGATGAAGCCGGGGCTCACGCCCGACTATCAGCAGATCCCCGAAGAGGTGTCTCAGCTCGCTTGCGAGAGGAATCGCCTCCGGAGACGCTGGCAGAGGACTCGTGACCCGGCTGACAAGGCTGCGTTCAACAGAGCGTCCGGCAAGTTGCGTCGCGACATGCTGGCGTTCCGTAGACGCAACTGGGAGCTAGCTGTTACACAGATGGATGGCCCTGCCGAGGACCGTAATGTCTGGCGGATTCCCAGTGCCCTAACGGGAAAGCGCAAACGCGCGCCTCTCCCCGCACTGGCCGGACCCGGCTGTCAACCCCTTGGCCGCCCCCTCGAAAAGGCAGAGTTCTTGGCTGACAGTTTAGAGCGTCAGTTCGCTCCCAACCCATCCAAGAACCCGGCCTTCACTGAGCAAATCTGCCGCGAGGTAGAGCGCTTTCTATCGGCCGATATCACAGTCCAGCCGGAGCCCATCTCCCCGGAGGAGGTCTCTGAGAGGATTGTTCAGCTCAAGCCCCGGAAGGCGCCTGGCCCGGACGGAGTCATGAATTCCGCCCTCCATCGCCTTCCGGAGCGAGGAACCCAGTTCCTCACTGACCTGTCCAATTCATGCCTCAGACTGGCCTATTTTCCGGTGAAATGGAAAACGGCTACCGTCATTGTGATACCCAAGCCGGGAAAGAATTCTTCTCGAGTGGAGAACCTCAGGCCCATCAGCCTCTTGTCCGCGACGTCCAAGGTTTTTGAGCGTCTGATCCAGCGTAGGATCCGCGACCATCTAGAAAGACTAGACGTGCTGATCCCCGAACAGTTCGGCTTTCGTGAGCTGCACTCCTCGACTCATCAGCTGATGAGACTCGTGGAATGCATTACCGAGGCTGGCTGCCAGGGCAAACAGACGGCTGCGATCTTCCTAGACGTAGAAAAAGCCTTTGACCGCGTGTGGCACGAGGGTGTCCTGTACAAACTCACGGAAGTCCTTCTCCCAGACTGCTACGTTCATTTGATCGGCAGCTTTCTGCGAGACCGCAGCTTCCGAGTGAGAGTAGACCACGCTCTCTCTTCGGAGAGGCGTATTACCGCTGGCGTCCCTCAGGGAAGCGTCCTTGGGCCTCTCCTGTTCTCGTTGTTTGTCAACGACACGCCCCGAGTTCCTGGAGTGAAATTGTCGCTGTTCGCGGACGACACTGCGGCTTTTGCCTCAGAGCCGAACGCGAGTTATGCGGCAGTTAAGCTCCAGCGCCAACTCGACGCGTATGTCGGGTGGACCGATGACTGGAGAGTTGCCGTTAACGCTTCCAAGAGCGCCGCGGTAATATTCTCGCGCAAACGTAAGCGGCCTCGGCCGCTTAAAGTAGGCCCCTTCGAGGTGCCCTGGACCAACAGCGTCAAGTACCTCGGGCTCCACGTGGATTCCCGACTCACCTGGCGAACCCATGCAAACTACATCAGACAACGCGCTTCGGCGCAACTCAGTAGACTCTGGCCCGTGCTATCTAATCCGGCAATGACCCCCCGGCTAGGTAAGCTCATAGTCAACACGTACGTGTTGCCGGTGATTACCTACGCCTGTCCTGTTTGGGGATACCTGGCTCGTGGTCATAGAATCACGCTCCAGCGCGTACTCGACCGGGGACTGAAGCTCGCGTGCAAAGTCCCCCGGAGGTACTCTTCTCGTCTTTTGAGGAGAGGACTCGGTGTCCGCTCTCTTGATGACACCGTGAGACGCCTGGCGCGACGATTCTATGTTCGTTCCGACAGAGTGACCCACAATTCCCTCATTGCCGGACTTGGTAAATACACCCCGCGACCAGGTGAGTCCTGGAAGCGACCTCGTTTGCTAGTCCCGGTGGTATAATCCACCAATCGCAGGTCGCTTCAGACCCCCCCCCATAATTAGCTAAAAGTATATAATGAACTCAAACAGACCCAGTGGCAGGAGTCCTTTCTGAGACTCGGGACACTGCACTACTCGCGACCCGCGCTTCGCGCGGGCCGCGCAACCCCCAGTTGTGCATGCTTAGACTAGACAAGTAACAAAGAGACACACACTATTCACCCTCCCAAAGCTGCCGCACGTGGTTACTAGTTGTCTGAGGTAGTGGGAAGTGACTTCTACCGTGGCCCGGAGAGAGAAACAGGACGCATGCCTAATCCTAAAGGGAGAAGAAAAAACATTGGTATAACATATTTTTTGTACGTTTTGATTTTAACTAAAAGGAATCTCTGTAAATTATACTTCTGGGAGACTTTATAATTTCCTGACAGTTGTAATAACATATCCATGGAAAATTAATTTGTATTTCCTTTTTCCATGTTTATTTGAAGTAATCTGCTTTGTCTTCAAGATATACACTAGAATTTCGTGCATACAATTCTGTGATACATAATAATTTGCGAAACATATTATTTAATTTCTGTAGTAAAGTATATCACGACTAATTGGCTTATTGTAGCAGGGCGAATTGAATAACAAAAGAGCCGAAAAGCCGGAGGGTTTCTTCTGCTGAAGAATTATTTCTTCTTCTCACCATTAGTTATTAACACTGGCCGCTTTATTGACTATAATTGTATAGTCATAATAAGTGATATTATATTATTGACTATAATTATAAGTATATTACTTTTTTAATAACATTTAAATTATAAACCTTAAAACACTTTCAAAAGAGAAAAAAATTGTGTAATACAAACATTCGATAACAAACAATTTTAGTTAGTTTTCTTTTTTGGTCAGTACACTTGTTTTTTAAATTAAATTAAAAGTAAGAATACTTAACTGATTTAACAATTACTCAATTAGTTACAAACAAACAAAAATTCCTTATATTAGTCTCAGGAATAATAATTTATTTATGCTAACCCTTAAAATTGAATGGATTCATTCTGGTCCAAAAGTGTTCAAAGTTGCACCGCAATTGGAAACTCCAAGGTGTTAAGTTTTTTCATGTTCGTAACTACTTTAGTATATTGTAATATACATTAGATTTAGTGAAATAAATTTCAATTAATTCGATGCTGCATTGACTTTATTCTTTGTTTTACCCAGTAACAGTCGCAGTTTCATTGCTAGAAATGAACCAATGACGAAAGCTCATTGTTTCGAGGACGCAAGCGATAAGGTCACCATTACTTTTGGAAATATCACACTTAGTACAGAGGAATTGAATTTCCCCAAGTAAGGCGACTGCTCGACAGTTTTCTCTTACTTTTTTTTACGCTGAAGCTCTAAAGTAACTCCAGTAAGTTCTAATGGACCACTAAAACAAAGTGCGTCCTCCAGTCCCATGTTGTGGAAATGAGTAACTGGGATAAGATATTTGCGTATTAATAGGCGGCTGAATGAAGGTCACATCACTTCTTCTTATGCCAAAAGTATATATATGACAGTGGACCGTACCTAAATTCCAATCTACTTCTGTGACTTGAAGAAGACGTTAAATAAAAATTAATCAGCGACATGTGTACGTCTGACTGTTTGCAAAATTTTCAGCTGCTGCTGACAGTACCGGCTGCATCATAATGAAAAAAATACAAAACAATGATTTGCTTGTATGTTTGCTTGTTTACGTCAACACAAAGTATTGAAATTTTTTGTAATGTTTAGTGCATGTGTGCGTTTACGCCCACAAATTAAACTAGGCATCTTTATGATAATAACTCAATGAAAAGAGAAGTACTTTCTGTCTATTAGTTTAAAATATAACACACGTATAGATAGCTTGTAACATACGAATAATATTACTTATACTTACATTACAAGGAACAATTGTGTGCAAGAAATATACTAAAAGTGTGTGTGCGCGCGCGCGTGTGTGTATGCATGGGTAAAAGAGTGTACAGAAGTATGTAAAATCTAAAATAATTTTATATTATGAAACACCAAATTCCTCACAGTCCAATGCAGACACACATATGTGAGCAACGGAAACTGGCCAGTGCAAATATTTGTTCTGGAACTCGCTGGTTTTACAGATGAAATTTCAAATATTTAGCTAACCACATCACATGTTGTACGTAATATACAAATATAAATTTCGTGATTTGGACGAACGCAATAATACATCTGATGAAATGTAATAAAATATTGAAATGATATAAACATCAACAGTGCGTCAGTCGAAGTTTGGACACGAGTTGTAAATTACCTACAAATATTATTTGAAAACAGAAGGTTATTTACATATACATGTTAGCAGACACCGTTTTATTAAATATTGTAATGTGCATGGAATTTTGGTAAACAAATTGTTTTAGTGATTCGAATTGTTTTTCCTCACATAGGGCAACATTATTCCTGATTATGAAAAAAGACGTACAGTAAAAATACTGTGATATATTTGGTATCTTTACGAGGATCGCATGGATTGTGACCTTATAAAATTGAAATAAATCATAATATGCCAGATAAACTGATAGTAACAATGTTTACTAACAAGGTTTTAAACAGTAGCACTGGTATTTTTGTTTATTTTGTAGGTATACAGTTTTCTAATGTAGACTGTACACAGTAAGCAACAAATCACCAAGTTTCTCAAATTGAATTGTTTGCCATGTACAATACAATTTGAGAAACTAAACAACAATCTGTAGCCGCTATCTTAAAATTGCTAAGGTCACCTGTGAGATCGGCGTTTTACATTTTCTTATGAAGACTAAAAAGACCAATAAAGGATGTTGAAGATAAAAATTGATTTTATTCAAGGCGAACATTCAGAGAAAATATCTTTAAAAAATGCAGGTGATAGAAAAAGACTCCCGTTTATAAAAAGGTTAAACGACTATAAAATAACACAAGGAATTGTATGAAATTTGGTTAGAAACTATCAAATGAACTTTGACTGATAAAAGCTTAAGCTACTTTCAAAGTAGGCCAATACGTAAATCGGCCTCTGAGTAAATAGAGAAGATAGTTTTGTGGTGTAATGATACATTCTGTTTGAGAATATTGTTACGTAATGCGGAACGTTCTATAAGTATCTCGGTTATCCCAGCAGGGCCCAGCTGTAATGTGTGTGTGTGTGTGTGTGTGCGTGTGCGCGCGCGCTTGGGCGCGCATATTGCTCCTACTTTGAGATGAGAGACAATTACGTGACACTTATCACGCGTCAACAAACGAGGTTGATCCAGACCACACCGGTCCGTGCACACTACACTGTGTTCAAGGTCAGACACTACACTGTTTCACTGGATTCGAGAGCGCCCGTAAGAGGCAATCGTTTAACACTTCATCCAAAAGTGACAGATTATTCTGGCACTTCAGCGGTGTATAAATATAAGCATCCAACGACGGTCATTCAGTTTACTCGGGCGATTACTCAGTGCGTTTAAGTGGGGATTTATTCAAGTGAGTTTCAAAGTATTGTGGCGAAGCGTTATTGTGTTATAATTGTGCGGGACTCTATTTTGTTGACATTATTATTGCGTGTGGACAAATTTAATTTGAATTATTATACGAGCATAATCTTGTTGAATAACTTGTTGATTACAAACTCTTAATTGTGATAATTAAAGTTGGTTATTAGTGACTTCATTGGTGTCTTTTAATTTGTTTTCCACTCTACCATACGAAGATCAGAGAACAATATGTTAATAATTTATAACGTATTACTTCAAACGCAACTTTATAATATTTATTTATGGCCAGTCCTGCTTACAAAGTAAATTATTTTATTTGCGTAAGGTTTTCTATAAAAATTTTATCTCAGTATTATGGAAATCGTGAAACATTTTTGGACCATTAACTAGACTTTTCCGCATTACCTTGGCGGAATAAAAAAAAACTAAATTTGCCAATCTATCTTTTTAAATGTACGATACCTACTGAAGAATACATGTTTACATGTATCGAGATTACAAAACGTAATAATTACATGGCAATAATTACATAAATCAAATAATTACATTGGCAATAATAATTAACGTTTTTATAACGCAATCTACCCTTCTTATGGGTAAATTACCGTATGCTAACTAGAGGCACAATTATTGCGGACTACATATTCTGTTAGCTTGTTATAATTACGGAATATAATTTTAAACTCAATTATACTTAATTACCAACGAATGAATATATTTCTAAGTGTGCTCTTTCCAGTTTGATTCCCGGGAATCACAATAAATTAAGATACATTTTTCTGCTTTCAGGTTGACTACTTACTTTACGGAAATAAATATGTGGCACATAATATGAAGTATAGTGCCAGTCTCTACCCATTTTTAATGACTTATAGATCAACCTTTAAGCCTACCCTCCCCCCTGAACAACAAACCAAATTTAGTGGGTCATAAAAAATACCAGTTTCTATTTTTGAACAGATTTCTTCATGTTATCATCAAATGTGATGTAGATTACACACTACAACGGCGTGATGCATCAGAATGTTTAATATGAATCACACTAAGTTGTGCGATCACTTCACTTACTACAAGCATTCAAAGATCAAATTAACGTCCTTATTTGTGACAAACGATTTACTATGGCACGTAGCAGCTTTTCCTAAAAACTCACAGGAATAACAATGCTGGAAACCGACGTTTTCATTAAAGCCCTATCCCATAAGTTCACGCTGGTTTCAATTTGCCCATTTTGAACAAATTTTTGACCAGTTTAAACATGAATTTAATCATTTGGAATTTTAGAATTGGTATTTTACAGTTTACTTTAGAGGTATAAATATGATTCTCTACATAAAATCCAATAATGCTTGCAGAATGTGCTTTAAAAAAATTATTTTCTCTTCAATCATACGCATAAGCACCATGTCAGCCTTTTGTTCAAGTTGAAGACCCTGATACATAGTACAAAGAGTTGCAGGGTAAATGTACCATTAACTATAATGGCTGCTATCTGGCATATTAACAGAAGAGGAGAGATACTGTAAGAACATACCCAAATATGTGTCTGTGAAGTAATGTTACCATTTGCGTTAGCCGTATGGACACATATCCCACGGAAAGCATATTGTTACGACGGTCTACTTGATCGTCTTAGGTACAGAGGAAAACAAAGTACAAGAGACCAATTAAGTCATTAATCACCAGCTTTAATTTTCACAGATAAACAGTTCGTAATTACAACACTGTCTCTTACAACAATCAAATAAAAATTGTTCACACGCAATAAAATGTCAACTAATATAAAATACAATTGTATTACAATTATACCGCCCGATTATAAAACAGAACACTTCACAACAATACGTCAGATATTTTTGTAGACATAGATCTCTTCAAAACTCGAAAGAGATTTTTCTATTTCAGCTATTTTTAATGTCATTGATTCTCGTACTTCCGATATTTTAGTAACTTGCTTATTAAGGTCAACTCGTAGGAGACCCAACTCTGCAGCTGTTTGATCTTGTGTCTTCTTTTACTCCTGTATTAACTATTTGATGTCTTCTGTTTCACACTTCCGTTCCTCTGCCTCCTGCTTACGTAATTCTGCCTGTCGTCCTTCCGACTCGAGCAACAGTGGTTTTTGTCTTTCTTCTGTTTCCAGCAGTAGAGTCTTCTGTCTCTCTTCCGCTTTCTCACGTTGTCGTTTTTATGCTTCTTCCGCCTCCTGCCTGCGTTTCTCATCCTGTCGTTTCTCCGTCTGCTGTAACAGCAGTGCCTGTAAATTTTCCATTATCTGACTGGCATCCATTGTTTACCGATTAATTAGAAATCGTACCACAAAACATCGTCACACAAACATGGTCACAAAATATTATATTAGATTTTGAGTCTATATAAGAGTATTTGATATTTGCAATTAATAAATCCCATTAAAAACTGTGTTTCTTACTACACTATGCAATATTTAACACGACATACACTATTACGAATAGTGTAAGTTTCTTACAACGCATTATGAATATTTGAACGAATATTTTTATTCCACAGCACTTCATGAAACGCATTATTTACCAAATTTCCCGTTTTTAATCGGACTTCGATACTCCTATAACATTTTGTTCTTGACTCTCACTAGTAGGCTGATTGATTATAAACTTAGGCAATAGGAGGAAGGACAAAGTATGATCACTAATTGGTAGCCCCATTCTTGACCATTTCGTATAACAATTTTTCAGCCGAAATTAGGTTAACCTTTTTTCATGCTTCATGCTTTAGCTTATGCTTATACTGTGTGCTGTTTCACTATTTAACGTAAACTTAACATTTTTTAGTATTGCGACTTGACTTTTCATTGATAGATAAAATAATTTCTGCATTTGCTTACATTTTCAAACTGTTGCTAATGCTAATAGTGTTCGTACTTAATATGTTTATATCTACCTAATGATTTTGGAATATAATGGTTTATACATACAGTCAATTCATTGTTGCTATTTTAAAAATAAGTGTGTTTCGATCAAAGCTTACTAATCATTTCCAGCCAATGCAAGGTTATTAATTACAAAACTATAAACTCTTTTTTCAATTCGATCGTTAGAACGGTCTTGGAAGTAAACAATCTGCGGTTACGTAGACACACAGACAGCTGTTCAAATATCAAACCACGTTTTCTTTTATTATATAACATATTGTAAAAAATTTCGTTCTATACCGATATTTCTTGAATAGAAGTCAACATACGTATATGTTTTAATCAACCAGTCTGACACTGATAAATTGACTAGCAGAGATAATTTTGTTGTAAGCAGAGATATCCTGCTATTGAAAAGACAAAACGTATTAAATTAATACATAAATAAATACAAAACGTTCTTAAATACTTACCTAAAATTTAAAAATTACTTTCTATTACCAGAGTTTAGATTTATAATATAGTCTCTAGAGGATAAGGTTGTTAAATTAAACCAATAATAGTGATTTATGATAAAACGGTTTAGAAGATATGGGCAAATACAGAAAGAATGAAATTCTGGATGTGTCGCATTCCTTCCATAATAAACAGGTGTTTATCACCCAATTATCTTATAAAGATCAACAAGTAGGCTACATGTCCGCTCTATTACTCTTCTGAAAGCTAAATTTGTGATTCATTTATGTCTGAAGCATACAAAATTCAGTTGACGATCTTAAGAGAGTTCAGTTCCCCATTACACACTATCGCCCTTGTAGTTCAGAAACGATAAAATAATAAATTTGAAAATTATCTAATTCCTGAAAAGGTATTAGCACACGTGGATGCCTCTGGGATGTACTTGTCATAAACCATAAACGTCAAAGTAAAATTTAATTTCATCATCACTTCAAGGATAGGATTTCTCCTGTTCCTCATGACTCAAGCCACCATGTGACTGGTCTGCCTAAAAAACTTCTTTCAACCGGGTTATACTCACAAGCCACCTTCGCCAAGCGGGTATTGTCCATTCTTTCTAGATGTTGTTTCCAGCAATGTCTATAATTCTGAATGAATTCATTTTGGAAACTATCCTTGTCTAATTCATCAAGTTCTTGTCTAGTATACTATTTTCTTATATGTCCAAGTCGCGTATATCCCTTTACCGATCTCAAATACGTAACTCATTTCTGCAACCTGTAATTGGCACCAGTCCTTCTTGTTTATAGTCCACGTCTCGCATCCATACACCAGTTTTGGTACTGCCATTGTATTACAGAATTTAAGAATTTATAAAACTTTTATGGAATTTAAAATTAAAGCACAATGTTAATTTGTTTTCTTCATATATAAGTTTTTAATACAATCAGTTTATTGTATGCATTTATTAGATTGGCAGGATTTTTACTTCCCTCTCAATCTATATTGTTTTGGTTGAAGTTTGATGGTTCGCAATCAATTACTCGCGATAACTGAATTCTCTAACATTTCATTATGTATTTGTTTGTCTCCAGGTTAAATGTTTAATAAACTAGTTATTCCACCTTACTTTGGGGCTCTTTCTTTTCAGTTTTCCCCGTAGTAATAGCACAAAACAAATGTCATTATATGTAAAAATGTTTACTTTCTTCTTTTCTTACTTCCAATTATAGGCTATCTATGAAATTTAACATTTATTAGAAGAGTACTTACATGAAATATTTAGAAAACCAACTAGCCATGACTGTGAGATATAGAAACTGTTTTAATAAATTATAAATTAAAACTGCCATTAACTTAAGTAATACAAAACAACAGTTTAATTTTAAAACTTAAGTTACATTAGAAGCATTGATACTACTTTCGCAGTCTGTCAAATATTATTACATCAATTATTACAAATAATTATATAATTATTTACAAATATTATTATGTCGACAGCTTCAACCCTTAATCAATTGTAAAATGTCCGAAAACATTGTTAGTGCGGCGACAGTGTTTAAGGCGCTGCGAGGCAGGACCGAGTTTACGCAATCAATAGATACTGGCCTGACAGTTCAACCGTATGTCAAGAGCTTATGGTGTTCGTTGTCGTCACCTTATGTGCTCGTGGTCATGAAATTTGAAACCCACAAAAATATTTATGCATACGGTAGCCTATAATTTGTAATAATTGCTCTATTACAACATGAAGTATAAAAGTCGTGAAAAGGAAAATACACCTTACCGTTATAATACTTCATTGATTAAAAATATAGTCCACCATTATAGAAGATTATCAAATATTTTTATTGGCCTATTTCATATTTTTGAAGAGTCGTTTCTAACTATTTGGCCATACAGACTACGCGTATTATCAAACCAACCGATTGATGAATTATAACACTCTAGAACCACGAAATTATTTGAATTACTAAAAAAATATGTCCAATCGTAGATATAGATAGGCACTTGTTAGAGTCAATGTTTTTTAGGAAAGTTTTCCATGTGAGCTTATCTTAGTCATGGGTCCATTTCTTTAAACTATGAAGAATCAAAATTGTTTTTTTCTCTTGCATGTGTTTTTTATAGCACTAATGAATTAAACAACATTGTTCTACACAGAATTTGTATAGCCTGCCAGGTCAGCTCTACCGTTACAATTTGATAACCAATAAACTTTGAACGTAATTAAACACAATGTGCTTAAGCGAATTTTGAATTGTATTTTCGATGTTCGTAGTTGATTATTGTCGAACCAGCTTTGTGATAAATATAGTCAACGAACATACAACAATACGCTTCTACTCTGCCTCATTTGCTTTAATGAATCGCTGATTGGTGTCTTTGTTACCATGCTTTATGCATTTTGAGGTTAATCAACATGAATCTGTTGTGCCTGCACTTGTACGTAGTTGGTAATTGCTTTAACTTCCACTAAAATTTAAATAATTGTAGTGCAAAAGAAAACTTTTCTAAACTGGAACAATTGAGCTTCCGTTTTCTATGATAGCTTCAGTATTGTAATATTTGCCATTATTCTGGATGGATTAATTAATTTTATTTTAAATTTTTGTTTACGCGTCCAGCTATAAATTCTCGCCCATCGTATAGCTTTTACTGACTAATTACTATAGCAGTAATTTGCATTTGTTGAATAATTCCTTAAAATGTAATATTTATGACAATTAACTTATTTATAGTAATTAAGAATATTAACTGTAAATTAAACTGTAATTAATGTACAGTACAATTTATTAAACTGTATTAAATTATAGCAAAACATCAACCGTTTTCTAAAGATCCTACTTTTAATTTAGTTGTATTCCTCTAATTGTCTTCAAATAGATCACTGACTCACGGTCTTTGTAATCCCTTCTTTCACAATCTTTCTCTTTTCTCTTCCCCTGTGATGACCATTCTTATACTTCTGTAGTAAATCCATTTACTAAGCTAGATAAATTCAATGCGTGTTAAATCATTTTATATCCCATTATTGTAGTATTTGTATTTATAACAATAAGTACATATTTGTTTGTATTCATTTTGATTGTATGCTCTTGTTGATACTCTTAACGGATTGTACCTACTAATTTCTACTAATCGATTGTGAAGTTTTACTAACTTAGAGCTGTAATGAAAATACTATACTTTTTGTTAAGCATATTTACAGAGATGTAAGAATTGATTAAAAATATTTATTTACCTTAGCATTATGAGGTGTGTTTGGTATTTAGAATCTGACAGTTTATTGTTTTTCCTCAATTATGAGTGGAAAATGCTTCTACAATGTATTTATAGTTTAATATTATTTATCGAAAATATTCATTCCTTTTGAAGGTTATAAAATCATTCAAATAATTGTAACAGTTTCATGGTACTGATTAATAATGTATTACATTGAAGAACCAAAGAAAAGAAAATTAAACGGTAAATTCAACGGTCATTAAATAAGAAAGTTCAACTTGTATTCAGAAAACGGTTAAAGGTCGCGTCATAAACGGCTCAAATTGTCTTGCGCTTGCTTGGTTTAATATGAGCGAACTGTTTGACCATTCTGGACTATAAATTAATTGAAAGATAAATTATAATTTTATATTATCATTATATGTATATTGTAACGTAACAAAACGTTCCATACTATTAATACAAACACAGACAGACTGACTAAAACGTGTACAATACCCCAAAACCCCTTAGATTGAGTTAATAAATCACCGTCAAGATTAACCACAATTAATAACCTAGGATAATACTAAATAAATCCAACATAAAAACCCGAAAAAAATAATCGAAAACTTAATTAAAGGGAAAGACTTACAATACAGTAGTGTAGAATAGATAAAAAAATAATGTACTATATACTATAAGAAGGAAACCATTAAAAAAATGTATCAGTGAAAAGTGAGGTATTGAGTGAAAAATAGTGTTAATCATTGATCATACAGAAAAAACTGTGAAGCTTAATGATTAAGTCAATGGTATTAAATGTAAACAAAACCACAGAAAGAACCAAGTAAGGAAATAAATAAATTTAATTAAGAAAACACTAAATAGTGACAAATAAAACTAAAAGTGAATGTTAAGAAAGTAATTATAAGTTCTAATATTAATTAATTGAAGGTTCTGTGCCTTTTAAGTCTTACTGTTTATGTTAAAAGGAAAATATTTGACATTGATTAATTGTGTTGATGTCATGTACATGTTAGCATCATGTGTTATTAATCAACTAACAGACCTGGATAGACAGGGAAGGGAGTTGATAAGTTTGTATGGTAAACAGTTTTTTAATGTGTGTTACAAATGAATTTCACTTTGAAGAATCATTAGAACAACAATCATGGAAACAACACTAAGTTAAGCTGTTTATAAAGTTTGTTAAGGGAGTACAATAATAAGGGTATAATAAGCATTTTAATCCAATATAATAAAAAACATAGAAAAAGTTTGTAATTGTAACAGAATAATAATTGTAACAGAATAAAACAAGATACTAAAGAAACAATATGGCCTAGGAAAATTTTAAACATTAACATTATTGCCAATCATAATTAACAAAAGGTCAAACCACTGTAAATTAGTAATGATAAGCTGGAATTCTTAAATAGATTTTATGTTTATAGCAATCACAATGTATTAGATAGTTTAAAGAAGTAGAACATAATTTTGTGAATGCCAAATGACTAAAATGGCCTATAAAACCTGATTATGTAAATCAACAAAAATATCTATTAGTTCATACACACAGGCTATGTTTGGTATCAAATTGTTTGTAATTTTACCAGGATAAACAAGATATAAATTAAGTTAGGCTTAATTAAGTAATAGTCAGGGAGTAATTAGTAGTGGAAATTGAAAAAACCAAATAATTTAAATAATGATGGTCATGTGACTCTTGAACTCAAATCTATTGACCAATGAAAAAATTAGCAAAATGGTCAAGACCGTTGCAGGAGTAAGAAATTATGGTTATTCTATTGTTAGGCAGCAAAACGTACAGGTCACCTCTGTGAAGCCAAAAACCCAAGTTTGAAAAAGTATCAATTCTGAGTGAGGAAAAAAAACAAGATTATATTCAAAACCAGACAAAATTCAAAAAATGAAGATAATGCAAATATAATAAGTATAAAGCATAGAAAAGAATAAGTAAAATATAAAACTAAAAGAAATAAAAAAGTGAAAAGCAATATTCCTACTAGATATGGTGAGAAAATAACCTTATAATACAAGCACTGTTTATTACTACACAACACTAAGAATAACTTCACCAACACTTATTAACTACACAATAGTGAAGGAAAACAGAGAATTAACTATAATTACAGTGAACATTTCAAATAAAATCATTTATTTTCAAAGAAACAGTGACATAAAACTTTCGTAATCTTTGAGGTGGAATCCCAGCGGCCATCTTTGAATATATTGTCGTCAAACCAAACTGGAAGTTACCATGTTTATTGACTTTGGACATTTGAATTAAATAATTATTATTCAATACTTAAACAAAATTAACTTTATGTATAATAGTAAGTAAGATTTTTAAACATTTGTAAGTATTGTACTTCCTAATAGCATTTCTGACATTTCATAGCAGTTAAAAAGAATCCTATAATTAATAATATTAAATAGATAAACTTAATTTTGTTACAATCGACCCAAGGTAAAGAGTCGACCAGGGAACGAACATTATACGAACAATTTTAAAAGCAATAATAACCAATAAATATAATTAATGGATGGTAAAACGAGTTTTATTTATTAAATAAAATTAGAACAGAAGATTTCTAAATAGGAAAGGAAGAGTGAACGCATCTAGGCAATTGAAACGTCATCAAAAAGAAGTGAACCAGCAGATAACTTATATGCGACGAGTCGATTTCACAATCGAACCGAACTGACACAAGACATTTCTTTCAATAAAATTTTACCAAAACGGATGAAGAGCAAATCCACATTAATTAATATTTCTTAACCGTTTAATATAGAATTAAATAATTCGAATAACGGACTAAATTAAATTAAAACGAAATAAATAAATTTAATTGGTTTTATGAAAAAAAATTAAATAAACATTTTATTATATATTTATATTATATATTTATATATTTATATATTTATTTATATATATATATATTATATATTACTATAATACTTATAACTATTTTACCTCAAGATGTATTTTTTCTTTAGGGACATGTTTCGGGAGATCCTGTTCTCCCATCTTCAACCTTCGCCATCTTGCTTCTGGTGCAGTATTTGTGTGTTGGCTTCTGGATGTTATTATGGTGGTTTGTTGGTCTTTGGTCCTTCAATGTTGCATTATTGTGTGTGGTTGTGGTATCTGTTTTTGTATTTTGTGTATTTTCGATGTTGAGTGCTTTGAATATTGTGTCATGTTTTGTATTGATTTGTATTTGTTCTGGTATTAATTTGTTTTGTGTTTTATGTTTGTAAATCTGTAAATTTTCCCAAATGTTCATTATGGTGCCTTTGTGTGGTATATGTTTTATTAGTGTTACATTGGTTATGTCTGGGAATTCATGTCCTGTGTTTATTGCATGTGTGGCTAAATTGGATTTATATATGTTTGGTTTTTTGTATGCATTTAGGTGTTCAAAATAACGTTTTTTCAGCTGTTTTTTTGTTTGTCCTATATAACATTTATTGCAATCTTGGCATTCAATTTTGTATATACCGTTGGTTGTTGTATTATCTTTGTTGTGTGAGTTATTTAGATTTTGTAATTTATTTTTATTAGTTTTGTATGCTATTTTTATATCTGTGTTTTTAAATAGTTTTGTTAGTTTTGACATTTTATTATTTATATATGTGAATGTGGCCCATTTTTTGTTGTTGTTATTATTTATGTGTTGTTCAGTTTGATTAATTCTTAATTGTTCAGTTTTTATTTTGTATTTGATTTTATTTTCTATTTTGATTATAGTATTTTTATTGTATCCATTTGCATAACCAATTTGGTGTATTATATTTCTTTCTTTGTCAGTTTCTTGTTTGTTTAGGGGTATTTTGTACATTCTGTTAAATAACGAATAAAATGCTGCCATTTTATGTTGTGGTGGGTGGTCAGAATGGTTAGGTATAATGATGTTAGTGGAAGTTGGTTTTCTATATATTGCATATTGTATGTGTTTGTTGTATCTTGTCATGGTTATGTCTAAATAGTTGATTTTGTTATGTTTTTCTTTTTCTTCTGTGAATTGTATTTTGGGATGTATGTTATTAATTTGTTTCAGTATGTTCTCTGCATTTGTGTTTTTGTTATTTGATACATATAGTCCATCATCTACATATCTTATCCATATGCCATCTGGGTCATGTGTTTTTATGATATTTTGTATTTTGGTGTCTATATGTTGTAGGAATATTTCTGCTAATATGCTTGATAATGGTGATCCCATTGCTAAACCTTCTTTCTGTTGATAAATTTTGCTATTAAATTCAAAGTAATTTTGTTTTAGTATTAGTTGGAGACTATTTTTTATTTCGGTTATATATTGTTTGTTTTCATTTTGTTCTATAAGTTTGTTTATTATTATGTCAATTGTTTCTTCTACTGGGATATTAGTGTACATGTTTGTTATGTCATATGATGTGAAAAATGTATTTTCATTTATATTTATTATTTTTAGTTTGTCTATTAATTCGTATGTATTTTTTATGTTATGATGGTTATTTGTTAGTTGGTTATTTTTTAGTTTTTGTGCTATTATTCTTGCTATTTTGTATGTAGGAGCTTTTTTGAAATTGATTAATGGACGTATTGGGTTGTTTAATTTGTGTATTTTTATTAGGCTGTTCATTTTAGGTGGTTCTGGATTATTGTTTATATATATGTCTATGTTTTTATTGTTGAAAATGTTTTTATTTGTTTTTATTAGTTTTATTGTTTGTTTAAGATAGTTTTCTGTTGGGTTTTTATCTAGTTGTATGCATTTATTATTGTTGATGAAGTCTTCGGTTTTTTTGATGTAGTCTGTTTTATCAATGATTACTGTTGCTTGACTTTTGTCTGCTTTAGTTATTATTAAATTATTGTTCTTTACTTTATTTTTAATTTCTTTTATTGTTTTATTGTTTTTCTTTTGTTTATCTTTGTTTTTCATTTCGCTAGTGATTATTTTTTTAATTATATGTGCTGCTTCTGTTCTTTTTTCTTCTTGTATATTGTCTTTTATTAGGTTAATGGCAAATTCTGTTTCTACTATTAAATTTTCTAGATTTTTGTTTGCATTTTGGGTTATGTTAGTTTTTGACATATTGTTTAAATATTCTGTTTCTTTTTTGTTAAATTCTGTATTGCTAAGGTTAATGGTTCGAGGGTAAAATGTGTGTTTATTTTTGTTTTTTTGTTCTTGATTTTTGTTTTGTTGTTTTAATGTGTTAAGTTTTTTGTTGATTGTATAAGTCTTTTTGTTTTTCTCAAATCTTATTTTATTTTCTATGTTATTGTATTTATTGTTCCAAGTGATTGGATGTAATAAATTTGTTAGCTCTAAGTGCAGTTTGTATATGTCTAGTGTTATGCTATTTTTCTTACTGTATAATTGATTAATTTCGTTTTGTATCCATAGCCTTTGTGCTTGTTTTATAGTTTTTTGTGCAGTCATATTTTTGTTGTTTGTGTTTATATTGATGTATTTAGGTGTTAATTTATGTTTTTGGCATTGTCTATTGAAGTATATGTTTATGTTTGTGTTCATTAGTTGTTTTTTTCGTGTTTGGAATTTGTTTAACAATTTGGTAATGTGGTTATATGGAATTGTGGTTATGTTGTTTGTGTACATGTTAATGTATATTTATGTGAGAGATGATTTGTTATCTGTTATTTGGTAGTTGATTTCACTTATTTGCTATTCACTTCACTATTTTTCTTCACTATACACTTTTGTTTTTGCTTTGTTTTATAACCTCACTTTTCGTTTTTTCACTGTAGGCTTATTTACCTTGTATGGTTATATTATTTCAATCACTTTCTGCTACAGTCCGTTTCTTGATGTATGTAATACTATAATACTTATAACTATTTTACCTCAAGATGTATTTTTTCTTTAGGGACATTTTTTCTTTACATTAACATGTACACAAACAACATAACCACAATTCCATATAACCACATTACCAAATTGTTAAACAAATTCCAAACACGAAAAAAACAACTAATGAACACAAACATAAACATATACTTCAATAGACAATGCCAAAAACATAAATTAACACCTAAATACATCAATATAAACACAAACAACAAAAATATGACTGCACAAAAAACTATAAAACAAGCACAAAGGCTATGGATACAAAACGAAATTAATCAATTATACAGTAAGAAAAATAGCATAACACTAGACATATACAAACTGCACTTAGAGCTAACAAATTTATTACATCCAATCACTTGGAACAATAAATACAATAACATAGAAAATAAAATAAGATTTGAGAAAAACAAAAAGACTTATACAATCAACAAAAAACTTAACACATTAAAACAACAAAACAAAAATCAAGAACAAAAAAACAAAAATAAACACACATTTTACCCTCGAACCATTAACCTTAGCAATACAGAATTTAACAAAAAAGAAACAGAATATTTAAACAATATGTCAAAAACTAACATAACCCAAAATGCAAACAAAAATCTAGAAAATTTAATAGTAGAAACAGAATTTGCCATTAACCTAATAAAAGACAATATACAAGAAGAAAAAAGAACAGAAGCAGCACATATAATTAAAAAAATAATCACTAGCGAAATGAAAAACAAAGATAAACAAAAGAAAAACAATAAAACAATAAAAGAAATTAAAAATAAAGTAAAGAACAATAATTTAATAATAACTAAAGCAGACAAAAGTCAAGCAACAGTAATCATTGATAAAACAGACTACATCAAAAAAACCGAAGACTTCATCAACAATAATAAATGCATACAACTAGATAAAAACCCAACAGAAAACTATCTTAAACAAACAATAAAACTAATAAAAACAAATAAAAACATTTTCAACAATAAAAACATAGACATATATATAAACAATAATCCAGAACCACCTAAAATGAACAGCCTAATAAAAATACACAAATTAAACAACCCAATACGTCCATTAATCAATTTCAAAAAAGCTCCTACATACAAAATAGCAAGAATAATAGCACAAAAACTAAAAAATAACCAACTAACAAATAACCATCATAACATAAAAAATACATACGAATTAATAGACAAACTAAAAATAATAAATATAAATGAAAATACATTTTTCACATCATATGACATAACAAACATGTACACTAATATCCCAGTAGAAGAAACAATTGACATAATAATAAACAAACTTATAGAACAAAATGAAAACAAACAATATATAACCGAAATAAAAAATAGTCTCCAACTAATACTAAAACAAAATTACTTTGAATTTAATAGCAAAATTTATCAACAGAAAGAAGGTTTAGCAATGGGATCACCATTATCAAGCATATTAGCAGAAATATTCCTACAACATATAGACACCAAAATACAAAATATCATAAAAACACATGACCCAGATGGCATATGGATAAGATATGTAGATGATGGACTATATGTATCAAATAACAAAAACACAAATGCAGAGAACATACTGAAACAAATTAATAACATACATCCCAAAATACAATTCACAGAAGAAAAAGAAAAACATAACAAAATCAACTATTTAGACATAACCATGACAAGATACAACAAACACATACAATATGCAATATATAGAAAACCAACTTCCACTAACATCATTATACCTAACCATTCTGACCACCCACCACAACATAAAATGGCAGCATTTTATTCGTTATTTAACAGAATGTACAAAATACCCCTAAACAAACAAGAAACTGACAAAGAAAGAAATATAATACACCAAATTGGTTATGCAAATGGATACAATAAAAATACTATGATCAAAATAGAAAATAAAATCAAATACAAAATAAAAACTGAACAATTAAGAATTAATCAAACTGAACAACACATAAATAATAACAACAACAAAAAATGGGCCACATTCACATATATAAATAATAAAATGTCAAAACTAACAAAACTATTTAAAAACACAGATATAAAAATAGCATACAAAACTAATAAAAATAAATTACAAAATCTAAATAACTCACACAACAAAGATAATACAACAACCAACGGTATATACAAAATTGAATGCCAAGATTGCAATAAATGTTATATAGGACAAACAAAAAAACAGCTGAAAAAACGTTATTTTGAACACCTAAATGCATACAAAAAACCAAACATATATAAATCCAATTTAGCCACACATGCAATAAACACAGGACATGAATTCCCAGACATAACCAATGTAACACTAATAAAACATATACCACACAAAGGCACCATAATGAACATTTGGGAAAATTTACAGATTTACAAACATAAAACACAAAACAAATTAATACCAGAACAAATACAAATCAATACAAAACATGACACAATATTCAAAGCACTCAACATCGAAAATACACAAAATACAAAAACAGATACCACAACCACACACAATAATGCAACATTGAAGGACCAAAGACCAACAAACCACCATAATAACATCCAGAAGCCAACACACAAATACTGCACCAGAAGCAAGATGGCGAAGGTTGAAGATGGGAGAACAGGATCTCCCGAAACATGTCCCTAAAGAAAAAATACATCTTGAGGTAAAATAGTTATAAGTATTATAGTATTACATACATCAAGAAACGGACTGTAGCAGAAAGTGATTGAAATATATTATATATTATAAAATAGATGCCATACTTGTCTACATCGTAGTGTAATTACTTCTAATACTGCGATTCTTAAAATTATTATGAATCGATGGCCCCAGTATATTATGAGAAAAGCTTGCCGCCATTTGACTGGTCTACTGGTGCATTTAAAACCTTGAATACGTCCATGTTATTGCATAACACCGCAGTGTGGGGTTAATGACTCTTATTGCTCTTATCATAGTTATGTCATTCGGATGGAGTAATATTAGGAGTCATTACAAATTATAGGTTTCGGACATTACCCATCGTGACCTAAAATTAATGAACACAACGTTTCGACGTCTATAACATTAGTGGTCGTCTTCAGGCAAACAAGAAAGTAATGCAAAGTTAAATCTACCACTAACAAAATAATAGATATCGTAAAAACTCCAAATCTTAGTTAAACAAATATATTGCTAAAAAAATGATAACAATAATAGTAAAATATTGGTATGGAGAACCATACATGACTTCCATGTTCTAAGATTTATATTTAAAATCATTTACGAAATGAAATGTTTCCATAGAAACTACTTCTTTCCACTTATTGCTTCAGCCTTATCCAAAGTACTGTGGTCACTAACGTATACCACCACACGTTATCGCACTCGATTTTCACTGATGATGGCAGTCGACGGCACTGCCGAAACGTCTGATTTTGCAGAAAACATTGGACTACGGCCAAACAGCCCAGGAAGGAATTTTAACATCAAACTACTACTTTGTTGCCGATAACGTAGTACATATATACAAATTATCCCCTCCCCCTTCAACTATAATTTTCATTTATAGAAAATTACCCCCACTCCGTTCAACATACCTCTTCATTTATAGATATTTTATCTACGTTTCTACAGTGGATTATTTAGATATTCTTATCAGGATACTTTATTTATCAAAATTAAGTACATTACTCTTGTTACAACAAAAAATGTTTCAGGTAAACTGCCCTTTCCCGTAACCGATCTTCATCAAAATCAACAGACCTTGAGTTCTCCACAATTTAAGGATGTATGCAAAAACTTATTTGATTATGCTTGAGTTTACGGCAGTTATCGTTCGTCAAAAAAAAATTAACCACCCTGTTATCACATAAAACCTTGCTGGTAAACTACCCCTTTCCCTTAACCGATCTTCAATAAAATCAACAAACCTTGAGTTCTCTATAATTCAAAAAGGTATACAAAAAGTAGTTGATTCTGGTTGAATTTACGGCAGTTAACGTTCGTCATGGAAATATTTCTCTTGTTACAACATAAAATGTTGCAGGTAAACTACCCCTTTGCCTTAACTGATCTTCAACAAAATCAATAGACCTTGAGTTCTCTACAATTTAGGGTTGTATGCAAAACGTTTTGATTCTCTTTGAATTAACGGCAGTTGTCGTTCGTCAGAGAAAAAATTACCTTTGTTAAAACATAAAACGTTGCTGGTAAACTACCCCTTTCCCTTAACCGTTCTTCACCAAAATGAAAATACCTTGAGTACATACAACTACAGGAACGTATGCAAAACTTATTTGATTCTCTTTGAATATGCGGCAGTTATCGTTCGTCATAGAAAAAGTTACCCTTGTTAAAACATAAAACGTTGCTGGTAAACTACCCCTTTTCCTTAACTGATCTTCACCAAACAATTCAGAGCTGTATGTGAAACATTATTTGATTCTGTTTGAAGTTGCGGCTGTTGTCGTTTGCCATAGAAAAAAATTACCCTTGTTAAAATATAAAATGTTGCAGGTAAACTACCCCTTTCCCTTAACCGATCTTCACCAAAATCAACAGCTCTTGAGCCCTCTACAATTTAGAACGCATTCAAAATATTATTTGATACTCTTTGAATTAACGGCAGTTATCGTTCGTCAGAGAAAAAATTACCCTTGTTAAAACATAAAACGTTGCTGGTAAACTACCCCTTTTCCTTAGCCGATCTTCACCAAACATTTCCGGACTGTATGCAAAACATTATTTGATTCTGTTTGCATTTGCGGCTATCGTTTGCCATAGAAAAAAATCTACAGACACAGACACACACACACACACACACACACACTTTTCGAAAAATGACTTTTTTTCATGTTTTGAGAGTAGTACAATCAGAATCTGCAATTATCTCGAACACGATTTTTTTTGCCATCACCATACTTCCATTTCCGTATGGAACATGGAAGTAAAAAGTAGTCACCACTCCTTCACGGAAGGATTGCTCCTGTGGTTGCAACGTAAACAACGTGCAGCGATTCTATAGAGGTCGAAACTTTCGGTTTAATGTTAACTCACGATGGCTAATGTCCGAAAACTTATAATTTATAATGACTTCTAATACTACTGCATCCGAATGACATCAATATGACAAGAGCGCTGAGAAGCATTGACTCCACACTGCGGTGTTATGCAATAACATGGACGAATTCAAGCTTCGAAATACACCAGTAGACCAGTCAAATGGTGGCAAGTTTTTTGTGCTCTTTGATCTTTACTCTGAAAGATTTGTAAGAAAATCATTATTTTAATTTATGGGTTACACCACACTATCAAACACAAAGGTGTAGTCGGTGAGAAATGTTACAATGCCTTACCTTAAAATGTGAGTGACAAGTATATGGCAAGTAACTGCAGGTTTATTTTGTTTCATGACTGCTTGAAACAATGACTGGTGACTACACAGTTGTTTAGTGAAAACTTATGTTACTTATTTTCTTACTTCTAACCAGGTTTACACGTTAGAGGCCAAGTAAACGTACGCATGGAATGAGCCTGTAGATAAATGACAAGTATTTTATTACTTTATAGTTTGCAGACAACCCAATTGTACTAATTCCATATAAAGGTGGTCTGGAACAAATCACAAGGAATTTAATAAAAAATATGGAAGTTTAAGTGGAAAAAAATATGGAATAACAGTGAAAATTTTACATACACATTGATACAACCTAATACTTGTGCACACGATTTCCGAAAAAGGACTTACTGTTACAAGGTAATAAAGAGATCAAAGTCTGTAAAACTTAAAAGTAGATGGGAGTGCTTGTCTGCTTGTCAGTAAAAATGAAAGCGATAAGAAAGAAATTAGACAAAAAATTGGTCTGGGACGAAGGACAATTAATAGGTTAAATGGTATATGGTAACGCAAGGAAATATAAAAAGGTAAAAAACATTGCCTCTACTAAACAATAGTTTGAAGTATTGTAATAATAGTGCTGACACTTAACACATAACGGATACTGATAGAAGATAGTTTATTCGTGTGGAAATAGATGAACTGAGGAAATCGAATAGAATATCTAGAACAGATAAAGTCGTGGCGGTAATGTTACGGCAATGTGCCCCCTCTATTTTAGATGATATTTTTAAAAAACAGCTAATCTGGTTTACACGTTTACACAGTATTGGGAGGAAAAGATTGTCAAAAATGACATTCCAGTGGGTAACCCGATCGGACATTGGTGAAAACTTTCCACAAGTTTAAGGAAACGCAGTTGCCCTGTGTAGCAATACAGGGCAATAGACAAAAAGATTTGAATCGGCTAGTTACGGCAGTCGATATAAACCGAGCAATGATTGTGATAATCGTCATCTCAGTGTAATTTCAAGTTTATTTGTTATAGTAATTCATTCTCTTTTTTTTTAGATCTACCAAGTAAACCTTTACTCGTGTCTGAGATTGTGGATTTACGCGCAACTTTTACGTACGGGCATTCAACCCGTCATTGCCCGTAAAATTTTAAATTCATTTTTGAGTTGTTTTAAGTTCAGTTTTTAATATCCGTAATCGCCACTCTTACCGTAAGAATAATTTTAAAACTGGGGGTACTTTAAAGGTGTGATTAAATAACGTTTTACACAGTGACTTTGTGTGAATCTACTGTGAGAAATGTAGATGGAAGCACATGTTACACTGCATTGAGATTTACTGATCTGAAGATATGTTTTAAAATATAATAATGTACTGGCATATAATCGAAATTACTGGGGTTATAATTATTTTATATTAAGTCTGTAAGTAGCGTAAGAGTAGTAGTATTGTACATTATGACTGTTAATTAGCAAATAACGTAAATTTATATATTTCCTAAGAGACTTCTAGTGACAATTCCTACAATTCTAACTCCCATTTTAAAAATAACACAGTAGTCTTAGGTTTATAATACGTTACTGAATTAAAAAGCTAAAGACGCCAATTAGTAAAATAAGATAAACAGACAAATTTAATTTTTACAAGTAAATAATTGGATTGAAATTGTAAAAATTTTCAAAAGTTGTATCACCTATACGGAAGAGAAGGTATGTCCTTTGTGGTCATTAGTAACTACGAAAACCTGAAGAATTTATCAGCAACACGAAGTTCTTTCTTTTCAACGATGCACTGTTAAATAATGATGGGCGTTTATACAGTCTAATGGGAGAGCTATTGTGTCCGTGAAGTGGCCGGAAGGAGAGTCGCTCACTTCCGTAACAATGAAGCTCACCACACGCCAAACAGGGCTACACAAACACTCCTCTCCCTTTGCAATTTTTACGTTCCTACTCACCCCTCAGTTAGTTCATGTTCCAATAAAATTCCATAGACTATTATTAAAACCAACATATTCATTTTTGCTCGTTATGATATTCAGAATTATTTAATTTATTTAGTCATTTGTAAATAAATAATTTTAGCGCATACCATAACAACTGACAATGCTTGAATCTGTTATAATAAACAGTCGACAGGCGAATGCACCGTGGAGTAACTTGATACGGGCAGCCACAAAAGAAAACTTACGCGTCAGTCTGCAAAGTTAACGTAATCTGAAGTTTCAAGAACAAAGTTTGTTACTGCACGTGCAGGTCTCTTCCTTTGCCATGTAGACAACTAACCGGGCACAGTTGTACAACTAACCGTGGCAAGCTCTTGTAACAAATCAAACAAATCACTTCTCTAATATAGTCCCGTGGAAACCATGTAATCTGATATAGCAAGTCAGTAACCATATTATGAACTGTTATATAACGAGTCAAACAATTTTATTACTATTATTGGGTCTGTCAGTCTTTCGACTGGTTTGTACCCTCCCCGCTAATACCCGGGGGTCGTGTGTCACGGAGTCTCTCACAGGTTTATGAGACCTACAGTTTAACGCCGGATCCAAACGGCATAGTTGGGTAGGATTTATACTAGGCAGGATAACTCTCGCTGGTTTGCCATAGCAATGCGAGGGGCTACGGTCGTACCTAAATCAGATGGCTCCGGCGGGAATCGAAACGGCGCGATAGCGTAGCAGTGCCACACGCTAGCCACAACGCCACGACCGGTCCAAACAATGAGCGGTTCATATTCATATGGGATTTGGAGCAACCGTTTAACTGTATTTTATCACAGGTCTATAATCTTTACCATTATTTTCCATTCAGATTATGCTGTAACAGTTCAGAACAATATCAGGTTTGATTAATCAATCTTGGACAGGTATGGAAAGCTAGGCCTATTTATAACCAAATCTGGTAAACCTTTCTCCCTCTTTCTGAAATCAGATCGTCACTGATGAACGATAGTGTATTTTTCAGGAGCGCATGTTGTCTAGAAGCTTGACGGTCTGGGCTACACACACGTGCACGCGAAACATTCAGGAGGACCATCTAGGACACACACACCAAGATAGAGCGACCAACAGCATCATGTAACAATGAACTGAAACATGTAAACACACAAGAGAACAGTATACAACAGAGAAAATAATGACATTTTAACGAATCTGTAAATAGAAAAAGTATAAGCCTATAAACAGGTTTTGTAATTTGGAAAGGTAAAAGTAATTGAACTTCATTTTGTAACACAAAGTAAGAAATTTGACACGAATTTGTTACTGATCGCACTAAGCATTTAAATTCCCTGGGTGTGCAGTGTTACTATCATCTTGATTTTCTTTGAAAAATATTTATTATCAAACTTTAAATTGTTAAGTTGTTAGTTAAATTGATAATTGTTAATTGTCAGTTACTTCCTAATGTCTGTCATACACTCAAATATATCCATATTTTATTTTTATAGTATATCAATACGAGGTTTATAGTTATAAATTTAAGTTGCTCTTGTCATTCCTGTTCCTGACGTTCGTTATGTATATTACAGCGCTGAGGAGATAGATAATATGAGCGGGCATGTAATAATTTGACGCGTTTTGTGAGCGACAAGATAACACGTGGTCTCGATCTTTCCAGACACGTCTCATATGATATGTTTTGACGTTTCTCTGTGTTGGATTATTTTACGCTTGCAAACTGTTTGAGTACAGGCGTTTAATGTGTTTTATTTATTTAAACTCTCATTCTCTCTCTCTCTCTCTCTCTCTCTCTCTCTCTCTCTCTCTCTCTCTCTCTCTCTCTCTCTCTCTCTCTCTCTCTCTCTCAATATATCTGTGTGTGTGTGTGTGTGTGTGTGTGTGTGTGTGTGTGTGTGTGTGTGTGTGTGTGTGTGTGTGTGTGTGTGTGTGTGTGTGTGTGTGTGTGTGTGTGTGTGTGTGTGTGTGTGTGTGTGTGTGTGTGTGTGTGTGTGTGTGTGTGTGTGTGTGTGTGTGTGTGTGTGTGTGTGTGTGTGTGTGTGTGTGTGTGTGTGTGTGTGTGTGTGTGTGTGTGTGTGTGTGTGTGTGATACACGTATCTCTTTCTACCGAAAAACATGACTGTCCATAGACTGTCGTTACATTTGAAATTATTTGGCTATATATATAAACAATTTATAATATTGTTTGTTATATTACAACAAATATTGCTCTTTGTATAACTTGATTTGTAAGTTATTTATAAATTCTCATATATTTATAAGATTATAAATTCAGTGAAACATGTTTTATATTGATACGCAAATTTTAAGTCATAAATTCACTGTACAATAAATTTGGCCGTGAATGTGTTATAGGTGTGACACATATTTAGTTTCCTTAATGAACTGTAATATTTTTACGCCACAAAAGGAGCTTCTCGACCAAATAGATGTTGTTTAGTACTTATAAAGTTTTATTAATTCAAGGCTTATCTTATTTGATGCACAATAAACATATCAAGATTTTTGTTTACGAAAATTTTATGGTTAATATTCAAACTTCATGATATATATTAATTCACAAGAACCAGAACAATTTGCTTTCCTATATTAAATCTTTCGACTATCAAAATTTATATTGTACCGTTAGAGATATGTATACATGTGCGTGCGTGTATGGGTGTGAGACAAAAAGAAATGGCCTTGAATTACTAACTATTACACTCTTGCACATTACACGTTTTCGCCCGCACGATCAAAACTCGCACTGGTTTGAATCATGGTCTGTTGCTTTTCACACTGTACGATTTTAACCGTTCGAATAGATTATTTTTAGCAGTTCTGTTGAAAGTATAGCCTGGTAAAGTTGTTATTATGGATCGTGAACAAATCATTGCATTATGGGTTTTTTTATCGTCGTCGGAAAAGACAAAGGCGCAATCGCCTTCACTGGGTTCATCCAATTAATCAGAGACGTGAGGAAGTTGGGATGTTCTACACATTATTTGAAGACCTGAGAAATGATGACCGAAACTTTTTTAACTACTTTCGTATGTCTGTTGGCTCCTTTGATGAATTGCACGGGAAACTGAAGAATGTTCTTCAACGGCAAAACACGCAATTCTGAAATTGTATACAACCTATTGAAATGCTGGCTATGACTTTAAGGTAAGTCTTTGAACACTGCTTTGTTATTACTGCTGTTTTCATTAATATGCCATTCAAGCGTAATAATACATTTGTAAGCTTTTACTGCTGTCTTTATATTAAAATTTGAAACATCCAAATTTTGTCATCATGTTTTTTTACTAAAGTACCCTACATAAACAAACATGAAAGATAAAATAATGCAAAGTATATTTACGAGGAAGTACTAAAAAAATCAAAGTATTCTGAAATTTTGGAATAAGACAAACCTGTAACAAATAATCGTTATACACGTTAGTAAATAACACAGTCTAATTAATATAATATATAATATTATAGAAAGAGGATGGTCATCTAATTATTATCTTCCTCACCAAATCATCTGTATGCATAATTTCCTTTATTGGAGATAGATTAGATTAACATAAGATAGAATAAAGACAAACACAAATCTGATTATTTGATAATTTCAGAATATTCTGATATTATTCTGATAATTTGGAAATAATAAAGCGCTAGTAACAATCAGCAATCAGTCTCTTTAAATTCTTCATGGCGTTCCAAAATCAAATTGATTGGAATATATCAGAATATTTGGACTCTCCTGAAGCCGGACTTGCAACATTCTCACTTTGTGAAGAGTCGCTGTGACAAAAACCCTGGAGGTATTGCGATGTTGACTGTGTTTCTTTCTTTGATGGTGTACTTTTATTGAGTGGTGTTGTCTGGTGCGCTGGCTTTGATTGATTTTGCGGTCCGTATAGATTATAGATGTAGAGACAAGGGATGATGTTGGTTAAGGTTATTTGAAATCTGAGTTGAAAAGTTAGGACCTGAATACTGTCGAGGGGGAAATGAAGGTTGTTGAGCGTGTAAAAATGCTTGGTCTTGGATAACTGGAGGTGGCTGAGACATATACTGAGAGACTGGCTGATAAGACGGCATGGAAGAGGAGTAGTTTGGGTGAGGATGAGAAATTGTTTCCTGCGTTTTGTTTATGTTTTCTATCACGTTTAGCACTCCCATTTGAAACTGAAGAAATTCTCTGTTTGTATAGTTCTTCAAGTGAGGCATTAAACTTTGGAGAAAAGACATTTTACTGCAAGGCGTTCTTGGTTCCAGAGCTTTTAGCATTTTCAATTCCACTTCATCTGGTTGCTTGTGTTTTCTTTTTCCTATCTGACTGGAAGCATTGTTGGAAGGCAGGTTTACGTTGGTAGTAATAGAAGCAGAGGGATCTCCAGCGCCGGAACCTCCAGGCTCTCCATCTTCTTCAAGTGTATTTCCCAACCCTGGCTGAATTTCTGAGTCCAAACTGTCCACCGTATTTGTATCCGTGTAAATCTTATTCAGAAATTGTAAAAGGTCTGAAAACACATATTTTTTACGTTTTTTGGCCTCCGATCCACTTTTTTTGGCAGCTCTTTCATCTCTTTTAGATTTTGCAAAACAATCTCGGAGGTTGGTCCGCCTTCGGGTTACTTCTTTGCCTGTAAAGATACAAAAGTATTAATTTTGTATTTCGAACTTATATAAAAAAATTATTATTTACATAAACAGTGATAAAGTTGTTTTTTAAATAGTTTTGAGTTTTATAATAATTAATGTTCCCATTTATTTTTTATTTTTTTAGATATTTGGCGAGTGGTTGTACGTTTACGGATTTGCACTACAACTACAGGGTTGAAATTTCAACGGCAAGAAAATTTGTTGAAGAAGTATGCACAGCGATTTGGTCAGTAATGCGAGAAGAGTGTATTCCATCACCAACTTGTGACAAGTGGGAATCAATCGCTTCTAATTTTGAAAGTACTGATAACTTCCCACACTGTCTTGGCGCTGTCGACGGTAAGCACATACGACTTACTTGTCCGTTTGACTCAGGATCCATGTACTTCAATTACAAAGATTATTTCTCTATTGTGCTAATGGCTGTAGCCGACGCCAAGTACAGATTTGTCTACGTTGATGTAGGAAGCTACGGTAAAGAGTGTGACTCATCAATATTTAAGAGGTCCAATTGTGGAGATCAATAGAAAATGGTTCTCAACAATTACCTGAAGAACAACTTCTTCCAGGGACAGAGAGTCATAAAATACCATACTTCTTTTTTGGAGACGAAGCGTTTGGCTTACACAAACACTTATTGAGACCCTTTGGAGGGAATCACTTAACAGTTGAGAAAAGAGTGTTTAACTATCGATTGTGCAGAGCACGAAGATATCTGGAATGTGCGTTTGGCATTCTTAGTAATAAATGGTGTGTGTTTCATCATCCTATCAATGTGCAGCCACATTTTGCAGTGCTCATTGTCAACACGTGCATCGTATTGCACAACTATGTACGTGACAGAGACGGATATGTTGTTGAGGACACAACAACGATCACAGGCCTGGAAGATTTGGCAGGGGAAAATACTATAAGAGGATGCTTGGCAGCAAACAATATCAGAAGTGTGCTTTGCAGATATTTTTTGTCAAACGTTAGAAGTGTACCCTGGCAAATGTCAAAAATCTAATGTGCCAAAAGTGAAACATGAGATAGTATGAAGTGTCTCTTGTGTGGATATAAAATCAGTGTTCTGTAAGTGGAAATAGATTACTCCTTTTAAATTTTCAATAATGTTTTATTTTTTTAACTCAGCCTTGACCACCTTTGAAATTAATATAGGTCAGATGTTATTATAAGAATAAAAACAATAACTTTATTATATTATTTTTATATTAACATCTGATCTAGATATTAATTAAGTTTAAATTGTCTTTGAACATCAGTTATAGCATAAAAGAAAACTTTTTTAAAATTTCAGAATGGGTGTTTGGACATTAATTTTTATCAAATAATTTTAAATAAAAAAGAAATATGGAAATTGAAAATTATTTTAAAATTGAGTTGACATGGAATTTTTAAAGCTGTCATAATATGTATGGTTAAAATATTATATTTAATAAAAAGTACTTACCAAATGCATTTTTCTCTGTATCACTGATGCTCTCGAAATCTGGTTTCAGTGCTAAACATACTTCCTCCCAGGCTTTTCTTGTCCCGATTCTATCCTTATAAATATCTAAAGTTTTGTTCCATAACACAGGTTTTGGTTCAACTAGCGAAATCAAAACTTCAGCGCCAATTCCTAAATGAGTTTTAATACAGCTTCAGTTTGACAATTGTACTGCTGCAATGAATAAAATGTAACGAAAGACTTATTGTTGACCATGCAAACCCTCAACTGAAATCATTCAAACCTCTGTTATCCAAAGTCTAAACACTCCATAAATTGTAAAATGTACCTTTTATGGGACACTTTGATAAATTACAGAGATGGATTAACACAAATATGAAAGAAAGTTACATACATGTAAATACAAATACAATGTTCAAATACAGCGAAGAAATACCAGTCTGAATCTAACTTTCGTAATACTCTAAGACTATCGGTACTGCTGTTCACTGCTGTTGGAATATTACTCCTGTCTTATGAAAGTAGAGCATTGTTTTATCAATAAGAATATTTCGTAGTAGGTAGGCTATTATTTTTTAAGGAGAGAGATTGTTAATTTAAGGGCACTCGTTTGAAAATTGAAGCGTTATTGTGTCCGTGAAGTGGCCGGAAGTAAAAACTGCCAACTTCCGTAACAATGCGTCCAACCACTCGCCAAACAGAACCAAACAAAGGCCGCCTGCATCATTGTACGCATTCAACCTCACGTTAGGTTCCCTTCGGATAATATTCTGACTACTACGATAAACAATTGTATTTTTTTAAACTTTACGCTTTTCTGACTCAATTGAACTGTTTACTTAAATATGTTATGAATATTTTTGTGTGGTTGTAAATAAGAATGAATTTGTGCTTGCGTTATCCTTTGCGGTTAATATTAAGTAGAATTTACGGTTGTCTGAAATTGTCAAACTCAACTGTAACTGAAGAGACACACTGCAAACGTAATGTAATTCAAAGTTTCAGGCACAAACTTTGTTACTGCTGGCACTCCCTTCCTCCCTGTGACATTTGCTCCTGACCACGTCATATTCTACTATACCAACAAAAGTACTGCAATATTATAATCGCAGCTTTCATGTAAGGAATGTGTGTAATGAAAACTATTTATTAGATTTTATGTATTTACTATAAATATAATGATGAACGTAGGGATATTATCTTAATCGTTTGCTACAATATAATTGTAGAGGCGCCGCGCTGGTCAGCACAATGAATTTTTTGCGATCTACAATCGCGACGGCTGTCGTGGGGTCGGGTCAAGGTCACGACTCATCTGTCTACCCACCTATATCGCTAGGGATGTGTCTGACATCCACGGATGGTCATATCTCTCTCTCTTTCTTTCTCTCTCACTCTCTCTCTCTCTCTCTCTCTCTCTCACTGTTTCTCCGTCTCTCTCAACCTGTCTCCCTCTCCCTCTCCTCACTCTCACTCTCACTCTCACTCACTCTCTCTCACTCTCTCTCTCACTCTCACTCTCACTCTCTCTCTCTCTCTCTCTCTCTCTCTCTCTCTCTCTCTCTCTCTCTCTCTCTCTCTCTCTCTCTCTCTCTCTTTCTCTCTCAATCTCTCAATCTCTCTCTCTCCCCACGGTACGGCTCGCCAGTTCACGTTACTTGCTGGCTGATTAGTGATCGCAGTAGAACTTGAGCCCCGCGGCTAGGGAGTGCAACAGACAGCAAGTCTAGTGTATGAGAGGAGACGAAGAAGAAGAAGAAGAAGAAGAAGAAGAAGAAGAAGAAGAAGAAGAAGAAGAAGAAGAAGAAGAAGAAAATTTTATTCTTGTTTATCAAATTACATTACTCACCAAGGAACTATTACTTTAAGTGTTCCTGTTGCTTTACCTTTTTTAATCAATCACCCTAAACAGCACTACGTGAAGGACTCAAGGTTCAAGTTCCATGAATACTTATACGGCAAGCATACATGATGAGACGATCAGAGTAACACAGAAAAAAGATATCTGATATAAATGAAAAAAGTCAATGGAAATTAGAACTTCAATAAGTTAGTTGTCTCACCACAAGAGACAATAAAATTATTAAAGACAATATCAATAAAAACTTTACCCGGACGAAGGTGAGGATATTATGCTCGTAGATAATGTCTAGTTTGTTAGTCTCCTCTCAGACAAATCAATTATGCTCTGGCGTCTCGTACTGCAACGTTATATTCTGTAAATTTTGCCGTATACATTCATCGTCATCATCAGAGACAGATAAAGTATTTCTCTTGTCAGTGAACGTGTTGCTTCATGAAGAGAAATCTGTCGGCTTCATAATTTCTTCAACTTTATAAACGACACACGTTTTGGAATAAAATGTGATTAAATAATAAAACACTAATTAGCAAAATTATAAAAAACTTTAAGTTATTGAAGACAGTACTACAATTTTGACTATTATTTTCATAATTTTGTATTTTATATTTGTATTTGTATTCATCTGTATTCACTATTTCCTATTTGTATTCATGTCAGATACAGTAATAATAATTCTTACAATTTTCTTAAATAATGGAATTTCTACTGTAACACTACTTCCTTGCGTTTATTTCTCTGTTCTCTCCCTTATGTAGTAAGAAATCGCCTAATCTATACGTCTGAAATATTCTTGGTATAGAAACTTATTAAATTACAGTCACCATAGAAATAAAACTATTTTGTCAGCAACTGTCAAATGACACATGTAGTCGTGTCGGGGAAAATGATGTTTTAAATTTAAAAAATTACTATATGAAGATCTTCCTCTAATTGAAGCGAAAATCCTGAAACGTGTACTATCAATTTGTGCAAAACATTTTAATTATAAATAATCTAATTCTACATTTTAGAATGTCTTTTCAACAATGATTTAGACGGTAATGTATTGTATTTCAATGAGGTTATATTGAATAACCTCTTAATAAGATTTCGACGAAAAAAGCACGTTTCAGTGAGCTAAAACGTTAGCTTACAAATCTCAAATTTCCAGATTCGATTTCTATCAAGTCCCCACTTTAAACTGATGTTTTAGCCCTAGGATTTTATTACACTATAAAAATGAATATAAAAAATGCGCCGTAAGTCTCAAAAATGTTACTTCGTACCTGGTCCTTTTTTCTCTATGTCGAAACATAAAAGTGGTGTATGAAATACACTGTGATAGTTAACTCTGCCGCCCGGCTGACACTTTCAACTATGGTGACGTAAATTAGTCACATTCAGGTAAGCCAACACATTCACGATGACCATGTAGCCGGAAATTAGGCAGGGACCTTCAGCGACCGGGTGACTGAGGCGAGCCACACGCAGGGCAAGTCGTCCGGCCTATTGAAGAGAGACAAGTAGCAGCCCGGTCACACCAGATCAGGTATCAGCAGCGGCTGTATCCGAATCTCAGAATGCAACACGGATAGGACGGCTGTAGGCCTCCTGGTGTACGTGAAGAGTCACGCCGGCTCAGAAATAGAACGGAGTTTCTTTCCCGACCGAACGGAATCCAGGCTGGGAATGCCCTTTAAGCATGACACTAGGCAAGTAGATTTATCTGGAAGCGAAGGATGGACGACCATGGAAAGTGCATCGGCAGCGACTCAAACCCGCCGGAGAACAGCAGTAGGCTGGCGACCGGAGAGCATTCAAGATCCGGAAGAGTTGTGACCGCAGCGACTGAAATTTGTTCCTCGTGCCAAACTGGAGTAATCGCAGCGAGCCTATCCGAACCGGAACCCATCTGATAGGTTCGCTGCAAACCCCGGATATAGACTAGAGGTCTCACAGCGTGCCAGTCAGGAGCCGGCAGCTATCTGATGGGCTCGCTGCGACAACCAAAATAGAGAGATAAAGGAGCTCTAATGGGTCTCGTGTTCTTTGTTCTGAAGCCAATTACAATTAAATGTGTGTAATTAAATAATGTGTTTAGTATATGCATACCACGAGTTTAAAGGCCCCTGAACAGTAACTATTCGCATTTTTTCCGTAAAACAGAAGTCTTTAATCTTCATTTTGTGTCTTGTCTCTTTACTAGTCAATTTCAAAGCTATTTGTGTTTTAACAACACGTTTTCATCCAGATATTTTTTTAGCGCATACAGTATTTTAACCAAACTTTGAACACCCAACATGTTGAATTTGACTTTTAACCTCTCAATATTCTCATTGTTGAAACGAATTTCTGTGTCACACGTTGCTATGTTATCAGTCTTTTTAACAACAACAACCAAATGAGTCTAAATTATATTATTTAAGGATTCATTCACATTTTGTGTTGTCCTACTTAAGAAATTTTTCAGAAGTGGTGGATGTGTATGATTTCTGTAAATAGGGGTTGGTTTATTCACAGCAGTTTCAGAAATATAATTTTAGTGAACGAATGAAATTAATTTCGGTTTTACGGAACCTAACGTAACCCCTCTTTCATATGTCGGCTCTTTTTAAAATGTGCCTTTAGGTATGGTAATTCTTTAATTAATATTAATACTATTTATTTCATTAATAATACAAATTTTGCAAACAAAATCAATTCAACGTTAGCACTCATTCGGAAGAACATGAATCACTAATAGGACGTAAACAAAACTCTTACCTAGATTACCTTTACACAATATCCTACACGTTACAGCTAACATAAATACCTAAAAATATATTCTTTGAAAAGCAGCAAACTACAACTTTCTATATGAATTCGGTAAAAAGATATATTATCAGTAAAACAGCATGTCGAATAACGTTGGAATGACCATAATTTTAAGACTTGTAAAACAAATAACAAAACTCACTGAATTGGTATAATTTATATATCGAATTACTCAAAAAGAAACAGATGGTAATATTAGATTAAAAAACCTAAAAGCTATTTTGGTCATTTTTAAAATTTCCATCTATCCATAATAGACAAATACATAAGCATATACATTTATACAGTTTAACGTATGTATAATAGTTGAGATAAAATCTTAAAACACGTTACCTTTACTTTCTTCCTCATCAAGATTAATTACTAACTAACGTATAGAAAATTAAGCAAACTTTAAATAAAATAAAATCCAAAAAATCATCTTACACTTTCTCAGAACATAGGCATTGTGCACACGCGTCTATTTAAATTTGAATATCCAATTTCAATTTACCGAGAGTATCACAAGAGAAGACTCGCGCTTAAAGTGTAAAACAATCAGCTTTACAAGGTAAGCCTAATTCGTTTACTATCTACTACAACGATAAAATTATACTTGCAAAATAGACCCGTTTTTCACGAATACTAAAATAATATCGATATACCATTAAGGACAGAATGATGAACAACAATGAGTATTACAATAGAAAAAAATCTGGTATAAAATTTTTATTTTACAATAAGCTACTTCGCATAGACTCTATACATTACACTATAAAAATTATCCTTATTGTTTGAAAAATATTTATAATTTTTAAACCTAAATACACAGCCTTGGACGTTGTCTCAATTACCACTCAAATAACTCACGAGACATTGTATTTTGCTAGAAATGTCATATGTATAATCGATTAATAATATAAATTGAATAGCTATAAGGCATAGTAAATATAAAAGTATTACACCCATCCATCATGTTCCAAATGAGGAAATATAAAATGATTTCGCTCTGATCTACATTTCTAGGATTACTAAATACTGCATACATGATTGCAACATATGAAGAAATACCTTACTGACATCGTTATACCTTAAGAGAAATATTATCGTTATACCATATAGTACTTAATTCAGCCTGTTATCGTTTGTTTGCATAAGTACAACATGCTTATCTAGCTATTTCTAGTGTCCTGATATAACATTTAAGTAGTTTGTTATATGTTGCTTGTTAATAAAGAGTTTCAATGCGTTAATGTTTTCCTTTGAAGAGTAATCAGATTCGTATTTCTATTCTGGAACACTTAAAACTAGTTGAAATGTTGCATAACTTTGCAGTATTTTCAAACAGCTTGTACTATTAGGTAATCCCTACAGATTTGGATCCGCTCGCTTTGTTATATACACGCGCTTTCTAATAATCCTTGAAGGTTTTACAGTTTTTTACTATTAATAGGTAGTAGTTTTTACAGTTTTACATTACTTGTAAGATGCACAACATAATTACAAACCTTTTACAACCATACAATATTTTTAAGACAGATTCTTTGTAAATTTTATAATTTTTATAATAACTTAAATTTACTTCACATAAAGGGAGCTCGATGAAAATGTATACAACGCTAGCAGTACCCACGCTTATATTCAGCAGTGAAATTTGTATTACAAAAACACACACACGAGCGAATAATACAAACTCAAGGGATGAACTTTCTAAGATACGTCGAAGTATGTAAGTAGAGATACATGAGCACAGAAGACCTTCAAAAACAGTTAATTAAATTAAAAAAATAAAAGAAAACAGAATTAAACAGTACAAACATTTGGAAACGATAGGAGTAAAAAAACTACCTTTAAAAGCGAGAATGTATTTACCAAAAGGAAGGAAACATATGTTAACCAAGAAAACTATGAGAACCGGAACGGGCAAAAGTGCCTAAAAATTAAGGGGCAGAAAATGATGATTATATATTCATTACGTGTATGTTAATCAGTTAAGTTACTAAGAAATAATTAGGAAAATAATATCACAATAGTACAGTATACTATTTTTGTTAGTATAAAAATTTTTCGTAATTAAAAATTAGTCTTTTTAATGTTTAGTAAAATAATAACATCTTAAATCTATAATAAAAATGAATCATTAATGGGGTTCAATAAATGTTATTCGTAATCATCGACACAGGTTGCGTTCCACGTAATCCACCCGCTGTATATACAAACAACGCTTTCACTAACAAAGTTAAACTACGGATTCATTAACTGGTACTATCGAATTTCTTTAGAGCCTGTCAATAACCCTATTGCTCCGACACAGATTTTAGGGTAAACTTAATCAACGAGTCCTGCACGTAGTCCGCTATCATGCCTTGTTACACCGTGGTGAATTCATGTAGCAAATAAGTTTTGCCCCTCATCCTACTCGAGATTTACCTAACCTAATTTCATTCATAACTACTACTGTTTCTATTGCACTGCACAGTTAGTAACAGCCTTCTGACTACAGCGATTGCTTTTATGTCTAAAACTTTAAATTTTTAAACGTTTCCCTAAAGCGTTTTTACTTCTTTGCTCAATTAACAATCTACGAAATAGTTGCATAGACTAATTTAAACCTAAATCTGAACTAAAATAAATTTGCTGTTGTAAACAGTTGACTGTCTATGACATTTACGCAAGATAGGAGCACAGACTAGTTAGAGTTAGTATTCCATGACGGATAGAATCGATAAGAGATTGAAAAATTAATAAGGATAACCGTCATGATGATATTCTGCATGGTGGCTACTGCCTCGTTACCCTGACTGTTTCAGTATGCATCTTGCTTTATGGCCTCCCTGGTAAATATCATTATTATACACGCAGTTCGCCTGTAATAATTAGGATTAACTCTTTTCTCTTGTAGCGACGGTTTCTCTTGTCACAAGTCTTGTAACGACGGTAATGTTTTGGTTAAATATAAATAATATTTATACCACAATTAGCATAGTATTTTTCCTGAACTAGTAAACTGTTTGTTTGTGTTTAGTAGAGTGGTAGATGATGTGACGACCTGTTGGTTGGTATGTCATAGCCTCATGTTGGCAGCCAATTAATATAGATTCCTGAAACGATTAATTAGTTAACTAAGTAAACAATATACGCTTTCGAATTGCCGATTGAGCTAGGTGATTTAACAAAACAATAATTTTAAGAAGGTTATACTGAACTGTCACCATAAATTTTAGTTGTAAAAAAATAATTTGCGTTATAATTTAATTTTAATCTTAATTTTACTAATTTTAAGTTTTAATATTTTTATTCTTATAAAATGTTTAGAACAGTATTTAGCGTTCCTTTTGTATGGCATAAAAACTATTATATGACTTCACCTAACGTGGCTTGACTGAATTTACTATTTTTCCGATTCCCTATAATTTGTAAAATAAGATGCTGGAACTTGAATAAGACAACTGGACACTTTTAAGATTTGTTCAAGTTTTCAAGAAATATAGTAGTAGCTCCAGACATAAAAAAGAATGTTTACCTCTGCCACAGTTTCGATTATTCCTAAGCACAATCAGCCTATTATTGTGTTTTTTTTAGCTGAAGCAGAGAGTATTTCATTACTGGTTGATGAAGAGTCATCAAAAAACACAATAACACAATAAATGACGCCAATCGAACAGCGAGGTACTAATACTAATGAGCCACTGTGTTTCTGCTTACTTAATTTAGCGTATTAATGCACATCACAAACTTGAAAGGAAGGCTTCTTCCGTTTGTCTTTTAGGTTTAATTTAGTCCAGTTTTGTGTTCTCATAAAGAAGGTTGATAGTACAAAATGATATTTAATTACAATTAGGTATAGCTTTATTGTAATTAATTCAGAATTTATTGTAAGCTAAGCATTATTAAGCAGGTTAGCATCAGGAGGAATGACAACGTTTCATATTAAATTTGAATAACGATAAGTAAACGGAATAAGAGAGTAGTTACGTAATCATTAAAAACTTCTATACAGATGAAGATATTTTCAGAGTGCTGACTAGCATTGGACAGAATTGTCTCTTTTATTACTTGTCACCATTAAAGCACAAAACAAGCTTGATCCTTCTGAAAAAAGTGATGAAAATAATAAATAACAAACAATTAACGAATAAATAAAAATTAAATTTTATCGTATTTCTTATATGTAGAATTAACAAAAAAATTTTTTTTTTTAATTCTACTATTTCTTTTGAATTAATTTCAAATATAACAATGTACTTACAAGGCAGTAGTTTTGTGTGCATGAGTCTGGATTTTTCTTTAAACCAGAATGTCCCATGAGGAATGGAACATTTTTCAGGAATAAATTCTACAAGATAAAATAAATGAAAAATTGTATATAAAGGAAGGTCCAAACCCTTTTATGTATGGATTGCGAAAAATTTGAAATAAATTTCTGTTTAAAAGATAAAAAGGAGAGCGTTTGATGGTGTCATATCAAACTTGAAAAATTGAGAAAAAGTGCCAGAACTGTTCTTGGGTAGTTTTACATAAAATGTTGTTATGTAAATATTATGTACTTTTATAAATGTTAAATTTAAATTTGTTTGTTTAAATTACCAGTAAATAAAAGTAAATATGAAAAACAATTTATACAGAATATAATACTGAAAAATTTGATGTGAGGTAAGTAAATAAGAAATATACAATTGAACGGTATAAAAACTCAACTTATTAAAGAAGAATCACAACAAAGAATGTAAGATTTTTTCTATTAATGTTCTGCAAATCATTTTATTTTAGTTAATAATAAAAATTTATCAATAACAATAATTTATCCAGTTAGTAAGAAAACGTAATTGTAGTTAAATTGATAGAATAATTTAAAACACAAAATAATTTCAACAAAATTAACTAAGTTGTTTTAATAAGTTAAAAAGAAACTACAGTTGGCAATACTATACATTTTAGACTCAAAATTAAATTTACGTCAGGAACCAGCTGATTTCAATTAACTTATTACACTTAAGTTACTTATTAACTTAATTACACATTAGCTTAATTATTTATCATTGCTAACCTGTAAGCTGGGATTTGTAGTATGTTTTTGTGAAACATAATTTGGAGATGCCATTACAATTTTCAAGTCATGAGTGTACAGCTATTATTTTAATGTAGGCTTTAGTAAATGAAATTGCCGGGCTGCAAAACGTTAATACCAATAAAGATTTTAAAAACATAAGAGCACCTCATCATGAAAAAAAGTTTACCCGGTCTTTCATAATTTACGAAATAAAGGATCGTTTCCAACGGTTGCTTGTTCTATTGCCCTGTAGCTGAATAAGAAAATATCATTCAATTGATACAGCACAGTCAGGATCAGAAGAATTTCAAATTGAAAAGGCATACCTTTTACTACTATCTGGAGAACTCTAAAGAAAGAGAATTTTAAACCTTGCCATTTACATACTGTTCAATATTTTATACCTGTATGTGTTAGTTAAGATTACACTTTTGCCAATGGATACAAGAAAATTAAAAGATTGCTAAATGTTGTAATCTACGTTTTTAGATTCACACGTATGGATTTACTTTTTCCAAGACAATGAACATCCTTTTTGAAACTAGTCATAATAGACAACAGCATATCCTAACGAAATAATAAAGTCAAACTTTCAAAACCAATTATCGTTACATGTATGGTTTCGTATAATTGGGGACCAGTTAATTGTACCATTTATTACAAGACCGACTTACTGTTATCGCGTACAACGATGTTTTACAAGATCAGTTGTCAATCCTGTTAAAATACATCTTGAAATAATGCTGTAATATTCTTTCAACGTTATGTGCAACAAATAATTTTCACATGAAGTTAGACACTAATTAATCTAATTTCTTTTTTTATAACTTAGATTTTTTGGTAGACTTTGCATAGATCACGTTTCTCAGAAATAAATTATTAAAAATTGCATTTTACAATTTATACAAGTTAAACCTAAAAATTTTAATTCACATACACACGAATGTTTTGAAATTTATGACATTTTTCTATAAAGCTACCAAAAGCTACAGTTCTTGGCCTCTCTTTTCTAAATAACAAATTTACATTTTAATTTTAGTTCCAAGATTTTCTGTACCGTTTCATTGTACCTTTAGAGCAGACATCAGTGTAAATATTTTCGCAAACCATAAACCGAAAACGGATACCTATGTTTCCTTACCTATGTTATATAAAATTTCTTTTTTCACCCTATAGAATGCATTCCTGAAGTAGGTCTTATTCTCTATGTAACACTGTGTCGAGGTTGTATGTATTTTTATGCAGTTACTAGCTGTATACCCGTGCTTAGCTACGGTTTTTACTGAATAAACACATTGTTTCGGTGGTTTTTTTTTAACCTTGGGTAACCAAGCACATTGTATAAAAAAATGTAATATTTACAAATTTTTAAAAGCATAAATGGGTGCTAATACTAAGTTTACTGAAATCGTTTTGTGAAACGAAATACGGCACTTATAAAACTTCCTTGTAGACAACGTTCTTTGTTTGACCCTGTGGCTGAAGGATAGTTAAACTCTCAGAAGAGCTAACTCGTGAGCAAGCAACATACAACTGGCCATGGGAGAAGCAGTCTTCCCTCAGATCAACACCGGCCATTTTCAAAGACTGCCCTTGTGATTTATTTATTGTCATAGCAAAGCAGAGCTTGACATGGAACTGGAGTCTTTTAAACTGAAAATGGTAATCCGATGGAATTAAGGGAATGCGTGGAATGAAGACTGCTTCCCCCTGACCACATCCAGTGAATATTGTTGCTTCTATGACGTTGTGCAACGATTTAATCTGCAGCCTAGTACCGTTACAAAGCTTAGGCGGTATTATTGGGGCTCCAACTTTAAGGCAAAGATTGTGCGGTGGAATGCCTGGAGGATTAAGCGTGTGCCAGAACTCTACTGGGTAATGGACCGCATCTTCTACTTCCACCACAGAGTCCACGGATTGGTACTGGACAATCTCAGTTGGCAGTTTTTCCAATAATGTGTTATTGATATTTGTAGCAGTGTCATTCTTTGGAGTAAGGATAGCTCTTTCTTTCAGCCAAGATACATCTTTCAAGTAAAAATTAGTTAAATCTGGGTACATTTTTTCAGCCAACGTTGTCAAGTCGCATACAACTTCACATAAGTCTTTTGTAATATTGACTTTGCAATTTTCTTCAGGTAGATTTCCATTACCGATCTGTAAAAGTAAACTTGAAAACTCGTCTGCCTTTAAACTGCCTTTAAGATGCACCCGCATGTTGACTCTCAAGGAACGAACTTGGACTTTAGGCCACAGGACAGAACTCTTTAGACAGGCTTTAACTTCATCTGCTCGAGTTCCCCTAGGTACAACAGGTAAAGTCTGTCTGAAGTATCCGGCCATTAGAAGTGTGACTCCACCCATTAGGATTTTATTGCTTCTAATGTCCTGCAGAGTTCTATCCAAAGCTTCAATTCCTCCCTTGTGAGCCATGGTGCACTCGTCCCAAATTATCAACTTACAATCCTTAAGTACCTTCGCTGTGTCGCTTTGTATTGATATGTTGCAAAATGGGGTCTCAGAGTGGTTTAAGTTGAGAGGCAGTTTGAAGGCAGAATGAGCTGTCCTCCCTCCATCCAACAATGTTGCTGCTATACCTGACGAAGCCACAGATATAGCAATTTTCCTATCCTGTCTTACCGTGGCTAATATTAAATTAATCAAAAAGGTTTTCCCTGTACCACCTGGTGCGTCAAGGAGAAATAGTCGTCCAGCCTCTGATTCAATGTTCGCAGTTACTTCATTGTAGACATTTTTCTGCTCGTCGTTCAGTTTAGGCACGTTTTCAGCAACCAATTCAGATAGATGGACCGTGTTGTAAGAGAGTTCTTTCAGGTACTCGCGGTTGACTGCAGAACAGTTGGGCTCTTGACTTGGAGAAGGAAGACCGAGTTGTTGGAGGGATTGATTGGACATTGAAGAGACTAAGTTTTCTAATGAATGTAGGCATTTGTTGTAAATGATGTTGTTCCGTAGTTCAAGCTCTAAGCCCGGACATTCATACTCCATCTGTCTCTTGAAGTCCTCTGACATACTGTCTCTGTGTTTCTCCCACAGCACTAAGGGATCCGCTGCTTGACAAAACACCAAAATGACAGCGAACAGTTGTCTGATTTTCTGTGGTGACTCCGACAGAGCAGCTTCCTCCAAGGTGATGTCCCAATGATTGTCATCTTGAAGTAAACCCAACGCTCTGCAGGCAGACTGATAAGTGGAGTGAACTATGCCAGATACCCTCTTAAGATCATTAAAACTCGTAGGCCCTTTAACTTCATGAAGGAGAAGACGTAGGTAGTAACATTCTGCTACTAGGGTGTACAGTATAAACCCGACCGAGCACTTGATCTTTTTTCACTCCTGGATGTCCGGGAATGGCTTTGCCTTGTTTCCGCCGACTAAACTTATTGTTTTTCCAGGTGTAGTAAGCAGGGACTTCACTGTAGATTATGGTTCTGGCAAAATTGTCTGATCTGCATAGTTCAAAGAATGCCAGTAGAGTGGTTTTGGGTGGATTTTGAACTTTGTCTTGAACGTTTCCGGTATTAAAATAAATTCTCTGGCCATTTTCAAGGTGTACAGCCAAATGCATTACGGGAGGATATCTTTCATGGATTGGGAAGCAAAATATACGCCATGCCGCTTCGGCACTACTTATGTAACGGCCTGCTTCATATTTGGACACTTCGCCCCACTCATTTTCCAACACAAAAGCTGCTTGATCACTGCCCTTGTTCACGTATTTGCAAATATACTTTATTGATTTGACAGAGTTACACAACTCGACATTGATATGTGCCAAAAAGGTACGTGACAGAACAGGATTGTACGGTACCACCCACCGACTGTCTAGGTCTACTCCATTGATGTTGACTGTAAAACCACCATCAGCAGGAGACCTTCGACGGTACTGGGGGTAGCCATCGTCAGCAGTTTGGGTTTCTTTAGATAAGGGACGTGGATATCTTTTGGAGCATGAGCCGTTAACCATGCAGGGCGAGTTCCTGTTTAAGCTTCAGCAAGGACCATGAATCATTGTCGACTTAATAATTTCATGAAGTTCAGGGTCCGTTTCAGGGTCAGGTACCTCTGCGCTTATGACACTGTCAGTTTGGTCGGCCATGATCCTGTCCTGCAGCCATAGCAAGATGTGTGCGTGAGGCAAGCCACGCTTCTGCCACTCCACAGTATACATGTAACATCTACTTTGACCGAAAATGGAACCTTTAGTTAAAATATGAATACGTTTTTTACCTTTCAAATGAAACACTCGAGCTATGATGTCATGTCTGTCTTGAGGCTTTTGTCTGTCTCTTAAGGCAGCTCCAATTTCAGACCATTTTGGGTTACATGTAAATGTGATAAACAAATGAGGACGACCATAGTGACGAACATATGTCATGGCGTCCTGAGTTCTCTCGTGCATATAGCGGTGCCCACCAGTAAAACTGGATGGTAACACGACCCTCTTTCCCATATCTGAAACGTTAGCATCCCCCTTACACATGGCGTCTTTAAGATGAACATAGTTTTCGCAGCTTACTCTGGTTGAATCTTATAAAGTTAAGCCTTTCTGTCTCTATCTTGGCATACATATCAACCAAAAACTGGTTGAAAAGACTACGATACAGCAATAGGTAACTTTCTTCACCTTGTCTTTCCATTATTCTGTAAGCGTAGAAGTCTGAAGCGGAAACTGTTTTCTTGAGAGATGCTTTAGATATTGGATCATATTGTGGAATATTGATAGAGTAGCCGTCTTCTCCACGGCAGAACATAAGAGGGTACTGGAGAGCGTCGTATGCACGATGAGTTTCGCTGATCCGTACCAACTTTGTGTCTCTGCTGTGAAGAATTATGTCTCTCTTTTCAAACTCCTGTCCCACAATAACCAAAGCTACCTCGCTTGTTGCTGGCGCGTTGTAACGACCCCTATGTTCAACTGCAGGCTTCCTGTCTGCATGAATAACAACTTTGAACTCCTGCCCCTCCGGAACATTTTCCATTGCGGTTTTAAAATCTCGTATGTAGGGATTGTTATCATGCAGACATTTTTGAAGTTGGCCAACTAACCAAGGCTTAACCACAGTAAAGAGGTTGGATCTGACTTCTGTTTCTTTTTCATCGTTTCCAACAAAATAAACTTGTAGAAAAGAGGGGTCTTGCTGGGGAGAAGGTAACAAACTTCCTATTCTATGGTAAACCTGCCCTTGGACCTTAAAAGTTGGCATGAAATTTCCTTCGTGCACCTCTTTAGCTCCAAATGAAGTCATTTGAAAACATCCGTTATACTTTCTGGTACTGTATTTGCTAAAAAATGCTGAGACTGACGGTGACTGTAAGTAAGAAGACTATGGAGCGGCTCAGGAAGCTGTTGAGGAGAAGGAAGACGAACCTTGCCATTGCTGCAGCATAAGCCAGGGCTCTCTTCTTTCCACTTGTTCGCATGGCACCACTTGCATTCAATGTGGTGACCAAGAGAAACAACCTTGTCATTATTGTAGTCTGTACTACGGTCATATTTAAATCCTGATAAAGACTTTGTTTTCCATGGGATCAGTTGCCTCTTCTCAGTGTACCTTCGAACAGCTTCCTGATTAACTTTCGGATGTTTCTTTGAGTATCTAGAAACTGAACCCCTGTTAACGTCAGGGTTTGCCTTGTTGTATCTTTTAACAACCTCTCTATGAACTTCAGGATTTTTGCAATTGTATTTTCTTACGGACTCCCTATTTTTGTGTCTTTTGATTCTGTCATTAACTCTTGACCGTCGATTTTTTCTTCTTTTCTTCCCAACACTCGAATCAACTGTAGCACTGATCTCTGAGGAAGACGAAATTAGGTCAGTAGGGGGCGTCACACAACGGTTCTGGATATCACGTTTAGCAGAGTTTAGCAAATAAATAAGTGGTTATATCATCCTCGGATTGGTCTTGGGCAGTTTGCTCGACAACGAATTTTTCTAGGCTCTCAGTACCAAGCGAGGTGCAGATGGGACGGTTAACAACAGTAAATGGTATATCATCGTCGGATTGGTCTTAGGCAGTTTGCTCGACAACGATTTTTTCTAGGCTCTCAGTACCAAGCGAGGTGCAGATGGGACGGTTAACAACAGTTGATGTATGAGGAGGAATGTATTGAGGAGTAAGAGGTGAAAGTGGGCATTCATCATGGGTCCAGAACACTTGAATCGCAATATGGGCTTTCCCTCCTCATACTCATCAGGCTGTACAATCACCTCACCATCACGATACACCACCAGATGGTAAGGGTATATTTCGGCAGCAGCCTGAATTTCACAGTGGGTGGCATATGTGGTGTACAGAGACATGTGAGCACGGTATTCAGCCAAACTTCTATAAATGTTACCACACGCCATCATTGTATGCTCAAACCGTTGCCAGTTGTTACAAATGTACTGTACAACGCTTGTTCGCACTTGAGACGCATGGGAGACAGTACCGTACTTGAGATAAGAGAGGGAGTAAAAGAAGCACGACCCATCTGCACCCACAGGCACAATACGGTGAGGTACCATGATCCCATCAACTTCAATTTGTTCCATCATGTATTAGGGATATAGAATTTATATAAAAAGCAGAAAAAAGCCTATTTAAAACAAACTAAAACAAAATTATTTTCTTCTTAACAAAAACTGTAAGAGCAACAACGGCGGTAGAACAAAAACCTATTGAATAAAGTGGAACCTACATTGCAAAAATAAGAAAAATATTCAAACCTGACAAATAAACTAAAAAATAAGATACAAGCTAATAAAACAAATGTAAAAAGTAGAAAAGAAAGCCTATTTAAAACAAACTAAAACAAAATTATTCTCTTCTTAACAAAAACTGTAAGAGCAACAACGGCGGTAGAACAAAAACCTATTTAATAAAGTGGAATCTACACTGCAAAAATAAGAAAAATAGTCAAACTTGCAAACTTGACAAATAAGCTAAAAAATAAGATACAAACTAATAAAAAATTATGAATATCCAATGCTCAAACTAAAACTAACAAAATAATCGTCTTAAACAAAGTAGCAGGAGTGTGCAGTGGTAGTGTAGCGACTGAACTGAACTGAACAAAGCAGCATTCTGGCCTGTTATCAGTGGACTTTAGACTGAACCCCATGACGCAAGTGTGTCTGAGTTGTGCCCAGACCAGACTAAACATAACAACTCTTTATGGACTACATTGCAACGTAAACAAAATATGTTACATAAATTGTGTGATAGTACTTCTGGGAACACGTTCTTATCGCAGGAATGCATAAAATTCATGTGTTCATAATTAATTAATATTTATTGAAGACAATAGTTAATATATCGTATAATATTGTTTTCTACCGACAAATGTTTTCTATATTTTTATTACGCTCCTTTTACAACTTTGAATCAATTTATTCGGAAATATTTTCTTTGTAGGCCCTGTTGTTCTTGAGATACAGTGATGACTAATTGAGTAAGCGGGCTTTGGCAAATATATTATAGATTCCTTTAGAGTAGTTTTAATTAAAATTATTTAAGATTGACCTTCGTGTTCTTTAAAAGAGGGTTAAGTTAACTTGTAGAACAAATTTCATGTTTCTATTTCATCTAGAAGCTGCCTAACAGTTGTCACGTTTTAACTGTCATGTATTTCTTATGAGAATTGTCGGTCACTTTGACCCCTCCAAAACCCCCTAAAATTTTGAATTTTGTCAAACCCCGTCTCATTGCACATCTACAGTATCTAGTGAATATTTATGTAAAGTTTCATCTTTCTAGGCCTTGTCAATGTTGAGATACAGTGATGATTGAGTGAGTGAGTATGAGAATAATCGGTCAATTTGACCCCTCCAAAACCCCCTTAAATTTTGAATTTTGCTAAACCCCGTCTTATTGCACATCTACAGTATCTAGTGAATATCTATGTAAAGTTTCATCTTTCTAGGCCTTGTCATTGTTGAGATACAGTGATGAGTCAGTGAGTGGGCTTTGGCAAATGTATTATAGATTAATGCTGTTTGAGTTTACGTCTCCAACTTCTATATCAGAAATTCTTATAATTTTTAATCTACAGTAGGTTATATTATTAAATAACGTGTAATTATATGCTACAAACCGATTCACAAAATATGTTTGCTTTAATTTATAAAATTAAAAATTATATATTTAACTATATGTTGATAATACGATTATATATATTAACATGTTGATAATTGTTTTTAAATGAAATTTATAATTGCTATACACTAATATTAAATTGTTTTGCTAACGACTATTAGTATTTGCTCACATTATCAAATTAAATTACTTCCGAAATTTAGTATTTTCCATTCGAACATTTTATTTACCTTAATAAACAGTTATTATAATAATGGCTCCCATGTATACCACCGAAGTAGCTTAGGAGTAGGGAGGGTAGGCTGCCTAATATGAGCCGTACGGCATATAAGGAAGGCAGTGTGGCCAGCACTACGCTTCAGCCGCCCATTATTATCCCCAGAATGTTATCCCAGGTACTCATTTTCATCAGGCTCAGTCGACCTGGGGGCTGAAAAACGCACCTTGATTTTATGGTGCGGGACCGGGAATTGAACCCAGGACCTCTAGATTAGTAGCCAGGTGCCATACCCACTGGTCTACTGAGCCGCCATAAACAGTTATTATAAGTATTATTATTTTTTCCATTAATAGTTTAGACAGTTAACGTAATCCTGTTTCTCAGGTTTACTGTATTGAGACTTAATTGACCATCAGTTCTTGGATAAGTCAGTTTCCCATGAGTTCTTGATGGCGTCTAGGCCTATATGCTAAATTATTTCTTTTCGCACATACACTTATTGTTTGATATTCCCTACTTTCATTTATAGTAAAACATCATAATACTTCTATATTTGTATCTCTGTTAATGTCACACTAATAATTTGTAGGCATTTACGATTGACTACTTTTATTGCACACATTTGACAAATTCAATTAACTTACTTTACTTACTATAATTTTTCAAACTTTCTACTCTATAATTTATCTACAAACTCTATAACTTGATCTTTAGCCACTTTGGTAGAACTGTCTAACTCCGATGAACGCTACTCCTAGATGAAACATAAGTACATATTATGTACAGTTATCCTAGACAACTACGTGTACAGTATTAAAGAACGATAAACAGTACTTTTTTTAAATTTTACGTGATATCAAAAATAATTTTTCTACAATTCATTTATTAACTCCAAAAGGCAATGCCTTGTCGCTGTAGCCAAGTCACTCTATCCCTTGCGATATTCTTCATTTCTTCATAGGACCCACTATTCACGACACTCATTGTGCTGCGGAAGTATGCAGTTCTTGGTCTTCCTTTGGGCTTCTTCCCCACTACTTTGCCCTCAAAGATGTTAGTTAAAAAAGCACTATGTCTGATCACATGCACTATCAACTTAATCTTCCTCACCTCTATACTCCTAAGCAGTGTTCTATTCTCATTTATTTCCTCTAATATCTGTTCATTCGTCTTCCTATCTGTCGAACTAGTTTTTGTCATTCTCCGCCAAATCCACATCTCCATTGCCTGAAGTCTGTCATTCTCCACCTTCCCTAAGGTCCACGATTCACACCCGTAAGTTAAAACACTCCATACAAATACCTTAACAAACTTTTTCCTTGTTTCAATACTAATATGGTTGCTTGTTAATAAGTTCCTTTTGCTCTGGAATGCTTGTTTTGCCAGAGCTACTCTCCTCTTAACCTCTGCCAGACACTTATTCCCACTTGTAACTATGCTACCCAGGTAACAAAATTCAGTAACGTGCTCCAATATTGTATTGTTCAACATAATGGTTGATTTAATGTCTTCTCTTTTTTTACTTACAACCATTATTTTAGTTTTCTTAACATTTATCCTCAATCTCCAAGCGTGAAGAATTTTGTTAAACGTACCTAACATTCGGGTCACTACAATTCATATTGGCGTTAAAATTTAGAAGAAAGTGACTCTTCTTTCCATATTTATAAATTACACTTAATTACAGTAAATAAGAGGCAATGTAGTAAAAGGAAAACACAGTTGTAAAGAATGTTCAAAGGCTGCTAACTGTTAAAATAATAAATAGTAGAATACCATTATAATGGCAGTAGAATAAAAGTAGTAGACATGTAGTAACAATAAATTAACCTGAGAAAACGATTTGCAAATTCCTTAACCCAAGCGTTGTTATCTACGATTGTAACAGGTAAAAATGTTAGGAAGAATACTGTAAAAAAATTAATACGATTTGTAATGTGGCTGTGAAGGAATTAGAAACGGATAAACTGAGTAACAAATGAGGTGACAGTAAAATGTGTTGGGAAAACACATTCTTAGGGCGTAGTGAAAAGACTACATAACAATTTAACGAAAAGGTGGTAAAAATTTATAAGAGAATAAATAATAATATAAAGTACAGAAATGCTGCTGTTTAGCTTTAAGGTAGACATACATTCCACTAAAATTAATTATAAAGTTTGTAAACAATGCATGAACCAAAATCGCCGGCGCAACTGGCCTCTTCTTCCTTTTTATTCATTGAGTCAATAAATTAGTTACAGCCTACCTGAACGAGACAATAAGCTGAACATCATTAAGGAATAATGTGTTTCATAGAAATAATGAGCCGTAAACGTACAAATAAACATACATTTCTGTATATAAGTAATAAGAAATATTTAAGATACTGAAAGTAATTGACGAACTTGTTAAATAAAATAGACCGTTAGTTAACGTAAATGCATGCATTGTAAAAGTTTGTAATTATCTGTTGCTAAACAATTCTGTAGAACAAAACAGAATTTAAGGTAGCCATAAAAATTTAATCATTATTGCCCGAGAGGTAGTTGAGAACAGCCATTAACACAGAAGCCGCAGGCAGTGGTGCAGTAATTACTACAAAGATCACGAGTACCCTAACTGTAGCCATTCTGGTTCAGTAACGAATTTCGAAGATAATGATGTAATAAATATTATGATAAAAGATTTCCAGTCAGTCTGCATTTCTCAGTTTTTTTATATTAAAATCTTTTTAGTGAAATTAAAACATGTATTTTCAAGTCGATAATTATTTTCTAAAAGCATATTATATTTAAATGCAATTTTTAAGAAAAATTCAAGGCTTGGCGGTTACACTGGAAAGTAACTTTTAGTAATAGAATATAAAAATCGAATTATTACAGCAGTAACAAAATACCAGCTTCAATAGCTGCGCGAACAGAAATCTTATACGTGAAATCTTATACAGCAATACATTTACAAAACAAATCAAATAAAGCTAAATTAACTAAGCAAGTGACATACTACGCCCCGCAGAAGGAGTATAGGAAGTCTAATCGCAAGATGGAATGAAGTGAGAAGTCGGAACAGGCAGCGGCCTAATCTTTGAAGTACAGACGAAGACGGTGAAAATAAAACACGTTTACTGAACCACTTATTAATTTGTCTATTTACTAATAATTACTAACAAACTGTTTCCTAATTTAGAGAGTACATACGTAATTATAGTCTATTGAATAGGTAGACACAGTGTAAACTAAATCCATTTTTACGTAAATGCAATACAATTTAATTGATAATTCTGAAATATTGTCTAAATTAAACCAAATATTATATTCTTAATATGCTAAATATATATATATATATATATATATATATATATAAACAATAAATATTTTAGTGCAATTTGTTAAAAAGAATCTAATGTGCTTAACGCTTTCAAGGTAATATCATTGTTAATTGATTAAAGAAAACTTACGCAGAATCATTACTCAGAAAATAATAATTAGTTTAACACATTAATTGCGGGAAGAATGTTGAGTGCTTTTAGTGTTTGAATGTTTACGCATAGCCTTTCTTTGGTGTTGTTGGAGACTTGTCCAAGGATGAGGTCTCAGTCTGTTTTACCACTAACCGCATTTATTCAGTGGTTAAGTGATTTTAGAGGTAACACAGGCCAGTGCAGGCCGGACGAAGAGAAGGTGGAGGTACAGAAAGAGAGAAGAAAATGTGTGTGTGTGTGTGTGTGTGTGTGTGTGTGTGTGTGTGTGTGTGTGTGTGTGTGTGTGTGTGTGTGTGTGTGTGTGTGTGTGTGTGTGTGTGTGTGTGTGTGTGTGTGGTCGGATTCTCTACGAGGTTACCGTACAGAATTGTGGTTTGATTGTCAAACAATTGTGCAACAGCGGCAACGCCAAGCGGCTGAGCAAAGTTCGAAATGTGCGTTAAACTTAGAGTTAAGGGAATGGTTAAGGTTTAGTTAATATGTGTGTTTCTGAGCGGGTTGGTGACGAAGGAGTTACTCATGTGTTTCAAATTGAATTAATTATAGCGTAGACTACTAATGGAGCTCAGATGGAGTGTTAGTACGTGCCACCAAACGATTGATCAGTAAGGTAGAGCGTTTAGAGTTCCTTGTCGACCTGTTAACTCAATCTGCGATTGCCAGAAGAGAGTAACGTAGCCTTATATTCCGGGAAAGCGGGAAACCTGTTATTGACTTTGTGGAGAAAGTATTCAAGGTCTGGAATTATTTTGTTTATGGAATAGAGGACTGTGTTCCTCGTTTTAGTTCATAGAAGAAGGAATCAAGGTCTAGGAAGAGTTTGTTAATGAAATAGAGAAGGACTGTGTTGCTTGTTCTAGTTAATGGAGGCAGGAATCAAGATCTAGGAATTTTTTGTTGACCGAATATAGGAATGTATTTCCTGTTGCGGTTTGGGTCAGGCAAAATGCCCTCCTGTGAGATTCCAGGCGGTCAGAAAGCACTAAGAAGAATGCCAAAGCTATTTATGAAGACCTATCCTAAAACATGGACTACGACACAGTCATGAAACACAGTGAGGAGTGTACACTAGAGACAAGAAAACTATTAAAGTTGAAGCAGTTTCCCTTACAGATGCGGGACGTAAATACGGAAAATAGGCCAACGTTAGGGTGTCAGAAGAGGTTTTTATCATGGTGTGTGTAAGTCGTAAGTTACATGTGTGTGTGTGTGTGTGTGTGTGTGTGTGTGTGTGTGTGTGTGTGTGTGTGTGTGTGACTTACGACCCTACCGTCGGGGTTCTTTCATGATACTACCAGAAAATTACGTGGAATCATGAATGAATATAAAGGTTTGCAATGCACTGGAAAGTTCGAGTAAACTAGTGTAATGCTGTTTCATTTGTCATCGTATTAACTACATTACAGGCGCCCTTTATACGTGCACAGAAGTATCACTCAGTCACTTATTATTGTGTACTATTTAGCAATGGTTCCAGTGCGTAATGAGTGCGATAATTGTACACGAGACAGAAGTTACATTCCTGTTATTGTTAAATTATAACAATGTCGCTATATTAAATGCTTTTATTTAACTTGCTTTTCCCGTTAGTCTAAAGTGGATTTTTCAAATCGAATTTTCGCATACTTCCCGATGAGATAGCAACTTGAAATTTTTGCATAAAGACTTGAATCACGTGACAATACAATATTATGAAAAAATATAAACATACATTTACCAATGTGCAGATTATAAGTTAAATGTATTCGCATTCATAAGCGAAGTTTTATATGTGTACTACGTTATTGACAACAAAGAAGTAGTATCTATGGAATCTCACCGGTTCCCATTTTCAATCACGCGCAAATGTGCGACACGTCCTTATAAACATTTTCAATATTAAAACTGTCTACGTGATAACAAATAACGGTAAGTAATTTTACTTTGTACAAAACGTTTCACTTTAAATTTTTCTCTTTTAAAATTAAAATAAATAAATAATTTTTAATATGAATTACCCTGGCTTGGTGTATGGCACTATTGAAAGTTTTCGATCTCAGATACGGTCTTTTTTAGGTTAATTAATAGTATACTACACTTCTTAAAATTAAACACACAAAAATAATGATTAACAACTAACAAAAAAATTACAACATTGTTATTGTATGTTAGTTCAGTGTTTGTGAAAAAAAAGTTCGCTAATATATAGTGTCACAGGTTAGTTTATAATAACCGTTAAAATTTTTTAAATTTGATTAATATCACAATACTTTCCTTTTTAAATTCACACTTTTATACTCCTTTTTGGTTGTTTCCACTACATAATTCATTTATGATTATTTTAACAATTTACTATATAGTTTTATCATTCGATTATAATTTAACTCCGGTTCACTGTACACCTAACCCGTCTGATGTTCGATTCCGAGTCCTAAATTGTAAAAAATGCAAATAACTAAAGACTTTAACCTCCAGTATCAACCATTGGAAATATGTATGTGAAATGAAAAATGAATAATGGCAGTTGGTTTTTGACTTGCTGTATCTAAGTTAATACAAACTTACTGTGTCATCTGTACCAGCGGCCGGCAAACATTTTCGTAAGGGGGGCAGGATACTTTTAGGCTTAGTACAGCAATCAAAATTAAAATCAGTTTGGTGAAACTGTCTACGTGATTACAAATAACGGTAAGTAATTTTACTTTGTACAAAACGTTTCACTTTGAAATTTTCCAATGAAAGAGAAGTTATGTTGTTTTGCCTATTGTAAGGAATATTTAAATAATAAATTTACAATAAACTTACAATTTTACTTGTAAACTCAAATTAGCTAAAATTTATTTTTACTATGAAATTGTGTACAAAATATTTAATGAATAATTAATTTTGTAGGTGTTGAAAAATGAGTCAAACAGAAACGACTACTCAGAGAAAAAGGCGATTAGAAAAAAAGCGCCATAAAAGACTAGAGAAATTAAAAAATGAAGATATCGAGACAAAGAAAGCCAGATCACAAAAATGCAGAGAATATAAAGCGAAACAGTCAAATAAAAATCTTGAAGCTAGATTAGAAATGGATAGAAGATGCTTTTCATTAACAGGACCTTCCGAAACAGTAGAAGAAAAAGAAGCTAGATTAATACAATACAAAATGTATAAGTCACAGAAATTACAAAAAGAAACACCAGAACAACGTGAAACACGATTAGAACGTGATCGTTTGTATCATTGACAAGTAAGAGTTGCTGAAAAGTTACAACAACGGGAAATTCGATTGGCGAATGATAGACAAAAATACACGCAAAAAAATCACAGTTGAATATTGACCTGCAAACGTTTGATAAATCTATTAATACATTTTGTGATAAAATATGTGATGTTTGTACAAAACAATGCTGTCTGAATCAAGTAGCAACATGCCGACCTAGTGCAGCAGCAGAATCGTACCTACCTAATGAACTAAAGCAAAAATCAACCCTATTCTTTGTCATAGGTGTAAAGCACATATCACCAGTAATAAAGTGACATTTCCTTCAAAGGCTTACTGGAACTGTTTGGATCCTGGTGTTCTACCTGCTATTTTGCAACAACTGTCTCAGTGTGAACAGAGGTTACTCTTAAGAATAATATCATTTGTTAAAATTATAAAATTTGACGGACAGTTTTGTCAATACGGCTTTCGAGGTCAAGCGGTACTATTTGCTCAAGACATATTTGAAGTCAGTGAAAAACTACCAAATATGCTTCCAAGATCTTCAAGTAATGCTGGAATAGTGATTGTTACTGAACGTCTTGTAGACTTGAATATTATTAGAGAATTCTCTATATCTCATGAAAAAGTTTACAATGGATTAAAATGGTTACAAGAACATAACCCTTTAAATAAAGACGTGGAGATCAATAAAAATGTTCGAATGGATGTAGAGGATTTGGTAAGAATTGTTGAAAAACCCCAACAACAATTACATGAAGTTATTGATAAAAAACATCAAGATAATTTTTATAAAAGAAATAACGGATTATCAAGTATTCTGCGAGCATCATGGAGTCAAGATAATCGAGATGTGTTTATCTCAGGCTATGCAGGTGTTCAATGTTGTGCAATGACACTTTCAAATATTGTGAGAGCATTTGTTTATCCACCCCAAAATTAGTCTATGAATACTTTAGATATGAACATGATTGAAGGAGATCATGATTGAATGATATATTTACAAACATATTAGAGTGTTAACAGAAAATGATCCAGCTGCATTTCCTATTAACGATGAAGGATACTTAGAGTTACGTAATTTCTCTGCGATAAAAAACGATTTAATTGTATATGATTTGAATTTGTCTTTAGAATATGAGGAATACACTAATATTTTTGGAAATGTCCAAAATAATTTAAATCAAAACAATAATGTAATAACTCTGAATGAAGCCTTGCTTGCATTATTCAAACATCATCATGCTGGAATTTTAATTGCATCTTCAAAATCTCTTGGAGTAATGCATTATAATGAAAAATTCTATTTTACCGATTCTCAATCATGTGGTCCAAAAGGTGCCAGTGCAAGACCAGATCTTGGTGGAGCATGTATAATTGAATGCGATAGCCTTGTAGAACTTGAACGAATAATTAGATGATCAACCGGATCTAAAAGTAAACTATTTACTTTAAGTTATATTGACGTTAATATGAACAATATTGACGTTAATATGAATAATGCTATATCTGTAGATATGGTAAATGAAGAGAGTTATATTGATGTTAATATGAATAAAGCTATCTCTGTAAATACAGTTAATGAAGAAAATAGTGGATAATGAAGAAAATTTGACTAAAAAGTGTGAAATAAAAAGAAGTAAAATAATTTAAAAAAAAAGCTTTTATATAAAATTAACAAAATGATCAATGTACTAATAATTTATCTTATACCAAATACATTAACAACAAATGAAAATAACGTTTATTAATCAAAACTTTTTGTAACATTAAGTATCACTGATAATAAAAGCGTGGGCGTCTAAGGAATGATATTATACCATGATTAAATCAATCTTCAATAAAAAATATCTATAACTGATAGGCCTACTAATTGTTCTACATTTACTATCACTGATAATAAAAGCATGGGCGCCTTCATTTAGACAATGTGATCTTAAACGTGAATTCGAAAATATAATTAATCAATATCAAAATGAATTTTGTATCTCAAAAATATTACAAAAACTATTTGTTTATATTCAGTGCATTGTGTATTATTTTTATTTAAAAATATAATCCGTGACAATCCTAATTTCAACGTCCCCTCTTAATAATAGTTTGTAATGTGAAGTATAATGTTATAACTTGATTCAATGGAAAGGAATCTTCAAATATCTACTATTTTTCCAATTTTAGTTATACTATGATTCTCTTTATAGAATGTAAATTTCGGAATTGTGCACGATTGTACTTGTAAGACAAATGTACACATATATCCATTCTCTGAGAAATCTAATTCCTCAATAATCAAATAAATGTAGAACAAGTAATGTCAGTTATACATATTTTTATTGAAGATTGATTTAAATATGGTATAATATCATTCCTTAGGCGCCCACGCTTTTATTATCAGTGATACATAATGTTACAAAAATTGTTGATTAATAAACGTTATTTTCATTTGTTGTTAATATATTTGGCATAAGATAAATTATTTTATCCTTTTTAGTACATTGATCATTTTGTTAATTTTAAATAAAAGCTTTTTAATTTTTTTACTTTTTTTTATTTATCAAATTAGATAGTGTTACCTGTTATTTTTTGTGTCCAGCTCATGCTAAAACAAGTCGCATCCATTTTTCTCGCGTTTAATGTTTTATCCAAGATCAGGATCCACGCTTTCCTCGTAACAGTGGTGGCTGAAATGGTTTAATTTTAACCAGTCAAAACAAGAAAACGGTCAAACTCCAAGAAGCATTTAAAGTTTGGTCTTTCGCAACGTTGTAGCAAGATAAGAAAATTATTAACATAAGCTAAACAACAGGTGAAAGAACAAGACTTAAATATTTGTTCGACTAAATACTCGTATTTCTAAAATAACCGAGAAAACAGCTGCTCGAGTAAATAAACATTAAAACAATCGTTAATTAATCCATTTAAATTGATTATCTGTTATTTTGCATTGAACTCGAAACAAATTTGATTATTCATTAGTTTGTATATTAATGTAGAATTATTTCGATTTTTGTTCATTTATTTGCAAACCTGTGATTATGCTGATGTGTTTCAGCGAAACGTGCACCAATTGTTGAAATGGCAAAAAAAACGTAATACGCTACTTGCAGAATAAACTATATTTATTAATATTATATTGCAACAAAACAAATATAATGCATAGTATTAAAAAATAATAATAATGGGGTCTTTTATTTGGAGTAAGGTAAGACAAATTTAAGAAATAATCTGTGGTTGAACTAAATTATTTATTCTAAATTTAATAATGTCTATTAATAATTTGAAAGATTCTTTCCTTAAATGTCTATTTTTATTTGGTCGTTGAATTCCTTTTACGACACCGTTGAATCGTTGCACTGCCCTTCTCTCGCGGGTTTCACTGTTGAATCTGCTACCTCTCGTTGCCTGCTGAAATCTGCTGCTCTGATGACACGTGGACAATCCGCTCACACGCACGCACGCCGATACACCGATAGCGTTTATCTCTTTACTCAGAGCTCGATAATGGGTTGTAATTTAAATTAGCGTAGTTTCGGTGTATTGTTCTTCTTCTTCTTCTTCTTATCCAACGCCCGTCTTTGGTGCTTCCACCATTCGACGTCGAGCCTCCCAATAGCGATTGATTGTGTCATCGTTCGGGTAAGTCAGCGATTGGCACGTCTGCAGGTGGTCGCCGTCCATCCTGCCAAGACCACAGAGAGGGCATGTTTCATCAGCAGCAAGACCGATACGGTAGAGATGCGCCTGGAGGTAGTCATGTCCAGTAGCAAGACGAAATCGTGCTAGTGCCTCAGCTCTCTCAAGATGCTTTGGAATCGCTCCCGCTGTGGCAAGGCTTTCCCACTTTTTGCCAATGCTAAGGTCTTTCAGAGTTTTGAGCGTGGCGTTGTTGATGGTGTTGGTTATGAGGTTGCTTGCTCTATTGAGTGTGAAAGGTATCTCAGGCTGGTCAGTCTCTGCGCCGCGTTTTGCCAGGATGTCCGCCCTTTCATTGCCTGGTATTCCAACATGGCTTGGAACCCATTGAAGAGCTACAACCCAGCCATTCTTGATGAGTTCGGCCAGTTTCTCGCGGCACTGGATGGTACGGAGGCAGTCAGTTGAAGCGTTGCTACTCAGAGCTGATATTGCGTCCTGTGAGTCAATGAGGAAGACTGCTTTGGAAGGAGTTAGGTTTCGGTGTATTGTACGTACAGCTTCCCGAGTCTTGATGATTCCTCGCGTTCATACAGATGTATTCCGGTAAATACACCTGACCGTATGAGGAAATCTTGACTCTCGGGGAATAGCACTATTTAAATTAATAATTAAATTTATATGATTCGAGTTCTAGTACCCAATCGAATTTAGCAAATGGGCAACTGATTGCTAAGATTCCGTACTCGTAACCTTTATATAGAACGTATACTGATACGAAAAACTCGCACAGAGACAACGTCTGTTTAGGCCGAGCTGATAGGTCGAACTGACTGAAACTTCCTTCGTGAAGACTAAATCTGAATGAAAATAGTGGCGTCTGGTTGGTCAAATCCCTTAGCACGTGATTGATGGGTTAAATTTATAGATAGAAGTCCTGATCAAATTTGCTGAAGTCTGCGAAAGCAGGTATAGATTGTATCAAAAATTTTATGACTTTTAGAAGATAATGATTCTTTAGAAAGATGTATTCTGTTAAAAATACATATTAAAATAATATGTTTTGAGTCTTTGGCATGAGAAAAATGTAGCGTTAATTTAGAAGCTGTCCAAGTCTCAATTCAATACGTCAATTTAAACCAGAGTTATTCATGTAAATACGAATAACACACGCACACGCGCACTCGCGCACTGTATTTGCACTTAACATGTCAGAAATAAATTTATGGCCATTTTGACATACAACAGTTATTTACCCATTTCTTAATTCAAAACTTATAGCTATTTTACAAAATTTAAACAAAATCAATGTTTAACATGTCTATAACGTCATAAATTGGTATAAAAGCATGTAGTACTGGCTACAAATACAATTTCTACGATTTTCCATTGCAGTATATCCTAATATATACTAAATCTTTATGTCACGTAAGAAAGATTTTACTTGTTGTACAGCACTGTCGTACTATTTTCGACAAAATTATATATCATGTATTCAAAAATATTAATTTGTATCTTATTAGAAAAATTTTATTTGTATAATTCAAATAATCTGAGGTATAAAATATGTATTAATATTGTTACGACATCACAGAACAATCTACGTGTTTGTCGAATGTGCCAGAAGAATCTCGATGTAACGCGTGTGGCGTATGTGCTTGTCGACGCATTTGCGAGAGGTTTCTCGAAGGCGCCAGCCGTGCGGACTGTGTCAAGGCCGCAGTTAATTACGTAGTTCACACGAGCGCTAAGACGCAATTAGGAACATTCTGGTCTGTGAGCGCAGGTATAAATACATGGCTTCAGCGGCCTTAAGTTTCAGTATAGTGGCGATATATTTACAGAGCGGTTCACGTTATTATCGGGTGAGATTACTGTGGGCGTTCAAGTGGTTATTAGTTAAGTGTTGTGTTTTATAGTCGGACGGTATATTGTCATACCATTGTGCTTAATATTAGTTGACATTTATTTGCGTGTGAACAATTTTTATTTGATTTGTTATAAGAGACTGTGTTGATAATTACGAACTGTTAACTGTGGAAATTAAAGCTGGTGATTAGTGACTTATTGGTGTCCAGTATTTTGTTTGTTTTCACTGTACCTACGACAATCAAGTAGACCGTCGTAACAGTGGGTCAGAAGAGGGATAGAACGGTTAACAGTGGAAACAGTGGACACTTTATACAAGACGAGTGTAATTCGTAATTAATCGATAAACAATGGATGCCAGTCAGATGATGGAAAATTTACAGGCCTTGCTGTTACACACGAAGAAATGACAGGATGAGAAACGCAGGCAGGAGGCGGAAGAAGCAGAGAGACGGCAAAAAGAAGAACGAAGACAGGAATAGGAAGAAACAGAGGAACGACGTAAACGTGAAACAGAAGACATCAAGAAGTTAACACAGCAGGAAAAGCAGACACAAGAACAAACCGCTGCAGAGTTGAGTCTCCTACGAGGTGAGCTTAATAAGCAAGTTACTAAAATATCGGAGGTACAAGAATCAATAACATTAAAAATAGCTGAAGTAGAAAAATCTGTCTCGATTGTTGAAGAATCGATGTCTACAAAAATCTCTGTCATAGAAGAATCCGTGTCAAATAAAATATCTGCAGTAGAAAACTGAATGGCAAACAAAAGAGAAAAAGTTAAAAGTGAAGTTGAGCAGTGCATGAAATTACAACCAAAACAACTTTGTGAACAGACTGTACCAATGATAAAGACAGAAAAAGACGCAGAAAATAAAGTTAATAGAGAAAGTCACTTTGCCTGCATTAGGGACAGTTCATGTCAAAGCTCCAACCTTTGACGGAAGCAGTCACTGGGCAACGTAACTCCGCCAATTTGAAGCTGCTGAATGCGCAAATAATTGGACAGAGAAAGACAAGGCAGTCTCACTCGTTCTCGCATTAAAAGGACTCGAGGCAGAACTACTACAGAAAGTCCCACTTGTCAGCCAGAACATCTATGCCGAGTTTATAAAAGCTCTAGAATTACGGTATGGTGATAAACATTTGCGAGATGTGTACTAGACCCAGTTGAGAGCAAGGCGACAGCATTCCGGGGAGAGCCTTTAAGAGTTTGAAGCAAGTATCGACAGACTAATTAGACTGGCCTATCCTGAAGCGGCAGAAGATTTTCGAACGAGTTTTGCGATGCAGATATTTACTGCCGATATCCTAGATACCGAACTACAGCAAGTGTTACGAATAGCAAGACACCAGAACAGTGCGGACGCTGTGGTACATGCTTAGCAATTTGAGGCCGCCAAATCAGCGTCTGGTTTGACAAGTCATATAGTGCGCGCACTAAAAGATCGCGACGGCACAGGCGATGAGGAAGAAGAAAAGAGGAACAGAGACTCGACGGTCGGCGCCACAGAATAAAGTACGAAAGGATGGAAGTCCGAAGTGTTATCGATGTGGGAAACCTGGATATCTACAACGGGATTGTCGGGTTAGAGTTCAGCAGCAGGGAAACGAGCAGTAGTCGGTACAACGGGCGTGTGCTGACTAACTGGAGGAACGAAGCCCCTAGACAGTACGCAATTTCTACACTTCAGGAAAACAGCGGGAGCTTGGTAGTTACCGGATTTGTTCAAGAAAGGCCAACCTCGATTACAGTTGACACAGGCGCAACAGTTTCTATTGAGACGGTTTTCCAGTTCGGGACGAACAGGCTTAAGGAGGGGTTGTGTTACGACATCATAGAACAATCTACGTATTTTTCGAATGTGCCAGAAGAATCTCGATGTAGCGCGTGTGGCGTACGTGCTTGTCGACGCATTTTCGAGAGGTTTCTCGAAGGCGCCAGCCGCCCGGACAGTGTCAAGGCCGCAGTTAATTACGTAGTTCACACGAGCGCAAAGACGCAATTAGGAACATTCTGGTCTGTGAGCGCAGGTATAAATACATGGCGGCAGCGGCCTTAAGTTTCAGTATAGTGGCGATATATTTACAGAGCGGTTCGAGTTATTATCGGGCGAGATTACGGTGCGCGTACAAGTGGTTATTAGTTAAGTGTTGTGTTTTATAATCGGACGGTATTTTGTAATACCATTGTTTTTAATATTAGTTGATATTTATTTGCGTGTGAATAATTTTATTTGATTTGTTATTAGAGACTGTGTTGTTAATTACGAACTGTTTAACTGTGATAATAAAAGCTAGTGATTAGTGACTTAATTGGTGTCTGTATTTTGTTTGTTTCCACTGTACCTACGACGGTCAAGTAGACCGTCGTAACTATATATAAGCCAGCAACTCGTTTTAATAAGTGAACGAAAATGTAAGTCAAGTTTCCTGTCAGTCGTTGCGAATTGTGAAACAACAAATCATCAGCATTTAGATGTACAGTAGATACCATGTACCAAAACGCAAATTCTACTAACCGTGTATGTCTGTGTAATTATATGAGTTGTCCCATTTAATATACAGTTCAAATAAATCCAATGGCATAAGCACAAGTAAGCAAAGTACGCCATTATTTCTGTTAATAAGTGCGTTTAAATTTAACCATCATCTCTAACTTTGCTACTTGCATAGATGAGTGTGCAAACTCAATCATAAAAGCCGGGACGTTGAGTTGTTCTCCTGAGCATGCTTTAAGTTTTTTCGGACTTAACAAACTTGTCCTGTTACACTACAACTGTCCATCTAGCATGACAGCCACTGTCCGTGTGGGTGATAGTCCTTAGGCTTGATGCTATCCAGAACGAACTTCTCCACGTATCTTTAGGCCGTATTGTAATTTGCCTCATACTAATGTCCTAGCAGGCAGACATTTTGTTATCGCGTTTCCAGGCGATAACAATTTGTATTACAATGTGGAAGGTAAGGTAATGGTCTGAGAAACGCTAACCCGTTCACGTGCGGCACAATGAAAAGACCGCTTAACGAGAAAGTAATAAAAAAAAAATATTAATGCACTTTTGTGCAAATAAAATAAAATAAAACTACACTACGTGCAACCAAAACGTGCACCTTGAAATAAACTTTATAGTAAAGGTCAATCGGCTAAGGTGAGGTTTCTAAAATCAATTCTTGTTTAACAACAAAGAATAGACTTAAGCACTCACGAGAAACTTGCATTTAATTATTTAAGGAAAGACGTCAAAATACATACAAAAGAATGGAAGGGCAGCGTCCTAAGGATGGAGGACCAATGTCGCTAAAATGATTTCTATTTTATGTACCCAGAGCCACAGATTTCATATCTAACTTATGTCTTAAAACTAAACTCTTTTGTAGTATTAATCAAGGGAAGGGCAGTTTTAATGTACAATTTATTAAATCAGTTTCTATGTCTCGCAGTCACGGGTGGCTGGTTTTAAAATGTTGTATGTCCTCTTCTATTAAAAATTAAATTTTATAAATATAATTGGAAGTAGTAAGAAAAGAAAAAAGTAAACAGCTTATTAATTGATAACATCTATTTCACGCTATTATTAAAGAAAAAACTGAGAAGGAGGAGCAGCAAAATAAGATGGAATAAGGAGTTTATTCAGCATTTAAACGGAATGTATAATAAAATGTTTGAGAAACAAGTTACACAATTAATTGGTTGTGAACCATCAAATGTCAATAAAACAAATGGAGTGAGTGTGATGTACAAAAACTGGAAATGTAATAGACGTTTACAATAAACTGATTACATTTGAAAACTTATATATCTTGAAAACGAATTTACTTGTTATTCACTAAAATTTAAGTTTTACTTTGACGTTTATTGTTAGCGACAAGAAAATTTACAGAGGACATCTAAGTAGGATAATATTTTTTAAGGGAGAAAGTAGTTTTTAAATTTATTATTTTATCGTTTCTGAACTAGCACCGCGACGTGTGTAATGTGGAACTGAACGCTCTTTAGACAGTCGACTGAATTTGTTATGCTTTAGACATAAGTGAACCACAAATTCAGTTTTCAGAAGAATAATAGAGCAGACAGGTATCCTAGATGTTTTAAAGATAATTGAGTGACCATAACCTTGTTTACTACGGATGTAATACGACACATTCACAGTTTTGTTCTTTCTGTATTCACAGTTTCATATCTTCTAGCCACTTTTATCATATAACACGATTATTGTTTTAACTTATCAATCTTTTCCTGTAGAGACTATATTGAAAAATCTAAACGGTAGGAAATAGACAGTAATTTTTAAACTTTAGATAAATTTAAATAAAATAAATTCATTTTGTTTTGTCTTTTCAATCAGAGGATATTTCTGCTTACAAGACGAACATATCTTTGGTAGGCAAATTATCGAGCCTAGCAGGTTGATAAAAACATTTAGATATGTCGACTTCCATTGAACAAAAATCGGTGTGCGATACAACGAAACTCTATACTCCGTGTTACATAATAAAAGAAGACGTTCGATATTTGAACAGCTGTCCGTTTGCCTACGTAACTGCTGATTGCTTACTTTCATAATCGTTCTAGCGATCGAATCGATAAAGCAGTAGATCATTAATTAATAACATTGCATTGGTTAGTAATAACCAGTACAAGTTTTATTTGATCGAAACAAACTTATTTGTAAAATACCAAAGTGAGTTAACTTTATGCCTAATTCATTATGTGTCAAAGTCATCGAATTAGTGTTAATCATATTGAGTACTGACCTTATTAGTATTAGCAACAGTTGTAAAATATAAATAAACGTTGAGATTACAATATCTCTCAATTATAAGTTAAATGAGAATACTATAGAATGTAAAGTTTACACTAAAATATAAATTAATGTTGCAAACAATATAGGAATATGCAAACGCATGAGACAATAAAAGGTAAATTATTTTTCAGTCTGCTGAGAAATTGTTGTACAAAATGTTCAATAATGGGGTTTCAAATTAGAAATCATAATTTGTCCTCGCTCCTTTTATCTAAGTTTACAATCGATTAACCTACTACTGAAAATCAAGAAAAATGTTATAGAAATATCGAAACCCGAAAATTAAACGTTAAATTTGGCAAATAATGCGTTCCATGTAGTGACGTGGAAAAATATTCTTTTAGATGTTATTATTGTGTAGTGTTGAATAGTATATACCATACATTGTTAAATGTTGTATTGTGTAGTAGGAAATATAGTTATATATGGGCTATATTAATTGTAAATATTGTACACTCTTGTTAAAGTTATTTTCCTCTTCCGGGCTGTTTGGCTGTGGTCCAATGCTGTACATTTTAGCAGGCATTATGACTGTACCATTGATAGTCATCTCAGTGCAAATTGAACTGAAACACCTGAAGCACTCACGCAGTCGCCGTTACTGACCTCAGGACTGTGGTAAAGGCTAGCGGCCCCGTGAAGGGTGTGTATACTTATAAATTTTTCAAAGTTCCACAAAGCTGTAGATCGGACACCACCAGCCAATCACGAAGAAGACAACATATTACTGGTTAGCCGCAGCCCTTGTCCACAAAGTACTTAAAGATAGGCTTTAACCCCACCGATTCATTGCAATCGCAGCATGCTTCTGAATCTGGACGGACTCCATGTGCAGGTGAAATACGGACTCACTGACGACAGAAGCTTCGCCTCTTCAAAGAGGATCGATGGTCAGCATTTACGAGTGCGTCCTCTGCTACGGCAGACTTCTCCGGCTGCCTCAAGCGATGGTAGCGGCTGTGTTCACCTACGCGGGTGCGGACGCTGACACTGCTTTTCGTAGTTCCGATGTATAAGTGATCACAGGAGCAAGGAACTCCGTTCACCCCACACGATGAGAGCGGGTCTCTGACGTCTTTCACCGGCCTTAGGAACTGACAGATTTTCCTCGTCGGCTTAAAGATCTGCTTAACGCCGCGCCGGCTCAGCAACCTGTTATTGCGGTCAGTCACCAAATGGACATAGGGCCAGTGGCGTAGCTAGGGGGGCCAAGGGGGCAGCCGCCACGGGCGGCGTAGCCAGGGCACCAAAGTGAGCATAGTCATGAAAAAAATGTTTCCAGTTTATAAAACTACAAACAACTTTTTTCTTTCATATGACTATTCCTTCATAAAAGAAGCATAACCAGCCAGCTTGTCTGTTGTCATAAACAGTATTAGTCAATTTATGCTCAAGCATAGTAATTAGGGTTCATTATAATTACTAATTTGTAGTGAGTTGTACTGGAAAGGAGGACTGATAATCATACTCTATTAGCATTGTATAGATAATCTTAACTGCTATTCGTATACAGACGATATTATTTCCAAAGGTATAAAAAAACCTTTACGTGGGTTACGTATGTGCAGTTCTTCCCGCTTCGACGCAGCGAATGCGTTGATCATCAGTTATTGATGAGTATCTTAAGCGTGCGGTTTGTTTTTGGTTTGTGCGTCTTGTGGGTATATCTATAATACTTCACCTGTATGTCATCATACTAATACTATTACCGAAAATCGATGTTTTTTTAATTTTATTTAAAGCTGATATGAAACGAAGTAAACTCACTGGCGCCCAGTTTTGGAAGAGGAGGGAAGAAAAATTAAGAACTACAACAAGTTCCAAAGAGTTTATGAAATATAATATTCAAGGAAAATCAAACGCTGAATGTCAAAATATTACAATTAACAAGAAATCAACTTGCTATCATAGAATGGCTGTTGTTAGCGACGAGGCTGTTGATAAATACAGTAAAGTTAACGACGTGAATACTTCAAACTGTGAAAGATTCAGTTTGTTCAAGTACCATGGATGATGTTGCATCGTGCAGTATTGAAATTACAGGCGATGAAGGACAGAACATTACTAGCAACAATGTAGACCGTGTTCCCGGTGCTGCTCTACAAGATATGGCAGCTTGGCTAAGCGAGATATCTCAATCCTTCCGAGATATAATTGTGAATAGAGGGACATGTCTGTTGCAAAACAAGTACAGTCATTTTCCTTAAGATGAAGCTGGAGGATCCTTAAACAAGAATTTGTCTGATAAAACCTTGCAAAATGGCTAAAATATAAATCGTATTTGGATGTGATTTCTCTCCAAATAAAAAATTTCTATTTTGCTTTTGTTGCACTTTATTTCAGCAAACAAATTATGACAGAAGATATTTCAATGGTAAAAATGGGTTTTCGTGGTGGCGAAAGTTAAATCCCCGTATTCAGGATCATGAAAATAGTCCTGCTTATCGTTCTGCGTTTTTGGAATGGAAGGAATTTAAACGTTCTTTAAACAAAGGGGGACTTATTGATTATCTACTTCAGGAACAAATGAGTAAAGCAGCTATGTTATGGAACGAAATCCTCTAACGGGTCATTACCACAGTACAAACTCTTGCAAAACAAAATTTGGCACTGAGAAGTCATCGAGAGTCAATTACTGACGATCAAAATCCTGGAAACTTTCTGGATTTGTTAAAATACTTGGTTAAAATTGACCCTGTCATGAAATCGTATTTGGATTCAGTCTCTCGTAAATCTGGGTGTATATCGTATCTTTCGCCAATTATTCAGAATAAAATAATAAGCCTATTATGATAAAGAGTGGGCAAATAATTATAACTTGCACAGGCGAACAATTATTAATAATTATTAATAATACTAATAATAATTATTATGTGATAAGGCGAAGTATTTTAGTAATATTTGACACAACACCAGATGCTGCACATGTACAACAAATGTCTCAGATCATAAGATTTGTTAAAACTAAACGCAATTCTGTTGCTATCAAGAAAGCCTTCATAGATTTTATTCCTTTAGAAGTGAAAACAGCTGAAAGGATCACAGAAGCTATTACAAGTAAACTTGAGAGAGATAAATTGAATCTTAACGATTGCAGATGTCAGTCGTATGACAGTCATGCAACAATGGCTGCTATCCACTGAGGAGTTCAGAAGAGAATATTAGATTTGAATCCACTATCTGTGTTTGTTCCCTGTGACAACCATTCACTTAACTTGGTTGGAGTTCATAGAGCTCATGTAAATGTTCAGGCAGTGACATATTTTGGTACAGTAGAATGTCTATTCACCTTCTTTTCCTCTTCCACTTATAGATGCAGTGTCCTTATAGACTTCGTAAATATTACTCTAAAAGGACATTGTGATACCAGGTGAAGTTCAAAAGCAAATGCGGTGAAAGCAATATCCAATCAGGTGGATGAAGTGATCGCTGCACTGGAGAACTGAGGGATACACCGACTGAAACAATTAATACGAGGAAAGATGTAGTATTAATAATTAATGCGATAGAAAACTTTAATTTTGTGACCTTGCTCTTTTTATAGACAAATATTTTTTTTCTATGGACAAAATCCAGAAAATCATGCACACAAATTATAGGCTTTATTCATGCATTGACACTTCTGGAGAAGCTAAACGTTTGGAAGAATGAGCTGTGGGACAATGTCATTTCTAAGGCAGAGCAGGTATGTAATGAATGGGGTATCAGTACGACAAAAAGGATAAGAAGGAAGCGCACGATCCCAGGGGAGTATGCAGACGATTCTGCATTAACCGTTTGGCAAGAAATGAGACGTTCTCTGACAGAAATTTGGACCAACGTCAGTTGAAATTTCAAGTCGTTTCTCTAACATAGAAGAGTTAGAAAAACGCTTTGGGTTCATCTGTAAATTTGAGGCGTTCGTAAATGATGGGGATATTCATTTTAAGGAACAGCTTCCCAAATCAATATTAAGTGCACAGTGCTTACAAAACTGTTTCCACATGACCTAAACAGTGAAGAATTGTTCAGTGAATTGAAAGACGCCAAACGTTTATTAAAAAGGCGAAAAGTTAACGGAGAACAAATGGACTTTACATTTCAGGGACTGATACAGTAATTCAATGGGATTAGAGGCCTACAAAACACTAGCAACAACTTTAAAAATTTTACTTACTTTACCAGTGTCTGTGTCTTCTTGTGAAAGATCGTTTAGTACACTTAAATTGATTAAACCTTACCTACGAGTCAACAGTATCTCAAAACAGGGTTGTAACTGGTATATGTACTGTCGTTACGTATGATTTAAAACTAGGCGTATAGCTTAGATGGAAGCAAAAGTGTGCTGGACCCAGACTGACAGCATTCGGAATTAAACTCTCCTTTAACATTAACAAGTTCGTTTATTTGCGTTTTCTAGTATTACAGGTTTTACATACGTTCAACAATTGATACTGTATTCTGTTAGCAGTGTTAATCCAGAACAATTACTCATACATTTTTTTTTTATCAAAATAATTTTATAAGAAAACACAATAACTGATTCCACCATTTAACATGAGAATTCGAACTGTAATACTGTACTGATGCCTTTCAATTTGAATAATAAATCACAGCAGAAAAATAAGTAGAATAAAATTATAAATACTCAACACATGTTCATACAGGCCACCATATCTTTTGTTTAAAGAAAGGAAAAGGTTACAAGAAGCTGCTAAGGATTATTATTATTATTATTAAAACTTCACTTAAAGCACATTCTCACAGTCTTGCTGTGATCAAGAAAATTGGCAAAATACATATCCTTCAGACAGCTGATAATAATTGTAAATTAATTAAAATTAATTTTTCTGATTATGTGACATCAGTATTTTAATGAATCAGACAATAATTTAAAAATCCCTATTCCATTACTAGATTTGAATTTATGAAGGTGTCATTCTTTGCAATACTTGAATTTGCAGTTAATCGCTATACATTTAATCAGGTACAAAATTTAAATTGTTTTTACATTTCTAGTCATCAGTGTTAAATACCTCTTGAACTACCTTAACATTTTTCTACATGATTGAAAAAGAATAATTGAGTTTAGGTATATAACAATATAAATCGGGGCTAAGGAAATGCTTACACCTTATACAGAAACAGGATCTATCATACATGAATACTTGAACTAGTTAGTGTATCAGCCAGTCCTTTCACTTGTAACTGTAGGAATGTAGTTTTAATTGATGAAGGGAATATATGGAAGTTTTTCACCTGATATTTTGAAGCACGAGGTATTCACTGGTGACCCGTGGTGATTCTAACGAAACGTGGCACTGTTAATGAAGAAGTGTGTGAAGTTGCTGTTTCTAGTCCACTGTCCTTGTAAGTTTTTAGAGTGAGTCCATGTGGCTGACGGCATGGGAAGGGAGCACCTTGGTTAACCTTTCCGCCGATGATGTCCGGTGTTCATGACATCATCCAACCCCGCATTCTTCCGACGAGTCGGGAACCCTGAGACACCCTACGAGATTAATAAGTCATAGTTAAACACAGCAAAGCCAATTGCGAAAACCCAGCCGCCAGACCACGAAGAGCTCAGTCGAAAGGCCAAAAAAAGAGTGAGACCGAATAACCGTTTTATTCAACCCAGGATAATTCAAGAAAAGCAAGCTTAAAATTGTTAAGCACCTGGACTGGCTGCCTACTGTATCGCGTCACCGTTGCCGAGCGGGAAACTTGATTTCGTCGTCGCTGCTGCATACCTTGCGTAAGGATCTATAAAAGGGAGTATTCGCACTCGCCATCTTTGTTCCGAGACTGACATAATATTATGGTGGCGCTTGTGTATACATGGGACGCAGTATAAGTTTGTTTTCGATATTACATAAACTATTATAGTTTTTCGTGCCAAAAATATAATTTCAAAGTGTGAAATTATGTCCCACGTCCTTAAAAATATGGAAATAATAGTTTTCATCTTAAAACTTACTGATTCAGACCATAGTAAGAGGAGAATAATTTTGTCTAAAAAACAACAAATACCGTACCAATCGTTACCACTTACCACTTTGTTAGGTATATATTCTCAGATTTTACTTTTATTCCTGTTTATAATAGATGGCTGTTGAATTAATGTTTACTGAACTTCGTTTGTCCAAAAGTCCAAATAAAGTTACTAAAACTATTTTTAATAAACACGAATTTACATTTTTAACTTACTTACTATTAAGTTTATATTCAGGTTTTTGCTTAACATTTAGTTAAAATTAATAATAAAAAGTTTAGCTTAACATTTTATTAAAATTAACAATAATGTATTTTTCATTGCACTAGACATTTTATAGTCAAAAGTATTTTTCTCGGTTAGTAGGAAGGGTTAAACTTTGTTAGTATACAGGCAAAAAATTTGCAAGTTACATTTTCTCACGGCCATATCTTGAAAACAACTCGTGGATTAAAACTCGGCCAAAACGCATTTTGTTTGTTATTTCGTATAGAATAATTTTGGTCCTATTCATTTTTACTATAAACTCAAACGTTGTTTAGTTATTCGCTAAAAATTACGCTAAAATCCTGTTTTTTGGGGGTAAAAATCGAAAATGTTGATTTGGAATAACTCGAAAACAACGCATTTTTCAAAACAGTTGCGTACTGACTTTTTTTGCTTAGAATTTGATACTTTATTGGATCCTGGGGTTAATTTTTTTTATCAATCACCCTTGAAAAAGGGGTGGTTCTCACCCCCAAATAAAAAGCGTACAGTTTAACTTTTTTCTAGAGTGCATATAGAACATACATATCAAATTTCGTGAAATTCCATCGACAGTCAAAATTTTGTTACGTCAAAAGCTGCGCTTACTGGACTAGAATTTCTTCGTGCTGATTTTTTTCTCGACTTTGTTTACGATCTGCGTGTATGTTTTGCGCTTGGCTATCACGCAGCTGATTTTCAAAAAACAGGTAAATGTGCAATTTTGTGCATTAAAACTACAGAATGTGAAATTTTATGCAGTAACCCCCCCCCCCCCCCAAACGTGCAATTTTGTGCAAAATAAAATGTATGTTAAAATGACCTACACGTCCCGATTCGGATAAATAACTTGTCACTGGCCGTTTACGAACTAGCAAAAAAAAAGATGCAATTGCACGTGAATCCGGGCTTTAGTTATAGTCTAACATTATTTTATAATTAATGGATTAAAAAAATAAACCACCTTGTACAGGGATCTGCGTGAAAATGAGCCGATCCTAGGAGGTGGATTTGGCACGTCAAACAAATTCGGTATGGCATTAGGCTTCAGTTTTTTCCAACAATCTACTCGTGCCTGTTCAAACTGTGAACTTTCAAAATGAACCTAAAAGTGCAAAGGTGTATTACATTTTTAGTCGTTATGATTAACATTCACAAACTTTTAAGGAACAATCATTAAATTTACCTCACACAGACGCATTCCCTTGCTTAGTATAAATTTGTCTCGTCTCATATTTTGAATCCATTTTGCACATCGAATAGGGTCTGCCGGAAATTTGAATGTTCTAAAATTAGTTTCTGTTCGATTTTTGCAATTTACAGCACAACAACCAGTCATTATGATTATGAGATGTACAACAATCTGCAAAACATACTACATAACATTAATAATATCTCTTAACACCAGTATTTATAACCGTGTTTTCACTGACAAGATAAGATGATTATTATACATATTCGTGTGTAATACATAAATCAAATTAGTACACTAAGGTTATAACCCTGATATGTAAAAATATTAATATTTACATACATAATTTACATTAAATAATGCAATGCACAGCGTGCTTGCATTGCTCCCGCCACATTACATTTAAAAGTCTCGGAGCAAAGATGGCGTATGCGAATACCTATATTATAGAGCTCTACCTTGCGCGAGCACAGCGCAGCTATCTCACTCTAACTGCCGAAGCAACGAAGGCAATGGAGACGGCGGCGACTAATGTCCGGCCGCGGGTTTCGAATGTCGATTTTCATTGCTTCGGCACAGGGTATCAAATCTAGCGATACTTTCAATTGAAAACGACATTGTTTATTGTTCTATTAAAGTGATTTAATAACCTACTTTGCAGCAATTAAGACCAGGAAAGTTACATTTTAAAATGACTCGTTTTTAATATTTATTAAATATTCAAAATAAATATTAAGTGTTTATTAATAGAAGACGGAACCATTAAGCTGTAATGGCAAGTGATTTATTTTATTACTTTTAATGGAATTATTTGTTTAACTTTATGCTACTTTAGAATATTGTTTTGACAATGCCCTTTAAGCCTACAAAGAATTTGCATGTTTATTAGAACATTGTTATGTTATACATTTCTTATGTTACTACATTTTATATAGTCTACATTTGTTATTAGTATACTAACTGAAAACCGGTAATACTATAATATGTAATTTCTCATTTTTGACTTAACAAATATTCTTAAGACGTTTGCTGGACGTGCTTTCATACAAAAATCTACACATTTGCATATACTAAGTACTTTGTTCACTGGCTGGGCCTTCAGTTTTGGTCTTTTGACCCCTTTAATTGTGAAGGGAGGTGGCTGACGATCTTCTTGCCCCGGGCGCCAAAAAGCCTAGTTACGCCCCTGCATAGGGCAACACAGCGAAGCCAACATTCTCCTGCGTCACCGACTCCGCCGGCCTGGCTGTTCTTCTTGGCCGGACCGCTCGTCTCACTTCCTCGACGGAATAGCCGTTCGCCTGATGCGCCCGCAGTTCCTCGTGGAGGTGCAAAATCTCGTGGTCTACTGTTGCCGTCCACAATATCTACGATTGCTGATTGACCTCTCTGTATTGCTTTCACCCTGATTTACAACTTCACAGTCCTGTTGTTACCAAAAACCCAGCCATTTACTCTCTATTTCAAACTTTATCAAACAGTGAACTGTAAAGTAATTACACCCATTAGGAGGTTTGAACAAATTTTTATTCGATACAAAACCACAGATTCTTGGCCAACAGTTGTATATAAATTAGGGATGGGTCGATACCAGTTTTTCTCGATACTCGATACTCGATACTGGATACATGATTTTTTCTCGATACTCGATACTTCGATACTCGATACCGTCAACATTTCTAGTTTCAATAAATAGATTAAAAATTAAAAATAAAAAGTTGAGAGAACTGTATAATATCAATTAAATTAATTAAGTGTACATATTTAATGAGACAAAATGTAATATCATCAGTATAATTATTTAAATTATTTTTAAGCTTTACATTAAAATTAAAATGAGTTTTTGAAACAGTCCACTTTTACAAGTTTTTGTTCAAAAATACTAGCATTCTCACTCTTTCGGGGTCAAGTCTACTTCTTTTTCTGTCACATATGAGACCTGCTGTGCTAAATAGTCTTTCAGAGAAAACTGTTGGTGGTGGTATACACAAATATTTTATAGCTAATTTTTTTAGTTTTGAAAATTTTGAATTTGTTTTCCAGTAATCTAATGCACTAGAAAGAGGAGGTGACAAATCGTCTTTGAGATATGCAGTGATTTCTTCCTGGGAACTGTTAACTGGCAGTGAATTTGACACATCATTATATTCTTGCATAATGTTACTGTACAGATACCACATTCCTGGCAATTTATCGGGCTTTGAAGTATGTGACATCTAAAATAAAAGAAAAAGTTCGTGAATGATCGATTTTTAAAAGTACGTCAGTATTACATGACTATTCCCACATATCTGAAAATCTGGAATAAAAAATTAAAAATCTTACCTCATCATTTTTGGATGCAGGACATTCCTGTTGGTTAGCAAGGTCCACCAAACGGTCTTTAACAGAATTGAGAGCACTGGGACTGCGAAAAACTCGTCCTTTTAAGCGGGGGTCCAACAGCGTTGCAATGAAACATATTTCATTGTCTTCAATGGATTTATACCTCACGTTCATTTCATCCAGCAACGATTGTCGAACAATCGCAATTCCCGATCCACTTTCTGACGGCTTTTCCAGTTCAGAAATAACACTGTTCACAATGGGGATTATTTCGGACACTGACACTGAGGATAAACTTACGGCGAGTGTTGCTTGATCGAAAATATTTAATGTGTCAATCAGTAAATTAATAAGATCCCATTGCGATACTGTAAGATTCACTGGTAAGGAGAGATCAGAGGATGCAAAAACTATGGCCCTCTTTTGCTGTTGAAGTCTTTGTAGCATATGTAGAGTTGAATTCCATCGCGTAGGTTCATCCTAAATCAAGCGATGTTGTGGTAGAGAAAGATGCTTCTGTGCGGCTTTGAGAATCTTGGCGGATTTTGAGGAGTGTTTGAAACTCCCAACTAGTTTCCTGCACGACGAAATGAGACTTTGAATACTTTTTGAAGTGAAAAGTCCATGCTTCAAAACAAGTTGGAATGTATGAGCTAGACACGATAGGTGGGGAAAGTTTCCTAACGTCATAGCATTTACAACATTGCGACCGTTATCATGAATCACGGCCATTAATTTATCAATTAAACCCCAAGCTTCTAAAGTTTTCTTTAAAAAATTTGCAATATTTTCACCAGTGTGGCTCACTTCTTCAAATGGTATCACTTCAATGCAAATATGTTTAAGATTATAGTCCAGGTCCACAAAATGAACGGTGACACTTAAATAATCGTCGCAGGCTGTTGATGTCCACATATCCGTCGTAACAGCTACGCATTCGCATTTTGTAGCTCATTTTTTACTCTTCTTTCTACTGCTTCATACAGTTCTGGAATGATTTGATTAGATATGTGCTTACGAGTAGGCATAGTATATCTAGGTTCAAGGTACTTAATCAACTCCTTAAATCCTTCATCCTCAACAATGCTGATTGGTTGGTTATCTTTGCATACCATTGTTGCAATTTTTCTGGTAATTGTCTTCGACCGACTATTACCTGGTTTAAATGCAGATTTATTGTCCATAAATGATTTAAGTGTAGGTTGAGAGAATGATGATGATGATGATGGTATCGATGCCGTCGATAATGAGGACGACTGTGAAAGAAGAGTCGCAGGCTCATCTACTGTTACATCTTCAGGAGTTAAATTTCCACTTCCGCAGAATTTTTTATTAAGAGGTTCTGAAAAAGCAATTTTATGCGCTGATGTGACATGTTTTTTTAGGTTACTAGTGTTGTGAGATTTTCCACCACGCGAAAAACTCTTTTTACAAATGCGGCAAATGGCGCGATTATCACAATGAGGGTCTATTTGAAAATAGTTCCACACTTCACTCATATTGAATGAAAAAAAATATATAAATTATAAATATAATATGGTGCCACAAAACACAAAGCCTTCTGTCACGTGGAGGTAGCAACTGACTGCCGGCATGCAAACTTATTTTAAAAACATACCAAAATAGATTGCTTATGATTGTAAACTCTAATTTGATTTGTCAAAAATTTCTTGTAGGCGGAGTTTCATTTTTCCCACAACTCAACATGCAATTAGTCACGTACTATTGGACTAGTACGTGACTTTAAGAGGAAACCTAGGCTCAGACATCCTGTCTCCAACTTTTATGGTAGGTCGGAAATATTTCTAAAGACGGGACATTTATGGCTTGCAGTGAGGTAATTAGATGCTCGGGTGTACGGTGAATAAGCAGGAATTGAAAGAAGGTTCTTCCTGACCATATCTCCGTCTTTATTTCTACTGTTTACGATTCGATCACATATAGGGCAATAATATGAAACCTCGTTAACACGTTCCTCATTAGTACGTTTTATCGCTTATCACGTCGTAATTTTCCAGCCCAACGGGCGGGCGAGGGTTGCGACATAACAGGTAGCGCAACTTCGCTCGTCAAGCTGGTAAATACTGTACTGCATTTTTCAGTAGTACGTTTTCCCGCTTTTGACGTTGTAGCGTGACAGATGTTTGCATAATATTGAATGGCAATTGATCATTAGAATAATGAAGTTATAATATTTAAATTTGGAAGAAAGCATTAAGTCTAATATAAATAGATTAATTCATATCAACTGTGGAAAGAAATCATTATTATAAAGAAAATACAAGTTAAAATAAAAGGAGTTACTAGTGATGAGTCATCCAAAACCAGTCTCATAACCAAAGGTTTTCAAGGTATAACCCAGGAAGGTAAAATAGTAAATAACAAAGCAGTACACAATATGACCAAACCCACAACGAGGGAGAATAAATAAAAGAGAAACCCTAAAATAAGCCAAGATCAACCAATACAGGTTGTGTATTTCTGAATTAAAGAAGAAGATGGAGAAGATCCCAAGAAACCTGATGGCATCAAGAACAGATGGAGAAGATACCAGTCCCAGAAGGCAGGAGAAAAGAAGACTGAAGAAAGAAGAAGAGGGCAGCATCCTGAAGAAGACGTCATGCTCTTATAAAAGACACCCAAATCCCTATATCCCCAAAATATATATCTAAAAACAAAAGTATAACGAAATAAAAACCACATGTATATAAATTTAAGAGAGAGAAGTGAACAAAGTAAAAGTTTCCTGTGAACTAAGATGAAACAATAATATAGTACCCATGGAACAAATCTCCATTGAAAAAACGCTAACCAATTTATTATGTTAATAAGACTATACGACCATTTAGCATTAACATAATATATAAGTGCAAAGTGAACCAGTGATAGTTTTGGGTATTATAAAAAATGAACCTTGTGTTTCATTCTTGGCAATCACAAACATTGGATGCAATGAAATATGCATTTTTCAATGACTTAAAATATGTACGGTGACAATATGTTGTTCATAAGACATGAATCTGTTTAAAATAACATTTTTGTTTTACATGAAAAAAGAAAAACAGATTTCATAGTGCTTTGTGAACGGTTCATACTATTTATTTGTTAATGACAGGGTACAATTCCCCAAAGACAAGGTATAAAAGACTGTATAAAAACTGTAGAATCCTACTTATAATAATAGTTAGAAATAAGAATATAAATATAAGGTTTTAATGTATATAGTACAAGAATGTTTAAAAATGTTTTAGATATAAGGCCATTTGTTTGGGTCTGAAACAACTAACATCAGAACTATAAAAATAGTTACCACTTGTAAATAGTAGAGAGTAATTAAGATGTTAGTTAGTAAAAAACCTTTGTTGTAAACCATATTTCCATGTTGGAAATGGGAATTTTGTTGCAAAATGTCTGATTTGAAGACAACCATTTATTTAAAAAAAATATTCTTTATTCTGTTTGACTATTGTTTGTATTGTGGCCAATACTAGTTGTTTTTGTGTAATTTGAAAGCATGTTTAATTTATAATACTATTTGTAAAAGTCAGAGAGGGTATTACACATCATATATTGTTTGTAAATTATTTTGTAAGAAAAATTGTTAAAAAATCATAGGCCAAAAGAATGGAAACCAAACTTCATCAAAACAGAGAAATTGCTCATTTAAATGCAAATAAACAAAAGGGGTTTAGACAAAATAAACTTGAGATCATGCCATATAATTGCACATACCATTTAGAGAGATTTTAATAAATTATATTCAGAATTATAAATAAAAATAAAATGACTAAACTCAGAAATTTAGACATGGGAGTCATATATTTCAGAATAATGTTTCAGAATACAACTAATTCAATTAATTACCAGAAAATAAGGGAATAGGAACCTTTTAATACAATATAGGATTATTAATATTAAATATAACTGATAAAATGGCTGAATTTATATAATGACAGGAAGTAAATTTTGATGTTTTGACTCTTCACAGTATACCAAACTGAAAGTGAAATTACTATTTTTTGGACAGAAAACACTATAAAATGGCATTATTTAATCTGAAAATAACCAGAATGAACTGAAAGATTAATTTAAATCAAATCTAGTGAATAAAATTGACAAATAACCAAAGTTTAGGCATTCATATAGTGAAATAGTAAAATGTACACAGGATGTGAAAATATTTTTTAACAATGTTAAGGATAATATTATATGGGCTAAGAGTTTAATTGAAACTGGAGGAAACAGTTAGTTAATTATTGGTAGTTGAACGGTTAACATGACATACGTTTAATAACGTGCATAACCTAACCTATAATAGACATACAAAGCGAGTGTATAGTACGTTATTGTGAAATCGCGAGTGACTTGTAAAATACTTCTGAAACTATCATATTATAACAGAAACGATCAAGTAACACTCCATAACACAGAACAATATAAATTTACTCTGAAAAACACCACAAAACACAAGAAAACTGTGTAATACATTAACCCAAATTAGTGATGGAACCGGGGAAAGTGTTTGAACTAATAATTATACGGATACACTAAATACAACTCAGAAACAGTACACTAGACACTACACAACATTTTACAAGAGATTCGCAGACATCAGAACAGGAATACTACAGGAAAATCTTTTATTTGGAACGTCCAATATACGAATGACATCTCACTAACTTCACGGCGGCCATTTGCTTTGACGATTTCAGTGCCTTCTTCTTGGTTCAGCACAGCTGTTTGGGTGAAAGCAATTATTATATTTACAAATTATTATTCAATGTCTGTGTTTATTAATAACTATTAATTTGATTGTAACGTTATACTTTTTAAATATTAGCCCGATTTCTCTGACTTTGGTAATAACTGGCTGTTTAAAGAACCCTATATAATTTTTATAACATATACTTGTAACTTTTTTCGATATCCTGAGAATCGATACTAATCGATAAGAGTCAATATTGCTGTTACTTAATAAAACATTAATACTTTTCAATACTTAATAGTTCTTTATTTCTTCAATAATACTAATTACCAATAATATAATTCTAATTGATAATCTACAAGGACTTTACCACCCGTAAGTGAAGATAACCTAAAAAATAGAAAGGTAAACAAATATCGATTGGTTTACAGACAGTCTTATGAGTGGTGATAGATTATTTAAATTATACTAAAACTTTAATAAAAATTTTCAGAAGAGCATTACACTGTTTAAAACTTCACAGCCCTATATTAATTAATTGATCCTAATTAATTAATTAATAAAATTAAAAAATTTTTTTATTATTTTTTTTATAAACATAATTTTTTTTTTAATTTTCTTCAAAACAATAATTTTTGTTTTGAAACTTTCGGTGAAGCTGAGCATATATATTTCTTCATCAACTTTATGCTACTCGACCGGTCTTGCTACCATTGGGACTCGACCAGCTGGGAAACTTAAGGAAGTGTTTCAGGCCAGTAAGACGTCGAGAGCCACACCAATTAAACACCTTACAACTTACAGATTCACACATCAATCTTATTTATTTTATTACAACGTCCAAAATTTTCAGTCCCTTCAAAAACGTACTAACGAGGTTCCACTAGTCAACATCTTTCTATAAGCAAACTGCTACTGATATTGCAGATTTTTTGTATAAAATTTCTCAAAAATTTCTAATTACAATTTATGTAGAAACATAAGTATCGAAAAAGTATCGAGCGAGTTTTCTGAAGTATCGCTCGATGTCGATACCATGCAAGTATCGAGAGTATCGGGGTATCGAAAGTATCTAGGACCCATCCCTAATATAAATACTAGCTGAAGTACCCGTTCTACGCCCGAGTGGCGAGCATTTTTATTGGCACATATTGATAAAGCCACGGCTGGCTATGAAGTTTAATTATTGGGCGAAACTTCTTTGTAGACCACATTTTTGGTGTAAACCCTGTGGTCTTTCTTTAAGTTGCCTTCTTGGTCAGTTCCTAAGACTTTTACCTTGACTTGCTGAAAGGACTTTGTTCTTAAAAATGCAACATAAAGTTGTCCATGACTGAATACTGGAGATGGCAAATAAATACCAACTGAATCCAGTGTTTGTCCTTGGGTTTTGTTGATGGTCATAGCAAAAGCAAGACTAAATGGAAACTCTTTTCGTCTTAATGTAAAGGGAAGGTCAAGGTCACTGGGTGCAAGATTAACTCTTGGAATAAATACCCTGGTACCTTTAAAAGATCCGGTCAGGATTTCACAGTCAATGACTTTTGACATCATTTGCTTGACGACCATTCTGGTGCCATTGCAAAGACCTCTTGTTTAGTCAAGGTTTCGTAGCAACATTACTACTGCACCAACTTTCAAGTTAAGTCTATGAGGAGGCATACCTCCAGGTGTTACGCTGTTCAAAAACTCCATTGGATAGTTTGCTGCCTCCTCGGCATTTGCACTGTCTTGCTCAATAGAATCTATGCTGGTATAGCATTTCAATTCAGATTGAATTCGTCTAAGGACATTTTCATTAAGTTCAAGTGACTCGTGGTTTTTTGGAGTCAGGATTGCACGGCTAGCGATGCTGTCATCTCCTGATTGGATGACCTCAGGAAAGACAGCATCAACAATACATCCATTTTCAATCCAGACTGGAGGAATTTCGGAGATGCCTTCCTCTAATCCAGGCTCTTGGAGTTTTCCATTCCCAAGTTTTAAAAGGCAATCGGAAAAGCCTCGGTGTTCTGATGGGACATTGTCCTCATTGGCACGCAGGTTTTGGTCTAACTTTAGGATCTGAATACTTTTCCAAAACTTACTATTCTTCATAAATGAAGAAAGTATTTCGGTTCTGCTGCCATGTGAAACAACAGGGAGAATTTATCTACAATCTCCACCGAAAAGAAATACCGCACCTCCAAATGGTTTTTTAGAAGGAACTTTTGGATCTTCAGCTACGAATTCTTTATACAGTGTGTCAACTGCATTTACTCCATGTGCTGGGGCCATTGAAGCGTCATCCCAGATTATCACTTTGGCCTTTTCCAGTTCATTTGCCGTATTAGTCCCATGTCGAACACTACAGGTTGATGTTTCATTTATTGGAATAGGCAGCTTGAAACGACTGTGGTAAGTTCTGCCTTCCTCAAGCAAAGTTACTGCTATGCCTGTAAATGCACATGGCAAGACTAATTCATTTTTGCTACGCACATAGTGCATGATTGTGTTGTAAAAGAAGGTTTTACCACTTCCGCCAGGTCCATCAATAAAGAATAGACGTTTGTGTAAGTTAGGGTTTTCAATTGCTTCCCTGATTTTGTCGAAAGCCCTTCTTTGCCCTGGGTTGAGCATTTGAAACTTTTCTTCGAACATGGTTTTTTCGGCAATTGGATCGTAATATTTTCCAGAATGGATTGGCTCGTCATAGCTGCCGACTGGAAGTTCTAGGCCAAAATCTACCAATGACTTTCCATGTGTTCGAAGGACAGATTCAATTTCTTTAAGTATCAAATAGAGAGCTTTTTCTCCATCAGGAAAGCGTCTCTTACAGTCTTCCATAAGATTGTCCTTATGTCTGTCGAATAATGCTGCTGCATCCGACGGCTCACACATGATACAAATAAATGCAAACAACTGCCTAAGTTGTACTGGCATTTGATGGGTTGTAGCTTCTGTTAGGCAAGTATCCCATTCTGAGTCATCATCAGTTAATCCCCTTGCAATGGATGCTTCTTGGAAAGTTGCAAAGGGGATAGGATTTCCTTCGACCGTTCTTAGGTCCTCGAAAGATGTTGCTCCTCTAACATTGAGAAGGAGAATTCGGAGGAATCATTTTTCTCTATCCGCGGGACTTACGGCAAACATTCTGCCAATTGTAGTTTCATGTCCTCTAAGACGTGGTTTCCATTTATAATTTTTGTCATCCCAGGTATAGTGTTCGGGAATTTCAATATATAAATACTCTCGGGCATTTGGGTCTTCCTGATTAAGTTTAAACCAAGCCAGAAATTTGGACTTGGTGGCTTTTTGCTGTACAGCTTCAGCTTCCTTGCCTGGTATAAAACATATTGTATGCTTGTCCTCAAGGTGGACATTTAATGTTTCCACATGATCAGTTTGGTGGTGCATTTTGTATTCCCTGAGCCTCCAGCATGCTTCAGGTGCACTTACATACCGGGTCTCTAAGTAATTTTTTACTTCGTCCCATTCAATAGTAGCTTCCTGTTCTGTGGGAACAGTAACGAATTGAAAATTTGCAGACATGCCCCTTGTAAACGTATTTGAACAGGTATTTAACGCTTTGAATTGAGCTACAAATCTCTACGTTAATGTGGGCTTTGTATTTCAGAGACAGGTATGGGTTGTATGGCACCACCCATCTGTTATCCACTTTGTTTCCCCCAAGTTCAACAAAGTTACCATCATCTCGGCGTTGATATTTTGGGTAACCATTGACATTGCTGTTGGTCTTGGTCTCGGCACAGAAATTTTTTTGGAATTCTTTTGTGCATTTGCCGTATTCCATACACGGTGCGTTTGGATTTAATGGACCACATGGGCCGTGTATCATACACGATTTTACAATTTCATGTAGCCTCGGGTGGGCATCTTTATCAGGGAGTTCTGCATAGACAATTTTGTCAATTCTTTCATTCTCCCAGGCTTTGTCTTCCGGGGCCATGAACAGCAGTATGTGCCCATGTGGTAGACCACGTTTTTGGAACTCGATCACATGGAGCATAGCCCTAACACGTCCAAATCTATGGTGTTTGGTTAAGTCTTCAAGTAGCAATTTCAGTTTCAACTCAAACACTCTTGCTACTAAATCAGGCCGGTCGCATGGTTGCTGACCGGGAAGTAAGTTTTCCCTGATTTCCCTCCATTTAGGATTGCACGTGAATGTTACAAATAACTCAGGTTTGCCATATTTCCTGACCATAGCATCTTGGTAATTTTGAGCCATATTTCTTGGACTCCCTTGGAAGGTTGAAGGCAATATAACTTTCTTTCCAGGCAATATGTTAACGTCCTCAAAATTGTGGTTGTTCACAAATCGCTGAAGGACATCATAGTCTTCAGCTCTTACTGTGTTCTGATTTTTTCGAAAACCAATTCAAACGGTTTGCCTCGGTCTTGAAATAGGCATCAACCATGAATTGGTGAGTCAGCTTTCCTGCGTTGCGGAACTCGTTAAAGTTTCCATCACGAATGGCAAAATGGTATGAATACGATTGAAGCTGGGACACATTTCCTTGACCAACAGCTTTCTTCAGATCTGTGGTCCACCCTGAATCCCCATATGGGAAAAGCAAAGGGTAGCACATTGGGTCGCAGAGTCTACTCAGGATGGATATATTTTGTAAAATTCCGCTTTTCGGATAAATTGTAATATCCCGATTTTCTGGGGGTGCACCATCTGCACTATGAAAAACGGCAGCAATTTCTCCTCTGGCAGTGGAAGCGTTGGTTCTGCCGGGGTGCACATTATTTACTTTTTCTCTCAAGAAAGTCATGCTATATTCAATTGGCGTTCGGTTTTCCCGATTTGCCTTTAGCATTTCGTCTTGTTCAAATTTGAACATGTTCTTGTATTCTCTACAGAACGGATTGATATCTCCAAGAAGTTTTGGAGGTTCACCATTACGACACGAATGCATCCATTGTCTGCTTGATTGGTTCATTCTTTCTGTCAAGGCTTGGGCCGTATCCAAAATGTACAGTTGGGCATATTTTGGTAATTCACCTTAGAGAGACGGGAAGGCAGAAAAAGCTTACAAAATGTAGCTAGAGGCATGAAGCTTAAGACAGGAAATATATATCACAATAAACAGGAAAACAAAGAAGAAAGTAAATAACATTAAAAAATGAAATCTGGGAAACAAATTACAGAAAAATTAACACCTGCATTGGAGGTGAAAAATCAAAATAACCGAAAAAATAAACGAAAGTGGTAAGTATTAAAAACTCGTAGAACAAATGAAAAAATGAATATGCATGTTCAAAATAATAGACAGAATAAATTGGTAAAGCATCAGAATCTGTCGCTTTATATAATAAAAATTGTAAACGCTGCTCAACTTTATTTTTTGGACGGCTTGCTACACTGTTAATGCCTTTCTGCTCATGATATTCCAACTTGTTAAAAACCGTTTAGTTAATAATGTTTATAGGAACGGTAGAAAGAATGACTACACCAACTATTGAGACATTAGGCATTAGAATCCTCTGCTTTATTGGTAGAGTCTGTGAAGAAATTATTAAAATTACAGCCCAGCAGGGAACCGAGGAGCTACAAGAACAGACCAGGCTTTGAATGACAATCTTATGTTAACAATACATTCAACAACAAGCAAGTAATAGATAAAAAAAAACTAGGACACAATCTGGACACTTGTGTGATGTAAATAGATTTACTTACAGCTTATAATAGTGTCCCTGTTAGACGTGTTGCACAATTATAGAAAGAAGTAGGTAGATTTACAGAGAGAAGACAGGAGCTTAGGTAAACGCTGCTAGACTTCCAAGTATTTAAGGACAACAATATTGAATAAAGAAAATATTAAGGAAGAAATTAAAGATCCTTCATAGAATATGGCAAGCGATGAAAAATCTAAATTTAAATTAAAATTACATCGATGATGTAAAAAATCATTATTTTGAAAGCACTAGGTGTATAAAAGGTGATAATTTGATAACTACTAAATTTAAAATTAGTGAAGGTCTGAGGCAACAGTGCTTTGGCTCCAACTCTCTTCAAAATATTCTTGAGCGATGATAATGTGCAAAAATGAATTTATAATTATGGGTGACCGGGAACGAGTATTAAAGATAACGCAGTTTATTCACTAAAATTTGCTGTAGAAGACAACGGTGTTTCATATTACAAGTTTTGAAAACTACAATAACAGTCAATAATCAAACTTAACAAGACGTGTTGCACAATTATAGAAAGAAGTAGGTAGATTTACAGAAAGAAGACAGGAGCTTAGGTAAACGCTGCTAGACTTCCAAGTATTTAAGGACAACAATATTGAATAAAGAAAATATTAAGGAAGAAATTAAAGATCAAACCACAAAGGAAATATGGCGATACGACAATCGCACTTAGTTCTATGAAACAAAAATATTACGAACAATGTAAAAAATGATACATGTGAACCGTTATTAGAAAGTGTTACAACATATGAGGCAAATGTATGATAGATATCAAGTAAGAATAAGAATAAACTAAAAGAGATGGAGATAGACTTCTGCAGGAAGATCTGTTGTGTAAAAAAACAGTGTTACAATAAAAGAGTCAGCGAGAAAGAAGCTTCTAATAAGCGAAAAATAGTTCAGGCTACAAGGTAAAAGTTTAACATTTTTATAAATAAAAAATTAATGATCCGAGTCAGTTGTGATATATTTATAATATGTTAATCAACGTACGAGGCCCATCCCCAGCGCTTCTGCCGCCCTGTGGAGTACTTATGATTGCCGCCCCCTCCCTATTTTAACTCTGAACACATTCACGCACAATAGACCTACTCTAAAAATACGGCAATTGCCTTCAAATGACAACTAGGAATGTTTGCATTGTTGTGTTTATCAAATAACTAGAACTTTTTCGAGTTTACGATGCAGCAAACGGCTACAATAAAAATTGTAGAGACAATATAAGGAGTCATGAGACATTATAAATGTATGCCTACGTGATGACTTAAAATTAAAATACTAAATAAAATTCGTTATGATTGAAATATAACAAAAGTAATGTATCATATACCTTAGTTAAAAAATACTCTTCTAGCTTATGCACTGGGACACTCCTTTATGATTTCGTTGTACTCAAGTGATTCAGCTAACTGATGTTCTGTAGATATAGCGCCAGACCACTCAGGCGAGTCTCGGACATACTCGATCTGAGATAAGTTTTAATAAGTTTGAGTTTCGAAAAAGTCATGTTTACGTTCTCTCGTTCACGAGGTTTTGAGACTTCGTTAAACTCCGCTAACTTTATACTTAAAGTAATTCTTACTGATCTTACATATTGTAATGGTACATATGACACTACCTACACCAACGTACCAAAAATAATTTGAAAGCCACTACTATTAAGAATACATACAAGGTCAATCATACAATCATGAATAAAAAAGAGAAAGTATCATAAGTTAAACCAAGTGATTTATAATAAAGAAGGAATTACTAGTAAAGGTACTAATAAAAAGAAGATAAAGAAAACTAACGACGAGACGACATACATATCTTACTCAATATATCAGTGAGAAGGACACAACTATAACAACCTCCAGAAAGAAGTAAGAAAGATCAGTGAGAAGGATCAAACTATAACAACCTCCAGAAAGAAGTAAGAAAAATCAGTGAGAAGCATCAAACTATAACAACTTCAAGAAAGAAAAAAGAAGAATCAGTGAGAAGTACACAGTGAAAACAGAAAAAAGAACAAACAGTGGGAAGGAAACCCATAGAAGACAACACAGAGAAGAAACTCATCAAACAATGAGAAGGAAACAAGTGAAGACAACACCATGTATAAACTAATTAAGAGTGAGAAAGAGATCAGTGAAGAGAAGACGAAAGATATCCATACCAGACACAAAAAAGGAAATAAAATGAAATAAAATGAACTAACATAAACTGATAAAAGAATTATTATAAAAGAAGAAAGAAGAAATGGAATAAACAATATGATATAAATCCCTAAGCTGTAAGGTAAACACTGACCCAAACTCATTTAATGAATACATTCCTTGACCATGTAATATAAACAATAATCAATAAGAATTAATTATTGAAAATAAAGAATAACAAAGAGAGTGAATAATAATAGGATACGTCCTTAGCTAAATGATGTGTAGACATAAAAAGAAGACTATGTCCAAAATATAAATGACCAACTGTAAAGTGGAATGAATGTTAGAAAAAAAAACACTAATTATCAGTAATTAAGACAGTAAAAGATAAACAAAAGGTGCTATAATAATTAACAACAGATATGCCAGCACTACATAAAATCAAATCAATCAAATGTAATGCAGAGATACAAAACTAACAGCAATCTAGTGCTGTATACCTAGTATGTAACTTAACCTATTCTGGGCAACCAGTTTTTACTAAAACTATAGACAAATAAAACCAGAGCAATGTTAAACTAAAATGTATTATAATGTGAAGTAACTAGACAATATAAGGAACGTTTTCTATACCATAGATAATGTAATAAGTAAATATAAAAGCTGTTTTAATGGAATTTAATATAACTATATGCTTGCTATAACATAGATGCCTGATGCAACAAAATTATTTTGTAAACTTATTATAAAAGAGTAGGAACTCAACTAACAACATTGCGTGAGGCAGAATACTATTCAATTAAGTAAATTCAAGAAGTATAGCTACATGAATACCAATAATAACAATAATAATAATAAAACTATGTTAACCACTAGATGTAACTACCTTGATAACATTAAAACAGAGCAATTATCAGTATAAATGCAGAATGAACTACTACACAATAATAACAGTGATATCAGAACAATAATAAGAGTCATTCAAACAATAATAAGAATAATATGAAAAGAATACAAGTCATGTAACAATGTAACTCCATGAGGTATAGTAAACATACTTAACAAGCCATAGTTAAGGTAATAAAACCATGAAATAAGGAAAAAGGACACTATCAGTAGTGACAACGACCAATGCAGTATGCATAGGCCATAATAGAAAGGTAATATCATTAATAAACGAAATGTATAACAGTAAGCATAGGACTTGAACCTATGAAAATAGACATTGTGTAATTATTCGTACATAATCCTAAGGGAAAAGTGAATAATACCATAAGAATATGTTATCACCATCAAAATATGGGATAAAACAATGTATTTAAAGTATTTAATAGCTTAATGAGCATTATGAATTTATACCAAGTGCGGTTTCAGTTACCCCAACTCTGAACTATACGATGAGGGTATGCAAAATACGCATCATAAAAAAATAGAAACGATGGGAGTGATAAAATAACGTCAGTGCAATTATAAATAATATATTTGACTTATAAAAAATAATTGAGAAGTGCCGAGCCCTTCCGCGTGGGTAGGAAACCAGGGATTCATAATCTCGAAACCAGCCTCCTGACGCGACGTTAAGCGTCTATTTTAACGAAGCCCACCGAGTGTAAACGAATTAAAAACTATTAGCCAAATAAAACTCATAAAAAATACGAAGTGAAGAATCCCGACCGAGGAACTACAGACAGTCTTTTACCAACAACGAGAGCGACTCCACGCTAGTTGATCGTCCAGAAAAACGTGGTTTTGACAGCCATCAGCTGTAAACACACCAACTAACCTCAAAACTTTGAGTGGAGGTTAGATCAACATAGGAAGATAGTGCAGTTTATTTCTAAGTGAACTATTACGGAGTATATGCGCATAGGAGTGAGTGCAGTGCATTTATTAAAATCAATAATTAATTAAAAAATATTAATTAATTATTGAAGTTATAAAAATGTGTTAATTCATCGAAACGACCAGTTACGCAAGTATCCATGCAAATAACCATTATACTATACTTGTCAAATAGTTAATAATTTAAAGAACGCTAGTAGCGAATCGAATTAATCTGAATTAATCGATAAATTGCCCGAATTCCAAAAGGAAGGGAACTTAGAAAAAATCAATTAAACAAAGACCAAATTGAACGATTTTAGTAACGACAATCGTAATTCTTTGTTTGATTCAATTGTATTAGCATAAGAAAAGACATTGAATGATCAATGAAGGGAAACTGAACCCTGACCAATAATAATTTAATAATGTTTTATATTTAATTATAGTAAGTGAACTTAGAGTCACGCACGAGTGCAACCTAGTAGTAGCAAATGAATTTAATTTACCTGTGTTATTGACATCCAATATAGAAGATTATTCAGAACCATGACACTGAATTTAAATAATTATTATCACATAATGAATAAATAATGCATCTAAGAAACATAATTAATCAATTTTAATTAAACCAGGTTACATGAACCTTTATTAACCTCAATGGCAAACAATGAACAGTTGTTCATAATTTATGTTATCTTAAAACAACAATCAATGATTTTATGCTCTGTCTACTTATTATATTAGTAATACTTTTTATTATATATGTGTATTTTGCAGGCTCAAAGAACCTACGATTGTATAAAGCATTATAACCTATTTGTTTACTAATGAAAAATAATCGACTAGCCAAATGCAGTCCTACCAACCTGAGTTTTAAATGTTTTAGAGTCCATGTTCTATTTTAATTGTTTTACAAAAGGAAGCTAAATCATTTCACTGTATCAAATATCAATTTTTGCTTGAGTTGAATAAACAACCATTGTTTTATGAACCTTTAAAGTTGTTGACTTTTATTGTAAACAATAGAAATACAGCTTAGTGAGTAACCAGGGACGGTTGATACCAGAAGTCAAAAGCGGACATTCATTCAAATTGAATGATTTTTACCAACCACACTATCTAATATTTTGCTACACATTACAACTGATAGTAAGTATCCTGTATATGTTTTGTCTATGTTAGTGTCTATGCAGGAAAATACTGATCAACTCACCGCAGCTGTTAATAGAAGAGTCAACGTAACTTCCAGAGCATCGAACTCAAGAAAGTGAATAAAAAACATTTTAAACAATATAAAACAAATTGCTAAACGACGATAAAAAGAGTAAGTGAACCGATTTATTCACGACCGGATTCAATAATAGATTGAATTAGGTGGAATAAATCACTAATACAAAACTTAATAATAATAAAAAACGAACTTTCATAATAACAATAAACTAAACAACCAGACCCTATAATAAATAAAACAAACTATTACATAAAATAAACTATTACATAAATAAACAACCTCGTCCTATTACAAATTGACGCCAACAATGTGGGACGATAGAACCAGTAAACACGGTTTATTACAATATTGTGATGAAATTAAGTAAATAATTTTATTTTTTCCCTCAATTTCAAAACTTAACATTCCGGAATCTGCCGCCCTTTAAAATGTGGCGCCCTGGGCGGTGGCACGGTTCGCCCCTGCCTGGATCCGGGCCTGCAACGTACACATCATGGACAACAAAATCCAGGAATTAACCTATATTCGTTCTATTGAATAATAGTTGCTATTATTTTTTAGGATCCTTGTTTTCAATGTTATCCAGGTCACTTGTATGAAAACATAAAACAACCTTTTCAGTCCGCCTTGTGTTTTTGATTTAAAAAGTGCATATGCTTCGAAACGCGTCACTAATTGTAAATCAAGAAGTCAGTAGGCGAATTGGAAAGGTTAGCTTATCTATTATTCTGCAAACATTTTCTTTTGCTTTAATTAATTCTCAATTAATTTTATGTTTATTTCTCTCGAATATAGCCTCTCTATTTTCTTACGCTTACTTTTACATTTTATTATTTCTCTCATATTTTACCTTTAGTTTTATCTTTTATTTTGTTTTTCATATTTTATGTTTTGTAAACTGTTACTCTGTTATCCGCAGCTTAACTAAATTTGGTCATCTTGTCTATCTACAATCTATGTAGTGTTTATTACGGGGCTTTTACAGCAGCGTAGATGTATCATCAGGATAATTGGAGGATGGATAATATGACTATGGTTGGTTATAATAACTCGTACCAGAGATTAATTCTGTTTCATCTTTGACATAAATCATCAGCGATATTATCTTTACAGGTATCTTCACACACAAATATTTAAATGATACACAAATTTTAAATACAAAATTAATACCCTTATTACACTGTTTTTCAGATGAGCAAATGAATAAATTAAATTTACAAAACAGAAAGTATTAAATAAAAAAACAAATTAACAAGTAATGAGAAATGTGAAATGAACATTTAACAAATTCATAAAGCATATCAATAAAAAAAGATAAATCATAGAAATAACAAATCAAAGTAAAAATAAACAATAATTTTTAAAGAAAATTTTGAGCTGCGCTGACATTTTTAGTAGATGATAATTCAGATATTGAATAGTTCTTTATAAAAACTGCACCCGATGATGTTTGTACATGGCTGAATTCAAACTTACTATCTAAGTGACATACAAAGAATAGTGTCTGGTGACTATTGCGTATAAAAACGTATACAATATTAACTTATTATTAAATATCTAAAAATAATTCAAGAATTGGATTTCCAGTCGTGGATGACACCAGTTAGCAAAAAAAGTGAAAATGTTGATAGCTGCTAAATACAGTTCAAATGGTTTTGAAAAAATAATAAAATTTGTTAACTAAATACAGTGATATTTTTGTACCTGTTGTTACAATAATTTAATAGTAGTTTACGCGCCTCCACAATGTTATCACTACTAACTAATCCAACGTTGATACTACTGCGTAACTAATAAAGTAAATATAATTTCAAAGAAAAAGTGATTTTGTAAATCAAAAATCCTTTAAAAAATTCCAGGTTTACAAGGCTGAAGTATGTGACCAAATCTGTAACTTCTCGGCCGCCGTAAGGTCTTATCTTACATTATTAAATATAACCCGTAATGTTACAACCCGTTTGCCATGTAACATTATTACACGTAACCCGTAATGTTACAACAAATACTTTACCATGCAATGACTGTCCCAAGCTATGTATTGGACAGACAAGTCGTACTTAAACAAAATGCGGTAATAATCTTGATATTCTTTTGTTAACTGAACGTACAAGATAGCTGCAATATCTGATTATAAGTAACTATGTAAATTACGATAAAGTTTTTAATTTGACATACCTTGAACCACGAAGTGTATAGTACTCACCATTTTGATATTATTGAGACGGTTCCAAGAACAATGACTGCAACATTAGAAAAAGCTTTGAAAACATCACGAAGATGTTTTTGGTTTTAAAACCTGTAATCATCATGTAGATTAAAACTAACAGTTTTGTCTTATCGTTTTACTGTATTTGCATCTAACGTATTAAGATTGTTGCTATTATTTATTAAAACATTTAATAACCCAATAATCTGATATAAAAACGTCAAATCATCAATACAACACATAAACATACTGGTTTAAAAATATGTAAATTGATGCTAACACGTGAACACTCTAACAGATTATTTTATAATGCCCATGAAGCAAGAAGCTGATGCAGCTGAATTATATATAATAATAAAATTTATTGCACAACATAATGGCTATAAACACGTTTTACCAGATACTTTATTAAAAACAATTAAACACATAGAAATCAAAAACACCTCTCAAACAACACATAGGCTTATTACTAATCTCCTATCATTCTTACTCACAAATATTTGCAAGTTATATTTGAGATTTCCAGTTAAATTAACGAAACATATGTACTGTATATTATTTGTAAGATTAACGATATCCGGGCTGGTTGGCCGTGGTCCATGGTTTATTTCCAAACCAAACGTTTCGGCAGCTTCAATGGCTGCCATCATCAGTGAAATAATAAAATCCTGAACGTAGGGTGTTCGCGTACAAGCCCACAATACTGTGGTATAGGCTGAAGCTGTCCCGCCATGCTACCTGTACTGAATTTATAAGTACAGGTAGCATGGCGGGGCAGCTTCAACCTATACCACAGTACCGTGGTCCTGTACGTGAACACCCTACGTTCAGGATTTTATTATTCCACTGATGATGGCAGCCACTGGAGCTGCCGAAACGTTTGGTTTGGAAATAAACCATGGACCACGGCCAAACAGCCCGGATATCTTTAATCTTACAACTGACACCGGCCGTGAAAGCCTGAGGACAATGATATGTATATAATATTTACGAAACACAACCATACACAACAACAAATACTTACCATGCAATGACTGTCCCAAGCTATGTATTGGACAGACAAGTCGTACTTTCCACATACGTTACATGAACATATCAAAGACATTAGAAACACGCATTTGAAATCCAGTTTGCTGCTCATATACAAAACTTACAGTATACGTACACAGACATCACAAAAATTTATAAATCCTACATATTATGAAGAAAGGAAAAACTGGACACAACAAAAAAGTTCGACATACGGATATGACAAAAGAGCAAATGACAAAACGAAAACTCGGCGAAATGGAAGCATTAGAAACAATGCTTTCAACATTCAACAAATGCCCAACAATAATAATACAATCCCCAACAACAATACTATAAAGTTACTTTTACATTTATGTTGTCTAATAAGGACACAATGAGTACTATTGTATGTACTTATAAGTAAATTTGTGTACAATAATAAATTTAAAAAAAAAAATTATTCCATGCATTTTTTTCAGATAGCAGTTGTAAGCACAGCAGGACCTTTCAATGCCCAATTAACGTGTGCAATGAGTGATGCTAGAAAATTTAAAACGTGTTAGTAACGTGAAGTGAAGTACTACATACACACAAACAGTTTTTAGCATGTGAAGTGAAGTACTACATACACATAAACAGTTTTTAGCATTCTCACACACAATTAATTTTTAGTTGACCAAATTGTTTACCTTAAAACTTTGAACATTTATAATTCAAACATATTCCTTAAATCTGAATGTCGGCATACCATGCAACGTAGACTATAGTTAGGTATAACGAGTAACTAATTCTTCGCATAAACTACACACTCTTGTGTTTCTACAAAAATTGAATTTATAACTGTAACCGTATTAAGAAAACTTAAAGTTGACATACCTTAGCTGATGAAACATGTTAAGTGGACAATATACTGCGTAAATTAAGTCTTATTTTACAGTTATGCCACTTACCTTCTGGTCGTCCAGGAGGATAGTACAATTGTATACAAATGCAAGAACAGCGATGAGGATAGAAATTCGTTGTAATAATATCTCTGAAAAATTTAGTATTACTAGAAACACAAATTAATTTTTATTTTTCTACTAACTGTAATATCATTGAGTTGTTAATCTTAATCTACTTGTACATGCAACTATTATACGATTTCATGAAATTACGTGATAAAACATAATTATACTAAGGCTAAATATCTATTTCAATTTTCGTTGTATTGAGGTTGTCGTGATTCTTATTCCGCGTTAATGTTATACTTAACCTCATTTGATTGTTCATTTGTTGTGCTGAAAACGCCTACAAGCATGCGCTTAAAATACACATGTTATGTAATAGTTGGTAATAAAACAAAATGTTTAAAATATCTGAGCAACGCAGTGACGTATTGTATGTCGGTTGTAGCAGTGGCCTCGTCTATACGTGGCCTATGTATTAGCTGGCAATTCATTGTCTCGAAGAAAACTACCTCATTAGTTTCTAGTAGGCCTACTTTACACTTCACTGTTTGGGATTTTTTAAATAGAGAGCAAATGGCTGCGTTTTTGATGACAACATGGCTGCGAATTGTGAAGTAGGCTGAAAGCAATACAGAAAGTTTTAGCAGCTAGTGTAGATATTGTGGACGACCATGGTGTTGACCACTTTCATGCTGTCGAAGGGGAAAACAACTGTCTGGCGCTAAAGTATTTCGTAGTCTCTAAGAAACAGACCTAATTTGTGGAAGTCACAAGTACGAGGTGTGATCAAAAAGGTTCGTGCAATCTACAAATTTCTCAAACTAAAAGTACTGGATTAAAATTCTGTTTTATAAATTATACAACTTGTTTTTAGAATTGTATGTTGAAGAAATACACTCAGTCCTTTTGCGACTAAAAGTATAGTTGTGGCTTGAAAAAATCCCATTAAACGAAATTAATCAGTAACATTAGTGAAATTAATCAGTAACATTAGTACGCCTTACTTTTTACGTAATGTTCAGTTGTTGATGACAGTACACGGCTGCATCATAATGAGAAAATATAAAATATCGATTTATTGGAATGTTTTACTATTTTTTTACGCGACCACAAAGTATTGAAATTTATTGGTAATGGTTAGTGCCATGGTTGTGTTTACACCCACAGAGCAAACGTAAATTTGGAGAGCAGAGACCAAACTCTGTAGGTCTGTGTTTAAAACGCAATGGAAAGAAAAGTATTTTTCGTCTATTAATCTAAAATAAAACACTTGTATAGTTGTTAGCCTGTAACATACGAAAATACTGCAAGCAACACTTGACCAGAGTGCACAGAAATATATTGATTGTGTGTATGTGTGTGTTAATGATAAAAGATTGTACAGAAGTATGTAAAATTCAAAATAAGTTAAAGCCACATTTATATTATACTACACCAAATTCCTCACAGTCCAATGTAGAGAAGCATGTGTGGGCAACGAAAACTGCCTAGTGCAAATATTTGTTCTGGGACTCACTGGTTTCACAGATAAAATTCGAAATATTTAGCTAACCTTATCTCATGTTGTACGTCATATTCAAATATAAATTTCTTGGTTTTAGGAAACACAATAATTTACCTGATGAAATATAATAAAATATTGAAATGTTATAAACGTCAACAGTTCGTAAGTCAAAGTTTGGAAACGAGTTGTAAATATCCTACAAATATTAACTGAAAACAATAGGTTATTTTGCATATACATGTTGTTAAACTTCATTTATATTAAATATTACACTAATAACTGTAATTGGGGAATCGAATTTTGGCAAGCGAACTGTTTTAGTGATTATCCTGCATACCTCACATTGTTCAAACTTTACTTCTTACTCATTATGATAAAACACTTACAGTAGAAGATTATGTATTGTTTAGTATCTTTACGAGAATCACATTGATTGTGTCCTTAGAACATTGAAGTTAGTAATTAAATACCAGATAAACTGATAGTAATAACTTTTGTCAAAATTTTTTTATAACAACACTTGTATTTCAGTAGCGTATACAAGACTCAACTGAGTCTTGTAGTGTGTTTGTGTAGCTCAAATATAGACTGTACACAGTAAGCTACAAGTCGCCAAGTTTCTTAAATTCAGTAATTTGCAGTTTACTATACGATTTGAGAAACTAAGTAACAACCTCTACAGTCGCTATCTTAAAGTTACTAAGATCACCTGTAGCTTAGACGTTTTATATTTTATAATGTAGACTAGCAGACAAACAATGGATGTTGAACATCAAACTGGATTTGGATCAAGGTGTTCGTGCAGAGAAAATATCTGAAAGAATAATGCAGGTGATAGCAAAACGAATTGTGTATATCTCTTATACCGTACATGTTACTGACTTGGATAAAACGTATGACTGTGTCTCTTTCAGAAAATATAGAAGAATATGAACTAACGCAGATACGAAAATGTATAGGTTGACGCTATTAAACGACTATATGAAACGTTAAGAAGTTGTATAAAATTTAGTTACAAACTATGAAGTACACTATGATTTGATAGTTCCGATGCCTTTAAAAAAAACTCTGACGCCTTTTGAAACTCTAAGCTCCGACACCTTTTGATAAATACTTAAACAGGGTTCTGAATAGATAGAGAAGAAAATTTTGAAAAGTGAGGATAGCTTTGGATACCTTATGAAAAGTGTTTAGCAAACATTTTACTGACAATTAGTTTAGTATAGCTACGATGACTTGGAATCCACTAGATGTGGGAAGTAAAAAACCAGTGCAAGAAGTAGAGTCAACTCTAAGAAAACAGAACGTCTTTAATTGTTAATAATGGAAAAAATGTAGATATTTTGTGGAAAATTATACGTATATCGGCATAATAAAAGTACTTTGACTTCAGTAAACACATAGTTGATTGGTGTAGGGTAGGACTGAAATTAGCCAATTAAATCGCTCTTATGGTGTACGAAATTACAAATATAGTTGTGACATAATAGTTTAAAAAAGATGGAAAGTAAGACGGCTTTCACACTTGATAATTTAATAGCCTCTGGTGAGCTGGAAAGCAGCAGCATGCAGAATTGCTAATCAGACATAAATAATATAAAAAAATGACTTACCGTATCTCACGACTGGGTGATCCTGACACTCAAGGCAGGATAGACTTGTTGGGAAAAGGATGGGTGAAATGCATGGATTTCTACCTGCCGAGAATAGCCCGACTCGTGGACGTTGACACTTAGATGGCTGGCGTACGACAGAGCTAAAAGTTCACGTGCAGGTACGAGCTCTACAAAAGCCATAGTGCCAACCTCGGAAAATGAAAAGAATGACCGGTTCGATCCGAAATATCGAACACCGGCCCCCGTTGACCGCAATGGGTCAACCACCAACTACACCAAAAGACATGGCCACAAATGCAGTACAAAAATTTGGCTTTTGGTGAACAGGAACATTCTCTGAAAATTACCCTCCAACATAGGAGGGGGTCACACGCAAACACAAGAAAATACAAACATACAGAAAACATGCAAAACATGCAATGAATCAGAAAACCATGCCGAATAACTCCGCCGCGGGCGCATCGACCAGTCGAGCAATCCGAAAGGTTCGGGTAGAGCAGACAAAACCCAATAACATCCAATAAACAATGGCCCAGCCAAACACAATGTAAAACTCAGCAAATCAACTTAGTTAGTTCCCTAGTTTTTACATTTTTTTCCTTTTTTTTTTTTACTTATTTTTGTTGTTGTTGATTTGTTGAGCATCCATAACTCCCAATGAACTGGCACAACGCCATGCCAGAAACAGTCCACAATGTAAAATTCACTGCGGACAACAGCTGGAAGGAATCACCTGGGAAATCCCAGCAAAGTGTCCAGTAAGTCCACAACAATCATTGAAATTAATTCTGCTCACCCGAAAAAAAAACAAGATAAACCCACTTAAGAAGATATGGGCAACCGGTATAACTTAATAGCCGGTCGTTCAAAAGAACCTGTGGATGTTTTAACTGAAGCGCGACGAACAACCCCGTCGCTCCCCGGAAACACGGCTGAAACTCGGCCAAGAGGCCACATCAGGGGGGGAGAATTCTGTTCCTCCATAACCACCAGGTCCCCAACCATTAAATTTCTTGACTTAGACGACCACTTCGATCGGGCATGAAGTGCCGTCAAGTATTCCAAACGCCACCTTTTCCAAAAGGCTTGGAGCAAAGCGGCAATTTGTTTGTAATGACGGACGGTCCCTTCATTTAATGAGACTTCAGCTTCCGGGGGCGCGGTAATGGGGCGGCCAACCAAAAAATGACCAGGCGTTAGAGCCTGGTAATCACTCGGATCTGAGGATAGAGCAGTCAAAGGACGGGAATTTAAGATTCCCTCAATGCAAATGCATAACGACGAAAATTCTGCTATGGTCAGCGACCCGGTCCCAATCATACGTTTCATGTGAAACTTGGCCGACTGGACAGCCCGTTCCCACAAGCCACCCTGATGAGGGACAGACGGAGGGATAAATTTAAATTCAATGTTATTGTCAACAGCAAAAGCTGTTATCTGAGCTGACTGGTCAGGATTGGAAAGCACATTTTGGAGCTCCCGTTTCAGTTAGGAGCGCGACCCCACAAAATTCCTACCACAATCCGAATACAGTGTTTTCGGAGCCCCACGGCGACTAATAAACCGTCTCAACACATCAATAAACTGGGGCGTTGAAAGATCCATAGCCACTTCAAAGTGAACTGCTTTAGTGGCTAAGCAGATGAAAATGCAGAGATACGCTTTGACTATAGGTGCCTTCCGAACAGCGTAGGCCCGTACCAAAACGGGGGCCAGCATAATCCATGCCGGAAGAATAAAATGGAGGTGCCGGATTAACCCTAGGAACTGGCAGATCCCCGTTAACGGGTTGGTGGGGCGAGGACGCGCCCTGAAACAAGGAAGACATTTCCAAATTATAGTTCTTATTGCCTGACGTGCGGACAAAATCCAATAATTTTGGGCAAGCTGAAATTGAACTTGCAAGGGCCCAGCATGACCTAACCACACATGGGTGTGATAAATTAGCAACCCTACTAGGTGGTGATGCTTGGGCAGTAAAATCGGAAAACGATTTCTAGTTACCGCAGAGTTGGTCAAGCGACCGCGTACTCGAATGAGGCCAAAATCATCTATAAACGGGACCAGGCGCTGAATGCGGACCGGGAGCCGCTTACCTAAACGAAGAGCCGCGAGCTCCTGTCCAAACACGCTGCGCTGAATGTAGCGTAAAATATACTTAACAGCCAACTTCTTCCAATCCATGGCTGTGGAAGCTTCAATCCGCGAAGGCATAGCCCACCTTAAGATGACTGAGGTAACCCCTACCACTAAGGGCCACGAAGACAAGTGCTCAAACAATTTCACCCGGGGCTCCTGAGTGAGAAACGAAGAGACCTTGGTTTCCAAGGCAACATCTTGCACGTCGTGATTCGGGCGATAATTAATAGGGGGCCAGCATAGAGCATCAAGCTTTAACCAATCTGGCCCTGACCACCACAATGTCGACGACCGGAGGCTAGAGAGTGACGTACCTCTAGAGGCTAAATCAGCTGGGTTAGAAACACCATGAACATGACGCCAAGATTTAGTATCGGTCCACTCGGTAATGGCAGCCACCCGATTAGCACTAAATGTCTTCAGTTTAAAAGTAGGCATATTCAGCCAATCCAAGACAATCGTCGAGTCCGTCCATAAGAAAACTTGACTCAATTGAATACATGATGAGAATAAGCCAACATAATGACGAACAAGTTTGGCTAAAAGATAAGCTCCCAACAACTCCAAACGTGGGATTGATAAAGTTTTAAGAGGTGCCACTTTAGTTTTAGACGACACCAACGAAACCACCGGAGGACCAGAGTCAGTATAAATGGACAGATAGAGGACGGCCGCGTAACCCAACTGGGAAGCATCACAGAAACCATTCAATATTACCCTTACAATATGCCCACCTTTAGGGAAGAATGGCCGGGAAATAGTAATTACCGGAAGATGATTCAAAGAGGACAGGAATTGACTCCAATAGTCGTTTAAGTCATCCCTTAGAGGAGCATCCCAGTCCAAGTCCTCAGCCCAGAGTTTTTGGAAAAAAGCCTTGGCCCTGAAAATCACTGGCGAAAGCCAACCACATGGGTCAAATAATTGTGCCATCTGAGATAACACGACACGTTTGGTCAATTGAACCTGAGCATTGCTGCAACAGGCCAAAGGAGGAAAGGAGAAGCAATCTGTAAAATGGTCCCAACTTAAACCCAGAATATCCTTATCCTTAGCAACGACGGAATCACTTGGAGCGGCTGATTCAGGTAGGCAGTCGGGTTGATTGGTGCACCATTTTTTCAAATTGAACCCTCCTGAAGACAACAACAGAATTAATTCCCGTTGTAATTTGCAAAGCTCTGATTTTGAATCAGCGCCAGCAGCAATATCATCCACAAAAATATTACGGCTAAGTACCGCCGCTCCCGCAAGAAAATTAACTGCCTCATCCTGAGCCAGCCGCTGCAAGGTTCGCAACGCCTGAAAAGGGGCGCAAGCCAGCCCGTAAGTAACGGTACGCAAAGCGAAAACCCTTAGTGGGGCGGTAACCTCCTCACGCCATAAAATACACAGGTACGCCGAGTCATCAGGATGCATAGCAATTTGGCGGTACATCTGTTCGATGTCGCACGTAAAAACATGGCTAAACCGCCGAAACAAAGTCAAAACGTCGGACAGTAAGGTCTGCAACTTAGGGCCGACACATAACACATCATTTAAGGAAATCCCAGAGGACGTCTTCATACTGGCGTCAAACACCACCCTTATTTTAGAAGTATCACCTCTAACTTTAAAGATACCATGATGAGGAATGAAATATTTTAGAAAATTGGGGTCAGACACCAATGACATATGCCCCTGAGCGACATAATCCGTTATAAATTGTACATACTGGCTCTTAAACTGACTGTTCGCCGCAAATTTCCTCTCCAACGCAAAAAACCGAGACATGGCTCCCTTAAGAGAATTTCCCAAAATGTGAGAAGAGTTTTTGAAGAACGGCAAGCGCACCTGGAAACGACCCGACGGCAACCGACTTGTTGACTCCATGTAAAACCTTTCAGCAAAGTGATCCTCTTCCGATAATTGGTGGGGTACAGCTGGTGGCTCTTCGACCTCCCAAAAACGATGAACTTGCTCAAGTAGGTTTGGCATATCCGTAGATAACGTTGTGACGGAAGGATAAAAGTGGTGGAAATGACAGTGAAGCTGATGTGCAGATACTAGATCCAAAGGAAGGCCAGTGAGACCGCTAGCACAAGTCAATGCACAATTAAGTGAAATTGGGGCTCTACCCATAATCACAAACCCAAAACGTGTCCTAACTGCAACAGGCAAACCTGCACCCAAAAGGAATAGTCTCTCCCATAAGAATAGCCGCTACAATATCGGCTCCAAACAACGCATCAATTGGGGCTGCTACATCGAAGGTAGGGTCAGCTAACAAAAGATCTTTTGTAGCCTGCTTAACTTCAGGCAACACCTGGAACCTAGGTGAGTCCGACGAGATCTTAGAAAGAATTATAAAGGCATGGTTAGATGCCACAACCTCGCGTTTTAAAGTTTCCAAGGACAGATGGCACACCTTTTTTGCTTTGGTGGCAATATCACCTACCCCATTGACACTTACTGAAGCATCAAAACAAGCACATTTTAAGCGAGATGAAACTGCACATGCTTCATCACTGCACATGCTTCAGTGATGAAAGAAGCATGGGACGCGCTATCCAGGATGGCCATAACTACAATATAACCACCATTCGGAGACGACAAGACTGCTAGACAGGTGGCTAACAGAACCCCTGCAGGATGGGGAAGAGACACGGTCAGAGTAGTGCTAGACAGATCAACAAGCGATGACTCCGAAGCCTTGAGTTCAGCTCTGTCAGAAATCTGTGAACGAGACGGAGACGGACGGGCACTTTTGAAATGAAGTAAAGTGTGGTGGTACTTAGAGCCACACGTTTTGCATCTATTTTTGCACCAGCCCGAATGTTTATGTTGGAGGCACGAAAGACAACATTTTTTATTTTTAAGACTCTGAAATCGAGCCCTAGGGTCCTTGCTCAGCCACGCCGGACACTTGAGAAGCAAATGGGTCCGGGAATCGCAATGAAGGCAACGTGAACCAGATGCATCCCGTTGCGTAACCTCCGCAGATAACGTAGACACAGCAAGAGGAGTAGTCTTAGAAAAAGAAACCTTCTGGGTTTTCTGGTGGCTAGTGCTGGGAAGAGCAGGTAAAGCCGATTCCAAAGATGCCTGTTCTTTCTGTTCCGCCATAGCGGTTAAAAATGTCATAATTTCTGTTAGGGCAGGGAGATTCTCTTTGTCCGTAACAGACGCCTCAAAGCGTTCACGCAATGATAGATCCAGCCTAGACAATACAAAAGACGCATATATCGCTTGATATATATCAGCAATGTTTAGAGCTGACAACGCTGAAAAGTTAGCAGTGAAGCTGTCCACCAACTTTCTAATAGACGCAGCTGATCGCATAGAAGCGGCTGGTAACTGAAGCAGATTGGTACAATAAACCCGAGCGGCCAAACGAGGATTGTGATAACGACTTTTAAGAGTTGACAGTGCAAGTGAGTAACTATCATCAACTATGGGAAGCGCGGCAACCTTCTCATAAGCCTCACCCTTAAGATGAGTCAGTAAATATAACAATTTTTGCTTCGGAGTGAGGGCAGGACTTTCGTCCACCAATGTGGTGAACTTTGACCAAAACTCGGACCAACATTTGGCCTGGCCATCAAAACAAGGTAACGAAAGCTTTGGCAACTCATGAACAAGCACACCTGGGTGCCCGCCACTTGCCGATGAAAATCGACCGGAACCAACCGGTATCTCTGGTTTTGTTAGTTTGGACGCTAAAATGCTACCCCGGACATAAATATCCTTAATTTGAGCTACCACCGCAAAAATGTGGTCCTCGTCAAATCCCTGGGGCAATGACTCGGCCGATAGGTAAGGATCGACCTTACCTAGAAGGTCCTGATATTCTTCGGACAACCTGGAGGCCAAAATACCGGCTTCATGTTGATCCACGGCTCTCAATTGCGGCAACCCTTCCAACTTATTTATCAAATGCTGCAACGCAAGTATTCCCACCGAAGTGGTCCGGTCAAAAGCTGCCAACGACAATTTAGCAGGCATATTGAATTAAAAAATATCGTGCAACCGACAACCACCCTTAATAAGAGAATTAGAAACTGAACAATAATCACGCACCGACTTAGCCTAACAGTGCTCGAGATAACTAGGCGCCTCACACAACTACTTTTCATAAAGAATACCGAGCAAGACAAATACAAAAGTAAATTAGTGCAAGGCAAAATACAACTTACACAATCCAACAGGCAAATAATACCAAACACAATAAATTAAACACGCAACAAATTGAATTACACAGCGCAAAAGCACGACAACAAAAACACAAGTTACACAAGATTACAGCATATACGGTGCAAAATAATGGTACACAAAAGTGCACCCAAAAACAAACATATATAATACCAAATAGAATAAATACACACACAACACAGCAAAGTACAATGTACAACAATTCACCAGTTACCGAACCAAACACAATAACTGGGACCCAATAAATGCCAAAATTGATGGTCAACGCGTCGTGCATGGACAGGATATCGCATATGCAAAATATAAATCACACCTAAAGGTAATAGTCATGCCAAAAAATTAAATTAAATACAAAGGCAGGCTACTCCGAAATCCGGATAACCTAAAATCGTTCCCTTTACGCATGACAGTCACAAACACGTAGCGCACAATTTCACGTGGGACGCAAACCGTAACAGGCCGGAAACAAACTTTACCAGACTTGACCCAGTAATTAAACGACTACCCCAAAAAACAAGGTGCAAAATTTTGACACAAAATCTGCTCACCTGGCGATGCACACACGACGTTCACTGCTGATCACAAGCAATAGCCATAAACGCAAACTCGTAGTTCACATGCCTACGTATTATACCAACGTGCTTCCGTGCAAGCATGCAAATGATAAACATTCATGAAATTTAAAAATTAACCGCATGCAAAACACCCACGAGCAGGCAAAAAACGAAACGGCACGGCACGTTGGTAATTAAAATAAAAATCACGCAGCCAAAACTGACTTACAACCCAATTACTGAAACTCAACCCACCAGCAGCATCAAGCACAAAATTACACAGCACGTGCTCCCAGTCGTGACGGCAAAATATTTAATTGAAAAGCTATCAACCTCATGAACCCTCTGGTAGTAAATATATGTGAGATAATAGTTTAAAAAAGATGGAAAGTAAGACGGCTTTCACACTTGATAATTTAATAGCCTCTGGTGAGCTCGAAAGCAGCAGCATGCAGAATTGCTAATCAGACATAAATAATATAAAAAAATGACTTACCGTATCTCACGACTGGGTGATCCTGACACTCAAGGCAGGATAGACTGGTTGGGAAAAGGATGGGTGAAATGCATGGATTTCTACCTGCCGAGAAGAGCCCGACTCGTGGACGTTGACACTTAGATGGCTGGCGTACGACAGAGCTAAAAGTTCACGTGCAGGTACGAGCTCTACAAAAGCCATAGTGCCAACCTCGGAAAATGAAAAGAATGACCGGTTCGATCCGAAATATCGAACAATAGTAAACATTACGGCTTTCCAAATGTATTGATCCAATACCTGGTCTAAGGAACATTTCCTTAGAAATAAAAAAAATGTTTATTAAGATTAATTCAGCCGCTCTTGAATAATGGACGAACATATATTAAAACAAAGACACGAATGAAAAACCTCCTACTTTTTGAATTCGGTTAAAAATTGTCAGATAATTTTTAATTTTCCTTTTATGAAGACGTATTTACAATTATTAGGCAATGTTGACTACGCGTTTAAAATACAACTATAATTTGAATTCTTAAAAATTTGTTACTCCAAAAAGAGCCATATTCATTTTAAAATTTCTGTTAGTATGTAAAACGTTGCTATTTTACTACGTTAAAATTCTTGTTATAGCAAACATACTGTTCTGTGACTTTTATTTTGAAGCTTGTATTTGTAGGCTTATTTAAAATATCTGAAGTTTTAAAAGTTTGTCGCAAAATTTTTATATCGCTACAATTCATCACACGGGAATTGTTTTTTTCAGTCAGTGAATAAAGACCGAGTAAAAGAGATATTACATTAATTAATGGCAACAGACGCACGTAAACACAGTGATAGGCGCTGTTACAGTCAATGTTTTGTAAAACTTTTAGGTAGTTATGAGCCTGTCCATTTAAACTCGGAAGTGTCATTAAATCAAATTTTTAAAATTGAATGTTAATTTTTTCATATAACATTCACGGTATTAATGAATTAATCAACATTGTTTTAATGGATACTCACACTTTCTTTACAAAATTTGGTTAACATGCAGATTAGCTTTGTGGTTACATTTTTATAAGCAATAAATGTTGAACATAATTAAACACATTGTCTTTGAATTGAATTGCATTACCAACGTTCGCATTTGATTATTGTCGAACCGGATTTGTGATAAATGTAATCAACGAACATAGTACAATACATTCTACTCTGCCTCACTTGTTTTAATGAATTGCTGATCTGTGTTTTGTCATCACGGTGTACGCGGTTTGAGTTAATCAACATGGATCTGTTGTTATTGCTATTGTACGTAGTTGGTGACTGCTTTAATTCCCACTAAAAGTTAAACAGTTCTCGTGTAACAAACTCCAAACCTAAACTTCCGTTTTCTATACTAACTAAAATACTAAAACTAAAATATTTCTAGTTAGCATAATATTGAACAAATTAAGTCATTTTATTTTACGCTATTTTTTTACGCGTCCGGTTGTAAATTCCTGGACCTGAAATAATTTTTTAAAAAATTGGTAACACCAATAACTTTATTTGTTGAATAATTTTTTACCAGGTAAATTTTCTACTAATTAATCGTATAAACAGTAAATTAAACTATAAGTAATATATAGTAAAATTTTTTAAATAGTGCATTAAATTATAATAATACGTCAGCCGCTTCTAAAGAATATAGTTGTAATTTCGTTGTATTTGACTGTATCTAACTGAAAGGCATGGCCTTAAGGTGATTATGGTGATGATGGTGATGTTGTATTTCATCACTATAGTAGACTATTTGTATTTATATAAATAACATATTGCAACGTTACAACAATTAAACAAATATATTATCATGTACTCAACGCAACTATAAAGTGTATTACACAGGCCAGGTCGCAGGATTTTGTTTCTCGTTGCGTCAAGTATATGTGGTTGCACAATAATTAAATAAATTTTAAAGAGGAGTGAGATGTTGTTGACATGAAATAATCATTTAAAACAGTTTCAAAATAATCATCCTATGCTTTATTAATTTCTAGAAAAATATATAAATATTAGAATTTCAAACATTAACAAATAAACATTCACCTTTATAAGCTTTACAAATACTGTAACCTTCTATGCTATTCATAACATACAGCAAAAATAAACACCCATATAATCTTACTAACTAAACAAACATGTTAACCAAGTTATTTAAATTCTTCCTATTTTGGTATGTCTGAAATTAACTCAAATTTTAAACACCGTACTACTAGCAACTCATTTACCAACAACACAATCTCAGATTTCAAGAATAATCTTTAATTGTTGCTATAAACAAAATAAAATAATCCACCATTTACTTCCAATCTATTATTTACTTCTACTGACACACCCAAAAATACAACAAAAGGTTAGTATTACTTTTCTAGATTTGCTTGTTAAATTTAACAATTTAACAATTTAGATAGAGCCTCTCTTATCTAACTACTATTTAACTTTAAAACTCTAATTATTAACTGTTCATACTTAAGTTATTTTCCGAGAGCTCTTTTCACAATAAAAAATATAATTGTTTTTTATCACCTGCGTATATCTGCCGTTACCGTTGCGTGCGTGTGTGTGTGTGTGTGTGTGTGTGTGTGTGTGTGTGTGTGTGTGTGTGTGTGTGTGTGTGTGTGTGTGTGTGTGTGTGTGTGTCCAGAATCCTGAGAGTATGATGATGATAATGGTGACTATGCTGATGCGGTGTTCGTTGTCTCTATGGGTTGTTGCTGTTGGTGATGCTCCAGAGTTCCTCCTTACGTCTTGGTGTTAGTGTGGTACAGAGTGTGTCCTGGTCGATCTGCAAACGGGCAGCTTGACGTCGTGGGTAGATGTCTTGAGTCTGAGTGTGTGATCGCCCAAGATTGCCAGTGGTATTTATACTAGTGGGGATTTGACAGGTACAGGTCTGTTTTCGACATGTTAAAGATTGTCAGTTCGCGCCAAAGAGTCCTTTTTATTACCCTCACTTTTTGGTTAATTATCGCGAACTAATGAACATACTCGTCACATGAGCGATATCATTGTTTGAGTAATTTTTTTCTTGTCACTCACATATACCACACATATTAGTTACTCTTCGATTACACTAGTAATTAATATAAATTAGTTAGCATCTTTAATATTGCACATTTGGCAATATATTTTATATCACTATATTCACTGAAAATTCCTTAATGTAATGGTGTCTTTATAATTGGCGTAAGTCTGTTTACAGGTTTAAAACGTATAATTAGTTTATTTTAATCCTGTTAAAACCTGATTAATTGACAACAAACAATTCGTAGGCGTCACCCCATATTCTTGTCGCAGCTGGCGTCACACACACAAACACACACATCCCGTATTTTTAACTATCGAAGCAGGTGCACTCTCGACAGGACAGAGCCTGCATTTTCCTGCACAAAATTGTACAAAACTGTTCCTTATTCTATTTACACTAATTACAACATAAACATACCGCCCTGGGCAAATATACAAATATATGTATTGTTGCAATATATTTGTGTTTGTTCTAACTTTATGTTGGCATTGATCCTCTTAACGCATCGTCTCCTCAACCTACTAATTTCTATTAACGTTTTGTGAAATTTTTCTAATTTAGACTTGTAATTAATAGGCCTTACTTTACACTGAGTGTATTTATTGAAATGTAAGAATTCCAAAAAATATTTATAAATTAATATTCAACGAATTACGAAATTTGTTTGCTATTCGGCATCTGACGGTTTATTGTTTTCCCCAAATATGAGTAGAAAATACTTTTAAAAATTTTTTTGTAGTCCTATTATTACTTACCTAAAGTATTCACATCATTTTGTAATTGATTCTATCAGGATGATTGCGCTTTCTACGGGAAGGCTGTCTAAAATACTTCTGAGAAGAACTGTTGGATGTGTCTGTTTGCATCACACAAATACAACGGAGGACTACTAAAAGAAGCGACTGCTGATTTGGTTCACAACTGTGTTGCTATCCAGGGTCACCACGGGGAGGTATCAGCTTGATCCCCTAAGATACAAAATCGTGTGAAGTGTGGGAAGGAGCGGCTGAAACACACATCAAGAAATTGCAAAAGTTCCAGAATGTTGCGCTTAGAATTTGTTTGGGCTGCCCAAAAACAACAAGTGTTCAAGCAATGGAAATCGAGCTGGCAATCGAACCACTGGATCTTTACATCCAAACCAGAAAGTGAAGGAAGCACTTCCAATTGCAAGCTATCCAGCCAGTAAAAAGCTTTAACGAGGTTAACATCCAGCAATCTCTATTCAACCACCGAAATAGGCCAGGCGGAGTTTTAGAATTCATTCAGCCTGAGTTGATCCCGGCTGTTTTTGATATGCCGCCCTGGCTACGTGACCGAATAAAGGCATGTACAAAAATTCCTGGTTCACTGACCAAAGGACAAGACTTGCCAGCACTTCTAAGGGACTTCCAATCACATTGGATTCCAATCATTGGGATTCCAATCACATTCCAGTCAATCACATTGATTCAGGAAAAATATCATGGATTCGCCAAAATATACACTACGGTTCTGCTGACAAAGTCAACAATAAAGGAGGAGCTGCTTATTATTGCCCAGAAACAGGTGACTCTTTTTCATTGCCCTGCGATGCATCCTCAAGTATGAACGCAGAATTATTGGCCCTGAATGCTGTACTGGAGTTTTGCAAAGCCATCGATGCGCGTGACATCTGCATTCTCACGGACTTCATGTCTTCTATACAGGCCTTACAAGCGCAGAACACCACAGATTATTAATTTCGAACATCGGAAATCCTGCAACAACTTAATAGTTTAAAAGGTAAGACTGTTGTTTTTTAATGGATTCTAAGTCACTGCGGGATTCATGGAAATGAAGTAGCAGATACTCTTGCCAGTAAAGCTTGCTGCATGGGCCCTGTACAGGCGCAGCGTTATTCTCTGACACAGTGTAAAGAAGCAGCCAGGAAGTTCTTCATTGACTCCTGGAAACGGAGATGGGAGAATTGTAGCACCGGACGCGAGTACTTCGCCATCCAAAGTTCCCCAAACCGCCCAAAAATCTATAAAGGGATGCCTCGATCTGTGGCGTCATTTGCGGCAAGAGCACGAATGGGTCACATCGTGAGGAACAGGTACCTGCATAGGTTTCACCTAAAAGACAGTCCTCTTTGTGCAAGGAGCAGGACGAAACCCTAAATCACATTCTCTTCGATTGCCCGGCAACGCTACCAGCGAGGGAAAATCTTAAACGCAAAATGGCCGGAGAAAAAAACTCTGGATAAAATATTATCCGAGAGTTGTTGGTGGCCGCTAGGAGCAGACACTTACAGGAGACAACGAGCCATCGAAGCAGCCAGCCTCGGATGCTCGTATTAAGAAGTAAGTAAGTTGTAATTGATTCCATTATTTATATAATTAATAATAGTTTCATAGTGTTCACTAATAATATAAAATTTGGAAAACAAAAGAAAAAGAAGATTAAATGTGTCAACTTTATTTGATCTCAAAGAAGATTATCTCTAGAGGTGCAGAAAAGTGTTTGTTACGATTTACCAATAAAATAAATTTATCACGAAGTTTGGGTAAATTACGTAAGTGTATGCCCAGCTGTATTTACGATACAAAATATAAGGATTAATATAAATCCTATGAACCCGGAACAGGTCACCAAGGCCTAATCCTTGTTGGGAAAGAAAAAAGGAATATAATGACTAACGAATATTTATGTGACAATTTACTTGATACTTAGAATACCTGGAGTGAATATTACTTTGACAAAGTCAAGTCACTTGGAATTTAAGACTTCAAGGGATATTGTTTACCTCTCAAGAGACTCCAGATTCACCTGCTATGTTAGCTTCATGGGGACCATATAAAATATAACTAATCATGTTGCAGACACGTAGCCCCTCGACACGCACAACTTAAACTAAGTTATAACTTTATATTTTTTAAGTACATAGTCTATTAATAAACCTTCAATTTCAGAAATGATGCGATTTAATGTCTGTATTTCTTGTTCTTTAGTAAGTAAAAAACTTACTTTTTTTCATTAGTTATGTTAATATAAAAAATCGTCCTTCCTTCAAAGTGCCATGTGTACCGTTCCTTTCGTTAGGAATTTGATTAATAAGCTCCTATGCGTAAAAAGATATGTCCGTTTTATACTTTGTAAGTTTGACGTAATAATTTTTGTTATTGTATTCCGCATTGCAGTCAGCTTTACAGGAGAAACATATGAATTTGCAGATTGTTTACTTTTGCCTCTTCCTAGATGAATCAGTATGAACAATATCTAGACGATATCGTTTATGCTGCCATGTTGTCAAATGCGACTTGTAAAGTTAGTAAACCTAAATTTAATTTGTATTCAAAAGACGGTTAAAAATCGTGTCAGAAACAGCTCAACTTGTTTTCAGTGTAATATGCAATCGCATTTCGTTTCTAATGACATTTTTAGGGCACACATTTTAATTGGATTTAAGTGTGCGTCATTTGGGGGCGTTCGATACTTAAGCAGAAAAGTATAGATTATCTTACCTGACAAATTACTGAATGTATTCACTCCCTTGTTTTTACGTCTACCAGGTGTACCTTTACTTGTGTATGGCATTGCACGCACCTTTTACGTAGACTACAGATTTTGAACCTGTCATTGGCCATAGATTTTCGTATCTAGTTTTGAATTCTTTTTAGTTCAACATTCACTCTCCAAAATAGTGAGTGGCAGAAAAATAATTATTTTAGAACAGTGACAAAATTGAAAATGTTTAAAGGCCCTACGTAAATTTCCACGGGTAAATAACACATGTAGTTCGGCTATCTCTTTCATACCCTTCATTAGAGGGGTAAAATTAAATGTGACATGTTGAGAAACTTCACAGTCATGGAACTGGGAAATGGTCGCAAAAGATAGTGATAGTTGGAGACAAAGGTTGAAAGATGTCAAGATTAACTGCAAGCTGTAGTGTCATGGGATAAACAAAACGAATTTGTATTGTTGTTTTCAGGCTTGTAAGGCCGTAGTATAAAGCTAGTATAAAGCTGTTGATTGCAACAAACATTTCAGCCGTGCCTTTGACGCCCATCTTTAGTGCTAATTTTTAGGGTCAGTACTGTGGTAAGACTAAGCCTTAACCACAGTACTGTGGTCACTGACCGAGACATCTATGTCAGTGTGTGGCCTGAATGAATTAGGATTGAAGATGGTCGTCGAAGGCACGGCTGAAACGTCTGCTGCAGTCAACAGCTTTAGACAACGGCCTTACAGCCCGAAAATCAACAGTTTTAATAAAATCAACCCCGGCCGTGGAAGCCTCAGACAAAACAATTTTTGTAACCATAAAACACATTGACTATGTAACATTACAAAACAAATGTAATCATAAGAGTGACGGACACGTTGCAAGTAACATTTCTTTGTAGTACACATTACGAAATTGACAGTTATACTCATCATTTTTAACAAGAGGTAAACCAAAAATGATTTGTTCCGGTCACAAGCTGACAGACTACGGGTGGGCACTCTAACGGTTCTTCAGACTCCCCACACCTCTCCGACTTTTATAATAAATCACTTTTATAGTAACTGAATAAAATAGGCAAACACACCAATTAGTAAAATACAAAAACAAATTTAATTATGACATGTAAATAATTGGACTGATATTGAAATCATTTTTAAAAGTTGTAATTACCACCTCCACGGAAAAGAAGTTACGTCCTGTGTAGTAATTAGTAACAACCAAAACCTAAAAAATTTATCAGCAACACGATGTTCCTTGTTTCCAAGGATGCTTTTCTAAATTATGGTGGGCGTTTATACAGTCTAATGGACGAGCTATTGTGTCCGTGAAGTGGCCTTACGGAAAGTCGCTCACTTCCGTAACAACGAAGCTCACCACTCGCCAAACAGGGCTACACAAAGACTCCCCTCCCCTCGCATCGCGAGATTCCTACACTCATGCATCAGTTAGTTTATGCTCCAATAAATTTCCAAATTATTATAACCAACATATTAAGTTTGGTCTGTAATGTGTTCAAAATTACTTGTTTTACTGCAAACATTAAGTAAACAAATTCTGTTATCACGTATAGTAACAATGGGCCAAATTTTACATGCGTTATAATAAGCGCCCAACAGGAGAATGTACGAGGCAGTAGCTTGAAACAGACATACACAACACAAACTTAAGCGTCAGTCTGCAAAGTTAACGTAATCTGAAGTTTCAAGACCAAAGTTTGTTACTGCGCGTGCACGTCTCTTCCTTTGTCATGTCTACTTTAGCAGAGCTGCACAAGTAACCGTGACCTGCGCTTGTCGCAAATCAAACAAATCACTGTTCTAATATAGTCCCGTGGAAACCATGTAAGCTGATATATCAAGTCAGTAACCATACATGAACTGCTATCCACTAGTCATAACGAGTCAAACAATAAACAATTTGAATTCGCTTAAAGTTACCATTTAAGTGTATTTTAACACACGTCTTTGTTAAATTTGAACTGCATAAACATGGTCTATAATCGTTTCCATTATTTCCTATTCAATTTGTTTTCACGTTGCTGCAAATATTCCTCTACGTACTCTTGAATAACTTCAGGAACTAAACTTGTTTTTCTTTTAAAATTTTAGTGGTTGGTTGGTTTTTACAATAATTTTTTGAACAGTCTCAAAATACTGTTTGATATTGAAAACTTAGTATGTCCAATACTTTATGCGTATATTCTTACGTTTTCCATCTGCTTTATAATATAAAGCATACATACATATATAATAATATATACATATTATGTATTCCTTACTTCAAGCCATCTTCACAACTTTTATGTCATGCTTCACGCTATTATGTTAAAAGATCTTAGTATCCTTTTATTATAAACAACAATTATACATTAATGCCGGATGAAAATTGTATGGGTTGAGGCTACACGCTTTTTGGCTGTCTTGAGAACGTAATATGTGGACGTACTTCAAATGAAGCGTATAGATTAAAAGTATGAAATTCAGATCTATATCATTAACGACTTAGAACAGAAATTTATAAACAACATTATATTATATTTTTCCGTGAAGGGTTTGTGAGGATAGGTGAAAAATATAACACACTTTTTAACTTATTCGTGTTGACGTTTCGACAATGTTTATTTTCATCATAACTTATTGTCAAAACGTCAACACGAATAAGTTAAAAATTGTGTTATATTTTTGACCAATCTTCACAAACCCTTCACTGAAAATTTTAGTGATTGATGGTCACTACGAATTTAAGGATTTAATTAAATATCTTGAATAAAATTAATTATAAACTGTATTCTAAAATTTTGTAAAGTGAAACATATCTTTAATAGTTCTCAGGTTACTATACCAACAGTTATTCTAAATAACGGTACTGTTATTGTTTAATTACAAATTTACTTTTACACAAGAATAGTATTCTGTTCAATTTTTCAGTAGTGAGCAAAGTAGCGAATATATTCATTTTATTTTAATATTCACAAACTTTACAGCATTTTATATATTATAATCTTTAAATAATAATTATCATTAAAAGTGTATTTGTTATATATTTCTATCTGCCAAACGTTTTATAGATTAAGTCAGAAATTGTATTATATTATTTGCTACATTTAAAGAAAACAGTTCACGTGAAAAAATGTTATTTTATCTCAAGTGACATGGATGGGCATACAACAAAGACACTGGCAACACGTCTCGAGAAGCGCCAGTATATGGGAAGTATATTGAATATTATTAATTGTCAATGCAACTTATGCTGAGGGACTGAAGATACACACGATAACCGATTAGGACACATTGACACCATCCGTAAATCATTTAAAAATTTTTCAGTCTTGAATGGTATTAACACTGATTTTCTAATAACAGGCAAAAAAGTTTACGCGAAAAGTTACTTTCAAATACAAGCCAGACGTAGGTTTTAATATCTAAGTTTGAAATATTGCGTCTTAGTTACCATAGGTAGCACGTTGTAAGATTGAAAAAGGGTTAAAATATTAATACTGAAATATTGCAGTTACCACAAAATTATATTTTTTTATTACCAATAAACACATTAAACCACAGTATTAATTTAATTCTGATAACATATAAATGATGAAACTCGCTAATATAGGCAAACAGATATGGAAAGCCAGGCTTATTTATAACCAAATCTAGTAAACCATTCGATCTTTCTCACATCAGATCTTTCGATCTTTCGATCGTCACTGGTGAACGTCGTATGTTTCTCGGGACGCGTGTTTTCTCTGTTGACGTCAGTTCTCTGGGCTACACACACATACCCGCGCGACCTTCCAGAAAACTACCATGGATACACACAACAGGACCAACAGCATCACGTGACAGTGAACTGAATTATTCAAATACACAAGAGAACAGTATAAATCCAAGAAAGTAATGACAGAATAAATAATGTATGAATATGAAGTATAAATCCGTAAATAGTTTCTATAAATTTTAAATAGATAAATTGATATGATATGTTTATTTAATAAAACAGAGTAAGAAATTTGATATGAAGTATTAATCGAGTACGCAAAGTATTTTAAATTCATTGAGTGCACATATGGGGAATAAATTAATTTTTGTTAGCTGTGTAGAGAAATGAGGTTTGATAGACCTGGCGACACTGCTTTTGTGTTTCAGCTATTTCGTGACGCGTTGAATCGGTTTACTGTTCTAAGAGCGCGAGGTGTACGGAAGCGTGTGTTGGCCACCATACAAAGTTCTCACTTAAAAACATTTTGTTTTGATGTGCATCACTTAAAACAAAAATGAATTGCTCATGTATACTGTATGTCATAGATGTGAAGAATATTTTAAAGATTATTATAACGTAAAATTACAGGTTACAGAGGTTAAAATTATTGGTTAGTCAAGGTTAGCGTAATAGGCCTACATGATTTGCATAAAGCGTTAATGCGTGAGTGTAGAAATAATAAATGTGAAACATTTGAGGCAGAATGTTGTGAGCAACCGTTTAAGTAGGTTCACTGTAAAAAGAATGGTTTAAGATAAAATGAAAACAATCATTTTACTTCAGTTTGGAAGATATGAGCGTACAAAGGAGATGCGTTTCGTAAGATAACAAAAAGTGGGGCAAAAATTTCAATAATTTATGTATATCAACACACACTAAACATTGTAATAAATGTAGTTAATATAGTCGCTGGTAATTTCAGTTCGCTAAAGTAATGGTATTAAAGTATGTTTTTCAAAAGAATACAATTTCACGTATAAACCCCGCTGAAATCGAGATTTATGTTTGTGCCCGTGAAGGGTGTTTTCTTTCTTTATAATATATCGTGCCAAAAGTCGCGACGTTCAAAATTAATAATTTAGAAGTGTAAATTCTTATTTTCATGTGGCATATGTTTTGTGACAGCTCTCGGAAAACGTACAACTAGTACACCAGTTAACTTGCAACATAACTTGAGTAGAACATTGCCAAGTCACAAAATTCAACTTCTAGAGAGTTCATATTCTTCCCAAACTTGGTTTCTCTTATTAAGTTTCCAGCTCGTTGAGAATGACTGGCTTAACTTGTTTCTTATGAATGCGGCGTTGAGCCTACAGGCTGTTGTGTTGTCTCGCTTCGTTTCAAAGTACAAAGAATTATCATCTAGTTAAAATTTTAAAATAAAACATGATATCAAGCATCCTAATTTGTTTGTCATTTGAGCTGTAGGCGTAACGTATTAGAAAAACTGAAGCGTTTGCTACACAACTAATTCATTCAGTTACTCTATTAATATAGATAAATAGTTTAGGTATCACTACAGTCATTTGTAGTACAAACAGTTTAATAGTAACTTTTCTACAAAAATTTACCAGTTTTACGCAACTTCTAAGAGGCACAGTTGTTAAGCAAATTTAAAGGTTGTTTACTAATCTAAAAATTTCCAGATTCGGTTTTTATGGCTCACCGTATCTGGACTTGTACTTCATATCGATCAAAATATAAAATTGGTGTATAACGTTTTCCTTAGTAGACTGTGATTAAACGTAACACCGTGATTGTTAACTGCTGCACGTGTAGTGATATAACTGTTTACGTCGACACTCTCAATTACGGTCACGTACAACTGTGCTTACTTACACAATGTGGTTTTTCGTGATGGCTGTGAGATGGGGCTTGGTGAGATGAATGACTCATGTGACTCTGCCAAACTTTCGTTACGCAGTTTACGTCACCACACGACACACAGTGCAGAAGTACACACAGCCGGAACAGTTGCAAACCAAATCACGCATTAACAACGAGAAACAAATACAGTAAAGGTGAAAATTACTTTTCCTTTCTTATTAAGTAGCCATAAGACTTTATGAAATATCTGTGGTTACATGTTAACATTCTCAAAACCATGATACTCCAGATGTTACTCCAGAATTATAGCCTATATTGGTTAATTCTAAAACAATTTGCGTTAGCAAATCATTGTTTATTTTGTGTACCACAAAGGCTTAATACTTTTGGTACGCACCAAATTATCCATACAGCATAGTTACACTGTTTTGTGCAGATGCACTTTGCATACACGTTTTAGCATCTTACAATGACTTTCCTTTATTCTCAGGCATCCAAAATAATTGATTTAATATTATACTCAGTCTCTGTTCATAAATCACTCGTTAAACTTGTTTACCATTATATGATTTTTGTCTGCGTTTCGTTTAAAATGAGCAACGAAAAATCGCAAAAGAAGTATAATTAAGTGAAAACCCATAGGAATAAGAAGTAAATATCCCAGCTGATATAATATTGTTACGACATCACAGAAAAATCTACGTGTTTGTCGAATGTGCCAGAAGAATCTCGATGTAACGCGTGTGGCGTACGTGCTAGTCGACGCATTTTCTAGAGGTTTCTCGAAGGCGCCAGCCGCGCGGACTGTCTCAAGGCCGCAGTTAATTACGTAGTTCACACGAGCGCTAAGACGCAATTTGGAACATTCTAGTCTGTGAGCGCAGGTATAAATACATGGCGGCAGCGGCCTTAAGTTTCAGTATAGCAGCGATATATTTACAGAGCGGTTCGAGAGTTATAGTTGCGATATTACTGTGCGCGTTCAAGTGATTATTAGGTAAGAGTGGTGTTTTATAATCGGGCGGTATATTGTAATACAATTGTGTTTTTTTATTAGTGGAAATTTTATTTCCATGTGAACAATTTTTATTTGATTTGTTATAAGAGACTGTGTTGTTAATTACGAACTGTTAACTGTGAAGATTAAAGCTGGTGATTAGTAACTTAATTGGTGTCTTGTACTTATTTTGTTTCCACTGTACCTACGACGATCGAGTAGACCGTAGTAACAATATTTAAGAAAAATGGAAAAATGTAAGAGGGGTGCATAGAAATTATCCCATTGTCAGACTGAAATGGTAAATTATTATTGGAGGAAAGGGAACAGTTGACATATGGCAGAGATACATAGAAGGACTATAGTTAAGAGACAACTGTTTACTGTGTCGCGAGAGGAGATTGACATATGTGTGGAGGATAAAATGATCCGACCTTGGGATCATAATTCGATGAAACTCTAAACAATTTTAAAAACAGTACCAGTTTGCAACGGTTAGGTATCAGGACACGAATGAATACGTTCCTTGACATTAATAGTTTGTTAAAGAGAATTAAAAAAGGTTACTAAAATCAATAAGAACCCTCTGCAGTAGGGACAGCTTGTGGTACTGACGTTTATGAACTGGTGCAAAAAACTGTCGTGGGACTAAACGATAATATATTTTACTTACGTCAATGAAATATCTCCCCGTATCATCAGTCTCCTTACTGGCTTGATGTAGTCTTCCAGTTTGTCGCAATTTTAAACTATTAATGCCAAGGAACGTATTCATTCCTGTCCATATGACTACGGTTGTCAGTTACAATCCGAATGAGTGTTTACAGAATATAAGGTAAATAGCATTTTTTAAATTAAAAATAGATAAAAATAAAATATTCGTATTCAACTAAATATTAAAGGTCTTTAATATTTATTTAAAAACATACATATTTTAATCTCAAGCCAAAACTAGTATGATTACCAGCGACAATATTTTAGCAATTAGAGTCTGCGTAAATGGAAACAGTATTTTTCGTAGTTACTAAGATTTTATGTTACTGCAGGGTTAATAGATCCTAACTGTGTTCACATGACTACCTTAGAAGATACAATGTTAACAGATGTATTTTGACATTATCTCAAAGACATTTACATGACTGCAACCTTTATCAAAACCAGGAAATAGAGACCTTTATTTTTTGTTTGAACAGCTTTCCTTACTTGTTCGTGCTAAAGACAATTCCTTAAATTCGTATTGACCATCAATCAATGAATTTTTCCGGTGAAGGGTTTGTGAGGATCGGCCAAAAATTACAACACAATTTTAAATTATTTCTGTCGACGTTTCGACAATATTTATTGTCATCACCAGGAGCTGTGTATGAACACAAGAGCTAAATATAATTGGTTACATAAAGTTTCTTGTTTACACTTTTGTCATTGAAATGATTTCCGGATACATTATTATTAGCTTAATTGAATATGTAGAGTGCTGGAAAACAATGTTATTTTTTTGCTGGAAAACAACGAACTTATACAAATTTTACTTCCATATTCCTTAAGGAATGGAAGTATGGTGATGGCAAAAAAAATCGTGTTCGAGATTATTGCAGATTCTGATTCTACTACACTCAAAACATGAAAAAAATCGTTTTCCGAAAAGTGTCTGTGTGTGTGTGTCAGTCTGTGTGTCTGTCTGTAGATTTTTTTTCTATGGCAACCGATAACTGCCGCAAATTCAAACAGAATCAAATAATTTTTTGTATACAGCCCTGATCTGTAGAGTACTCACGACCTATTGTTTTTGGTGAAGATCGGTTGAGGGAAAGGGATAGTTTACCAGCAACGGTTTTTTTTATCAAGGGAAATTTTTTTTTTGGCAAACGATAACAGCCGCAAATTCAAACAGAATCAAATAATGTTTCGCATACAGCCCTGAATTGTAGAGTTCTCAAGACCTATTGTTTTTGGTAAAGATCGGTTAAGGGAAAGGGGTAGTTTACCTGTAACGTTTTATGTTTTAACAAGGGTATTTCCTATGGCAAACGATGACAGCCGCAAATTGAAACAGAATCAAAAATTATTTGCATACAGCCCTAAATTGTAGAGTTCTCAAGACCTATTGTTTTTGGTGAAGATCGGTTAAGGGAAAGGGGTAGTTTACCTACAACGTTTTTTTAACAAGGGTATTTTCTATGGCAAACAATAACAGCCGCAAATTCAAACAGAATCAAATAATTTTTTGCATACAATCCTGATTTGTAGAGTACTCACGACCTATTGTTTTTGGTGAAGATCGGTTGAGGGAAAGGGGTAGTTTACCGGCAACGGTTTTTTTTTTATCAAGGGAAATGTTTCTTTTGGCAAACGATAACAGCCGCAAATTCAAACAGAATCAAATAATTTTTTGCATACGTCAGTGAATTGTAGAGGACTCAAGCCCTTTAGATTTTGGTGAAGATCGGTTAAGGGGAAGGGGTAGTTTACCTGCAACCTTTTACGTTTTAACAAGAGTAAAGTACTTGAAAATTTATTTAAACTTTTTCAAACAATGGTAATTGTTAAAAATAAAATAATTTTGTTGCCAGGTAACAAAAATAAAGTCATTTTGATTATAAAATATAAATATTTACAACAAGAAAAGAATTTTCAGTTTTCAAAATTTAAATATATTTTTATAAAACAATGGGTTCTTCATTGAGGTGGGGACCATGTCACTCACTCCATCTCAAGCCTCTCCCATTTTGCAGAAAAAGAGGACCCTGTCAAGGCTGATACTTTGACGACAGTGACAGGGCTTTCCACCAAATTCAGCAGAGTGACAGGTAGGCCCAACTCTGATTGGCTCCTCAGATTTCCCCAGCGTTAGTAGGTTCTATGAAAATATTTTATTTCAAAAATGATTTTAAATATAAATCTTAGATATGTTTTATAAATCTCATGTTTTATGTTTTAACATGGGTAATTTTACTTCCATATTCCTTAAGGAATGGAAGTATGGTGATGGCAAAAAATCGTGTTCGAGATTATTGCAGATTCTGATTCTACTACACTCAAAACATGAAAAAAATCGTTTTCCGAAAAGTGTCTGTGTGTGTGTCCGTTTGTGTGTCTGTCTGTGTGTCTGTCTGTCTGTAGATTTTTTTTCTATGGCAAACGATAACTGCCGCAAATTCAAACAGAATCAAATAATTTTTTGCATACAGCCCTGATTGGTAGAGTACTCGCGACGTATTGTTTTTGGTGAAGATCGGTTGAGGGAAAGGGGTAGTTTACCTGCAACGGTTTTTTTTATCAAGGGAAATTTTTTTTTTTTGGCAAACGATAACAGCCGCAAATTCAAACAGAATCAAAGAATTTTTCGCATACAGCCCTGAATTGTAAAGTTCTCAAGATCTATTGTTTTCGGTGAAGATCGGTTAAGGGAAAGGGGTAGTTTACCAGTAACGTTTTATGTTTTAACAAGGGTATTTCTTATGGCAAACGATAACAGCCGCAAATTGAAACAGAATCAAAAGATTATTTGCATACAGCCCTAAATTGTAGAGTTCTGAAGACCTATTGTTTTTGGTGAAGATCGGTTAAGGGAAATGGGTAGTTTACCTACAACGTTTTTTTAACAAGGGTATTTTCTATGGCAAACGATAACAGCCGCAAGTTCAAACAGAATCAAATAATTTTCTGCATACAGCCCTGATTTGTAGAGTACTCAAGACCTGTTTTTTTGGTGAAGATCGGTTGAGGGGAAGGGGTAGTTTACCAGCAACGTTTTTTTTTCTATGGCAAACGATAACTGCTGCAAATTCAAACAGAATCAAATACTTTTTGCATACATCCCTGAATTGTAGAGGTCTCAATGACTTTCGATTTTGGTGAAGATCGGTTAAGGGGAAGGAGTAGTTTACCTGCAACCTTTTACGTTTTAACAAGAGTAAAGTACTTGAAAATTTATTTAAACTTTTTGAAACAATGGTAATTGTTGAAAATAAAATAATTTTGTTGCCAGGTAACAAAAATAAAGTCATTTTGATTATAAAATATAAATATTTACAAGAAAAGAATTTTCAGTTTTCAAAATTTAAATATATTTTTATAAAACAATGGGTTCTTCATTGAGGTGGGGACTTGACGACAGTGACAGGGCTTTCCACCAAATTCAGCAGAGTGACAGGTAGGCCCAACTCTGATTGGCTCCTCAGATTTCCCCAGCGTTAGTAGGTTCTATGAAAATATTTTATTTCAAAAATGATTTTAAATATAAATCTTAGATATGTTTTATAAATCTCATGTTTTATGTTTTAACATGGGTAATTGTTTATATGACGAACCATAACTGCCGTAAATTCAAACAGAATCAAATAATTTTTTACATATGTGCCTGAGCTATAGAGGACTCAATGTCTGTTGATTTTGGTGAAGATCGGTTACGGGGAAAGGGCAGTTTACCTGAAACATTTTTTGTTGTAACATGAGTAAAGTACTTAATTTTGAAAAAGTATCCTGATAAGATCTTAATAATCCACTGTAGAAACGTAGATGAAATATCTATAAATGAAGAGGCTAGTTGAACGGGCTGGGGGTAATTTTCTATAAATCAAAATTATAGTTGAAGGGGGAGGGGATAATTTTTTTTTATATGTGTACTACGTTATTGGCAACAAAGAAGTATTTTTTTGTTAAAATTCCTTCCCTGGCTGTTTGGCTGAAAATGATTTTAAATATAAATCTTAGAATATGGAAGTCATGTATGGTTCTCCATACCGATATTTTATATATGGCAAACGATAACTACCGCAAATTCAAACAGAATCAAATAATGATTTGCATACAGCGCTGATTTGTAGAGTACTCAAGACCTATTGTTTTTGGTGAAGATCAGTTGAGGGAAAGGGGTAGTTTACCTGCAACGGTTTTTTTTTATCAATGGAAATTTTTTGTTTGGCAAACGATAACAGCCGCAAATTCAAACAGAATCAAATAATGTTTCGCATACAGCCCTGAATTGTAGAGTTCTCAAGATGTTTCGTTTTTGGTGAAGATCGGTTAAGGGAAAGGGGTAGTTTACCGGTAACGTTTTATGTTTTAACAAGGGTATTTCCTATGGCAAACGATAACAGCCGCAAATTCAAACAGAATCAAACGATTATTTGCATACAGCCCTAAATTGTAGAGTTCTAAAGACCTATTGCTTTTGGTGAAGATCGGTTGTGGGAAAGGGGTAGTTTACCTGCAACGTTTTTTTAACAAGGGTATTTTCTATGGCAAACGATAACAACCGTAAATTCAAACAGAATCAAATAATGTTTTGCATACAGCCCTGATTTGTAGAGTACTCAATATCTTTTGTTTTTGGTGAAGATCGGTTTAGGGGAAGGGGTAGTTTACCTGCAACGTTTTTTTATCAAGCGTATTGTTTATGGCAAACGATAACAGCCGCAAATTGAAACAGAATCAAATAAGTTTTTGCATACGTCCCTGAATTGTAGAGGTCTCAATGACTTTCGATTTTGGTGAAGATCGGTTAAGGGGAAGAGGTAGTTTACCTGCAACCTTTTACGTTTTAACAAGAGTAAAGTACTTGAAAATTTATTTAAACTTTTTGAAACAATGGTAATTGTTAAAAATAAAATAATTTTGTTGCCAGGCAATAAAATTATAATTTTTTCATTTTAATGTAATATAATATTTTTCATTTAATAAAGCAATAAAAAGGCAGGTAAGACACAGCCTGGCTGTTTGGCTGAAAATGATTTTAAATATAAATCTTAGAATATGGAAGTCATGTATGGTTCTCCATACCGATATTTTATATGACGAACCATAACTGCCGTAAATTCAAACAGAATCAAATAATTTTTTATTTTGAATAAAGCTGCGTTTTTCTGCCTTTAGCAACTAGAAAGTGAAGCAAGTTGATTACTGTACTTACGTAACTATAGTAGCAAGTTGCCAAGTTATGTAGCTCTAGGCTTCTAAGAATATGCGACACGAACTATGTTTCTTCATGTACATTTAAGTTTGCAATGCTTTCCAGCAACACAGGGCTTGCGCAACTTAAATATTAAGGACTAACCTGTAGACAGCGCGAGAGGCTACTTTTCGTCTTTGCTTTCTCTCTCACTCAAAATCAACTATTTACCAGTCACTTCGCCCTAAACGTGTTGTACGAATTAATGTTCTGTCCGTTGTATCGAAAATATTTTTGTGATAGCAGCTTGTATTCACATTTTTTGTTTCAACCAAACGTATTCAAATGGTAGCGCTGGAAAGCAAGTTATAACTTTTAACTAATACAACTCGTATGTGAGGTAAAAATTCCCAGTGATTCACTTTATATTATATCTACATCAAATTGATATTTCAATTCCTGCTGTGTTGAATTTATTTATATCGTAGTCATGTTAATAACAATAATTATTTTGTAGGTTTATACACAAGCGCGCTCGTGTGTGTGTGAATTTTTATTATTTAGAGCCTCAAACTAATGGTTATGTTTTTATCATTTCACAAAAGCTCAAAATTTCTAAAATGTCTATTAGAAATCTTTAGGGATAGTAATCCTACTGGGTTCGAATTTTACTGTGCCGATTAAATATTAATAATCTCAGGTACATACTTTAAATTAAGTTATTAATTTTTTATATTCAATTACAAATTAAGTGCTTTGCATCAACAAAATCTCCGAGAGCATACTGCAGGTTCAAAGGTGGGATACCACCAGATAGTTTGTAACACATATCCATACCCCCATTTGCCGATTTTAAGAGTAAAGGCACAGACAGATATGGTGAAAGAGGCGTGAACAGACAGGGACAAATCTGTATTGAGAACTTAGGACTAAGAGTACAATCTAGTCTAGTCACTTATCCTTAGGCGAAAGTAGAGTAAATATGTGAGCTCTGCCACACTTATTATGTGACTGGCAGGAAAATTTGAAATGTGCCGCGAGACCGTGGTTGGAGGTATCACGAGACTATGATGGGGGTATCACGTGACTGGCAGGAATGGTTCCGTTCAGTCGGGTATATTTTTGTGGGACATGTTGGACATAAAATTTAGGCGGAAGATGAAACCGGCCGTGTTTTAATACATTACGCGCTATATTTAATAATTTGATATTTGAACAGTGTGACGGTAACAGAGTAAGGTTGTTACGTCATCAATGGAAACAGTGGTGATTGGTCTTGTACATTTTGGTAGGGAATTTCGGCGGTAAAACTTAGGCGGAAATGAAATTGGCTATACTTAATAATTCGGTCGACGTCCTATGACGTCAATGGGCCGAACGGTGGTGATTGTTACGTTAGGTTAAGTTGGTGGGGGGGCGGGAATCGTTAGCGGTGAAATTAAGATGAAAGTTTTGTTCTTAGCAAGGACTGTACATGTTCATATTCCTGTTTCATATTTTTTTATGGCTCAGAGCACGTCATTTAGTAACTGCTCTGGATAAGAGTATATTTTTCTCTGTGGCGTATAAAAAATTATTTAACATCATGTGATGAAAAGGATGGACTCTCAGCAATGTCGTTGTTAGCTACGGAAGGTGAAATCACTCAACACCTCCACTCTAACAAAATAATCAACACTTTAACCTAGAAAAGCGAAAGATAGAAGACTCTTTAGTCGTAATTTGTACGTTATGTGCTTATAAAAAGTCTTCAAAATTCCAGTTTTGTTTGTTACATCCGATAACACTTATACTTTCTTTGAAGGAAAATTCTATATGTCTATTATTTTATTTTAGTCGAATATTTAAAAACAACTTGTAATAATAGTTTTTCTAATATTTAATAATGTGTTATAATAAGATAAGAATTTTCCTAATTATAAGTTATCAAGTGATTGTTTAAGAGTTTTGTACCCATATCTACTTGTGGCGCTTGATTTTATAAGCCTAGTGTGTTCAAATGTTTAAACCTGGCACTGTCTATCTCACAGATGCAGGCGAGATAACACGTGTCATCTCTGCCTTATTTGATTATTTTCTAAATTGTGGAAATATTCTGGCAGACTTCACCGAACCAACATGCACAAAAGGTAAATCTAATAATTAACAGTTACATTTCTAAACCATATCCAACCTTAAAAATGGAATAATAAAGAAAGATGTGTGCTTTTATTTAATTACTTTTCTATTTTTTGGTCAGCGTCTTCTAAAACCACTAAGTATTATGTCACAGGTGTTTACATTATACTCCTCAACTTTAAGAAGGAAAAAGAAAACCTCTACTGTTAAAATATGTCAATTATTAAGTAAAGGTTCTATAGACCAAAACGATGATGAGAAAATACCACCATTCCTTGGAAACTCAGATGACAATCAGAAACAAAGCTCAGGTGAAAAATCTCTCTGGATAATGCAAATAAATTGTAAATATTGTTTAGATAAGAACTCGGATATTCTTCTTATTATAATAATTATTATTAACAGTAGATATCAGAGCAGAACTCGAAGTAAAGGACACAAATGAAATTATTTAAACTTACAGAAGACAATGGTGGGATTATCCGCAAAGGATGACAGAGTATCGATTGCCGAAAGCGACACTAAACTATAAAGCCACTGGTAGAAAAGACGAGGTTCGTTCGAGGATGAGATGGGTGACGAAACAGGTTTATATAACCTAATCTTTGAAGAGAAGAAGAAGATGATTTAGAGAAGAGTAGTTATTTTATTAGAACCTGTAGAAATATATCAAATATTTTTTTATTGTACAAAAGAATTATAAATACTATATGTCAAGATCATCTCTGGAACAGCATACGGTTGACAAAACGTAACTCTTCAAATCATAACAATAACATAAAAAGGTAATAAAAATAAAATTCAAGCACACACTTTCTATACTATTCCATTATTCCAGTCTTCAGCCTTAATAAAATTTAATACTACTGTAAGTAAAGCAAAGAATCGGCCTTCACTTAGCATCACAGTAAATACTGCCTTTAACATTATTCTGAAAGTGTCTAGCACTGATATTACACGTCTAATACTATATAGGCTAATTGCGATGATCATTCCGAATAAACGTTCCAATCGGAACAAATTTCAGAGGCAAGTGTCACCCTGTTTAACTATTCTAAAGCCGATTCAAAGGCAACAAAAGTACTTCTAATCGCTCTAGTACTGACTAACCGAATACTGCCTAACCAATTTTCGGCTTCCGCCGGCAATAAACGTTTCCTATACATCCACAAAAAACACTAAACAAAACAAAATTATTTCATTGCAGATATAGAAAAATAATGTTTATGGTTAAATTATGATTTTAGTCGACATCGTAAACAATAAAAGTCATTTAATCGGTGAAGTTTGCTGGGTTCATATTCTTTGTGGTTACATTAGTTTATGATTACTGTACAGGATGATGCGGAGAAAGGGGTAAAAACTCATGTAAACTGTAGAAAACCCGACAGACCTGCACCATACCTATTGTTGTCATATGAAAATTATTAAAAAACATTCATCGTACCGCTGTCGGGATCAGTACTTCTTAATAGTCTGTTTTAACCGTTCAGTTAAATGCGCGGGCGGGCGTGTGTCGGTACTTGCGCGCACGTGAGATCCTTGGCACTAAGATAGTGTGACAATGAGCTACTGTGTACTACTTAACCAAATAAGTAGGAAATATTAATCATCCTGATGATTGTAATCATCCTGTGTGTTTACTGTTGTAATAAACAAATACCGCACAGACAGCTAAACGAAATTGTCACAGTTTACACGGTTTATGAAATCATTCTTGTTTCAGGTGTACCAAATCATCGAAACAGCTAGTTCAGGAGTCTTTTTATCTACAAAAATGTTACCTAATTAATCCTAATTACATTACACAAGGAGTCATTCACATTTACAGTTGCCCCATTTAAGCATTTGTTCAAGTGTCCTCGATGTGTATGATCTATATATTAATACGTGAAGAAAAAACTTTGTACCCCTTTTTAGCATATTGCGAGCAAGGAGGAGTGTGAGATTTGGCATAGTTAAAGCTTATATGGAGAAGGAGTGCAGAAAGATAAAATTTATATAATATGTGTTAAAAAATACATTAAATTAAATAAAATAAAACATTCATTTGCACTTGAAAATTTATTTAAACTTTTCCAAACAATGGTAATTGTTAAAAATAAAATAATTTTGTTGCCAGGCAATAAAATTATAATTTTTTCATTTTAGTGTACGTTCATACTGCCAATGTCAAACGCATAATAGTCTGTCGTTTGTTTACGTTCATACTGCCAATGTCAAACACATAATAGTCTGTGGACAAACAGTCGCACAGAGTAGAGATTGTCGCCAAATAATTTTAAAATGTTGCCAACAAATAATTACTGACAGATTGACTGAATGAGCTGTGAATTTTGTGTGACTTCAAATGTTCCTTTTTCAATAATCTGTGGAGTGTATGTCAAGGCAAAAAAGCGTTTATTTTATATTTTGTATATTAGATATCTGTGTTTTATATATTAATTGCAGTTGAAAGTGAAATACAGCTTGCTTAATATATACCTGTTGCAAAAGGAAAATTTGGTAGCAGCAATTTGAATTGACTTACTCTCGCCTAATTATTATTGGTGGTTTCAAAATAGTGAGTATATTTTATTATTTTTAAATTAAACACTGTCTAATCTTAGTTTCAGTAATTTCATTACATGTTTTTTTTTTACATTCAGATATTCGCACCTACTTCCATTATGCCTCGACATAGAACATTGACGAGTCGGAGTGAGAGACAAAGAAGAAGGAATATATATTCGCGTGAAAGTCAAAATGATAATAGACCAAATGCAAATTTAAATAGTGTAAATAGTATAACATTGACGGGTCGGAGTGAGAGACAAAGAAGAAGGAATATATATTCGCGTGAAAGTCAAAATGATAATAGACCAAATGCAAACTTAAATAGTGTAAGTAGTATACAAAATGATGAAATTATTTTGAGGGATACATTTAAATGCGCACTGAATGTCATTCCAAGAAATTTTAATACTTTTGATTGTGGATTAATGCATTTACAATGCAGGTTTTGCAATGCAAAACATTTCGAATCTGAGGTCACTTTAGGTGAAAGGACTGCATTCATTTCATGTTGTCATAAGCGGAAATGAATACTTTAAATCATTGTATGATGGACTTACTTCAAATGAACCTTCAATAAAAAGAATGTCAAAAAATTATTTTGAAAACATTCGCAAATGCAATTCATCATTTGCTATGGTTAGCTCAGAAGCTAAAATTTCGGATACAGTTACGCGTGGAGTGTATCATTTTAAAATTCATAATGTTTTTCATCACAGATCAGGTCCAATGACTGCTGGATATGGTCGTTCACCATGTTATGCGCAATTATATTTTTATGATGTTGACACTGCTGTCAATTATAGATTACGTGAACACTATAATCAAACATCCAATAACAATATAATGCGCGAAATCTCTCTTGAATTGGAACGCATTAATCCTTTCGTTCGGTCATTCATTGCAATGAAAGATCATTGTCAGAGAGTTGAAAATCAAAATAAAGAAATTTGTATGCTCATTAAAGTAAATCGTGATTTAGATCTACGCCGTTATAATGATGCAGTTCAAACTAATGTAGCAGTAATATTTAGTACAGTTGATGGTGAGCCACCCTGTGAACGAAATATGGTTTCGTTTTCAAAAGTTAATGGTACCATTAAAAATATCTCTGTTTTGGATTCATCATTGGACCCTTTAGCGTATCCATTACTTTTTCCAATAGGTGATACTGGGTGGCATATCAATATTTCTCATAATGTACCAACTACATCTAATTCAAGAGCGCCCAGAAATAAATTAACCATGCTGCAGTATGCAGCCTATCGACTTGCAATTAGAAAAGATTTTAGCATGTTGCACCATTCACAAAAATTATTTCTGCAGTGGATAGTTGATATGTATGTGAGAATAGAGGGCACAAGGTTTCAATTCATTCGACAAAATCAAACAAGTCTTAGGTCTGAAGTTTACAACAATTTAACAGATTATTTAGAATTGAACCCCAATGCCAATAATGTTGGCCGTAGAGTAATTTTACCATCTTCATTCAATCGATCTCCAAGAAATATGTGTCAGAATTATTTAGATGCAATACCAATTGTACAACATTTTGGAAAGCCTTCTTTGTTTATTACAATGACTTGCAATCCAAGTGGGCCTGAAATAGTTAGCAATATTAGTGTAGGTGAGTCAGCTAATTTTCGACCTGATATTGTTGTGCGTGTATTCAAGTCCAAACTGAAAGCATTAATTGAGGGCCTTACACTAAAAAAAATCTTTGGTAAAGTTGAAGCACTCATTTATACAATTGAGTTTCAAAAGAGAGGATTGCCTCATGCTCACATTTTACTCTCTTTAAACGAGCAAGATAAAATTGTAAACGCTACCGATATTGATAAAGTTGTATCTGCGGAGATTCCTAACATTGAAACACATCCTACATTACATGAATATGTTGTAAAACACATGATGCATGGTCCATGCGGTGTACTTAATCCGAATTCTGTATGTATGAGAGATGGAAAATGCACAAAAGATTATCCAGAACGATTTAATGAATTTACATGTGAATCATTAAATGGATATCCATTATACAGAAGGCGTGATAATGGTATTAATGCTGAAGTTCGCGGTAGTTGCCTCGACAATCGTTATGTTGTACCATACAATCCGTATTTACTTGCCAAATTTAATTGCCATATAAATGTTGAAGTATGCACTACAGTTAAAAGTGTTAAATACATTTATAAATACGTGTATAAAGGCTATGACAGTGCATCTGTTGAATTAGGTTCAGAGAGAAATGAACCAGGTCAAGAAATACAAATTGATGAAGTTAAAAATTTTTTAAATGGCCGTTATGTCGGATCAACTAAAGCTTTATGGCGCATCTATGAATTACCAATGGATTTTCAATCACATGTCATCGTTAGCCTTGACATTCATTCACCGCGTAGACAGAATGTTTACTTTCGAGAAGGGCAAGAACGTCAAGCAATTGAAAATGCAAGACAAACAAAATTATTAGCATTTTTTGAATTGAATCGATCAGATCCATCAGCGCATGAATATAAGTATATTGAAATTCCTTTGCATTATGTGTGGGAAGATTCCCGAAAAAAATGGAAGAAGAGAAGGCGTGGAGGTGATAAAATCATTACACGCATATATGTAGTATCACCAAAAGACATCGAACTTTTCCATTTACGATTGCTTTTATTACATGCCTGGTCCAAAATCATTTGAGGATGTTAGAACATACAATGGAATTACACACACTTCTTTTGTTGAAGCGTGCCATGCTCGCGGCATTGCTTCAAATGATAATGAATGGCGCGAATGTTTAAATGAAGCAAAAGAATTACATTCACCAAAACAAATGCGAAATTTATTTGGTTACATTTGTGCATTAAATGTGCCAGCCAATGCATTGGAGTTATGGAATGAATTTAAAGTATATCTTAGTGAAGATTTTTTGAGAGATTACAACGAAGAAGTATCCTTTAACACAGCTCTATTAGAAATTGAAGTTATTTTGAATGTTCATAATTTGTCATGTCAAGAACTTGGTTTACCAGTTCCCACGTATTCGCAGAGAACAGACGAAGCAAATGCTATTGATCCAATAGAACAAGAGTTTCTGTTTTGTGAGCATTATGAAACTGCAAATATTGAAGAGCGTAATCTAATTGATCGTGTGATTCGCGAAGGTTTGCACCATAATACTGGATCTAATGTTTTTTGTTTAACCGCTCATGCAGGTTGTGGAAAAACATTCACACAAACAGCAATCATTCACAAATTAAATTCGCATAATCTTAGTTGCATTGCAACAGCGTTCAGTTGCATAGCTTCAACTCTATTACTTGGAGGTAGAACTTTACACAATGTGTTTAAATTGCCTATACCCATTTTGGAAAATTCTGTAGCGAATATTACCGCAAATAGTAGCTATGGACGTTAAATAAATTCATCATCATTGATAATTATTGATGAAATTTCTATATGCCCACTGCAAGTGTTGAAAACCATAGATAGATTATTGCAGGATCTATGCGATGAAAATGATAAACATAAACCATTTGGAGAGAAAACGATACTTCCGTGCGGTGATTTTCGGCAAAGCTTACCAGTTGTCCCACATGGATCACGTGCAACTTTAATTGAAAATTGTGTCACGAGTGGGCATAAATTTGTTTATTTTCATAAAGTAACGTTTACTCAAAATATGAGAGCCTTACCAAGTGAAATAGAATTTGTCGAATTCTTGAAAATAATTGGTAATGATGAAGCCCCACAATTCCCTCAGTTTGGTGAAAATATTATTGAAATACCTCAGCAATTAATAGGAGATGAAAATAATATTATTAATGAGGTGTATGGAAATATTTCCGAAAACATATTCTCAGATAACATATTGAAGTCAGTTATTTTAGCACCTAAAAATGATGATTGTACTTTTATTAATAATGATATACTTAATCAAATACCAGGTGAACAGAAAACATTTCATAGCTACGATAAAATAATTTGTGATGATGACAATGAAATCAATAACTATCCAGTAGAGTTTTTGAATTCTTTGACTATTAGTGGTTTGCCACCACATAAGTTAGTATTGAAAGTTAATTGCATCGTTTTACTGATCAGAAACTTAAATACAAAGGAAGCATTAGTCAATGGAACAAGAATGCGCATCAAGTGTATGCATCGTAATGCTATTGATTGCGAAGTTTTAACTGGAACCGCACGCAATAAGAGAATTTTGATTCCACGTATAAATTTAACATATTCCGGTACTGTTTTACCATTTAACTTTCAAGAACTCAATTTCCAATTATACCTGCATTTGCGATGACAATAAATAAGTCTCAAGGACAAACATTCGAAAAAATTGGAATTTTATTGAGGCAGCCAGTTTTTACACATGGTCAATTGTACGTCGCAGTAAGTAGAGTTCGATCATTCGATGGTTTGAGATTTTATATTTCCGAATATAATGGCCAAGGGCATTTAGCAAATGATGAAAGAGTTTTTACAAAAAACATCGTTTACACAGAAGTTCTGAATCATTAAATTCATTTTCAAACTATTTTAAGTTCAATGGACAACATTTATTTTTTTAACCGCCCAGTTTTTCTGATTTAATGAAAAATATATGAAAAAATACGAGGCACGTATTTTTTATTCCTTTTTTTTATTTTGTATTAATTTTTTATTTAAATTTTATATAATTCGAAAAAGATAGGCAAAATAACTGTGTAGTCTTGGCGAAACCTGGTCAGTATGGCAATAAAAAAACCCAAGGAAATGTCAAAAAACGCGTTATTGCTTTTTAAATATGGCTTAGCCAAGCTAAACCTCATTTTTCCTATCTTTTATATTTTTCAAATTACTCGAAAATTAATGCATAGAAAAAAAATTAAAAAATTATATAAGCTTTGTAGCAGATAATCTTCAAACTGTTTTCGAATTTTGTACCTTACCAATAATGAAATGTAATCCACTGGAATTGAAAACAATGTATCTTATACTTCTATGAATGTCAAGTCTCATTTTTATTAGCGTTTATTTGATTCAATAATAACATGAAAAAATTAAAACTGACAATGAATTATATCAAAAAATAAATACGAATACAAGCTGTAATTGTGTTTTTTTTTTCAACTGTTACTAACATTAAATTTTAAATTTCATAGGTATTGCAGGGAATTAAGGCAAACAACACACGCTAATGACGTATTTGTACAGCTCGCAGCTGACGTAATAGAACAAAATTCAAAAAAATTATATGCAATGATTATAGAGGTATACACTTTGACAAAAGAACCTCAATAACGTTCAAACTTAAAAATTTAATGAATTACGGTCGAATTTCGACCACTGGGCGACCACTTGTTTTTATAAATAGGCTTCAGTTTATTCGTATCAGCTTCGGGGATATAATTTATGAAGATGAATGAAGGTAAACTTTGTTTTTACAAAACCTAACACAGTCTACGCTCTCCTTCATTTGTCCGCCAGTTTTTTAAATAGGTACGGTTGGTAAGGTAATTTTTTAATTAGTAATAACCTTATTCATTAAATTAATAAAACAGATTCATAAACACAAACAAAATTAAAGTTAAAATATCCAATACATTTGAAAGAACACAACTCATTAATACAACATAAACAAAACTCTTACGTTACCGTTACACAATATCCTACATGTTACAGCCAACGTGAACAACAAATACTCTCTTCCGCAAGAAGAAAACTACAGCCTTCCGTATAAATTGTGTAGATATATAGAACAGTTTTCTTAAAAGCATGCTGAATAATATTGGAGCAATCATAATTTTTAATAAATAAATAATAACATTATTTCTAAAATAATAAATCTCATTTAATTAAAATAATTTGTATATCAAATTACTCAAAAAAGACCCGATTTTAATATTCGGGTAAACAACTAATACATGTAACGAAAATATAAACTGATTAATTGTAAAGATGTTTTATAAAGTTACATTTACAAAAATAACTAACGTGGAAAAGATAAAAACTCAGTATCATTAAAATAATGCTTAATAATTTAGACGACAGGCTTAAAACATGTTATCATTTTTTCCTTCCTCTCTGCTTTTACAAGGTTAATTATTAAGCAATTATTTGCAATGACGTGCAAAAAAAATCGGAATACTTTAAATAAAATCAAATACAAGAAAACTTCTTATACGTTCCCATGACAAAGGCAGTTGTGCACACGCCTATATTTAAATTCGAATATCCAATTTCAATTTACTGAGAGTGTCGCAAGAGGAGACTCTCGCTTTAAATGTAAATCAATCAACTTTACAAGATACGCCTAATTCGTTCACGATCTACTCAAATGACAAAATTATACTTGCAAAAGAGACCAGTTTTTCTACGAATACTAAATAAAATCGATGTCGCGTTACGGATACAATGTTGGGCAACAATGAATATTAAAACAGTAAAATTTCTGAGGTAATATTTTTTTTTACTAATGATGTTTATTTTATTTTATTCTGATTTTTATTGTATTTTTATAGCTATTTTATGTAGACTACATACGATATAAATTTTTGTATTGCTTGAAAAATATTAAAAATTGTTTAAACATAAGTGCACATCAGTGGACGTTTCCTCATTTGCATAGTAATCACTCACAAATTGGTATTGTATTTTGCAAGATAGTTTGTATTTGTATTCAATTGATACTAGTAGTTAAGTAGCTATCACGTATAGTAGATATAAAATTCGAATAACCTTTCTTCATATTACAAATGAGGAAATATATGATTTTGCAACCTTCTAAATATATTCCAGTAATCCTGCATAAATCATTAAATGATAATAAATACCTGACTGACAATCGCCAAAGTACACCTGATTAAATGACCTTAGGTTATCACTATACCATATTGTACTTCATTCAGCCTGTAATAATTTACCGTCTTTTATTATAAATATGATATTACATATCATTCAACTATTAGTATTTCTGGAGTCCTGACACCCGACTTAAATTAATTTGAAAAATAGTTTCGCTTGTGTTGCCTGATAACAATGTTTTTCAATGCGGTAATGGTTTCCATTGACGAGTATTCAGTTACATTAGCATTTATACCCTGTAACGAATTTTTGAGTACTTACTTAAGTTTGCTTAACTACTGCACACGTTTGCAGAATTTAAAGCAATATGTACTTTTAAGCGATCGCTACAGATTTGAATTCGTTCGCTTTATTATATAGATATCAAATTTTTAAAGATATTAAAGTTTTTGAATAAATTGTAGGTCATATATTTTACAAATTTACAGTAGGCTATGTTTAATATGTAGAATCTCTTCATTCGTGTATGAAGATTTATATTTACTCCTGTATGGAAATTCTATATACCCTAACAATAAGTATGGTTATTGTTAAGTAACTACTGCTATCAGTTTCCAACTGTTTTTTTTTTTTTTTTTTTTTTTTTTTTGTACTTTCTTGTCTAGCTGATATATAATCCCATTCAAAGAGTAAATATATCTGGGTAATTTTCAGAATCTGAAGGGGGCAAGCCTTCGACTGCATTACTCCAGCGCTTGAATATTAGCAAGTTTTATAATTAAAATTACTAATAATATTTTATTATAATTATTATAAAATTTTATTTGTTTAATAACTCATAATTAATGTCGTAATACCACAAAATGTTTGTAGACAAATTAAATGTAATATCTTTTCTTTTCTATCTTACAATGTTAGATAGTTTTAAGACATAGGATCTCTATAAACTATGGGACACGCACCATAAAATCAAGGTGCGTTTTACAGCCCCCAGGTCGACTCAGCCTGTTGAAAATGAGTACCTGAAAACATCCTAGGGATTATAATGAGCGCCTGAAGCGTAGTGCTGGCCACACCGCCTTTCTTGTATGCCGTACGGCTTGCATAAGGCAGCCTACCCTGCCTGACTCCTAAGGTGCTTCGGTGGTACACATGGGAGCCATTATTATTATTATACTATAAACTAGTTTATATTATAAATTTTATAATTGTTATATTACCTCAAAATTACTTTATGTAAAGAGGTCATGCTGAATGTTTATAAAACGCTAGCAGTACTCATCTGGGTTACAACAATAGCAGAAAAGAGGTTAATAGAAAGCTTAAGAGATGAAATGTTTCTAAGACAAATCAAAGGATGTAACTAGAGAGATATGATAAGAGGAAAACTTAAAATTTTAATTTAAATGATACAGGTAAAATAAAACAGATTTATATGGTACAACATTTTGAAAATCATAGAAGTAAATACATTATTTTGTTAGCAAACGGAAGCGAAAATATGAGAACTTTAACGGGAAACAATGTCCAAAACTTGAAGTGGAGATGATGATGACGATGACGAATTAAGTACGTGTCATGGTAATCAATTGCTAAGAAACTATTAGGAAAATAACATCACAATATTACAACATACGTTTACTGTTAGTATAGAAAATTTTCGTAGATAAAGTAAGATGGCCTACTTCTTTTCGGAAAGATGAGAAAAATAATAAAATATTAAATCTATAATACAAAAGGAACAACCTATACACCGCATACAGGTGTACATATTGTTAGCATAGGCCACCATACCATTCCGGTGCAGTCATTGATTTCTTATATTAAGTGTATAACGTAAGGCTTACTGAACTATAATAGCGAGTCACTGGGACCAACGAATTAATAACATGTTATATCATCAATCAAAAAGAAAGATATTAAATTTTACTTTTTTTAATAAAATAAAAAATAATAATAAAACATTTTGTAGAACTACATAAATCATTCTGAATAATTAAACAACTAAAACTAGATGATAATTATCATAAAATATTATTAGTAATTTTAATTTTAAAACTAGTTAATTTTCAATCATTAGATTAAGACAATCGAAAAGCTTGCCTCCTTCAGAATCTGAAAATTAACCAGAATGATTTATTGTGTGAATAGAATTATAATATGTCTGTCTGCCGAGAATGTAAAAACCAGTTTTTATATGTTAGCAATACTTATTGTTAGGTTATTTACAATTTTCATATTTACATATTTATAATTTCGGTAGTTAATTTAATTACACCACACTATTTCTGTTAAAAATGCAATAAACTACATTAAAAAGACACCTGTTTTTTGCTGGGCTAAAGTCATTTCACTCTTTTACGATGTAGAGAATGTAATTCAGAAGAACTCTCAACTATGTAAAAGTAGATTTATATTTACGTCGTTTATTTTCTTGTTACGAAAATCATATACGGTTTTTCTTGTTCCAAGTTGCATGAAGGAATTTATCTTTTTAGGTTTACATATTGACAAAAATATGTTTAGGGAGCCCAACGAAAGATTGAAGAGGTGCACAATGATAGTACCAATAGATTTTGGCTCGTAATTCAATTACTAGCTATTTCTGTCATTACTTGTCCTAATATTGATGCCTTTAATATAGTACTCTAAATAACATCCTAAAATATTGTAAGATTTTGATTGCCTGTAGAAAATACATTTAGGTATACATACTTTTACTCAATTAAAATTTGATTTATTGCCGCACAAAAATAAACGTTTTAAATAGTAATCCATATTTTGCTATAATCGTAAGGGAATATACGATTCTTTTTCGAGATGTTATCGTTGAAGTGGTCTAATAAATTTTATTTGTAATCATCGGCACAGGTCGCGTCCTACGTAAATCCACCCGCTGTATATACAAACAACTCGCCTTCACTAATAAAGTTAACCTACGGATTAATTAACTCGTATTTCGTTAGAGCCTGTCGATAACTCGTTTACTCCTACACAGATTTTAGCGATAAATCTAATTAACGAGTCCTGCACGTAATCTTCGCTATCATGCCTTGTTACAACGTGATGATGTCATGTAGCAAATACGTTTTTCCGCATACTTTACTCAAGATTTATCTAACATAATTTTATTCCTAACTGCTACTATTTCTACAACACTGAACACTTAATAAAACCTAATGACTACAGCGATTGTTTTTATATATGAAAATAAAATCTTTAACGTTAACGTTAGACTTTGATAAACCCTTTTATAATTACCAGCTCAAGTAACACTCTCCGTAGTAATTGTGTAAAGTAATATAAATCTTAGTTTCTAACGAAACTTTTGAAAATTGTAGTGCGTTGAAAAGGTCAATACAAACAAACAGGTGCTGTTAAAAACAGTTTATTTTCTATGAAATTTAAACTTGACAAAGGCAGAGAATAGTTTTAAAGTTAGTATGTTTAAGTTAATATGTTATGAACAGATAGACCCGAGAGGAGATTTAAGAAAAAACTAATAATGACAACCGCCTTCATGATATTCTACATGGTGATTATTGCTTCGTCGCTCTGGTAGTTTTAATGTACCTATTGATTTATGGCCAGCCTTTGCTGTTCCTCATTACCTTCCTCAAATCATTAAAAAAACTATGACAAAGCTCCTTCCTTGGTACGTGGTGAGATGCACATTAGCCATCCGCTGTCAATATTAAGAAAATAGTAAGCTTAAGTATTCAGTGCTTAAATTGTGTTAATTTTAAATAAATGAAATCTGGTAGATTTATCTATTATACATGCTATTCGTCTATAATAGTTATGATAAACATGAGCCTATTTTTCTTAGTGATCATTCTCAACTCAGAATTATATAACTACATAGTTACATGACCGCACATTTAACATTCCTCAATAACTAGTACATTTGAGACAATCTTTTATACTTATGAAAAACGAGGATATCATTAATTTTATTTAGCTCTAAAATCAGTGTTACGGCTACACGTAGAAAGTACATATTATCATTCTCAATCAGAATGATCACTGTTGTACACCACTATATAAAAATTATTCCGATTAGCGCTTTCAAGCTTCACAGCCCATCGTCAGATCGAAATAGACAGGAAATATGTAAAAAAAACCCTTCACCCCTCTCCCCACACTCTGCACACACACAACAAGCTATAAATTAATGACCCTTCCTCGACCCCTAAACCCTGTCCCACCATCTGTAGAGTTACATATTTTTCTAGCAAATTCCATGTGTTTCAGTGTCGTGTGTGTGTGTGTGCATCCTTTTAAACTACCCTCTTCCTCTCCACACACGTGGGTCAGTCACACACCCTTATTTTAAAACAACCAATTAGTACTATGCAATATAATTCTTAATCTTATCTATCTGTCCTCTCTCATTTACTTCTTAATCATGTTATAAAATATTTCTTCATTATCAAATTTAATTTTAATAATAATTAAATTGTCTAACCCTTTTTCTCTTTCTTTCAATATTTCTAACTCCTCTCTAAGCTTCCTTTCAACTGTGTTATTTACTACTTTTACAATTTCGTATTCTTCCAAAGGATTAACAAACTTATAGTTGTCTTCTATGAAATGTCTTGCATATAACGAATTGGTTGTTCTATTACCTTCTCCGCGTTTGTGGTCAGACAACCTGCATACGAATTTCCGTCCTGTCTCACCTAGGTACACTTTGTTGCAGTCTTTACATTTTAATTTATAAATTCCGCTTTTCTGTAATACTGGAATTTTTTCGATATTCTTATTCCTTATCTTATCAAATACCGTTTCACATTTTTTAATAGCTATATCTACTCCATATTTATTAAAACATTTTAGTTTAATAGAAGAAATATTTTATAACATGATTAAGAAGTAAATGAGGGAGGACAGATAGATAAGATTAAGAATTATATTGCATAGTACTAATTGGTTGTTTTAAAATAAGAGTGTGTGACTGACCCACGTGTGTGGAGAGGAAGAGGGTAGTTTAAAAGGATGCACACACACACACACGACACTGAAACACATGGAATTTGCTAGAAAAGTATGTAACTGTACAGATGGTGGGACAGGGTTTAGGGGGTGAGGAAGGGTCATTAATTTATAGCTTGTTGTGTGTGAGCAGGGTGGTGGAGAGAGGTGAAGGGTTTGTTTTTACATATTTCCTGTCTATTTCGATCTGACGATGAGCTGTGAAGCTTGAAAGCGCTAATCGGAATAATTTTTATAGAGTGGTGTGCAACAGTGATCATTCTGATTGTGATTTCAACCACTAACACAAATTTCTTCATTAAACGTTTATTATCATTCTATAGGTAGAAAAATACTCGTACACAAATTATACGCATAACACAAATCGCTTCTCTCAGTTCTTTACTTTCATTAGTATTATTATTATTGGGCATCCGACAAAATTCAACGCTTTTCTGTCTCCTTCTTTTACAAAAGGATTAACCATCCGGAAACCCCAAAAAAGTTTTGTAAACAAATTTCGATTCGATATAACTGTAACTTCCTGGTCGGTATAAACTAGCAACAGTCAGTATTTTTACCCGAGTGAAGGACATTATTTGGGCTTTCTTTCACCGTTTTTATGCACCCTGAAGGTTAAGCTGTCTACAGATAATGTAACGACGCTTGCACTGATCACGGTCTTAGAACACTGTAATAAATTATTGAAAGGATAATAGAATCTGATATTCGTAATTTAATCACACTTGTCTAAAGTAACAGTATTTATATTGGGATAGTTCTAATATTACGACTACTGAATACGATATACCTCAAAAATAATAAATAAGATTCAGTTATAACAGTCCGCACACAATATATAACATTTGGCAATTTCACTGCCCTGTCTTATGCTGGGCTTCGTGGTAGCTAGTCTCAAGCCAGGATGTTTTGATGTTCATAGCAGGCAAAGTCAGTAGGCCTATATGAATGTTCTAGATGCTGAAGAGTAGTTGAACCGTCTTTCTGAAGGCGCAGAAGGGCCTAGCAACTACTAGCGTATTCTATATTACGACATCTAGCCATATTCGGTGTACATTACAAGGATTCAACTCGTGTTGTATATATCGCGTCAGCATAAAGTAGCTTATCTTACAATAAAAAAAAACAACACCTGAGTTGTCACTTTGAAAGTTACACCTAAAGTTCACCATTTAGCTAACCTTGCTAAAATTCATATGGATAATTAATTTGAACTAAATTTTCAAAACAACCTATAAATTCTAAATCTAGGAGAATAATGTGATAGCAACGAGCTTTTATAATCTACTTTTTGCAGATTCTAATGAAATGTTAAATGGAGTAAAATTATAAATACATTTTTACGTTGAACGCTAAAACATTGGCCAATTCTTACAAGTGTGTTGCTATCTAATTTCTGAAATTAGTTTTATTGAATTAATCATCAGTAATAATATTTGTGCATTTAAAGAAGATTTAAATAACAAAGTTTAACAATTAAGAAACACTAGTATGTTGTTACCATTATAAAAATTCAAACACTAATTAAACTGTATGTAGTTATCTGCTTGTAATTTCAGTTACTTTGTAAGTCTCAGTTTTAGCACTGTGTAATCACGGTGTGAAGTAACTCACTTGAGATGGGTAAAATGTATTATTTAGGTCGGGTTGATTGGATCTGACGCTAAGATCTCCGTCAGCGTGCAGTAATCCAGTTATCGGCGGATTTGACCGTACCGGCCAGCACGGTTAATTAATACCTACGTAAAATAGAAGGAGCATCTGCGTATATTATATTGCACTCAGGAAAGGACTTATAATGTTCAGAAAGCTCCATATTAATCCTTAATAATTAAAATGATTGGTGTGCTTTATTTATAAACGTTTTAAACTACAAAAGTATCATAAAATAATATTTGATTTGCTTGCTTAAATTTCGTTTGACTTTTGTTAACCATTGGAATCCTGCACCTTGTAGACAGTTAACATTATAAAATAATAACTAAAGAAATTGGTATAATAATAGATCTGTTAATACACAGGCAGGATATAGTAAAATTTGTAAGTCTCAGAGTCTACAATGGATGGAATATGTAGAGGAAAGATACGATACGGTCATTACTATAAGGGTTATGAAAATCAAAGGATTTTCAAGTAAAATGAGAGGAAGACAGCCATTGCAATGAATGGAACATCTGTTAGGGGATTTAAGGACAATGAAAATAAGCGAGTGTGGGAAGAAGATTAAGGAATGTGAAGAGGTCTGTAAAGTTGGCAAATCCTAACCAATAAATGAAGCTCCGACTGAAAGATGTTGTAACCCCTCTTTAAGTATTGTATTGACTTATAAAAAAAATTTGTTTTTTTTTGAAAATTTTTTTTTTCTAAAGAGGGGCCACAAGATAATTAAAACTAGGCCAAAGCCTAGAGAAGCCAAAAATGCGCTGGATCCAGTGAGACGGGACTTGCAATTAAAACTCACAAAATTAACGACCCATAAATTTTTTTATTATAAACAAACTTTAAATCTCTTTAACCCAACAAAATCATAGTATTCTCCTTTAAAATATCTTGCTTGAAAAATAAATATAAAATTTAAATTCCCCTTAAAAATGTTTTTGCTTTAAAAAATTTTACTTGAAAAATTAATAAATATAAAATTTATATTCTTTATTCTCCTTAAAAATGCTTCTGCTTTAAAAATTTAAATACAAAATTTAAATTAAATGAATATAAAATTTTCTTTTCCAATCGGGGTTACTTTTCCCCACTTAGCCCTATACCTAACCCACAAAAATACACATGAATATACAATATATATAATGGACATATAAGGAAATATGTCTACAATTTACAACAAATACACACGTTCCACATCACAGGACAATTACAACTTTCTACATTAAAATCTCGCCACACCTCTTTCACCCCAGGAGGTACATAATTTACAATTCATAAATATTATTGCACGCAACACCTATTGCAAGGTCTTAATACCTAATAACTCATAGATATATGTGTGTAACACCAGTGCCCCCAGGGCATACTAAAATTCAGGAGTTGGCATAATGCCTGATACTACTATAAAGTGCCCCCACATTGAGCACTTAGACTTGGAGTAAATATAATTATAATTCAGTAAACACACAAGTGATCATAATAAATAAAAAAGAATTTAAACATGATAAATTTCGTGAAATATTAAAAACAGTAATGTGTCATAATGCTTTATAACCTTTTAGAAATTAATTTGGCCCAAAGGCCGACATGTTCCTAGGCAAGATCGTGCATAACTAAACCTGTCCCAGGAGCATGTTCAAGTCTGCATGAAAATCCGCCTATACAGGATTAAACTGGGGACCCGACTGAAACTAACAAAAGAAACTCATATCCATTATATGACCCAAACTGAATATAAATATATGAAATTAATGCATTAATTGAAAACTAAATATAACCTGTGAAATTACATGATGAATGATAGAATTACTAGCACTAAGGTAACCCTTTTACTGAAAACTAGAAAGAAATTTACATGCCTGAATGGTAATCAGCCACAGATACATGCCAACCTCTGGGCTCACATTTAATATAAACAGAGTTACAAAATGTACAAAACATTCCCCCCCCAAGTCCGCGCACTATTCTGTCCCGTTAACCAGGGACCCAATTAAAATGTTTAAAGCTTAAAGTCATTGTATGTTGTGTAGCTATATGCCCACGAGTTCTAGTGGGTTACATTCCCTTGTGTGAAAGTAATATGGTTTGGTGTCACCTGATTTATTCCGTGGTGTGAAGTTGGTGTTCTGGTCTACAGCATTTTAGTGTGGGTGTGGCCTGTCCTCGCTGTTCTCCTCCGGCAGATGAAGTTGAGAGTCTAGATGGTCATTTGTTCAGGTTGGGGCTGTTCCTCGACTTGAGGCGAGGGACCCTAAGCATACAAATATTATCAGCGAGAAGCACCAACACTAATTCCCCCAGAACCCTCACACGCACCAAAATCCATTTATAATATTAAACACTGCTTTAGGCCTACTTGAAATGAAAGTTTGACACACTCTGCAACAGGTTATACGGGCATATGGCCCTATCTTGGAAAACATTTAGTTTAGTTAAATTACATACTACTTTGACTTTACATTATTCTCAATTCTATTAAAATTTGTCACTTGTTTCCATTAAAACTTTATATTTTTACTATGACTCTCTTTCTTTAACATTCTCAATAAATTTGGGGTGACTTAATTATTCATACTAACTTGATTCACCACTTGGCATGTATACATTTATAAACTTTACCCCTCTGGGTTAACATTATTCAATTACGGTGCCTTAGTTAAGACTTCAATTACTGTTATATAATTACTCAGTTTGTTATACAATTGCTATACAATTAATACAATTTACACATACTCTAATTTGCCACGTGGCGTGAATGTGATAGGTTACAATTTCATTAATTCCTGTACTTATTAAACAAAACTCCTTTTGCATTACTTCAAATTAATATATATAAGTATACTGCACTTACCGCAGATCTGTTTTAATTTAGCCTGCCATAGGTGTAAGATGGTACAATTAAAAAACTTCTCTCTGTCGGAGAACGCGGCGAGGCGTGGTGTTTGGTTCAGGACCAGAATAAGACAGGCTTAGAATCGTTTATTCTGGCCTTCCTCAACTCGCGATCAGCGCCGACCGCCAGAGTGCAGCACCAATCAGGTGCAACTTAATTACCTCATGTAGATTGTGTTAAACACAGTACGGCAGAACGCCACCGCTAAATACAGTTCCTATATTTCTTTAGCGTATTCTTTAAATACCGTACACGATTTTTGTTTATTCGCGCCGATATTAATTAATCGGCACAATGTGAGTAAGGTGTTACCATAGTTGACTAATATAATTATTGGGCATCAGAGAAATCAATACTCACAAATTTTACGAACACTTCTACGATAAAAATCTACTCATATAACTACAGTTCTCATACATAAACAACAATTTTAAAATGTTCTCTATATATAATTTATAATGTGAAGCACTAAATTAATCATATAAATGGTCTCCAGATCGCTTATAAGATTCAATTAAATTTATTATTTAAAATATACCTTATTTTGTTAATAAAATCGTAGCCTTTCTTCATATAATCTGTTTGATTTAAAAGGACAACAGTGTTGCCTTTATCAGCCTTAGTTATTATGACCATATGCCTATCAACTTTCTGTTTTATACTTTTTGGAATGTTTGAATTCTTTCATGTATCTAACATTATATTTATTTATAATTTTTTTTTTTTTTTTTTTTTTTTTATTGAAACTGGTCTAAAAGACCAACCATCAATTTACATCTAATGTTATAATTTAAGTTACTTATACAGTCACCCACTGGTGTACTATATATTACTTTCTAGATTTCTGCACACACTGCACTACACTAATTCAAAAGTTTTAGTTCTCTTCAGCCTTCTCACTGTATTGGTGTTGTCAAGCAGTTGAATAGCTTCTACATTGATATGCTGGTGTAGTCTAGATTCGTGCTTTGCAGCAAACCTTTTAATTTCACTGGCGACATCAGGGATCCTAAGGTCTCGATGTATATCACTATTTCTGATGTACCATGGAGCACTTACCATGTTCCGTAGCACTCTATTCTGGAAGGTTTGAATACATCTAATGTTCGTTTCTTTCGCACAACCCCACAGTTGAATTCCATAAAGCCAATTTGGTTTCAGAATTTGGTTATATATCAAAATTTTGTTGTGTATTGACAACTGAGAATTTCGTCCCAAGAGCCAATACAGTTGTCTATATTTGAGACCAAGCTCCGCCCTTTTTTTTGTGATGTGCTCCTTCCATCGTAGCTTTGTATCTAGGGTCATCCCCAAATATTTGCCAGTGTTTGCGCATGGTACTACAACACCATTTAAGGTAACTGGAAGACTGTTCTCTATCCTTTTGTTTGTAAAATTGATATGGACAGATTTCAGTTCATTAAGCTTAATTTTCCATTTCCCAGTCCACTGCTGTATCTGATCACTAGCATCTTGAAGCATGTTGGTAGCTTCACCTAAGGTCGAACCAATCGCCATTATAGCTGTGTCTTCAGCGAAAGTAGCAACAGTCACATTCTCTGGCTGTGGCAGATCACATGTAAACAACAAGTAGAGGATGGGCCCCAAAACACTCCCTTGGGGCACACCTGCCCTCACTTCTCTTAGCTCAGAATAGTCATCTTCCTGTTTGACTCTAAATAATCTTTCCGATATATATGATTTTAACACGTCAGCATATTGTTTTGGTAGCATTTTATTAAGTTTATGTATTAAACCTTTATGCCAAACTTTATCAAAGGCCTGAGCCACATCGAGGAAGATTGTCGAGCAGATTAGTTTTTTTTCTAGTGCTTTTTCTATTGTGTCTGTTATTCTATGTACTTGGTCTATTGTGGAATGTTTTTGTCTGAACCCGAATTGATGATTTGGTATCAGCTTTTTTCTCTCTATTACTCGATTTAGCCTTTGCAACAGAAGTTTTTCAAAAAGCTTTGATATAGTTGGCAACAGTGATATGGGCCGATATGATTTGGCCTCATTTGGCGGTTTGCCTGGTTTACGTAGCATAATAACTTCTGCCACCTTCCAGACACTAGGAACATGCTTTAGCCTAAGTGCCGCATTGAATAAATATGTAAGCATAACAATCCCTTTCTTAGGTAACTGCTTTAAGATCTCACCTATAATGAGGTCAAAGCCAGGTGATTTTCGGGGGTTCAAGTTTATCTTGATCTCCTTAGCTACCTCTTTTGGAGTGACCAGTTGAATGTCCTCCTCTTCATGATTTGTGTCTTCATCTAACTCTGTATCAGACTGGGTATTGTTTGGCTTAAAAATGTCAGCTAGATGTTCAGCAAACGCTTCAGCTTTTTCTTTATTATCTCTAGCCCATGTACCGTCGCTTTTTCTAATAGGTGGTACTTGAGTGATCGACCTTTTAAGCTTCCTCGTTGCTTTCCACAACGAGTACTCTGTATCTGCATCTGCTGTTAGATTTTCCAAATAGGAAGCTATTGATGCTTCTTTTAACTTCTGTATTACACGCTTCAGCTGTTGCGATTTGTTGTTAAGCACAGTTTTATCATTTGGGTCACGAGTCTGTTGCCATTTTCTTCTAGCTCGCCTCTTTTCTTTGACAAGTTCTCTGATCTCTCTAGGATAGTTGTTACCAACAATTCCATGGGTGATTTCTCTCGTATTGTTCCAGGCTGTAGTTTGAATATTATAATTAAACTTCTCGGCTTCTATTTCTAATTGCTGCTTAGTTCTCAACTGAACATTTAGTTGTATCTTGCCTTCAAGTTCTAATTTGAAGCTTTCCCAATCAGTAGTTTTGTTAACTAGGCTTGGTTTGTTTACTTTTTTTATTATCCTTTCACTCAGCGTCAGGATTACTGCTGAATGATCAGAGTCAAGTTCAAAATTCTCCTCGATATCAATAAAGTTCTGCGAGACCCTCCTTGATATGAAGAAATCTAATAGATCTGGAATTTTATTAGGATCTGTAGGCCAGTAAGTAGGCTTGCCTGTACTGTGGAAGCTACAACCTGTTTCTTGTATTGCTTTATTAAGCTCGCTACCTTTAGTTGTTGTTAATCTGGATCCCCAATCTACATGTTTGGCATTGTAGTCTCCGCCTACAATGAATCTCTCACCTAGGTGTAATATAAATTTCTTGTAATCTAACTCCTTTAGGTTGTGACTTGGAGGACAGTATATCGCACCAACGATTAATTTTTGCTTGGTGGATTTGATTCCAACTACAGTGAGTTGGATTTCTGCAGTCTGAAGGTGACACTCCTCATAGTGGTTAATCTTGTTCTTAATAATAATAGCACTACCTCCTTTGGCTTTATTATCCGGATGAATTGTTTGATATACCTGGTATCCATTTATTTTTAAGCATGACTGATTTGTTAAGTGTGTCTCTGATACTAGACATATATCAATGTCTTGTGCCTTGCTCTTCTAAACGGATCCTCACCAAGCAATAGCTGCCCCCCCCCCCCAGAATCCATGGGGCCGACCTCCGAAGAGGGTGGACTTACCAGGTGTTTACCTGTCTGCCACCTGGTGTAGTCATTCCTTTTTTGTGTTCTCCATTGCTTTAATGTTTATCCAATAAGTACAGAGTAATAGAAATATGAAACTGAAAGAACCCCTAGCCCTCGGTAACCTAATAGCGTCAGGGTCGGAAAGAACAAGAGTTGACCAAGAGAGGCCAGACAGAAAAGATAAAAGAGAAGGGGTCTTACTCAAAGTAAGTATAGTGTGTGGATGATAGACATTTGCATTATATGGCGTATTTTAAGGTAAAGGCAGCGAAAAATGCCTTGGGTGCTGTGGTATCGGATGCTGCATGTACTGTGTAAGATGGGGACTATGTTGATAGGCATACGATTTAGGATCAATTGCAAGTGGGTCAAATACACGCGTATTCAAGTTGAACACAACTGTTTCAAGTTGATAACGTATACGTACACTCACGGTTTACGAGAATGGACCAGTTTTCCACGTGCCCACTCACTCAAGCACACACACACACACACACACACACACACACACACACACACACACACACACACACACACACACAGCGCACGCACGCACTGAAGGCCTAGAAAGACACAGTATATGTTGACAAGTTGGACACACACTAACACACACTAACACACAATCACACACACACACACAGCGCACGCACGCACTGGAAGTCTAAACAGACACAGTATATACAGATTAGATAAATGTTAAACTAAGATGATAAACTATATTCATAAACATAACAAAACAATAACACAAGAGATAACGGAGCACAAACTTATAACCGCACTCGACGAATGCACGACCGATACTATATTTATTTATAATGTCTGTTTTTATTAATCGATTTAATTTGTTGTTAATAATGGGGCGTGTTTCACACTGAGTGTCCTGGTTTCTAATACATTTTATTAACAATAACAACATTAAAGTTCTAGACAATGACCCCACAGGTAGTTACACAAGAATATTAAATTCGGCACTGTCAGGCAGTGCGCACTGTCTTCGTTAGCTGTGTGTGTACGGTGTTTAATTATGTTATTCATAACATTTGTGTTTGTTTTATTCGTTCGTGTGTGTATGTTTTTAATAATTTCACAGACGACTCCTATATTCTAGGAAGAAGAAGTTTTACCTGATGATGGGAATTTAATTCCCGAAACATGTAGTGGAATTATAAACTACAAGATCGCTATACGGATCAAATAAGGTATATTTTAAATAATAAATTTAATTGAATACTAAATTAAATTAAATAACAGTACTTCGGAACACAAACAAACACGTAAAGCTCACGACTTTCATTAATAACTATTATTACTAACGAGTAATAAGTGTGAATTAACACCCAATTAAAAATAAATTATGTATACGCACTTCTATGTGTTCTACCAATGGTAATTTAGCCGAAAACACTAGGTGATTTGATAACCATGGTTTTATATAAGCAGGCGGGTTGATCGTTTTGGTAACTTGACAAGAACACTCCAGATGAATAGTTTAACGCCAAAACATTTCTGCGCGGCTCTGGGATACAAAGTTATTCCGCTAAATATTTAATATATGAGAAATATTACACATGTTTACTATCCAATTATCTATATCACATCAGAGCTACAACATTATTTTAAATACAAACAGCCGTTAAATTAATGTTCAGACTTGGACACCTTTTTTATAGAGCTAAAGATAGGTATCTAAGACAGTGCTCAGCAGTGAAATTAAGAGAACGTTGATTTTATGTTATTGGAAATACCGTAGTTACTTAAATTCCGTTACAAATTCATGATGGCTGTCTGTACCTTTCCCTTTGTTGCGTACATAACAGCTTTTGTAAGTCACTAGCTAACTAAAATTTATTACTGAAAATAGTGCGTTAGGAAAACGCACACATACACGCCCGCGTGCGCGCATTTCAATGCCGTATACTTTGTTTTCTCTCAAATTCAGCGAGACACACCATATGTCGTCAGCATTAGAATTGCAAATATTGAGGGGTTTTTTAAGCGTGTACAGTAGACCACCGCTGCTGTATATTGTCCCCACATAACGTTGTGACTGAAAATAGTTTTAATTTGCGAAAATGTTGAGAATGCAGTAAACATTTAGTTTGACTGTTGCTAATAGTCACTACTGTAAATTCAAGGATAAACTGATTTTTGAATTTCGTTAATGTTTCAGTCCACTTTAAAACATTTTGATTCATTAGTAATTTATATTTCGTAAGGTTCCCATAAAATTGTTTAACTTAAAAAGGTTTAACAAAAATTTCCATAAATTAAAAAAAAAATTGTTTAACAGAAACATATTTCTTTATATATCATACCTAAACAATACCTGTTTTTACCTAATGATATTTATTTGATGTATGTGTGTTTCTGTGCGTAAAAGTATGTATTTAACTACGAAGTCGTCATTTTAATCCATATTTCATGATTAAAATGATTACGGAAAACATTCAATCTTCTCTTACGTGATTGTACATTATATTAGTAAGTCAAAATACGATACTAAAACAAAAGTAGGTATAACTGGCCGTGTAGAGAAGGAACGTTTTTAGCATAGTTTCAGGGACGATAACGAGATAGAACTAGAATAAGCAATACTGTTGTAAATAATATATAATTTACTGGACAATAAGTGTCAAAGCCGAGCAACTATTGAACACACAGTAATGAATTTCTATAATGATAGATAAAGAACGGGAAATTAATCAAATGACAGAGCAGAGAAATCTTGAATTCAAAACTTGTATGATTTGGACATGTCCAAAACGCCAGAAATTAAAACATACAAACAATTTTTTTAGATAAGAAACAAAGAAAACAGTCAAAGATGATGACATACTTGAAGTTTGAAGGTATTATAAAAAGAGAGTTAAGTGACGGAATGTGGATGGAAAAGAAAGGCGTTAAGAAAATATAGACAGAAATAGAACTTTCTGAAACAAAATCATTACTTGTATGCTCCATGAGCTGTCAAAGTTCGTTCACCATTTTGAACGAAATACATTTATCATTAAAAAAATTTTGACATTAAATATATTTTAAAGTATAGGAAAAACTACAGAACTCTGGATTTTATCTACTATTTCTTTAGTAATATAACGATTGTAGAGCACAAAATTATACAATAAACACTAAGACCTCGAAACATTCGTATTTCGGTTACAATTCCTTCTAGTCTAGACAATCTGCTCGTTATTTACTATTTCTTTTCAAAGTTCTAATCTCTTTTATAGGCTTTAAAGACTTACAATTTTGAAGTTAACACTACTACTAGTGACCTTAACACTACATTTACATATTAGTTAAATTCTCTTAAATGAGACACCACACAAGAATATTTTTTAATAATTTTCATCCACTTTTAGACTCTAGAGTCCAAATATTTTTTAAATTTTAAACATAAAAACTATTTTAATACTGTGATTTATATTACTTTAATTTGACACTTATCAGGTTCTACGATTTTGTCAAAATATTCACCCACTATAGGTCAACACGTCCAAAAATTTTTTAAGTTCTCAAAATGATCACTATATGATGATTTTGGTTTAAATTTCTTTTTGGATATTGTTCCCGAAATTTCTTATTGCAATAGAAAAAAAACAAAGTGAATTTAATATTATCAGAGTCATTAATTCATGCTATAAAATAAAAAAAAAACAAAGTAAATTTAATATTATCAGAGTACGCGTAATTGATTGATTCTTTAGAATAAGAAACAAAATAACATTTTATATTACCGGACCCAGATTTATAAAAAGTTCAGTACGGTATTACTCTTACTGAACCAAAAGTTTCAACAAGCTACAATCCTCTCATTAATATGATGCAAAACGTAGCTTACAACTATAAGTTATGATCTCACTTGCAACCAATGCAGTTTTCAAACATACTTTAAACTTTACTTCTTTACCACTAAAACGAGTTGCAGCTATTTTACTGAAATTATTTGTGAGGTTGTGAAACATGTAGTATCGTGTCAGTTTAATTGGATTTGGTGCCGCGCTCTGCGACCTGAAATCTCCGTCGTACAAACCAATCTAGTTATAGACGTGTGTTAACGATGATCGACTCGTATGTGACAGTTAATCAGTAATTAACGTTCGTTATACTGTAGTTAGATAAACTGCGCCTTAAACGATAGGTACTTTACTGGGAAAATCATCGTGTTGCAATTTAAAATTGATTATTTGTGTAACTTAGCCTATCGATTGTAGTAAAACGGTATATTGGAATACGCTTATTGCACTTACTTCAATACGTTAATCTTCCTCCCTTTTTGTTTGAGGCGTTAATTTATAAAAAATGTGTGACGCAATTCAGGAAAAATATTTAATGCTTTCGGGGGACCAACTTTGAAGCATACTATTTTTCAATTGTTACCAAATCTTAATCGAACAAGCAAATTGAGTTTTCAGTTTGACTCAAACGTTTGGAATTTGTCTGTTTGGGGCATATCTCGCGATGACGTTTGAACGCACCAACCAATTTTTTAAAAAGTTGGCATTCCTGTTCATACTTGCTTCCCTATTATTATCATTGACTCTGATAATATTAAATTCACTTTGTTTTTTTTCTATAGCATGACTTAATGACTCTTATGTCTCAGGGCTGCAGTACATAAAAATTAAAAAAAATAAAATATATATACAGAGTTTAAAACCAAGTTAATTATTAACAAAGGTATTGTTTTTCTTTTTTATACAATTTATGAAAAGGACAAAAAAAATTATTTCTCTACAAATTATTACAGTTTTTAAGTTTTTCAACCAGGGCGCAGCACTGGATGGACAGAAGTCTAATTCTTTACTCTCTCGTTGAGTGCGCTATGTAGTGTTTATATTTGCTGGAATAATAAATATAGGATGCACAGCTGCTTTTAACTAGTTTTTTACAAATAAATATTATTTTATAAATTACGAGTTTGTACTAGTATGTTTCTTATTCGTGAAAATCGTTTTGATCTATATTACATAGGCTGTGAGTTAAACGGTGAGTTGTGGAATCAATTTCACTTACGTTTACACTGTGGACGTTTATAGGTTAGTCTTCCAATATTAATATTTATTATAAACACGTAATGTTACCGTCAGTTGAGTACCACTTTACTTCACTATTAATTTAATTTTATGTTTTCATTTCTTCTTCTCGTTGTTACATTCTTTTTCTTGAGTTAATTATTTCATTTTAATTTGACTCTTGCACTCTATGTCGACGTCTAATAATACCAAACACTTAAATTATTTTTAATTTTTTGCTATATGTCTGCACTGGAGTACTGTTAAAACAAGAGTGACGCTTTCTCTACCCACACCTTTAATAATTAAGCGTCCCAAAAATAGGAAGCTTTACGCTTTTAAAAACAGAATTATCACTGTTGCATAAAATTTTTCTATAACGGTGTGCAACAGTGATAATTCTGTTTATGATTACAACCACTAACACAACTTTCTTAATTAAACTTTGCGGTTTTTCTTACCAACAATCACTGTTGTAACTTCGCAGATTTAGCGATTATTAGTGTCTTGGATTCATTAAAAATACTTAACTTTAGTGAATTTTACATAGTTACAGACTTTTTATTTTTTCTCACATATTGAGTAATTTATCAATTTTGTGATAATACAAAATTTTTTCACAAACTGTAGGTAAACTTGATTAGTTATTCACAAAATAGGTTCTATTTGTTCTATGACATTCTATCAAAACACAATCTATAACTAAATTAATTCCATATTATTTAAAACAATTTTGTTTAATTTCAACTTATTAACGAGTTATATTACCATTACAATAATCTTGTGGATTGAATTAGTTGTTTAGCACATCAAATATTTATACGGTACCTAGCCAAAGCTTAGTCCTAGGCTTTAACATACATTCAATATGGTTGGCAATATTAATTTGAAAACTATGACTTTTTCAGTTTTACACAGACTTAAGCCTTAGTATGTACTAGTGTATTTTACAGCAGTACAATATGTGTAGCTTATATATTGAATTAAAAGTGTTTGTAATGACAATTACAACAAAATTGCAACAACAAATATAGTATGATATTAGTACGTTTTTTGAAAGGTAACTGAGTGTGATGCAATACTTCGTGCAACATATTCATTCTTACTTACTGACTTATGATTTTCTCTATTTTTTGCAGTAATTCAACTTCCATGATTTTAGTAATCCAAATTCCAGTACAATATCTTTGTAGATTATAACTTACAGTTGTAAGCTGCGTTTTGCATCATCTTAATGGGAGGATTGTGGCTTGTTAAAATTTGTTAAACTTTTTTGGAAACTCACGGCATCCAGTCAATACTAGTTTTTGTGGGACGTCGCGCCATAGCGATAAACCTTGTGCCGAGCCGATGAAGTGCGTTAACTGTAGTGGCCAACACTCATCAAGGTCGCTCAAATGCCCTTGAAGCTAAAGCAATTGTTTCCCCAACAATCCAGGACAAAGTAAGCTATGGACATGTTGTTAACTTTTACTCTGGCAACGGCGACAAAAACTGTTCCAAAAGAAACAATGCCGGTTGTGACGCGCTTCATCGAGCTTTATTTAACCGAAATGAAGCCGACAGCACCAGCAAGTACAGTAGTAACGAGTAACGGAAATTCACAGAATCAGAGTGGGTCTAATATGAGACCCACAGTCGGCCCGCCAAGAAGACCGGAACCAATCATTATGCTGCGACTGCAACCTCCATCTACAGTGGTGTTAGACGGCGTGACGATACCGCCGCCCATTACTCTCAAATATAACAGGAAGGACTTTTGAAAACCAAAACCGGAGACAAGACCTGTCACCAATTACCAGTAGATGAGATAGATCGGAGTTCAGCTCGATTGTCGGCGCCAGTGATCTCGCTGACCTGACGGACCTCGGCAATCTTAAAAAATAAAATAAGTTGTCCGAAAAGGAAGCCATGAAAGTGAGCACGTACCGTAGCGGCTGATTATTCAACATCTAGCATGGAGAGCATCCTCGACTGCAATATTGACGGTCTCACGTTACAGTTTTCCGAACTGTAAATTCTACCGGCCAGGCATACACCGGTGTGTATGTGCCTGCAGGAAACACACATGAGGCCGCAATCTTTCGATCTGTAGCGCGCGTCGTGCTCCACGGCTATCGTGGAGAGTGCTCCAAAATCCTCAAGGGAACGACTACTTTCTTTTGCTGATAAGAAGGCGAACGCCAAAGAGCGTTATACGCTCGCCGAAAAGATGGCGCGAGGAACCTGCCGATTCGACAAACAAGATAGCTTGTACATTTACGAACGTCTGTGGAAGGATAGAAGAAGACGTGGACATTTTCACAGCTGCTATAATCTCAGCTGGTAAGAAGAATATCCCGCGGATCGGTGTCGTTTATCCAGAACACCCATCTAACTACAGAACGATGGAGCTGTGAAACCTACGTCTCGACCATAAAACGGTCAAGTAAAGTGACTGAAGTATGGAAGATCAAAGCAATTCCTGGCACTATACCATGCATAGAGCAGGATGGTGAATTTTTTTGCAAACCCGATTAAAGTATTGACACCTTGGCTGCAAGAAATGCAGAGGCCAGTGTTACGTAAAGTTATCCCTTCAATTTCCTCGCAAGGAAAGATGAATTCGAATAGGACATTGACTTGACATGTAAAAGGTACCGGATCTATAATCTGCCTTTCACGATGAGGGAATTGCACTATGGTGTCCGCGCTGCCGGTGACACTGCTGCGGGACTGGATGACATTCCTTTGATGTCATTTGCACGATGTAGCTATGGCTATATTATTGGCACTCTATAACGCCATATGTACCCAAGGGGAGTATCGAAAACAATGGAAAGGGGAGGTCGTCATCGCGCTTCTGGAGGCCGGAAAGGATCCACTGAAAGCAAAAAACTGTCCTTCAATATCGTTCAAAAACAGTTAGACAGACAGAACTCTGTCTTTCCTAAAAGCAGCAAGATTACTAGACGCTTTAAAAATGACCTAGTGTGTTCAATTTTCTACTCTCGTTGCGTCGACTAAAGTGTAGGTGAAAACAAAACATCCCGTCGAGCAATGTTCCTGGTACTCGTCGTCGGGTTAAAGGCGTTAGTTGCCGACCTCCATAAACGTAAAAATGAAAGAAATAATAATTATAATGACTCGTTTTTAGGCCACGGAACTATCTTAGTAGTTAGGCAAATAGTCAAACATCGTTACTCTAATAAGCTACTCCAACTATTCATTCCCACAATAAAAATAGGCAATCAAACCCGGGGCGTCTAGTTTGGTAGCCAGGCGCGATACCCACCGCCTAACTAAACCTTTGATTTAAGCTATACCTTCTTTAAGCACTGACTCTAAACTGTGTAGGGCAATGGGAGACGGCGAGGCACCTCCTGCCAGAAACAGATCTTTATACGTTTGAATGAATGAATACCTAGTCCATTATGGTAGGCAAATGATGTTCATTAAATAATCGTCTACTGTTAGTACAGACTGTGTTACAAAACACCTTAAACTTACTGCAGTATCAACGTTTTTTTGCGATTAGGTAACAAAAATTCTTCTGGTCAACGAGTGTATGTTTTATTGCACTGTACGTAAAAAAAGAGGTCAGCTAGGCTAGCGTATGTTTCTTTGAACTAGTGTTTGAAGGAAGTGACAAGTTAATTTAGATCTTAATCCAACTTTCAGACTAGTTACGGCACGAAACTTTGGATTACACGGACTTACCAACTTGTTACTTTGGTTACTGCAAATGGGTCACAGCTGCAACACGTTCAGTTCATTCAAGACATACAGGGAGTACTGTAAAAAATATTATTTCTAATGTTGCCCAATGTTGCTTTGCAAAACACAATGTCACAAACTAAATATTTGAAGTTAACTAATATTTTAATTTCATTTTGTTTTAATTGTCTCCAAGTCACGTTACTAAATATTTAGAATTAATATTAGGCAATTAGCTGTATTAACTTCCGTCTTGTGACTTATTTGGTTTTTTTCTTAAAACGACGCGTTTCGAGAATAAATCTCATCATCTGGTTTCAATACTATAAAAACATCAAATTCACCCAAAGGGGTCGTCAACTAGTTAAAACACACAAACACAAAAACACCACACATAATTTAACTGTTCCGTGACTGTGTCGGTGTTAAATTATGTGTGGTGTTTTTGTGTTTGTGTGTTTTAACTAGTTGACGACCCCTTTTGGGTGAATTTGATGTTTTTATAGTATTGACACCAGATGATGAGAATTTATTCTCGAAACGCGTCGTTTTAAGAAAAAAACCAAATAAGTCACAAGACGGAAGTTAATACAGGTAATTGCCTAATATTAATTCTAAATATTATAATGCCATATATATATATATAATGCTATATTATAATTCTAATATTTTAATGCCATATTTTTGCGTTGAGCTGTACTGGCTATATTTCGTTTAAAATTTTTCCATACTACGTTCGTACAGATGGATTTAGTTTCTTTATTAATTATACAGTTATTATTTTTACAATTTTACCTTGATACTGAACACTCCGTATTCAGTAACATTCAGATTTTTCAGGAAAGTTGGCTCCAAACCTTCGGTAATCACTTTAGTCGGTAAATGATGGTAAACTGTTCAATTAACGTATGCCGAATGATTCGTTCCTCGGCTGTATCTGTTTTATTCAATTAGTTGGTGCCAAGTAAAATTATATGTGGAATTAAGATAGAAACCATAAGTTTTTAATTTCTTATAGATGCAAAACACAACAAAACAAATTATAGTTTTTAAACATTTAATTGAAGAATGATTGTCTGATTGAAGAATTAATTGTAAAAGAATTAAAAATAGTCTAAATAATTCGATTATAATATTATAAAATCTAACGAATATAATAGGATTATTTAGATTATTTGTCAATTCTTTTACAAACCTCTGAAGATACTGGTATATTTATTGGGACGTACGTCAGGTGGGTTGAAACAATAAAAACATAATACAACGACCTGCAGAAGAAATTATATTTGATAATATATCTAATATTATACAATTATTTTTTAAATTATTATTAATAATAAATAACACTTTTCTTACAAGAATATATTTTTGTATTTTTACTTCCATATTCCTTAAGGAATGGAAGTATGGTGATGGCAAAAAAAATCGTGTTCGAGATTATTGCAGATTCTGATTCTACTACGCTCAAAACATGAAAAAAAGTCGTTTTCCGAAAAGTGTCTGTGTGTGTGTCTGTGTGTGTGTCTGTAGATTTTTTTTCTATGGCAAACGATAACTGCCGCAAATTCAAACAGAATCAATTAATTTTTTGCATACAGCCCTGATTTGTAGAGTACTCACGACCTATTGTTTTTGGTGAAGATCGGTTGAGGGAAAGGGATAGTTTACCAGCAACGGTTTTTTTTTATCAAGGGAAATTTTTTTTTGGCAAACGATAACAGCTGCAAATTCAAACAGAATCAAATAATGTTTCGCATACAGCCCTGAATTGTAGAGTTCTCAAGACCTATTGTTTTTGGTAAAGATCGGTTAAGGGAAAGGGGTAGTTTACCTGCAACATTTTTTTAACAAGGGTATTTTCTATGGCAAACGATAACAGTTGCAAATTCAAACAGAATCAAAAGATTATTTGTATACAGCCCTGATTTGTAGAGTACTCAAGACCTATTGTTTTTAGTGAAGATCGGTTAAGGGAAAGGGGTAGTTTACCTGCAACGTTTTTTTATCAAGCGTATTTTCTATGGCAAACGATAACGCCGCAAATTCAAACAGAATCAAATAATTGTTTGCATACGTCCCTGAATTGTAGAGGTCTCAAGGACTTTCGATTTTGGTGAAGATCGGTTAAGGGGAAGGGGTAGTTTACCTGCAACCTTTTACGTTTTAACAAGAGTAAAGTACTTGAAAATTTATTTAAACGTTTTGAAACAATGGTAATTGTTGAAAATAAAATAATTTTGTTGCCAGGCAATAAAATTATAATTTTTTCATTTTAATGTAAATCATGTATAAGAGAAAATATATCGCGCTTGGCAGGCGATATTAAGATTTAAATATAAATCTTAGAATATGGAAGTCATGTATGGTTCTCCATACCGATATTTTAATATTACACTGTTTGGATAGATTATAAATTATAGTAAAAAATAAAACCATAAAATAGTTTTAGTGATTTTCACGAGTGAAAATCACTAAAAGTATTTTATAGTTTTATTTATTACTATAATTTACAATGGATTTTCACCAAGTAAAGGCATCAAGCATTAACTGTTTGGATAGTATAAACTACCATCATGAGAAATACAAATTAATAAATTCTAAAAGTCAATTGTAAGTATCAAGTTATAATACTGATATAGTTATAATACTTTATAGTTTTATTTTTTACTATAATTTACAATGGATTTTCACCAAGTAAAGGCATCAAGCATTAACTGTTTGGATAGTATAAACTACCATCATGAGAAATACAAATTAATAAATTCCAAAAGTCAATTGTAAGTATCAAGTTATAATACTGAATAAAACTTTTCTTCCAAGAATATATTTTTGTATTTTTTTTAATATTACACTGTTTTGATAGTATAAACTCTCATAATCAGAAATGCAACTTAATAAATTGTAAGAAAAGTATTATTTATTATTAATAATATAAAAAATATATACAAGGATAATTGAGCATATAATAAAATTTAAAAAATTTATAAAATTTTATATATACACACATCTTACACTGGGGAGCAGAGCGCGCGAGCGTGTGTGTATGTGTCTTGAGGAGGTGAAACTGCTATTTACGCACGTGGACCAAGCAGCCCATAGTGTTGGACTCCCATTCCTGGACTACTGACTAAAAACACCTCATATTCCTTGAGAAGTAGCCCAGAACCATTTATCATTATAATGTCAGGCTAGGGCTTCCACTTTGCTCCTATAGCTTCCTTCTAAATTATTTTTTCTTTTAAATACCTAGGTTGCGATGAGATTTAAATCGGCTTCTTCGTTCCAAGGATTTTCACGATTTAATGCGACACCAAGCCTCATAAGCTTTTCCGCTTAAGCTTGGCATAAACTATGGTCTCCGATGTAAGAATGACCCAACTCTGCCTCGAATTCTAGGCGCCTTTGTTCTCAGTTACCGCAGACGGAAACAATGTGGTCCGTATCTCCATTTACACAAAGGCAGTAAAGACATGATGGCGCCTTACCATCCGAAGAAATAGAGGCTTACTTTCCCACTGAGAAACTGGGTAAGGAAGTGCCCGACTTCCCCGTCTTTTCTTTACAACAATTTCTTAAATTCTGGGATACGCCTTGCTATCTACATTCCTAGAGGTTCCTGCTCCCAAGACGTCTGCTATGTTTGAAGAGTTTTGTCCTCCTGTATTGCAGTTCTCTTGCCGACTTCTCTTTTCCTTCTATGTATTGCCTGACAGTAATCACTTCGGTAATAACTAGAACACTCAGTTCTAGTTTATTTAATGATAAATTATTCTTATTCATTAGAACTTTGATGATTCCTTTTCTTGACGTTGTTACGTTTTCCGTGAGCCAGAGTAACATATTATTCATGTGAATCTTCTAGAAGGTAAGCAGACGGTTCCGTGTTGTCCAGTTTGACGAGTGGTAGCTGTATTGTTATGAATGCTAGCTGCGTTTCCTTCCGGTCGCTTGGAGGACACGGTAGCGTTGAGACTGGGGATGAACTAAGAGTGTATAAAAGCGAAGTCTGTTCAAATAAATAATTATAAGCTTTGATTATGATAGACTAAGTGGTAACTTTATATTATTCATTATATTGTTACTTTATGAAGAATTCTGAGGCACTTTCCGTTTCCTCGTTTAAGACAATTTTCCCTTTCATCACACATTTGATAAAGTGTGTCGTGTGAGTCAATCATACTGCTCTTTGAAGATCCAGTTTTTCGAACTATTGTGGGAAGAGTTTGCGGGAGGGGGCAAGATCCTACACTGAGGGAGCATCATCTGGGTGAACTCTGCCTGCCGGTAGTATGATGATTTAGCAAGTCGTAAATGAATTGAAGGTTTTAGGACTGTAGTAAAAGATTCAGGAATGTATAAGTCAAGCCTCAAGTCTGTAGTAAAATTGATGATTTTAAACAATTATAGATGCCTTATCTGTTATGGTAATCATTTGAAAAAATCTGTTATAACTCCGTGGTGGATAAGTTTTAAAATATGTGTTAGATTGCCGAATGTGTGAGGATAAAGACAAAATATGTTTCTCCGATACGTAAAACACACTCTTATTCTGTTCTACCGTGGTAAATTTTTGGCAAATACAGTGGTGTACAATATGTGGTGTACACAAAACCACTGTGGAGCGGCCGAAACGTTTAGCACTGTATTTGACAACAATTGTTACGACCAAATAGCCGAGTCGTTTTTTATGACTACTTTCAACACGGCCGTTAAATCCTTTGTAATGTATTTGTGTACATAAAGTCTATAAAATATGAAATTAATAAAAAAATAAATTCGTAAGTTTATCGATAATAATCACTAAAGGTTAATATTTAATATGTAGTATTTTTATCTGTAAATATTTTACTTACTTTTTGAGATATATTTCCGAAATAATTAAACATTAAATATTTTATACTATCATTAATAAGTAGATTTTTAGATGTGGCTGTAACAGGTAAATGTGTAGTAAGTTTATGTTTTATTTTATGGTCGATTGATAGTTTTTATTAAGTATACATTTTCTATTACTATTTCTATAAGATATTTCCTTCTTTGTTTTTTTCATAATAAGACAACAAATTAAAAATATCTTATAACGCAGATAATATAGTTTTTAATTAAATAAAATGTACAACTAAATCCGATATGCACAAAAAAAGTTAATGTACAAAATGGAATGTACGGATTGGAATAAATTTTACGCAGGCCAGACAAAGAACAAAACTACTATACAGGTTCCTTCATCACCGCAATGCGTATTTAAAACCAGTTATCTTTACTAATCCGACTTACACACACGGTCATGTAGATCGTAAAAGCAAGATCAAATAATTATTTGAAGCAAAGGCCATAAGACAATTAGTGCAAACATTTGGTGTTATTTATCTTGCCAAGGCAAAGTGGTAAAACTGCGAATTGAAATGAAACACACACAAGGGACCAGAGAGTAATGGTCACCTTAATCACAACCTCTTTAATATCACGACGCTCTGTTCCCTCATTCATCATGGTTAACGCCCTTCTCTGCTGTTATTACAGCACTAAAATATTATTAGAATTTTTAATAACATTCTCTTGCTGTGGGTCTTATTTAATCACAGCCCGTTAAAAAATATGAAAATAAAATTACGAAAATTTGAAACTAAAAAGAAAATAGAAAAGAAAAATTAAAAGTAATATCTATTTACAAAATAAATCGTTGTGGTATATAATTTTCAATTCTGGTTAGTTAAATTATGTTTAGTTATATAGTTATTATTTAGGTATATGGGTTTTATTTAGTTATATAGTTGTTTAGTTAAATTATATATATATATATATATATATATATATATATATATTTGTTATCATATTTATACTATTTTTACAATTTCATCGAAATTACGGTTATCTCTCTAAACTTCCCTGTCAAGGTGTGTACAATATTGGTTTTTTGTTTGTCAGGTGGACAGTCCTTTCACCGTCAGCGATTTGGTATATTTATATGTGTCAAGTAAATAGCAATACGGAATAAAAAATAAAAAACAGCAACTGTCGTATGTTAAAAAAAATTCCTCATACAATAAATTTTGTTCTACCTGCCCGCCCCACTTGTTGCTAGGAGAATAAGTCCATTCTGTACTCGATTTCTCTGCATGGTGATGTCTTTAATCACCGTTACTACAGCATCCCTTATCCTTGTCTTCAAAGACTCCGTATCTTGAACTTGTTTAGAGTGGAAAATGTTGAGAGGGGCAATATCCAGTGATTGGGGTGTCCATCCCACCCAATTTAACGCACTAGAAAGTAATTCAGGACACACGGACGTCTGCGAAAAATAGAGAGCAGCACTACCTAGCTGAAAACGATTCTTCTTCTAGCTTATCAAAGAAAGTAGCCCCTGAAACTCATTGAAATACAAGGTCCACATCGTTATTTGTGCATTAGGCTGTACAACATATTAATTTTTATGGTTGCCTTTGTCAGTTTCTAGAAAACGTTTAGGGCTTCTGGACGAGAAATACAAATTTTGTGTCAGTTTAGCTTTCCTAGTTGTAGAATGTAGCTTCATTGGATAAACAAACACATTTCAAATAATAATCTTCTCCTTTAATGCGGTATAGTGTCCCTGCAGCAAAACAAGAACACCACAGATCGTCATCCGGCTTTAGATCATGAATTATTTGAACATTGTACGCACATAAACTTAACCTTGAAACAATTTATGTAAATTTTAACCAACCTACTCTGAAGAATTTTAAGTTTTCTTAAAGTACGATAATGTAATATCCCAAAATTATGTTGAAGGGAATCTCTAACAAAATCAAAAGTCTCATCACTTACACTAACCTTACTACTTTTTTCAGTCACCAAAAATACAGGCTGTTGAAAACTTACATACCACCTTATGATATTAATGTCTGGGGGATATCTTCTAAACGTATTTCTAAACTTTGTTTGAACATAAATCGGGAATTTTATTTTTTGATACTACAAAACACTTTGGGTTTTCTCCTGCATGGAAGCCATTCTGCTACTGCTAGTGAAAGCTTATTGTTTTCATGATTGTTGACCTTAGCAACCACCTTGACAAGCACTGATTATATATTATAATTAAGGTCAAAGATGTTTTAGTTTAAATGATGCCAAAGCCACATTAGCAGCCACAAACTCCTTCACATTCTGTACTGGCAAAAACATGTTGTCCAAATCTATACACTAAGGCGACAAACATGACATAAAATCATTTTTCACGTTTTCCAGAAACGGCCGTATAATATATACAGCACTCTTGCTGAGTGGCTGCATTTGTTAAACGTTTTCAATTATAATCCCTGCTTAGCAAATAAATTATATTTATGCTGGTTTATGTTAATAATAAAGCAAAGTCTTGCCTTTAAATCCATTATCAAGATATTTAAAAATGTTGTATTAGAATACAATCTTTATAGTATAAAGTTTTGAATTAGCTCATTTACGTAAATTCATAACTCACCTTTTGTTAATCTATCATACTTCTTCTGCAAGTGTTGTTTCTTCCACGTAAAGTATATTACAGAAACTAATATTTCATACTTCAAAACTGCTAATAGGTTTCAATCACATAAAAATCACATCATATTAACATTTTACCTTTATTCAAATAAAGAAAATTTAAATAATTTCAATATGTCCCTTAAAACAACTGACTACGTAAACAAACATTACAACAATAAAAAATTTCAGTCAGAATAATAAACGATTATTTGTTATGTTATATTGAAAACGGAACAAAATCGATTCTTTGTTAATATATTCAGAAACCTCTGTTGATACTGACATATTGTGTGAAACGTGCATTTGGTATAAATAAGTTAATAAAAAAAAAGAATATACAACTTGTAGAAGTAATTGCAATTTGATAATATACATAGTCCTAAGCAGACACGCGAGAGCAGGCGCGCGCGCGCGCAACAAACACTGTTGAAAGGAGAAATATCATGGGTGAAATGAAGAGTATCGTGGCTTAATAAGAATTCTGAGAAATTAACTTTGTCAGAGGAACTTACTGTTCATTTAACTTTGATTAACAAAAAGTGTCATGTTTTTATTTCTGTGACAAAATTAGAAATTTTAAACGAGTAAAATCTTAATCGTTAGTGTAAGGAGCAGTATTTAAATAATTAACTAACATATTTTTAAATACAACTGTATGTTGAAGGTCAGTTTCTACGTAAAACAATACGTAGTAGGAATTCACTGATTGACAGCCACGATTTTTAATTCAATACGGGCAAGTACTTACTCTACACACTAATTTATACACAATCAGAAGACTTCTATACAGCCCATGCTTTGTTATTCATTAAGAAAGAGTATACGTTACGTGGGAATTCATAATGTGATGAAATAACTAGATAACTAGTTTTGGGGGGGGGGTACCAGATATTGAAACTCATGCCTGAAATGTAGAAGGGACGATAGGTATTGTTTGCAGTGACCTGTACTTCTTAATCGATGACTAATGCAAAATTAAGGCCTCCAAATTGTAACTAGAATTAATTATTTTTAATTAATGGGCATTAATAATTATTAAACTTTAATTATTTTAATTTCTTAGCGTCTTATATTCAAATAGAAATGAAATCATCTTGGATAAAAATAATTAGAAATTTTTGAAACTAAGTTCAATAAATTTGAAATTATTAAGCTAACGTACCATGATCTTCTGTAATATAGACATTTATATAGCAGTCTTTCCTTCCCTATCAGGCTCTTTGCTTCTGGTTCAGGTCGCGGTTCGGCGATATTTGAATAACACTGTGTTAACATACTTGTTATAGCTGGATGACACCCATCCAGTAGACAAAACTCTACCAATTCTCAAAAGCTAAGTTTCCAGAAAGGAAGCACACACCCTGTGTTTCCTGCGTTTTATCGTGAAACATGGTATGTAGCCTACAGTTTATTAAGGAAGACTCTAAACGTATTTACTGCCCCAATATCCTTGACTGCATCATTAACTGACAGTTTTGTCTTATTGATGGCACAGTGGCAAATAGCAATGAACTTTTTTTAAAGAGAGCAGCAACACCTTCTTGAGATTCCGGCATTACAGCAGCTCCATTACAAGTTAAAGGTATGAAAAATTCTTCTAAAATTTCTTGTTTTGTTTTTGACCATTTTTCTGACGGTTGTTTTTACCCATTAGGCTACCCCTAGGTATCAAACACCTCAATATTCTATTAGCGGTGACACTGTCAAGTTTAATGTCTTAATCTGGTCTACAAGAATGTTCAAATCCACTTAATTGCCCATGCCCTCAAGAAAAATCGATAAATATATACGATTGGCACAGAGTTTTGGCTGACTATTGTTCATTCACCAATAATCATTGACATAACTTTGACTCCAGTCTTATGGGCAGCATTGCCTTACGCTCAAAATGTTGCGCATTAAAGATGAGAAACTTCAATGTTAACCCATTATCTTTGATTTCTCATTCCTAGTTCATTCTCTATCGCAAGACTACCCACTTTCTTACAGCCTGAGCAGCCTATAATCTTTAATTGCGTTTGAGTTTTCCGCGTCTTTATTTTTACAGATAATAACTTGTTCATTATTTCTTTAAGTTAAAAATTTATTGTGGTTTTTGGATGTCATGTTTTAAGAGATCCTAAAGACACCTACTAAACATTATTAGTACTCTATATTTCTTTGTTATTGGCTTATAGTTTATGGTTATATTCAAATTGTATTCAACCTTACATATAAAAAACTTTTATACTAGACTTGCTAAGATTATATGACATTAAATATTTTTTTTTAGATTTTAGTTGATATTTTTATAATATATTTAATATTCTGTTGGCTTACTTTCCTTTTAACGGACTTACGTGAATATCTCCTTCCAAGTTATCTTTAATACTTAACACACTGCCCATGTAGTGACAGCTGGAACTCGTTAAAATAATCTGAGATGTATCTATTGTGTATCACAATGTGTTCGTCTCAATCCATCCCGTCTACCTACTAAGAGTGAGATAATCAGACGTCTGTCAGTATTTACGCGACAACTAGGGTACTAGTAAACACATACTACAAGACCTTTTCTCAAAGTGCGGCACTTCATTGTACTAGGTTAAATCTGACTGATTATTCCATAGGGCTGATGTGGTGAGCTGATCCATGGCAAGGTGGGGGGCCAGGACCATTCGGGTCTAACGAATGAGGAATATTTATGATGGCAATAGTCATGTGTGTAATATAAATGTGTGTTGTCTCGTACATGCATATACATTGTAGCGTAACAAAATAATTATTGCATAGATAGGTAGAATGATAATATAAACATAGAGTCTATATCTGGAGGTAGGAAATTTATTAACTAACAAAATTATTATTTCTGTCTTATTAAGTTTTCAAACATAAGATTACTTATTTAATTATTTTGTCTTTCAACTAAAGAGTTTATTCGATTCTTATTTTTACAACAGATTGTTACTTATATGTGGAATTCCACAACTACCGTCGATGTCCGGCGATCAGCTGTTGACTCATCATTGCCCGTTGACCTTAGCGTAGTTCACTCCTATGTTACACACACACGCCGCGGTTATCAAACTGTTATTGTTTATAAAATTGTCTTGTGTATTGGGCTTACACACTCTCGACTCTTGAAGTGTTCTCCCCTTAATCAGTAATATCGCGATCGATATTGCTGCCCTTAGGCGGAAAAATCTTGCACTACGGTACCGCGAAAAACACTAATATTGATCTATTAATTTTTGAATTTCAGTTCTTCGACTAGATAACGTATACCTAAGTTCTACATCACTTATAGAATAAATCTGTCCTGACACGAAAAACTCGCGACAGTCAGTACGACCTTCTATGACAAGACCTCGAAGCAAACTGAACTTAAAGTTCACAATTTTTTATCATGATAGACTGACATCAAGTTAAAACTATGTCCAATTCGGCAAAGGCCTGTGTAGATTTAATATACAATTTGTATTACCCTTTTGCAAATAACGAGTTAAAAGAAGAATTAATTTTATTAAAAACCAATATTAAAATTACAGTTCTGGAGTATCGAATATATAAAAAATGTAGCATTCAATGCTGTGCATACTCTGTTCAAGTTTTATAAAGAAATGTTAATTATTAATGAAGTTATTAAATAAAATGTGAATCACACGCGCACTAACATTGCACTGGACATGATGGAGTATACAATTATGGGTATTTTAACGTAACTCATTTTTCCCACATCTTAATTCAAAACTTATATCTAATTTTCAAAAAAGGTACAAAATCAATTTATAACTTGTCTATGACCGTCAGAGAATGTGTTATAACATTAATATCCCTTATAGATGACTTCCTTAGCACGTGTTCCGTTATATATATATATATATATATATATATATATATATATATATATTCAAACACTTTTTGCTACAGTCCGTTCCTTGATGTATATATATTTAATATTTATAATGAATTAACCTCAAGATATTTTTTTCCTTATTAGGAACACGTTTCGGGAACCATTGTGTTCCCATCCTCAGCCTTCGTGATTTTGAGTCTGGTGATGTACTTGTGTGTTGGCTGGTTGTTATCGTGGTTTCCTGTTGGCCTCTGGTACTTTAAATTTGTATTATTGTGTGTGATTGTGGTGTATGTATTAGTATTTTGTGTATTTTCGATGTTGAGTGCTTTGAAAATTGTGTCATGTTTTGTATTGACTTGTATTTGTTCAGGTATTAGTTTGTTTTGTGTTTTATGTTTGTATATTTGTAAATTTTCCCAAATGTTTATTATTGTGCCTTTGTGTGGTATGTGTTTTATTAGTGTCATGTTGGTTATGTCTGGGAATTCATGTCCAGTGTTTATTGCATGTGTGGCCAAATTAAATTTGTATATTTCTGTTCTTTTTGTATGCGTTTAGGTGTTCAAAATAACGTTTTTTCAGTTGTTTTTTGTTTGTCCTATGTAACATTTATTGCAATCTTGGCATTCAATTTTGTATATACCATTGGTTGTTGTATTATCTTTGTTGTGTGGGTTATTTAGTTTTTGTAGATAATTTTTGTTAGTTTTGTATGCTATTTTAATGTCTGTGTTTTTAAACAGTTTTGTTAGCCTTGTCGTTTTATTATTTATGTATGTGAATGTGGCCCATTTTTTATTGTTGTTATTATGTATGTTTTGTTCATTTTGATTAACTCTTGATTGTTCAGTTTTTATTTTATATTTGATTTTATTTTCTATTTTGTTTACAGTACGTTAATTATATCCATTTTCATAAGCAATTTGGTATATTATATTTCTTTCTTTGTCTGTTTCTTGTTTGTTTAGTTTGTTTAGCAGTATTTTGTACATTCTGTTAAATAGTGAATAGAATGCTGCCATTTTATGTTGTGGTGGGTAGTCATAAGTATAATGATGTTAATACTGTATATTGCATATTGTAGGTGGTTATTAGATCTTGTGACGGTTATGTCTACATAGTTGATTTTCTTATGATTTTCGTTTTCTTATTCTTGTTGTGTGTGTGTGCTCCGTAGAATCAACCCAATTATTAATTCTTTGTCTCTTGCTCATATAGTTTAGGTGCTTCGTTTCTATTTAGCTTTCTTCACATCTCTGATACATCTGGTTATTAATCAAATTCCATCAAAGTAATAACTCAAGATTAGGTAAAATAGTTGTTATAGTAAGATTAATGATACTTAACTGTTTTATTAAAATAATTACTAAAAACTGCATTATATAGCTTCCGTTGTTAGAATATTCGGGATTGGCGACACCATCACAAGATGTTATGAACTCATCTCGTGGTCTACAGATGCCCACAATTTGGCGCAGTTCACCGGCAACTAAACTAGAGTCAATTGCAGAAAACTTTTCAGCTCCAAAAAAATGATGATACGCATGCTCGTATTGCCAATGTGTTGGAATGCCACAAGGGATCTAACTATTGACACAACTCGATAACCAAATGCAAGAAGGCAACGTCATTCCTGCCATCTGTGAGGGAATAAATAATACACGACAAGCAGCTTCGACAACAGACATACATAAACTTAGATGACAGATAGGGCCTAATTGATAATGTTTTGAGTCATTAAGTAAATGAAATTATTATTCACCAGACCACATATCCGCTTCGCGGTAACCGCTTTTGTTGGGGTAGGAGTGATGTTAAGCTACAGAGAACAGAAGGGCGCATTCCTATACCTTGCGAGAGAGCGTAATCAAAACATGCAACACCACTACTCCGAATTACAGTTTAGGAATGAAAACAACACTTCCCTATAGAAAGGAGACAACAATTCAGACCTAGAACAACACCATTCAGATATTAGACAAGCCTCAAAGATTTACAAACGCCCACACATATATAAGGGATGTGATACGTAACGTACCTATATTGTTGAAAAATCGTCTCCTGATTAACAAATCGGCCAATAACAGGAACTATCTTCGAAAAGTTAAAGCATTAGACTTGAGAACAAACGAATGTGAGGTAAACGAGGTTTGTGAGGTGATCGAGCGCTCACCAGGTAAAATGTAAATGGGGACGCCTGAGCTAACGTCACATTCTAAAACAAGATATCGGAGAAGAAGGATGTAAAATTGACAAGGGCTTGAAGGAAGTCAAATCAGGAACACGAGAATCCCGATAGAGCGGTCTGGGAAAATGATAATAGAGTCAATTCCCCTCCTCTCTTCACACACGCACAATTATAACTTAAAATATTCCATGATCAATATTCCATTAAATATTCTGTGCTGTTTCGTGCATGTTTACTGAAATAATTTTTTATTGTAGAAAAGAAGAATTAGTGAAGGTTCAATGACTGTAGGTTACGAGGGGACCGCTTGGTGAGTGGATGACTCCCCTCATTGTTACAGGAGATGTCAGTTTCTCTTCCGGTCATGTCGTAGACACAATGACGCGTCAAAAAACCATAGTTAGTATTACTCTTTCCAGTTTCATGCAATAAATTCTACGGATTAAATTCAGGCGATTAGACTCTATTTATCGGACGTTATACTGGTTTGCTGAATTACACTTTTTCAAGTTTTCCATATTGATGAAACCACTTTAATGAAAGGAAAACGAAGTGATTTCATTTTACATGATGTGTTTCTTATAATACACGACGTATCAAATAACTTTGTTAGCGTAGACATGCGACCGTGAGGAACTGACTGCAGTAACAAAGTCTGCGACTGAAACTTTGAATCACATTAAGTTTGTAGCTTGTCACTTCAGTTACTGTTGGTCTAATAATGTCAAACGCTGCAATGTCAGACGCATGAGAATTGGTCGTCACCATGGTACGCTACATCGTGACATGATTTACTTATAAACGGAACTGACGTACATAAAATAAGTTATTCTTTCTACCCAAAAGTACGGAGGAATATTCTAAAAGGAATTTTTTAAACGGGGTTTCCTTTCGAGCAGAAATAATGAAGGGTGAATAAACTCCTATGTTAATACATGAATTGTGGGCGGCTTTTGTGTGCAACGGCGAGTGGCTGGTTGCATTGTTACGTAAGTCGGCGGCTTTCCTTCCGGTCACTTCACGGACACAATGCCGTTTAAATCATGCAAACGCGTCACCGCAATTTAAGAAAACCTTCTTTCACGAAAAAAGACCTTTGTGAAAGAGAACCTAATGTTCAAATTTGGGCGGAATACTAATGATCGTACTGAGTAAATGAAATTTTGTCAGTAACGATTACATGTAAGACAAAATATCGCTTTGAATTATATTATTATTTGCTCAAACATAAATTAACTTCATACTGCTCTTTAAACGTCTTCTACTGATTTACATATTACAGTAAAACAAGGGATTATAAGTTGTAAATATAGGACTACATCCTCTACAAGTACGTATTACCACAAATTTGTTCTAGGTTAGCAGAATGAAAAAAAATATTGATATAACCAGAACCATGTTCAGGTCTGATACCTATATATACTTGTTTTGATAGTTCATCTTCTTTTTTCACACCACTCAACCTACCAACCAAAAAACCGTTACAAGTTACTGATAGTCTGTCTCACACCGCTGCGAAGGCGCACATCACGCCGAAACGCGTACAGGAGGAAACAAAGTAAGTTCACAAGTGAAAGTTTAATAATCTATATTAACCTATATACACATTCTCCAAAAATTTATAAGCATTCATAATGTGTCAATTATAAGTGCTTAAGATTACATATAAACTAAAATTTGCACGAGGATGTCGGTTTTCGGTGGTATTAAACACCTATAACTAGAGTTGGAGAAGTTTCGTTAATCCGTTTCACACCTAATTCACCGATTCTACAACATAGAGTTTTCCTCTAAACATATTGTAATAATAATAATTACTAAAAGCCATTAGGTTTACTGACCCCAAGGGATTTATTACACTAGGAAACTGATTCCACGCAACCGATTGCAAGGCTACGTGAAACTAGTGGCAGTGTAGTAAAAATAGGCTGTAACTGATCTGCAATCAGTTGCAGGGAAAGCGTGTCGTACATACTATTATTAAAAGAGGCTAAATTTGTTTCTATCGTTGTCTAGGTTAACCTCAGAAACTACTAAACACGCTGGTGAAAAAAATTCTTTCACCACCGTGTTCTTTGAAGTGTGAGGATGGTTTTAGACATAAATTTAAACCATTAATTTTAATAAATTTCAAGAATAGAAATTGAAAACGGTCATATGTCATCAAATTGTAATTTCCATGTGGTGAAATTTTTTGGCATGCGATAAAAATTTGTTCTATAAAAGATAGCTACATGGTGTCAGCAGGTGAAATATAGAATAAATTACAGATTTTATTTTGGTTTTTGTTAAAATAAAATCCTCCTTTTCGTTTTTGAGATGTTAGCAGTTTTATAAATATTGTGTATGTTGTGTCGGTCTCATGTCATGAAATTTCTTCGTTACCAACAGAATGCGCGAGCATGGGAATCGCATGCAATCGGTTGCATGGTGTAATAGGCTACATTTTAATCAATGCCCCACAACGATTGCATGAAACTAAAAGTAGCACGAGCAGTTGCAAGGCTTACAACTCTCTTGCAATCGATTGCAGACCGTGCAACCAATTGCAGTATGTATAATACGCTACATTTAAACCAATGCCCCACAAATTATTTTTGCAATCAGTTGCGTAATGTAATGAAGGCCTAACATACAACCAAGTCAGCGCCTGACATTCACAAATCACTAAGTAGGCATGTCCTACTCTGCCGCTAACACCAACGTAAATTCCTATTCGGAAGCTGTTTGTGTCCTATTTCTATTAGGTTCTCTTCAAAACAACAATATGTGGCCACTTATGAGAGGAAGAATTCCATCGCTACCAGAGCACGGCCAGGTACTGTGAAAAACTCTGAATTTTGTTATCTGTTTTTCAACGTTACAAGTTGATTTAACAAAGGGTTTCCTTTCTATTTGGTTATATCCTTCCATCTTGGTTATATGAGTCGCCATGAATTTTTCCGTTTCTTAAACCAGTTTGTCAGGGATTAGAAAATACTATAAAACTTCTTTTATAATGTCTAGGGTTTATGCGTCAAATCTTGTGCTTGCATTTGATTAACTTTATCATTGAACTTCTAACTGTAGCCCTTTTCAATTTTGCCTGGGGGTTTCACGAACCAAACTATGCGGTCATTTCATATATATACATATATTAGTCCGGAAGATCTCGCGGCCTCCTCCTACTTCCACACCGCCTGATGTCCTCCTAAGTTGGGATGTCGATCTCAGGGTTTCCTCGTAGGCGTTGTGTCCGTCCAAGTTGCTCCTGATTCAACCCTCCATGACAGACATCGGTCGCTGAAGATCCCGAACGTCGTGCCTGACTTCGTGGTCTAAATCAGCCGCTCTCTCGACTATACACTCCGATTCCGAGAGACTCCTTACTAGCGACTGCATATGAAAGACTGTAAAAGACCGCGTAGCTTGCGGCTCAACCGTGCTTTTATAGGTACGCACATAACTTCATTTTTACATGATAAAACGTTTTAGATTTTACTATAAAATTGACCACGTGTTGGTGGACATGAATTTCAGTTTTACAAACTACGTGTTTTTAACTTCATATTCTTGCATAGCTAATTACTTTCTCAGTTTGCTTTTAAAATTTAATTAGTATTAAAATCATTAGTTACTGATAGTTGTTCAAAGCACGCTAATGTAAATGACTTGCTGGCCACATTAGCGAGGTCGTATTCCTCAAGGAAGGATTTCACCTCGGCGGTTGCTGATAGGGATGTGGAAGCTGAAGCAGGAACACGGTCACTGCGGGCGGCGGAAGCGTAGCTGCGGGTAGGTTTCACCCGATATGAGGTGACATTGGACGGGCGCTCTGTCCTAGGAGCTGCAGGACGGGGCTCTGATTGGGCATTCCGAGCAACCCCAGCGCCAGATCGCTGTGATTTCTTGGACTTAGGTTCCTTGGCAGGGGCAAGGGGAGCAGAGGTTTTCTGCTTCTTCTGCTTCTTTTTCTTGTTCTTAGGGATGTAACGAGCCTTGGGAGGGGGGATTCACAATGCTCGTTACACCTCCCAGAGATTGGCTCCATTACCTGGGAGGCCGGTTCTTCGTCCATAGGAACGGGTTGGTCGTTCTGGAGCGATGGTGTAGCATGCACGATTAGAGCAGACGGGGGCGACGCACGTGGCTTCGAACGTGGTTGAGGTCGGGCAGGTGGCTGTTGTTAGGAGCTGACCTTCTCCGGCAGACGGGGAAAGGCGGCACGCTCCGGCACGACCTGACTAAATTGTTGGCGGGCAGGAAGGTTAGTCCTACCCGCGGCCTGCCTCAGATGCTGCTGGAAAACCCAGCATCGGCGGTAGTTGGCCGAGTGAGGCTCGCCGCAACTACCTAAAGCCGGCAACGCGCAGTTTTTAGTTGGATGCGGTTTCCCGCACCTGACGCAGGCCACTTCATTATGACAACTGTCAGAGCCGAGGCCGAAGCGTTGTCATCTGTGACACTGCGGCACATGATCAGTTTCACGGCTCCTTTCTATTCTAATTCTTAGGCTGCAAAGACTGGTCAGCCCCAGCAGTCTGTCCGCCTGTTCCCCCTTTGGATTATTACCCGGAGAAGGGATAACTTACGCCTTGGTCCATGGGCTGTGAACGGCCTAATACATTCCTTGACAGGTAAACTGAGTTGGAGAAGCTCGTCCGCTACCTCGTCAGGGTCAGATTCCTCGTCAAGGCCACGGATAATCAGCCTGACGTTGGTCGCCTTCTCTTTCGTAAACGTGTGAAACTGAAGGCCACTAGCCTTTCGGTAAACAGCCCGATAATCATCGTCCGTCGCACAGCTGACGCGAAGAGAGTCTCTCCCACGAAGAGACATCGTCGCGTCCGCCGAGAGGCGAACTCCGAGCCGGAGGAATCGGGACAGGTCAACAACGTCCTGACGCCGTTGACGAACAGTGGCGGAAGGCTGCTCCGTCGGGAAGGAGCATGCAGCAAGGGCTCCGAATTATCGGGGAGCGTAGTTTCCTCCGCTCGGACGAAACCACAGTGCGGCCCTGAGAAGGACCGCCCCGCGATTCGGCCGAGTCAGGGTCAGGGTAATGCCCCACAGATGGGGCATTGGAGTGGCCCTGCGAAGAACCAGACTGCCGTTCGGCCGCAACGCTACGGTCGCCCATCGCGTCTTGGTAGAGGTACTCAGGCCGAAGCCGTCCTACCGGTTCGGAAAGCCCGCTCAGCGCCGGAATTGGAGGCCGCACCACGACTAAGTGGAAACGCCCGGTCTCGACCGGCAGGGACCTAACTTAGCCTACGTAAAGCTAAGCGGGCGATGCCACCAAGAGCACACGGAAAACAAGTGCACCAGCTTACCTTGTAGAGGATCCCACGAAGTAATCTTAATGCACAACAGGTCCACCGGGCCGGAGTCCCGATAATGCCGGAGCACCACACAGCACAAAACACTAACACTGCACTTTGCTGCACGAGGCTTCGGGCGACACTCTACTCGCGGCACACACCAACCGGTTCCAGACAACCGACGGAAACCACCGCCAAGCGACCCGCACACGCGGAAACGAACACCGACCGTGCATACAAGTCGAAGCAACCGTACGTTAAACCGAGTAAATAGCGTAGTAAGTCGTCAGCTGCCAACACGGCCCTAACAAGAAGCGTTGAGGCTATCACGTCAGCTGCCAGCACGACCCACTGTCACGTAGCCACAGCTAGCTTGATTTCGCAGGACTGTTACCGGCACTGCAGGTGATTCCAGTTAGCATCTTCAGTCACAAGACCTTACGGCCGGCGCAAGCTAGGAATGAAGCTCTAACCGCCTACAACGTTCCAAGAAAGGATTCACGTAGTTTTCAATCTCCGCTTCAGAATTTCCTCAGCCTCGATGTGAACTCTACGACAGCTAGACGCAGAATCGATGGTCTCTTGCTAGTGTGAATGTTTGTTTCATTGCAATATATATACCAACAATCATGATCTCCTTAATCAAAGTCTGTTTTTCTCTAGGTATCAATTGTATTTATATTCTGTCGACCCTTTATAAACGGATTTATTTCACGTATTTTATTCCTTAGTTCTAGCAAATATTGTTTCAGCTCTTGAAACTGACTTTAAGTGAACGAAAACAAGCGATCCAGTTGTTTGGTATCCTAGAATTAGTAAGCTCTTAAGCTGTTAAGAATAACAAGATCACATTCATTTTAATTCTTGTTGACAGCTTTCGACTGACGCTGCTCCAGTGTTGTGTTCAACCACTCAGACACTCAAGTCAGGCTAAGGAAAGGAAAGCTTTGTGCTCTTATTTCTAACGGAACAGTAAGTTCCTAGACGAGGGAGAGCAGGTATACACAAATTTTAAAAAGGCGTATGTGGATCTGCTACATAATTGACTTGCTAAATAACTACCAACACTGACCACTATTCTTTGTTCTTTTTGATTATTAAAAAATATAATTAATTTGGCAGTACATTTTTTTATCTTATATTCTTTAGTATATTCATTTCTAGTTAAATACTAAATACATTGCTCCACACTGTTATTGAAGCTTCTTCAACAAATATTCTGAAAAATACAAAAAAAATTGTCCACGCTAAACATTTGTTGTAGATAAAATTAAAAAACTTTTATTTAAAATACGTTGCATACGCGTACATATGAAAATAAATGATTAACTACAAAACAAGCTTAGATCTAGTTACATTTAATTATAGCCTATCTATTTCTATAAAATACACATACTACACAATTTTAGCTTTGTATAAGTTTATAGAAAAAGCTTCTAACTGCTCAGTAAACAGCCGATTACTAGATAAATTTACATTAATTTTATCTACAAATCAAATTCAAATTTGACGTTATAATATTTACGTATGCATTGGTTTGGAATAGATTTATATAATTTCAACAAACTGAAAAATATTTAGATGATGATGATAGTTTGCATTTAAATCGGTGTGGAAATAATTACAAGCGCCAGCTGTTTATACAAATCCAAAACCTTATGAGACCAGAGGATTAATGCAAACGCCATTCTAGCATTTCTTACAGATGTCTGAACTAAATAATATCAATACATATTATAAGTTTATTATTTAAATAAGCTAAAATATTATCAAGATTAGAATAATTCCTTAATTACCATTAAGTCTTCGACAAAACAGTCACTATAATCACTTGGGTTTAGAAAACATAAAACTAACACATACCCAGCCACTTTCCAACTTTATTCTCTGCTTTTCTATAAAGAACAGAAAATCCCATGTGTTATATTTTACAGAAAAACCTCGTATAATTGTCGTAGGAAAAACTATGGAAATGACGTTTTGAATTTCCTGCTCGCATTCACCGCAAATTTTAATGAAAATATGTACGTTTTGACTTTTAAATGTTTGCAGAAATATAATAAAGTTTTACTCATTGTGTTTGACAAAAGCGCTTAAACTAAAGGTATGTACATACCGTTCACTAAACCATCAATCGAAAAAACAATCATACTTCAATCCTTACTTTAATCCACTTATTCCAAATATATAAGTTACACTCCCTAATATTTACATTAGTATCCTCATAAAAAAGAATTACACTTTAAAAGTGAATCTTTGGTTTAATATCTAGTTATTGATAAGGTACAGTATTATGTTATAAACAAGTTCAAAATCTTTTTAAGGCAGCGCAAACGCCATCTCTGAGCAGTCTTGTCTAACTAACAGGAGCTCTTCAGTAAATATTTTGTCCTGTGTTATCCCACTTGTTTTGATAAGTAACTACTGCAAACAATTTTGTTTTTTACTTCCATATTCCTTAAGGAATGGAAGTATGGTGATGGCAAAAAAAATCGTGTTCGAGATTATTGCAGATTCTGATTCTACTACACTCAAAACATGAAAAAAAGTCGTTTTCCGAAAAGTGTCTGTGTGTGTGTCTGTGTGTCTGTGTGTCTGTGTAGATTTTTTTTCTATGGCAAACGATAACTGCCGCAAATTCAAACAGAATCAAATAATTTTTTGCATACAGCCCTGACTTATAGAGTACTCACGACCTATCGTTTTTGGTGAAGATCGGTTGTGGGAAAGGGGTAGTTTACCTGCAACGGTTTTTTTTTATCAAGAGAAATTTTTTTTTTGGCAAACGATAACAGCCGCAAATTCAAACAGAATCAAATAATGTTTCGCATACAGCCCTGAATTGTAGAGTTCTCAAGACCTATTGTTTTCGTGAAGATCGGTTAAGGGAAAGGGGTAGTTTACCTGCAACGTTTTATGTTTTAACAAGGGTATTTCCTATGACAAACGATAACAGCCGCAAATTCAAACAGACTCAAAAGATTACTTGCATACAGCCCTAAATTGTAGAGGTCTCAAGACCTATTGTTTTTGGTGAAGATCGGTTGAGGGAAAGGGGTAGTTTACCAGCAGCGTTTTTTTATCAAGGGTATTTTCTATGGCAAACGATAACAGCCGCAAATTCAAACAGAATCAAATAATTTTTTGCATACAGCCGTGATTTGTAGAGTACTCAAGATCTATTGTTTTTGGTGAAGATCGGTTAAGGGGAAGGGGTAGTTTACCTGCAACGTTTTTTTATCAAGCGTATTTTCTATGACTAACGGTAACTGCCGCACATTCAAACAGAATCAAATAATTTTTTGCATACGTCACTGAATTGTAGAGGACTCAAGGCATTTTGATTTTGGTAAAGATTGGTTAAGGGGAAGGGGTAGTTTACCTGCAACCTTTTACGTTTTAACAAGAGTAAAGTACATGCAAATTCATTTAAACTTTTTCAAACAATGGTAATTGTTAAAAATAAAATAATTTTGTTGCCAGGCAATAAAATTATAATTTTTTCATTTTAATGTAAATCTGTACATAGTATAAAGTAAAGTCGGTGCGTTTTCTCTCTGTGTTTTAAATCGCTAATCTCAGGAAGTACTGAACGGATTTTATTGAAGTTTTCGCCAATAGATAGAGTGTCTATCGAGGAACATTTATGTGTATAATTAATACATATATGTTGTACATTAGCTTAGCTATCACGGTTTATGTCAAGTAAGTGGTATAGTTTACATCTTATATATAAAAATGAATGTTTCTTTGTTTGTCCCGTATGCGCTCCTATACCATTCATCCGATTGCGATGAAACTTCGGTGAGTTGTTGTGCGCACGTCCGCGAAGGTTTCTTCCACATCTCCTCCTAAACCACTGTACCGATGTCAACCAAACTTGGCACAAATATTTTACGCAACGGGAGAACCAACATAGGATAGGTGTTTTTTCGATGGGGTCCTTTTGGGGGTTCTTTGGGGTCTTCCACATCGCCTCCTAAACCACTGGACCGATTTCAACCAAACTTGGCACAAATATTTTACGCAAAGGGAGAACCAACATAGGACAAGTGTTTTTTTCGATACGATCCTTTGGGGGGTCCTTTGGGGTCTTCCACGTCTCCACCTAAACCACTGGACCGATTTCAACCAAACTTGGCACAAATATTTTACGCAACGGGAGAACCAACATAGGACAGGTGTTTTTTTCGATACGATCCTCTGGAGGGTCCTTTGCGGTCTTAAAAAACTATTAGATCTGGTTACTATGGCAACCCAATAGAATAGATTCTGTTCTAAATATATTATCGCATTAAATTGAAGACCACGCGAACGAAGTTGTGGGCAACAGCTATTTATTTTTAAGAAGCCTACTTTAATTAAACTTTATTAATTAAACTAACATTTTCATTACGTACAACGTGAAACTCCGTAGCGAAGCACGGGTATTCTGCTAGTCATGTATAAGAGAAAATATATCGTGCGTGGCAGGCAAGCATATCTCAGTTGTGTACTGTTTACGTTTCCATTTTATTATTATCACTACCGCAATAAAAAGGCAGGGAAGACACACACACACACACACAATTCGCGTTATTTCTGGCCTCATTCATGTTTATTTTCTTACATTTGCACGGTTTTTAAATGGAAAGTGCCGAACCCATACCAACATAACGCATGCAAGCCGAAAAAGTGTCCAGCGTGGATAGCGATTTGCTTCCTGTTGATCGCTGGGCAGTGTAACTGCACGTGTTTACAGAGGAACGATTCATAGACAGACTTTTCGTCTTTAGGGAATGAACCGTTTTGTGTGTGTGTGTGTGTGTCCTGAATCCTGAGAATTTGATGATGATGATGATGATGTTGATGATGCTGTGTTCTCTGTCTCTATTGGTTGTTGTTGTTGCTCCTGAGTTCCTCCATACGTCTTGTGTGAGTGTGGTAATGTGTGTGTGTGTCCATGTCGATCCGCAACGGGCAGCGTAACGTCGTCTGCAGATTTCTTGAATCTAAGAATGCCCCAAAATTGTCGGTCGTATTTATACTGGACTCAATCTGACATGTCCAGGATTGCTCTTGACATGTTAGAAATTGTAACTTTCATGCAAAGCGTCCTTTTAATTACGAATCACTTTTTTGTTCATTTTAGCGATTTCGTAAACACACTTGTAGCATGCGCGATATCATTGCTTGCGTAATTTTTTTTTACGCACATATAACACACATGTTAATTACTCTTTAATTACACCCGTAATTAACAATAATTACTTAGCGTCCTTAATATACCAAATTTCTGCAATATTTTATACATCACTGCATTCGTTAAGAATTCCTTAATGCAATGGTGTTTTTATAATTGGCGTAAGTCTTTGCTTACAGGTTTAACACAGGTAATGAGTTTATTATAATCCTGTTAAGACATGATTACAGACAAAACAATATGTCGTTCGTATAATAATCCTGTTAAGACATAATTACAGACAAAACAATATGTCGTTCGCATCACCCCATATTTTCATGTCGTAGCGTGGTCACACACGCTGTAACTTACGCTACCACAGCATGTGTCCCTCTCGACAGGTTAGATATTGTCAATTCCTGCACGAAATTGTATAAAACTGTTCCTTATTCTATTTATACTAATTACAATATAAAACATACCGCCCTGGGCAAATATGCAAATATATGTATTGTTGCAATATATGTATATTATTTGTTCCAATTCTTAAGATTAGGCTTCTTGTACTATGAAGCGTTGATAAATAGTGTTACGACATCACAGAACAATCTACGTGTTTATCGAATGTTCCAGATGAATCCGGAGGAATCTGTGTGGTGTACGTGATGCTCGACGCATTCGCGAGGTTTTTCTGGAAGCCGCCAGTGGCGCGGACTGTATCAAGGCCGCAATTAATTGCGTCGTACACAGTGGCGCTAGCACGCAGTTTGGAATCTTCTGGTCTGTGGGCGCTGTATAAATACTAGGCGGCAGCGGCCATAGTTTTCAGTTATAGTCTCGATAAATTACAGTGCGGTCCGAGAGTTATTGCGATTACAAGCGATATTACCGTGTGCGTTCAAGTGGATATTATTGAAGTGCTGTGTTTTATAATCGGGCGGTATATTGTAATACAATTGTGTTTTAATATTAGTTGACATTTTATTGCGTGTGAACAATTTTTATTTGATTTGTTGTAAGAGACATTGTTGTTAACTGTTTAACTGTGAAAATTAAAGCTCGTGATTAGTGACTTAATCGGTGTCTTGTATTTTGTTTTCCACTGTACCTACGACGATCAAGTAGACCGTCGTAACAGTGGTGTCAGAAGTGGGATAGAACGGTTAACAGTGGAAACAGTTACAAGACGATTGTAATTCGTAATTAATCGGTAAACATGGATGCCAGTCAGATGATGGAAGATTTACAAATACTGCTGCGGTAGACACAGGAAGAAACAGAAAAACGACAGGATGAAAAACGTAAGCAGGAAACAGAGGAACTGAAGCGTGAAACAGAAGACATCAAAGAGTTAATACAGGAGCAAAAACAGACACAAGAACAAATTGCTCAGAGATTGGTCTCCTACGAGGTGAGCTTATTAATAAACAAGTTACTAAAATATAGGATTTACAAGAATCAATGACTTTAAAAATAGCTGAAGTAGAAAAATCTGTCTCGATTTTTGAAGAATCGATGTTTACAAAAATGTCTGTCATAGAAGAATCCGTGTCTAATAAAATATCTGCAGTAGAAAACTCAATGGCAAATATAAGAGAACAAATTAACAATGAAGTCGAGCAGTCCCTGAAGTTACAACGAAAATAACTTTGTAAACAGACTGTACCAATGATAAAGACGCAGAAAATAAGTTAATAGAGAAAGTCACTTTGCCTGCAGTAGGGACAGGTCATGTCAAGGCACCAGCCTTTGAGGGAAGCACGCACTGGGCAACGTATTCGAAGGCGACTGGTTTACGCCAATTCGAAGCAGCTGCATGCGCAAATAATTGGACAGAGAAAGACAAAGAGTCTCACTCGTTCTTGCATTAAAAGGACTGCAGCAAAATTACTACAGAAAGTTCCACCTGACAAAAACACCTACGTCGAATTGATAAAAGCTCTGGAATTACGGTATGGTGATAAACATTTGCGAGATGTGTACTACGCTCAGTTGAGAATAAGACGAGTACGTTTCGGGGAGAGTCTCCAAGAGTTTGAAGCAAGTATCGACAGATTGATTAGAATGGCCTATCTTGAAGCACCAGAAGATTTTCGAATAAGATTTGCGGTGCAGACGTTTATTGATGGCATCGAAGATTGTGAACTTCAGCAAGTGTTACGAATGGCAAGGCACCGAAAGAGCTCAGAGGCTCTTGTTCACGCCCTAGAGTTTAAGCTGCCAAGTCAGCGTCCCGCTACATTAATGGGTTTGTGCCATCACATTGCAGTGAGAAAATCCCTGTATCTCATTGCCGTTACGATGGGTGCAGAAAAACAATGTTGTCGGACAAACAATTTAGAAGTTCAAGAGAGTAGCAACGATTTTAACGATGGGATTAAGACAGAAGACCGAAATGTTACAACTGTGGAAAACGTGGTCATCTACAAGTAGACTGTTGGGAGAAGAAGATACCGAGAGAAGAGAGTGATCGCACCAATTGGAGAAGTAAAGCCCCAGAACAGCACACAGTTTCTACGCTACATAAGACCAGTGGAAACTTGATTGCTAATGGATTTGCAGAAGGTAAACCTACATCATTTACAGTTGACACGGGCGCAACAGTGTCCATTGTGCGCCCTGACTTAGTCAGCAACCGCCAGCCTCTAATTAGCTCTTGTCCAATACAGACTGTGACTGGAAGACCCGTCAAGGTGCCAAGAAAGGTAGCCGCATGTGTACGCCTGGGTTTTCTCGAGTTTAACCACCAAATGCTCGTTGCGGACATTGTCGATGAAGTGACTCTTGGCACGGACATTATAAATTCCTACGGATTTGTTGAGGACATAAGAGAGAATGTCCTGAGGATTGGCCAAGAGAAGATAAACCTAAAATGGCTAAAATGACAGGGTCTACCAACCATTCGATTAAGCAAGTGGCATTAGTCGAAGAAAAAGTCAACAGGTCTGGTCAAGAGGAACCCTCACTATCGCAATCGGAAGTGGAGGAAGAACTAGCAGAGGAAGTTTTACCCTAAGATTGTTTTTGTTCTCGGAAATTCTCATATGTTCTCAGGGCGCAGAAAATATTGCACACGCCTCCATTAAATGATAATGTGACATTTCAATTTATGAAAGTGCTGCAAAATGAGACTGTCGCTTAAAATCTAAATCAATCAACTTTTCAACATACGCCTCATTCTTTCACAATCACTCCAGTGACAAAATTATACTTCCAAAAGAAATCCGCTTTTACCGGTTTTTTATCGCCGTTGTTACCCGTTGCATTACAAATGGAACGTTCGTTCAACTAAACTAGAAAGATTTCTGGAACAAAACATTATTTTACGAGTATATTCAACTACTTCTTTCAGACAGGATACTCGTTAACTCTTATCTTTAGGCCTACAACTTTATCACGCATGCATATAATTTTTAAACACGCATGCACACACACACACACACACACACACACACACACACACACACACACACACACACACAATGTTTTTGTGTCTTATATTTAGATCCTTACACAGGTGTACTTCACAAGTCCTTCGCCAGTTTACATGTGTTTTCGATTGTCAGTTCCTTATTAAGCAAAAGCCTTATACCCGACCATCATATTCCAGATTTGGAAATATATGATTGTGTCTATTCTTTAAGTTTCTTAGCTTACTAAGAAATTCTAGTAATACGACATACATAACATCAAAACCTGAAAAAATATCTTAATGACAATCATTAAGGTATACCGATTGTTGAATAACCAATGTTATCATTATACCATATCGTACTATATTAAGCCTATAATCATTTACCTCTGTTTCATAATAGGCATGATAGGCATGATATGCTTCTCTCTCTAGCTATCTGATACCTCAATCAAATAAATTTAAAAAAATTTCATACGTTTCTTTATAACAACGTTTTACAACGCAGTAACATATTCCTTTGACGAGTTTTCCTTTAGATTAGTATTTTTATTCTAAAACTGATTTACAACTAGTTTATTCAAATACTGAACAAGCTTGCCGAATTTTAAGGTAAGATGTAATTTTAGATGACCCTTAGAGATTTGTGTCCAGTTCTTTAGTTGTGAAGGTATTAATTTCTGGAAGTTGTTCAAGATTTAGAATTAGTCAAAGATGATAGTTTTTAAAATCTTACAATATTTTTAATACGTAGAATCTCTTTATACATTTTATAATTTTCATAATAACCCAGAATTACTTTAACTTTTATAGCGATAAATTAAAAACAAAATATAAAAACAATAACATCACAGTATTACAAAACATTTTTTTGCTCGTAGCTTATAGATTTTCTTTTGTAACATAATAAATCTTAAACCTATGTAAAACAAACAATCTATTCATCACATATATGCCTACATACCATTGCCATAGATCACCACACCATTTGATGCCCTATAATTAATTCAATCATTGATTTCTTATATTATGTTTACAACAAGGCGCACTGAACTTGAAAAATGAAACATTAAAAGCAACAAATGAGTAACATGATTGTGTGAATCTAAGATAAATGTAAAACATTCACTTTTTATTTTATTTCAAAAATATTAAGCTATTTATGAAATTATAACATAAACTGTAAATTAATGACAAGTAAAATTTGATAAAATTTGTAATATATTATTATCAGTAACCTTAAGATTAAAGTCATTAAGGTTTTAGCATTAAATATGGTTCAAAAGCAACCTAAACCTTGTATCCTTTAGTCTCTGATAATGACCCAGATATATCTCTCCTATGAATGGGATTATCCGTCTGTCTACGGCAAAGTAAACAGCAATTGGAACTTGTCTGTATTACTTAACGTATGCTTCTTCCATATTATATTTCAAATATTGAAACAAAAATATATATTTATTATTTAATTTCTGAAGCTAATTTAATTACAGCACTTTACTTTTGTTAAAACTCTGATAACATATTGTCTGTTGTTGTTTTTTTTTGCTTGAATAAATTCATTCACATAGTTGTTTACCGATATAAAGAATCCAATTGATATACAGCCTAACCACTGTAAAAATTGAGTTATAATTTCATCTTGTGTTTTCTTCTTCTGGAATTTACACACAGGAATTTGTAATCTTTGAATTTCAAGGTGCATCGATTGGTGAATAATCTTTGTTATCATTATACTATATCGTACCGAATTTGATGTGAGTGGATGCTGGAAAGCTGTGCATGGACATCACTTACCAGGGAAAGATTACCAGTGACTAGTACACAAGGCATAACGATATGGTGATTTCGGTATCAATATATACTGGCTCGTAATTTAATCATTTTATCATTTTTTACATTCATTTTTCTTCATATTGATATCTTTAATGTAGTATTCTAGGTAACATCCTAAATATGTTAAGAATTTGATTTCCTGTACAAAATATAGGCTATAACTTAAATTATATATACCTTGAAATTGTAAAAAATATATATAATTAGGCTTGCCGAGTTGCTTGAAACATCTAAAATATATACTGTCTAACTAAACGTTTACTATTAAACTTTCTACAACACACTTTACTACGATCGTAAGAGAATCTATAATTTGTCTGCGATATATTATCGTTGCAGTCTTTTAATAAATTTTACTTATAATCATCGACACAGGTTGCGTTCCACTTAAACCACGCGCTCTGTATAAAAACAACGCGCAAATTCTGTAACAAAGTTAATCTGCGGTATATGTAACTCCTACTATCATATTTGATTAGAGCCTGTCGATAACAAGATTGCCCCGACACAGTCCGCACGTAGGCCGATATCATTGCCTTAGTTACACCACAGCAAAGAGATGTAGGAAGTAACTTTTTTCCACACATTTAAGAAATTCATCTAATATGATTTTCTTTACTCATTTGGCACTCTTCCAATAATATCAACTTCTTTTATATCTGAAACTAAAATGTTGATGCGTTTGTACTTATTCGCTCAATTCTCTGTACGTAATAGTTGCGTAGATTAAATTAAACGTGAGCCTATAACTAAAAGTTTGAAGTTTGTTGTGTGTTACAACAGTCAGTATACATAGACTATTGCAATTACAAACAGTTGACTGTCTATGGGAATTAAATTTGACGCAGACAAGGATTAGTAAGAGTTGGTATTCCCTGTATGGACAGACGTGATAAGAGATTAAACAAAAAATTAACATTTGTTACTTATGTTTGTTACTTTTGGCCGGCCTTTGATGTTGTTTATTACCACCCCTGAACCGTACAAACGTAATTCTACGGTATAGCTCCTTCTACCGTACGTGGTAATCTGTAGGGTAGCCATATGCCTTGTACATTAAGACAGGAGTACATATTCAGTGCTTAAGTTATATTAATTTCCAACTCGATAATGTTTGGTAACTTCATATATTTTACATCCCATTCATCCCTAATCATTAGGGTTTCTCTATTTCACAATTCTTGTAACGACTGTAATATTTTTGTATAGTATCAATATAGTTGTCTTAATGAATATGAAAAGCCCTATTAATAAAGCACAAATGAAATTAAAATTTATAAATTCAAAGTTGACATTATCATGTTTATAATTCTATGTTATAATAAAAAAATTATGTATATTTCCATATGACTTTATTTAATTAAAGTACAATATAAATATGTTATTCTTTTTTAAGGGCTATCTTCATTATACTTTAAATTTTAAGGAGACTTGTTTTTGTAAACTGGGTGCTTGAAACCTATGTTTCTGAGAGTCTTCCTCAATTGCCCTTCCTCTAGTCTCTTTCTATTCTTGATAATCTGACCTTTTGCATTCTATGTAAATGTTTCTACAATCTCATCCTTCTCATGTATATCATCACATTTGTAATAGCTCGTATATCACATTGTTTCGTTACTCCTTGTTTAAGTATTTTGCTGGTTAGTGTACGACCAGTAATTGCCTACATTTGATAGTTTCTGTCGTACTTACTAGCAGGCCTCTTTTATCTGATCCTACTTCTAAACTTAAAACGACATATTTTCACTCATAGTCTCGTGATTTTATTTAGTAATTTCATTTCCATTTTTAAAGTTTTGTTTCTTTTTTAACACATGTAGCCCATCTTAAGTACCTTATTATTCATGCAGGCCCTAATTTATGCATTTCTTCTTCAAAAAGTAGATTTTTCTCACTCCATAAATAGGTTTCCAACGGTAAATGACACTTTATTCTACTGCAGTCTCTTCTATTTCAAGTTCTATAAAATTTTTTTTTTAACAATTGTCTTATAGTGTCTACTTTTAGGTAGTCCATGGTACATCTTTTTGTAACCATCATTGCAAAAATGTATAGCCGGTGTGACCAATTATCCTAGACATTTTATTGCGCTGTAGGTTTTGGTGACGCAGATTAGCACTCTTTACTTTGAAGTACTGTTTGAAGGAAGTGACAAGTTAATTTAGCTCTAGACCAAACTTTCAGACTTGTTACGGCACGAAACTTTGGATTACATTGACTTACCAACTTGTTACATTAGTTTCTGCAAGTGGGTCACAGCTGCAGCACATTCAGTTCATTTAAAGCACACGTAACACAACAAGGTTGCCCAATGTTACACTGTAAAACACAACGTGACAAACTTACTACTTGACGTTGCCTAATATCTTAATGGCATATTTTTTCAATGCGCAGCTTCGTCTTTCCTCGGTTTAAACTTTTGCATACTCGTTTGTACTGGAAATGTAAATTAATTTTCCTTATTTAATTTAAACTTATTATTTCATACGTTTCACATCGATACTGAACACTCTGTTTATCGTAATTTATCCACAATTAACGGTTGGTCAATGTACTTGCTAACGGTTAGCCATTATTAAATTACTTATATTTTTATTTTATATTTAACAGTATGCCTATACTTTGGAAAGCTGGTAATTCGATACTTTAGTTACTTTTTCTTAACAAATTAATATTGTCACTACACCCCTGTTAATAGAAATAACCTTAGTTATAACGTCGTGTGTTTTTACGGACTTTTAAGCAATTTACAACAGCTTACAAATTATTGTCATATGAAGGATACTGAGGTAGTCTTGGATGCATTGCTTGCTTACCTAATCCAATTAATGCAAGAACAAATTTGAGCTATAAAAAACGCTTGACAATCACGTAACCTAATTTTAATGACACTGCCTACCTGATATCACTTAATCATCCGTCTAACGGCAACGTAAGTTTTTTGTTAAGACTCGTAGTATAAAAACTCTACCCTCCTAAGATCAATAAAAGAGTAAGGTATTGAAGTCTATACCTTAGTAAAATGAATTAAATCATCTTTCCATGAAAAATGCTGTTTATTTTGTGTTTTACTGTAGTACGCTTGCAACTGTTATTAACAAGTACAGTACAGCTGTTACAAGTACGCCTAGGCTTACATCAGTTACTATCACTTACAATTTGCTGGGTATCACTATCACTTATCGATAACCTGTAGCACATATCGAGTACCTGTGGCACTTATGATATGAACCTTCAAGTTTAAACGCTACGTCAATCGTGTAGGACATAAAGAAAAAATAAAGATTAACAACGACAAATATTAATAGTAAATTTATAAATATATCTCTAACAAGTAATACTTAGAAGATAACTATAAATTTTTATTTATTTATAATTAATTATGTACTAATTAATTAGACCATTTGATTAGTTACAGTATTTTGATTTACAATAGACCCCTATCTTGTTTCCTTCGCATAGCATTGATCATATACTTTATATTTGTCAACGACTAAAATGGCATAGTTCCTATATAGCCTATAGTTTCACGTGTATAATTTCTATATAGCGTTATCCGATTATTGAAGTTATCTCAATTACAATGTTTTTAAACCTAAAGTTACAGCAATTCCACATTACATAGGTATTATACGTTTAATTCTGTTCTTATGCAGTGGCGGCTCGTCAGGTGACGCTGATGAAGCGCTGATTCACCTAAAATAACCGGTGCAATTTTTTTTTTATTCTATATTATTTTCCTTTTGGGAAGCAATTGTATGTTGAAATTTACCTTTTTAAATTAAATTTTTTCTGTAATTAGAAAAACATTTACATGCGATCCCCGTGCCTTAATGATCTGCACTTTACTGAGATTACGAACTACAACACGAATAGTAGCCAATACGAGCTGAGCAGCCTTTCTCAATCCAATATACCTGCCTCAGTTATGACATCATTAAGATTGTTAGTGTATGACTTGCAATGACAACGAATACTCCCCCCCCCCCCCAACACCGTTCTAAAACTCAAGGAAGTCGAATAGCTGTGTCTCACTAGTGTATACTGCACACCACAAGTCAATGTCCGTTCCTTTTGTTCGTTGGTTATCGTTTTGGTACGTTTTCTCACAATATTTCCTTCGTTCATATAGGTATACGTTTTATTAGAAAAGTTATTTTTAAGATCGAATAATGATGTTAAGAAAAATCTATGCCTATATTGCAAGTAAATAAAGTTGAAAAAATCAAGGACAAGGTGAACAGTCGAAACTGGTATTTGACTTTCGAGTGGTTGTATGGCAGTTGCTGTTTAAATAAACATTATTGTTTTCCCCTGATTAATTATCAGCGTTAAATCAAGTTAGTGAAATAAGAATTGTTTTGATGATTTTAGTAACGTTACTCGTGCTCTCTAGAAGCAAGAAGGCTCTCCTGCACATGCTTGCATTCAGTTTTTCAAAACTGAGGAAAATATGAAGTACTACCGAGGATGCTTTAAACGAAAATTCTGGGTTATTTATTAAACATTTCAATACAAGTATTCGTTTTAACAGACGTTTTATGCAGCTATGTATTCGTACGGTTCCTTATTTTTGTAAAGGAGGCTTAGTATTTTGCGGTCACCACAAAGGCTTATCATCTATTTATCGCGAAAAGATTAAAGAACTGTTAAAAACCTTCGTATCGATATGCTCAGTAGATATCCACGTACAGTACAAAAAAAAAGTCTCACCCATCTTTGCCGGAAATTAAAACACTATTCACTGCCAGTAGCAGCTCCCCCCCCCCAATCTTGATCACCGCGGCGGGAGCTCTACTGAAGCTCAAACTGGTCATCGGAGGGAGGGAGGCCTGCAGGGATGATTCCACACAAATTGTCCACAAATCTTAATGTAGCATCATAGTTAGATACGTTATTCTCGGAGAAAAGCAGGTTGGGAATTTGTGGGGATTTTATGATGTTAATTCCAGTCGGACTGCCAAAACGCTGAGATTGATCCTACTTTCGTTATTACGCGATAGACGACTAATTCAAAATGTTGAGTACTATATATAACGGATGGAATTCATTAAAAGAAGTGTACACTGAAATTGTCAACAACTCAAATTACGATCAAGCATTAACTAGGCAAAGCGATGTTTTCTTAAGTAAATTTAATGGTTTTCAATTTACGCTATTGGTTTTCGGTTTTAACAATATTTTTGGATCCACGGACGTTCTCTTCAATGTGCTACAATAGAAGTCATTTGACATTAATTTCTGTACATCGTAAATTATAATTACGCAAAACTCAAAAAATCATTTAAAAAAAATGTGGATGCGTCTGTGAAAATGTTTGATTAACTGCTATGAAAACAACAGTTGAACTGAATACCACGAGTGGCAGAAAAGAGTTACGCTCACACGAGATCAAGATTAACCAAATATAAAATTTTGTATAATAAAATCTTAGATACCCTTTCATTACAAATAACAATACGTTTTTAAGAAGTGGAAAGGCTTTAGTTTGCTATATTACTAGATACTTTGAAGTTCGTAGCATATTCTGAATAATTTCCCACATATGCATTAAGTAACTTTAACGTGTAGACTATTACCGTAATCTTTTTACTGATTTCCGAAAACTGAAAAATGAATTACTCATTATCTATGAGGACGAGCAGTACAGACAAATGGAACCGCAACATTTTATGCAACATTTAGTAGACAACAGTTTTAGTTTATAAACTTTTTTTTTTGTTATAGTAACCATTCCATCCACTAGCGTTTCCAAAAAAAAAGATCTTATTACTTAAAAAGAATAAAAACATACCTGCCCAATACATTAACAGACGACAGACTTACTAACTTATCAAAAGCAAACTGCAAACTGCATAATTGACCTTATGCTGAAGAAATAAAATGCAACTCTGTAAGTGCCCACTATTTTTAACTACTATTACTACTATTATATTAACATTTTTGTAAATTTTATCTCTTTTTATAATCGAATCTATTTTTAGTTATTGTATTATTTTGTCACCATATATTATTTATGATTCCAAGGGAGAGCGAAAGATTTTGAATACATTTTTGCGGACGGGGAGAGACCTGGCATCGATTCTGCTTCACCAATGCTCGAAGTCACGATCGCCACAGTGCTTATGTCTTCAGCGTCTACCAATTAGCAGTTTTAATTTTCGGTTTTGCAAATATACGTCCGTCATTTGTGAAACAGATATTTCCGTGTTCCTGATACCTGAGACCGACATCTGTCTGTTTACTATATCCGGTGCTCAATAACAATCAACGTAACTGAGAATCACTGTGTAAGTAACAGTCTAACTTGAAAATTATCAGTGAATCGCATGTACTTTAAATAGTTGCAGACAAATTAGCAATAATTACAATCGTTCATACCCTTTAACGTATCTTGATGTAACGTATTAGCTTCTGAAAACGTGTGCTTTGTTTTCAAATTTGTAAAATTTAAGAACACTAATGCGTTACTAATTAGTGTCAGAATTAAATTCTGGGGGAAGTAGCTGAAATTTAATAGTGCCTGCATTGTCACCTTACAGAACGGAAATGTGGACTCTTAACATGTCAATGTTGATTTGAACTTCACACCTCATTCTCGATATACGAGATACATCATAGGAATTACACGACGTTATGTAGGCCTACGGGGCCAACGTCTTTGTGTTAACATGTAAATGACGGTACAAAAATGTTTGGTCACGTTCAGAGGAGAAAACTGTATTATATTCCATAAAAAATTACGTCTCAAACCTTGCCAAACATAGTAGAAACACGTTAATAACGATTTTCTCTTGACTGTTATCTAGACTGTCTCAGTTTGGTACTTCTATGACAACCACTAAGAAAATTTCATAAGTATGTATACTAAGTGTATTTTAATACGATACACACGTTATTATAATATAATATGATAAATATTTATACAATACCACAAAAAAGTTTCCAATTTTAACAATTTTATTTTTTTTGACATTACCTTTTGCGTAGAACAGAGTAACATATTGTGCAGGTGAATATTCTTGTAGGGAAGTAGTCGGTTTCGTGTGGTCCAGTTTTAGGATTAGTTGGCTGTATCGTTGTGAATGCTGGCAGTGTTTCCTTCCGGTCGCTTAGCAGACACGTTAGCTTTTCAATTTTGTAAATCCGCTTAAATGAATCGTTCCTTCAAACTGAGCAATTCTGTGAGTAGAATAATGGGTGATATTTCGGAAAGCCCTTTCCACGAGTACATGCTATAAAAGTTGACTCTATGAGTAGCCTTATGTGTTTCCTAAGGATACACTTATATCTTTTAAGGATTTATTGAAACAAAGAATTTTCTAAGTGTTCTTCTGCTATTTGATATTGCAAACAACATTCTGGGAATAAATAAAACATAAGCATAGAAAAGTAAAAGAAACATACAAAGTATTATGTTTGTTTTTCAATGAAGTTACATTCTACATGTCAGGAAAGTTAGTTGATACAATATCCCCATTTGGGGTTCAGGAAGCCCAAATATTGTCCTAGAAATGCTAGAGAGATAGCCCTAAATTAAGTTTTGACGCGTAAAATTTGACTGAATATTTCTTTTTTAATGAGACGACACTTTGAGGGACTGGTTTACTTTATACGCTGGAGCTTTTTGCTCTACCTCAGTTAGAAGAACTCCAGCAAAGGGTAATTTCCCAGCTACGTAGTGGTCTTTTCTACTAGTCTGTAAACAATCGTGTGTTCCCGAATAAAAACTTTCCAGGGAGGTGGACTGAGTAGGACGGATCATCATCATGGCAATCCCGGTCAGAGGACATTACTCCTCTTGACTAAATTCTATGGGATTCTGTTATTTTTAAATGTTATCTATGCAAGTCTTGAGAAATGGACTCTTTGAAGACACAGATAAGGAATGCTGTAGCAGAGGTGAGTAGAGAAATGTTGGCTGTAACATGGAGGGAAATGAAAAACAAACTGGATGTTCTCCGAGCGACAAATGCAACACACGTCAAAGTTTATTAGTAGCTAAAAGCAATTTTTTATTTCTGTGTAATTTGTAGCGTGTATATTTTAATATAATAAAATGTTTAATTGTAGGAAGGATTTAATGTTTAATCTATATATTTTATGTGGAAAATTTAATGTACGAGGAGTTTTCTTCAACACGAGAGAGTCTTTCTCTGTTTTTCTGTTTACCTGACATGCTAAAAACTAGTAAGTCTCTGACAGTTAATTAGCTGTTTGCCTGAGGAACAAAAGAATCAATATCGTACACGTCTTAACAGAGAAAGTTTGAGAGAAAAACTTAACTTCTATGAAGTTGTAACAATAGTATGGATATTAAAAAAACATATGAATTAAATAAATAATTACCATGATAAATTCATTGTTAAATAGATAATAATTGTCGATTTGCCTTTTATTTTGTGTTATGACATTTCTGTAATTTTTTCGTATTTTGTAATGGGTGATGATTAAATAAAACCCACAGCGAGAGAATGTTATTAAAAATTCTAATAATATTTTAGTGCTGTAATAACAGCAGAGAAAGGCGTTAACCATGATGAATGAGGGAACAGAGGGTCGTGATATTAAAGAGGTTGTGATTAAGGTGACCATTACTCTCTTGCCCCTTGTGTGTGTTTCATTTCAATTCGCAGTTTTACCACTTTGCCTTGGCAAAATAAATATCACCAAATGTTTGCACTAATTGTTCTGTGGCTTTTGCTTCATATAATTACTTCTGCTTGTTTTTACGTTAATCATGACCGTGTGTGTTAATATATATATTGATGAAAAAAGAAACTGCAGACTATCATGGTTTTCTGAGAAGTCTGGCAAATGTAAATGTAGTTCTAGTTTTCTGTTAAATGTAAATAACCAAAGGTAAATTTTTGTATTTCCAAGTTTATATTAAGAACTATAACAAGTAGATTTTAAGTTAATCACTGAATTCTTTTGTATGTTATTATTAAGTAATTAGCTAACATATTTGTGGACAACTGTAAGGTATAAGAAAATTTATACTTACAATAATATCGATGTATTCACTTTAGGGAAACATACAACATTTTAGGAATTAATTCATTGGAAGCTGTAATTTTTAATTCAGTGGAACAAGTATTTACGTTTCTAAGATGAGATTTATACTAATTTATCCCACGATCAGAAGAGTTCTGTACAGCACATGTTTTGGTACTCGTTAACAAACAAAATATATAAGCAGAAATTCATAACAGTCAAAGTAGGCTTACCCACATAAAATTATTTATGTTCGGAGAATCACGGTATACTTCAGCATATACACAACATGACCAAATGCTTAAATTTATAAATACAGTCACCTTAATTTAAGTATGTGCACTAGAATTGAAAAGTTATTAAATAACGCTATTCCAACTACTACACAGTGGAAACCATACAGCGTTTGTTCTCCTAATAAAACGCTAGCACCTTTATCGGTCATTTTGGCAATGGCAAACGTGTTGTTCGTTCTTGTATAATTAACATAACCTAACATATCTTTGTTATAACATGTCTTCAATACGTTATAAATAATATTACTCTTACAGATTTATATTGTTTTCTTGATAATGAGAGTATTTTCACAATTCTTATTACACTTTTATGCAGCAATATTGTCATCCGTCTGTAACAGAATATACGTATACTAGCAAAATACCCGTGCTTCGCTACGGAGTTTCACGTTGTACGTAATTGTACAATTATTGCTCGCTTAATAGTATAGGATTAGATAAATTGTACAAATTCTCAATTCTTAGTTTGTTTATTTACATTCATAGCAACAGCTATTTATTATTTATTTCGAGAAAATCGTTAGAGCCGTTTCCGAGAAAAAAAGGACATACATTTATTAATTAATTGAACTTCGAAATTTTCTCGACTATAAGAACCTGCAAACAACGAAGTTTTTCAATTTAAAACAATGATTAAAAACTCAGAACTAAATGTATTCGGGGTTTCCAATTAACTGAGATGTCAACCACTTCATTTACAAAGTATGCAATTCCTGCGATAAATTTCATTATTTGGTTTTTTGCCCCTTTGGAGTGAAAGTTTTTAAAACCATTTCTTAGTGAGCACCTAAGACCTATGATGAAGCTATGTTCAAAGTTTCATTGATATCCATTCAGTGGTTTCAGAGATATCTTGATCAGTGAATCAGTCAGTGGCATTTGGCTTATATAGATATCTATATCTAGCCGATTTACCCAGCGTTGCTCGGGTTCATAATTTATTCATAGGCTCATAGGCACCTATTCTTGTTCTAACGTTATATTACTTGTATATTGTATAATCTTCCTTATATTGTTACGTTCGCATTCTCACTGGAGGAATACTCTGTAGCGCACCTGTTTAAGAACATGTCATAAACTGTATTCTTATATCTGGAGAAGAATTCTGTGGCGCGTGATGCTCCTGCTCGATTTCTAACTCTGGGAGAGGGCAAACAGCTAAATTAGTTTTAAATAAAATGTCTACAGTACTTGCACGCGCTGCGTATTTACTGTCTTTTATATTTCATTGTGTTAATGTTGAAATAAGGCATTTGTTAAATTAGTGTCTCCTAAACTTATTCTAACAATACAATACGCCTATAGATTTCAGCTTATCAATTTTTAAATTCAAACTGAAGCAAGTGCATTTATATTGTCTGAACACTATGATCTGAATACATTTGCTATCAAAACTTTGTTTTTTATACTCGCTTATAACTTACTTCGATCTTAACTTATCCACTTTTAAATTCAAACTGAAACAACTCTGAATTCACACACTATTAAGGAGTTTCTTAAGATGCATACACCACCTTTGATATCATAACCTATATCTTTATTTATAAGAACCGCGGACTCTGGCCCGCCGTCTTTCGCGGGATCCGACCTAAGACTCCCCGGGTTCCGTGGATGAACTCCGGGGAAGGCCCGTCGGACGACTCCCGCGCTATTTCCTACGCGGGAGACTTCCACCGATGCTATGGTAACCAGAATCTATTCTATTGGGTTGCCATAGTAACCAGATCTAATAGTTTTAAGACCCAAAGGACCCCCCAAAGGATCGTATCGAAAAAAACACGTGTCCTATGTTGGTTCTCCCGTTGCGTAAAATATTTGTGCCAAGTTTGGTTGAAATCGGTCCAGTGGTTTAGGAGGAGATGTGGAAGACCCCAAAGGACCCCCCGAAGGATCGTATCGAAAAAACACTTACCCTATGTTGGTTCTCCCGTTGAGTAAAATATTTGTGCCAAGTTTGGTTGAAATCGGTCCAGTGGTATAGGAGGAGATGTGGAAGACCCCAAAGGACCCCATCGAAAAAAAACACTTGTCCTATGTTGGTTCTCCCGTTGCGTAAAATATTTGTGCCATGTTTGGTTGAAATCGGTCCAGTGGTTCAGGAGGAGATGTGGAAGACCCCAAAGGACCCCCGAAGGACCCCATCGAAGAAAACACCTATCCTATGTTGGTTCTCCCGTTGCGTAAAATATTTGTGCCAAGTTTGGTTGAAATCGGTCCAGTGGTTTAGGAGGAGATGTGGAAGACCCCAAAGAACCCCCCAAAGGACCCCATCGAAAAAAAACACTTGTCCTATGTTGGTTCTCCCGGTGCGTAAAATATTTGTGCCATGTTTGGTTGAAATCGGTCCAGTGGTTTAGGAGGAGATGTGGAACATACATACATAGATACATACATGCAATAGGGGGGGGGTTTGCCCCTTAGGAGTGAAAGTTTTTAAAACCGTTTCTTAGTGAGCACCTAAGACCTATGATGAAGCTATGTTCAAAGTTTCATTGATATCCATTCAGTAGTTTTTGCTCTACGTTGATTCTATGTCAGTCAGTCAGGCAAACTTTCCCCCCCTTTTCCCCCTTTAAAGGTCGAATTTCCAAAAATCCCTTCTCAGCGGATACCTACATCACATAAGGAACCTACATGCCAAATTTCAAGTTTCTAGGTGTTATAGTTTCGGAGATTTCGTGATGAATCAGTGAGTCAGTGGTATTTCTCTTTTATATATATAGATTTACTTAAACGTTCAAGACATATATATTACCTATAATATCTCAACGTTTAGGAAGACAGTAGACGTCTGGCACAGTTTTAGGAAACTATCATCCTAATCTAATACCTTAACAGCCTGTTAAGTAGGCCCTTGCTAATAGCTTGAATTAGCACACGACATGAATATACCATAATAAGAAATATGGGTATAATCAGACAGGATCGTCATTTAAGATACCTGATACAGTTTGTACTTCTGGACAACAGATATCATCAAGGGAGGTAAAGTCTACACAGTTACTTTTACTTTTATGCCCATTTAGAGCATAGAGTCTCTACGATTTTTCGGCATCTGACTTGTTATCTTCCCGGATTGGTTAATTCGTTCCAACTTCGCCAAAACTTCCTCACCTTCTTCTGAGTATCCCTTCTTAACAAGAAAGAGCTAATAACTTGCTCATTGTTCTCTAATTTAAAAATGTATTATTATTCTGGATAAAGGGTTTCCTGAAATTCTGTAAGCGCTTGTTAATCAATTCTTAAACAATTCGTTCTTTCTTTGTTACGATTTTTAGCTTGTGCCTATATTACAATCGTATGTCTAACATTATATGACACAGACATATATTAAAAAATTTTTTGCTAATTTTTATAAATTACTTATTACTTTGTTAGGTTGCTTTATTTTTCACAATCTAATTTGAACGTGGTAATCCAATCCATCTTTCATACTGAGCACACTCCCCTTGTAGCTAACAGCTGTTACTGGTTAAAGTTTAACATGATCTGTTATATATCTATTACTTTGTACAGGGGATTCTTCTAAAGTCCAGTCAATACAAACCCGTCTACCGACTAATGTTGCAACTCAACAGTGTGGATTTACGCAACAACTACTGATATAAGCACATAATATAACCCCCCTCCCACGCAGGGCGGCTTGTCATTTTAGTGGTAAATTCCGGTGATGTGAGTTTGTTTGAAATTAAACAACACACGTAGATTGATAAATGTAATTTCAGACATCCTCACTGAGAAAGGAAAGTTTTTAAGAAAAGTCACATTACAAAAGTGGTAACCAAATTCTTTTTAAAACTTTGTTCTCGAGAGTTTCACTTACGAGTTTAACACAAAACTACCCCAAACACAACTCCAAATTAGTAACTTTTGAAATTACTAAAAGTTATAAGTTTCGATGGAGTTGGTGCTAAAGGTTAACTAAGACATATTACAGTAAATTAGCTATTAACACATAGATAATTGCAGTCGCACTTAACGTTACGAAATATACGTATTCAGGATGGTTACCATATTTAGGTTAATCTGCGTAGTTGCACCATACTTTACCAACGAAATTACAGTTTTTTTTACGAGTGATTGAATTTTGTGGAAACACTTATCTCACTCTATGTCATATATAAAACTCACGTTCACGTCCTACCGGAAAAAGTCAACTCGGAGAATACTGTGGTGACTACATATTTAACTTCAACTGCTCAAGCTGTAGGCACTCGTCGGCGCGCGAGGCTGTTCCGGTTGTGTGGAGACCATTCTGCGTGGCAGAGTAACACTCTAGGACATTCCAGGTGAACTTTCCAACGCTACTCGACTACTCTATTGCTATCCTGGCTCTCTATGTTACTACGATGCAACGCGGCGAAGCATTAATTCTGAATTTCAAAGCGGCCGAGTTTTAGTTAGGCTTACCTCTAACGATTTTACGAGGATTGTTGAATAGAAACACGTTTAGAGGCTGTAAAACATTTTTATTCAACGATTTTAAAAGAAGTCCCCATTAACATTAAGGCATGAGTCCCACTGTTCCACTAATCTGTAGATTCAATGCCGGTAAAATTCTTGAGCCTGTTTGCGGAACCATTCGCTAACAGCAAATTCTACCTCAGCGTCCGATTTAAACAGCCGTCATTTTAGTGATTTCTTTAATGGGCAAAAATCATGATAATCTCATGGGGACAAGTCGGGACTGTAAGGTGTATGTTGTAAGACTTCCCACTTCATACGACCAAGCAGATCTTGAATCGTCTGGGCTATACGGGGTCCAGTATTATGATGCAGAAGAATGTCACCGTTTGTGAGCTTCCCGGGACGTTTATTTTTGATGCTGACCCGTAAACGTTTTAAGCTGTATGCATATCGCTCAGTGTTGATGTTGACATCAGGCTCTTTAAAATTTAAAAGCAGCACACCCTGATAATCAATAAATACGGTTACCATTACTTTTCCTGCCGAAGTTTGGGACCGACATTTTTTCGCCTTCGGAGATTGTGCATGCTTCCACTGCATACTCTTACGTTTGGATTCTGGTTCGTAGTGATAACACCAAGACTCATCACTGGCAACAATTTGGTGTAGAAAGGTATTACCTTGTTGACAGCGCATCAAATGCTGTAATGATAAAGCCGAACGCAAATTTTTCTGCTCATCAGTAAGCAGTCGTAGAATCTACTGAGCAACAACTTTCTGATAGCCAAGACTATGAATGATGGAATGAACAGTTCCCACGCTGATGCTGAACATTTGAAAGAGTTCTCTAACTTTGATGCGCCTATTTGCGTGTAAAGCAGGTTTCAGCTGTCTCGCATTTTCATGTGATGTTGCAACACGTGCAGGTCCGGGACGGGCCAAATCTTTAGTAGATTCTCTTCCTTGTCGAAATTTATTGCACAATTCAACCACTGCCGTATGAGAATAACTATAGTCACCATATACAGCTTTCATTCTTGTACAAATTTCCATTGGCTGATGCTCCTCAGAGGCCAAAAACTGAATAACGGCACGCAGATTACCTTTGGACGGATTTTCTATCATAGATGCCATTTTTCAACACAGTTACAACGCTTAGAAGAGAGCTAACTGCAAATATTTTTGACTGATGCGTCACTAGTACTTAAACAGACAACATAAACAAATTAATCTCGTTGCCATGGTGACGAAGTCACGGCTGCGCAGATCAAACGTGTTTCTATTGAACAATCCTCGTATAAGAGCGGTCAAAGTGATCGTTGCGGATTAGTGGGAAGTGATTATTTTGTTACTTAGTAGAAAATGTAATTGGGCGACAAAAGTGACATTCCTTGTTGCGTGCTGGACAAACGTAACTTGAATTATAGTATAAGAGTCCCTTTGTTGACTTCTAAGTGTTGTTGTACCTAATTAAATTTGTAATTAGTGACTTTCTTGGAGTCAGTTATTCTGTTTCTACTGTACACCACTACAGTCCATAAGACTGGAATAACATTTATGTTAGACGTGGGATGTTTCGTTTAACAGTCCAAACACAGGACACTGTAGAAGAATAGTATGCGTGGTACCTGATAAAAAAAGGATACTAGCCAGGTGATGGAAGATTTCCCAAGTGGGGAAAAATCCCAATCTCTACTCCAAATACAGAAACGACAGAAATAAGAAAACCGACATAAGGCGGAAGGAGGAGAAAAACAATAGAACAAAAAACGTAACCAGGAAGCAGAAGTCACAAAGGTTCTGTTACAGCAGCAAAAAAAATTCAATTCAAATTCAAAGTTTATTGTAATTCTAATGAATTCCATTTCTCTTTAAAAATTAAGAAAATTAAATGCTTCCTTGAATTGTTACAAACTACATAGGCTACTGTCCTGAAGGTTTTTTTCTTTGTTATACGGAATTGATAATTTTGAAGGAATCAAATAACATGATGATCCTTACTTTTATTTGGATATAGTTGTAAACGGGTTATTTTATAATGGTAACTCTTATAAGCAGATTAATTGAAACAGTGTTATAGTAAGGAATAAAACAACCTCTACAGTAGTATTCTCGCATCATGTGAATTCACGAATTTTTGTTACTTGACTTACTTATCCTCAACTCTATATACAGAATGTGATTACATGATATAAAGTACGATTAAAAATAACATTTTTTTATACCTTTATTACTTTAACAATTTATTTCCAACTTCATATTGCCTGGGTTTTATAAAATATCAACTTTTGTCATGAATTACTGACGACCTACAAATTCCTTAAAAAAATAAAAATTAACAAATGTTTTCATAAATTTCGAAACTTTTATTATTGGTAACCTACGAGTAACATCCATTAGGCCAATATTAATTCAATTTCCAATATTGCAGTCGGCAATTATTTATTATTTCATGTATGTAACTTGTGGACTACACAAGAGAATGATGGGTTTATGGGACAGTCAGTTAAACTATCAAATTATACAAGTTTTTGTAACCTGTGTTTTAATGTCTAACTACCTTCAATACTGTAATAGTTAGTTATAGATGCTGTTAATAAAATAAAATCTTCCTTTGAGTATTGCAAGAAACGTTCAAGTAAAAATCATGTCAGAAGTACTAAATATCTAAGTGAAAGTACAGTGACTATCGTTTTGAAAACAACAATATGTTTATTTGAAATCGCAATGTCAACAATTTTTTATATATTTATTACCTTAGAAAGAAAAAATATAAAATCTGGAGACCATTAAGAAGAATGTAACTCTACTCAGAACGCAGTAGTTTAATATATGATGAAATATTGGTCAATAGTTACTACAGGTATTATGAAATAAAGTTAAATGGGGAACTAAAAATTTAATTGAACAATGTACGTATATTTGATTCAAGCTGTATTGAATGACATGTTGTCTCCAGTTACTCTGTTACACGCCCTGTATAAATCCTTTAGTTTGCACGAAGACTGTGCCATCCACGAGTATATTATGGCAATAATTTGTTCACTACAGTAGGCGATTTCGTAAATTAAATAATTTTGTTAGCGCAGACATTGTAACGTGAATGTCTGAGTGCAGCTGCAAAGTTTGTTTCTGAAACGTTGAATTGCATGCTGTTTGTAGCTTGTCACTACAGTGTGATACTGTCAAACGTTGCAATGTCAGACGCCTGAGAATTGCTCGTCACCACGCTACGCTACATGGTAATATGACTCACTTATAAAACTGAACTGCCATAATTAAAATAAATTATGTTTTATACCTTAAGTACAAGCAAATTTTTAAAAAGGAATTCTTTGAGCTGAGATTCTTTTTGAGTAGGAAATAATGGAGGGTGAATGTACGCTCATGTAGAGAGCTGAAACGTGGGGTGCTTTTGTGTATAACCCTGTTTGGCGAGTGGGTGGTTCCATTGTTACGACGTAAGTCGGTTGCTTCCCTTCCGGTCACTTCACGGACATAATGCCGTTAAATTATATAAATGCGTCAGTGCAATTTATAAAAACACTTCAGGGTAAAGGAGGCGTTTGAATGAGAACATAATGTGGAGATTTTGGTGGAGAATTAATGATTGTAGTGAAGAAAATGAATTGTGTTATTAGCTAAGTAACACGAAAGTGTGCATGTACGAAAAAACGTTTCTTCAATTAGATTATTATCTACTCAAACAGAAATAAACTGATAATGCAACGGAATGCAAGTTGTTAATTTACGTCATATGCAAAAATATGTTACCATGAATTTTTGTATACAATGGCAGTGTGACAGAAATATTGACAAAAGTGTGACAGCACCATCTACACGTCCGAGATTTTGAATTATTTTTCAAAAATTAATGAGTAACCGTATCTCAATTATATAGCTATGTACACATGGTAACATTAACATTGGTACGAGCATGTCGGTTACCAGTGTTATTAAAATGCCTAACCACAGTTGGAAAACTCTTGATATTGTTATTCGTCACTTCCATCTGCCTCAAACTTAGTTCACCGTTTCTACAATATACGGTTTTCCTTCAAAGCATTACTCATAATCTCCAATAATAATTATTAAGCCATTTCCTTTAATGTAACTAATTTACAAGCACGTATCAGTGCTTGATACTGATATCTCACAAAATACAAGCATGCGCTACCCGTCCGCTAATACTAACGTCAGTCGCCGTCTGTGTCGTAACCGTATATTGTATTCAAAAACAACAAATTTGAGGCAACTCATGTGGGGGGGGGGGAATCCCATCGCAGCCAGAATACGGTCAGGTATTGTGCAATACTCTACAATGTGCTGTTTACTCTTCGACATTACTAGTCGATTCAAGACAATTGTTTCCTTCACTTCGTTTATATTGCTTTACTATGTCTATTTACATCGTAATACTTGCGTTGACTTAAGCTTGTTCGCCAGGAACTGGTAAATCCTCAGAACGGTGATAGTCTTCAAAATTGTCTAGGAATAGGACCTTAAATGTAGTTCTTGTATTCAATTGACTGTATAATTGATCTTGTTTATACATGTTATAAGGAACCGACCTCTACGGCCTTTTGGTTTACACTGGCAAACATAGTCTCCTTAATTAAAATCTCCGGTTTTACCGCAGACTCACCCGTATTTGTATTCCTTTTACTCGAAAATTTATAAATAGATTTATTTCACGTTTTTGATTCCCTAGTTATAGCAAATACTGTTTTGGTTTGAAACTAACTTTAGGTGGAATGAACGTTCCGTTTAGTGGAGTCCTATAAAATGTCAACTGTGTAGAATAATGGGACCATAATAATGTAGACACCATGGGACCATAGAGACACCATTCAACTGGTGTTGCTCCAATGTCGTGGTAAATCACCCAGACACTCCGTCAAACTAAGGGAAGTAAACGTTTGTTTATAGATTTATAACATTTGGGAGGCGACAAACTAGTGAAAGCCCGTGTGAAATTCATGTTTTAATTTAAATTAATTGTAATTGCATTTAAATACCAGCCAAAGTACTTCAATCTCTGGACTGATAAGCTGAATTGATGGCAAAGTCATAATAAGATTCTAAGATTCCGGTAATCTGAAAACAATCAACTACAACCACAAGTGTTACCTACGCTTTATTAGTGGGGGAGGGGAGAACTATCTATGGTAATGCCTTCCCTCTAAAAAGATTTCCAATATTATACAACCCAAAAACGATGTCACATTTTCGACGAGTATGTGTTTTCATAACCCTAGTATTGTCTACTAGACAACGTGTGTATACGGAAAACTCAATCTAAGATAAACTGAAAACACAGAAACATATGTGCACATCCATAATATAAACCTATAATAAAATACAGAGGTTATATGTATAAAGGCTTTTGAACAAACTATTTTCAATAAGCAAAGTAAAGTTAGAAAAAAGTGGCAGTTTTTCTGTGTTTCTGATACAAAAATAACACAAATCACTGAAATTTTTCTAGCGTTGAAGTGATAAAAACACAATCTACAATGCAAGGAAGATTTAATTCGGTTTTTAAATCATTAAAACTTGCTACATGTTTTAATATGCGATAACACGTATCCTATATTATTTATCTTATTTGTGCTGACAAGCTTATACCTGTTGCTTACCACATGTGTTCGAAAATTCTTGAGAAATGTATTATTGTCTAATCGTGTTTAGTAATTTGGTATCTTACCATCAGTATATATTAGAAGCAGACATTACAAATGTAATGTCTTGTAAATTCATTCTTGTAAAATAAATTCTATATTTTTACTTCCATGTTCCTTAAGGAAATGGAAGTATGATGATGGCAAAAAAAATCGTGTTCGAGATTATTGCAGATTCTGATTGTACTACCCTCAAAACATGAAAAAAAAGTAATTTTTCGAAAAGTGTGTGTGTGTGTGTGTGTGTAGATTTTTTCTATGGCAAACGATAACAGCCTCAAATTCAAACAGAATCAAATAATTTGTTGCATACAGCTCTGATTTGTAGAGTACTCAAGACCTATTGTTTTTGGTCAAGATCGGTTAAGGGAAAGGGGAATTTACCAGCAACGTTTTTTTTAATCAAGGGTAATTTTTTTTCTATGGCAAACGATAACAGCCGCAAATTCAAACAGAATCAAATAATGTTTTGCATACAGTCCTGAATTGTAGAGTTCTCAAGACCTATTGTTTTTTGTGAAGATCGATTAAGGGAAAGGGGTAGTTTACCAGATACGTTTTATATTTTAACAAGGGTATTTTCTATGGCAATCGATAACAGCCGCAAATTCAAACATAATGAGATAATTTTTTTGCATGCAACTCTAAATTGTAGAGTTCTCAAGGCCTACTGTTTTTGGTGAAGATCAGTTAAGGGAAAGTTTACCTGCAACGTTTTTTGTTTTAACAAGAGTATTATCTATGGCAAACGATAACAGCCGCATATTCAAACAGAATCAAATACGTTTTTGCACACAGCCCTAAATTGTAGGGAACTCAATGTCTGTCGATTTTGGTGAAGATCGGTTAAGGAAAAGGGGTAGTTTACCTGCAACATTTTATGTTGTAACAAGAGAACGTTTTCCATGAAGAACGATAACTACCGTAAATTCAAACAGAATCAAATAATTTTTTACATATGTGCCTGAGTTGTGGAGTACTCAAGGCCTCTTGATTTTGGTGAAGATCGGTTAAGGAAAAGGGGTAGTTTACCAGCCACTTTTAATGTTTTAAAAAGAGTAATTGTTTCTATGACGAACGATAACTGCCGCACATTCAAGCAGAATCAAATAATGTTTTGGATGCATCCCTGAATTGTAGTGTACTCAAGACCTATTGATTTTGGTGAAGATCAGTTAAGACAAAGGGGTAGTTTACCAGCAACGTTTTATGTGATAACAAGGGTCATTTTTTATATGACGAACGATAACTGCCGGAAAGTCAAACATAATTAAATACGTTTCTGCATACATCCCTAGCTTGTAGAGAACTCAATGTCTGTTGATTTTGGTAAAGATCGGTTAAGGGAAAGTGGTAGTTTACCTGCAACATTTTATGTTTTAACAACGGTAATTTTTATATGACGAACGATAACTGCCGCACATTCAAACATAATCAAATATTGTTTTGCATACATTCCTCAATTGCAGAAGACTGAAGGCTTGTTGATTTTGGTGAAGATCGGTTAAGGGAAAGGGGTAGTTTACCTGCCACATTTTATGTTTTAACAAGAGTCATTTTTTCTATGACGAACGATAACCGCCGCACATTTAAACAGAATCAAATAATGTTGTGCATACCTTCCTCAATTGTAGATAACTCAAGGTCTGTTGATTTTGTTGAAGATCGGTTAAGGAAAACGGGTAGTTTACCTGCCACTTTTAATGTTTTAACAAAAGTAATTGTTCCTATGACGAACGATAACTGCCATTAATTCAAAAAGAATCAAATAATTTTTTGCATACTTTCCTGAATTATAAGGAACTAAAGGTCTGTTGATTTTGATGAAGATCGGTTAAGGCAAAGGGGTAGTTTACTTGCCACCTTTAATGTTTTAACAAGAGTAATTGTTCCTATGACGAACGATAACTGCCGCACATTCAAACAGAATTAAATAAGTTTCTGCATACGTCTCTAACTTGTAGAGTACTCAAGGTCTGTTGATTTTGGTGAAGATCGGTTACGAGAAAAGGGCAGTTTACCAGTAACATTTTTTGTTGTAAGAAGAGTAAAGTACTTAATTTTGATAAAAATAAAGTATCCTGACAAGAAGATCATAATAATCCATTGTAGAAACGTAGATGAAATATCTATAAATGAAGAGGCTAGTAGAACGGGGTGGGGGTAATTTTCTATAAATGAAAATTATAGTTGAAAGGGGAGTGGATAATTTTTTATATATGTACTACGTTATCGGCAACAAAGAAGTAATTTGTTGTTAAAATTCCTTCCCGGCCTGTTTGGCCGTAGACCAAAGTTTTCTGCAAAACCAGACGTTTCGGCAGTGCTATCGACTTCCATCATCAGTGAAAATCGAGTGCGATAACGTCAGGTGGTATACGTTAGTGACCACAGTACTGTGGTTAAGGCTGAAGCAGTAAGTAGAAAGAAGTAGTTTCTATGGAAATATTTTATTTCTAAAATGACTTTAAATATAAATCTTAGAACATGGAAATCATGTATGGTTCTCCATACCGATATTTAAAACTAAGTACACCTCATTTGCCGCAAAACCGTACACACATAGACAGAGTAAGTGGAACTTAAGTTTTATAACTTTTGTTTGTCGTTCGATTTCTTGAAGTCAATACTGTCACTTACAATATAACCACTTTAAAGTCAGGATACTTACAGTTTTTCTTTAATGAAAGCTGAAATTGATATAGTACGTCACTAGCTTGGCACACCAGTTTTACAAATCAATTTTCTACACACTTCATAAGTGTAAATTACATTTACTTTAAAATTCTGTGTTTAAAAGTTTTAACTATTTTAATTTTTGAAGGCAAATCACTTTTGTCTGTTTTCTTCTATATTATTACACGTGTCTCACATTTAGTTTGGAAGCTGTCTTAGTCTTCCCGTTCTTCTTTTTATTTTCATTGATACATCATTGTGAGTTTCAATAGTCTCATATATTCTATTTTCTGGTTTTACCATTATTCTTGCTTAGTTTTTAATGTTTCTTTTATTGGGGACGGCGCGTGTATTTAATGTTGGAGAGGTAAAATAACGTTTGCTTCGGCTAACCTCATTTCTAATTGGTCGTTAGATTATCGCCTATTAATCACGTCCATGGAACTGTAATACTACCATTGTTATTATACTTTTTATATCACTGTTAATTTCATTCTCCTTCAACGCTTTTCCTACTTAGAGTCCTTACCACGTATAACATTTTCCCACCCGCTTCGTAAATGATTCCCCCACACGTCCCTTAAAGTCTAGTCGTCATTACAAATACAGAGAATATGTAAAGTTAAACGTTAGATATGTGAAATATATTTATAATAATTAGATATAATAATAAAATAATTTTAAATGCTTATTGAGAATTTTATGTAAGATAATTACTAAGTTATAAGCAATATTGCTAAAGATATTTTTGTTTAAAAACCAATATTACGCCTACGTAGTATAAAGCAAAAACTGACAAAATATAATATCATTAGAAAATGAAAAGTAATTTTTCTGTAATTAATAAAGTTGTCTTAGTGGTTACAATCGCAAACAGAAATAACACTGTTGCACACCACTATAATAAAAATTCGCGATAAGCGCTTTCAAGCTTCACACTTCGGAAAATATTTCCCAATTTGATGATGGGCTGTGAAGCTTGAAAGCGCTAATTGAGAATTTTTATTTGTAAATGTGTGCAACAGTGTTATTTCTATTTGCAAACTTTTGTTGTTGGCGATCGCTGACGAATTTGTATTGCAAAGAGTAGCCGCTAGAACATTAACTCGAATCTGGGAAGATTCAGCTACTGAAAATAAAAATTAACATTCTCTGAAAACCATTAATGTTAAATATTAATCATATATAACTGTACCGTAGTTATTTGCGCTACAATGATGTAATTATATCGCTAAACTGATTATCTTCACTTTTTGTTTTGAATAATACTAATGGTTGCTTTATATATTTAGCCGTTTTAGTGCGGCTTTGAGCGTTCCTAGATCAGCAGCACGCTATCACGCTTTCCAGAAGAACTGTTATGACAAAAACAAGTAAATTTAATCACAAAATGCAATAGGGTATATTAATAGAATAAGGTAAGACTATATTAAGGAATTTAAGAAACTGTCAGGTACCTATAGAAAATTAATTGTGAGTGTCATATTTAGTTTTAACTATTTTAGTAGAACTTATATTTAATCGCTCTACTATTATGTTTTCGACATTTTTTAACATTTTTAACTTACAAGAATTCAGTCAATGATAATTATTACTTTAAGGGTATAGATCAGTCTCTCTTTGGAATTGGTAAAGAGTAGACGCTGCGTGGTACGTGACATTGTTCTGCCAATCGCGACAAACACAAGTTAGAAAATTCTTAGAGATACTTTGAGAAATATTATAATTCTGCTTTTCCGCAAGAATTCAAGATATCCAATTAGGGTATACAGACACTTGAAGCTGACTGGGCGCATTTGCAAAACACACCAGTAGCAGTAACAATATCGGTTTGCGGTGAAAGAGTATATAACCGTGCTCGTGAGAAATGTCTACACGCCCGAAAGCGACCCTGAGGCCTGACAGAGTACAACCCACATACCCATCCAGATCTTAGAACATCCGAGAACAACTCGTCGTCTTAAGAATCTGCAGTCGACATAAACGGAAAGCGAATTTGTATTTACGTACAATTGAAAAAAATGTAATATAAAGAGTCTATCACAGCAGTAAAGCCTTTATAGTAACTAAAGCAACGAGAATTTTTAGATAATAATTTATGTCATTGTATAATAAAATTGTTAGTTTATTACAAAGGTCAACATTGACAAATAAATTATTCTTATAAACTAAATGTTGTAACGTCACAGAACGTTCCATAAAGGAAATCATTTACATAGCAATTTATCATAAGAGGAAGGTGAGGTGAACAGTATCGAACCCAAGTAGTCCTAAAAAAATTGTGTAATTTTGTCTAATAATTATTTCTACTAACATGAAAAACGACCAGACTTTGACTAAGACACAAACCCCATATATATTATTAAAGTGAATAACAGTGAAAAAACCATAAGACACTATAAGAGAGACAAATAATGTCAGAATCAACGAAAATGAAGTCATTAATTATTAAGTCTGAATAGAGTATTAAGAACTATTTTTTTTTAATGAATGGACATGATCCATTATTATATTATGTAATGTAAATAAAACAAATGTATTAAATGACTTAAATACATTATTAGAAAGAATCTAAGTTAAAATAAAAATTATATATTTGTTATGACAAAAAATATTAATGAGTTGGATTTGTGACCAAACACTCAGATTTCATGAAAAAATTAATTATTATCAGATTGAAATAAAAACTATATGTAATTGTCAAGCAGACAAAAGTGAACAATTAATCTTAAATAAAGAAAGCTGTCAAATGAACAAACGTCAGCCAAAATAGCCAAAAACCGTATTAACTAAAAACATGTGGTAGGCATATAATATTGTATGATTTATGGATTTAATGTTGCCAAAATGCAACCAAATTGCATTAGAAAGTTGAAATATAATGTAAAGCGACTATACTAATATATTTGACTAACTTTAACATTGTAATAATTGAGTTAGCAACATATTTACCTATACCATGTATGGCTGGAGCCAATCAACCAGTACAAAAATAATCATATCTGGCTAAATATTTACGAAATGCTAACAAAAATAAAATAGAATGGTACAATACTTCAGTATACCTTAAAAACGAACAAACGCAGTTTAAAATGGGATCAACTATGAAGGAATTTAACTTATAAGACTGAGATTTGTCACACCATGAAAAAGGGCATCTCAAGACCAATCAATATGATGCTATGTCATCCTGTAATGAAAATAATATATGTAAAGAGTAACCAGGTATCACAAAAAACAGACAATATAATAAACTCTGAGTGTACACTAGTGAAATACTACATATGTTAAAGAAAGAGACTAATTATTGTGTTATAACATTAACAAAAACCTAGGCCATGGACAGGGGCCAGGTAAAATTGTAATTATCTATGTATTATATATGTTAAAATTTGTTTGTTTTGTTATAGGAAGATAGTAATTTTATATGTTTAGATTGTGGAAGAGACATAATAGTTTCACAACAATTTTTGTTCTAAAAAAATTGAATTTTAATGACAACAACCAAGGTGAGAGTTGTATATTGTGTTACTTATTAGACTTAATTTAATTAAAAAACCAATCACAATTAACCAATCATAATTAGTATCACTAGATTCAGTTGAAAACAGAGAATCTAAATGTAATAATGGCATACAAATTGTGAGTACTAATGTAAAACTGTTTGATAAATACCAGAGTAATTTTGGAAATATCCTTAGTATGAAGAATAAGAAATTTGTTCTAAAAGCTTCGACGGAAATGAATTTTGTTCCATAATGTTCCATTTCGTTTATTCTCGAACAATCTAGAAAGAATTTTTACACAAATATACCGGAAGTCGATGTAAACAATCAGCCTGAATTAGTATAAAAGAGAGACCAAATTCGACCCAAAAACACTTGAAACTTGAACTCCAGAACAGATGCATCACCCACGACACTGATCAACGCAGCTAAGGCGAAACCGAGAGGCGAGAAATCGACAAGACCCGAAGAAAGGCTTTTCCCGTACATAGACAAACAGACTGACATAACCTCTACAAGAATCTACGCCAATGTGTTGCTGAAATAGAGCAGCAGCACGGCAAATTTTAATAGAAATCACGCAGCCAGAACGTCAACGGCCCAGGAGGGACCAAAACTTTAAATAGAGAACGAATTCTGCTGTGTTCGCATAGACAGACTAACTTGACAATAACCCCCTTAACGTAAACAAACAAACACAAAGCCTTTCTCGACACTGCATGGGAATTAGCGCTGTGGCGGCCAATTTGAGAATCAACGCGGAGCAGCTGAGTCGTAGTGGCGGGGTTTGAACGAGAATCTACTGCCAAACGTTTTCACAAAAAGTGCGGAAATAGTAAATGATCGCAATTTTGACTTAAAATAGATTCAGTGCACACAAGAAGAGGCGAGATTGAAAAACTACCCGAGAGGAGTGTCCAGTGCGAGATTAATTAACCATTGGAACGTGAGTTACCAAAATTAAAGTCATTTTTTTACCTGGTTACATTTATCACACTGTTGTAATACACATGCCAAACACACCTTCAAATCACTTAATTTTTATTGTAAGGCATCTTATTGATATGTCTTGGTAGTTCAAAAGAGTCACGTCCTGAGAGTAAAGATTTTTTCACGTATTAAACTCATGCTTTTCAACTGAGTAAGAAATTGAAGATACTAGCCGATACTTGATTGGATAAATAAAATTGTCAATAATAATAATAATAACTTGTGAACTTTTTCTTTAGTAACTCTGCAATTGTATAATTTTTTATGAATGTTAGTCCTTCAGACGATTTGTTTGTTTTTGAAGAATCATTAAACTTACCTGATTTTTTCAAGCTAAACTGACTTGTTTATACTTTTTCATAGAAGTAAGATTTAAAAATTTTAATTTCTTTAATAATCACATTTTATTCTTGGAACAAACGATTCCAAGTGGCGCCCACAAAAACATAGTATTAAGTTGTGTTACAGGACTACATCACCGCAGAGGATCCAGTCAACAGTAAGTAACAAAAGTGCGCGGAGGTAACGCCCGACAGCATACAACACGAACATTTACACTATTACACTCTACATTTATCTAATTGTTATAATGTTCAGTAGATTGTCAGAAGATCTTTAATAAATCCATTTCCTTCCAATAACATATATATCGACTATTTTTTCTATTTAACATCTATACATTGAATATACAGCGAGGTTACGTTAGTATGTGTCATGTGGTCAATTAGAAGCTCTCTAACACATTTACTTACCTATCCAGTTTGTGCGGCTTGAGTTTATTTGAGTTACGTCCAAACACGTCTTGTGGGTGTAAAATAATGTGGAGAGGAAAACTGTCGTAAAATTAAATAGTTACTATACATCGGAAAATAAGAAAATTATCTTCTATATTAAGAAATATTTCTTTCATAATGTATACCTTCTGATAAGTGTGCATACATTATTATAGACATAAGCATGTGAATAATTATCATATCAGTGTCCGTTGCAGACTTATGTTTAAAATTTCAAAATCTTGTGAAAATAAATTATAATGCACTGGGTGACTAACAGAAGATAATAATCAATCGTTAAAGCATTCAAGACATTTTACAAAAATTAAATTTATTTCAAAGAAAACAATGTGCACCCACACAAACATTTAAATACTTAGCGTCTTTGAGCTCAAATAAGCTTTAATATATAAAATTATTAAACCTTATTCCCTTCGAAATCTTTACCTGACCTACATTATTTACAAATTTATATTACAAATTACAAATTTTTTTAACCATGTAGCGCGACAGAAAATCCACTACTTATTAAGTCATATAAAATCATAAAAATTAATTACACCACATATGTTAAAATAATATTGAATGAGATTTAATGAAATCAAAGGAATGAACCACAATAAAATAAAAATCCTCATTACATTATATAAAAACCACTGTTTAAATATCAAAGAAATTATTAAAAGCAACTCATATTATAATATCAGGAATTTACCCAGGAAGTTAGGAGCAGTAAACAAATTATATAACACCATATCAAGAAGAAAGAGAATCAGTTTAAGAGTGGTGAACACCAAAATACCCCAAAGACAAGAAGAAGGAAGAATAAAGTTTGTGATCAGGAACGAAACAATACCCTGAAACCTTTAGAGAAGAGCAAGGTCCGTGTCAGTAAATAAATTAGATGCTCCAAACTAAACATCAGTCGAGATAACACGAAGTACCTTGGTTTACCCAAGAGTGAAGAGTGAAGAATGAAGACAAGAAGACCAGAAGAATGAAGACTAGAAGAAGGACAAGAATGAAGACAAGAAAGAAGATAAGAAGAAAGACAAGAAAGAAGACAGGAGGAGAGGAAGAAATAGTATGAAAGAAACACCGTAGTAAAACCTATTATTATTATTATTAACTACCATCAACCCCAAACCCACAAAAACGATTAAAAAGAAAGTATAACATACCAAAATCCTATAAAAATGTAATTATTTAGAAACCTGAAGTGTTGTATAGTATTATAAGAAGTGAACCGACTAAAGCTATTGTGTGATAAAGAAAATAGACAAGTCTTAACAGTCCATGATTACTAAAGGTCTGGTCTGAGATAGTGAGAGTCAAAATATCAGAACCACCAGTGAAAGTGAATTTGTGTAAATGTTTTTTGGAAATGCAATAAACTTAAAGTTAGTGATACTATGACTTATCAATATGCTATATAACAACTTTTATATCCAATAGTACACAGCATCATAAAATAATAAAATGGAAGATTTCCAGTATTTTATTATTTTAATGTAACTCTTTATTTACAAGACATTTGTAAAAAATGCTAATAACTAGAGTATGGATGGTCATGTTTGCTGATGAAGGGGATCATAAATAATAATGGTTTAGACCAGAAGGGACTGGCATTAATTTAGTATTCATAGGTTTAAAATATTTAAATAGACTGTTTGTTCACAGCCATAAAATCAATGTATTTGTAAGAGCTATTAGAAAATAAGATTTATATTATGTGTTTAAAATGAATTATGTTTGCTAAATAACAGCATACATACCATTAATAATGTTTCAGTAGGTATGCTGTGTTAATTCAAAAGGAGTTAAATGTATATGTTCAAACCATGTCAGCAACATGTTCAATTGTACAGATTGCTAAATAATGTTCATAATTATTTTTTTATAACAGTAGTGTTAATTAAATACTACACCTCACAATAAGTTATAAACCATTTTATTTTCATGTAATAATAACTATGTAAAGTCAGAGGAGTGGTAGGATTAAATTTATTTGAGAAAGACAGAAATGTAAAATTCTAAACTCTAGGCCATTTGGTGAATTCACAGAAACCATATAAACCAGTATAATTCACTTATAAATCCTGTAAACTAGCAAAATTTAGATAAGGTAAATCAATTAACCACTACTGGGAATGATCCTATGAGTTAAAATGATAATAAGGAAATATACCTTAAAATATTGTAAATTTTCAAAATATATAAGTTAATTAATTTTAAAGAGCAATGTCAAATTCAGAGATTAACACAAAAAACCAGTTCAAAGGTTCAATTTATATGTATTTAAGGAAAGGATGAGAAATATGACTAATTAAAATTTATTATAATAGTATTAATTACAATTAAAATGGAAGAAAAATTGTATAAAGGCGGAAATCAATGTTTGAGCCTAGGTTTCCAAAAAGGAAAGAAATTTGGTAATTTCCACAAAATGTCTACAGATATGGACTATAATATATCAATTTAAAAGGAATGAGATGATTAAACCAATGATAAGGTTCATAATTCATGAAAGTGATGAATAAAATAAATAAATTCCATATATAATGTAATTTTGTATCATGTGTATGGGTAATCGAAATATGTTAACAATACTTTTTCAAAGATTAACTGGGCCAGATTTTGACCAAGTTAAAATAGTCTTTTGTTGAATATCAAGCTGAATAGTTGTGTGAAAAAACGTTCCTTAAAACCGAGTAGAAAATGGTACTACGGTTAGCCATTAATATAAGTGAATCGAGAGTTAGATGAATTAAACACTTTTTTAAATAAATCTACCAAAATGTTAGCGACAATAGTGAAAACTAACATCTAACTTCATTATACGAGTGATCTAAAACAGTAAAACAATATATTTGATATAATTCACGCTACAAATCATAACCACTTTTACAGACAAATTAACCCACAGAAGTGAACACATACCAAATAACTTAATTAACACCAGTATACACAGAACACTTCTTCAGAACACACCAAACAACCTAATAGACAGATTACACCAGTGCGGGGACATTTCAAACATTCCTGAAGGTAATTTTGCTTTGAGTTTTTAACACGACGACTTTCTCAGTAACCTCGCCAGATCTAATAGCGGCCATCTTGAAAATGCGAATCTGCCTTCCACATCGAGTGACGTCATAGTCTACATATGGTTCGACTTCAACTTTCTTAAACATTATATATCAGAATTATTTAAATATTGTTAAATAATAATTAATGAAATTACTTTAATTGTTAATGTTATACTTTCTCGTTACCCTTCTCTGACTATTAATATAATCGCTCAAAGGACCTGTCCTTTTTATAATACTTATAATAATATTTCTACTGTATGCACGAATCGATAATTCCCTGAGACGGAGTCGATAATTGTTCTCAATCGATAAAAAATCGATTATTTATTAAATTGTTTAATAAATCCATTTATTTCAATTGTATTTATCTGTTATTATTTCACAGGCTAATTTAAGGTTATTTATTAAGGCAAGGAGACTTCAAGAAGAAGAAAATATTTTTTTTAAGTGAGATATTGGACCAGCAAGAAAAATCATCAATCGATTGCTGACCGGAGTTAATCTGATTAACTCCAGACTTGGTTCAGATCTTCCAGAAGTGCTCAATAGTTAATAAATACCTTCCTGATTCTTAAAATTTTTACAGAACATTTAAAACAGCATTATTTCTTAATTACAAACATCTATTAAAACATAAAATTTATTTATTTTTTTTTTTGAAATACAATTTTTTCTATTATCTTTTTTTTGTAAAGACCGGCATACAGGGTCTGGTTACAACCATAAACTCTGCAAATTTTGTCTCCGTATCTTTATAGTCTTTTATCATAAACAAATCAGTCCATCATCACGACCTGATGCTGTCGATCACTTTTGGAGTGTGTCTGTGTAGGCAACGCTATGTTTTTACATTTCAAAAATACTTTTAAAACTAGGTTATTTTCTTTGAACCAATAATCTGAGTTGCTTTATGGTAGTGACTTGTTTTGACTGTTTTATTTGAATGTAAAATATTTTCAGAGGATGAAAAAATGTCATTAAGGTAATTTGAGATTAGATACGAAACAAACGCTTTATTAATTATAAGCTTATTTGAATAACGTGTTTCTTTAATTTAAATTTAAAAGCAGTAAGCTTTTTAATAGTGGAAAACACTTTATTCAGTAAAACTGTTATACCAAGTAAGAATTACTCGCTAAATAAAGTGATTAAATGTTTTACTTTTTTACATCAAAATAAAAAGTATGTGACCAGTAAAATTCAATTATCTGCTGCGTTATTTTACAAATTTAGTTATTTTGAAATCCCATTCCTTATACTTTATATCCTATGATCAGTCATTACAATCAAGTCCCTTAAATTTCTTAGTTTTATACTTGGATTTAAAACAAGATTAATTATTTATTAAGGAATCATTATTAAAAAAATTAGATCGTTGTGTACAGATTATTACTTATCTTTATTTTCATGAGACATCCCAAATTTTTTTTTTTAGAGATGTACCTCTGAAAAGCAGCAGCTTGTGAAGTAGTAGCTTATTTTTTCATCTTCATACTTAATAAGTGGAAAACATTTTAACTTGTTCAGGTGTCTGTTGAATGTGAATTCAGTAATCTATTTGAACTTTGTTTTGTCGTGAGACAACTACTCTCCCACGTAGGAGAGGAAATGTGCATTTCGTCTTAGCATTGTTTTATTTTTATGTTAAACATAATTGACAGTGTTTGTTGATTTAACACAATCCAACCATATTTAATTTTTTTATTAACAAAAATGTATTTAACTTACAAATGTATTTTTTTACCATCGATGTGAAGAGTTTAACTTGACGATATTACAAATCTTTATTTAGGCCTGCATTTTTTGTTTTAATTTAAGATTGATACCAATAAACGTAAAATGTAAGAATTGTTTCTTTCCCTGTATTATCATCTAAAAAATAATAATGATGTCAATATTGCAAAGTTAAATCTCTGTGTTTCCTTATAGCCCATGAAAGTGACAAGTACTTATGTGACAAATTTTTTCAATCTGCATTAAGAAACTATGCAAACTTAAATTTTTAAATAATCAGTTACAGTATTCTTAAATTTTTCACTAAATAAAGTATTATATTTTAATTTTCTTTTATATAAGTCTTCTATCTTCTTGCAGATTATTAAAAACTAATAAATAAACATTTACGGAGATGGCATTAATACCTTGTAACGGGAGTATTACGTCACTTACCTTTATGACAAATACAGTAAGAGTGTTACCATAAAGCTACAATTAATATTGTGTAAATAGTATTCATATAATTTTTAAATTCCTTACAGAAACAGGATAGCAAATGTCATTTTTAGAATAGCCCAAATGTGATTAAATATTACTGCTACCTTAAATGTACCAGCAACTAAATGAAGTCTGCAGAAACTAGAAGACTGCAGAAGTCTGTGGTATTTCTCTCTTTGTTTTTAACAAAGGAACAGGTTGACAAAGTTTACTAAAAGTTATCTGCAGTAACTAAAGTAAGACAGGTGCGCATTAATACGACACAAAGTTCCCCACATTAACGTGTCCCTCCGTGTTAACATGACACGCCTAAGCCCGTATAATATGCAGTGGTAAAGTATACAACCTACTTAACTACAGAGGTTACGTGCAGAATCAGTCACAGGTGTAATTAAATTACATTGGACACGATTTGCTTACTTACATTATCTACTACAAAATGAGAAAATTACATTTATCCAGTTGTTAGTTTATTCTTCGCTCTAAGTGTACGTTAATTACATTAACCTAGTCTACTCGTCGGCTTACATGTTCAGCAGCAATTCAGTACAGTGGACGGGTAAATTTTAAACTTTATTATGAGTTAGAATTCAAAGATTGGTATGAATAATGACGATGCTTATTTCAGCATTATCGTTGTACACGATCAAGGCAATTAGAAAATAATGAAATTGATGCTGGAAGATTACGTATTTGTTAGTGACAAAGTGTCTATAATAGAATAGTATTAAAATTTTACCAACGATACATACAAATGGATTAAAGCAACGTAGTCCATACAGATTACACAAACATAGTGTGTATTACACTTACAATTTGTGTAAAGGGTAATTATTGGTCTAAAAAGCCTCTTCCACTCATCTCTCAATACAAGTTTCATGTGCTCCATTCTGTTATAATTAATGATTTACTCACTACTAAGTAACATGCAGTGTTACGAGTCCCAATGACCTCTAAGTAGTGGATGAGCCGGTACAGATTTTGAAGCACTTTTTGCCCGCAAAATAAACCTGTTTCTAAAGTCGGATGAAACTCGTAAGGAGGTCAACGATATAGTAAAGAGAAAACAGAAAATATATCAAGACGGTGAAATATACGCTTGGAGACGGATTAAAGGAGTAAGGAGAGTAGATAATACGAGGAATGGAGAGGAACGTTTAAATAAATGAAGAAAATAAGGACAGAAAATGCGCCTAATGAATTTATCAATTTACCGCATTTCATAGTACACTACACTCTCGTTTATCCGGCCTTCGTTTATCCGGAATTCCGGTTTATCCAGAATAATTTTTCAAAATAATTTTTTTTAACGACTTTACCGGTGAATTTTAAGATACGATTTGTTCTAAAAACAACCTGTTTTGTTACAGACATGTTTTGTTCAACGTTATTCCCTTTCAGACCTCATCAACATAAACGTAATTCATCTAAACTGCAAGGGTAAAAATAATACAGTCCAGTGTATAGTTTCCTCGGCGATCTGGTCAACGTCGGCATTCAAAGAGAATCTTATCAGTTGCAAATGACTAGAAAACTCCACCTCTGCGGTTGCGATGTTTGGCGCAGGCAGCCAGTGTTACAGTCTGAGAACTCATTATTATATCAAAGGCTTGCGACTTCCACCTACGCTGACTTTACAGTGTAATCTTATCTGAAACTACTGAAACTACAGAAAGTGCCGAAAACGATAAACTTTCTGGAAATAAAGAGATTATTGAATTGTTAAAAGATATTGAAGGTTGTGAAAATGTTCAAGAGGAAGAAGTAACCGAGTCGTTAAATGTAGGTGTAAACCAATATGATCACGGGCAGCAGTTCCTTTCTGAGGTCGAGATCGTCGCTGAGTGTTCTAACAAACCAAACAACGAAGATTCAAGTTCCGATATGATGATGATGCGGACGATGTAGCAATGGCAATCAACCATTTAGAGGCTGCTTCAATCCTGGACAAATTATTAAATTATTTTGAGCGCCAAAGCGAGACAAACCCAGCATAACTGTTACTTCTAAAAAGACTCCGTGAAACTAAGAAGAGTAAAACATCGCTAAAACAGAAAATAATAATGCACTTTTTTAAAAAAAAGAGACTTTTATCATTCACCTATGTGTGTTTATTATTGTTTTTTCTCGCCTAAATTAAACTTGTTAATATTTAGAAATGTACTTAATATAACGTATGTATAACGTCTAACGCTACTTAAATTTTTTCTTATAATATTCTGAAATAGATTTTGTTTTTTCTTAAACTTTACTCATAAAATACTGTACAGTAGGCTATTACAGTTTGAATAAAGTATTGAAAATAAAAAAAGCAACTTTTCTGTTTAGCGGTAGATAAACATCGCTAATAACGGCATTTTCGCCATTAGTCTGGTTTATCCGGAATTTTGTTTATCCGGAAAGGGTCCGGTCCCATCAATTCCGGATAAACGAAAGTGTAGTGTACTGTCTTTTGGTTAAACTTCGTTTTCAATCATTCTTACAAAAATTAAATGAACATTGATATTTTGTTTCACTGAATTTTTTACTTCTTTTTCTTAGCTTCACTGCATGACTCTACAATATGTTTGTAGCTGTGGCGTTATGGTTGAATTCGTTGAAAATATTCGTTGGCTGTAGACGGTAGACTATGTTATGTGAACCAGTTTGAGTTTTTTCTCGTGGTGGAATTTTTACTATAGTTCTGTACAAGCTTAGTCTATGATAATTAGTCGAACGAGTTTTCTTATACGAAACAAATTTTGATGGTAGGCTCTAGGTTGCTGGCACGTTACTGTAGCATGTAACTATAGTTAGAGGTTATTAACTTTAAGTACAGAAAGTCTAATAACTAAAATATTTGATAGGGAAATAGGCACAATTACAAAAATCCTTAATAAGACAATCGATGTAATTAACAAATATTAAATTACAAAAAACATCAAAAACTTAAATGTATGATAATGCCGAGCGCCCAGACGACATGGAACATGTTTTTGACACTTTTGAAGAAGACATTTTTTGAATGTAAAGGCATTTTAAATTCAGATTATATTTAGTTTAGTTAATTTTATATTTTGCATTCAGATTATATTCAGGTTTTACAGACACTTGACCTTCCCTTAGCTCCTGCAAAACCCCTCTCCATCTTTACACCTCACACATGTTCCAATACAAGCCCTAAACAGATGGCCACCCTACATCCTGTGTTTAGTGTTCACTCATCTCTGTGACAATAGCTCAAGAAGTCGAAACAGCTATCAGAGTTAGATAAAATCTGTGAAACGTACCAATTGTGTATATATTTTTAAAAATCTTTGTCAGTAAAAATGTAGAACCAACAGTCACCTGTACGTAGAACATACATGGTGCAGGAAGACAGAAGACGAGATATGCCGCCATGTTTCCTACCTGTTGTGTAGAATTGTTTGTAAATTAGTATCCCACCAAGTGTAACGGACCATTAGTGCCGTAGAGGCCTGGCATACAAATTTTGAAAACATACTAGTAACTTGAAGTATGGATATTCCCGTAATTTATAAGGAGAGGGCAAGGAGTTAATAAAAATTTTAAAAACGTATATTTGGCTGTCTTTGTGTGCAACATCCAATGAGGAAATACTGGCAGTTAAATCAAGGGCAAATAAAAGAAATACTAAGAAATTAAAAATGTTACAAATATGTCAGTGAATTGTAGTTTTCCTAATATCAGAAAATAATAGAATAAATCTACAAAACGGAGAGACAGTATAGGACAATAAAGATGTGTAAGTAATGTAGACATAATCCATAGTGTCGTTAACCAACTTTACATTGTTGTAAATAAATTCACACACAAGTTAATAATGTATAGTTTATATAGAGTATTTTATTTTATTCTAGACAGTCTGTAGACAAATTTGAAATAAAAAAGGTAAGTAGACATTATGTTCTGCTGTACTTTGATCAATTAGACAATCACCAGTAAATGTAATGTAATAGACCAAGTGTCATTGGGCAAACAAGTTCAACATCACGTCACTAATCACTAATTTTAGAACCTAATAATTTTGTTGTCAACCCCATTTTACAGACTCATAGCCGAATGCCTAAATAAAATAGGTTATGGGTTATGAGGTAATCTATGGTCTACCTTGTGCTAACATAGCGCGCTTGCTGCACCATGCAGGCTGGATATTATTTTAAATCTTAGTCAACATTTCAGATACTTATATGGTAAAGCTGTCAAAGTGTGCATGCATGCATGTTTGGTTTAGATTTGTTTGTAATATTTGTGTTATTTGTTTCTATAACTTACAGAGCCTTGTTTTTCTGATGATTATTTAAATTGTTGTACTAAAAATTTACCTCTGGCCATTTTTAGATGTATCCTCTAAGTGTACCACAGTAGGATACCTGTCATGAATGTAAAACTTAGGGGCGCCGCTAGGGTGCTTGCCGCCCGTGTGCAGTTTTACCTTTTCCGCCCCCATGAATACATTTTCCATATTCCTATTTTCCCACACTATTTAATATTATTTTAATTAATAATTGATACAGACATAAATAGTAAAATTGACAAAAATTAATATATTTTTCAAAAACTTATTTATTTGTGTACTTACATGATATAAGTGGAAGAAGTGCTCGTAGAAGTGCTGAATACATTTTCAAAAATAGAATAATTTATTTGCGCGGTCGTCTTTTTAAGAGTTTTTATAGAACTTTAGTTTATTAAAAGAACGCTTTTCGCGCTTTGGTTTGAGAAAATGTTTTAATAACATTGCTCAAATTGATTGCCCCACACATTTCATGTTCTATGGATAGAGTAGAATCTTTATATGGTATGGCTGATAATCTTTCTTGACTCGTGGAAGACCGTAAATAGGTTTTTATAATTTTTAGTTTAGAAACTAACGTTCACCTGTTGCTACTGTAACCAGCAATGTGAGAAATATTCTAATATTAATAGTTAGATTTGGAAAAGATGAAGATAAATTATTTTTAAAAATATACTCAAGTATGCCACTTGCACTTTTCTCGGAAGTTAAATAGTGTTGAATTGCTTTTATCATTTAAAAAAGTCATTGCCGTTAATGTCACTATCATCGAGGACTTTGTCGATCAAGGTTAGATGAATATTCTTATAATACGATTTAAATTCATTATCATCCTTACATTCTGTTATACAATATGTGATCTTAAAAACATGAATGTGCTGTTGAAGTAATTAAAATCCTTTCATCTACTGAAACAACAGTGGCATCAAAAATTTTAAATAAAAAATTACTTTAAAAGACAATTCAGTAGAAGTTATAGGTCGCCCTCATTCAGTGCGCCTTCATAATCGAAATGATGCTTCTTTCTCCTAATCCGTGGTATCTCTGACCTGGTAAATGCTTCTTCAATACCAACTTCTGTAGCTATTTTCCTGTCTGCCGTAAAAAATGATTCAAAATTTTCATCACATCTTAGAACGAAATATTTCTTCAAATTATCTAACGCTTTCGTTGAAGATTTTATGTCGAATTTAAGGTTTTGCAGCATTTTCCTAATGACCATTGATTGTATTCAGAATATCGTGCCATATCATTGTAGTACTTCCCGCTGCTAGGCCCCGGAAGTGCTCCGCATACACACAAAAACATAACATAATATCTAAATCCATCAAAATGCTTAAGACACTTTTTCTGCGTTGTAACTTATTTCTCAAGTGTTTCTATAATTGACATAATTCTATAAAGAGAGGAGGTGCAAGTAAAAGAAATTGTTGAAAGCATCAATCTGTGAGCTGAGCCGGATGCGACCCGTTTATTTCAAAAACATTACGAGCCTCTAAAATTTACTTAATTATGTGCCAGTCAGTAACGGTCAGTACTGATTTTTTTTGAAAAACTGAATATAGAAAATGTTAAATGCTAAATATGGGGGTGTCGCATAAATCAATGCTAGTTTACAAAATGGTGTTCAACGTACACGCTGTGATCTACTTATAAATTTCTGACACTGTTATCTATCGCAAAAGTTTATAAAATATTGTTTCTGACACTTATGACGAGTAACTAGTTTGTCTCGCTTTTGCTTCGTGATTATGCAGCAACTACCACCGTAAGTTATTAGGTAAAAATGTTACTTGGCAATCCAGATAAGTCCTTTTGCAACCTGCTGTATCTGGTCGCTACGGCTGCGTATTCCTCCGTACCTGGTTTGAACCACTGCTATGTCTGTGCTGGAAGATCGTGTAAAACTGTACGAAGTTCGTGTTCTCGTGTCTTCTATCCGGAACGTTGAACCAAGTTTTGAACTGAAAGTTTTCACATCTTTTAGTACACTTTTATACCCACATCGTTCGATTAACACGCACACATGCATTCATACAGTGCGTGTTACAATTTACAATATTACAAAATAGCATTACAAGGTTACGACTTCAAATTACATATATAACGAGTACTGACACTCAACCTTACATATCTTAGGTCTGTTCATCAAGTTGACTGACTGAAATTTAATTTTAGGCGAGGCTGACTATTACAGACAAGATACGTCTTGGTTGGTTATGGATAACAATCTTTTTACATCTAATACAAGTTTTCTTTTTTTGTTACAAACGTAATATACAAAATTATTAGCCACTAGCATTGATTTACGATAGCTCAAAAACAATCATAGTTACCTTGGTTATTGAGGCTCCCAAACTTGACGAAAATCCGGCGACGGGCCGCTCTGCTCACAGCGTTTGATGGGAGACTGACGAGATTTAACAAGGCAAACGATAGGGTTAGTAAAGGGGAGGGCGTGACGTCAGGGCGTCGGGCAAGGTACAATTCGCGGATTGTTGTATTCGACAGAAGACGAATAATTGCAACATAATTATGGATCATAGGAACTTAAAACTACTACTACTGCGCCCAAGTGACTTAGCCAAAGTCCTTGTATTCATATCTCTACCTGTTATCTTTTTATATTTCCTCCAAATCATCACGTACTTCACCGATTTGATTTTTTAATGGAGTTATGGCGTCAATGTGACTCTCCCATCTTGTCTGCGATAATGATTTTAATGTTAATTTTAGTATTTACTTTAACAAAAGTATTCCAGCGGATAGTTGGTGATGTAAAAATACATACAACACCTGAACGAGGTTAAAATTCTACAGATTCGAAACATATTTTAACTGCATCGTTCACAACAAGTTTCAGGCTATGGGCAGAGCAGGGAATAAAAAATGCTCGGGGTATTTAACCAGAATCATTTTTTGTAAGCCAATGTGCTTACCACGCATATTACCCCCATTACCATAACCTTGAAAACGCAGGTTATTCATATCCAATTTTAAATTCTCCATTAGTTTCACAATAAGTTCAAACAGTCCTTCCATAGTCACATCAGTAACAGGAAAAAATCCTAAGTAGTGTTAGAATATTTTGACTGGAGCTGAACTAGAAACACATCTAACTACAATTGTGATTTGTTCCGTGTGTGTTATATCGGGCGTACAATTTAAAATGGAGCCCCTTTTGCCTTCGCACCATTCAAAAATTTGAATTTTTGCAGTGGGTAGTGTGCGAAGCTTTCTGATTGGCTGCGTCAATTTGAATTTTAGGGTGGTAAGTGTTCTAATTGGTCGGCAATTTTTGTCACTGTACAGTACGCCAAATTAAACTAAGAGATAAGAAAAATTTGCAAATAGGAAATTTGTGGGATACAATTATTAGTTTTATGGGTGTAGTGTGTAGTGTGGGAAATAAAAATTCCAACAAAAATTTCCGACGCCATATGTAATTTACCACAAATTCACTTTCGCGCCATTCAAAAATTTAAATATTGAGACTACTTCCGTCATGATTTTATGTCTAGCTGCTTCGTCGTGTTTCGATGAGGTTATATCGACCACTGTCGTCTGGATATTAATCTCGACTGCAGCAGCCATCTCCAATCTGATCCCGCGCGCGCGCGCGTGTGTGTGAAGTTATCATCGTTTTACGTCATGGCTTAGACATAATGCAGACGTAAAGAAACAATTTGATATGTGAAGAGAAGAAACTTTACCTAATTACCTACATACATAGACGTTTGAGTTAATGTTTATTAATAATGTTATATCAGTTCAGAAAGCGTATTTGGTAATGTTTTACAGGTGACTACACAGTTGAGGCAAATCTACACACGCAGACGGGAACCCGCTTTAATTTACGCTTTACACTAGTCTATCTGAAAATTATTAACCAGTCGCGATTACTACCGTGGCTTAGTTTTCTTGTAACACGCCTTTCGATTCCAGCCTTTAGTATCATCTTCGGAGACGATGAGGCGACAATCGATAATTTCAGCATCGCATGCAAAATTGTACAGACTAATTTCAGTATAATACACATGTGCATTTGATTTTCTCTTTCGTGAGCACAGAGTGAGAGAGAGGGACGGAGAGAGGGGAGAGAGAGAGAGAGAGAGAGAGAGAGAGAGAGAGAGAGAGAGAGAGAGAGAGAGAGAGAGAGAGAGAGAGAGAGAGGAATGGCGTTCATTACTAAGTGTAATGATAAATGAATTCTGTGGGTATGCACGTGTGTACAGAACAGATACTCTATATCAGGAATGTTTTACTCTACGTTTTGTACACACGTATATAATGCTAAGGGTGTTTGCATGGATGATAAGAGAACGTAACAACGTAATTTAGTGTCTGCTATCCAATCGATGTGAAGTAATTTTGTATTGATTACCTCCTTCCTTAATGTTTACTATCGCGAGGGCACTACGAGCATTCAGAGCGTGGGACGGACATGTTTTTTTTTTAAGAATCGAATACTTACATTGTGAATTTGGGTATATTTCCATTGGAGAAAATAATAAAAAAGTTTTCGAAATTAAAACACAGCATTGCAATAAAAGTAATTTTCAATAGTCAGGAAAAGTGTTGTGATGAATAGGATAATAACCAGCGTGTGTAAGAGGATGAGTCAAGAAAACAAAACATATCTTCTAACATTATTTGTGTATATATATATATGTATATGTAGTACAACAACTACATATATTATAACAAACCCTATAAGGTAACTTGAAAATTAGTTGTACATATGTTACAAAAAACTACATGTATAACGTAACATGAAAAATTAACTGTACATACGTATATTTGAAGAAACGATGTCTTGAAAAATTAATTGTATATATATATATATATATATATATATATATATGTATATATATTGTAATATTCTGTTTTTGACGTTAGCCCCACTGTTGGGTTCGCCAATATGTAATATTCTGTTTTTGACGTTAGCCCCACTGTTGGGTTTGCCAATATGTAATATTCAATAAATATAATCCTCCTTATGTATTCTGTGAATGTGGAAGGCCCCACTTTTGAGCGTCAAAATGTAATATTCAGTTAATACCTTCCTATTCGTTCGTCGTTGATACTTTTATTTTGTTCAGCCCTGTATTGGGATCACCAATATGTAATATTAAAATAATTAGTACCTCTGAAGTTGATTTGTAACAAAATAAAAAAAATCTGTGTTTTGTTTTTAAATAGAGGATTATTTATCTGAATCTCAAGGTTAACATACAAGTATCGTTAAAGTCTGGTACAATTTACACATAGAACAGACAATATAATTTTTATACATGAGACTTGGTGGTAATATAGTGTTGTTAATGTCTGTTGAATGTTTGTGGGTTCTTTTAAACAACTAGAAACTATAACAAAAAACTCTTATGATTAACGACTATTTTCATAATAGTGTACTAAAGTAATTCACAATTATTATTATTTATTTATTTTTTTATTGTTTTTTTTTCAGTTATTGTTTTTGTGGTATGATCTCACCAACTTTGCAGTTTTCCCAATGGATTTATTCGTTGATTCTCCTCCTGGACACCTGGTTTTTTGGTCTCTCTCTGTCAAAACATCATTCCTCTAGGTCTTGGGTTGGTTTTCCTGGTCATCTCAGCTTTTATTGATCTTTAATTTCCATCAACTCAGCAGTCATTTATCTTAAACGTTCTGGCTTGCAATTCACAATTTTTAACAACAATCTTCTTCCACTCAAAACATTAATTTCTTTAGTTAAAGGGCATGGCTATATTTTTTATGGGTCACAGGTTTGGTGTACCATTTCTAATTAATAATATTCTGTTGACCTTTACTTTATTTTTCCTTCGTAACTATATTATTATAAGTTTTTTAACGTAAGAGTTTCTAACTTTTAAATTATTTACTTTGTTTGATTTCACTATATGGGTTATATACCTGTTTCATATAGATTATATATTTCTTCAAAGCTCATTAAAATTATATTCAATCACTTTCATTATACACAATTTTTCCTTTTTACCGTATTTCACTGTTATTCGCACTTTCTAGCACTGTCATACCATACCACTTTTATAATTATAGTTTGATCTTATTATATTTGTAAAACTTAAATAATTCACTTTTATGTAAATTTTTTTTCTTGATAAATAAAATAACGGTCTGAGGTGCGCAGACCTCCCCATAGTTAAATTAGATTTATTTACATTTTAACTATTAATAAAGTTTTTAATAATAATATAAATTGTCTTATTACAATGAATTAGTTTAACACAAATAAAAACATATGTAAATGTACTGAACAGTGTGATTAATTACTTATTTATTTACATCTTTTGTCCTGGGATCATTAACTTCTTGGTTTTTGGTCATTGTCAGCCATAGTTTGTTACAGTCAGTAAATTATCTTTTAGTTAGTATGTTATGTTTTATGTTTGGTGAAACGACACGTTACATAAAGCCCCCCGTTTAAGACAAGTTATTTCAGTAATGCTAGTTTTATGAGTTACTGAAATAAATGGCAAAAATCTACAAAAACTGTCTTCACTTTTCGTAAAACCTCTTTATCTCGGTTGGTTATATATTCCTTGGGGTATTGCTACAATGGGGTTGGTAATTGACAATCTGCTTTTTCCTATAATATCTTCTTTTATCATGCGCTGGATTTACATTCTTACAGCTTTCTTTAACAACTGTTTAACCGGATATTATTTAAATTCTTCGCTTTATTCGGTGAGTTGGAGAATACGATGCAGTAGTTATTGTAATTGTTCACTAACCTCTTCTTTTGTGCCACACTCATGATCTCTGTATCTCCTTTTCCTTGGAATGCCCTGATTTCCTGCAGTCTTTCCTGCCATGATTCTGGTTCTGTTACGGTTTATTTGTTTCTTATGGGTACCCTAACAATTTCCCTAACTTAGTATGAATTCCTGTCCTGAGGGGCACTTGTGCTTCCTATTATCTCAGCAGATCATTCATAATCGCAGAGTGGCACCGTAGCATACAACACTCTGTTTATACCTTAAAGAGTAACCCTTGGGTTACTAATAACACCATAGGAATTCCTATTCCTTTTGTCGTAACATTCAGGTTTATTTTCTGCTTTTGGGTTTTATATTATTTACCTGTGGCTCCTATAATTGTATCTGGTTTATGGACAGCGTGCGTATTCTCTCCGTTTTATTCTCCTGCGTTTCGTTTCATTCCTGAAGTATTCGCTCATGTTTTGATCAAGACTGTTGTCAGCACCCCTTGTAGTGACCCCTTGTTACTTTGATGTAAGTCTATGTCTCAGTTTGTTTTCGCTTTACCCTGTTTTCTTTCTAATGAATCCCTTGATATAGTTTACTAAATAATATTTTGTCTTAATTAATTGTTAGTTTAATACTTTTTTCTTCTTATTTTTCTGTTTATATTCCCCTTTTGTTCCTTATTAGCTTTTCTTCAGTTTTGGTTATGTTTTCTTAATTATAATTATTTTTTCTTAAGTCTAGAGTGATTATTTATTTTATTTTTGTTTTAATTATCATTATTTTCTTCTTCCTTTCTTAAGTGGTTCGCTTGATCGGTACCCAGAAAATCAGTCCCTTCTTTCGATGGCGCTATCTTACTTAGTTTATCCGTGGTCGATGTCAATTGCCCTTATTGTTCGGTCTGCTATTGTTTTCAGAACTATTTCAGTCCTAGTTAAATACCTCTCTATTACCTTATACGGCAATGTTTCTAATACAAACTTTTCACTTGTATTAAATCTTATTTCTATCACTCTATCATCTAGTTTACTAAACAAATATGTCAATTGTATATCAATCATTGTTGCTATCCATGACATTTTATTATGCATTTTTATTTCTGGTGTATTCAATTTACCTATAGACCTTTTTAATTTGTTACACACCGTTTTATTGTGAATTATTTCTAGAATTTCTATTAAGTTTCTACTATAATTTTTGTCATTGCCTATTTCCCTATGGTCGGTTATTGAGAGATTAATTACATTAAATAGTCCATTGTTTATCATCTCCAACTCCTCCCTTGTTTTTATTGTTCCTTTTTCCATAATTTCTTCGTCTTCTTTTCCGGGTGCTTAATATCCTCTTGGTTTTCTCCTATTGGTATGTGTGTGTAATTCATCGGTCTATTTTGTAGAATTACCAGTTCTTCCTGGATTTGGCCTACCTGCCCTTTTTCTTGTCCTACATCACCCTTGATGGTTTCGATTTGACCACCTATTGTTTCCTTTATTTCATGTAGCTTCTTTTGTGTTTCTGCTCGTACCTCCGTTATACCAATTTTGTTATTATTTTCTACCTGATCTATTCTGGCATCTACTTCTATTCTGGACTGTACAAATGTTTCTTCAGTTTTCTCCAGCCTGTCCTGTGTATCGGCTATCTGCTGTCCAACTTCCTCCTTACACTTGTCCATCCTCTGCCTATGTGTCTTACTAACGTCTTCTATCTTCTCATTGAGAGTTTCCCTTAACTCCTCGTTAGAGTTCTCAATTTTCTTATTAATTTGCCTAAAATCTTCCTTAGTACCCTCTTTAATGATGTCCATCTTTTCATTCATCTGTTTTAAACTTTCTTCATTCCTGTCAAATTTTTCGTTCATTTGTTTAAACACTTCTTGGTTACTATCCATCTTCTTGTTAAGTGTTTCGATATTCTTTTCATTATTTTTATCTATTTTTTTCAATATCCTCCTTCATTTGTTTATTTTGTTCGGTTATTTTTTCCTCCTGTTTTCTAAAATTCTCATTAGTTTCTTCTTTATTCCTATCCAAACTTTCATTCATTTGTTTTAATAAATTCTCATTAGTTTGTTTATTTTGTTTGGTTATTTTTTCCTCCTGTTTCTTGGAATTTTCTTTAATTAATTCCCATAATTTTTGTAAATCCAGGCCTCCTCTGGCTTCTTCATTGTCACCCGCCTGTTCTTCCATTTCGCTGTCTTTGACTGTTTCTTCTTCTTGTTCCCGCCTATCTTCTTCTGTCTCTGGCTTTTCTCCTCTCTTCTGAGAAGCTTCTCGTCGTCGCATTTTTTAGTCTTCTAGCAGTTTGTGCCGAGTTTTGGAATACTCGGCTATTTCCCAGTTAATTATGTGACGGTCATTGCGGGGTTTGTGAATTAATTATCTGAGCGGGGTCTATGCTGTTATCTGCATGCTTTGTTGCCGATCCGCGCGCGCTCTGTGGGGAGCGATACGCAGCGTTCTACTTGTCACTGCTCTGACCAGTATTCGTCAGGCAGCCAACGCAGCATCAACCATTCTCTCTCCCGGCGGCGACCAGTTTGAATTTTTGTCTGCTAAAATCTACCATGCCTAGATAAACAACTACGCGACTTTCCGGTAAGTGTGTTCAAGGTAACTTGCTTATTATTTAATAAAAGAATTGTAATTTAGCTTCAATTAATGCCGATTCAATGCGATATATATACGGAAGTCACCACGTGGCAAGCCCGGGTTAAATTCTGTTTATGCATGACTTGAAAGTTAACACTGGCTGAGTTAAAGTATTTATAAAGTATTTATGGCAGTGTATTTTTCCTAATTATATCATAATCATTTCTTTATAATCAAACGGGGGCGTAAGAGAATGTTTTATTAACTAAATGTAGAGGTATATGAAACTGTATATGTATTATGAACCTGTTTAAGTTTGCAACTCATCTCGAAATTGTAATAAGGGATTATTAAGTTGACGAACAGTCTATAAATACAAGTTATTTAATTCTAAAATTTTTTTACTGAAGGTAATTTCTGTGCATTCTTAAATTTTCGAAATTTTCTTTTAATCTGAGCATGTGGTAGTGTGTGAATTATGCTGGAGTCTAGGGGGATCGTGAATTGGGTAACATTTGAGTAATTGTCCATATACATAATTGTTCAGGGTTCCCGACATAAGACGATTCCCGATTCACTTCAGCTGGTGGCCGAACATCTGCCACCAATGGCATTAAACGAGTGATTCTCCGTCTGTGCCGTCGGGAGGAAGAAATGGACAATACATCATGAGTACCTCAGGTTTTGTGCCGGATTATACCAGGTGACATTTAACCCATTTATATATATTTTTGGCCTCTACAATGTAGAACATCTGATTCTCTTCCTGGAACATCTCCAGTTAAAGTTGTTGGGACACAAGTCCAGCGAGACAATTAGTGCTTGTAAATTTTGTCAGTGTATTTTACTAAGGCTTAAGCCCCCCCCCCTGGGTAAGTGAGAGCCCGGACGGGGTCATTCGTCACCGAATTTTGCTGCGAAATTTTCTTTTAGAGTAAAAGTGTGTGTGACTTAAGATTACTGATTTATAGGGGGGTGAATTATGCTTGCATTGATTAAGGGTATTCATAGCTCTATATGGGTTTTGTTTTTTTTAGTAGATTTAAAGGTTTGGGGAGGTGCTGTAACCTGTGGACGTCACCTGTTGGTGCCGTTATCTACAGGTCTATAGCATGTTTTAGTTTGCTGGATCTGGTGGTGCGCATGGCCTTGCCTGTGGCCAAGCCAATTCTGTATGAACACCTCAAATGTGTTTTATTAGGGGCTGATGTTATAGTTTTTTCTATAAATTGTCATTATATATATTTTATAAAAATTATGCTAACCCTGTAATAATTCAGTAATAAGTGAATTTTCATTCATTTTCTTTTACTGCCATAGCCAGTGTATTACTAGTTCAGTTGTTAATATGAGTACACTATTGATTCTCACTTTCAATCATAAATTCTGTTATACCTCTACATTTAGTTAATAAAACATTCTCTTACGCCCCGTTTGATTATAAAGAAATGATTATAGTTACCAGAAAAGCCGTATAGTTACCAGAGGGACTAGCCCCAAAACACCAAACAATAACCGTGTCTCAGAATAACTTTTCAGAATTCTTTTAGGGTAAAAGTGTGTGTGACTTAAGATTACTGATTTATAGGGGGGTGAATTATGCTTGCATTGATTAAGGGTATTCATAGCTCTATATGGGTTTTGTTTTTTTTTAATAGATTTAAAGGTTTGGGGAGGTGCTGTAACCTGTGGACGTCACCTGTTGGTGCCGTTATCTACAGGTCTATAGCATGTTTTAGTTTGCTGGATCTGGTGGTGCGCATGGCCTCGCCTGTGGCCAAGCCAATTCTGTATGAACACTTCAAATGTGTTTTATTAGGGGCTGATGTTATAGTTGTTTCATTAAAATTGTCATTATATATATTTTATAAAAATTATGTTAACCCTGTAAGAATTCAGTAATAAGTGAATTTTCATTCATTTTCTTTTAATGCCATAGCGAGTGTATTACTAGTTCAGTTGTTAATATGAGCACACTATTGGTTCTTACTTTTCAATCTTAAACCTTATTATATATATTTTATAAAATTTATCTTAACTCTGTAATAATTCAGTAATAAGTGAATTTTCATTCCTTTTCTTTTACTGCCATAGCGAGTGTATTACTAGTTCAGTTGTTAATATGAGTACACTATTGATTCTTACTTTCAATCATAAATTCTGTTATACATTTTGTACGGCCTTGCAGCCATGTTGACCTGGCGATGGCACATTCCTATCTGGGGGAACCTTTCTAAAAATTGAATACTTGTAATAATTTCATTGGTTGCAACGCAGTCATACCCGGACGGGTTAATGGATTGGTTTATGAAAATTTTTTTATGGTGGCTGGGCACTTTACCCTTTTACAGTAGTTTGGGATGGGGGTCTAGGTCACGGATACTGAGGATTGTATTCTTCGGCGGCATGGTGAAATGTATATGGGCTGCCTGCCAGGTGAACATGTGTGTAGTATATATGTGTGTATATAGATATGTGTGTGCTATGTGTATTTATGTAACTATATAGATTGATGTTCTATTTATGTATATTTGGGAGAATTTTTTATGCTGATGTTTACATATATTCTAATTTTATGAGATCACACGTGTATATTTTCAGAGGATTGTAATGACAGGGAGGGGAGTAAAAGTTTGTAACGAAGTTTTTTCAATTCTATAAAAGTATATTGTATACTGGGAGTGATACTTACATGTTATTTGAAATGGCTGAATAAAATTGTTATTGTTGCTTAACAACGAGTTTAATTGCAAGTCCCGTCATACTGGACCCAGCGCATTTTTGGCTTCTCTAGGCTCTTGCCTAGTTTTAAATAACTAGTGGCCCCTCTTTCAAAAAAAAAAAAAAATAAATAAAAAATGAAAAGGTTTTTTTTTTTAAGTCTAAAAGTTTGAAAGAGGGGGTTACAAATGGTAGCAGAGCGCGATCGATTCTTGGGTCGAACCCTTGGGTCTTTTGGTGTGACGGGGCTTGCAAACTCGGAAATAGTTTGGAAAGAACATCAAACATCGGAAATATTTGAAAATGAAAATAGGTAGATGCAATGACAGGTTTGATATCGTATGTATGTATATATGTATTAGACATGAATTATTGCTATGTGATTTGAATTGTAAACCTGGTGCCACCACGTGGCATGCGTTTGTAGTTGGGTTTTTGTTGTTGAGACTGGACCTTACCGGTGATCGCGTGGGGATGGGCTCCCTTATTTATTGTATGGAAGTAATAGCGCGTGCGGTTAGCTGGATGCGGTGTGGCCCGACTGGAAGTCGGTACCGTCCGACTGAAATTGTGATAATGTCTTGTTGAAATGTTATATGTTGTGGTAGTTGTTCGGTGGTGTGGATTGTATGTTGGTGTTAGTGTCTGATGTCGTTTCTTCTTTTGAATCTGGCGGCTGACGGAGAGTTGGTTCTGGAGTGGATCGGGTTTTCGCAGCGCTAGGGAACCCGGAGGTCACTCAAAGGAAGGATAGTACTTGAGTTTTTTCCTGATTTTGTGATTATGTTTGGTAATTATGTTTGGTGTATTGTGTGATTCTGGCGGGGGTAGGTTACCAGAGACTACCCAACCCTATTTCCGGCATTCTCCAGAGACTTCCGGTGGTGGATGGAGAAGATGTGGGCAAATTGTTGGTTTTCTGGACATTGTCCTGCAGTTGGCGGATTTTCCGGGGCTGCCCGTAGATGTCCTCTTGTCCGTTATATATCCGTATTGCCGGGGTTCATTGGCTGAGCTGGTCACCGACACCCTGCGTCGTGGTGGCAGTATCGACTCTCTCCATGGGGAGGTGTTGGACACTTTCATATCTCGTCGGCAACGTGAGCTGTTGAAATGTAGTCGGTTCTATCGTGCACAGGCCAACGAAGGGGCGTTGGTAGACTTTGTGCAGGATATTCGTAAAATTGCCCGGATTTTGAGGTTGGGGTTGCCCGAGAAGGATATTGTTCGAATTATTCCAGAAGGGGTGACGCCCCAAGAGAGATCCCATTTGGTGTTCGCGGACCGTCCACGTTGTTTTGCGGACCTTGAACGGCTGTGTGTGGTTTCCAGAACGGTCCAGGAGATTGACGAGTCCCGTGATCAAGTAGTAAAGGATAAGGTAAGACACGAGACGCATGGAGGGCGAATTGTTCCATCATCACACGGTGCTGAACCTGAAATTAGTAACTCTTGTAACGAGAGGCGCCGTCGTTCACCTAATGTGACTTGTTTTAGGTGTGGTAGATTGGGCCACATTAGACGATTCTGTACCGGGGTTGGGTCGAGTCCAACGTCCCCCCCCCCCCCCAAGGCGCCCGAGGTCATTCAGAAAAGGGTCAATAAGGAGAAGATATGTCGGAGGTCTTCTCCTACCTGTCGCGGGTCTTCTTAGATACGCGCCTCCAGGCCATCGGTAGGTCCCCGTTCTTCGGGCATCAAGGTCCTCCAGTCCATCTCCAGGCCCACTTCTGTATGCCCCTTCTTGCTGCTAGAATTGAAAAGGAGTCAACTCAGAGCATTAGTTGACTCCGGATCAGCAAGATCTATCATTTCATCCAAAGTGTGCGAGGACCTTGAACGACAGGGTTTAATTAAAAGGTCAGAACAGTCTTCCGTGGTGTGCTGGACGGCATCCCAGGAAATTCTGCCTATTTCCCGGGTAGTTTCATTTAAATTTAAGATCGAGGGATTTTCTTGGGTGTGGAGCTTTCCGGTTTCTCCTGCTCTGCGAGTTGAGTGCATTGTTGGTGCCGATTTCATCTGCAAAAGTGGTCTCGTTATTGACATCCAAGAGCACCAATGTTATTTTAAATTTAATCGGGGAGTTGTAATCCCTTTCCTTGGATATCAGGGGACCAGGCAAGATATCCAAGAGGTTAAGTGCCCCGACACATCTAGAGACCACCTCTCCCAGTCCCAGCGGTCCGCATTAGATCAGTTGTGTGAGCGTTTCCCCACTGTGTTAACTCCGGCCCTTGGGCTCACACATCTCTTGGAGTATAAGATCCGTCTAACGGACTCCAAGGTGGTGCGCTCCCACCCTTATAAATTTGCCCCTCCAAAGATGAGCATCTTGAGGGAGAAGGTTCAAGAGTTATTAGATCAAGGGGTGATTGAACCTTCTCAGTCCAGTTATGCCAGTCCAGCGTTCCTAGTGCCCAAGCCTGGAGGTAAGCATAGGATGGTCATCGACTACCGCAAGCTCAACGCCAACATTGAGGTAGATTCGGTCCCACTTCCTGACCTTCATTCCGCGTTTGATTGGTTCAGTGAGGCGAGGTATTTACCATCATTGACCTCAACTCTGCATATCACCAGATTCCGTTGACGAAAGAAAGTAGGCCCTACACGGCATTCTGTGTTCCGTGGAACCTCTATCAGTACACTAGGGTTCCCATGGGTCTAGCGGTAGGGGCCCAAACTGTCACCCGTTTACTTGACACCGTTTTTCACGATATCAAGTTCAAATATGTCTTCAATTATCTGGACGACTTGCTGGTGTACAGCAAGGGGTAAGAGGAGCATTTGGGTCATCTCGAAGAGGTGATGTGCAGGTTGAGGGGTGCTGGCCTCACTGTCAAACCCGAAAAGGTGAAATTTGCACATACACAAATTTCTTTTCTGGGCCACCTGATTTCCCATAGAGCTGTCACTGTGGATCCCGAGCGAACACAGGGAATCAGGGATTTTTACCCACCAAAGGATGCCAAAGGCATCGCGAGATTTGTGGGGATGGTCAATTTCTATCGGCGTTTTATTCCAAACGCGGCGGAGATTGCGGCACCTCTGAATGAACTCCGGAAAAAGGGCTCCAAATTTGTATGGGGGGAAAAACAACAGAAGGCTTTCGAGACCCTGAAGGAAGCCATCATTTCCCCTCCAGTACTGAGAATGCCAGACTTCTCGAAGCCGTTCATACTCCAGACGGATGCGAGTTCGATTGCGCTCGGGGCGGTTCTGTCCCAAGTTGTTGATGGTGCTAGGCAGCCTGTGCCCTTTATATCCCGAACATTGACCCAACAAGAACGGAAGTCTTCAGTCTATGAGCTAGAGTGTTTAGCTGTTGTTTACGCTCTAGACAAGTTCAGGCGTTTCTTGGAACACCCTGTGTTCTTGCTCGAGACCGACAACCAGGCTCTGTCTTGGCTTCTCGCTTATCCCCGGCAGCTGGGTAAGATTGGACGATGGGTGGTCAAGATCTCATCCTTTAAATTCAAGGTGCAACACATTCGGGGAACTCAAAATGTGGTTGCAGATGCTTTGTCCATTATGTTTTCCCAACACAAATACAGTGCTGTATTTCAGCACTTCGGTCTTCCGGCCATCATTGTCTCCGACTATGGTCCACAATTTATTTCAGGCGATTTTCGGCGAAAGTGCTTCGCCAATGGCATCAAACATGTAACCACTTCCTCCTATTACCCACAGCCGTCCCACGCGGAGAGATTCAACAGGAATCTCAGGTCCGCGCTTATTGCTTATCATGCAGAGCAACAGACCACCTGGGACCAGAATCTTACGTGGTTACAGCTAGCCTTCAATACGGCCCTGCATGACAGTCATAAGGCCGTTCCCTTTGAAGTTATGTTTGGTTTCTCGCCTACGCTTCCCTTGGCCAACTTGTGGAACATAGACGATCTTCTGCCGAGTAATCCGGACATTAGGACGGCAGATAGGTGGAAAGAGGCCCGGAAGAATTTGCCCCGTGCGCACGAGCGCGTCCGTAGTCGGGCTAATCAGGGGCGAATTCCAAATCCCTTTAAAGTAGGAGATTTGGTATACTGCCAGAGCCACCCGATCAGCTCAGCTGCCGATAAAAGAGCCGCCAAATTGTGTTACCGCTGGCCGGGGCCATACCGTATCCTGGGGTTCGCGTCGCCTGTGACGGCTAGGTTGGGCGAACCGGGAGGTAATTCTAAAGAGATAGTCGCTCACGTTTCGAAGTTGAAGCCCTGTCAAAAGGGGTGGACGGGCTGATAGAAAGAGGGGGGAACTTGTGGGTCTCCATTTAGGTAGGGATGGATGTTATTCGGGGAGGTGTGTGCTCTGGGGGGGGGGAGTTAACTATGGTACCGGGTAGGTGTTCCCCACAGTCCCAGTGGTGTTCGTCTACTTCAGGGATGCGCCCCTGCCTGCGCGAGCCTTGGTTCTCTCCAATTTACCTTATTTCTGGAGAGAGCCATGTCCTTACCTTCCGTTCCAGGCCTTGATCTTCAATGATCCTTGCCCTTTCCTTCTTCCTGATTTTCCTAAACTGCCCAAAAAAAAAAAAAAAAGAGTGAGTAGAGAGCCCTTGGAGCACACACACAGTATGGGATTATGGATATATATATACATATACATGCAAGTGAGATTATTGGGTCATGGAGACCAGATCCCCTTTTCTTCAGTTATTCTGAGACACGGTTATTGTTTGGTGTTTTGGGGCTAGTCCCTCTGGTAACTATAGGGCTTTTTTGGTAACTATAATCATTTCTGTATAATCAAAGGGGGCCGTAAGAGAATGTTTTATTAACTAAATGTAGAGGTATATGAAACTGTATATGTATTATGAACCTGTTTAAGTTTGCAAATCATCTCAAAATTGTAATAAGGGATTATTAAGTTGACGAACAGTCTATAAATACAAGTTATTTAATTCTAAAATTTTTACTGAAGGTAATTTCTGTGCATTCTTAAATTTTCGAAATTTTCTTTTAATCTGAGCATGTGGTAGTGTGTGAATTATGCTGGAGTCTAGGGGGATCGTGAATTGGGTAACATTTGAGTAATTGACCATATATATAATTGTTCAGGGTTCCCGACCTAAGACGATTCCCGATTCACTTCAGCTGGTGGCCGAACATCTGCCACCAATGGCATTAAACGAGTGATTCTCCGTCTGTGCCGTCGGGAGGAAGAAATGGACAATACATCATGAGTACCTCAGGTTTTGTGCCGGATTATACCAGGTGACATTTAACCCATTTATATATATTTTTGCCTCTACAATGTAGAACATCTGATTCTCTTCCTGGAACATCCCCAGTAAAATTTGTTGGGACACAAGTCCAGCGAGACAACTAGTGCTTGTAAATTTTGTCAGTGTATTTTACTAAGGCTTAAGCCCCCCCTGAGTAAGTGTGAGCCCGGACGGGGTCATACGTCACCGAATTTTTCTGCGAATTTTTCTTTTTGGGTAAAAGTGTGTGTGACTTAAGATTACTGATTTATAGGGGGGTGAATTATGCTTGCATTGATTAAGGGTATTCATAGTTCTATATGGGTTTTTTTTTTTTTTTTAATAGATTTAAAGGTTTGGGGAGGTGCTGTAACCTGTGGACGTCACCTGTTGGTGCCGTTATCTACAGGTCTATAGCATGTTTTAGTTTGCTGGATCTGGTGGTGCGCATGGCCTCGCCTGTGGCCAAGCCAATTCTGTATGAACACCTCAAATGTGTTTTATTAGGGGTTGATGTTATAGTTTTTTCATTCAAATTGTCATTATATATATTTTATAAAAATTATGTTAACCCTGTAAGAATTCAGTAATAAGTGAATTTTCATTCATTTTCTTTTACTGCCATAGCCAATATATTACTAGTTCAGTTGTTAATATGAGCACACTATTGGTTCTTACTTTTCAATCTTAAACCTTATTATATATATTTTATAAAATTTATCTTAACCCTGTAATAATTCAGTAATAAGTGAATTTTCATTCATTTTCTTTTACTGCCATAGCGAGTGTATTACTAGTTCAGTTGTTAATATGAGCACACTATTGGTTCTTACTTTTCAATCTTAAACCTTATTATATATATTTTATAAAATTTATCTTAACTCTGTAATAATTCAGTAATAAGTGAATTTTCATTCCTTTTCTTTTACTGCCATAGCGAGTGTATTACTAGTTCAGTTGTTAATATGAGCACACTATTGGTTCTTACTTTTCAATCTTAAACCTTATTATATATATTTTATAAAATTTATCTTAACTCTGTAATAATTCAGTAATAAGTGAATTTTCATTCCTTTTCTTTTACTGCCATAGCGAGTGTATTACTAGTTCAGTTGTTAATATGAGTACACTATTGATTCTTACTTTCAATCATAAATTCTGTTATACATTTTGTACGGCCGTGCAGCCATGTTGACCTGGCGATGGCACATTCCTATCTGGGGGAACCTTTCTAAAAATTGAATACTTGTAATAATTTCATTGGTTGCAACGCAGTCTTGCCCGGACGAGTTAATGGATTGGTTTATGAAAAGTGTTTTATGGAGGCTGGGCACTTTACCCTTTTACAGTAGTTTGGGATGGGGGTCTAGGTCACGGATACTGAGGATTGTATTCTTCGGCGGCATGGTGAAATGTATATGGGCTGCCTGCCAGGTGAACATGTGTGTAGTATATATGTGTGTATATAGATATGTGTGTGCTATGTGTATTTATGTAACTATATAGATTGATGTTCTATTTATGTATATTTGGGAGAATTTTTTATGCTGATGTTTACATATATTCTAATTTTATGAGATCACACGTGTATATTTTCAGAGGATTGTAATGACAGGGAGGGGAGTAAAAGTTTGTAACGAAGTTTTTTCAATTCTATAAAAGTATATTGTATACTGGGAGTGATACTTACATGTTATTTGAAATGGCTGAATAAAATTGTTATTGTTGCTTAACAACGAGTTTAATTGCAAGTCCCGTCATACTGGACCCAGCGCATTTTTGGCTTCTCTAGGCTCTTGCCTAGTTTTAAATAACTAGTGGCCCCTCTTTCAAAAAAAAAAAAAAATAAATAAAAAATGAAAAGGTTTTTTTTTTTAAGTCTAAAAGTTTGAAAGAGGGGGTTACAAATGGTAGCAGAGCGCGATCGATTCTTGGGTCGAACCCTTGGGTCTTTTGGTGTGACGGGGCTTGCAAACTCGGAAATAGTTTGGAAAGAACATCAAACATCGGAAATATTTGAAAATGAAAATAGGTAGATGCAATGACAGGTTTGATATCGTATGTATGTATATATGTATTAGACATGAATTATTGCTATGTGATTTGAATTGTAAACCTGGTGCCACCACGTGGCATGCGTTTGTAGTTGGGTTTTTGTTGTTGAGACTGGACCTTACCGGTGATCGCGTGGGGATGGGCTCCCTTATTTATTGTATGGAAGTAATAGCGCGTGCGGTTAGCTGGATGCGGTGTGGCCCGACTGGAAGTCGGTACCGTCCGACTGAAATTGTGATAATGTCTTGTTGAAATGTTATATGTTGTGGTAGTTGTTCGGTGGTGTGGATTGTATGTTGGTGTTAGTGTCTGATGTCGTTTCTTCTTTTGAATCTGGCGGCTGACGGAGAGTTGGTTCTGGAGTGGATCGGGTTTTCGCAGCGCTAGGGAACCCGGAGGTCACTCAAAGGAAGGATAGTACTTGAGTTTTTTCCTGATTTTGTGATTATGTTTGGTAATTATGTTTGGTGTATTGTGTGATTCTGGCGGGGGTAGGTTACCAGAGACTACCCAACCCTATTTCCGGCATTCTCCAGAGACTTCCGGTGGTGGATGGAGAAGATGTGGGCAAATTGTTGGTTTTCTGGACATTGTCCTGCAGTTGGCGGATTTTCCGGGGCTGCCCGTAGATGTCCTCTTGTCCGTTATATATCCGTATTGCCGGGGTTCATTGGCTGAGCTGGTCACCGACACCCTGCGTCGTGGTGGCAGTATCGACTCTCTCCATGGGGAGGTGTTGGACACTTTCATATCTCGTCGGCAACGTGAGCTGTTGAAATGTAGTCGGTTCTATCGTGCACAGGCCAACGAAGGGGCGTTGGTAGACTTTGTGCAGGATATTCGTAAAATTGCCCGGATTTTGAGGTTGGGGTTGCCCGAGAAGGATATTGTTCGAATTATTCCAGAAGGGGTGACGCCCCAAGAGAGATCCCATTTGGTGTTCGCGGACCGTCCACGTTGTTTTGCGGACCTTGAACGGCTGTGTGTGGTTTCCAGAACGGTCCAGGAGATTGACGAGTCCCGTGATCAAGTAGTAAAGGATAAGGTAAGACACGAGACGCATGGAGGGCGAATTGTTCCATCATCACACGGTGCTGAACCTGAAATTAGTAACTCTTGTAACGAGAGGCGCCGTCGTTCACCTAATGTGACTTGTTTTAGGTGTGGTAGATTGGGCCACATTAGACGATTCTGTACCGGGGTTGGGTCGAGTCCAACGTCCCCCCCCCCCAAGGCGCCCGAGGTCATTCAGAAAAGGGTCAATAAGGAGAAGATATGTCGGAGGTCTTCTCCTACCTGTCGCGGGTCTTCTTAGATACGCGCCTCCAGGCCATCGGTAGGTCCCCGTTCTTCGGGCATCAAGGTCCTCCAGTCCATCTCCAGGCCCACTTCTGTATGCCCCTTCTTGCTGCTAGAATTGAAAAGGAGTCAACTCAGAGCATTAGTTGACTCCGGATCAGCAAGATCTATCATTTCATCCAAAGTGTGCGAGGACCTTGAACGACAGGGTTTAATTAAAAGGTCAGAACAGTCTTCCGTGGTGTGCTGGACGGCATCCCAGGAAATTCTGCCTATTTCCCGGGTAGTTTCATTTAAATTTAAGATCGAGGGATTTTCTTGGGTGTGGAGCTTTCCGGTTTCTCCTGCTCTGCGAGTTGAGTGCATTGTTGGTGCCGATTTCATCTGCAAAAGTGGTCTCGTTATTGACATCCAAGAGCACCAATGTTATTTTAAATTTAATCGGGGAGTTGTAATCCCTTTCCTTGGATATCAGGGGACCAGGCAAGATATCCAAGAGGTTAAGTGCCCCGACACATCTAGAGACCACCTCTCCCAGTCCCAGCGGTCCGCATTAGATCAGTTGTGTGAGCGTTTCCCCACTGTGTTAACTCCGGCCCTTGGGCTCACACATCTCTTGGAGTATAAGATCCGTCTAACGGACTCCAAGGTGGTGCGCTCCCACCCTTATAAATTTGCCCCTCCAAAGATGAGCATCTTGAGGGAGAAGGTTCAAGAGTTATTAGATCAAGGGGTGATTGAACCTTCTCAGTCCAGTTATGCCAGTCCAGCGTTCCTAGTGCCCAAGCCTGGAGGTAAGCATAGGATGGTCATCGACTACCGCAAGCTCAACGCCAACATTGAGGTAGATTCGGTCCCACTTCCTGACCTTCATTCCGCGTTTGATTGGTTCAGTGAGGCGAGGTATTTACCATCATTGACCTCAACTCTGCATATCACCAGATTCCGTTGACGAAAGAAAGTAGGCCCTACACGGCATTCTGTGTTCCGTGGAACCTCTATCAGTACACTAGGGTTCCCATGGGTCTAGCGGTAGGGGCCCAAACTGTCACCCGTTTACTTGACACCGTTTTTCACGATATCAAGTTCAAATATGTCTTCAATTATCTGGACGACTTGCTGGTGTACAGCAAGGGGTAAGAGGAGCATTTGGGTCATCTCGAAGAGGTGATGTGCAGGTTGAGGGGTGCTGGCCTCACTGTCAAACCCGAAAAGGTGAAATTTGCACATACACAAATTTCTTTTCTGGGCCACCTGATTTCCCATAGAGCTGTCACTGTGGATCCCGAGCGAACACAGGGAATCAGGGATTTTTACCCACCAAAGGATGCCAAAGGCATCGCGAGATTTGTGGGGATGGTCAATTTCTATCGGCGTTTTATTCCAAACGCGGCGGAGATTGCGGCACCTCTGAATGAACTCCGGAAAAAGGGCTCCAAATTTGTATGGGGGGAAAAACAACAGAAGGCTTTCGAGACCCTGAAGGAAGCCATCATTTCCCCTCCAGTACTGAGAATGCCAGACTTCTCGAAGCCGTTCATACTCCAGACGGATGCGAGTTCGATTGCGCTCGGGGCGGTTCTGTCCCAAGTTGTTGATGGTGCTAGGCAGCCTGTGCCCTTTATATCCCGAACATTGACCCAACAAGAACGGAAGTCTTCAGTCTATGAGCTAGAGTGTTTAGCTGTTGTTTACGCTCTAGACAAGTTCAGGCGTTTCTTGGAACACCCTGTGTTCTTGCTCGAGACCGACAACCAGGCTCTGTCTTGGCTTCTCGCTTATCCCCGGCAGCTGGGTAAGATTGGACGATGGGTGGTCAAGATCTCATCCTTTAAATTCAAGGTGCAACACATTCGGGGAACTCAAAATGTGGTTGCAGATGCTTTGTCCATTATGTTTTCCCAACACAAATACAGTGCTGTATTTCAGCACTTCGGTCTTCCGGCCATCATTGTCTCCGACTATGGTCCACAATTTATTTCAGGCGATTTTCGGCGAAAGTGCTTCGCCAATGGCATCAAACATGTAACCACTTCCTCCTATTACCCACAGCCGTCCCACGCGGAGAGATTCAACAGGAATCTCAGGTCCGCGCTTATTGCTTATCATGCAGAGCAACAGACCACCTGGGACCAGAATCTTACGTGGTTACAGCTAGCCTTCAATACGGCCCTGCATGACAGTCATAAGGCCGTTCCCTTTGAAGTTATGTTTGGTTTCTCGCCTACGCTTCCCTTGGCCAACTTGTGGAACATAGACGATCTTCTGCCGAGTAATCCGGACATTAGGACGGCAGATAGGTGGAAAGAGGCCCGGAAGAATTTGCCCCGTGCGCACGAGCGCGTCCGTAGTCGGGCTAATCAGGGGCGAATTCCAAATCCCTTTAAAGTAGGAGATTTGGTATACTGCCAGAGCCACCCGATCAGCTCAGCTGCCGATAAAAGAGCCGCCAAATTGTGTTACCGCTGGCCGGGGCCATACCGTATCCTGGGGTTCGCGTCGCCTGTGACGGCTAGGTTGGGCGAACCGGGAGGTAATTCTAAAGAGATAGTCGCTCACGTTTCGAAGTTGAAGCCCTGTCAAAAGGGGTGGACGGGCTGATAGAAAGAGGGGGGGAACTTGTGGGTCTCCATTTAGGTAGGGATGGATGTTATTCGGGGAGGTGTGTGCTCTGGGGGGGGGGAGTTAACTATGGTACCGGGTAGGTGTTCCCCACAGTCCCAGTGGTGTTCGTCTACTTCAGGGATGCGCCCCTGCCTGCGCGAGCCTTGGTTCTCTCCAATTTACCTTATTTCTGGAGAGAGCCATGTCCTTACCTTCCGTTCCAGGCCTTGATCTTCAATGATCCTTGCCCTTTCCTTCTTCCTGATTTTCCTAAACTGCCCAAAAAAAAAAAAAAAAGAGTGAGTAGAGAGCCCTTGGAGCACACACACAGTATGGGATTATGGATATATATATACATATACATGCAAGTGAGATTATTGGGTCATGGAGACCAGATCCCCTTTTCTTCAGTTATTCTGAGACACGGTTATTGTTTGGTGTTTTGGGGCTAGTCCCTCTGGTAACTATAGGGCTTTTTTGGTAACTATAATCATTTCTGTATAATCAAAGGGGGCCGTAAGAGAATGTTTTATTAACTAAATGTAGAGGTATATGAAACTGTATATGTATTATGAACCTGTTTAAGTTTGCAAATCATCTCAAAATTGTAATAAGGGATTATTAAGTTGACGAACAGTCTATAAATACAAGTTATTTAATTCTAAAATTTTTACTGAAGGTAATTTCTGTGCATTCTTAAATTTTCGAAATTTTCTTTTAATCTGAGCATGTGGTAGTGTGTGAATTATGCTGGAGTCTAGGGGGATCGTGAATTGGGTAACATTTGAGTAATTGACCATATATATAATTGTTCAGGGTTCCCGACCTAAGACGATTCCCGATTCACTTCAGCTGGTGGCCGAACATCTGCCACCAATGGCATTAAACGAGTGATTCTCCGTCTGTGCCGTCGGGAGGAAGAAATGGACAATACATCATGAGTACCTCAGGTTTTGTGCCGGATTATACCAGGTGACATTTAACCCATTTATATATATTTTTGCCTCTACAATGTAGAACATCTGATTCTCTTCCTGGAACATCCCCAGTAAAATTTGTTGGGACACAAGTCCAGCGAGACAACTAGTGCTTGTAAATTTTGTCAGTGTATTTTACTAAGGCTTAAGCCCCCCCTGAGTAAGTGTGAGCCCGGACGGGGTCATACGTCACCGAATTTTTCTGCGAATTTTTCTTTTTGGGTAAAAGTGTGTGTGACTTAAGATTACTGATTTATAGGGGGGTGAATTATGCTTGCATTGATTAAGGGTATTCATAGTTCTATATGGGTTTTTTTTTTTTTTTTAATAGATTTAAAGGTTTGGGGAGGTGCTGTAACCTGTGGACGTCACCTGTTGGTGCCGTTATCTACAGGTCTATAGCATGTTTTAGTTTGCTGGATCTGGTGGTGCGCATGGCCTCGCCTGTGGCCAAGCCAATTCTGTATGAACACCTCAAATGTGTTTTATTAGGGGTTGATGTTATAGTTTTTTCATTCAAATTGTCATTATATATATTTTATAAAAATTATGTTAACCCTGTAAGAATTCAGTAATAAGTGAATTTTCATTCATTTTCTTTTACTGCCATAGCCAATATATTACTAGTTCAGTTGTTAATATGAGCACACTATTGGTTCTTACTTTTCAATCTTAAACCTTATTATATATATTTTATAAAATTTATCTTAACCCTGTAATAATTCAGTAATAAGTGAATTTTCATTCATTTTCTTTTACTGCCATAGCGAGTGTATTACTAGTTCAGTTGTTAATATGAGCACACTATTGGTTCTTACTTTTCAATCTTAAACCTTATTATATATATTTTATAAAATTTATCTTAACTCTGTAATAATTCAGTAATAAGTGAATTTTCATTCCTTTTCTTTTACTGCCATAGCGAGTGTATTACTAGTTCAGTTGTTAATATGAGCACACTATTGGTTCTTACTTTTCAATCTTAAACCTTATTATATATATTTTATAAAATTTATCTTAACTCTGTAATAATTCAGTAATAAGTGAATTTTCATTCCTTTTCTTTTACTGCCATAGCGAGTGTATTACTAGTTCAGTTGTTAATATGAGTACACTATTGATTCTTACTTTCAATCATAAATTCTGTTATACATTTTGTACGGCCGTGCAGCCATGTTGACCTGGCGATGGCACATTCCTATCTGGGGGAACCTTTCTAAAAATTGAATACTTGTAATAATTTCATTGGTTGCAACGCAGTCTTGCCCGGACGAGTTAATGGATTGGTTTATGAAAAGTGTTTTATGGAGGCTGGGCACTTTACCCTTTTACAGTAGTTTGGGATGGGGGTCTAGGTCACGGATACTGAGGATTGTATTCTTCGGCGGCATGGTGAAATGTATATGGGCTGCCTGCCAGGTGAACATGTGTGTAGTATATATGTGTGTATATAGATATGTGTGTGCTATGTGTATTTATGTAACTATATAGATTGATGTTCTATTTATGTATATTTGGTAGAATTTATTATGCTTATGTTTACATATATTCTAATTTTATGAGATTACACGTGTATATTTTCAGAGGATTGTAATGACAGGGAGGGGAGTAAAAGTTTGTAACGAAGTTTTTTCAATTCTATAAAAGTATATTGTATACTGGGAGTGATACTTACATGTTATTTGAAATGGCTGAATAAAATTGTTATTGTTGCTTAACAACGAGTTTAATTGCAAGTCCCGTCATACTGGACCCAGCGCATTTTTGGCTTCTCTAGGCTCTTGCCTAGTTTTAAATAACTAGTGGCCCCTCTTTCAAAAAAAAATAAAAAATAAAAAAATAAATTTTTTTTTTTGTCTAAAAGTTTGAAAGAGGGGGTGTTACAAGTTGCCAGCTAAAATTAGGTCAATCGTTATTTTACTAATTGTGTTTCGGTTAGTTGGTTTTGCCTAATTTCAGCCCTACCGGTTGGGCGCCAATATTTATTATTCTTTTTTTGACGTTAGCCCCACTGTTGGGTTCGCCAATATGTAATATTCTGTTTTTGACGTTATCCCCACTGTTGGGTTCGCCAATATGTAATATTCAATAAATATAATCCTCCTTATGTATTCTGTGAATGTGGAAGGCCCCACTTTTGAGCGTCAAAATGTAATATTCAGTTAATACCTTCCTATTCGTTCGTCGTTGATACTTTTATTTTGTTCAGCCCTGTGCTGGGATCACCAATATGTAATATTAAAATAATTAGTATCTCTGAAGTTGATTTGTAACTAAATAAAAAAAATCTGTGTTTTGTTTTTAAATAGAGGATTATTTATCTGAATCTCAGGGTTAACATACAAGTATCGTTAAAGTCTGGTACAATTTACACATAGAACAGACAATATAATTTTTATGCATGAGACTTGGTAATATAGTGTTGTTAATGTCTGTTGAATGTTTATGGGTTCTTTTAAACAACTAGAAACTATAACAAAAAACTCTTATGATTAACGACTATTTTCATAATAGTGTACTAAAGTAATTCACAATTATTATTATTTTTTATTGTTTTTTTTTTCAGTTATTGTTTTTGTGGTATGATCTCACCAAATTTGCAGTTTTCCCAATGGATTTATTCGTTGATTCTGCTCCTGGACACCTGGTTTTTTGGTCTCTCTCTGTCAAAACATCATTCCTCTAGGTCTTGGGTTGGTTTTCCTGGTCATCTCAGCTTTTATTGATCTTCAATTTCCATCAACTCAGCAGTCATTTATCTTAAACGTTCTGGCTTGCAATTCACAATTTTTAACAACAATCTTCTTCCACTCAAAACATTAATTTCTTTAGTTAAAGGCCATGGCGGGTTTGGTGTACCATTACTAATTAATAATATTCTGTTGACCTTTACTTTATTTTTCCTTCGTAACTATATTATTATAAGTTTTTGAACGTAAGAGTTTCGATCTCTTAAATTATTTACTTTGTTTGATTTCACTATATGGGTTATATACCTGTTTCATATAGATTATATATTTCTTCAATGCTCATTATAATTATGTTCAATCACTTTCATTATACACAATTTTTCCTTTTTACCGTATTTCACTGTTATTCTCACTTTCTAGCACTGCCATACCATACCACTTTTATAATTATAGTTTGATCTTATTATATTTGTAAAACTTAAATAATTTACTTTTATGTAAATTTTTTTTCTTGATAAATAAAATAACGGTCTGAGGTGCGCAGACCTACCCATAGTTCAATTAGATTTATTTACATTTTAACTAGTAATAAAGTTTTTAATAATAATATAAGTTGTCTTATTACAATGAATTAGTTTAACACAAATAAAAACATATGTAAATGTACTGAACAGTGTGATTAATTACTTATTTATTTACATCGTTTGTCCTGGGATCATTAACTTCTTGGTTTTTGGTCATTGTCAGCCATAGTTTGTTACAGTCAGTAAATTATCTTTTAGTTACTATGTTATGTTTTGTGTTTGGTGAAACGACACGTTACAATATATATATATATATTATAACACTTCTCTTTATATATTATATTTGTCAATTTACATATGCCTCTTAGTTGCGGCGACAAATTATATAAAGACCTTTTCTTTCACTATTACTCAACTCTGTATAAATAGTGATAGACAAAATGTTACTTACCCGTGACTTTTTTCTTAACTGGGCGCCAGAACAAATCCCAGATACAAATGACACGGATTCAGCTTAGCTCAGAGCATAGAGATACACTATCTCAGGATTCGTTCAGTGAATGTGAATTAAAGGGGAATCGTTACAAATAACACTTTAAAATTTGTTGAAGTTTGTTTAATTAACTATTAAATGTTATATTATTAATGTTCTTTCAAAGCTAAGTTAAGGACTTATTGCTAACCTAACTCTTATTATTAATGAGTGTGCGTGAAAAGTGAAGATTAAAACGTCCAAACGACCACTTGTTCTTATCTGGTTTATTTAGGAAAAATTATATCTCCTAAACCAGTGCAAAAAACAGGTCTGCAATAATTTGCACGTTCAATACTACACCTCACTCTCCAGTCAACACTCCTATATTACGTTATTACTAATCTTAATATTTAAATACAAATATAAATTTACTTAGTGTCTTTTAAAAATTTTTTATTGATTTTATTATTTATTTTGTTACTTATTTCATTGATCAATGAATATATTTCTTACCAATTGATGCGTCGACCGTAGATAGGAATCCGTAGAGATCCTCCTTTTGATGGTTCGGCTCAGAAGAAATGATGTTGACCAATATCGTTGACCGATGACCCTGGGCGCTTACAGATGCTGTAGCTACTCTGGTGCACAGGTCAATTCACAATTAATTTTTTAATTAATTCATACGTTGTTACACAGCGAGAGTATTTTATTAATTAAGTTTACTAGTTCCCCTGCTACTACGGACCACTTCTCGAACTGTTGTTTAAATAAAACTTTGCGTGGTTTGCGAAATTTAGATCGTATCTAACTCACGTCTTGCCTATTTAATGTTCGAACGAAGAGTGCTCGATTCCCCAAGTCTGAGTTGGCGTCTCTTCTGAATACAGCTTTGTGATTGGTTGTTCCAAATAAATCATGGTTTTCCATTTGAGAAATATCGAACAAGTCGACCAAACGCCCCTTAACAGGTTTGAGATGGTAGAGAATTACTGGCTAATTTCATACTTCCTCTGTTTGCAAATCGTTTGATTATGGGTATTTGCAAACGTGATTTCACAGATCTGACCACAGAATATTATTGCTTAGGTCTTTCTCTGTAAGTGTGTGAAAACACCTAATTCGTACCTAGCATAATTCTCTAGTTATTTCTCTTGGCGTTCTTCTTCTGTATAACTTCTGTAAATGTTAATTATTTTGGTTGATATTTTGGCTACTTATAGAGCTTTAATTGCTGAACACTATGCAGGTTTTAGAATTGCTGTATTTTTATTAGTTTTGAAGATATTGCAGTTTTAACTAATAAAAATAATTGAATAAAAATTCATGTCTGTGCCGACAACATTCGTAGCAGTGGCGATGTTAGACAGAGATAGCTGTGATTATACCCTCTCTCTCTTGCTTACGCCGCTATATTCGCACAGTATGACACTTTCATATAACGATCTGATGGGTCGGCTTTACGAATCGTTATTATATATATATATATATATATATATATATATATATTGTAACATTACATTTGGCATAGCTTGATATCGTACCAGATTTAATGAAGATCATGGATAAGAAACTTAACAAGAAGGAAAATATCTTTTAAAAATGATAGTGAAGATGAACAAATAACTACTTTAGACTGACTTGGACTATAACTGACCGTACCCAAATTAATGTTTAGGTAAAGTGATGCAAAATACCCCGATGATGACATGAATTTCAAATAATGACAAGAATAATACTTATAAAGACAGACAGCATTATGTACCATTACTATAAGTAAACAAATTGTTATATTAAATGTATCAAAATATAAAAATAATCAAAATACAAATTGAGGGATAATAGGCCCAAATATACAATATAATGTAAAATAATATATTAGTAAATTGTTAACTAAATGATATAAAGAAAAAATACAACAAAACAATTATTATAGATACATGGAAACATGCAACTAACTGTAAATAATAGTGGACATAATGTTATCAAATAAATAATGTATAATAAAATAATAATTCTCAAATGTATAAAAAGAAACAGAAAAAATACCCAGTACAGCAGTGGCTGAACTACCTAGGAAAAATGGAAAAAATAGAAAATCATTATTAAATGATTAAACTTTCCTTTTTATGTTCTTAAAACACTTTTAAAGTTGTGTTGATGTTATTTATAGTTTTATTAAATAATATATGTATGATATGCCTTATGCAGTATGTATGTAACCAGGCATATACAAATTGTTTAATCACAAAATGTGAATTATATTTTTTTTATAATAATTATAAATTGTAACATTAATATGTTACAGTAATAATTATTGTTATATTTTTCAATGATAATACTAATAGAGTTATAGGGAGTAGTTTTGATGGTAGTTGCATTGTTAATAGGTGTTAAAATAACAGAAAATAGAAATTAACATGTCAAGACCTAGGCCTATAAAAAACTTTGGAATTTTGTAAATTTTGGGAAATACAGTTAGAATTTTATAAAACAAATGTTGTAATATGGATAGGTTTATAATTAATATTATACACAACAAATATGGAATCGAAATAATCAGTTTTAAGTTATTTAAGAAAAATTCAAATAGCAAAAATGTAACATCAGTATTTCTTAAGCAAAAATAGGCATTTTTGGTGTCTATATGTCACAAATGTTAAGACCAAAATAATGATGCTATTAGTTTGAAATTCCCAATCAGTACAAAAAAGTTATACTAATTTAAAAGTTTTTGACCAAATTCAGACATTGAAATAATGAATTTTTATGACAATGTATATCTGAATCAACCAACCAGATTTCAAGTTTTACCTTAGCAACCGAAAATTCAGATAAATAAAATAGGACTTCTTTAACAACCGTCATTGAAGACAGACGCGTTAATAAAACGTCTCAGATAATTATATTTTAAATAGTGAAAACACACACCAGACTTTGTAAAACGAATTGGTATAGTCAATACAAAATATTATAATAACAAAAGAACATAAAGGATTTAATTCAGAAGAATTTAGATCCGGGGAGAAGAAGCAAAGAAGACTTGGACCCTATCTTCGTCCTGGAAGAATAAAGAAGAGGATCTGGTGAATTTGAACAATTTATCATCTTACGTGACAACACCTACACTTGTGTACACAACTAATTAGGAATTAAACAATAAATAAAACTACAGACACTATTCTACACCAACACTAAAGAACACTTGAAAATAACACCAATTGAGTATTACACCTTTTTTGGACACCATAAAACTTTAACGATAACTAATAAGCATCTAAACTGTTCATAACCTATAATAGTGAGTAACACCATACACGACTACCAGTTTGCACTGTACACATCAAAACCTTGTAATATCCTTATATTGTGAAGTTTGTATTTTGATTTTAAGAGTTGTATTATTTGTTTAACCACAATTTCCAAACCAAATACGCCCGAGATTATTTATTTCATTGAAATAAAAACAAACTGCATCCTTCTTTTGCTTGTCGAATCCAGCATAGAGCACAATATTTTTAGCTACTACCAACTTATGAATAAAGACGCATAATTTTGTCATAATCTGTAATTACAGTTGTAATAAAACAACGTTAATTCGATGGATGGTTGTTTGTTAATTAGTTTAATTTTATTTTGATTAGTATGTTTTATTAACTAGTGGTGTTGCAGTTGTTGTAGACTCTCACGTTGTCATATGGTTTGTTTAATATTTAGTATAACTAATTAGCAATGGGTGATTGGAAGTTAAAGTTTGTGTTTAAAAGAGTATTAAAATCACTAATAATTCGCTGTATTCACCTCCCCACTTACCATCCGTGAATATCTTCAATCTTCTCGATGGGTAACTTTCTCTCACTGTAAATACATTTACAACACACAGATATTCCGTTTGAATATCGAAAAATGCACATTAAATAAAACAATTCAGATATTCAATTGTAAATTGAATAATACAATATCAATAATTTGAATATTGCCGCCACCTTGTGAAATAATTGTTTCTAAAAAATAATCTATTTACTTCTATTTTATAGAAATGACGACTCTATATCCACTGGTAATAAATTGAGGATTTTATTGACAGCAGTGAAATTTAGCAAAACTCCTTTAAAACAATTAATATTGATATCTTTAAAAACAACAACAAATTAAATAAATATTGAGATTTCTTTAGCTCAAGGCTGGTAACACTGTTACAATGTACGATAATATGGTGAACTAGGTTATGTTCACTTTGGTCATTTGTATTACCAATTTTTGTGAATTCTTTTAAGATACATGATACAAGATATAAAGATGTGTTAATAAATAACAATGTTTACTTATTTATTATGACTAAAAGGACAAAATTTAAAATTATTATTCTCAATACGATAGTCAATACTACCGTACGGTATTCTGATGTCTAGTGAAGCTAATATTGTAAACACGTGCTTGTAATGTTGCACTATTAAAATATTATTATTAATTTATTAGTTATTATTACTATGAACTGGAAAGAGAAAAAAAATTGAAAAAACTCTTATTATCGATTTCATTTATAAAAATCATTTTTAGGACAGAAGTATACGTTTTGGTACAAAATACCAAAATATGACAAAATACTCTGTGACAAAATATACGTTTTGGTTCTAGGTTAGTTTACCTAGATGAGAGTAAGTTATTACGTATAATAAGTAATGTCATATAAAATTCTTAATACTATTTTTACAAACGCTTTATTTACTATTAATATGATGTAGAATTATCAGTAATGATAGTATCCACAAAAGAAAATTATTATTCATCAAGACTAAATTCATAGTCAATTAAGCGACTATATTTACAAGTAATTGTGAGCGGTATTTAAAATTAATTCCGCTGTTATCAATTATTCTTTAAATATAAAATACATCCTTTAATTAATTATCGCCATCACAATGGACTATAACTTTGTTCATCAAATTCTGATAATTATTCATCGTTATCGGTTAATGCACTCAAGCGTTTACTTGACTAGTGCAGTCAAACAATAATTTTCGTTTAACCAACGAGAATTATTCCATTTGTATTTTTTTTTTTAATTGTTAAAATATTATACTCCCTGTTTCCTTTCACTTGACATGACCCTTATTATACACTGGTCATGTCTTTTATTCACTATTCACTTATTACACTGTCACTCGATAATGGGGTGTTCAGCATAGGTTAATGTTTGACCACGTTACTGGGGTGACGCGCACATTTTAAAATATGTCTTGACGACGTTCCTCTCGCCTCGAGTGTTGGAAAACAATTAACTCATCTCGCTAAAGCGTCTCTTTTCGTCTGGTGAAATTAAGTCATTTGATTGGTTTAGAAAGTTATACTCTCTACCCCAAACGCTTTGGTTAAATAAATAATTTACTTTTTGGCGTTACTAGCTTCGGGTTAGAGGCTATCTCTGACGTGTACATGGACATTCGAAAATGATCGAAAAACTTATAATAGCTATAAGTTTCTTATTTTTTGTCATATCGTCATTTGGATAGTGGCATTAAATCGCGGACACTTGCGTCTTTATTTTAAGTCCAAACAAGCAATAATTCCGTCCATTAATAATTCACTTGACCTTCTTCAAAACTTATATAGCGGTTCTTAACACAAATAAGTCCTGTTCACTATATTTTGTTGTAATTACATCTTAATACTTATTACTAAACATTTTGAGTCCATTTCTCCTTCATGCTAATACATAATATTGCTATATTTATAGTTTAAACAAAATTTGCTAATGGCGTATAAGCCAACTATGTCCGATTGTTTAAATTTACTTGTATCGCTATTATCCCTTATTCTACTACATATTTTTTGTATCATAACATTAATAGGTATATCTATATACATTTGTTCATACTTTATTTTGGTAAAATGTTATTTTGTGTACACATATAGTACGATTCAAAATACATTATGCTCTCATCTCGCCATTTTGTCACACTTATTTAGTTATTTCACTAAACATTGGATATATTGTTAACAATGAAAATTGTGTACAATTGTTGTACATGATTAGTTTAGTGTATTCACTAACGTTTTGTTATCTGAAATCTCCCTAAGTTATTGTATGGTGGTTTTTTACACCTAGTTCTATGATTGCAGTTTGTTAGTTTATTAAATTTCAATCATTAAATTACTAGTATAATATTTGTGAGATGTTCTCATAGTAGTATTGAACATTTCTCTAACTACTGGTAACATTTTTTACATTCTCTTTATAAGTTTTGATAATGTTTTTTGACTAACTCTCTTGTCACATTGGGGTTCTGTCTGGTTTATTGTTATTGTACTTAATCTGACTCATTTGTTGTGCCCTTGAGTTTATATGGTATTGATTATTTTGTATTTTTATTCTTATTTAGTCTCTGTTTGAAACAATTATGGACAATTACCTTGTTTAATTAATGTATATGATTTTATGTTGTAGGTCCAATTCATGTGAGGTTATGTGTAATTTGTTTGACAACAATGTGCTTCATCGTTTTTTACAGTATTCATCTCAACTATGGCCATCTCATTATGGCATGCTACTACAATGGTTTATTATTATGTTTTACACATTTTGTACACATTTTTACACTATCTGTTGAAACAATAATACTGGTTTTCTTAGTCTAATTATGTTACATATTTTGGGGTTGCATCTAGGCTTTGGTACATCGACTTGTTTATACTCAACAATTAGTTTATTCACTACTATTTGTCTTGACATTCATCTACATTTTGTCCTGTGTTGCTATGACATTCAGGCACATTTCATATCAAGGATTATAAAGCTTTTATTATTGATCTCTATGAACAATTAATTCACTTTTCTGTATCTAATTTTTGGAGGTCTTATTGATTATCTCTGTGGTTTTACACTCTTGGATTAAACTTGGTACACTAATTGTTTGTGCATTTCACTTATTAATCGTTGATTCTTTTACTTACAAATGGTTAATCACTTCCCTCCGTTATAAACACTTTCACTGATATTGTTTGTGCTGTTTACTTGGGGTAAAATGTTATTATATCACATGTTGTTACACTTATACTAAGTATTCACTGTCATTGTTTGTGATCACTTATTGATGCCCAACACTTGACTTCTTTATTATTGATAGTCCAATAATCATTATATTTATTCTGGTTTAAGAGACCAAGGAAAAGTGTGAGCGGATGGCACTATACCAAGAGATACTGAGCGTCCGGGAAGAAACGAATGGACGAATAGAAAATATACAAACCAACCAAACAGTGATGGGAGAAAGATTAGAAAGCATAGGTACTAGTCTTAATCCGGTACAAGACCAAACAACTGCCCATAGAGATGAGATCAACTTTTTAAGAAACACACAATGTACCGGTGCCCATACCACATGTGAGGAAAACCGAGAAGTTATCGACTTCCACAATTATAGAAGAAACCCCATGTTATTTCTAGAACGGGTAGAAGAAAAAATAGCAAAAACCGGAGAAGACAGATGGGTTGTAATTAGAAGTATGCTGGACGAAATGTTCAGAAAAGTCTATGGACGGCGATGCGGCCGAATATACAAAATTTTCAAGAATTTAAAAGACAGTTTAAATCCAAGTACTGGTCTGACGCCACACAACATATGATAAGAAGTGACATAGGATTGGGCCGATATGATCTACACGGCAAACAAACTCCGACCGCATACTTTCTGGGTAAGATCAACATAGCCAGACATTTAGAGCCTGCAATTCCTACCGAATGTTTAGTGAGGCTATTAGCTTATCACTATGGTGGAGAAATTACGAGAGGCCGAATAAACGGACGAATACAAACCACTGAGGAGATGTCGGCATTATTAGTGGAAATGGAACAAGAGAAGAGCTTCCTCCAATACAGACGAAGGAGCGATGAAGTGGATAGAAATAATAGTCGCCGCGACGCCCGATATGAAAACAACGGGAACAGATCAAATAATAACAATTACAACAACAACAACGGTAACCACTATCAACGTAGTTACCAAAATAACAATAACAATAACAACTATCCACGAAATAATGCGACAAATTACAACAACAATAACAACAACCACTATTACCGTAGCTCTCCTACGAATAATAATAACGAATACCAGCGTGCCAATGATAGAGACAACCATTACCAGAACAACCGAGGTTATCAAAACAATTACGATAACCGATACAGCCAGAATAATAATGGCAATTATAACAACCAAAACCAAACATATCGAAGGCATGTGAATTATGTGAACACCGAATATAGAGATATGGGAAGACGTTCGTACCATGGACGAATGAATTATGATGGGAACCGGGAGAGAAATTTTCAGGAAGAAAATAACCAGCGCTACCGGGATGAACATAGACGAAGTAGGAGCTGCGACGATGACAGGAGCAACAGAAACATAGTGACGTTCAATAATAACGCCAGTGACATACAAGAAGTACATAATAGAGACAGACCCGATCAACCAGACAACAGGACCGAGGAGATCAGCCCTGATTTAAACGGACCGCGGCAGTGAAAAACCAACAGGTCCCATCACTAAACCAACAATTTGGGTACTTACTAGGACGAGACAAAACGACTGACAATACCATTACCATAGTGCATAATCATTTCTTAAACAATGTGAGAGAAGAATTGCTAAACGAAGATACAATAACGAACAATAATTTGAATAATGAGATTGCGTATATTATCGCCCATGTAAATCGAATAGACACACGATTCATGATAGATACGGGCGCAAACGTGTCGTTAATCGATAACAACGAATACCACAAAATTCAAAAATTAAGTAAGATCATCTTACCGACTCTACCAATCCAGAATATAATTTTAATTGGAGCCACCGGAAGGCAAAACAAGTCAATAAGAAAGCAGGTATCATTAGCAGTGACCAGCGGAAATGTAGCTATACCTATGATTTTTCTAATAGCTAGTAACCTACCATTTAATCTACTAATAGGCTGTGATATTTTGAGAAAATACTCAGCAATAATTGACATGAGACAGGCCATAGTGTCATTAAAAATGGAAAATATAGAATGGACAGCAAAATAATTAGAAAATAAAAATGTACCTTCATGCAATAGTATTAATAGTATAAGAAAATTCAATAACGATCAAGATGATTCATGGAATATAAGAAGGGAATACTTTGGGAGTGAAGACAGTTTATGGTTGGAAAAATTAGAAGAGATCCGACAATTTCGGTCAGAACAAAATGAGTGTAATTTAGCTACACAACAAATAGAAAAGTTGATATCAATATATAATAAATACCGCTGTTTTCTCTGATTTACCAAGTAAAAAGTAAAAAATTATCAATTTACACTACAATTTAAGGAGCCTGTAAATTTTAATAAGAAATCATATCCCGTTGCTTATGCATTAAAAGAAGCAGTGAGGACTGAACTAGACAAAATGATAGCAGAAGATATTATTGAGTATAGCTGTTCCCCGTATACTAGTCCGTTAATAGCAGTTGCCAAGAAATATGGCAAAGTACGACTCTGTTTGGATGCTAGAGAGATCAATAAGATCATAGTTAATGACAGAACATCTCCCGGAGAGATTGAGGAGATATTGAAAAAATTTATTGGCATGCAATTTGTCAGCACCTGGGATACTGTTTGTGGGTATTGGCAGGTGGAGTTACACCCAGATAGTCGAAAGTACGTCGCCTTTATTTTCGAAGGGGGGAACTACCAGTTCAAGCGACTACCGTTTGGACTGGTAAACTCAGTAGCTGTATTCGTAAGATGTATGGACCAGGTGTTGGGTCCAGATACTATTCCATTTACAACAGTCTATGTTGATGACTTGTTGATTACTTCAGTGAATTGGGAAGACCATTGTGACAGAGTAGGGCAAGTATTACAAAAATTATCAGACAGTAACGTCACCCTAAAGCTTCAAAAATCCAAACTTATCGCCAGTGAAGTCCAGTTCCTGGGTTTTAACTTATCAAGACAAGGAATAACACCATCCAATGAAAAGATAGAAGCTATCCAGAAGTTCCCAAGTCCTAAAAATAAAAAGCAACTTCAATCATTTCTGGGACTTTGTAATTACTTTAGGAAGTTTCAGAGAAATTATTCTGAAATGACAGCGAAGTTTTCTCCACAATTATCCTCCAAGAACAAATGGTCATGGGGACAGGAACAAGACAACTTGCTCCAAATGATCAAGCATAATTTCTTAAATTCAGTTATATTAAAACATCCTAATTTCGACCAACCGTTCTTCATGAACTGCGACGCCAGTGATATAAGTTTAGGATCCGTATTATATCAAGAAGATAGTGAGGGAAACCATCAGGTGGTGAGGTTTGCAAGCAGAATACTTAATGGATGTGAACGCAATTATAGTGTAACGGAAAAGGAGTTATTAAGCGTTGTATTCGCTTGTGGAAAATTCAGAACCTATATTCTTGGATACCCGATAACTGTGAGAAGCGATCACAAGTCAATATCTTTCTTAAAAAATTGCAAGCTTAACCATGGAAGATTGACAAGGTGGATACTTGCACTACAGGAATACCATATAAATTGGGAGTATGTTCTAGGAAAACAGAATATTGCTGCAGATATATTGTCCCGGATTAACATAGAACAGCAAGCTTTTGAAGGGGAAAAGGAAACAATCGTCAAGGTATATACTATCATAAAAAACAAATCAGATTTGGAAAACCTCATGAAATCAATTTCACAACAACAAACAGAAGATACAAAAATCAACAATTTTAGGCAAAGACTGATCCAACAGGATGAAAAAATTACTGCATATTACTGTCTACATGAAGACATATTATTTTACAAACCAAATAATAACCAAGGATCATGGAAGGTAGTGATACCTAAAGCATTAGAAAAAGAATTGATACTGGACTACCATAGTCGATATGGGCTTATGGGTGCATTAAAAGTGATGAAAGCACTTGAGGAACACACTTACAGTAAGAATATCAACCGGAGAGTTAGAGAATGTTTTCGGCAGTGCCACATCTGTCAGTTGGCAAAATGCAATAACGAAAAAACAGAAGGAATAATGCAGCCAATTACGTCAACTGGTAAATTAGAGAGAGTATTTTTAGATGTGTGTGGACCGTTACCTCGCAGTGGAGGGAGAAAAAATATAAATTCATTATAATCATGTTCGACCATTACTCCAAATTTACAAAACTATACCCCATTAATCGGGCAACTACAAAAAAGATTTTGCAAATAGTAATCCAACAATACATACCAGAGTTAGGAACTCCAAGGTCAATTATTACAGATCATGGGACTCAGTTCCGAGGAAGGGTATGGAAGGAGACTTTGTTAGACCTAGGTGTCAAGACATATAAAACATCTGTCTATCACCCAAATAGCAATCCGGCGGAAAGAGTACTCAGGGAGGTCGGCAGGATCCTCAGGAACTATTGTTTCGATAAACACCAGAAGTGGAGTGACTATATTACACAAACAGAAAGCTTTATCAACTTAGCTTACCATGAATCAATACAAGATACTCCATATACTATAATGCATGAAAGACTACCACCCAGAGAAATTATTGAAATAATCAACTTCCCAAACAACCCAGCTTACCAGTTCTACAACTTGAGATTCCACAGCAAACTGAATGAGCAAGTGGAGAAAAGAAGGAAAAAATACAAAATAATTCAACAGAAAATAATCCAGTATAAGATTGGAGACAAAGTATTGTTAAAAAACCGCGAATTACCAAGTTCTAAGGAAGGGATAGCAAAAAAGCTATTATTACTTTATAACGGACCATATGTTGTTGTAAAAAACAATAACAATAATACTTATGTAATTAGTGATGTGGAGACAAAAAAGATTAAGGGAACATACAACCAAGTTTCCTTAAAAATTTCTTATGAACCAAGTGAATAAACGAATTTGAATAAACCTCAAAATTCAAACAAATAGTAAGGAAAACTTACAGTGCATATTGACAATGTTATTTTGAACCAAGTGAATAAACTAATTTGAATAAATCTCAAAATTCAAACAAATAGTAAGGACAACTTACAGTACATTTTGATAATGTTATTTTGAACCAAGTGAATAAACTAATTTGAATAAATTTCAAAATTCTAAACAAAATAAGCACCTCTTATTAAATATAATTATGAACTTATTATTGGAATATAAAAGAAAGAGACAACATCCATGAATCAGGAGAAACCAAAGTGTTATAAAATGAATAAGAAAAGACAAATGTAGACAATCGACAATGAAAATAAGACAAGACTAGAAACGAATTTACTACAAATAACCTATCATGATTGTGAGAGAATCAACAACAACTATAGATACAGATACTTGTTATGTTTTAATTGAATAAAGATAGTGGATGAAAAATGAAGATTAAGCAGTACTGATAAAGAAGGAAAGAAGATAGTACCAATTAAAAATAAAAGTGTTATTAATATCGCCACAAGAAAATGAACATCTGAAGGAATCAATGGAAAGAAATACTTAGATCTGAGAAGTTAAACTGAGTGAACCATCCCAAGAATATATTATTATATAATTTTTATTTGATTTAGTCGTGAATAGACTAGTGATTATTAAATGTGATTGACTGATGAGATAGCTCTAGCAATCGATATTATTTATGTATTATGTATTAAAAGGACAGCGGGGTATTAGGTCAAGAGAGCCCCCCGACTGATTCCAAAATGTATGTGATAATGATTAATTTGTTAGGGAGGTAACATGTTCCAGGGATGGAACATTTATAATTAAAGACAAGTATACCAGATCATAAAAAGAATAACAAGTGATAATATGAAAGATAAAATAATTGATAATTCCAACAAAATGTATTATTTTATTAAAATAATCAAATTTGGTGGCAGGGTAGTATGTAACATTACATTTGGCATAGCTTGATATCGTACCAGATTTAATGAAGATCATGGATAAGAAACTTAACAAGAAGGAAAATATCTTTTAAAAATGATAGTGAAGATGAACAGATAACTACTTTAGACTGACTTGGACTATAACTGACCGTACCCAAATTAATGTTTAGGTAAAGTGATGCAAAATACCCCGATGATGACATGAATTTCAAATAATGACAAGAATAATACTTATAAAGACAGACAGCATTATGTACCATTACTATAAGTAAACAAATTGTTATATTAAATGTATCAAAATATAAAAATAATCAAAATACGAATTGAGGGATAATAGGCCCAAATATACAATATAATGTAAAATAATATATTAGTAAATTGTTAACTAAATGATATAATGAAATAATACAACAAAACAATTATTATAGATACATGGAAACATGTAACTAACTGTAAATAATAGTGGACATAATGTTATCAAATAAATAATGTATAATAAAATAATAATTCTCAAATGTATAAAAAGAAACAGAAAAAATACCCAGTACAGCAGTGGCTGAACTACCTAGGAAAAATGGAAAAAATAGAAAATCATTATTAAATGATTAAACTTTCCTTTTTATGTTCTTAAAACACGTTTAAAGTTGTGTTGATGTTATTTATAGTTTTATAAAAAATATATGTATGATATGCCTTATGCAGTATGTATGTAACCAGGCATATACAAATTGTTTAATCACAAAATGTGAATTATGTTTTTTTTATAATGTTACAGTAATAATTTTTGTTATATTTTTCAATGATAATACTAATGGAGTTATAGGGGGTAGTTTTGATGGTAGTTGCATTGTTAATAGGTGTTACAATAACAGAAAATAGAAATTAACATGTCAAGACCTAGGCCTATAAAAAACTTTGGAATTTTGTAAATTTTGGGAAATACAGTTAGAATTTTATAAAACAAATGTTGTAATATGGATAGGTTTATAATTAATATTATACACAACAAATATGGAATCGAAATAATCAGTTTTAAGTTATTTAAGAAAAATTCAAATAGCAAAAATGTAACATCAGTATTTCTTAAGCAAAAATAGTCATGTTTGGTGTCTATATGTCACAAATGTTAAGACCAAAATAATGATGATATTAGTTTAAAATTCCCAATCAGTACAAAATAGTTATACTAATTTAAAAGTTTTTGACCAAATTCAGACATTGAAATAATGAATTTTTATGACAATGTATATCTGAATCAACCAACCAGATTTCAAGTTTTACCTTAGCAACCGAAAATTCAGATAAATAAAATAGGACTTCTTTAACAACCGTCATTGAAGACAGACGCGTTAATAAAACGTCTCAGATAATTATATTTTAAATAGTGAAAACACACACCAGACTTTGTAAAACGAATTGGTATAGTCAATACAAAATATTATAATAACAAAAGAACATAAAGGATTTAATTCAGAAGAATTTAGATCCGGGGAGAAGAAGCAAAGAAGACTTGGACCCTATCTTCGTCCTGGAAGAATAAAGAAGAGGATCTGGTGAATTTGAACAATTTATCATCTTACGTGACAACACCTACACTTGTGTACACAACTAATTAGGAATTAAACAATAAATAAAACTACAGACACTATTCTACACCAACACTAAAGAACACTTGAAAATAACACCAATTGAGTATTACACCTTTTTTGGACACCATAAAACTTTAACGATAACTAATAAGCATCTAAACTGTTCATAACCTGTAATAGTGAGTAACACATACACGACTACCAGTTTGCACTTTACACATCAAAACCTTGTAATATCCTTATATTGTGGAGTTTGTATTTTGATTTTAAGAGTTGTATTATTTGCTTAACCATAATTTCCGAACCAAATACGCCCTGAGATTATTTATTTAATTGAAATAAAAACAAACTGCATCATTCTTTTGCTTGTCGAATCCAGCATAGAGCACAATAATTTTAGCTACTACCAACTTATGAATAAAGACGCATAATTTTGTCATAATCTGTAATTACAGTAAAGAAAAACGAGAAGTAATTAATCAATACTTTATTTGAATAAAGATTGTTAAAAGGAACATATCTGTTTGGTGTTATCTTCGCATTATTATTACTGTTTCATTTAAGAATTACGATAACGTAGCACAGCGGACGGAGCAACTGTTGGCAACCCCGAGTGACGTCATTGGGACTGGATGTATAGTGGGAGCGAGCGGCAGAATACAACCGTAGCATAATAATTTACCGTTCAACATATTTATTATAATTGTTACAAATTGACGAACCCAACAGTGGGGCTTAAGATCGAATAATTTATTTATACCAATAATTGATATAACACATCTCCTCTCATAAATATTGTTAAAAATTGACGAATCCAACGTGCGGCGAATTAAGTCGTCTCGTATTAAAATTGTTACAATATATATATATATATATATATATATATATATATATACATATATTGTAACGTAACATATTCGAGGTTCCCAACGTTACATAAAAAACAAAGTAAATATGGTCTAAAACAATACCCAAAATATTAAGGTTACTAAGTATTTAAGACATGTGAAGTGTACCTAAATATAAAAGATGAAATAAATAATATGGGATGCAAAACATAAACATTATATCTAATGGGAGGAGTTTAATAGATAGTAATGAAGTATAAAATACTATACAAATTAATATTTAATGTGTTGCAAATTGTACTTGTTGTTATGCTGTAACATGATATAGTGTTTACAGAATATTTATCTTATGTTTTGTGGATAGTAGGAACGGAGTTGTTGTTTTAAAGAAGTACTTAGTCAGTGGTACTCTTTTTATTTATGTTAAAATGGTATTTGAATAATTAAGTATAAGTACATATGTTAGGTATTATATTATGTCGAATGTATTTATTGTAATTGATTAATGAAGATGTTTGAATTAATGTTTTGTAAACTTGGCCAAGAAGGCAATAAGTGTTTAAAAGTTGACAAGTAGTTCTTAGAGTTATATTATAAAATAATGAAGGTTTCAAGGATGAACTAATTAATATAATGAATTAAAACCAGGGAATTAAAATTAATGTAAGTAGCCATAAACCAGTGACTATTTTTACAGTAGGTCAGGTAAAGAAAAATTAAGTTAAAACCAAACAATATTATAACAGTTGTAAGAAAACCTATAGGCCTAAATTTAATATTTGTAAAAGGAAATTAATACCTTTTTAATAAGTCCAGTCAAATGAAACTATAGTAAAATATATACGGTTTAATAAGGTAGATTGGGTGAGAGTTTTAGGTAATTTGGTATAATTCCAAGCATGGAGTATTTTATTTAAAAAAGAGTAGTAATATTTTATAATTCTGGCTCTAGGATATCAAATATCATCCAATGACAGAAAGTAGTGGTTGTTAGGGTAACTAAAATGTAAAAAATGTTGTTGATTTTCAATTATTCAATTGTTATATGCGAATGGGTGAAGTTGAATCCATACAAAATACAGAAAAGAATTTATAAAAAAACTTTAAGATATTATTCGAAAGTAAAAACCAGTTCCTGTAAACTAAACCGATGAATAATCAATGAATTAGAGTTCAAAAATATAACCATATACCTCCAAAAGGTCGAGGAATCCTTATTTCACTCGTCAAGATAATTCCATTGGATTTAGTATTGAACTCGATTTTCCATCTAACCAGGAGACTCATTGATGGAATAAAAAGTCTAAATTAATGGAATTATAGAAAAAATATAATCAAGGACCTTTGTTTCTGAAGAAATAAACCTCACGTTTAAGAAAGAATTTATAATACGACACCAATTCCACCGGGACCGACAACCACAAGGATCGTGAAGGAGAACGAAGATTAGAAGAGTTCCCGCTGCCTTCCAGGACATCATCCCTTCAATTTTATTAATAATCGGAACGCCTTTTCTAGATTAACGTAACCTCAACTGTAAATCTTCAACCGTTTGCAAACGAGCAATGCTGCCTTGAGAATCGTCCAGTACGGTAACACCAGCTTATACATAATTTTAATATAGTAAGAACTAATAACATTTTGTAATACTAAGTAACCTTAATTTTGCATTACCTGGCCTTACTAATCGTTCAAAGAATCAAACTACCCTGGGATAAGAGATAATTAACATTATATTTAATTTGTATAAAATAAAAAGGTAATAGTCAACTAACTAATCGATTCATAATTATACAATCGATTTAACTATATTGTAACCATGAAGAGCACTGTTAGAAGTTGAATTGAAAGGTAATACAAGTAAAGAATCCTTCTTGTATATGATGATGTTTTATATTATTGTAGAATAGGCATTGTATGTTGTGTGTGTAGTAATTTACAGGTAAAAAGGGTGATTAAAATCTGGCGAGCAAGCTAACCTAGAGGCGCAAGTCAATTTCGAATAACAGCGACTATAGTCGACAGCTGGTAGAACGTGAGATTACCGAACTAGCGTGTTTCCTGCACCATTTTTGAATTGATTTACACAATACGGACTGACTAGGGTTGGAGAGAATTCTCAATTTATTCATTAAATACACGAAATATAGAAGTAACATTGAGTAAACATTGAGTAATTAGGTAAAACCGTGTTATGGTCTACATAAAAGTTGTAATAACAAAATAATAAATATTTTCATTAATAACAAATTGATTAAACCCCAGTAAACATTTAATTTGTTTCTTTACAATATACATATATATATAATGGTACATATATATATTGTAATGGTACATAACTTCACCTAACAATAATGAAGAAACATGACAAAATAAGTTATTTAAAATAATTAACACTAGAATAAAAAGGGATGAATCAGAGATTAAAGAATGGGTGATTCATAAATAATAACACGGTCAAACGTGTGAAGGTAATCAGAAAAGTAGCCTCTAATAATAAAAAAGTAACAAACAACGAACCAAAATGTTAAATACGATAATACATGGCGATTTAACCACAATGACCCAATAGAGGGTAGGTGAGAGAGTAACACCAACCTCCAAAACGAAGAATATAAAATATATTGTGACAATTGTAAGTGATAACTAGAACTAGCCGCCACACTAACATAAGAGTGTATAAATAATAAGAATAATAATGAATAAATAATTAGCATGAAAGTGTGAAGATATAATCGGCCACAACACCAAGGAAGTGATATATAAAATATGGCAAAGTGAAGTAAACACAGTGAAGGTGTACAAAACCAGTAATAAACCAATAAAAAAGACTAATCAATGATAAATTGTATATAATAATGATGATTGTAAAAACAGACAAGTAGTCTAAAATTTAGAAGTATTAATTGTTAAGGACTTAAAATGTAGAAGGGTACACTAACCCAAACCAATAGAGTAAACTAGGACAAATCACACTAGCACGACACAAACCTATTAATTGTATAATCAAACCACATAGAGTGAGAGAGAGTAAGTTATAATGATAATGAACATTTTAAAAATAAAAATGAGAAAGAGAAATTTATGTAAGCAATACACTAGTTTTTACCCACCAGTAACACTTAATCCATATTGAGTGCAAGGTGTTATTTATTAATAACCCCAAAGTGAAAATAAACCCCATTAATAGTGATAAACACTGATAAGACAGTGATAAAAGTTTATAAGTGTAAAAAGTGAGTGAGAGCTAATAATGGCTAAACAGGAAGGACTGTGATAATTAAAAGCCAATATAAGTGGACACCCAATATGTAACAAAATAAACTAAAAGTAGTAGGGTTAAGTTATCAATAGTAATAACTAATTATCATGTATTAAATTTTTATCAATTAATGATAAGTGACAATTCATATTATTACATGAGAGTAAGAAAAACAGACTATTTTAACGTCACAGAACGTTTCATAAAGGAAATTATTTCCATAGTAATTTATCATAAGAGGAAAGTGAGGTGAACAGTATCGAACCCAAGTAATCCGAAAAATTTTGTAATATTGTCTAATAATTAATATCATTAACATGAAAAAAAAAACGACAAGACTATGACTAAGACTCAAACCCCATATATTTTATTTAAGTGAAGAACAGTGTAAAACCAATAATATACTACAAGAGAGACAGATAATATCAGAAACAACCAAAATGAGGTCATTACTTATTAAGAAATGTAACTCTGAATTGGGTATAAAAAATTATTTATTGTGAATTAATGGACGAGATCCATTATTATACTTTGTAATTTAAATAAAATAAATGTATTAAATGATTTGAATACATTATTAGAAAGGATGTAAGTTAAAATATAAAATATATAAATGTTATGACAAAAAATCTATGTTTAAGAGCTGAGTCCAATCACTCAGATTTTATGTGAAAATTAATTATTATAGAATTAAGATAAAAACTAAATGTGAATGTCAATTAAACAAAGACGAACGAATTATCTTAAATAGAGAAAGCTGTAAAGTGATTAAAAATCAATTAAAATAGCCAAAAACAGTATTAACTGAAAACATGTAATAGACCTATAATATTGTAATATTTATGAATTTAATGTTGACAAAATACAACCAAATTGTATTATAAAGTTGAAATACAATATAATGTGTCTATACTTATATATTTGACCAACTAAAACATTATAACAGTCGAGTTAGGAAACTATTTACCTATATCATACCTGGCTGAGGCCAAAGAACAATCACAAAAAACAGTCATATTTGACAGAATAACTGCAGAATATTAGCAAAAATAAAGGAAAAAGGTACAATCCTATAGTGTACTATAGAAACAAACTTACTCAGTTGAAAACAAGCTTAATTCTTAAAGGATTTGAAATATGAGAGTGAAATTTGTCACACCAAGAAAATCAATCACTTATGCAAACCAAAATGATGCTAAGTAATCTTACAGTAAAAATAATATGTATCAGGATAAACCAGGTATCACCAAAGATAGACAATATAATAAACTCTCAGTGAATACTCGAAAAATTCCATATATGATACCGAAAAAAGACAAATTATTGTAAAGAACCAGTGACAATAACATAGGCCATATGCAAGGACCATACAAAACCGAACTTATTTATATGTTATATGTGTTAATTTTTGTTTATTTTGTTATAAAAAGATGATTATATTATGCATTAATGTTGTAGAAAGAACCAAACAACTTCACAACAATTTTATAATTAGAAAATTGGAATTTTATGAAAACATTCCAAGGTAAGAGTTGTATTTTGTTATTTTATTAGAGTTAATTTTTTCAAAACCAATCGTAATTAGTATCATTAGATTCAGTTGAAAGCAGAGAATCCAAAAATAGTAATGGCATGCAGATTGTAAGTAGTTATGTAAAATTGTTTGACAAATACCAGAATAATTTTAGTAATATCCTTAGTGTGAAGAATAAGACGTTTTTGTTCTAAAGCTTCTACGGAAGTCAAATTTGTTCCATGATGTTCCATTTGATTATTCTCGAACGTTCTAGAAGGAACATTTACACAAATACACCGGAAGTTCATGTCAAAAAATTAAAACAATGAGCCTTACAGAGTATAAAAGGAAGACGAAATTCGACCAAAAAACACTTTATGCTTTGAATCCAGAACAGACACATCACCCACGAAACTGATCATCACATCCGAGGCGAAACCGAAGAACGAGAAGTCGACACGAAAACACAGAAAGGCTTATCCCGTACATGACAAAAGACTGAACTAACCTATACAAGGAGTATACGCCAACGTGTTGTTGAATAGAGCAGCAACACTCCATATTTAATAGAACGGACGCAGCCAGAATACTAGCGGCCCTGGAAAGGACCAAATTTTAATAGAGAATCAATTCTGCTGGTATTCGCTAAGACAAACTGACTTTGACAAAATCCCTATAACGTTACGTACACAAGCCTATTTTCAATTGTGAGAGGAGAGCCAGGGCTGTGGCGGCCGAATCGAGAAACCACGCAGACAGCTGATTACCGCCGGCAGTATTCAAAGCATAAATTCACTGCTAAACTTAATTCCAATCGTGCGGAGTTTTAAAAAACCGTATTTTGACTTACAAATAATTATCAGTGCACAAGGAACGTCAACACGAAGAGGCGAGATTGAAAACGTCCCCGAGAGAAGTGTCCAGTTCAAGAAATAATTACCCACCGGAACGTGAGTTGTTCAAAAGTTAAAGTCATTTTTACCTGGTATCATTTTTCACACAGTTGTACTACACATGTCACACACCTTCAAATCACTCAATTTTTGTAAAGCATCTTATTGATTTGTCTTGGTAGTTCAAAGGAGTCACGTCCTGAGTATAAAGATTTTTCATACACTTGCGCGTAGATTTTGCATTCGAGCGGCAAGGACCCAGACAAACCGCCGCATTGCCGGCCTTGGCAGGTTCTGACCACGACCAGGTGATTCTTGGTAACGTCATCGTCAAATATTCTACTAGAATATGACCTAGTACAAGCATGCCTTTCTAAGCAACAATAATATTCCGTTCTACACCGGACCTCAAGGCAGGAGCTCCTACCGGTAGCTCGGGACTTGAATCTCAAAGGGACGTCTCAAAACGCACATGCCCCATCTCTGACGCTAACTATTGAAGATTTTCAAGCCAATAAACATCACTATTGTGTTCCATAAAAGAGCAAATAGTGGAATCCAAAATAACCGTCGAAATTTGCTTAACAAAATAAAAAACAACATTTAATATTATTCATGGTAATAAATAAAAATATTTATTACACATATGATTGCGTTAAGTAATTAATATTTCAAATTATCAGTCTGTGTTAGTATATAAGTCTTAAATTCAGTAAATTATATCCAGTCAAGAAACATGAAATAATAGAAAGTGCTGTCGTTTTCGTCTACCTCAGGTGGCTCCGGAATCTTGCATTCGTTTTCTTTTTCCGCAGTTGGATCCGGGATCTTGACGTATTTAGACAGATCTTGTTCTAACAACGAAAGAAGTTGCTGGATATAATCGAGAATAAATCCCATATCTAATTGGAGATTCCAATCACGAACTCAAACACAGGTGCAATTCAAATTGTGGTTTCTATGGTTTCGTTACACAATACACAAACAACAATAGCCTAATTTATTTATTAACACAATACACTGAACACAAATATTCTTACACGAGCCTCCGACAACAGACTGACGTGTCCCTAAAGGCAAAGCCTCGTCGTTTGCATACATACTGCTGTCTTCTGCATTCCACATCGTCTTGGAAAACAGTCTACTCTAGTTGGTGATCTAGTTGTCTAGTTGATATTCTCGAATGAATTAATGTTGAGTTCTTATTTATATACTGTAATTAAATTATATGTGGGGTAAATATAATGTTACCAATATGGCTTTACTTCACATTAAGAATACACGGTATGCTTCATACATCAAAGTAAACACATATACATTCTGTCTATATATCCAATTTTATTCTGCAGTCATGATGAGTTTACAAAATTTAAACTGTTTATCCGAGTAATTAACATCGGAGTGATTGCAATGTCTATATAAGTGCGCTATATATAGAGTCAGATTATACGATATATATAGCCTAGACGATATTATAGAGTCAGATTTAAAAAACGTCACTTACATTACAGATAATTGTGTGTGTGCGCGCGCGCGCGTGTGTGTGGTCTTGTAATATATATTATAACGTTTAATTTTTTATTATTTTAATTTATTCTGAATTGATTATTGTGTACCGCCCCAGGGTTTTGGAGCCAAACTATATAACATGATATTTTATTAATTATTTTATTTATCGTGAATGTATATTATTTATTTTTGTACTCTTGAATTAATCTGGATTGGTCTTAATTTCGGGGTATCAACGTTGAAATGACTTAGTTATTATGATTTGATCTGAATAAATAAAAATAAGAATTTTGAGTAAGTGTTAATTAGCCTTGGCTATACTAGTTGAGTTTTGTGAAAGTTGGTAAGACTGATCCCAAGGATTAAAAAAAAATATTACCTTTATTTTAATTTGATCAATATTAGTGGATTCTGTTGACTACAAATATTAATGTTACAAAATACCAAAAGAAAGTACAAAATAATTACAATATTTGTGGATCTTATTCTAATATTAAATGTGGTTAGTCAGCTTAACAGTTGGCAACACAAATTCCGTAAAGATGGCGGACCTAGGTTAGTCCAGTTCTGACTTCTTTCGATTCGAAGTGAACGAGTTGAAAATATAATAAATTGCTTAATTCTCTCCAATAAAGGTTTACTAGTGTCAAAATTTACATAAAATAGTGTGATTATACGTTGTAGTGTGTACAGTGATCAATAAAGTTCATCAGAATAAGTGTCGTGATGGTTAGTGAATTTCGGGTTATACCAATATAAAATTGTTTTTGTCTCACCAATTAATAATATTTGTGACTGATTTTCTGTTTTTTACTGTTTCACTTTAATTAACTCTTCAAAAATATAATTCAACGAAATACTGTTTCTTCTAAACACTGTTTGGTTCAACCTAACCTGTCTTGGGTTCGATTATTAACTTTTTTTATATGAATTACTACGGAGAGTACATCTGTACACAACCACGTTCAACAAACGAATGCCTTTTTTTCTCAATTTTGCTGGCGTCCCTGTCAAAAATGTAAAAATTTCTGATTGGCTGGTATAGACTTTCATTGTTAACTGACCAGCCTGGCTTCTTGATAAAATAACGAGTTAATTTTTCGTTCACAAACCCGAAACTTATGCAAAATTTAATTTAAAATACATTGGTAGATCTAAAATCTCTGTTTCATGCTGACAATTTTGATATATTAAAAGCCATATTTTGGTTGCAATATTAAATTACTAAAATACACTATCCAAACCCACATATTAATCCTATCTGAATTTACAAACATTTAATATAAACAATAAAATATAATGTGTTGCTCGCCAATTTGACCCTAATGTCAGTTTACAATGGTGTGAACATTAATTTACTTTAGTTACTAAACAAAATACATATTACAACATCTTTAGTAATTAGCATAAATCTCATTAACTGTAACATTATGAAAATTGAAAAGATAAACAATAGTATAGAATTAACATTTAAAAGTTGAAACCCCCCTTTTATTTTATAAGTTTTTGTGTGATTTTTTTTTATTTTTTTTTATTTGATTTTATTTTTTTTTATTTTTATTTATTTAAAGGGGAGAGACATAATCTTTAAAACTAGGTGATGAACCTAGAGGAAGCATAAAGTGTGCAAAGACCCAAGCTACAATTTCAGACATGTCCACTGGATGGATGACAGGACTTGCAAATGAAAAACTCTATTAACATAACAAGTGTAAAATTTATTTAGCGTCCAGTCACATACATGATATCACAAGGTATAATTGAATAATAGCCACTGAGTAAAATTGAAATACTTTTACATCTCTATGTTATACATCACTTCATTACCGACTGATAATAATTGACCATAATCCCCTAAATCAAAAATGGACTGGCATACATCATTACATATATATCGTTATTCTACACAGTATAATATTATGAGTGACTGCTTAATTCAGTAGCTGTAAAAGAGTGGATGCAACACTATGTCAAAGACAAACATTATAATTTTTTAATAAATATGTGATATTAAAAATTTAAAGTGATATTTAAAGTTTAAAATTAAATTTGCTAGCTTTTTCTATAATTCCTTCAGCACATGTGCTATAACATCATTAATTTTGTCACATTCCCCCCCATTAAAAATTACACACAAACACATACATAATACATATAACACACACCCACAAATCCTGTACCGACCCTCTCAAAATAACCCTTCACATTAAACGTACAAATATGTACACATTAAAAACAAAACCAACCTTAGGAATTCACACAGTTACAGTCACTTCTAAGATGAGAATTCAAATAAACACAAGAAACTGATTTGCCCCCAACAGAACAAAATGATTTGAAATTTATAAGTTAAGACATCCTCAATAATTTTGAAGCAAAAACTCCGAGAATTAAGTCATGACCATAGTTAAAGCCACAATACATTAAGAAAATCAGACACCCCCAGTCCTGAATTATGCCCAAACGGCAGGACATGACCAAGCAGGACATAACTAAAGCTCAGATACATAGAACGCATAAAAAAAAAGGGGAAAACTTAGAGCTGTTCATGCAGGTACAGGTGTGTGTGCAATTCCCTTACATAGTATAAGAAAGTTATAAAAGGTTACATAAGGCTTAGTTGTATACAATGTCCGCACATGCAGGCACAAAACTTAACGTGTGTGTGTTTGCAGATCTTGTGCAAGATAAACGTGGGGTATTATAAGTCTGTTTCTGAGAGCGTCTGCCGATATACAGTATTATGGTAGATGAAATTGTTAAATGTAAATACAGAAAGATCACACCTGGATAGTCCGATGTAACTGAGTGGCACTGTGGCTAGGATGTAGCTAGTAGCTTGAACGGGTAACTCCTGGGGGCAGAATTCCTCCACGTGTGTGTCTGTGTCCCAACTGACGGCATCTCACGGCTCATGTAACATCTCTGCACGAGGGGTTGACAGATGTTCGTCCAACCCCGACACCCATCTCGCCATTGGTCGAGCACCTGGAGCTTGCTTTAGTCTATCTTGTCATAGTGGAGTACTTCGAACAGGCAGAACAGATCGGATGCCGTCAACTGAGACCAGAGAAACTTCCTCGGTGAGGGTTGGAACAGAAATGAGGCCGATTTCATAGCAATTTCCACCGACGAAGGTTTGCTTCTATGCAGGTTAGAGCGTACAACAGCTGGGCCGGCCAACTAAATATTCGTCACTGCTACTAACAAGCCGTTTACGTACACTCAGCGACGACGCGCGATACCGGGGCATTGCATGGCGTCGAGAACGCGCCAGTTTTTAAAAGAAAGTTACATGCCCCTGCAACCGAGCTTCGCGTTTCAACCGAGCGCCGAACAAAGTACGGCACAAAGTTAGTGTAATAGATTACTGTTAAAATATTTAATGACTTTCTGTTTAAAGACTGACATTTAGTTTATACAATTCAATACCATAACTTTCATAGAAAACATTCAGTCTATCATTAAATACAAAATTCATTTACATTATATTAAGCCATGACTCGGTACAATTCCCTTAATGTTATAAACCTGCTATGTGAACATACTATGGACACTAATACTTAAAACCTGCATATGTAGAAAACTATGACTATTTTCATTAATGACAGCACATAACACATATAAATTATAATAACGTCATACACACAAAAAAGAAAATATTCAATCCATCTTTTGCTCTAAGTATTAAGTGTTAACTTGTATTCAAAGTTTTTTAACGTTAGATGCAGTCTACAATATAACTCTACATTAACCATGTCCCTTGTAGATCTTACATTTGTGTCAATTTTTCACTTATAACTTTGTTTAGAGTCTATTGATACTCTTTAAACTAATACAAAGCACTGTATTTGTACTTAGTGTCACTTCTCACTCACTATATCTAGTATGTCACTTTTACACACAGAATATTTTTTAACATTTGAGTGTCAATTTCACTATCTTTTGTTTTCTTAGTCCTTCATTAGTTATTTGGGCAGATTACATATTATTAAACATCTTTTATATGTTATTAATACAAACATAATTAATAACTTAACATAAACCTTTAACTATATAATAATTAATGAACATAAATTATTTTATTGACATTATACCTAACCTAAGTGGTCTAGGCTCTGTTTATTTTGTACTATCTTATTGATTTTGTACTTTCTTGTAGTCATGGTGCAAAATAGTTATATGTTAATAATTAAGCTTTATTATTCAATTTTTCTATATTCAGTATATCCAAAATGGTTTGTTAATAGTTAGGTTTGATAGAAATGGTTTTTTGGTAATCATTGGGTGTTAAATCATAGTTTGTTTATGGAAGGTGCAAACTGTCACGTTACAATATAAAATTAATTTTTCAAGAAATAGTTTCTTCAAATACATGTACAGTTATATAACATAACATAATTTTTGAAGTTATGTTATATATGTAGTTTTATTAATATATATACAACTAATTTTAAAGATATGTTAGATTTGGTTTGTTGTAATATATGTAGTTGTTGTATTATGTATATAGACATAATGTTACAAGATATGTTTTGTCTTCTTGACTCATCCTCTTACACACGCTGGTTATTAACCTATTCATCACAACACATTTCCTGACTGTTGGAAACTACTTTTATTGCAATCTTATAACGTTTCTCCTGTCAAGACATTATAACATAGGGAACCAGTTTAATTGTTCAAATGGTTTATTAGAATCTGCTAACTGCAATATCGGTGGTGATATTATGCTTTCTTTGAGTGTTTCAAAAGCGTCTTGATGTCGAGTAGTCCACTCGAATTTCGCTCCTTTCTTCCTTAATGCATTTAATGGGGCTGCTATATCCGCTAGGTGGGGTATGTACTTGTGAAAGTAATTGATCATACCTAAAAATCGAGCTATACCTTTGGTGTCTCTAGGTGGTAAAAATTCTCGGATTGCGCGCGTACGTTCGTGATCGATGCTAACCTTACCTTCGGCCGATACTATATGACCTAAGAAAGAAAATTGTTTTACTGCGAAATTAACTTTACTGGGGTTTACCGTTAGTCTTTCTTTAACCTTGATAATACTTCACGCAAGTGATCAATATGTTGATCCATCGACTCACTATATACTACTATGTCGTCAAGATAGTGATATACGAATTTAAATTTAACGTCATGGAATATTTTTTCTAACAGTCTGCTACATACTGAACTTCCTTGTGATATTCCGAATGGTACTCTAGTAAATTGATATAGATTAAATTGGACAGCAAACGCAGTTAGGTGTTTTGATTCCTCAGCTAGTGGGATTTGGTGGAATGCCTGGTTGAGATCCATTATGGTGAAGATTTTCGCTTTGGTAAAATAGTGGAACGCGCTGTGAATGTCGGGCAGGGGAATCGATTCAAATTCTATATTCTTGTTCAGCTGTCTATAATCCACGACTAGTCTATGTTTGTCAGTTCCTTTTGGTACTAGGAATGCAGGTGATGAGTATGGAGAAGTTGACGGTTCGATGACGTGTTGTTCTAGGAGTTTGTTGATTTGGTTTCTCATTATTTCCATCTTGGGCGGTGATAATTTGTATGGGTGAAGACGTATTACCTTGTTGTCACTTAGATTTATTTTGTATTCGATTAGGTGGGTCAGTCCTAACTTGGGTGTGAGTACAGTAGAAAATTCCCTTATTAACTTTTGAATTCTTTGTCGCTCATTTCCTTTTAAATGACTCAAACCAGATTCATGATGCATTAACTGAATAGTTGATGTTTCGCAATTCTCGCTGTTACTTAGCTCGGAGTCGAACTGATATTTTCGAGTACGATCAAATCTGAAGAAATATTGTTTAGCGTATATGTCAAGGATTAAGCCAGTTTTGCTTTTAAAGTCAGCGCCTAGCATTACGTTTTGTCCTAATACTTCAGCTACGAGTAGTGGAACATACCAAGTAAAATTCTTTTTTTTTATTTTCACCGTAATACTGCGTGATATATTTAGGTCTTGCTTATGGCACACTTTATGTTCACGTTTTGGCTACGTTTAATAAGATTATGATTACCTAATACGGTGGCTAGCTGTTGACTGATTATACTACGTGTAGATCCTGAATCGATTAAACCAAGGATATTCGTTGCTCCAAGGTCTATCTGTATGTAGGGTAATTGGCATATACTTGTTTTGCATGTAGCAATAGAGTTGCACTTGTCAATAAATCTTGTTAAGTAAGGGTCCATACGTTTGTTTCTATTTATTTTTACTTTAGAATTATTAGTGTTTATACCTTTCCTTCTGATGCTGCGGAAGACGTAGGATTTTTGTTCTTCCCGTTTCACATGTTTTTTGACTGGTCGGTTTTCTGTTGGTACCGCTTTTGTTTACAATTCTTGCTAATGTGTCCGGACTTTCCACAGTTATAACATCTTCTTTCCTCATTGACATCGCTCGCATGCTGTCGGGGTTTTGTAGAGAGTTTGATGTATTGGGGTAGCTTTGGGTTTTAGAAGTTCTTATGAATCGCTTATCGCGGTAGGTTCGAGTATCAGTCCCAATGGGTAGAGGTAGGAATGAATCTCTGCGTTGAGTCTGGGACATAAAAACGCGTCTGTTTTGGTCAGAATACCAGACGTTGGACGAATGTATACAACACACTTCTAGTTCAGTGAAAGTGGTTGGTCTCTTCATGAGTGCTAGGCGAGATCGCTCCTCGGGAGATAGTCCTACTAAGATAGTGTCTACTAGCTGTTGTTCACTCCATTTAACTTGTAGCAATAAGGCCGATTCCCTTATTTCAGATATATAATGAGCTAATCTCTCGTATGCCCCTTGTACACGAAGTACTAGGTTCCGCTTCAATTCTTCGTAGATACCGGTGGGAATGAAGTGTCTTATCAGGGTGGTATGTAGTTCTTCTACAGGGTGATTATACCTTAGTGATTCTAACACACGATCTTTTAAAGGAGAACTACATTTAGGTAGAATTACTTGTAAAATTTGGTCATCTCTTAATTGTCGCAGATCCTTTACTTGTAATAGGTGCTTGATAAAATCTAGGAGTTTTGTAATATTCAGCCCATCAGTGATTGGTATCTCCGATAAAATACGTTCTACGGGGTGAGTTATTTTTCCATAAAGCTCGGTAGTTAGATTTAATGGAGTCGTCATTCTAGGTTTTTCCGCAGATTGATTCGTCAGTAAGTGAGGAAGTAAATCATAGGTACGGGTCATATTCTCTTGTTCATTTGGAAGTAACGTGACCTTTACGGGTTGGATATTTACTTGTCTATCGGTTAACCGTTCCTTAACGGGATCTATATTAGATTCCTGCCGAAACTGAAATTTTACAGCACTGGGTTGCTGTTCATGAGTAGGAGATAGGGTAGGGGAAATATTTAGCTTCGTCATTGCTTCTTCGATCTCTTCTATTCTAAATGATTCGGACCTTCGACGTAATTCGCGCATTATCTCGGGTAATTGTTGTAATGCTTCTTCCGCGAATTTTTGCGCATCCGGTGGAATAACTTTATCACCGGGCCAATTCAACAAATTGGTGATGCGGCGGCTCAGATGTTCGATTCTTTGAGTGGTTCGTAAAATTACTGCGGGGGATTTTTCATCTCGCAGGGTTTGTGCGATGGAGGTAAGTTCCGTATATTTATGATAGCATGTTTCCTTTTCACTTTCGAAGTCTAACACACTTAAACGATTTAACAGTGAGGGTTTCTCTGGTCTATTTTCGCGTAATGTTTTGCGCAGCTCCGCGACCGTTACGTTTGCGTATGGAAGACCGCATAACAAGGCTTCATAGCTTAATTCGTCCTTCAACAACAAGTCGGGGTTAAATTGAGCCATTGTAGTGGTAATAATGACTTTTAAATAATCTAAGTATTACGTACGACAAATCTTATATCATCTATTTTAAACACTTATAAAATTTGAATTCATTTAAACACACACATATATATCTATTACTACACATAGAATCTTATACTAATTAATCAAATTAAAATTATCTCAAATCAATTCAATTTTACGTACTGCTTGCAATTATCAGTCGAGACAAAACGATAATATTATTTTATAGTGGAAAGGAATTTCACACACGAAGAGTTCATTGCTTTTATAATAGCACAATGGATCAGCTGTTTGGGGAGTCTTATTGTTTGCGTTGGGGTGGTTGTTAACAAAAGAGGGTGATTCGGACAATCTGAAACACGATTATTTCCTGTTCTGGACTGTCTGTTATGTCCACGAGGGAATGCCATTCAAAAAACTTACTTGTGTACCGGGGAAAGCGTACATTTCTCGACACGTATCTAACATGAAATAGCCTGTAAATACCCTACAGGTTTAAAATGGAATATTTTCTTTACCAGCAGGGACTTGTTTATTACAGCAATATCCTAATACTAATATTATTATTTCTTAATCAAAACTTTATTTATTTATTTGTTCACAATTTCAGAGTAAATAAATTTATATATTCTACAAAGTTACTGTTAATTAATTATCACGACGTACACAATTATTATTATTTTTTTTTTAAACAGTAGAGTGGCGCATCTTATAACGTCTCTCCTGTCAAGACATTGTAAAATAGGGAACCAGTTTAATTGTTCGCTGTTAATTAAACTAGCTGCCGTAGTTAGTAAAATTTACTTACCAACAAATTATGACAATGTATGTATCAGGATTGTGTCCAAGGTTACATAAATTTATTCACTCTCTGGATATTAGCGAAAACATCTCTTTATTCTTGTATTTTAACTAAGTATATAAAAGTAATAGCTTCAATGGTCATCTTTTTGTTTATTTACTTACTTTACTTTACTTTTAAAAGAAAATTCTTTTAAATTCTGCATTAAATATTCTTTAAATTTTTACTCTTAGTATCTCAAAATCATACAGCTGTGTATTATTTCAATTACCACGGATCCGGGCTTTAACTTTGCAATATTCTAACATATCTCAACATCATCCAAACTATTTGAAGAATAGTCTGATGTAATTTTCAGAATTACTTTACCTTTAAACATCATCAGGTTATTACTATAGCATTACAGAAATTACAAACATTTATATGCTAATCTTTAAGTGATCTAAAAGTCTTTACAAGAAACTTTACTGTTCTTTTTGTTGCGGTTTTTAAAAAACAAGTTATGCACAGAAGTTATGGTTTAATGTCACCTGAATATAACGTGAGTCTGCGGTGGGTGTTCGAGATGATCCTCTTCAGTAGGTCTTCTTGGGTGTAGTTCGTTGTTCATCTGGATCCTCCATTTAGTTGGTTGTTTCCGAATTGTAGTCTAGGTCATGACGGTTGGATTCTGCTACTTGAAGTTCGTACGATTGTTGTAGTAACTTTTCTCCTAGTGTTGGTTGTTCACTTTTTACATTTTATTTGTTCTTATTTTAGCAGCACTGATGTTTACTTTTACATGGTAAGGAACATATCTTACCACTTACTGTTCGTAAAGAGATGTGTCGGATAAGTTTCTTTATATATTATTAATATTTCTTCCACGTACTACATTACTAGTTTTTGAGTTTTACTAACGCTATATTGGATTAAATAGATTAGAAGAACTAACGTCTTGTTACATCGTCGTTTAGCGACATACACGTAAGTGTAACTTTACAACACATTTTCGAGCTGCTTACATGTCGAAGATTCTCCGGCGACTGGGGCTAGTTTTGCGGCAGGGAATCTGTAAGCTGGCGCGGTTTACGCGCTGAGAGAAAAGTAGTTCGTTCCTTTATTATTATTAATTGTCCATTAATTAACTAGTATAAATGATGCTACTTTTTGTTAGGAGTTAGATATTTCCTTTATTCTTATTACGTCTTTTATTTAATTAGAAGAATTATTAGTTTTCGCTTAATAACATTGTACTTTGCATGTTCGTACTGGACTTTTTGCACGTTGATACAGGTATCTAGGTACAGATAAGGGTGGATTATACTCTCACTTGTTATAAGAACAAAAATTTAATTTGTGCTATTTAAATAATTTTTAAATCGTCCCAATCTTGTGTTCTTATTTGAAAAAGTATTTTCTCCAATATTCGATTCTTAAAAAGAAAATGACATGTCCGTTCCATGCTCTGAATATTTGTAGTGCCCTCGCGATAATAAACATTAAGGAAGGGGGCAATCAATAAAAAGTTACTTAACATTGATTGGACGTCAGTCACAAAAGTATATGTTACGCTCTCTTATCATCCATGTAAGCAGCCTTAGCATTTTGTACATATGTACAAAACGGAGAGTAGAACTTGCCTGATATAGAGTGTCTGTTCTGTACACATGTGCATACCCACATAATTCATTTACCATTACACTTAGTAATAAACATCATTTCTCTCTCTCTCTCTCTCTCTCTCTCTCTCTGCTCACAAAACAGAAAATCAAATGCAAGTGTGTATTATACTGAAATTAGTCTGTACAATATTGTATCGGATGCTGAAACTATCAATTGTTTCCTTATCGTCTTCGAAGATGATACTAAAGGCTGGAATCGAAAGGCGTATTATAAGAAAACTAAGCTAGAGTAACAATCGCGACTGGTTAATAATTTTCAGGTAGACTAGTGGAAAGCGCAAGATGGAACCAATTTAAATCGGGTTCCCGTCTATGTGTGTAGATTGGCCGCAACTGTGTACAGTCACTTGTAAAACATTACCAAATACGCTTTCTGAACTAATAAACAATATTAGTAAACATTAACTGAAAGTGTTAAACACATAGATTCATTCGTGTATAGACATCTATGTATTTATTGTAATTAGGTACAGTTCCTTCTCTCCACATATCAAATTGTTTCTTTACGGCTGCATTATTTCTAAGCCATGACGTAGAATGATGGTAACTTCATACACACACACACACACACAAGGCGCGCGCGATCGACAAGGTGGGAACATAATCAAGATGGCTGCTGCAGTCGAGTTTATTATCCAAATGGCATTGTTTAGATAAGAATTTAACAATTAACAGCAGCCTTTCTATGACTGCCAGCCGATGATTTTTTTCTAGTTCATAAAGTCTCTGGCTACCGGAATCAACTGTCAATCCTTTCTTCAACGCTGTCATTAAATCATAAATTTTTGAGTGTTTTTTATATGGCTTGTACTATATAGTCGTGTCTTTTAAAATCATAGCCAAATATTGCCAATCATTTACTCCATTAGCACCGTGCAATAAATGTTTACAAATTTCACCTACAACGGTATAAAATAGTTTGAAGGGAGCACAAAATACACTATTCAGTGAAGTCGAATACAGCAACCATAGAAGATGATTTTTTTCATTATTGTTAAAGTAAGGTATAATAAGTTTCAGAAAATTTCCTGTTACTTTTTTCTCTCGGAAAGGTAAAAACAACACAACATACGCAAGTACTTCGCTATGGGACGACATAGCGGTGTAGACACTTTCTACTTGTGCCAGACGTACAGTCAAATACCGAAATAGCTGATTTGTGACAACGCCAACCTCATAGTCTTGTTCAGACAGGACGATCTCAACTTGAAGCACGCGTACAACGATCACGTCAACACGGATATGAAGTACGAAAGTTTTAAGAACTTGTGCGCCGAAGCGTGGAAAGACCGTCACGGTTTTCTCGTCGTGAACAAAGACTCATCCATCGATAAAAGGAGGTACAGAGCCGGTTTTGATCGTTTCATAGTAGTATTAGTACCACCGAACGAATAAACAAACGCGTGTAGACTGTTTGTGTAAACGGGCGTTGACGGTTTCCGTAAAGGGGTTTATATATTGTAGCGTGACAGAAAATCCACTACATTTTAAGTCATATGAAATCATAAAGTTTAATTACACCAACAAATGTTATAATAATATTGAATGACAATTAAATAAATCAGAGGAATGAACCACAATAAAATAAAAATCCTCACTACATTATATATAAAAACCACTGTTTTAAAAACCAAAGAAAGTATCGAAGCAACTCATCAACTCATAGTATAATACCAGTAAGTTACCCAGGAAGCTCAGAGCAGTAAACCAGTTATATAAGACCATATCAAAGAAAAAAGAGACTCAATTAAAGAGTGGTGAATACCAAAATACCCTAAAAACAAGAAGAGGGAAGAATAAAGTTTGTGAACAGGAAGAAAACAATACCCTGAAACCTATATAGAAGAATAAAGCCACAGTGAATAAATTAAACGTTCCAAACTAAACCTCAGTCGTGATAAAACCAAGTACCTTGGTTTACCCAAGAATGAGGAAGGAAGAACAGAAGAGTGAAGACTAGACGAGGGACAAGAATGAAGACTAGAAGAGGGACAAGAATGAATACCAGAAGGAAGATACGAAGAAGGACAAAAAGTAAGACAGGAGGAGAGGAAGAAATAGTATGAAAGGAACACCGTAGTAAAACCTATTATTATATAAACTACTATCAATCCCAAACCCACTAAAACTATGCAAAAGAAAGTATAACATACCCAAAATCTTATAAAATGTAATTATTGAGAAAACTAAAGTGCTGTATAGCGTTATAAGAAGTGCACCGGCTAAAGCTATTGTGTAATAAAGAAAATAAAGTAGTCTTAACTGTCCATGATTACTAAAGGTCTGGTCTGAGATAATAAGACTCAAAATATCAGAACCAACAGTGAAAGTGAATTTGTGTAAGTGTTGTTTTTTAAAAAATGCAATAAACTTAAAGTTGGTGATACTATAACTTAGTAGTATGCTATATCACAACTTTAAAATCTAATAATAAACAGCATAATAAAATAATAAAATGGAAGGTTTCCAGTATTTTATTATTTTAATGTAAATCTTTATTTACAAGACATTTGTAAAAAATGATAATAAATAGAGTATGGGAGTTAATGTTTACTGATGTAGGGGATCACAATAATAATGGTTTAAACCAGAAAGGACTGGCCTTAATATAGTATTGATAAGTGTAAAATGTTTAAATAGACTGTTATTTCACAGACCTAAAACCAATGTGTTATAAATGTATTTGTAAGGTTTTTTAGAAAATAAGATTTATGTTATGTGTTTTCAAAAAGAATTATGTTTGACAAATAATAAACTACATACCAGTATTAATGTTCTAATAGGTATGCTATGTTAGCTCAAAAATAGTTAAAAGATATATGTTCAAACCATATCTGCAATATGTTCAATTGTGCAGATTGCTAAACCATGTTCATAATTATTTATTTTAATAACTGTAGTGTTAATTAACTACTACACAACACAATAAGTTATAAATCATGTTATTTTCATATAATTGTACTTATGTAAAGTCAGAGGAGGTATTAAGTTTAAATTATTTGAGAAAGAAAGAAATATAAAATTCTAAAATCTAAGCCATTTGGTGAAATCAGAGAACCAATATAAAATAGTATAATTCACTTATAAATCCTGTAAACTACCAAGATTTGTATAAGATAACACAATTAACCACTACTAGGAATGATCCTATGAATTAAAATGATAATAAGGAAATATACCTTAACATTTTGTAAATTGTCAAAATATATAAATTAATTAATTTTAAAGAGCAATGTCAAATTTACAGATTAACACAAAAAACCAGTTCAAAGGTGTAATTTATATGTATTTAAGGAAAGAAAGAGGAATATGACTAATTAAAATTTATTATAATAGTATTAATAATATTTAAAATGGAGGGAATTTTGTATAAAGACGGAAATCCAATTTTGAGCCTATATTTCCATAAAGTAAAGAAATTTGTTAATTTCCACAAAATATCTACAGATATGGACTATAATACATCAATTTAAAGGGAATGAGATGATTAAACCAATAATAAGGTTAATAATTCATAAAAGTGAGGAATAAAATAGATAAATTCCATACATAATGTAATAATTTATCATATGTATGGGAAGTCGAAAAATGTTAACAATACTTTTTCAAGGATTAACTGGGCCAGATTTATGACCAAGTTAATTAGTCTTTTGTTGAATATCAAGCTGGACAGTTGAGTGAAGAACGTTTCTTTAAATCGAATTGAAAATGATACTAGCGTTTAGCCATTGAAATCAGTGAAACGAGAGTTAGGCGGTTTAAACACTTTTTAAAGCTAAAGCTGTTAATACGTTCACGACAATAGTGAAAACAAACACTTAACTACATCATACGAGTGATAGAAACAAGTAAAACACTATATTTCAACTGATATATTCTGCAATTCCTAACCAATAACTTGAAAACGTAACCGCAGAAGTTGAACACATAGAAAATAAATTAACTAACACCAGTTTACACAGCACACTTCACCAGAATACACCAAATAGATTAACAGACATATTACACCAGTGCGGGGACATTTTAAACCTTAATAAAAGGAATTTTATTGTGATTTTCTGACACCACGCATATGCTGTGACTTAGTCCAACTCGAGTAGCGGCCATCTTGAAAACGAAATCTGCTTACCACATCTCAGTGACGTCAGTCTTCATTCGTTTGACAAAACATTTATATTCAAATATTATATACTGAATTATTGAAAATACTATTGAATAGTAATTATTGTATTTATATGTTTAATTGTTAATGTTATACTTTCTCGTCACCCTTCTCTGACTATTAATCCATAATCGCTCAAAGAACCTGTCTTTTAATATAATATAACATAAAATTTTGTTCTGTATGACACAATCGATAATTCCCGAGACAGAGTCGATAATTGCTCTCCATCGATAAAATATCGATTATTTATTTAAAATTGTCAATAAATCTTTATATTTCCATTATTTTGTATCTGTACTTATTTCACAGGGTAATTTAAGGGTATTTATAAGGCTGAAGGACTTAAGTGAGAAGAATATTTTCTATTTTGAACAAGATATAGGACCAGTCAGAAAAGTCACCAATCGATTATTACCTGGAGTTAATCTATTTAACTCCAGACTTGGTGCAAATCTTCAAGAAGTGCTCGACGGTCAATAAATACCTACCTGTTATTAAAATTTTACCAGAACCTTTTAAAAAACAGATTTATCTCTTATACATACCTCTATAAACATAAACAAAATTATTTCATTATTTGAAAATTCTATTTTTATTGAATTTTCCGTATACATTTTATTCTTGTGTAACGACCGGCATACAGCGGTCTGGTGACCAAGTGGCTAGCCCAAACAGTGGGACTTGATTTGAAATACAGCCATAAAAAGGGTCTTGTTACAATATCCACGACTAAGATTGTACGTAAATACACGTGTTCCGAAGTCAATTCTTTAATCGATCTACTGGCGTTCGTGAAGATGGACGAAAAGGAGAAACGGGTCATTCGGGATGTCGGAACGATCAGCAAAAACATACGGAAGAAATACCGTGCGTTAAAATACGGAATCCAAGAAGAGGAAGAAAAGCTAACAAGTCGTTACAAACCGATCTTGGAACCGTTGAAAACCATTCCGCAAGCGTTGGTAGAAAAAAAAACGTAAAACGATTGAAAAGCCGATGGTGACGACAACGAAAAGTAAGAAGAAACAAGAGGAGGAGGAGGAGGAGGAGGAGGAGGAGGAGGAGGAGGAGGAGGAGGAGGAAAAGGAGGAAGAGATGGATAAACAGCTAGTACACTTTAAACATGACGGTACACCGCGTTTCCTAGACACATCCGTAGTTGGCGAGACGACGACGACGGACGTTGATGACGATGACGATGACGACGACGACCATAGTTTAACAGTTGAAAGACTGTTGAACACACCCGAAGGAAGACGTGAAGCACGTAATTATTTTCAGAGCCAAACCGAACCTAATTGACTAGCGTACAAATACATGAGCATGATCGTGTCGGCTGATCGTGGTCAAAAGATGAATTATACGTACGATGTAAGACACGAAGGCGGTAACGGGATGATAGGCGATTCACAGGTAGAAATCGATGGTAACGATAATTTGTTATCAATGATGTACGATACAAAGGCACGCCGGGACTTTTCAAACTGGTGTTCATGAAACGTCCGGATAACGGTGTTTACAAGGACGATCTCGCGACTTACAAGCGTATACTGGAAGCGAGTAACGCACACAAACAACACTATTTACCGACAACGCGAAGAAACGCGGACACAGGACCAAAGTATACGAAGATAATAGGTCCGTTGTTTCGAACGACACGTACGGGACGCGGACACGTGAACAACAACAACTATATTCAAAACGGAAACAATATATACATGGAAGTAAGGAGAGGAGGAAACGATAAAATCGATTATGTGCACTGGGACGATCCGAACGAACTGGTGGAGAACTGCGATTGTTGATTGAATCCCAACGTGGCGGCAACAGCGGCCACACGAACGAAATCGTCTTCATTGTGGAAGAACTGCGTGAAGCCGACATCGTTGTATAAGTTCGATATACCAGCACGTATAATATGCATATAAACAAGTGTACAGAGTCGCCACATTTCATTCGTATCTCGGCACGAGGAGCGTTGACAAATTCGGCAGACACCAGAGCACCGTCACAGTGCGAAGGGAGACGCGACGCAGTCTGCGGGGGGATATCGGTATCGGTTTGACGGTGGACTGACACTTCGACGTAGCGGGGGAAAAAATACGCAACTTGGGCGAGCCGCTCAACGGTAACGATCCCTTTCCACTGCAGTTCGTGCAAGACCACTGTCTGTTAGTCGTCGACGACGACGACCCAACGCAAGATTCCAGCGGCTGCGGCGGTGACGGTGGCGGCAGCGGGGGTGGCGGTGTCATCACAAGAATAGAGGTCAAAAGTCGTAAGTTCGCCAACGTCGGAGCTCCGGCCGATCTCAAGGACGCCGTCAACAAGGAGTACGTAGACTACACGTGCTTGGTTTTCATAACGCCGGCACCGGACACGAAGAAGAAGAACGATGCCGTCGTCGATGCGCGCGACCACCGCATACAATCTCTCAGCGAACCGACTCGTGCGACAGACGCTGCGACCAAAGGATATGTAGACGCGAAGGTTATACCGCTGGACGTACAATCTAACCTGTCGGTGGGGAACGTGCGGATAACGCAGTTAGCACCGCCCGTGAACAACAAGGACACAGTGAACTTGGAATTGTTGAACGAGTACACGATCGCTTCGTTGAACGGAACGTGGTTCAACGCGCAAGGAAAGACTATTTTAAACGTCAGCCATGGCGTTCGGGTCATGGACGCCGTAAACTTGATTCAATTGGAGTACGCGAGGCAGTACGCGAAGAGCGAGATGTACAAACTCGCATACGTATTCCAAAGACAATAGAAGAAATTAGAGCTGATGCGGTACTTCGGATCGAGCGTGACCGACGTGCGTTACAATTACGCGCGTAAACAACCAACGGACACGGTCGTCTGCGGACATTTATGTTTAGAGTTTTGTCGTTGAACGATCAGTAAACGACGAGATGTCTTCGCTTACTGTCACCGTCACGTGTACGGATCCGAGCGCTCTCGTTTTGTGACTTTTTCCACCTCTCAAATTGACGGACGGTGAATGGTACGCTGGACTTTTGGATTTCATCACGTACAACTCTATACCGAAAATGGAAAGCGACAGAAACAACGTCTTTCCCGTATTGAAGGGTGCGCGTAAAACGTTAGAACTCATCGAATTACCGACCGGCGCGTACGAAATCGGTGATATCGAAACGTACCTGAAGAAAGCGTTTGTCGACCCGAAATTCAGTCTACTCGCCAACAACAACACGCTGAAATGTGACCTTTACTGTTCTTACGAGATAGATTTCGGTAGTACACAACACGGGATCGGTTCCATGCTGGGTGTCATCGAGAAAACCAAGTTAGAAGAGTATAAATTACACACGCCGAACAAGCCCATAAAGATTAACAAAGTGAACGTTCTGGAGATAAAGTGTAACGGCGTACAAGCTTCGTACAAGGACGGACGAAACGAGCACATTCTGCATTCGTTCTACCCGACGTTCGAACGGGGATTCAAGATAGTCGAAACGCCCAGCAACGTCATATAACTTCCGTCATCGTCGTCGTCATCGTCGCGCGCAAGACTTGCGAAGATGAAAGCGGAGCGTACGTTCGGGAAACCCGTCAGTCGACGTTCGACGTTGAAGCGGTTAACATCGGCGAACCGAAGGTACCTGATGTCACTAGGCTTCAAAGTCAAGAAGAACAAGTAACCTGGTGGTTAACGTATCTTAACGGTCGATCGAGGTCCGATCTTCGACAACACCATCACGCATTACGAGTACCATAATCACGCGCCGTACACGTCGTCGCGATACGGTAACAACGATGAAATACGCATACCCATGCTGCAGCAGGACGTCTTCACTCTCCCGATGGAAAGTTTCCTGTACGTCGAAGGCAAGTTGAGCAAGAAGACCGGAGTAATTGATACTGACGAAGTGAACGTAAAAAGGTGAACAACGCGATCGCGTTTCTCTTCGAAGAATTCCGTTATGAATTGGCCGGTGGGGAAGTCGATCGGTCCAAGAACGTCAGCATCACGTCCACGTTGAAAACCATGCCGTCCGTCGGCAAACCGGACGTTCATACGATGAAAAACGCCGGATGGATGGCACCGACGATTAACGAGATAACACCGAAAGGGAGCAACGGTAAATTCAACGTTTGCGTACCGCAGATGATGCTGATGGGATTCGCTGAAAACTTTGCACGGATCATTTTATACATGAAACACGAACTGATACTGTTACGTACGTCCACCGATTTAAACGCTATGGTGATGACGATGACGAGCAGCGCGACTATGGCTACACACGCTAACGCCGGTCTCGAACTGAATAAAATCTTGTGGATGGTTCCATACGTGCACGTGAACAACGATACGCGGTTGGAGCTGTTAGACCTGATACGGAAGGACCCACCGCTGTCCATACCGTTTCGCAGTTGGGAATTCTACGAGTACCCGGCATTGCCGATGACCAGCAGGCAGACGTGGACGATCAAGACGTCGTCGAAACTGGAGAAGCCACGTTTCGTGATACTCACCTTCCAGACCGGCAGAAAGAACGATCTGAAAAAACACACTGCCAAATTCGATAACTGCAAGGTGACCAACGCAAGACTCTTTCTGAACGACAAGCACTACCCGTAAATAACCTGAACTTGGATATCGCTAACGGACGCTACGCACTGCTGTACGACACGTATTCTCGTTTTCAAAAATCGCACTACCATAGGACCCAATCCAACGTACGTCTATCGCCGGACGAGTTCAGAGATAAAACACCGCTATTCGTCTTCTATTCGTCTTCGATTGTAGCAAACAGGACGAGTCGCTCAAGTTTTCACCGGTCGACGTTCGACTGGAATTCGAGCCCCCGGAAAATTTCCCCGCAGAAACCACAGCCTTCTGCATGATACTTCACGATTCGCTCATCGTATACACTCCGCTGTCCAACACTGTGCACAGACACACTTGATTTCGCCCCCCACTACTACTACTACTACCACCACCACCCGGGTAGTTGTCTCCCCCACCACCACCACCACCACCAATAGGAAGTCGAGACTTATATACATATTACCGAGTGTTTCATCATCATGTGTCAGTTGAGAGACTGCAGTTGACTGCGAACGTTGTTGTTGTTACTGTGAACGTTGTGACTGTGTGTTATTGTCCAACAACATGGCGTCGGCAATTGTTGGATTCGACCAGCAACAGCAGCTAAAATCGCAACCGATACACCGCCACGTGTACTTAGGCCTGACGTACCCGTTGTCGCAATGACGATACGTAACAGCCGGAGTGTTTGAAGAACGCGGACAAGATGTGTGCGTTTCGTTTACGAACGGTGCTCGTCCGCAACGCATGCTATTCGATTTCACCGATTGGAACTTCATGATTTTCTTACAGGAACGGATTGCCGACAGTCTTCGATATCCTCGTTCGTCTGGTGTTAAGTTAGTGTTGTTTCAGGACAAGGACAAAGGAGGCGAAGGAGACAGAATTAAACGTGTGTACGTGAAACGCGGATGTGTACATTTGAAAGACAAAAAGAACAGTTCGATCTTAAAGAACGAAAGCGAGTGGTCGTGTTTTGTTCGGTAAATACCGATAATTAAAAAGTACGTAGATATTTTGTTTTACTAACAAGAGAATATTAAACAGTACATCGATCGCTTGGTATCGAGTGCGAGAGGACGATACGTGTGCCCACCGGACGTGTTTTTCGATATCGTGATGTACGACCGTTTGTACGACGAACTCGTTATGTACGGGAAAGCGGAACCGGTGATACCGGATAATACCGTAGTCGAGATGATATGTAACTTTGAACAGGACGAAGAATATTGAAGGAAAAAACAAAATGGCGGACTGAATATGAAACATCTTGTACGCGTTACACTTCTCGTCATGTGGCCGCAAGGAGAAGACGAGGACGTTCGAACCGCTGTCGTCGAGTTTCAAGCGTTCCGCGGTTTGCAGAACGAGTACGTTGTCAAGGAGTTTGCTGCAGCAGACCTGTGTACACGATGTTTTACAGTAGGGTTTTTCGGGCTTCCTTATGAACTATCGCGTCTCACCACGAAGACGATAAGAATCAACGAATGGGTGGAACGGCGCTATCACGGGTTGAGATGGGACGACTGTTACATTCCGTATACGAACGTGTCGCCTACGATCGCGCAAATCAGTGGGAATTTCACCGCGATCTACACTAAAGGGTCGGAGAAAGCCGCTTTACTACTCGCTTACCACCGCAACGTTATCGACCTCAACAAAATGAACGCACCGACGGCGAGCGACCGTCTAACGAGCTCGTTACAGTGCCCTATCGTGCAAAATCGGAACTGCAAAGAGGACGACAGCGGCGGAACGTTCACCGGGTGCGCGCTGCGTAGAGCGTTCTTCTAAAGCGAGTCGTTGGTAAACGCGAGAAAACATCGTGCTTTACCACGGTGTAATCTGTGTACAATCAAAACAGGATTTATTTTGTTTGCTTGTCCGTTTTTCGTATGCAACTGGCCAAACAGTGTCTCCGTATCCTGTTCGGAATATATGTGCCGAACTTAGAACTCAAAATAAACCCTAAACGCCACATAGCAAGGAATAGAGGGACAGGGTGGACTGTTTAAAAAAAAAATACCCCATCTTGTAAACAGAGTATTATGTTTGACAAATTGAATTAAATATTTCCATAAAAACTACTTTTTTTGCCTACAACATTGTACACATATAAATAAAAAAATTGTCTCCTCTCACTTCAACTATCCTTTTTATTTATAAAAAGTACCCCCCTTTCAACTACGCTTTTTATTTATAGATATTTTTTTACATTTCTACAGTGAATTATTATGACTTTCTTTTCAGGATACTTTATTTTTCAAAATTAAGTACTCTACACTTGATAAAATGTAAAACGTTGCAGGTAAACTACCATTTCCACTTAAACGATCTTCACCAAAATCAATAGGAACTGAGTCCTCTGAAACTCAGGTACATATATAACCACACGAGATCTTGCTCGTTAAAATACTTACAAGTGGAGAGTGTCTACTCACCAGTCGGATGTTCAAATTCGTATTTTCTGCCTCAAACTAGGGTTTGCCAACTTTTCTTGGTAAACCAAAAATGCAAGGTTTATTTTTTATAAGTGAGTACTCAATTTTTAAAGAATAGTTAAATAAAATCAAACATACAGTTCAATCCTTCTATGAGGTTTTATTAACAATTATCAATTTGTTTATTCTATTTACAATTTCTTTCAAATTATATATTTTATTTTGCGCCGGCATGTTTAATTATTAGCGGTTGGCTATTCTGTCCAGCCGTGTATCGAGACTCGGGTTATGGAGTTGATTTTTTCGTTTATTTATAATCTCAGGTCGAAGTTCTTGGGACTATAGAAAATGTTGTTAAATGGACTAATAAAAGTACAAAATTTTACAAATACCATATAAATAACATAGAACATGTGACATACTTATTAATTACAGTGGTAAACTATAGCTACTGGATTTAGCGTTTGTAGTTTATCTGAGTTTAGTAAATTTTACGTTTAAAATATATTCACTTAAGGAATCAATGTTAGATTGAGGTAGTTCTTCAATTTGAGGTGTTCATTTACTCAAAGGAAGTTCAATTGTTTGTTAAATAGTGATTAATGATGTTGAAAGTGTATTTTCACTTATTGTTTGGTTTTCTTGTGAGTTACTGTTAAGTGGTATTTAAAATATACTTAACAATCCTCTGTCTCTTCTATCCGGGTAATATTTCTCACGAATACTGCTGATTGTCCTTTTTTAGTTAATTCAAGTCTTCTATTTTCTTAGTTATTTTTTTAAGGTGTTTAGTTTTCATTAGTCATCCTTGTTATTGAAAATTCCGTCATTCATTTATTGGTTGGAGATATTTTCTTCCTTCCAATGGTTCGTATTCCGTCACTTAGGATTCCTCAGCAATTCCTCATGGATAATTTAATTTCTTCTGGTAATTTTTATTCGTGTTAGTGTTAGTGTTATTTCTGTAATTAGTTTACTATTTTCGTCATTAATTTTGATAGATTTTGTTTAATTAATTCTTATCATCTTTACTCATTGCGGTTTAATACGACACTCATCAAGAGCTAACAATGCAATAATACAATTTATTTACTCGTTACTATGGTTTCTCTCTTCCAAACACTAACTCCCATTGGTACATTGGTATTATTTACAATATTGTTATATAAAACTAACGTTTTTCTATACAAAATTATTAAAATTCTTTAAACTGTTATATCTCCCTTATACTACCTGTAATCTTAAATATAATATCACCATTAGTTTGCTTTTTATTCTTCGTATTGTTTAAATTAGCAGCCATCCTTACTATTTCTTTTATGAATTTGCTAACTGCTATAATTTTTTTTATTGTTCGACTAAGCTTTTCGTCATTACTGACATCTTCAGGTCTTAAACAACCCTATTTCAGGTTGTTTAAGACCTGAAATAGGGTTGTTTAGACCTGAAGATGTCAGTAATGACGAAAAGCTTAGTCGAACAATAAAAAAATTATAGCAGTTAGCAAATTCATAAAAGAAATAGTTTGCTTTTTGTTTACAAATTATTTTGATATCTCACAAGGTTACCTTTTTTCAAAATATAACAGATTCATACATTTCCATTTGGTTTTTCTTTTGTTAATTACCTTTAAAATAATTATTTTCTATCCAGTTTTGTGTCCTACACTATTATTATGAAACCTAAACAGATTATATACTTTATTTGATCAATTGTTATTGTTTTGTTATAAATTTCACAAATTTCTGGTTGCCAGTTATAGGCCTATTGTCTAGAGTTCATAATTTACCTCCCCTATAATCATTACAACGGTTCATGTCATTTTTGTTAACTTTAAATGCTTCTAAACATAATTACATTAATAACCTAAACTAAATCATAACATTTGACTAATTTTAATCATCACATAACATAACATAATTACTTAATACATCTTTTAGGCCCATGCCTGTATCTAAAGTTTTACGTGTTTTTAAACGGTTCTGTTAAACATAATATTCAACATAATAACATTTGGGTTAATTACCACCAAAACAAACATATAATATAATGAACATTAGATGTGTACTAGTATTCCCTTATAATCTCACTTATAGAATACAGTGTCTAACTCCCTTTAACTGTATTCAGCGTAACATATTATTCTTTTATCCTTATTTTTTAACAGTGGTTAATATAAATTTATAAACTTTATTCATTAACCATAAAACAATGGATCCCTTATCATCCTTATTCTATACTAAAAAACTTCCTTACCATAATGAAAAACACTTATTAGTGGTTTGCTTCCAACAAACATTGTTATATCAGATACACAAACATTTTCTTATTTCATGAAACTATGCCCATGACTACTTATAGTTGTCCCTTATAATTTATATCGTTTATTTATTATACTTGGGTCCAGTTATTACTTATAAGCTATTATTACAAGTTATTTCTTTATTCCTGTCTACACTTCACTTTATTACCTAGTGTTTTTGTAATTCATTGATTAACACTGGGTCCTATCATGGTTCATTACTTATTATTATCTTTCTTACTTACTTATCACTTTTTTGTTCACCTTCTAACATTGTATTTTATTTCATGTATTTATGATCACTGGGTCCTATCAAGGTTAATTAATTATCACCACTTTTCTAATTAATTATTGATATTAATTTTATTTTATAATATTGTCTTTTGATTGTTTACTTATTACCACTATTTATATATATTATCAGTATATTTGTTCTTACAACATTTTCTTTTTACATTTCCTACATTTTACATACTATTTATTGTCCTACTTAATTTTGTACTTTTACATCTATGATTCTTATTAACACTTGGGTATTGTTATAGTGTGACTTTAACTATTTTCTCTGGATCACCTTTTCCGATCTATTGGGTCTCGTCATTGTCATTGTCCTTGTCTAAGTCAGATTCAGTTAGTGGTGTTGTTCTATCATATCCTATTTAATAATTTTTTATTATACAGCTTTTCTTCAATTATTTATTCTTGTAAACCTTGTGCTATCGTAGGTCACGTTAGAAAATGCAAAAGATTATTTGATTCTGGTTAAATTTGCGGCAGTTATCGTTCGCCATAGAAAAAATTCTACACATAGACAAACAGATACACATACACCCACACACTTTCCGAAATAAAATTTTTTTTCATGTTTTGAAGGCAGTACAATGAGAATCAACCCTTATCTCGAAGACGATTTTTTCGCCATCACCATACTTCCATTTCCTTATGGAACATGGAAGTAAAATGATAGTAAGAAACCAAACCGACCAAATTAAATTTAAAAATGAACAAATTTAAAAATTATGATTTTAGTTTTACTTTCATGTTCCATAAGGAAATGGAAGTATGGTCATGGCGAAACAAATCGTGATCGAGATAACGGCAGATTCTGATTACCATCAAAACATGAATAAAAGTCATTTTTCGAAAAGTGTCTGTGTGTAGAATTTTTCTATGGTAAACGATAACAGGCGCAAATTCAAACAGAATCAAATAATTTTTGCATACAGCCCTGAACTGTAGAGAACTCAAGGCTTATTATATTTGGTGAAGATCGGTTAGGGGAAAGGGGTAGTTTACCTGCAACGTTTATGTTTTAACAAGAGTAAAGTGATTAATTTTGATAAATAAAGTACCCTGAAAAGAAGGTCATAATAATCCACTGTAGAAAGATAGATGAAATATATATAAATTATAAGGGTAGTTGAAGTGGTGAGGGGGTAATTTTTTTTATAAATTAAAATGGTAGTTGATGATGGAGGAGATAAATTTTTATAAGTTTTGTATGTGTACTACGTTATTGACAACAAAGAAGTAGTTTCTGTGGAAACATTTCATTTCACTTTAACAAAATTCTGTATTTTTCATTTTAATTTATATCACGTATGAGTGAAAATATATCGTTCCTGGCAGGCAAGCATATCTCAATTATGTAATGTTTACTTTTCCAAAGTTTTATTATTGTGATCACGGCAATAAAAAGCCGGCAGGACTCATACACACACACACACACACACACTCATATACAAAATTCGCGTTATTTATGCCCTCACTCATGTTTATTTTCTTATGTTTGCACGCTTTTTAAATGGAAAGTGCCGCAACCCACACCAACACAACGCGTGCAAGCCGAAAAATGGACATTGATTTGCTTCCTGTGGATCGGTGGGCAGTTTTGTTGTATTAAATACAGTCTGTGTACTTATTTCTATTATGATATGAGAATTATAAAATAATATGTGCATGTGTGTGTGTATGAAAAATATATAAATATTTTTCTCCTTTGGAAAATTGTTTCCCCCTCCTTGAAAATATTTTGACCTCCCTGATGGCTAGTTATTTACTACCCTGTGTGGAATATAGCGTTATGACATGGGTCAGAATGGTGGGTGTTACACAGGAGACACAAACGTATTAAGGAAGAAATGTTTTGCTGAGAAATTTATAATTATACGGGTGAACAGAATAGTCGTTCAGGAAATCAGAAGACAAATGGAAAAAAAGAAATCAAGACTCGGTTTTAATAAAGAAAAGTGACTAGTATAGTATTGACAGGAAAGACTTTGATAACACTATAGGCATCCCTCGGCCCCTCGCAGCGAGAGTCCAATTTAATTACAGGAATCAGATCGCAGCTACCTTTAGCTAGCCCTTCGTTCGACCTACAGACATTTTATCCAAAAGTACAGTCCTTCCTCACGGAGGTTGAGTATAGTCTTAATCCACCTGACATGGTGGTATCATTTTAGCTGTTACGTAATTTCTTCTGAACTCAAGCATCCACTTATTTAATTAATATTTAAATGATTTTAAATATAAATTTTAGGACATGGAAGTCATGTATGGTTCTCCATACCGATTTTTTTATCTTGCAGCAAATCTCAGTGGAACTGGTGCGTTAGTTTGTACACAAAATTCAGTCCTTACAGTTCTGCATATGGTTTGTAATGCTTTGTTGTAGGGCATGCTCCACATTTTAAGAATGGTTAATTATAATCACTTTGTGAATTACGTATGTAAAGTTAATCTTATGTAAGCCTAATGGTTGCTTCACGCGTATACAATATGGGTCTGTATCAACAAATGGGTGCATATACGTTCCATTCAGTAATAAATAGGCTCCTAATCTACTTCTCTAATTATATTTTATTGGAAACGAAATGCTTTATGCTGACAGGTTTAACAACACTTTATACAAAACTGGAGTAATTAATGATATTAGTTTGTGTGTGTTTGTGTGTGTGTGTGTGTGTGTGTGTGTGTGTGTGTGTGTGTGTGTGTGTGTGTGTGTGTGTGTGTGTGTGTGTGTGTGTGTGTGTGTGAGAGAGAGATATATATATATAGAGAGAGAGAGAGAAGGTTCTGTAATCGTGCTTGGATTGATTTTATGTTATTGAGGAACATGTTATTAAAAGCTGATATAGTAGAAGTGTGTTTGCCCTACGGGAATTCAGTCTTAAAAAATCATATAACCTAAACAGCAGCAGAATACGACAAATGATTTTAAACATTTGTTCATAAATTATGTTTATGTGAAACTTAAAGAAGTGTTTATGAATAAGACGAGACTTCAAGTGTAAGGAAACTATAAAGAGAAGTTAAAAAATAACAATATATTTTGTGCAGTATTAATTTATTATTTATTACTGTATTCGTGTCACCTTACATTATGCTGTTGTTTTCTATTATTTTGAAACCAAACAAATTGCTCTTTGAGATGACGTTCTCACGAGTGCTGATATACCTTTAAGTACTAAATCCCATTAATAGGGAAACTACGAGTTTCTATCTATCAAAGAATTTCGGATTTCTTAGTTAGAGCAAGATCTATAAGACAGCCTTGTGAGACTTCCTCTGAAATTGTAATTCCTGTCGACAGCCAGGAGTTGATTCACACTGTCATCACTTAGAGTGGTACCGACGGGAGCCATGACCAATCGCGAGTCCTCCATGTCTATACCTAATCATAACATGTTTATTTACAATAGGCTCTAAACACTAGGTTAATATATTTAATATTATATATAACTCTAAAATTGTTACTATATGTAATATTATACATAACTATAAAATTGAACATAACTGTTTTCAATTTAGTCGTTTAAATTTGTCAGCTGTTGCTTACCAAACGTTACTTTTACCAATGATATTCGTTGCTATGGCAACTATAGTGCTTAGCAATGACGACAAGTTTTTGTTTGAAACCATTCGTACGTCACTTCTTAAAAGCGGCGCTGATCTAGTTGGTACAGTCCACTGAACACTGCTCCCTAAGTGCAAGATTCCTCCCTATCTCATCTGGATGACCGCCAAGGTTACTCATGTGCGTGTATGCATGTGTATTAATTAAAAATAAGGTTAGGAGGAACGAAGATTTGAGTGCTTAAACTGGTGAGAGCCATCAACTATTTAAGATATCGCAAGTAAAGTTCGCTGCTGTTAGAGTGATGCTGGTTATATAGTTAGAGTAGATTTTTAAAAAGTCCATGAAGGTGTTTAGTGCATATGGAGATTGTTATTACCGGTATCGTAGAACTCACGGAGGTGCGATAACGATTCTGTGGTCTTGGAAAACGGGTACGCCTAAAGACTGGAAAAAGTTTATTAAAGTAATGATCCTGATAACGGCATTTATGATTAATCACGGCATTCCTGACAGGACAAGGACGCAGAGGTTTTAAAATAGCTCGAGGCTATACTTCTTAAGGAAGGTAGAAGAGGTCACCAGTCGGATGTTGCATTCGTTACCACAGCATGGAGGAGCAGAAGATAAGTAGTTACCTTTGTGTAAACGGTCAGCCTACTGTTCCACGAGATTAGGAAACGTTTAGGTGTAACATGTCAAGCCTTTATATTGGCCACCTAGGCTTTGAAGGTCAGAACCGGTCCAATGAAATGTCCGAGTATTTCATCGTGTCGTTCTAGTCGAAGGGTCTCCTCTCCGAGCAGAAGGATTGGCATGCTGACGTGGACAGGAGTGAAAATTAGGTTGCTTCAGTAACAGACCAACAATGCCTTGTATAAGCTAACACCCCTCAACCTATTCAGCACTCCTGTGAGTCGTTTCACGTCTTCCAGTGGAAATTTTTCAAACAATCGCCAATAATATCACCTGTCAACGACTGTATGATCGTATTTCAATAAACGATCAGATAGGACAATCATCTGACCTCCTGTTTCTACAATATTGACCAAACAAATTATTACATTTTATCTTGTAAATTACAATTAATTCTACGTAATTAATCTTCTATTTAATTCCACATGGCACATATTATGCTATGTGATTATGTTGTGCAGTCTTCTCTTAAAACTTTTGAAACGACAAATTTAAAATAAATCTGTCCTGTAAAATAAATTTTATATAGTTAAGTATCTAACTTTTATGTTTTCATGGTGTTGTTCCTTTATATATTATACGTCACTTTTTTTTAGTTTTTATTGATTTTTTTTTTTATCTTTTCAAACGGCTTACTCATCTTTTACAATTTCGTCAATAATAGTTTGTTAATTGTTCTTGACTTCTGTTATAACTTTATCCGTTTTCTGTTTTACCAACACGATGACGAAATACTGTACTTTTCAAAAAAGCTTGTTTAAATAATTCTTTAGTTCCTACATTTTTTATACGTTTCGGTGAAATAATGCATTTATATTTACGTCATACGTGTAGGACTTAACAGTCTAGCATCTTTAGTGATTTATCAACAAACATTTCTTGATAAGATCTACATTTTAAAATAAAGTACTTGTGATAATCAACAAACATTTCTTGATAAGATCTACATTTTAAATAAAGTACTAATATCTACGAAAAATATTTCTACTATTTTAAACTCTAATATAATATTTTATTAAAATAACATAAGCAAAAAATATTAAAAGTTAATTTTAATTGTAGTAATTGTGTGAATTTATATTGAAAGTAATAACCATAACTACTAAAAAAAATGACTAACATAAGGACTTTCATCATTTCAAATAATACAATTTTTATGCGCTTGTAAACAATATGGTCAGTAGAAGGAACAATAAGACACCATAATGGAAAGGCATTGATCCGGACTAACCACACAGCATACGTTGAATGTTAGCAGTGGACCTTACACACGGAATGAGATCCATACGTGTAAGTGAAGTGACCCAACAAGGGGCTGTAGACTGCTAATAGTCTACGTAATATTTCGTCAGAATAAACAAATGAAAATGCTAGACGTTCGAGGTCACTGAGGTTAAGAGATCTCACTTCCTGGTGAGAATCACAGTAGTATTCCTGTCAAAACAAAGAAGAAAATAAGAAGAAATGGAAAATCACGTTTTATAATAAAGACGACATATTCTGCAAGCCTAGGTACCTTCTATATATAAGTTGCCTTCATCAAAATAGTTTGGATTCACTAGTAATAGAAGAGGAAAAACGATTTAACACAGGTCTGTCTGAATACACATAAGAATATATACTAATAGGATTTCCTATTACGTGTAATACAAGGAATAAGTCGTCAACAAAAATATGCGAGTTTACAAAAAGCAGCTGTAGAAACACTTGGTGAGAAATAGGAAGAGTAAAAGATAAATCTATTGGTTCAATGACGAAGTACAGAACACATGGTAGATTATTTAAGTACAACAGTACACTAATAAAGTAGATAGTAGACAGAGATAAGTAAGAATATAACACAAAAGTCTTCATAATTCAATCTGGGAACAGAAAAAACAATTTTGTGAACGTAATTAAATCGAAACAAAGATATAAATGGAAGACGGAATGCAATTAAAATGCCAGACAAAATGCTGTATTATTTGTTTCAAGGATAGGGGTGAGCAGGCAGACTGAGTCATGACCTTAACTTGATCCCACAATCACGGCCAACAAGAATATCTGTTGCGAACTTTACCACTATGCCGGACCGTATGGCACACCGAGCAATAGGCGGTTCTAAAGCTATGAAAACCAGCAGACATTAACACACTACCCACAAAGGAGGCCTGTGGCTCATGTGATAACAATTACAGAGTATTTACTGTCTAGCCGTGATTCGAAGATCGAGCATTGGGTAAGGTGGGAGAAGCAGGCCGGGTACTACGGTAGGCTAAGTGGGGGTGTTGTAATCTCTAAGCTGAGAACATTACCTCGTCTCACTACTCCCTCACCACCCCTTCCATTTAGCTCGTCTCTTGCTCTCTCAACGCATTCACACATTCCTAACAAAATCATATTACCATGATACCATGTACTTTAGAAGCAAATCCTGTAGAATTTGATTATAACGGAAGCGTAAATTTCTTCCTTGTAAATAAAGATATAGGCTTCATATTGACAAAAAATAATTAAAAAAAAAGATGTATGAATTACAGAATTTAATTTCAAAAAATAAATTAACTAAGCAAATGCATAAACTACAAAATTTAATCATGTAAATTAACATTTATGTTTAGTAGGCTATACACTAAAATAATTAAGTTACCTGTAATTCACTACAGTTCTCTGTAGTGCACAGAAGCTTGAGTAAATTAAATCTAATGTTATAATTCAAATGCCGATAAACAGTATTTCTTAGACACTGTTGAGTTAGAAGTATCGCTTTCTAAAGCCCGAGTCAATCGTACTTTTTCATAAACCGTTAAGATTTAACGTTCCATGCCTGATATTTTATGAATTTTAAATACACTAGACTGCACACTAACAGACAGACGGCAGATTCAATCTAAATGTAAGTGAAAGTAACGCTGTAAAAGTAAACTTAATAAGGTCTAAGAATACAGTACCTATTCTTAGGCCTACGCGGCAAAACAACAAAAGATATACAGGTAACGAGTACCAACCATTTAAGAAATGGAAAATTCCGAAAAATACGACATGTCAATCATTCCATGTGAAATGTGTGGTTTTAAATACAACGTAGGTACACTATGGTATACTGTATGTATATTACAAAAGATTTTGCTTATTTCTGGAATACATTCGTAGAAGGATAATTAGTGTAGGCTAAAAGAATACTTTCATTATCTGTTTGTCTAAGAAAACGTTCCATGTCTGAAATAAATTGGTCGACAGAATCAAAGTTGAATCTATAAAACGAAAGCAAGATAATTATTGAATTATCTAACTGCAACGTTAGAAAACTGCAACAGTCTGGCGACAGGAAGTCAGATAACACACAAACACGGCACACAGATAAGCGTAGTCTGGTGTTGAATTGCAAAGCCACCAGCTATCATTAGAGTGACCAAAAAACTTGGCATATGCCTTTGTATTATTATCTCCGTATACGTATTCACACCTAAAATAAGCCGATCGTGTTTTCATATAGCAAACATTACGTTTAAGTTCACTTTATGTACTTGTGTATTTAGTTTTAATGTGCTAAATACATAAATTTATTATTGGATGAATAATAAAAATTTAGTTTTCGTACATAATAAAATTTGCTATTTCTTTAACTTTCAACATCGCTTGTTCTCACATTTTAATCACCTTACCATACTTTTAATTGTCTTTTTTTTTGTTGAATACTAAAATTATTTATGTGAGATACATTTACAGAGGAAGTACACACTTGAACACTTGAAACTACGGCTTTGTAGAAGTCAGTTTGCTGACGCTGAGTAGAGGGGAACTGTGCTCTTACTAGCGTTAGCAAACCAAACGGCTAGTACACGTATTTTACCCTACATCGCTTACAAGCGGCCGCGTGGTGGGGGAGAGCAGCTTCAATCATCCAGTCGCGACCAGACAGTAGACTAGATTCTATAGTTGAATACATCCTACAAATGTTTTGGTCGGATCATTAACAGTAGTCTAACCAAATTTGCTAATGTGCTGCTCGTGGGAAAGCATAATGGATTTCGAAAGGATAGGTACTACAATGACAACATTTCTGTAGTCTGACAACTAATAGAGAAGAATGGGAAATGAAATCTATAAATCCATATTGGCTTTCAGATAACCGAAAAAGGTTTATCTGGGAAGGTGAATAAGCGTATTTTAAGGAAGTCACATGTAGCGAAGAGATTATCAGCTGACAGAACTCAAAAATGGGTTTTGTGAAAATACAGAAATAGTTGTTAATACCGGGAGTGACAGAACAAAACCAATTTCCGTAAAGACAGGAGTGCAACAGGAAAGTTATCACTCCCCTTACTTATTATTACATATATTGTAACGTCTCGCGACTTTCCTACGAGTAATAATTTATGTCTATTAGATACTCTCTCTTAGGATACTATAAGCTTTCCTAATTAAGCCCCACGTTTGTACGTCATCTTGTAACGTCTCGCGACTTCTTACGAGTAATTTCTCTGTTATTACTTTTCAAAAATCTCGCTCAATTAAGAGTTACAGAATTTGTTATCTTTGTGTTATATGCCTTTAAAATCTAGTGTGTGTGATTATGAAAGAATATTGAATGATTTTCTTAAATTTTTCTGTATTAAATCAATACCGTTGTTTGACAGTTGGTAGGAGAGAGAGTAAAGAAAGTCAAAGAGAATTACTCTCTTTGTATACGATCGAGTATTTCAAATTTTTTCCGCTCGTGGCATCAGCTGTTTTCTACTTTTACGAACCCATTTGAGGTTAAATGACTTCAAATAGTACGTAATAATTTCTTGATGTCCGGACTAATTTCCTTTCTCTTCTCGATCTTCTTATTACCTGTAACCAACTACCATATACTGGAAATAATACACATTTTATTATTTAAACACAAGGCATTCCTTGAATTTATTTAACATTTATGGTCTCCCAAAACATGAATTGACAATCGATTACTTCATAAATCACAGAGTTATTTCGATCTTACTTTTACGAACATATATCACATAACAAATATTTTTATTTTAGTTTTAATAAAGAGAAAGAAATGAGTAATTAATTTCCCAGGGTTATTTAAGGTTCTTTGAACTTTGAGGAAGTCAGAAATGTATATGGGTCAGTATCAAACTTTACATATTTAATTTAAAATTTGTATAATCGGTATCATTCAGTTGATCTTTGGACCACCAGAGCGCAGGCTACGTTTCTTTACTGACAAATAACGAACATTATTTAATGGCGTCTGCAATGTTATTAATCAAGCCACGTTCTTCTGTTTTTGGTTAATTAAAATAAAGTTTATGTTCACCTTGTTTTCAGATGAATTTAAAGAGATGGTGCTGTTTCTAGTGTTCTAGATTTATAGTTGAGGTGTAATTTAGTTAAATTTTAATAGGAAACGATCTCACCCAACGATGTTGAATTTCTGTAGACCAGGCTTGAAAGTGGATGACTGACTTTACAATTTCCATCAATTTGCTGGCGTGAATTATTCTGTTCTAAGGATGTCTAGGATGTAGTGGATATCACTCATTAAATTTATTAATTTTGTAATGGTTAGTTCCGAATAGTAATTACCATTTTCTTAATTTTTACAAGACATTACATTTGTTTCAACTTCTCACATTGAATATTTTTTAACAATTAATTCCAATCTTGTTAGCTAGTTACTCTTAGTAACCAATAACTTGATGGTTTTTTTATTGGCTACCCTAGGTACCGTTTTAGGTAAATAGGCTAGTATATAATATTATTATTTCTTTTCTTGTCTTTAAAAATACTCCTTTACCAATCTTAGTTATTATTAATTTTAATTGATATAAGAGTTTTCTTCATAGATTTATTTAAGCTTGACTGCAGGCATTTTATAATTTAATTATTTTTTAATTGAGTTTATTTACTACTTAAATTTCATTGAAGGTATCCTTACTCTATACTACTTTATTTTACCTTCCATCTTTTAGTATAGTTTTAATTGGCCTTTATTTTTATTTTATATATAACCCTGGATTATTTTGCATCTAAACAAAATAATTATGATCAACAAAAATATTAATTCTAATTATAATGCATTTGTGGCCTACACAATACAAAATTACAACTTGTTAACAGTAATACAGTTTATGACTATCATACTGCTTCTTTCATCTCCAACACAAATTTGTGAGAAGCTCTTTTTAAATGTTAGACACTTTCACTGATCATTCTATGTTCCACTTTGTACACTGCACTTTTATGAGTATTGTTTACAATGTTTACAGTGTTTTTAGGGTACAAAGGTTCTCATAGCTTGATACATAATCCCCATTTCTGACTTTTAAAAATGGGTGATTACTGGTTTTTACTCTGGTGATTATATTATCATAGTTATTTATTTATCATATTTGGGCAGGGTTTATGTAACGTTACATAAAGCTCCCCCACTAGAACAGATTTATTTTTATTTATTTTTTAAAATAATCGTTGAATTCTTCTATCTTCTCTTTCCTTTATTAATCTTCATAATATTTCTTTATTTCTGCTTGGTTATACACCCCTTTTATTTTGTGATTGTTAATTGATTTAATCTCATATGTATTAGTTCCTTTCACCTGGGTTACTAGGTATGGCCCGGTATAAAGTAAAAGTAATTTCCTTGCAATACCTTCTATAGAACTGGGTAATTGTCTATTTTTTATTAGCACCATATCCCCTACTTTGTATGGTTTTATTCTTTTCTTCTTTCCAGTTTCCTTTTTATATTGAAGTTCAGCTTTATGCAGCAACCTGTTGTGCATTTCGATTTTATTGAATTCTACACTCTCTCCTGGAGGAAAATTTATTAATGATGTGATTTCTCTGGGTGGTGGTCTTTCAAACATTAATTAATAAGGCCTGGTTCCGATAGTGTCATGGTATGCCCAGTTAAGGAAGATTTCTGCTGGTTGAAGGTACTGGCTCTATTTACCATGTTCTTGGTGACAATAGGTCCGCAAAATTCTACCAACTTCCCTCAAGACGCGTTCGGCAGGATTACTACTCGGGTGATATACTGACGTTTTATATGTTCTTATGTGCAATTTCAACAATTCCTCCTTCCACTTCTTTCCTCTAAACTGTGTTCCATGATCCGTTACTATGGTTTCAGGTTTTCCCACTTCTGGTAAGTATTTTTGAATAATTACTTCTAAAATTTTCTTTGTAGTAGCTCTACTGATTGGATAGAGTTTTGTATATTTGGTATAATGATCGAAAATAATTATTATATATTTAAATTTATGTCTCCCTCCACTTCTGGGAAAAAGTCCACATATATCTAAGAAGGTCTTCTCAAGTTTACCGTTGGATGTTATTGTAATCATCGCCCCCGTTCTTTTGTCATTATTTATTTTTACTAATTGGCATATGTTGCAGTTTCTCAATACTAATCTTACTCGCTTATTTATTGCTTTTATATAACAATGTTCTGACAAAGCTTTAATAACCTTGAGTGGTCCCATGTGACCATATCTTTCATGGTAGTCCTTTATTATGGCTACTTCAGTTGCTTCGGGTACATACATTTTCCACACATGATCCTCAATGTTTGACGGATGAAAAGGATTTCTTCATAAACACAGAAAAATTTTTTTATTATAGGATCACTTTGTAGTATCCTGTCTCTAATTTTTATTAATTTGGTGTCCGTTTCTTGATCTATTTTTAGTTTACTAATTATATCTTGCAATTCTTTCTTCAATTTGATAATGTAATATATTTTCCCAATACTCTCCGGTTCTACTTCAAATGTTCCTTTTTCTAGGTTAACCCGTGACAGTCGGTCTGCTATTATATTCTTTTTCCCCGGGATATATTCCCAATCTAAATTGTATTCTTAAAGTATCAACACCCATCTGGTGAGCCTACCGTGGTCAAGCTTACAGTTTTTTGAAAAAGAGGTTGACCTATGGTCGGTCCTTATAGTTACTGGGTATCCCAATATAAATGTACGGAATTTTACACACGAGAACACAACACTCAGCAGTTCCTTTTCAGTTACTGTATAATTTCGCTCACAACTACTCAGTACTCTGCTTGCAAAACTGATAACCCAATGATTGCCTTCCTCATCTTCCTGATATAATTCACTTCCATGACTAATATTGCTGGCATCACAATTTATGAAAAACGTTTATCGAAATTTGGGTGGTGTAGCATTATGCTATCCAAGAATTTATTTTTTATTATTTTAAAATTATTGTCTTCATTTTCTTCCCATTTCCACTTGTTTTTCTTCGAAAGTAAATATTGGAAATGTGCTGTTACTTCTGAATAACCCTGTTGAAATTTCCTATAACAGTTGCATATCCCAAAAAAGATTGTAATTGTTTTAAATTTTTTGGTTTCGGAAAATCTTGGATAGCCTTTACTTTCTCAGGAGATGGTTTTATTCCAGTAACCGACAGAATGAATCCTAAAAATGGTAATTCATGTGTGATAAATTTTGATTTATCTAATTTCAATGTTATATTATGTTGTAACAGCTTATTTAACACTATTTCCACCCTATTACAATGTTCCTTCCATGTACAAGAAGTAATTAGTATGTCATCGACATATACCGTTGTGAAGTCTAAAAGTTCTTTACCCAGAATTTGATCCATACATTGAATGAACACGGCCACAGAATATAACAATCCAAAAGGTAAACGTTTGAAATGATAATTTCGTCCTTCAAATATAAAAGCGACATATTGTCTACTGTTAGGGTGCAACTCTATCTGCCAATATCCACAGAGTGCATCCCAAGTACTCATGTACTTATATCCATAAAATTTTTTCGTTATTTCATCAATCTCCCCTGGAGACATGCGGTCGTTAATGAGCATTTTATTCAGCTCCAGAGCATCGAGGCATAATCTTACTTGACCATCTTTCTTTGGTATAGCTACCAATGGGCTGGTATACGGAGAATTGCTTCTTTCAATTATATCTTCCATTATCATCCTTTGAATTTCTTTTCTTGCTGATTCTTTCAAAGCTTGAGCGATGGGATATGATCTTTTATTAAAATTGACATTGTCTTTGAACTTTAACTCACACAGGACGTTTTTAGCTTTTCCGGGTGAATCCGAGAATACTGTTCTGTATTTATTATAAATTTTTATAAGTTGATGTTTTTCTTCTATACTGATTGTTTCCTGGGCTTGCCTATCTTGAAACTCCATTATCTCTTCTAGCTTCCCTTGCCACATCTCTGATTCTGTTACTTCAGTATTTTTACCTATGGTTAACCTATTATTCTCCCTAATATAGAATGAGCTCAGACACTGAGGGGCACTTTGGCTACCAATTATCTCAGCCGATAACTCACCTTCTTCTGCACTCAGTGTTACTATACCACTGGCCAGATTTATAACTGCAGTGTGTCGCCGTAGCATATCACACCCTATTAATACCCTAAAAGGTAGCCCTTTGGCTACTAAAAATCCCATAGGTATTCCTATCCCACTGTTAGTAACATTTAAAGACAATTGTTTTCTAATTGTTTTATTTTGTTTCCCGGTGGCGCCAATAATTGTTAAATTGTTAATTGGTAAAGTAGGTATTCTCTCAGTAGTTACTTCAGTAATCCGGTCAAGCTCTAATTGGTCAATAATTGAAACATTTGCTCCTGTATCAATCATGGCTTCTGCTAATATTCCATTTAATTTTATTCATATATAAACTATATGATTGTTTTGTGGTAACCCTTTAATTGCTCTTTCTTCCATTAATTCCGCCTGTATATTTTTTAAATAATGGTTTCTGATAATTGTTATTGGTTTTTTAAATTTATTATTAGGACCTTGGTAAATTCTGTGCCCGGTTGTCTCTAGCAGTGACGGGCTGTCACTTCTTCTCACTGCTGGTACCCGTTTCCCCGACTTCCGTCATTATTATTAGGTTGTTCAACATTCTCACTGTGTTGAGGTTCGTTTGACTCCCTTATTTCTTCCTCACTGGTTCTAAATCTAGGTTGTACTTCGCTCCTACTTCTTTGCGGACCTTCTTCTCTTTTATATGAATTGTTTTGATAATTTCGGTTATTATAATTTTGCCATCTTCCTCGATAACGGTTGTTATAGTAATTATTGTTGGCCCTGACATACAGTAGTTTACTCTTGGCCGAGCGTCTCTGGGTTGTTCGTTTCTCCGCTCCCCTGTATTTCCTGATCTCCATCTACTCCTCCTGTAATATGATTCTTGCTCATAATTCTCTAAGAGGGTTTCCATACCTCCAATTGTCTTTATTTGACCACTTAATCGAGCACTGATAATCTTTTCCTCAAAATGATATGCTATTTTAGTTACCAAACACTCCTCAGAGATCTTCGGGTCTAAATACTTCGCCACACATACCTTCCCCAAAAAATAAGCAGTAGGTGTCTGTCCTGTACTGCGGTCATACCTCCCATGACAGATATCGTCTCGAATAATGTTTTGCACTGACTCAGACCAGTATTTCAGCTTAAACAACCTTTTAAAATTTTCATAATCACACACCTCGTTTCGAATTACAGTCCACCAATTGTCATTGATGTTTTTAAAACACTCATCAAGTGTGCCTTTGATCATGTTCCATCGGTTCTCTTTTGACCGGTTTAAAATTTCATCCACTCTTCCTAAAAATTCGAGTGGGTTCTTCGATAATCTCTAAAGTTTACACTTTCTCTACTATCTTGGATAGTATGTTGAGCGTTGCATGTAGATCTTGAACCCATTCTATCTACCTCCCCTTGTAGGTTTGTTTGTAGATGTTGTAAATTTTCTAATTTTTCTCCCTGGTTATGGAACTGGTTCTTGACATTTTCTATCGTCTCATTAAAATCGGTGAATTTACTGGCTATGTTGCTTTTTATACCGTCCAACTGATCATTATTCTCCTGGCATATGGCCATGATGCAAACTTGATTGCTTTGTTCCTCTCGATCCATTCGGGCATCTATTCCTGTTCTGATTTGTTCCATTTTTTCTTCTGCTTTATCTAATCGTTGATTGGTTTCTATTATTTTCTTTTCTGCTTCCTCCTTGTATTCATCTACTCTTTGGCTAAGTGTTTTGTTGACATTTTCAATTTTACTTTAGAGATTTTTCCTTAACTCCTTATTGAAATTCTCCATTTTACCCTCAATTTGTTTTAAATTTTCTTCGTTTATTTTCTCAATTTTTTTTAAACTGTCCCTCAAGGTTTCATTTTGCTTCCTTCAGTTTTCCTCCTGTCTCCTAAAACTTTCATCTATTTTGTCAAATTTTTCGCTCAAGGTTTCATTTTGTTTCCTTGCGTTTTCATCTATTTTGTCAAATTTTTCGCTCAATGTTTCATTTTGTTTCCTTGAGTTTTCATCTATTTCTTCAAATTTCTTGTTTAATGTTTCATTTTGTAGTTTATTGCTTTCCAATATTATTCTCAACATTTCCTGCATGCTCATTTCTTCTTTTTGGGCGGATTTATCTGGTTGGCCCCTTGGGCATCCTCTTCAATTATTTCCTTTTCCGTGTCAATAATTGCTTCAGTTTCTTCTTTATCGCCTGTCTGTTGTTCCATTTCACTGTCCGTGACTATTTCTATTTCTTGTTCTTGTCCACTTTCTTCCTTCTCCGTGTCTTCTGCCCTCTTCTTCGACCTGCCTCTGGTATTATGCATCTCTTGTCTTCTCATAGTTGCCGACAAAAATTAGGTTTTTCGTTATATTCTCTTTCGTATATCTTGAAATTCCTTCCTAATTCAAGCCCTTTAAGTTGAGCGCCATCTTGTAACGTCTCGCGACTTTCCTACGAGTAATAATTTACGTCTATTAGATACTCTTCGATAAGCTTTCCTAATTAAGCCCCACGTTTGTACGTCATCTTGTAACGTCTCGCGACTTCTTACGAGTAATCTATCTGCTATTACTTTTCAAAAATCTCGCTTAATTAAGAGTTACAGAATTTGTTATTTTTGTGTTATATGCCTTTAAAATCGAGTGTGTGTGATTATGAAAGAATATTGAATGATTTTCTTAAATTTGTCTGTATTAAATCAATACCGTTGTTTGACAGTTGGTAGGAGAGAGAGTAAAGAAAGTCAAGGAGAATTACTCTCTTTGTATACGATCGAGTATTTCAAATTTTTTCCGCTCGTGGCATCAGCTGTTTTCTACTTTTACGAACCCATTTGAGGTTAAATGACTTCAAATAGTACGTAATAATTTCTTGATGTCCGGACTGATTTCCTTTCTCTTCACGATCTTCTTATTACCTGTAACCAACTACCATATACTGGAAATAATACACATTTTATTATTTAAACACAAGGCATTCCTTGAATTTATTTAACATTTATGGTCTCCCAAAACATGAATTGACAATCGATTACTTCATAAATCACAGAGTTATTTCGATCTTACTTTTACGAACATATATCACATAACAAATATTTTTATTTTAGTTTTAATAAAGAGAAAGAAATGAGTAATTAATTTCCCAGGGTTATTTAAGGTTCTTTGAACTTTGAGGAAGTCAGAAATGTATATGGGTCAGTATCAAACTTTACATATTTAATTTAAAATTTGTATAATCGGTATCATTCAGTTGATCTTTGGACCACCAGAGCGCAGGCTACGTTTCTTTACTGACAAATAACGAACAATATTTAATGGCGTCTGCAATGTTATTAATCAAGCCACGTTTTTCTGTTTTTTGGTTAATTAAAATAAAGTTTATGTTCACCTTGTTTTCAGATGAATTTAAAGAGATGGTGCTGTTTCTAGTGTTCTAGATTTATAGTTGAGGTGTAATTTAGTTAAATTTTAATAGGAAACGATCTCACCCAACGATGTTGAATTTCTGTAGACCAGGCTTGAAAGTGGATGACTGACTTTACAATTTCCATCAATTTGCTGGCGTGAATTATTCTGTTCTAAGGATGTCTAGGATGTAGTCGATATCACTCATTAAATTTATTAATTTTGTAATGGTTAGTTCCGAATAGTAATTACCATTTTCTTAATTTTTACAAGACATTACATTTGTTTCAACTCTCACATTGAATATTTTTTAACAATTAATTCCAATCTTGTTAGCTAGTTACTCTTAGTAACCAATAACTTGATGGTTTTTTATTGGCTACCCTAGGTACCGTTTTAGGTAAATAGGCTAGTATATAATATTATTATTTCTTTTCTTGCCTTTAAAAATACTCCTTTACCAATCTTAGTTATTATCAATTTTAATTGATATAAGAGTTTTCTTCATAGATTTATTTAAGCTTGACTGCAGGCATTTTATAATTTAATTATTTTTTAAGTGAGTTTATTTACTACTTATATTTCATTGAAGGTATCCTTACTCTATACTACTTTATTTTACCTTCCATCTTTTAGTATAGTTTTAATTGGCCTTTATTTTTATTTTATATATAACCCTGGATGATTTTACATCTAAACAAAATAATTATGATCAACAAAAATATTAATTCTAATTCTAATGCATTTGTGGCCTACACAATACAAAATTACAACTTGTTAACAGTAATACAGTTTATGACTATCATACTGCTTCTTTCATCTCCAACACAAATTTGTGAGAAGCTCTTTTTAAATGTTAGACACTTTCACTGATCATTCTATGTTCCACTTTGTACACTGCACTTTTATGAGTATTGTTTACAATGTTTACAGTGTTTTTAGGGTACAAAGGTTCTCATAGTTTTATACCTATTCCCCATTTCTGACTTTTAAAAATGGGTGATTACTGGTTTTTACTCTGGTGATTATATTATCATAGTTATTTATTTATCATATTTGGGCAGGGTTCATGTAACGTTACAATATTGACAACCTTTTACGTCAATGTATGAATGTTGTTAATCGCGGAATTACATTAACCACAACCTTGAAATGTATAAACACAATGTTGTTTGCGGGTGACCTGATAATTTTATAAAAGACAGAGACTGACCTATAATTTGCTATGCACTGCTTTGGTTTTAGATGTAGGGATTACAATTTGACAGTCTCTAAATAAAGAAGGGTCATGATTTTGCGTCAGGAGTAATGGTGAATGGGCAACCTAAAATAGGTGTCATATTTTAACTTTCTAATCTGTAATGTCAGTTATGGGTCCGAGATTGGCATCACCAATAAACTTCATGAATACTTCTGTACATACTTCATGTATGTATTTCTGTGTGGTAGATGTAGTCCATATTTCACAAACTACGTAACAAAATAACA